>JAJHZJ010000271.1:3632112-4937112 GCA_023548195.1 Bettongia penicillata ogilbyi | reverse complement strand
AAAGCATTTAGTAGAATTTAATCATAGCTATAACTGTATCAGTTGTTTCATGTTATTTTACAAAGGAAAGTATGACACTAATATTGTCTCAAGTCAACTGTATCACCAGCAACCATTTACTGAACCTGAATCTGTATGTGTTTATATGGAATTATGCTAGTCTATAGAGCTACAGAGGGATGTGACGTGATCTGATATTGATGCACTTAGAGACTAGGGGATTAAATTCAGATTTCTTACCAAGCTCTTCAAAATTCAAAACCATCTTATTCTAGCTTACCTTCCCAGGGTCATGTTATAACCTTCTCCTTCGTGCGGTCGTTGTTCAGCCTAACTTGACAACTTTGTTTTTAGATGTGCAGTCATATCTGACTCTTCTTGACTCTGGGGACCATACTGTCCATGGATTATTCATGACAAAGGTAGTGGAGTGGTTTCTCACTTCCCACTTCCTTTTTCACTGAATTAAGGTAAACAGAGGGTCAGTGACTTGCCCAAGGTCACACAGCTAGTAAGTGTATGAAGTAACATTTGAACTCAGGTCTTCCCAACTCTGAGTCAGCCATCTACCTCCCTCTTACTTAAAAAGATGTGTTAAGTAACTTGCCCAAGGCTACACTTCTAAAGGTCTGAGGTCAATTTGAACTCAGGTCTTCCTGACTTTAAGCCCAACGCTCTATCCACTGAGCCATTTACCTGCCTTTTTGAGTACTAGTTATTCCCACACCTTGTCTTTCACTCTTTCATTTCTGGGACTTCCTGTGGCCATCCTGATGCCTTAGAACCACTTTTCCTATACCTCTTTCTCTTTCTTACAGGTACAACTCAGGTGTCACCTCCTCCATGAAAACATCCCAAATGCCAACAGCAAAAAGAGTTTTCCACCCTTCGGTTTTCTGATAGCACTCTGCCTAGATGCTTTTGCCTTTTATCACATCCTATCTCATACTATTTTTTTGTGTGTGCATGACATCACCCACCACCCTTAGATATTGTAAGCTATTTGAAGGCAAGGATAACAGGTTTTCACTTTACTCTCCCCAGCTTCTAGCAAAGTCCCTTGAACAAGGTAAGCATTTAATAAGGGTTTGTTAAATTAAAATGACTACAGAGATGAACTTGGGGCCTGCCAGAAGAGTGAAATGAGCCTAAAATTTACACTGAATTTGGGCTGTTTATTTAAAAAAAAATAAAAAAATTCTGCCCTGTATACGAAGTGAAGGCTGAATAAATATATGTTAGCTGTGAACTGGAAGAATTTCTCCCAAAGAGATCAAGTTTCATTAAATTTTGAGTAAGCGGAGGAGCCAAGATGGCAGAGTAGAAAGACTCACATATACTAGCTCCGAACCCACAGCCCAGAAATTTTCTGTAAAAAGAACTCCCCACAAATTCTGAAGCAGTGCAAGCCGTGCAGAAACACAGTGGAAGAGATTTCCGTTCCAGAGAATCCTGAAAAACCGACCCCAAAGGTCCATCGCGCACCAGACAGCAGAGCCCACCCCTGCCCTGCCCTGGCTGCACGGCCTGAGAGGAGCAGATCTGAGCAGGCTTCAGGGATGGAACCTCCGGCGGCCGCGAAGATCTCTCCACCCACAGGTGCTACAGGTCAGTGAGAGAGACTTCTGGGCTGGCCAAGAGGGGAGCAGGGTGAGTCCATGACTCGGGCCCCCTTGGGAGGCAGAGATGGAGAGAGGGAGAGCAGCAGACCCAGGCTCCCCAAGCAGGCAGGAGCTCCTCTCCATTACTGAAGTTCTCTACATAAACCCCCTGAGGGAACTGAGCCTGGGAGGCAGCCCTGCCCCCACCTGAGAACCTGAATTTAAGTTCACACTGAATAGCAGCCATGCCCACCATTGAAAGCCCTGAGGCTGGGGAGCAGCATTTGAATCTCAGACCCAAAGCACTAGCTGGGTGGATCTAGGTGGGGGTGGAGAAGAATCTCAGAAGTCAAGTAACTGGCTGGGAAAATGCCCAGAAAAGGGAAGAAAAATAAGACCATAGAAAGCTACTTTCTTGGGGGACAGATGTTCCTGCCTTTCATTTCTGATAATGAGGAACAATTCTTACCATCAGGAAAAGACATGGAGGTCGAGGCCTCTGTATCCCAGACATCCAAGGTGGATGTCCGGTGGGCTCAGGCCATGGAAGAGCTCAAAAAGGATTTTGAAAATCAAGTTAGACAGGTGGAGGAAAAACTGGGAAGAGAAATGAGAGAGATGCAAGAAAAGCATGAAAAGCAGGTCAACACCTTGCTAAAGGAGACCCCAAAAAATGCTGAAGAAAATAACACCTTGAAAAATAGGCTAACTCAATTGGAAAAAGAGGTTCAAAAAGCCAGTGAGGAGAAGAATGCTTTCAAAAGCAGAATTAGCCAAATGGAAAAAGAGGTTCAAAAGCTCATTGAAGAAATAGTTCTCTCAAGATTAGAATGGGACAGATGGAGGCTAATGACTTTCTGAGAAACCAAGAAATCACCAAACAAAACCAAAAGAATGAAAAAATGGAAGAGAATGTGAAATATTTCATGGGAAAAACAACTGACCTGGAAAATAGATCCAGGGGAGACAATGTAAAAATTATGGGACTACCTGAAAGCCATGATCAAAAAAAGAGCCTAGACATCATCTTTCATGAAATTATCAAGGAAAACTGCCCTGAGATTCTAGAACCAGAGGGCAAAATAAGCATTGAAAGAATCCATCGATCACCGCCTGAAAGAGATCCAAAAAGAGAAACTCCTAGGAACATTGTGGCCAAATTCCAGAATTCCCAGGTCAAGGAGAAAACATTGCAAGCAGCTAGAAAGAAACAATTCCAGTATTGTGGAAATACAATCAGGATAACTCAAGATCTAGCAGCTTCTACATTAAGGGATCGAAGGGCATGGAATAGGATATTCCAGAAGGCAAAGGAACTAGGACTCAAACCAAGAATCACCTACCCAGCAAAACTGAGTATAATACTTCAGGGGAAAATATGGTCTTTCAGTGAAACAGAGGACTTTCAAGCATTCTTGATGAAAAGACCAGAGCTGAAAAGAAAATTTGACTTTCAAACACAAGACTGAGAAGAAACATGAAAAAGTAAACAGCAAAGAGAAGTCATAAAGGACTTACCAAAGGTGAACTGTTTACATTCCTACATGGAAAGACAATATTTGTAACTCTTAAAACTTTTCAGTATCTGGGTAGTTGGTGGGACCACACACACACACACACGCACACACATACACACATGCACACACATACAGAGACAGAGAGCACAGAGTGAATTGAATACGATGGGACCATACCTTAAAATAAATTAAGGTAAATGGTGAGAGAGAAATGTAGTGGGAGGAGAGAGGGTAAAATGGAATGGGGTAAATTATATCTCATTCAAGAGGCAAGCAGGAGACTTTTTAGTGGAGGGAAAAAGAGGAGAGCTGAGGAAAAAAACATGAAGTTTACCCTCATCACATTTGACTAAAGGAAGGAATAAAATGCACATTCATTTTGGTATGAAAACCCATCTTACAATACAGGAAAGTGGGGGAGAAGGAGATAAGTAGGGTGGGTGGGATGATGGAAGGGAGGGCAATGGGAGGAGGGAGCAATTTGAAGTCAACACTCTTGGGGAGGGACAGGATCAAAAGACAGAATAGAAACAATGGGGGGGCAGGATAGGATGGAGGGAAATACAGTTAGTCTTACACAACACGACTGTTATCGAAGTCATTTGCAAAACTACACCGATATGACCTATATTGAATTGCCTGCCTTCCCAAAGGGAATAGGTGGGGAGGGAGGGATGAGGAGAAGTTGGAACTCAATGTTTTAGGAACAACTGTTGAGTATTGTTCTTGCTACTAGGAAGTAAGAAATACAGTCAGTGGGGAATAAAAAGTCATCTGGCCCTACAGGACAAAAGAGACGATGGGGACAAGAGAAGGGAGGGATGATAGACGAGAGGGCAGATTGGTGATAGGGAAAATTAGAATGCTCGGTGTATTGGGGTGGGGGGAGAGGATAAATGGGGAGAAAATTTGGAACCCAAAATTTTGTGAAAATGAATGTAAAAAAAGTTAAATAAATAAATTTATATTAAAAAAAAAAATTTGAGTAAGCCTAGAATTCTTCCTGGCAGAAAAAGTTCCCTTATACTAAGTATGTGGCTCTCCAGATTTGTAGATTTTGTTGCCTATGAGCCACTTTAACTTAAGACTTTGTCATAACAAAGAAGTCAGCCACAGTTAGTAGCCATTTTATGTACATAATACTTAATAAGTCATTGTCAACTTCTTCATCGGTGTCCTTTGCCTAGTAGTTCTGTGCCAGCCATACTCTGCAATGCTCTCAAATTACTTTGATTTCTTTCAGAAATGGCAAAAAGTGCCCTTAATTCATTTCCATTTCATGGGAGATTTTATGCAGTAGGCTATTCTTAAAAGTGAGACTTGTAGGAGTTTGAATTATTAACCCTTGAGACTTCCCACTAACAATCAAATCCTTATTAATTTCTGTCTTCTTCAGACAGTTGGAAAACTGTCAGCTTTCAGTTTCAGTTGGAAAAGCCATTAGAGATAGAAAATATATGCTGTATTTCCTATTCTGATCTTAGCTGTCCAGTCACCTGGAGCATGACTTTAATTGGGATTAGGGTTCAGTTGTTCACAGAACTTCATTTCACAGTATAGTTTTCCTTTATGTAAAGTGCTTTTAGAGTTGACGTTTTCAAAGGAAATAAATGCTGCTGATAGATGGAGCAGGCAATAACAGCATGTCTGAAAATTTATTAATGTAACTTTGCAGAGCTATTCAATATGGAAGATAGCCTGCAATATTTAGGAGTGTTTTGAGGGAAAAATAATGTGTAGTAGATTGAGATTGATAGTGCCAATGGTCATGGGTTCATATTAGAAACATAAAGAAAACACTTTTTTTTTTCTCATCCATCATACATGTTTAATCTAGGAGATTTTACTGTATGCTTAGTTCACTTTGTAAGTCAAATCCAGAAATGAAAAAGGGGAGTTTTATATGTTTTGCCTGACAGTAGTAATGTTACACTCTGAACAAATTAGGATGTTCTTTTAAAATCCTCTGATTTATTGAACTCTTCTTTTCCCCCCTTCAAAATTTAATGTGCTACTGCTGAACAAAAGCTGCCAGCAATCCTTGCAAACATTGTTACGGTATTTGCCAAAGTGCTATCTAAAGTGACAATATAGTCTGCACAGCCTCTCTACCACTGGAAAACAAATGAGTAAATAAATCACGGAAGTAGCTGATGCCCAGTCAGTGGCTGCTGGGCAGTGTACTGGCCTGTAAGCTCACATTTAGCTTGAATAATTCCATGCTTTTCCATTGTGACCTAATTCAGTTATTGGTAACAAGGTAAGTGGTAGTGGTTTCTTAAGCATATTTCAATGAGAGCTGTCAGGATTTAGCATTGATTTCTTCCACCCCTATCCCCATCAAAACCTAATGCAGTTGAAGAGATGTCTTTCAGATTTTGGAGAAATGTTCTCAGTCGGCACAGTTCGTTGCTCGATGAAGTTCAGACATTCCTAAATAGAATTCATCATTAAGGTCAGAACTATTTATTCACAGGGAAAGAGAGAGAGACAGAGAGACAGAGACTCTTAGCACCAGTGTTGCTACCTTGCATGGTAGGTCCTATCAAATAGGATTTGTAATCTGCCTCTGTTTTCATGTATTTTCTTCCTACAAAAGTTATTCATTAATTTTGACATCAGGCTCAAGAAGCAACTATTTGGAATTCCGCTTCTTTTGTCGCACACTTTCTGCAAATGTTGAACAAATTATATGTTCGGATTATTTCATCTCACTGCCTGCAGGAGAGACATAACTGTTGTCACAAACCCCTTTTGTACAGATGTTAACCCAGTATGTCACCATAGAAAAAGTGATGGGTTTGCCATCAGAGTACTGGAGATTTTTGCCATTTGTGATTTGTGTGACCTTTGACAAGTCACTTAACCATTCTGGTCTTAAGTTTATTGATCTGCAAAAAGGATGAGAATTAGTATAAAGTCCCACAGCTATAAAACTCTGATTCTATGACAGAAAGGTATTCCCAATTAGAAAAGTAATGAAAGGGGGTAAAATGGAGTAATGGTTACTATGTCACCACCAGTCTCACATTTCTTTGTTTGCACTTGGGGCTGCCATTAAGGAAAATCATATTCGATGACTTTTGAATTCTTTTTAAGTAGATGCACTCAGAGGGCAAATGTAGGAGGCAAAATTTTGTGATAAGATTACTAGATAGTGGATCAAGTAATTTGCATTCTAGTCCTAATTCTGTTACTTATTGGTACCATCTTAGACAAGCCAATTATACTTTTGGAGACTCATTTTCCTCACCCGTAAAATGAGCTTGGGGAGGGGTGTGGGTAAGTTATGTGTATTAGATGACCTATAAGGTATATCTTCCAGCAATAACATGCTGTCTTTCTGTGATTTAGATAAACTCATGTGCATAATATCCAATGAATATTTAGAAAGCCCTTTCTTTAATTCATGCTTAATTCTATTGCTTTTAGATATTTTACAGACAGAAAATGACATTTGTAAAATGAAGGGTTAGATTAAATGGCTTCTGAGGTCAAATTCATCTCTAAAATGATATGAGTCTCTGACAGTACAGAGTGAGGGAGAAGAGATTTAATGAGGAGAAGTAAAGTCAGACTTTTGGAAGAAAAATAGGCAAGAAGCTTAAATTTGAGGTGGGTGTCTCCTGGAATAGAAAAGATGTCATCAAAGAATTTTACATGGAAAAGGAGTTGAACTAGTTCCATGGAGAAGGTGAGACAAAAGGGAGAAAGCCAGAGTGCTCCACCAGTACCCTGAAACATCAAGAGAAAGTAAGGAAAGCCTCCGTCCCAGAGTACTGGGTGGAACCCTCTCCCTCTCCAGTAGCATTTATAGGAGGACTTGGACAACAGGTACCCATTACAGACATGCATGGATGCTAATCTTTATCATTGGCTGGAACTTAAAAAGCAGTAAGTTCACAGATTCATCTGAGACAGGCAGTCAGCAAGCACTAATTATTAAATGCTTCCTCTACATAAGCTATATGCCATGTGTCCTTGGTGCATAGACTAGCTATATTTAAGGCTAAGTAAACCTCCTTTTGCTAGCCTTTCAATGACTTATAAATGCCTTATTTTGTCCCAACATCAAATCGGAACAAGAGAATGCTGTTATTATGCCTGCCTGCAGCATCTTGGCTCACTACTGAGTTTCTCTGAATTGTTGGCCCTCAAGCAAAAGATGCATATCCATTTGTCAGGTATTTCGTAGCAGGAATTTCCTTGTAGGAGTGAACTGGAATGGCCACTGCAATCTCCTCTAATTCCGAAATTCTCTCTGTGGACTTCCAGTGTCATACTGAGATAGTTTCTACCTTGATAGCTTAGCCTGGCAATCAGGTGGTTCTAACACAAGTAAAATGACTGGGTAACACATAGGAGTGATGCTTTCCTCTGCTGCTGTGACTTACCCAAAATTTCTCCTTCTACAATGAATACTGCCTAGTTATCAATGAAGAAATGTGTTGACTAACCCAAGGCTCCTCCTCTGTCTGTCTCCTTTTGTCACTGAACTACTGTAAGCCACTGCTGTTTGTTGACTGAGGCCATTTCCCACAGGCCTGAACGAAAGATGAGTCCCGCCCCCAACCACATTAGTAAATGGATCATTATCCACCTGAGAAGCTCTTAGCTTTGAGGCTGGCGTTATGTACTAACGAGGAAAAAATATTGATTTAAACCCGAAAGCTAACTGAGCTCCGAAATCTTTAGTCTCCTGAGCACAGACTGATATTTATTAAAGCAAACACACTTGTGGTCTAAACCTTGTATGAAATGTGAAGACAGTGAAAGTTGTTAGTGTAGTGGCCTTCTTTTTACAACCGATTAAAGCACATAGCCACAAAACTAGGTCACCTTTAGAATCAGCTCATACTTGAACACTTGGAGGTAACCAGGAGTGGACCAGACTTCATTTTCTTGATTTTTTTTTTCTCTTAGGAGTATATCCTTAACATATATATATATGTATGTATGTTACATACATATGTGTATATTTGAAATTAGACATGTATTTCTGGTTATATGTTTGTGTGAGTATCCACTATCTAGGTAATTAATTACCATAGGAACTAAAATTGTGATTTAGTTACTGATTGAAGTGTATCTTAAGTGATTGACTAGAACAGATATATTGGAATTTTAAACATAATCTTATCATGCTTATTGTAAGTATATAAATATATGTGCACATAAATTCAGCAGTTATTCTTCCTAAAGTATAAATCATTATTTACCTCGAGAGACTAGTCACATCTTTTCTTTGCTCTATTTTCTCCTCTTCCCTACTTTTTGTCTTTCTATGCCCCTTTTATTTTATCTCTTTCTTTCTCTCCCTTCACACTAAATATATATTTTAAATCTTGCTTCTAACCACTATCCTTCATTCAGGCATTTACCTCAAAATGTAGACAGAAGGTGAAAAAGGTAGGTAATCTCCATTTCTTTATGAACCCTTAGAATCGAGCCTGGGACAGTGCATTCACAAAGTATATCTAGTTCTGAAGCAATATGAAACTATGTGTTCCATATCACTTCCTGAGTTTCCTAAAATGAGGACATAGCATGAGCCCTGTCTTTGTCTAATGGTTTTTAGATGTGGCTAAAAATGACCACAGAATATTATAATTTATAGGTTTTCAACCTTTCTTCCTGTGTTCTTGAGTCTATCCCTTCTCAATTCCTGTGAGACCTTTCTCCTTCACATATCCCTTCCATTTCACCAGTAGTATGATATAATGGAAATACACTCCAACTGAAGTCAGGAAGACCTCAGTTAGAATCCCACCTCTGATAATTCCTTGGTATAGGACTCTAGTAGCCAAGCTACTAAACCTATGTGGGTCTCAATTTGATCATCTGTAAAATGAATGGGTTTTACTCAATGAAATCAAGGTTCTCCTAGTTGTAAATCTATGATCCCATGATCTATACTTAGTCCTTTCCTCTTAATTTCAATGAGTATGCATGTTTCTCTCCTCTTGGAAACAAAAACCTTCACTTGATCCTCCTGCCCTCTGTAACTATCTTGCAATTATCTCCTTTCTTCTGGGCTTTGAAAATGAATTATTTTTTCCACCTTTTCCCCATTTACTCCTTAGCAATCTGATTTCCATTCATATCACTAATTTCATTGAAATCGTCTTCTTGAAGGTCATTAGTTATTTGCTTCTTGCCAAATTTTTTTTTCTCTTCATACCCTTTGACCTCTATGTAGCAGTTGACCTGCTTTTTTGATTCTCTCTCGCTCTCTCGCTCTTTTTTTTTTAAACTTGCCTTGCCAGATACTACATTATTCAGTTTCCACCTGCTACTGGGATGATCCTCTGTTTCCTTCCCTAGATCTTATTTTCTTCCCCTTATGCCCTCTCACTATGAACATTCCTGAAAAATTATTCCTTAATCCCTTGCAAAAGCAAAAGAAACCAAAATCCTTCAAATACTCTTCTCTCATGTCTTTGACTATTACCACTATCCCAGGAACTTCCTCCTTTATATCTTTGATCTGTTAAGAAAGTCTCTTATCTAAAAATACCTATAGATATTTGTAGCCATTTTCACTTAGATGTGTTGGTATCATTCACCATGTACGAATTCAAAGTCAGTATTTTTTTTCTTGATTTTCTCCCCAAATCCAAAAAAAATCTTGCATTGCCCAGGCATTTGTCTCTATTGTGGACATCATCATTCTGGCCACCTAGGCTCAAAACCCAGGGTTCTTCTTTGATTTATTCAGTCGACTAGCAGACACTTATTAGGCACCCAGTGTTTTCCAGGCACTGTGCTAGGTTATGGGGATACAGAGACAAAAAAAAATCAAATAATCCTGATTCCCAATCTTATTTTCTTTCCAACTCTGTCCCTCCACATCCAGTCAATCTCTAAGTGCTATTGATTTTTTCCTTCAAAAACCTCCTACATCTATCCCGTCTTCCTAATTCCATAATCTTAGCCTGTGTCCTCATGACCTCATGCCTCAGTTATTGAACTATCTCATCTTCCTGAATACAAGTTCTTCCCTTTTCTATTCATTCTGAACATTGTGTCTAGACTACTCTTCCCTCCATTAACATTACTTTCCTAGCGTATTACTTTCCTTCTATGACTTTCAGGGGATCCCTACTTCATCAAGAATAAATTTCTTTTCTTGGATTTCAAATCCTCTGTAATCCAGCTCCACTCCAGGGAGCCAGTCTTCTCAGTACACCTCTATAGATGTTTTCCAACCTAGTTGTATTGACTTCCTCACTGCTAAAGATACCTCTACCTTTACTTATGTCATCTTCTTCTGATATTCTTCAACTTTCCTTATTCCCTTCAGTTTTTCAAAATCCTACCCATCTTTCAAGGTTCTACCCTAAGTCTCATATCCGTGGAAGAATCTGTCTGACTCCTGGAGCCCTCATGAATCTCTTCTTTGGAATTGTGTTCAGTTCTGAGATCCAAAACGGACACTGTTAAATTGAAGACCATCCAGATGAGGCAAATCTGGATTGTATGTTGAGAACTGAAAGTCAAAGACCTTGAATCCATTCCATATAAAGATTTCTTAAGGAAACTGCAATGATTTATGAAAGCACTCTCTGAATATTTGAAGGACTGCCATGTGGAGAAGGGAATAGACTTGGTCTGTTTGACTTCATGATGCAAAACAAAGAAAAAAAAACGGTTAGAATTTGAAGAGCCAAATATGACTCAAAGCCAAGAAGAACTTCTAGCTGTTCAAAAGTGAAACTGATTGCATCAAAAGTTAATGGATCCCCCCTCATTAGAAATCTTTAAGCAGAGTATAGGAGACTAATACTTTTTAGGTATGTTGTAGTGGGGGTTCTTTTTCAGGTATGAATGTACTAGAAGGCTTCTGAGACTCCTTCCAACTGTCACCTTCCATGATTCTAATATTCCTGTATCATTTATGCCCTATAGTTCCTGGTTCAGTCCCAAATGCACATAAAGTCCGCACATTGCAAAATCTGAATGATCTATTTACTCACTGGTACTTCCAGTTCTACACAGAGATTTAAATATATGTTTTATTTATTTTGTCAAATATTTCCCAATTACATTTTAAAACATTTTAAACTTTTTTTTATTAATTTTGAGTTATATATCCTTTCCTTCCTCCTGTCCCTCTCCCGTCCCTTGAGAGAGCAAGCAATGTGGTACCAAATATAGGCGTATAGTCATGCAAAAGATATTAACCATATTAACTATGTTGCCAAAGAAACACACAAATAAATAAGACATTATGCTTCAATCGGCATGCAGAGTTTATCAGTGCTCTCTCTCTCTCTCTCTCTCTCTGCCCCTCTCCCCCCCCGTCCTTCCATCCCCCCCCCTCAGTGGATAGCATTTTTCATCCTATATCTTGGATCATTGTCTTGATCAAAGTAGCTAAGTGTTTCACAGTTGGTCATTCTTACAATACCACTGTTACTGTGTATAATATTCTCCTGGTTTTGTTCACTTTATTTGCATTCGTTCACATAAGACTTCTTGGGTTTTTCCGAAACCATCTTGCTCATCATTTCTTGTAGCACAATAGCATTCTATCATATACCACAACTTGTTCCGTCATATTTTTGTAGAAATAGGTCCTTTTCTCTTTTCTTTGAACTCTTCAGGATACAAACCTATTAGTAGTATTACAGTTCAATTGAAAACTGAAGAATGGAGAATTTTGAAATATAATGAGAATGTGGAAACTTTTGCACAGGGTCAGTTACACAGCTGCCTCCCAGAACTGTTGTGAGAAAAGCACTTTGAAGTCATTAAAGTGGTCTGTAAAAGGGATCTAATGTTAATATGGCTAGTTGGCAATAACTTCAGGTCCTGTAGCTAGAGGGCCTGGGGTGTGTATAAGAGGAATGAGAAGTCAGAGCAGAATGGATATCTCTGTGATGCCTTTTCCTCTGGAAATTAGCAACTCTCTTTAGCCTCCAGAGGGCTATCAGAGAAGGGGTGAGAAGGAAACACCTAGGAGAGATGGAACGCTGAATAACAACATTTTATGGCCACCGAGGGCTATAATAGAAATGCTGGAGTGTTGCAAAAGCTCCAAAGTGGAGGTGGGGAGCAGGGTTCAGAACTGCTCTGCTGAGCTGAAGGAGCTAATTGGTTTCAGCCTTCACAGAAGCCTGAAATCACCATAGTCCCAATCTTTCATGATATTACATTTTCCCACAAATTAATTAAATGGTTGGATGTCCACTGACTTTAATGATCTCACTTTTGAGGAGCTGGCCTGTTCAGAAATCAAAGCTTTGGTGCGGATTTTTTTATTATTTCCTTTACAGTTTAGTGCACAGCTCAAGGGTAAGCTCCAGTGTGTGGATAAAAGTGGATTAACTACATGACACCACCTGAGGCTTTTGCTAACCAAGTCACTTCTCCAGCTGGGGAGGAGACACCTGAATTAAAAGGTGGTGACCCACAAGCTTGCCCTGTCAGGGGGTATCAGATGGGATGCCTATTGTGTTTGCTAATAATGTAAGTGACATTGAAAATGTTTCCAATAAAACCTGCCCTCTGGTTGACTAAAGAATGTGTAGGCTGCAGAATGATATAAGCTCTTTATTTCTGGGCTCATTTACTTTTTTTTGTGGAGAATATGGAAAGAACTTACCTATTATTGTATAGGGCATCACTATCCTTTTAATCACCCAGGTTCTCTACCTAGGTTGTAATTCTTGACTCCCCCCCCCACATCTAACAAGTTGCCAAATCCTGTTTCTTCTTTGTCAGGTCTCTCGTATATGTCCCCTTCTCTCCTCTGACATAGCCACTACCTTTGTGCAGGTTCTCATAACCTCACATCTGGACTATTACAATATCCTTCTGTTTGGGAGCTCTGCCTCAAGCCTCTGTTCCTCTAGTGCACCCTCCCCTCAGCTATTGAAATGATCTTCTTAAAGTCCATTTTTTACTTTGTTACTTTCCTACTAAATAAATCCTAGTAGCTCCCTATTACCTCAGGGATGAAATATAAAATCCTCTGCTTTTTAAGCCTTTCACAACCTGATCATGTCCTACCTTTCCATCTTATACTTTAATCCCTTCTATGTACTCTGGAATCCAGCAACACTGGCTTTCTTGCTCTGTAGAGTTGATGCCTTCTCACTTGCTGCCCTCCATTCCTCTATGGCTTGCCCTCTTCCTCTCTGTTCCCTGGTCTCCCTGGCTTCCTTCAGTACCAATATCAAATGCAGCTAGATTCAAGAGAACTTTTCTGCCCCTGTTCCCCCAGGGCTACTGCATTCCTTCCAAGATCACTTTCAGTTTACCCTGTGCATTTCTGGCTTGCATGTCTTGCCCATTACACTGTGAGCTCCTTTAAGGAGGCATTTGCCTTCCTTTCAGTCCTAACCAGTTTATAGTACCTGTCACCAAACAAACCCTTAATGTTGATTTGATTGTTTTAGGAAAAACTGTCAGAGGAAGAAAGAAAACACAAAGAAACTTTGGAAGATCTACACATGGTGGTAGACGTGGACTCCAGAAGTGAAAGCAGCAGTGCAGAGGAGGGGAAAGGACAGACCAAACTGCTGTTAGAACGACTGAAAGTTCTGGAGGTAAGGAGCGGAGCGACTTCACGCATGAGAAAGGGCTCTACTTCTTTTACTGGCATGGACTTGCGGTGAGCTGTAAATCTTCCCTGTCTCATTCACACACATTCATTTTACGTACTGTTTCCCATCATGATTGCTTTCTTGGGGATAAGGAAAAGAATTTAATTTTTCCTAAAACTGAAAAGGTCTTTCTATATCAAAAAATTAGAGTTTTTAAAGCGTGTATTAAGTAATTTTTATTCACTTCAAGGCTTGTTAGAGCATTACTACTTGGGCTAGAAAATGATGATACTTTTGACAGTTTCTAACTGATAATTTTCTGATTGCTAAATACTTAGGTCGATAATGACAATTGAAAGACTGACATACATTTTTGTTTTTGATAAAGCTTTAGAGAGACCCAGTGAAATGCTTATGTTAGATACATAGGCTCAGTTTTATTCTGTAAGATATATCATAACAGCACGCTACAATAAAAAGGAAAGAGGAATTTAGAATCAAACAAGTCAAGGATCAAATTGCAAATTTTCTCTTTGGTACCTCTGTGACCTAGATAAGTCATTTGACCCTTGTGGACCTCAGTTTCTTCTTCCTTATAGGAAGGGTCTTTGGATTAGATAACCTCTCAGATCCTTTCCAGCTTTATGATGATCATCTGCTCTGCAGAAACAGATAGAAGTATTTTTGACCGGTTCAGTTCTAGTGCATTTCTTGGCTATATATTAACTTCAGATGACCTTTCATCTCAAGTCAAAGGCTCAGATTCTGAAATCCACTGTAAATATATCAAGACTCAATAGTTTACAAACAATAAAAGTCCAACTCCCTCATATCTCTTTACTGTGGAGACGATTACCATTATGCGTTCTTTTTGGCTGCTTCTAATTTTCTAAAGGATCTCATGTTAAGTTTCCTTTAGAGATCCTACTTACAGCCTCAACTTTTTTCCCATTCTGATTCTATTAGGTTCCTCCCCCAAATTTTCTTTCCAGTTTATCCAGCTGGATATTTGCCATTCTTGTATTAAATCAGTTGTGTCTCTTCTGATCTTGATAGAGTGACCAAAAGACCAAATGACCAAAACAAATATGATTGAAAAAATACCCATGTTCCTAATCAATCATCATAAAATGACATAGCTCATCAGAAATGTAAATATAAATTAAGCCCATTTTGTTTGCCTTTAAAACTTCTTGAATTCATATGATTTCTGAGTGACTACTAAGTAAGGCTGTTTAAATAACCAGCAAAGTTAATCTAAATGTATTTTTTAAAAATTATCAATGGCTCTAATCAGGAGGGGTTGCTACTTATCTGAATATTAAGAATTTTTTTAAAAATTGCACCTGTTGTGAAAAGTGGAAATGCAGGGGACCTGTGGGATCATCTTCTAAGGAATTTGGTTTTTAGACATTAACTTTAACAATATTTTAATTAACATCAATATTAACTGGATGATGGACTAAATGCACTTCTAGAGTTAAGAAGGACTGAGTCACATCTTAGGTTTTTTTTCTTTCTTACAATCCAATTCTAATAGCTTTGATTATACAAAGCAGTGTGTGTCCATGGGCAAGAAATTTTACCCATCCTGGCCTTCGTAGTTGGCACTTAATGATTCTATTGATAGATTGAGTCTTTCTATCTCAAAATCTTAAGTAACCTATTAGTGTTTACTTATTTTTGTAATTAATGTGATTTTTTCTGGCTCTTAGACGAACTTATCAAGATAGTGAATAACTACATTTCTTCTTAAATGCCCAATTACACAACCCTTAAACACTCACTGGATTTGTAAAGGAAAAAGTAAATTTTCTTTTACTCACAGACTATAAACTTGATAAATACTTTCAATCCAGTATTGGTGAGATCATATATGAAGACAGTAAAACAAATGGTGACATCTAAAGGTCATATTAAATTCCATGACTATAATTATGTAAGATTTTTTTCTCATTAATTTCCTTTAGCAGAAATATGGATATTTATTTCTTAAAGGTTTTTGGATATTATATGTGACCCTCTCCCCCCCAAAAATCTTCACTACTCTTTATTCTTGTAGAGAATACCAGAGATCTTTAGCATATGCACAAATTTAAGTGTGTGTGTGTATACATACATATATATATATATATATGGCAAAATTGGTGTTATTTTAAGGTTATTTTGAAATTCTGTAAGCAGTACACTACTTGATTTTATTTTTATTATTTTTTAATACATGTTCACTATGTGTTGACCTTTTGGTACATGTATAGGCAAAATGGCTGTAGCTTTTATAGCTTACAATCTAACTGTGACAGATAAACACACTGACTCACATACTTAAGAAAAACTCTACTTTGGGAAAATGCAGGGCTGAGTCAACCCTAACAAATTCACAAGCTACAGTGTTGAGGAGCTTTGTTATTATAAACCAAAGGCTTAGAAATAACATTCTCCCAATAGTATATTTAAAAGAAAAATACAGCTCGAATTGCAATTAGGGATGGAAGGCTGGCAGTTGGGAAGGGGGACAGGAGATGGCTAGTCCATTGGTAATTTATTTTTTGTGTGTCCGAGAAATGGGGGATTAAAATTTGGGGGAGGTTCTGATGGCAAAAGATCACTCTTCTTTCTCATTTACCCCTGAAAGTGCTAAAAGGTGGAGTATACGTGGAAGGTGTATGTGTGAGGGGGAGACTTTTCTCCTGTTTGCTTGCTGCCTTTCCCCTTCACTATCCTTTTCTTTCTTTCATCAGCATATTATCTTTTCCCATTTATGGCACTGGCATGCCAACTGTAGGTATCTAATTTTGTTGGCTAAATAAATTGAAGTGAATTGAATTTCCTCTTCTTTTGGTGGATTAGGTGCTTTCTGAGTTAAATGAAGAGATGGGAGTAGTGTTTTAATTTTTACATTGTGAGAATTGTGTTTGTCCTTTGCTTTTGAAGAGGACCATGACGTCATGGAAATGATGACATGACATGCAGTTACTTTGATTTGAGTGAAGGAGGGATGTGCAAGGTCACCAATCTCACTTTCACCTCCAGAGCCATCTGGATCCATTGATCAGATATTCCTCAGGACAGCTAGAGATAGCCCAGGATACAGTGGGAGACCCTGGCCCTTTTAGACTAAGACCTTTCCAGATTCTCACTTTGAGTGAGATAATACCCATTCATTGAATAGGCCTCTTTAAGAAGTGAGTCAAGGTATGTCTCATTTAATTAAAAAAAAATCAAATTGGGAGGGGAAGACCCTTAGGGTTGCTGGCCAAAGAGAAACAGTTATTATTTACATTCAGTCTGAGCCAGGAGGGCCTGTGGGCCTCTCAGGTCACCCTGGGCTGGAAATTTCCTCCACTGTGTTGTTCTCCACTTCTGCTGCTCCAAAATTTGTTGAGAGTCCCTCACCACACGTGTTTTATGGGCTGGAGAGAGCCAGCATATGAGTGCCTTTTTTACTTTGCCATCTTCGCTCCGCCCTCAATCCTGGATCTTTTAATGTAAATCAAAAGCCTTTTCCTTACGTGCGTACTACTAGTCTGCAGGAGCTCTGGGCAGCTTGTTATCAAAATCCCAGGAATATGACTTCCCTGTAGCCTTTTTTATTTATCGTTACCACAACTTACAGATCATTCTCCATAGAAATGAGGAATGATCTAGTTTGTCCTTCCCAGCAGTCCTTTTCAAGAGAGACAATAACACCATCTTCCCTTCTCTCATGAATCTTTTCCCACATTGTGGCAAAGCAGGAAGAGAATGAAAAGCAACATCGTAGCATGCTGTTGCTGATCTGTAATAAAACTCCATAATTGTCCCTTTCCAATGAGTATTTTCTCTTAGGTCGCTTCTAAGTCCCATAAAGCTCCTCTGGCTAGCAGGTATGTACCTGCTAGGAATTTACTGATTAATTTGCGTCATGTGGTTTCCTAGCAACTATCATTGAGACAATTACATTTTTTTAAAAAAGGTTCTCTTTTAAAAAGGCTTTATGTTACAAAAATTTCAGCATATATGGGATGTACTTTTTAAAAAAATATCAAAGAACAACATAAAAGGTTTCTCAGCAGATAAAGTGATTTCTTCACATAAGGTTGGAGAGCAAACATTCTTCAAAAATAAGAACCTCAGAAGCAGAAACTGAATGAGTCTATGAGTCTAAGGAGATTATCCAAACTTAGATGAGACAGCCCAAATGTTTACTTACAAAGGCTTTTCCCACTAACCTCCTAAGTCTAACTATGGCATTCTAGCAAGCCTCTCTACTTCCTGCCTTGAAGTGTTTAGGTAAAAGAGTTTAAGTGAGTTACCCAAGGTCACACAGCTAGTAAATCTTGTGGAAGTACTTATAATCAAGGCTTCCTGACTCAGTTTCCACTATGTTGCTCCTAATAATAACTGATTCAAAGTCATGACGTTCAGCCTGTTCTTCATTGTGATTTGAGGGTGATGCTTCATTCTTAGTGGTTGTATTAGTGGAATGAGAGCTCAAGATACGTTCTACCATGCTGATAAGACTTCACTTATGAACCATGAGCAGATTTTTTTTCCTGCCTTTCCAACCTAGCCATGTAACCAGTAAACCATCCCTCATCCTTAGACGATGAATTATTTGGACAAAGCAGAAAAAAGCAAAGTATAAATTGTCTTTTAGCCTAATGTGGCCCCTTCACCTTCTTCTGTATGATGATGGAAGAGGGGCAGTAAAGGGGGTGAGAAAGAATATGCTGAAAATTACAGTTTTTAGATTGTTCATAACCAGTAACTTAATAGGTAGTAATCTAAATGTGAAGCCTTGCTCCAGTGACCAAACAGGTAGGTGAGTTACTGAAAGAACTGAGTCATATAAATAATGGCATTATCATCATGGAGAAAATCATAAAATAATGATAATCACTAGCTTTTAAATAATTTCAAGATCTGAAAAACATTGTATGTGTGTATCATCTAATTTATTTCTCTCACCAGCTCTGTGAGGTAGGTGTTATTCTTATCCCCATTTTTTAAATGAGGAATTTTAATCTGAGAAGAGTTAGTTGACCTATCTAGAGTTATATAGAGAATATATTTCTGAAGTAGAATATGAATCCCCAATCTTCCTGATTCCATGTGTATTATTACTTTATTAGGAAATTGGAGTTAAGTGCAAGAACTCCCAGATTTTCTTTGAAAAGACAGATAAAAACATCAGAAGACAAGATTTTATTCTGATAACAGAGCTAATGACAAATGTGTATAAATACCCACAAGAACAAAATCTCAACATTGCTTGAACATCTATTGCAGGGTATGATGAGGTTGAGAAATTCTAGAAAAGAACTCAATAAAACCCTCTAAGTTAAAACAACATATGCTCAATGACTTCAATACAAAAGTGGGCATAGTGGGCATATGAAAAATGTATTGGAAACATGATTCAGGGGCAAGAAATGAGATTAAAAGTTTGTAAACTGGACAGAAGCTTCACTCATACTTCAGGAAAGATCAAGAGGTACTGGACTTGGCAAACACTGAATAATATCACAAGTGTTGGCATTTGTTATATTCTAAACACATTCTAAATGGCTGCTGCTGATGGTGGTCATTTCTAAATCTGTTGTCAGTATGCCATCAGACTATTGACTTGTTAGTCTAAAGAACAAAATGAATACCATATGACAAGAAAGGAGGAAAATGAGAATATGCGAACCCAACTGAGAGAAACTCCAACCCAATCTATTTAAACTAGCTGTACATATTTTTTTCTTTTGTCTATTGCACATTTTTCACCATTGATACAAACTACTACAGTTTCCTAAGAATGATTAAACTGTTATTAATTCATCCTCACAATGAAGAGACCAAGAGAGCCTGGACTTAATAATACTAATAATACAATTATGAAATCACATCTAAGGTTTACAAAATGTTTTCTATGGTTTATCTTATCTGATTCTCCCTTCAAAACTGGGCAATCCACCTCTTCCAGAAAATATTTGATCTCCTTGCTAAAGGAAGAAACTATAAGCGCCAAGGCCAACATTTATTAGAATAGAAACTTGTTTATAAAAGCTTACATAGGTTGATGGTAGGAGATTCTGAGTAGTATTATCTGGTAAAACACTAAGAAAAACTGGATTGGAAAAGTTTACAGAAAGTTAGTTGAGAGACTCAAACCAAATTATCTTTGGGCTTTTAAGCATGAAAGTAGAAGAGGACAACAAAAATGAAAATAGACTAGATCTGTGATGATTTCTGTAACAAACTTTTCTCCATCAATAACAAAGAGGCCCACATTTTTATGTTACCTTCAAGTCAATCTCTGAATTGTTGTGCTATGTGTGGAAGTAGAAATATCACTAAAGAAGACAAATATTAGATTGTGAACTCATCAAAGACAGGGATTTTTCACTGTTCTTTGTATGCAAAGTTCTTGGAACAGTGCTTGACATATAGCAAGCTCTTAATATATCCAGGTTGACTTACTTGTTGACTTGAATAACAATTTTTTTAGATCAAATATACCTAGAGGAGGTCAGTGTTGGAGGCAAGACAATTTTGTGAACATGGGGTTACTTTTTTTTTAAGATACCTAAAAGAAGGAAAGATACCAAATTCTTGGGGTAGAAAAATATTCAAAACTTGTTATTCAAAAGGTGATTAAGAAAATATCAATGGCTATTGATCAGTATCTGTGTTTTCCTACCATGCCAATAATATATGTGAATAATTTACACTTTTTTCAAAGGTGTAATTGATGGAGATATGCAGTGAATACTTAGGTCTCATATTCTTTTAACAAACTGCATCTTTATATTCACATAATTTATTGAATGGTGCAAAGAACACAAGATGTCCACATCCGTGTTGGTTTGGTTCATTTTTTTCTTAAAAAGTGGTCATGATTTGGTGGAATGAAATGGTGCCCTTTTAGGATCTCCTAAAAAATGTTCTCCATACAAAAATACAAGGCAAACAAAAGTTCTTTAACAACATTGATGACTTTCTTCAGAGATCTTTTAATTATTATTAAATAAAGCATAAAACAGGGAGAGAGAATATTCACCAAAAATGTTTGCTACTGCCGTAGAGACTATCCAGAACAGAGTCCAAACCAAAGAATAATTTCCTATTGATAGTAAGGTCTTCTATATCTTTCTTTTTTCTAAAATATATTGTACTGATTGCACTAAGCCCTAAAAATTTAGCCTCCAAAATAAAGCTCATTATATTTCAGAAGTTTGGCATCATGATATTCAGAGGAAAAACTAAGTGTATGAAGAATACTTTTTGTCTCGACTATGATATGCAACTGGTTTGAAAATCTACATTTGGTTTGTCGATAAATATAGCTTGGACAAACACTGTGAATGTTCAGCACCCTGGACCTAGAATTAAACAAGAGGAAAGGAGTGGGTGAGTTCATTTTTATTGGGGAAATTGCACAGTGATTTTGATTATCCTAAGCTTCTCTCAGAAGCAAAGGCTTTTTAGTGCCATCATCCTTCTGGATATACTATAATGAATGCAAGTCATGTAATACCAGAATCTCTAACAATTTAAAGTTGTAATCAATAATGCCAAGATACATGATGGGTGTTAGTACAAACAACAGCCTATGACTTAAAAAAAAGTACATAATGGATATTATTTGGCTGGAAAATTAGGTTATACAGTTATACAGTGAGAGTTAAGGATAACTCATGTACTCCAATGGCATCTACAATTTCAAAAAGTGTAGAGAAAGGACCCTGTAACATTATGTGACCCTATTACTCCCTCCTATCACCATGATGGAGGATTTATGGGAAGATATGGCCAAGAGTTGTGTAGGATAAAGTGTGAATGGTTTGTAATCTTTAACATTGTAGCATACTTCTTAGCTATATAACTCTCAGCAAGTCACTTGACTTCTGTGTAATGGAGACAATAATAATACCTTTCTCACAAGGTTGTTGTGAAAATCATACTCAGTATTACTTACTATGTGCCAGGCATTTTGCACAGTGTCTGGCACATAGTAAGTACTTAATAACTTTTATTCCCTTGCTTTTCCCCTTACCCTCCTACTTTCCCTTTCCTTCCTTTCATTGGGAGTACTCATATAAATAGAATCACAGTTTTATTAAAATACCATAGAACTGGGGGGAGGAGCCAAGATGGCAGAGTAGAAAGACTCACATATGCTAGCTCCGAATCCACAGCCCAGAAATTTTCTGTAAAAAGAACTCCCCACAAATTCTGGAGCAGAGCGAGCCACGCAGAAACACAGTGGAAGAGATTTCCGTTCCAGAGAGCCCTGGAAAGCCGTCCCCAGGGGTCTGTCGCACCCCGGAAAGCGAAGCCCACCCCTACACTGCCCTGGCCACACGGCCCTGAGAGGAGCAGATCCAAGCAGGCTTCAGGGATGGAACCTCCGGTGGCCGCGAAGGTCCCTCCACCCACAGGCGCTCCAGGTCAGCGAGAGAGACGTTTGGGCTGGCCGAGAGGGGAGCAGGGTGTCTCCGTGACTCGGGCCCCCTCAGGAGGCAGTGACTGAGGCAGCGGCAGAGGCAGCAGTGGCCCGGGATTCCCAGAGCAGGCAGGAGCTCAAGGCCATTACTGAAGGTCTCTGCATAAACCCCCTGAGGGAACTGAGCCTGGGAGGCGGCCCTGCCCCCACCTGAGCACCAGAACTTAAGCTCACATTGAATAGCAGCCACTCCCGCCACTGAAAGCCCTGAGGCTGGGGAGCAGCATTTGAATCTAAGACCCCAAGCACTAGCTGGGTGGATCTAGGTGGGGGGGAAGGGGGGGGGAGGGTGGTGGAGAGGAATCTCAGAAGTCAAGTACCTGGCAGGGAAAATGCCCAGAAAAGGGAAGAAAAATGAAACCATAGAAAGCTATTTTTTGGAGGGACAGATGTTCCCGCCTTTCATTTCTGATGATGAGGAACAATTCTTACCATCAGGGAAAGATGTGGAGGTCGGGGCCTCTGTATCTCAGACATCCCAGGTGGATGTCTGGTGGGCTCAGGCCATGGAAGAGCTCAAAAAGGATTTTGAAAATCAAGTTAGACAGGTGGAGGAAAAACTGGGAAGAGAAATGAGAGAGATGCAAGGAAAGCATGAAAAATGGGTCAATACCTTGCTAAAGGAGACCCCAAAAAGTGCTGAAGAAAATAACACCTTGAAAAATAGGCTCACTCAATTGGAAAAAGAGGTTCAAAAAGCCAATGAGGAGAAGAATGCTTTCAAAAGCAGAATGAGCCAAATGGAAAAAGAGGTTCAAAAGCTCACTGAAGATAATAGTTCTCTCAAGATTAGAATGGAACAGATGGAGTCTAATGACTTTCTGAGAAACCAAGAAATCACAAAACAAAACCAAAAGAATGAAAAAATGGAAGAGAATGTGAAATATTTCATGGGAAAAACAACTGACCTGGAAAATAGATCCAGGAGAGACAATTCAAAAATTATGGGCCTACCTGAAAGCCATGATCAAAAAAAGAGCCTGGACATCATCTTTCATGAAATTATCAAGGAAAACTGCCCTGAGATTCTAGAACCAGAGTTCTAGATACAAATAAGTATTGAAGGAATCCATCGATCACTGCCTGAAAGAGATGCAAAAAGAGAAACTCCTAGGAACATTGTGGCCAAATTCCGGAATTCCCAGGTCAAGGAGAAAATATTGCAAGTAGCTAGAAAGAAACAATTCCAGTATTGTGGAAATACAATCAGGATAACTCAAGATCTAGCAGCTTCTACATTAAGGGATCGAAGGGCATGGAATAGGATATTCCAGAAGTCAAAGGAACTAGGACTCAAACCAAGAATCACCTACCCAGCAAAACTGAGTATAATACTTCAGGGGAAAATATGGTCTTTCAATGAAACAGAGGACTTTCAAGCATTCTTGATGAAAAGACCAGAGCTGAAAAGAAAATTTGACTTTCAAACGCAAGACTGAGAAGAAGCATGAAAAAGTAAACAGCAAAGAGAAGTCATAAGGGACTTACCAAAGATGAACTGTTTACATTCCTACATGGAAAGACAATATTTGTAACTCTTAAAACTTTTCAGTATCTGGGTAGTTGGTGGGACCACACACACACACACACACACACATACACATACACATGTACACATGTGCATGCACACATACACACATGCACGCACACACAGAGACAGAGAGCACAGAGTGAATTGAATAGGATGGGACCATATCTTAAAAGAAATTAAGGTAAATGGTGAGAGAGAAATGTAGTGGGAGGAGAGAGGGTGAAATGGAATGGAGTAAATTATATCTCATTCAAGAGGCAAGCAGGAGACTTTTTAGTGGAGGGAAAAAGAGGAGAGCTGAGAAAAAAATATGAAGTTTACCCTCATCACATTCGAGTAAAGGCGTGAACAAAATGCGCAATCATTTTGGTATGAAAACCTATCTTACAATTCAGAAAAGTGGAGGAGAAGGAGATGAGCAGGGTCGGGCGGGGATGGAAGGGAGGGCAGTGGGAGGAGGGAGCAATTTGAAGTCAACACTTGGGGAGGGACAGGATCAAAAGACAGAATAGAAACAATGGGGGGCAGGATAGGATGGAGGGAAATACAGTTGGTCTTATACAACATGACTATTATCGAAGTAATTTGCAAAACTACACAGATATGGCTTATATTGAATTGCCTGTCTTCCCAAAGGGAATGGGTGGGGAGGGAGAGATGGGGAGAATTTGGAACTCAAAGTTTTAGAAACAACTGTCGAGTATTGTTGTTGCTACTAGGAAGTAAGAAATACAGTCAGTGAGGAATAGAAAGTCATCTGGCCCTACAGGACAAAAGAGAAGATGGGGACAAGAGAAGGGAGGGAGGATAGAAGAGAGGGCATATTGGTGATAGGGAAAATTAGAATGCACTGTGTATTGGGGTGGGGGCAGGGGACAAATGGGGAGAAAATTTGGAACCCAAAATTTTGTGAAAATGAATGTAAAAAGTTAAATAAATAAATTAAAATAAAATGAAAACCAAAAACAAAATAAAAATAAAAAAATAAAAGTCAATGTTGGAAATGAAAAAAAAAATACCATAGAACTTTTATTTTCTTTTATCCCTAATTTTGAGTCCTCCACCTTTTTTCTTTTAGGGATTGCTCATCTTACATGGTGGAATTTTAAAGTGCCATGCATTTTGGAAAGATATATGTTGCTGTTTTGAGTCAAAATGACTTCCCAACCACCCTGAAAGTCAGGGTCTCAAGTGACACCTTCTCTTCCAGTGCTCTTGGGGCATATCTGCTATTGCAGAGCTGTTAGACTTTTGCCTCTGGAAAGCAGGAAGCAGTTTTCCATTTGAAACCCAGTGTGAAATGCTATGTAAATTTCTGCCCTGTTGGGTTGACCCATTTTCTAGAATAGGTAACTGAGGCACATGAGAGCTAAATTTGTTTATCAGTGCTCCATAGGGAGCCAGATTCAGAGCCAGAATTAGACCTACCAGGCCCTTCTATTTCCACACTGTTAGCCTGCCTGCCGAGCTTATTGCTTTTCTTTTATGTGCATACACATTTTCAGTACATAAAATAATATGGTCAGATAAACATCCTAAATTAGATGGGGATTCTGTTCTAGAATCCTGCGGTGGTTACTTATGACTTCCAAAAGAACTTTTATTTAGGAGAACACTATGGGAAACATGAGAAAACCTATGCATCCAATAAATGAAAACTGCACCTATCTCCAGGATACTTTGATTAGTTTTCTTATTTTTCCCCTTCAGACTCTTTGCTGTTAATGATGGGTCACTGAACTTGCTTGCTGGACCTGGAGTCATGAAGATCCATTTTCCTGAGTTCAAATTTAGCTTCACAAACTTATTAGCTGTGAGACCTTGGACAAGTCTCTTGGACATGTTTGACTTAGTTTCCTCCTCTGTAATATGAGCAGGAGAACCTTTACCAAGAAAACCCCAAAAGAACTCATGAAGAGTCAGGCATGAATGAAACAACTGAATGACAACAAAACCTAAGATTCTTCTTATTTCAGATTTTGTTGGTGTCACAACTGCTTTAAACTGGCCCTTTTGTGTCCTCCCAACTCATAGACTTCAACACATATATGATCTTTTATCAGTTATGGCCAAATGCCAAGAAGGAAAGAAAAAAATCTTTCCCAGTATGAGCTGGAAGCCTGAGTGTTAGAGGTCAGTGTCGAGGTTATCACACTAAGGTCAGATTTTTATGAAAGCTTGTTAAAAAAAAAAAAAAGCAACCACTGATATTAGGGAATGCCAATACATCAAGAATTAATCTGCATAAATAGTCTAAAGAGCTTTCAAAGAAGAAAAATGAACTACAGGGCCAACATTAATTGTGCCCAGAGATAATTAGAACAAAGTGCTGTTAATTGTGTGTTGGTTTAATGTTATGTATCCTTGGCCTTGTTTTTTCATGGAGAGCATAAATTTTGATGCCAGGGTGTGAAAGCTGGCTGGCCTATTAATCAAAAGGCCTCAGTTTGCTTAGTTACATGCAATTAGCTGCTGTGACTAAGCTTAGTATTTCATGAATGCAATTAAAAACCAAAACCTCTTAGGATCATAGATTCTATGAAGCTATGAACTAGAATGAGTAGTATAGATCCTTTAGTTCAATTTCCTAATTTTACATTTAAGGAAATCAGAGGTCCTCAAAGGTGAAGTGAATTTTCCAAAGTCACATAAGTGGCAAGTGGCAGAAGTGAAATTTGAGCTCAGGTCCACTGACTCCAAATCTAGTGTTCTTTTCACTAAATCCTAATGTAAGCTTCTAAGACGCTCTGAATTGGGAATACCTAGAGGATATAGTAAAGCATCCTAATCAAATAAATTTTGTTCTATGTGTCCTAAAAGCAGTATGATTGAACACATTAAACAAAATGAAAGAAAGCATTCTGCAAGTTCTAAAAGTTCTGACAATTTCAAGCAGCAAACAAACACTCAGCAACCTGAAAGAAAAAATAACTCCAAATTGGGGAGCCTTATACATCCCAGAAAATGTCTTCATCCTGTTGCCTACTAATGCTGAGTCAGTGACATCCTATCCTTTTTCATTAGGAAACTTACAAGAAATTAACTTCTTCATGCTGATTTCCAGCAGTAGAGTCTGGTGATGGTTTGATTCATTAGTATTCAAATGAGGGTAAAGCCCAGTGGCTTGCTACACTGAGATTGGGAAATGTACAGTTTTACCTTCTATGCAATGCAGCATGACTAGAGTGTCGTAATAGATCAGTGATTGTAAGATGTGGAGGGGAAAAAACCTATAAGCAGAGGCTGCCATGGGTAGAAAGATAACTACGGTATTAGTTCTAGTGATTGCGTCTTTGTGTAAACTATCCACAATATTTCCCATAGCTTTGTTTGTAAATTTCCCCTTCTAAATGTGAATGTCTATTCCTGCTCCATATTATTAGCACTTTTTAATTGGAATACACTAGTAACAGTACAATTAGACTAAGCTGACTGTCCCTTTCAAATAGGGCTCAATTATTAGGCTGGTTTTTTTACAGACATTCAACTATATGTATAAGATAATAAAGCTAAGCCCTTCTAGAAAGAATATGCTAGTCTGTCTTTGAGGAAAATATTGGTTGAGACATCACATCAGCAGCCTTAAGGAAAAAAAAAACATTTAGTTTCATAACACAAGACTTTTTGCCCTGTTCAGCTCAAAAAGATAATTGCCTTTTGTTGTATGTTTTGTTTTTGGAAAGGACATAGGCCATATCAAGACAAGCAAAGTGAAGAAAAATTACCTGAGAAGTTAGATCAATAAAAATAACTAATTTATGGAACTTAAATGTGTTCTTCTTCAAGATTAAGAGTCTTGGCCACCCTCCTATTATTTGGGTAATATCTTCAACACTTCATTTGTAGTCACAGCCACAGTGATTTCTTAGGAAAATGAAAATCATTCTTACAATGACATCATCACTGTTTTACTTTTGAAGTGCCTGGGGCCAAAGTCAGATTGGTTTTGGTAATCTTGTAAAATACTGAGATAGTCATGAATCCATTTAGGAGAGATTGCATTTCACACAGCATAGTTGCACTCAGGGGAAGTAACAGTGTCACCAACATCATCTTAAAACGTGAAGGGAATGGCGTGTGTATGTGTGAATGGTGTACAGACCTTGCCAAATCCATTTCCTGTAAACCTCACACTTCTCTGGAGTGCAAGCCAATTTTTTTTTGTTTTAACAAAATCAGACATTTTTCTATATTATTATGCAAAGATATCAATAGAGTGATAATCAAGATTTATTTACAAAATCTGTTTCCAGTATATAGCCCAAGACTTTCACACACCCATCAAGTCTTTTCAGTTTATGTGTCTGCATGAGTATCTGTTTAGTATTTTGATCCTGAGACAATTTAATTCAATAAACATCTATTAAGTACCTTCAGTTTAAAAAAATAAAATGTCCTGGGGATAAAATACCAAAAAAAATTAGTCTTTCCTTTCAGAATTTAAATTTTTCTGTGAAGGTAGAGCAGGCATATGTGTGTGTATACATATACATATATACATGCATATATATATATAAACATTACAGAGAGAGTAGGTATAAATACACACACATATATAATATGAAATGCAATATAAATTGTGATGGGTTAGAATGGGTTAGAAATCCAAAGTATATTAGACATATTTCAGGAGGAAATGTACATTTTCAACCTGATCAAAACATTGAAATAAAATAATTTTGAAAGATAGTTTGAGATAGAGTATATTCTGGGCATGGGCAAATGCACAGAAGTATGCCTTTTCCTTCTGAGCCTTGGGAGTAGGTAGTCATTCACTGGAATGTAGAAAGCATAAAGAAAAATAAGACTCAAAAAGTTGAAGCCAGATTGTGGCAGTCTTTAAATGCCAATGCTAAGGAGTTTATATTTTATGCTAGAAGCAATAACAAAACATTAAAGGTTTTTTAGCAATAGCATGACTTGGTCAGACCTGTATAGTAAGAAGATCATTTTTTCCAGCTGTATAAGAAACAAATTGTAGCAATCTGATACACTTTCCTTAATATCAAAGGAAGATTAAATTATGTTAAATATGATTTCCATTGTTCCATTTTATTATCTGCTAATACCTTCTAAATTTGGTATAGCATAGGCAGAATAAAAATAAAATAAAAGACTGTTTTGTTTTAATCAGTGATAACATTTCTGTACCCAAATGAGTTGTGTCCCTTTCAGAACAGTCAATGTACAATGCCAGGAACTTTTCCTGATAATACTGACATTTCTTTAAAAAATTTCAGAATTTTTCTTTTGAAACTGTCTCCATAGCCAGTTTGCTGACCCCCGGAGCAAAGCAGCCTCATGATTTTAGAGTCATACACCATTTCGTTCTGAAAATGTTACTCTCCAGTTGGATCATCAATGTTAATCACCATACTCAGTTCCAAACTACTTTTGGACCTGTCAAAAAATCAGACCTATCCTTGGAGGATAATGATTTGCCATCATTGAGGATATTCGAAGAGTACATCACAGAGTATAAATTTAGTGTATCTGGATTTCAACAAGATATTTGATGAAACCTCTTGTTATATCTTGGTGAACAAGATAGGAAGACGTGAGCTGGATGATTCTAGTTCAAAGGGACATTGGTTTGTGCATTAATGCCCTCCTAGAGAAAGGACCCAAGGCTCTGATCCTAGCCCTGGTTTGCTTAACATTGTTTTCCATGACCATTAGACAGATGGCAGACATTAAATTTCCTGATGATACAAAAAATGAGAGGAATAGCTAATAATTATGTAAAAGAATGAAAGCCCAAAAATATTTAAACAGGCAAAAATGAAGTACCAAATAGAGTCAGATATAATTATATAATTTATATTGTAAGTTTAATGCCCTGCGCTTATTTCAGTACTTCTGTTGGCTTCAATAATTTCATCTGCAGAATATATCTCTAGTGGTACAGATCACAGCCAAGGCATGTGTCTTTATCCTACATAATTCTCTACATGTTTCTATAAATCCTCCGTAGAGCGTTCCAGCCCACAATCCGGGGTCCTCTGGTATTTTTTTTTTAACATTTCCTGGTCACAGTGAATGAATATGGTGGTTACATGCCTGTAGTTCCCTACTACTGGGGTAGAAGAGACTGATAGATCTCTTGAGCTTAGACGTTCTGAGTTGCATTGGCCTAAGACAACCAGGGGTTTGTACTAAGTCCATCACCATTATGACAGCAGGCCATGAGGCTGGCAAAGGACAGGTTCCAGCCCAAATCAAAAGTTCCTATGCTCATCACTGTGAGGCAAGGCCAGGTCTAGGTAAGGCAGGGAGGCTCTGTATCATACATAAAATATATCCCAAAAGTTTTTATAGAAACATAGACATACTAATACATACATACATGTATACATGTATACATATATGTATATAAACATAGATAGATACGATATTGTTCATTTGTTTCAGTCATGTCCAAGTCTTTATGACCCAAATTGTTTTGTTTTATTTTTTTGCAAAGATATTTCAGTGGTTTGCCATTTCCTGCTCCAGCTAATTTTACAGATGAGGAACTGAGGTAAATAGGATTAAGTGACTTTCAGGATCACACTGCTAGTATGTGTCTGAAGTCAGATTTGAACTCAGAAAGATGAGTCTTTGCAGGCCCTGCTCTCTATCCTCTCTGCCACTTAGCTATCATATATAATATAATGGCTACAAGTACAATATTTTGACTGTCCTTCTGTTACTCATTGCTTTCAGTACATGAACTGCTCATATATGTCCTCAGTAATATCTTTTATACCACTACGCATAAATAAGCTATCATGGATTATATGCTTCATGAGTTTATAACCAGTCTTCAACTTTCCTTTTAGTTTTGGGTCATTCACAACTTCAACTCTTCTGAAATTATGATATTCAGTGGTTCATAGAAATACAACATCATTTAGAAAACATTAATGCTTTAAAAGGGGTGGAGAGAGGGAAGCTTATCAATAGGGAGCATGTTGGAATCATCAACATTATTGAACAGTTTTCCAAATACGGTTCAGTCCCATCTTCTCAAACTGTTCAGTCTGGGGGCCAGGTTACTGTCTATCTGTAGTATCACTCAAAGGTGTATGGTGATAATATCATCTGTGAGCTTTTGCATTCTTTTGGAATTGTTACCACTCTGTGAAAATTGATGCTTAAGTATGCTTAACATTCTATTACTTCCAGCCTGTCTTTCTTCTGTGTGAAATTTTTCAGGTCCTGTAATTATTCCTGATATCATCTATGATAGAAAGAACACTAGATTTAGATTGAGAGGACTTGAGTTACAGTCTGGGCCCTGTTTCCTTGGTTATATGATCTTAGGCAAGTTCCACCACCACTTGTGAATCAACACTCTCATCTGTAAAATAGGATTGGACCAGATAATGCCTAAGTTCCCTTCGATCCCTAAGTCCACATTTCTTTTGTAAGGTACCTTTTTAATTATATCAGATGGACACAGAGAAGAACAGATGAGGATAGAAATCCTCATTACTCAGGAGGATATGATGCAGAGTGGGAATGTTTAGCCTGGAGAATAGAAAATTTAAGAGGATAATGGCAGCTGTCATATTTGAAAATCTATCTAATGGAAAAGGCAAGAAACTTACTCTGCTTTGTCCCAGAAGGCAGTACTTGGAATGATGGGTAGAAGTTGCAGAGTCTAATTTAGGGTTAATGTGGTCATCTTTAAGGAGGCAGCATTTGCTATAGGTTAACCCATTACCAGATACTACACGATGAGGTCCACAATTATGTAGTAACAGAATGTCTGCCCTATGGCTGATCGTCAGACGGTGATGCCCCTAGGGACTACTGAGGCAAATCAGGGGTCTCTCCTCTACTTCTTGGCATCAATTGGGTTTTTTTCTGACTATGTCATTCTGTCTTACTAAGTTGTAGTGAAGCACGTTGGCCCTCATCTTTTCTGCTACATCACTTTCCACTACTCCTTACCTTTTTATTACTTCTAAACCTCAGTTCTGTTGGTGATGGTTATCACTGTTTTGTCTGGGGCCCTTAAACACACTTCGGTTTTAATCGGGAGAATAGACAGTGGCTTTAGCTATCATAGAATGACTTTATCCTCACAGATATATCTGTCCTGGAAACCTGAACATTGAGTAAATAGCAAGTGTGGCTATGACACACTTCTGGGCACTTTGTCTGCTAATCAAAATAACAAGAAGACAGAAATGAGCACAGCAGAGAAGGTTCCAGGGAATTCCAAACAAGGTAGCCTCTCATTCCGGAGCCCTAGAGTTTAGAGTGTAAAACTCTTTTACACAGAGATCTACCAAAGATACGACCAGACCCTTATCTACGGATATCTGCCAGCACCACATGTCTCCATCCTTAAATCTCCCAACTCTGTGACTCCCCACCCAACAATAATATAGGCAGCGTGCAGCCTAGGTGAGGCCAGCTGTGCTGACTGCTCCTCTAGGTATAGTGCCTCGCCTCTGGAGGCAGTCACAAGCCCTTCTCCTTTCCGTAGTCGTGGTGCTAACAATTGCCAGTTCTGTTAGTACTTCCCTGCTTTTCTAATCAGGCAGTTACATGGTACGATGGATAGTATGACGGGCCTAGAGTCAGGAAGACCCGAGTTCAGATCACTTCAGACGCTTCCTATCTCTGTGATCCCGAACATCACTTCAAGTCTGTAAAATGTGCTGGAGAAGGTAATGGCAAACTGCTTCAGTGTTTTTGCTAAGAAAATCCCAAATGAGGCGATGAAGAATCAGACACAACTGCCCAACAATTGTTCTAATATCTTATTTTTTAAAAAAAATCTTCTGTTGCTTTTAATATACTTTTCTTATTTTCCATAGAGCAATAAGTAAGCATTTTTATGCTAGTCAAATGCATATTTTCCTCTCGGCAGCAAATCACCCATCATGGAGTATTGGCAATAATTTTTTAACTATCTGGTCTTTTTTCCTGTTTACTTGTTGCAGGGTGTTCAGGGCCTGCTTTTTCAACACCAAGATGGGGTGTGTTTAGCAAGACTGAGTTTTACAGACAGATGACTCTTGCTAATCAAGGTTTTAATATAAAATACTGTTGATCCTCTCATTTTGAGCACAAGTCCCCGGGGTGCACTATGATTCAAGCTGTCACTTATTTTCTATATACAAACAACAAAGAGGATTAGTTGAAGTTGAAATGACTTTAAAAATTATCTCCTTCCTTATTTTTATTCCAAGATAGGGTTAATACTACATACACACACACACACATACACACATAAACATTTGTATAAATGGAAAAACTCAGTTTAATAAACATCTATTAAGTACCTTATGTGTGCTGGGCACTGTGCCAAATTAAAAAAAAGATAGTCCCTGTCCTCAAGGAGCCTAAAATCTAATGGGAAAGACAGTACACAAAAGGAAGCTAGAAAGGGGCAGAGGATGTCACAGGTCATCTTGTTCCAGAGTGGAGAGATGCAGATGGAAAGTAGTGTGAGCAGCAAAGTCCAGGTTCTGCCTTCTCTCAAGGAAGGCTTTGGGTGGCATTTCATGCTCCACACTCCAGCCCTGCAGTCAGAGGACAGATGAGGCTAAGGGAGTTGGAAGGTATGGAGAATGGAAGGTTGAGTTAACAAGCATGATGGGATTTCCAGGGAATGGCTTATCTTGGAGGGGTCACGCTGTTCTGTGATGTTCAAATCAAGCAGGTATGTGGATATAAAATGGAAAAAGAGAGAAAGAGGTTTTACCTTTTCAATAGAAAAAGGAGTCATTTTTTCTAGTAGGCATTGTTAGTGATCCCAATAATCCATTAAAAGTACAAAAGTATATATTTATATTGTTGCTTAGGAACACATATTGAGATGCATATTGCAGTATGGAGTATTATGAAGCCTGAGTAGCAGTCTCATTATATGTTGTCTGTCCTCATCCTAGGCAACACACAGAGCCTTCTTAAGGTTCACCTCCCTTCTCAGTTATCTCAGGAGGTATCTTTAAGGGCAGCAGACACTTATTAACTTCTCTTATAGGAACCCATATCTAGGGGAATGCTGCCTGGAGAGATCCATCCCTCCAGGAAGTGCTAATCACTTATTAGCAGCCTGTATAGCAGCCTTTGTAGCTGCTCAGGGGAGAGCTCACAGATGAGTGCAAATTGGGAAGTTGGTACATTGGCAACATGGGGATGTAACAGGTATAATTTGCAGATAAATGTAAATTGTGATGATATAAATAAGCAGTTTCACTCTGGTGAAATTCAAGTTAAATAGTTTTTTAAAGAATTCCCTCTTCTCCGTTATCTGAGAGTTGAAAGTAAGAAGTCCTTATCTTCATCATATAACATTAGTTTAAATCTTCCACTACATTGCATCTCTTGTACATTGCACCTTTATACCACAACATTATTCTGGAGTACACGTAAAAACCCTGTAAATCTGATGGTAAGCCACAAGAGAAAGATCTATTCTTCATTCTTACCCTGCAGTGAATCATGCAGTATCTGTAAGAGCTTTTGTTTTTAAATTACGTTTTATTTTAAACACTGATAACCAAAGGAGTGACAAAGTCAGTAAGGTTCTTACCTGTTTTGCTTCATTTCTAGTTTCATTCAGTGTCTATGTGAATCTATCTTGTGTTTTAATAAGAGCTTCTATTCAATCTTACATATAACTTTTGTAGGTAAAGTTAACCATTCTAAAGAGTCAACTTTCTTTCACTCTAACTCACACCACTTAGAGAAGACTCTTCCAAACCATCCCAGTATAACCACTTATAAGAGTTCATTTATTATTCCTGGCATCAAACCCTTTTGAACATTATGTAGAAAACTTTAATATTTTCTTTAATGATTGATACCTTACATACAGATGAGAAATAAATGGTTCAGTGGCATGTACAAGTCCTTATAATTCAAAACCATATCTGATCTTCTAATAACAGAGTATATGAACAGTCTTACCCTCACCACATTCCCCATCCTCTCGCATACCAGCATAATTCTTTGTTACCTACCAGGAGAAACCCTATTTAATTTACTTCACCCATTCTGATATATACTTTATAACTCTTACTTACTTTTCAAAATGAATCCCTTATAATTTTCTCTAGTATGTAGGCTTCTGAAGATGATAAAACATTCATGAGGTGGGGCTGCTAGCTCAATTCTTTAGTAAGTTTTCATTTCCTTGTTGGCTTTCAGCATAGAGAAATTGGAGAGCTGTTGTTTGGGAGACAAAAATGCAATCAGAACCCTCAGAAAGATAGATGGTATTTTGAGGACAGCTGTCCCCTGCAGTGCCATTATAAATTCCAAAGAGCAGAAAAACATTATCATTACTCATTACCTCTGAATTAAATTTGGGTATTCAGTGTAAGTCCTTAAACATGTTCTGCAGACAGTGACATTCTTACCCATGGATGCCTTGAAGGTCATTTGCCTAGGCCCTGCAAAGGACCATCTTTGCTCCAGGACCTGCTATCCTGTACCCATGACTGCTTTTTTTCTTCTTTCACAAGTTCTCACACTATAACTTACTTCAAAACCAGAAGTCTTCTCAATCTGGAACATTTTTCCCCCCACCCCTCGTAATGGTGAGTTCTTCCTGGGGATCTCCATCTTGTGCAGGTTCCCAGAAGAACCACCGTTATTCCCATTTTACCTTTGCTTCTGACTCTGGATTTTGTCAACATGCTCTTGCAAAGTACCTTCTTTCCCCTGTTCCCCTTTGTCTGTTGTCTTCCTTCACTGGATTGTTAGCTTTTTGAAGGCATAGACTCTTTATTTTTGCTTGTGTGTGTTTCCTCAGTATTTAGTACAACGATGGCATGTAATAAATACTTAATAAGTGTCTGTAGCTTGTCAGTCTTCCAGCTGGCGAGGCAGTGTAGTATAGTGGATGGAGAGCTGACCTTGAAGGCAAAAAATCAGTGTTCAGATCTCTTTTTCACCCTCTGGCTATGAGATCCTGAGCAAGTCCTCGAAATTCTTAGTTCTTTAGGCAACTCTCCAAGGCTCTAAGTTTCAGAGTAGATGCGGACCTGCATTGGCATGGGGAATTTTGTCAATGGGAGTTCCCTATATTGGTGAAATCAGATCTTCAGTTCCTAGCCCTATCACTTGTTGTTCACTTGAGTCTAACTCTTCCTGACTCCATTTGTAGTTCTCTTGGCAAAAACACTGGAGTGGTCTGCCATTCCTTCTCCAGATTATTTTACAGATGAGGAAACCGAGACAAACAAAGGTTTGACTTGCCCAAAGTCCCACAGCTAGTAAGTGTCTAAGCCCAGATTTGAACTCAGGATATTGACTCTTTCTGACTTCATGCCTGTCACTCTATCCAGTGTGCAGCCTGACTTCCCTAACAAGCATTTATTAAGAACACACCCTGGGCCAGGTTCTGTTTCATTGTTGTTATTTATGCCTTTATGTCCTTCATGCTGGAGATAAAGAAGCAAAAACCCAAAGAATATTCATTCTCAAGGAACTTATGTTCCATTATGGGGAGGCAATGTATATGGACAAGTAAGTATAAAAAATAAAAAAATGTCAACTTAGGAATGGAGTGTTTCAGCCTCTAGGGATGGAATGCAGGGATCAGTGAAGGCCTGAAATAGAAGATAATACAAAAGCTGAATTTTGTTCATCCAAAGAGTAGGTAACCAGCACACTGGAAAGAGAACTTGTACTTGAAAAATGAAGTATCAACTCTATCCCCTGTGAGCTATGTGATCTCTCTGATCATTAGTTTTTTCATCTGTAAATATTCTAAATAACACCTGCACTATCCCAGTTAACAAATTACTGAAAGAAAAAGCACCTTGCAGATCTTAAGAAAAAATCTTCCCCTGGTTCTTTTATGTCTCAGAGCAAACCAATGTCCTACAGATTTTTTTTTTTAATGGAACAGCTAAATATGAAAAAAATAAGCCTTTAAGTAGATATGAGCAATCATGCTAAAATGAAAATCTAGGGTGCTTTTTGGTCATCAAAAATCTAATAATATTGGCTGATATTGATATAGCACTTCAAAGTTCACACAACATGCTACACATATTAATTGCTACATAAATTTATATTTATCTGGTACTAATAAAATAATTTTTCTGTGGTTTTATTCATTTAAATGTTTGCATTCTAGGTTGCTTTAACATGAACTGATTAAGCACCTTACCTTTATTCTGCTTTATCAATTAAGACTTTGTTATCTTTACATGTTTATAAACATCATTGCTATTTTGATTAACCGTCAGGTGAATAAGATTGATGCCTTAGTTTTCCAAAATTAGCAGAAACTACCCCACACACACACACACACAAATACATCCCATACACACTCACTTATTTGAGATAAACCAGGCATGTGTAAACTTGATTTAACTTTATTCAGGGTTCATCCTTTCTGTTTGATTTTTTTTTTCTGCTTTCCCAGCGAGGCTCTGACTGAACCTTTTAATATGCTAAAATGTATTTGTCTGAGGAAGAAAGGTGACAGTGTTTCACCATGATGCTAAGCAGCCACTGAAGACTTTTGGGGAAGCAAAACCCAACTATTTTAATGACTTTGATATAATCTATAAATTGTGCTCGTGCATGCTTTTCCAGATTAAGGCGTAGAAGGGAGGTGGTGGCTTACATTTAACAAAAGTATTTTTATCTATATAAGAATATAAGTGATCTAATTGTCTCCACCACAAACTTCCCCTTTTCCTTTCTTTCCCTTTCTTTCTATATCATGAAAAGAGACCTGTGTTGGGAGTCAAGAAACTTGGTTTTGAGGCTTTCTTTTCTCGGCTAACTGCGTACATTTAGGCAAGTCAGTTAAATTCTCCATATTTTGTCTTCGTTTTCTGTCAAATTGCACAATAATGCATATCCTGCCAACCTCCCTCACACCTCTGAGAGAATCCTACAAAATGATATATGTGAAGAACTAGCCCCCTGCAAATTTTTCTGGATGTAGAGTCTGAGGTCCTGAGCTCAAGTTGTCTGTCTACGTTATCTTTCCTTCTTTGGGCTTGAATTCCCTCATCTGAAGCATAAGGAATAGACTCAGTGACCTCTATGGTCCTTTCTGGCTTTAAATCTATGATCTTATGGACAGTAATAATAGCTGACATTTATATATCTCTTTAAAATGTGCAGAATCCTTTACATGTATTATCTTTTCGATCAATCCAATGAGGCTGTGAGACAGGGAGTGGAGTTATTGTCATTTTTCATGATGATGATGATGATAAGAATGAGAATGAGGCATATAGGTGGTATAATGGATACAGTCATGGACTTGGAGTTAGGAAGACCTGAGTTTAAATAAATCTTCGATCCCTTAACTAGCTGTGTGACTCAGGCCATGTCACTTAACATCTCTAGCTCCTACTTTATTTGGTTGTTTAAAGATCAAAGGAAATAATATTATAAAGCACTTCAGAAAACTTAAAGCACTATATAAATACTAGCTATAATTGTTATATTAATACCAGTAATTAATATAATTATTATCTCCATTTTGTATATCCCGAAGCTAAGACAGAGAGATCACGTAACCTTCCCCTAAGTGTCAGAGGAAGGATTTGAATCCATTCTTCCTGACCTTAAAGTCTAATGCTCTCTCTACTAATGAGTAATGTCCCTCTAGTGAAAAGCCTTTGATTAATAACATAAAATAACTTCACTAATGTATAAACTGTCATCAGTATAAAAATTTCAGTAATGTCATCAATTAGAATTAATTTCAATTCAGTTCAATAAGCACTTAAGTTCCTGTTGTGTGCTAAATGCTGGGGATAAAATAAAACAGCAACTGTTCTCAAGGATCTTAGAGAATACAACATGTGTGCAGATAGGTACAAATAAGTAAGTACATAATAAATTGAAAATTATTTCAAGGTTATTAATTTCTCAAGATATCTATTACCATATGGTAAAATTTAAGTTGAGTCTTAAAGATGGCTAGGGGTTCAGAAGGTAGAAGCGAGAAGGGAGACCTTCCAGGCATGGAGAACAGCCTGCCCCAAGTCCCAGAGGTAGAACAAAGAATGGTCTGAATGTGGAGTAGTAGACAGTCCAGTTTGGCAGGGAGGTAGCATGAGGGAGATACATAATCATCCTAACATAATAGGCAAGAAACAGATTATATAGAGTTTTGACTGCTAAACTGATTTTATGTCTTAACCAAGATTCCAGAGGCAGTCACTGAAACTTCTTGATCAGGCAAGCAAGATGGTCAGATCTGTGCTTCAGGAAAATAGCATTTTTACATGCATATGGGGGGGTGGTGTGGATTTTTTTAAAGAAGTTGGATGAAGTGAAATCAATTACTAGGGTAATAATACAAATAAGGAATTTTGAGGGTCTGTGTTTTTTATAAGTAGAGAGAAGGTGGACACAAAATAACAAGGTCATATGAGCAAGCAAGTTTAGGAAAATTAAGTGACATGCCCAAAGTCATCCGAATATTATCCGAGGATTCTGGTATGGGCAGGATGTGAAAGCGTCGAGTTTGAGATTTTTGTGGGACATCAAGGTGCAGCTATACAGAAAGAAGTTCACAATGCTGAAGTGGTGTCCCTGAAAGAGATTAAGACTGGATAGATTAATGTCAGCATCATCTGCATAGAAATGATAACCAAACCCATAAAAACTGGTGAGATCCAAAGGGAAAGAGTGAAAAGAAGAGGTCCCAGGTAAGAGCCTTGGGGATGATGATATGTTGGGGTCAAGAGGAGGAGGAGAAGGATAGTCCAGGAGAATAAGGAGAATAAGCATGGTTGTACAGATCAGAAGAGAATCAAAAGAGTACAACATCATAAAATCCAGGGGAGGACAAAATATATAGAAGGAAATGGTGGTTGACAATGCCAGAACCTTCCAACATGTCATATGTGTTAAGATATTTTAGTTGGGTAGTGGGATCAGAAACTACACTGAAAGAGAATTAAAAAATTATTGGGAAGTAAGGAATTGGAAGCAATGTATAGAGGGATAGCATGTGGTGATGCAAAGAGAGTAGAGAGCGAGATGCCCTGAGTTCAGCTCTTGGGTCTATCTCTCATTAGCATGACCTGCAATAGATCAGTTCACTTTATGGTTCAGTTGTATTATCTACAAAATGAATGACATGACTTCTAAACTTAGTTTCAGCCATACCTTTACAGTTCTATGATGCTTTGACAACCCTAAAAGGAGAAAAATATAGGAAGCTATCAGAAAAGGAATGGATACCAGCTTGTAAAGGGCTTTTTGGTTTTTTTAAGAATGGAGGAGACCTAGTATGTTAGCAGGTGGTGGGGAAGGATACAGGGAGCAGAAGTGAATGGATACAAAAGCACAAGCAAAGCAGTGCATTTTAGGGGAGAGGGTCTTATACAAGAGGAAAGAGTGAGGGATATGAAAGAGGAATTTTGAGAAGAGTCTCTAATTTTAACAAAGTAGGAAGTTGCTTCTTTTTCTGAGGAGTAGAGAGCAGGTGCTTATAGAAGGTCTGAGGAAATATGAAGAGGTTTGGAATAGTTACTATTGTAATGATGATAGATTATCCATCAGGGAAGACTAAAAAGATCATCCTGCACTTATTTGAGTTAAGACAATATAAATTTGTAATGACCCCAGCCTGCATAGTCATTACATTTCTCCCAGGGTGTTCACTAGCACCCTAGCAAAGAACTGATCACTGGCTGCAGATGGCTAAGGAGGACAAGTAAGGCTGGTGACCTGCACAGCCTTCCCTCACTCAAAGCAAAGTCAAGTCAAAGTCATGTCATCATTTCTCTGATGGCGTGGTCTTCTTCAAAAATGAAGGACAGATACAACAAACAAAGACAAAATGGATAGTGTAGGTAATCCTGGGTCGGGGTTTGGCACAGTGTGACTATCAATAGGATAAAGTGACAAAGGATTCAAGGGTAACTGATAAATTTAGAGCCATGTTAGTCTGCTGTAGGGCTAAGGATTGGTAAGCTCTTTAGTCTTCTTAAGCTACCTTTGCTTCTATCAAAAAAAAAAAAGGGAAAGAACAGATCGATGAATTGGACATGCAATTAGAAAAAAAAACTAAAAGAATAACACATTAAAAATTTTCAATTAAATACCAAAACTCAAAAGAGAGGTTAATAAAACTAAAAGAAAATTAGAGAAAAGAAAGGAGCTAATAAAAAAATGGAGCGAGTTTTTATGGGGAAAAAACAATAAAATTGATAAACCATTGGTTAACTTGATGTAAAAAGAAAGGAAAAAAACAAAATACTGGTATCAAAAATGAAAAGGGTAAATGAGCCAGCAATAAAGATAAAATTAAAGCAATTATTAGGAGCTGTTTTGCCCAATTATATGTCAATAAACTGATAATCCAAGTGAAATAGATGAATACTTAAAAAATATAAATTGTCCACAGTAGCAGAAGAGGAAATAGGACACTTGAGTCTAGTTTAAAATCCCATTTTTCTGTATTTCTTTTGAGGTAGAACAGTATCAGGAAAAGAGCTCTGATTTTAGAAATGAGATACTGAAACTTGACTTTGGATTACCACTGAACTAGCCCTTTGACTTGGGCAAATAACATTTCTGGGCCTCACCTGCTTGAATGATGATATTTACTCTAGTACTTCACAGAGTTATTGGAAAAAAAACAATTTTTATACTCTGTGAAGAGTTATATTATTTAAGTCATTATCATTTCTGAAAGAAAAAATATCAAATAAAGCCCAAAGATCCCTAACTTGTTTCCGTAACAGAGCCATATGAAAATATCACAATGTTAATTTCTGCCAACTGGCCCTTTTGGGGGGAATCTTTTTGGCCACATTTACAAAGCGATCAGCAATTTTTCCTTCTCATGGACCCATTTGCCAAGCTAATGCAACCATGACTGAAAGGAGGCGATTCTTATGGTTTACATGAATTGCCAGTGGTTGCTGTAATCATAGTTCCCTGATCTTATGAAAGTCCTACTTCATGTGTAAAGATACCGTTACTTATGCATGAATGAAGCTCAATATGTTCTTTAATAAACTACACTGTAATAGTCATAGACGAAGCATAGAATTTGTAGCCCAAGATTTTAATTATAGTGAGCTGCCCTCTCATCTCTCCTAATTCCTAATGTCAAGATATGTTAAGTTTTAATAAATTATGCTTTGGGGAGAACACTGGGGATCAAAAGTTAAATGTTTAAGTGTTTTTAAAAGGTCATTTTTTCCACATCATCGCTATTGAACAAATGAGGAAGCTTGTAAAATTCTTTTCCTATTGTGTTTTTATTACTCAATAGAGGGAAAAATGATTTGGTGGCTAAAAATGTAAGAGAACAAATACAAGGCTGCAGTTTTCTCCCTTGTGCTTAAATCTCAAATCTTTCAGAGAAGCAGTTAAATTTCTTAGGTGTTGTTTCAGAAAGATGAGTTTTTTGGGTCTCAATTTTATCCTTTCCTCTCATTCATTTTCCCTCCCTACAACTCCCACCGATTTGTCATTAAGCCCCTCTGCTTCTTAAGTAGTGAATGAGTCACAGGACAAAAAACTCTCAAACGCACACTTTCTCTTGCTTCTTGGATTTATTTTTCAACCTCAGAATTTTACTCCAGGATCAAGAAAATTCCTCTTGTTTATATAACCTTTTTATTCCCCTCTGCCCCACCCCATTCCAAGAATAATGTCCTAGAAGGACATTTTGGCTTTTAGTAACAGGAAACTATGTTGTGGTTGATAAAATGATGATATTTGGAGTTGGGGTACCTGAATTTGAATACTGAAGCTGTTACTTATTATTTCCATATCAAGAAAGTCACTTCATATTTCTGAACCCTCAATTTCCTCAGGAGAGATTTGAGGCAAATGATCTCTATGCTTCTACCAGCTCTAAACCCCATACCTGAGGGGCAAGTTGCTTACATCTTATGGGCCTCAGCTTTTACATCTTTCTATGAGACGGTTTAGACCACATGTTTTAGTAGAGTTTGTGAAAGAATTTTGTTGGAATCAAAACTTGAAACATAAAACGTTTTTGAGCTGGAAGATCTGTTAAAATCATTCAACCTATCTTCTTCATTTTACAGATTAGAAACTGGAAGCCTAGAGAGAGAGGAAGTAACAGGATGAGTTAAGGGCACACCCAGGACTAAGTCAAGGTTTTTCATTCCCAGTCCAATGCTATTTTGAGTACATCACAGTGCTGTACTATTCCTAGCTTCCTCTAAAAAACAGTCCCAGTCTCACTTAACTGACTGCCAATGGTTGGAAGGAAGGAGTTTTATAGATGAAAACTGAGTCTGACTCAGCAAAGAAAAGGAATCTTAAAAGAAGAATGTTGTATGTAAGGTGAAAATGAGCTCTGAAACTGAATGAGAGTAACCAGTCAATCAGTAAACATGTATAAGGTTTCTATTGTGTGCTAAGCACAGTGCTAGGAATTAGGGATAGAGAAATAAAAGTTAACCCATCAGTGCCCCCAGGAAGCTTACAGTCAGTTGGGGGAGACATGTATATAAAATAGTTTCTACAAGATATGGACAAAACCAATAGACTAACTCTGGGAGGGAGAAGGAAATGAGAGTACTCACATTTTAAAGGTCTTCTATAGGCACTGGCAGTTGAGCTTTAAAGGATCCTGGGGTTTCCAAGAATTGGAGGATAGAAGGAAGCCTACATCAGGGGTGAGGAACCTGCAGCCTCAAGGTCACATTTGGCTCTCGAGGCCCTTTTACTGAATCCAAACTTCCCAGAACAAATCCCCTTAATAAAAGAAATCATTCTGTAAGACTTGGACTCAGTCAAAAGGCCACACCCAAGGACCTAGAAGGCTACAAGTGGCCTTGAGGCAGCAGGTTCCCCAGCCCTGGTATACAAAAGTATTGGAAGGATAGATGGAATGTCATCCTAAGGATGAGTCACAAGGCCAGTTTGGCTGGATCAGAATGTGTAAAGGAAAGGAGCATATTATAAGACTGCCAAAGAAGGTTTGAGGTAGATTGTGAAAGGCTTTAAATGCTAACAGGACCTCCAGGTTCAAATACAAAGGAGCCACTGTATTTTCTTCAGTAGAAAAATGATATGAGACACAATATATTTGGGGTTGAAATACCTAGAATCCAATCTCAGCTCTGCCATTTGTTAGTCAAGGGACTTGGAATAAGTCACTTAATCATCAAAATTCACTTCAAATGCCACTACTTCTCCTGTGAAACCTTTCCTAAACTCTTGTCAGAAACCTTTATTCAATCTGGAAGTCACATAGCACTTTGTTTTCCACCCCTTTAATAAACTTGCCATGTATTATTATATAGTACAGGGGAATCAGAGGACCTGGATAAGGCACCTGGCTTTCCTTACTACGTCCAGCATGTCACTTTCTGACTCTTGGGCTTGGTTTCTTGATGTGAATTTGTGCGTGTGCTCTATTTCCTTCTCACCTGCCACCATTATATGTTGAGCTCTGTCTCTCTCTTAGTGCTTAAAACAAACATTCTTCATGAAGCAGGAGCGCATTGGTTGTTGAGTTGAGCCAATGTCAATCTGAAATTATAAGAGAGTGTGAAATGTGATTTCTATGCTACAGCTGAGATCTAGAACTTCTTATTGGGTCCTGCAGCGTACCATGGGTTTTTACTTATTAAAAATCAGATAAGATCACTGTTTGCAAGGCACTTACAGAGTAAAGGTAGAGATAAGATAGTAAGAAATACAATCAGTTAAAAGAGAAGTATCAATGTGAGTTCAGTAAGGGGAAAGGACGATTTTTACTGGCAAATTGGAGAGAGGCTTAGTTAAGTAAAAAAAAAGAAGATACGTTCCTGTGTAAAGTGGGGTTTTGGGTTTTTTTTTCTCTCTTCCTTTTCTTCGTTCCCTTTATCTCCCTAACAAACATAGGACATAGTTTAAAAAATCCATTTTTTTTCTGATCATCCTGGGTCTTTGTCATGCTGGGTGAATAGTATGTGGTTCCTATGGTTACCGTGTTCACCATGAGAATGCTGACACCTAGATTAATAAGCATTGGACCAAAAAATTTAAAGCTGGAAAGAATCTTTGAAATCACTTATGGTCACAAAGCTCCAAATCCTATGAAATCATTTCCTTTGATGGATTTAAAAACTGAGGCCCAGAGAGGTGAAATTATTTCATTCAAAGAGAATAAGTGGCAGAAACATGATTTGAACTTAGGGTTTCTGACTTTGCCCTTTGCCCTTTGCCCTTCCCACTATATCTTCTAAAAATGGAAATAGATTTAATGTGACAATAGATGCTGTATTTGAAAATAGCACACATTAATGTGTGTGAACATGTTCCTATTGAATAAGAAAGCTTTAATTTGGAAAAACATTTATTATAATACAAAAATCCCATAAGAAGATGTCATAACTGACCTCAGGATTGCTGTATTCTTCAGAGAAAAAGTTACTATGTAAATCCACAATAGCATTGTATTTACTACCTGATGGTTCACAACTTTTATTCCTTTGTGGGATACTTGTAAGTTTCTAAATTTACTACCATAAAATTAACTTTCAGGAAAGGGACATAAGGGCAGCAGCACAGGGTGAAAAATTCTCATTAGCATTGATAGATGGGGGTGAGAGGAGGGAATGTCAGTAGAAAGGAAAGGGGGCAGGGCCTGTCCTAGTGAAATCCTGAAAAAGATTAGGTTAGGCTTTAGTCATTCTTGGGTGCTTACTTACACAACAGTCTTTTTTTAAAATCACTTTCCACTCTATCTCTTTTCTCTCACTTCTTATACATACACCAACATGGGGATTGGATAGAATGGGGGGGGGTGCAGTGTACACTCTTAAAGTGTAACTAACCTTTGCAGCTAGAAAAATTGTGTTTTTGTCTAGATTCTAAAACAAATCCTTAAGATAATATGGCAAAGTCTCAAAAGAAGTGCTGTATCAGAAATGCAACTGAGGGTCTCCCATCTTAAGCCAAGCCCTTATTGCAAAACTGACTACACCACATGGGGACCATATCAGATGCTGCCACAAGACATCAAACACTCCCTCCAGATACAGAAAAACTTGCTTGCATTGGGCACTCACAAAAAAGTTAAACAACTAAGTGGTATCTTCCTTAAGCCTCAGAAGTTCAAGTAGGTCTTGTTTCTGTTTTTCCAATTCATTGGCTATTGATATCAATTTTTCTTTTCCTTAAATATGTAAGTTAATACTGCTGGGACCCAAATTCTGTTAATTATTGCTCTTCCCAGCTTTACTACCGACTATATTAGACGATGCTGACCCCTTGGGGCTAAACAGCTTCTTTAATAACAGTGTTTATTAAATAAATTTCAAATAGTGGATTTCAGATCAGTGGCAAAGCTACTTTGAGGCAGACCTAAGACTTATGAGTAGGAATGGCCAGGTCACTTAGGTGATGATCCAGAATTACAGGGGAAGGTCAAGACTACTATCCAGCACTACTTAGGTTATTTTGAAACATTTAAATGACTTCACAGGGGTTGGGAATTATAGCATCTGGTTCTACTCATCTCAATTAATTGTTAATATCATTATAGTCTGTTCTTTAATTCGCCCTTATTTGTCAGTTCTTTCAAGCCTGTTTCCTACTTCTTAAGGATATGAGGGAAAGGGTGGGGGACAATCTTTTTTAATTTTTTAAATTTTATTTTAAACTCAAACTCCAGAACACGACTACAGAATAGAAAAAAGAACCGAAAACATACCCTAAACTTAAATATTGGAACTTATACACCAAGCTAAAAAGAGGGGGAAAGCATGTCATATGCATAGCACAACAAAAGAGAGGATTCAAATTGTGTAACAAGTTTTCATTTCAAGAAAGCCTGTATGATAAATAATACACGTTGAAAATTATCCATCTGTTCTTTGCTTCCTTGTGAGTTCTTTGGTTCTCTGCTGTCCACGTTTTTACTTTGTTCTCTTTTCCCCTTCCCCCCATACCCCAGGAGGCTACAGTAAAGTTTAGATAACTATGGATATATACATACATTTATAGTCATATACTTTTCCAAACATACTCTACTGCTGAACTTTGTTTATCTGTTTGAACATATCTCTTGTTTCCTATACCTCCTGCCTCCTCTGTTTTACTTCCACCCACTACCTTGCCCTCCTGTTACTGTCCTACCCCCCTGCAAGGATCCCTCCCCTTTCTTCCCATTGCCAGCAATCTAAACACCCTTCTACACCCCAGTAAGGGACATTATTGTGGAAGTCCTAACTAGATATAGAACAGAAAACTTTGGAGGGAACCTAATGCATTTTATTTCTAGCCATTGAGTTACAAATAATTTTCCTCACATGTAATTGATTTTTTTCTTCTTTTTACGAAAGCTATTAACAGTTTGGTGCGTTTGTGTCAGGGATGCTGATTGGTCTTCCAAACTTCAACTTTCTTCACTTTGTAACATCAAGCTTCATTCAGCATTTCATGTCCTAAACTCCCATAAGGTTTACATATCTAGCAGTATTACTTGACCTCAGATGTACAACTTGTTTCATAATGTAAAATAGCAATCTGAAAAGCATTCTAAAGTGGGTGAATGGACAGGGGTAGGGGTGGGGTAAGGGAAAGGAAGTTTCCTAAGTACATGGTGTCTATCTTCCAGCTCACTGTTGTGGTGGCATGTTCTGGGTTCTAGCAGTGTACAAAGTGCTCTGAACCAAACTTTATTCAATCCCTATTGATTGCTATTGTTGCCTTCTGACTTACCACTGACAAACACTGTCAAATAGAAGACATTTTCTGTAAGGCCCTGGCAACTAAAAGACAAAGCTAAAAGAGTTTCTGCTCTCAAAGCATTTATATTTTATCCACAGGAAGGGGGATGTACCCAGACAACTCAATTCAAAATTCATCTAAAGTAAATACAAAGTAATTAAAGGAGAAACATCTATAACATTAATGGATGGGAGGAATCCAAAAAGATTTTAAGAGATTAAACCTGAGCTTTGCCTTGAATGAAGTTACAGATTCTGAGAAGGAAACATGAAGAGGGAAGGCATTACAACTATGAAGGACAGACTGTGCAAAAGCATGGAGCCAGGAGATGAAATGTCCTAAGGAACAACAAATAGGGCAATGTGAATGGGCAAAGCAAAATGGACTTAACCTGGGAAAACGTTGGATACCCTCTAATGAAGCTATTCAAGAAGAAGCTAAAAAGAGAGCTTGTTGGGTGTACTGTAGTGCAGAATTATTGTTCACATATTAATTTCACTAGATGGAATTTGAAATTCCTCCCAATTTTAACAGTTTTTACTAACTAACTGGGGTATTCCACCAACTACTCGGTGCTATCCTTCACATAGACAGGATCTTATGTGGACCCCTCACTGCAGATAATATGTCCGGAGCTCTTCCCAGTGTTTCATCTAGCAGATAAGATCTGATCTGAAGTCCAGAAATACACAGTTGTGGGATTATGGGGCATAATTAGAGTCATAGATGAAATACTTGTTCCCTTGATAAAATTAAGTGACTGAAAAGTGGATGAAAAAGATGACCTTAGATTCATGAATTTGTTGTCACCAACTTGGCAGGTGGGAAGGAGAAAAAAGGCACTTGATTATCTACTTTTTCTATTTGCCTCTTTCCTGTATCTTGCTAACAACTTTTATCCCCCTATGGAAAGTCAAATCTCTACTTGTGTCATCTCCATCACAGGGTGATAGAGCTGAATATAAAAACAATCCATCTTGCTACATCTTGATACTTGCACTTATAAGAAGTTCATAGAAAAATGTTTAGGAAGGGAAAATTGAACATAAAATACTGGTATATCCCATTTAAATTAAACTCGGTTAGGAAATTCACATACACAAGAAAAAAATGACATAAAAGAAGTGTTCCTTTGAATTTAATTCATGAAACATTTATTAGTCAACTACTTTGTGCCAGACACTGATGCTAGGTGCTACAGATACAAAGACAAAAATAACAGTCCCTGCTCTTAAGAAGTTTGCATTCTCTTTTTTCAAACATACGGTATAATTACTATAAATCCATGGGCCCCTTGAATTGTAAGTCAGCAACTCAAGGGAGAACCCATTCTCATGACATGATAGATAAGTGAATAAATGAATGAATGATGAATGATCGAACAAACAAATAAATTTTAAAAAAGTGGTATGGGTGGTGTCTTTTTGTTTGTATGTAAATTGAATTGAAGTGAGATAAAGTTACAGAAAGTCATTGGCCTTACTGTCTTCTCCAGAGTCGTCATAGTCCAGTGGCAGGACAGAATCAAGATGACTGGTGAAGGCTCAAGATGTGGTGGATGCTGTCAGGGTCTTCCGTGTCTAACCAAGCTCTAAGCACTCCACCACACCTGCTTCATGGCTGTTGGAAAAAATTATTCTTATTTGCCCATTCTACCAGGGGAAATTTTCACATGCTTGGAGTAGACAGCCCTCCCCCACAGCTGTCCAGTAGGTTTGAGACCCCTTCAGTTATCCTCAGCCTGGTTTAGCCCATCTGCCAAAAAGTTTGCTAGTGTGTGACTGCTGCCCTGCTATAGCTTCTTAGTGCCACAGGTGAGAGTTAGGTGGAACAGATGGACACCAAAGGTGGAAAGCCGCCCTGAAAAGGGCTCAGCAGCCATCACATCAGAGGTCTTCCCTGAACACACCCTACACCCTTTTCTCATTACATAGAGAACTTTTGAATGACAGATAAATGGCAATACTCTTTAACATCTAGATTAGAAATCTTTAATTTCTGATAAAAGTCTAATTAGAAACATTTGGTTAATCAGTTTTAACATATATGCTCAATGATGTTAAGAAGAAGATTGGATATATAACTGTATAAAAATCTACTTTTTTCTCTCCCAAGAAGCCAGACACAAGAAGCTAACACTAGCATATACAGTCTTTGTTTTTGTGACTTGTTTCATTTCTTAATATTATAAGTAATCTGTATTTATGTGTACCTTTTAAAACTAACTGCATTGTCAAGTCCTTGAACTAAATTATTTTCCTATGTGAAAACAACTTGATTTTTATAATACAAATGAAGGGGAAACAATTCAATTTGCTGACATTTAAGGAATATATCTCTGATTAAGTGAAGTGTGACATACACAGATTACCTTTCATTCCAGGTAGCCATGAAAGACAGTATGGTATACTGGATATAGAGTGAGTCCTAAAGCCACGAAAATGTGGATTCAGTCCCACCTCTAATACACGCTGACCATGTGAACCTGGATAAATCACTTAAACTCCCTAGTGCTCTAGGCAGCACTGTAGGCCTATAAATTGCACAAAAAAGTATTGGATTTCATTGAGACAGGCAATTTTTTCACCTGGAAATTTCTTGTATTAAAAAAATCATAGGTCCAGTCCTCTCCTATTTATACCGCACCTGCCTATCATCATTATCAGAAGTAATTAAGAATTGACTAAATTTATCCTAATTATCTGGCTAATTTTTACTAAAATTATTTTAAGTTTATTAATATCTGGAAACTTTCCAACATACACTGGAATGAACCTTATTACAGAAAGGTATTTTCTCCAAAAAACGGTTAATTATTGGTCATTATATCCTTTAGCTTTAATATGGCACTTACATTGACAACTGCAATACATCAAACTTTTATTTCCTATGTTAAATGTGTATACAAGGCTTCATTGGGTTAAATTTAGATATCAGTCTCTATGGTAGAGTCTATGAGTTACTCAAGCACACCACCAAAATCATTTTTCAAGATATAGTAACATAGATAATTCTATAGCAAAGACCCTATGGTTACTCAGGTAATCTCAGCAATTAATGCTGTTCCTGGTTGCATTTGAAGTAAATCTCAATTCTTCCTTTTAGGAATAGCTTTTTAAAAGATCTTAAAAGAGAAACCTTGCAGAGAAGAAACCAGGCTCCACTGGGCAATGCTCTCTTTCACACTAACACACGGAATGAATAGGCAAGCTGTGGATGCTCTCGCCAATTTCTGCTATTCCTGCAGGATTGTGCAATGCCTGTCTTCGGTAAAATTAAAGCTATTGTTGTAGCCATTTTTCTGAAAATATATTTAAAACTCAAAACTCCCTTGCTTTTAACTACAATCACCATAATGAGGTTGGACTTCACATGTATATGTAAATCCTAAGTACCATTTTTCTGTTTTCAAATGATTGTTCCAAAAAAAGGAACTCATACATTTTGATCAGATCTGAGTTGTTTCTTTTGATTTGAGGAATTTTAATCAGGATCATGACCCTACTTAAAGGCTTGTTTGCAATTGCTTTGCTTCGGTGACTTCCCCAAAGAATAACTTTTACCTCTCTCTTAGATAGAACTAAACACAATTATCATCCATTGCAAAGATGTCCAATACTTTGGAGATTTTTACCACTAAGATGAGGGGGAAATAATTTTATCTAGCCTTGGAATGATAAGGCCTGAAGCCTGTCTGTCTGAGGAACTTATCTGAAATCTCTTTCTCTTCTCCCCTTCTCAGTAACAGGGCACTCCCATGATTGCAGTCATGTATTCACCAAACATCAGAAGTGGAAGGAGCCTCATAGTGTATCTGTCAGGGGTGAGGAACTTGTGGCCTCAAGTCCACATGGGGCCCTCTAAGTCCTCAAGTGCAGCCCTTTGACTAAATCCAACCTTCATAGAACAAATCCCCTTTAGTAAAAGGATTTGTTCTGTAAATCTTGGACTCAGTCAAATGGCTGCACCCAGTGACCCAGAAGGCCACAGGTGACCTCAAGGATACAGGTTCCCCATCCCTGGACTAATTAATGTATGAAAAATAATTCTCACTATACCGTATCAATAATGTAGTCATCCAAACTGTTTTTACGCCTCCCATGTGGAAGAACCCTTTACCTCTTGAAGTAGCCCATTCTCCTTTAGATGGTCCTTATTGTTAGGAAGGTTTTCCCGATGTTAAACAGACATTTGCTGCTTTGCAGCTTCTACGTTCTGATTCTGGTTCTTCCTTCTGGGACCAAACAGAACAAGTCTAAACCTTTTTCTATACACAAGCCTTTTGCATGCTTGAAGACAGTGAAACCAACATTCTTAGCACTCTGGAGCCATCTTGTCTCCAGATTAAACATCCTCATTTTCTTCAGTCCATGCTAATATGGTATATAATAAAACCCTTCACCATGGTGGTTATCACTCTTCTGGATGCTCACAAATTTATAAGCATCCTTCTTAAAATGTGGCACATTTATCATGCTCAATCCAGTGTGTAATGGACCAGATTTGGCATAAAAGAATCAAGGTCCAAATCATGTCTCTGGCGTGTAGTACTATTGTCCCCTTAAGCAAATCAATTTAACCTCTTCGGGCCTCAGTTTCATTATCTGTAAAAAGAGAGAGTTGGAATAGATGGCGATCCCTTCTGTCTGTAAATCGATGATCCTGTGGACAAAATGAGAATGAGTCTGATGTCCTTTACCAAATCAGAGTAGAGTCAGACTATTACTTTCACATTCTTAGAAACTATTCCTCCTGCCCCAAATCATATTAGTATTTTTAGCTGATATAGCATACTGTTTGATTGTGTCATGTTGATACTCCACTAAACTCCCAAAACTTTATCAAAGTGCTGTGGTACCAATTCCCATCCATCTTTTATATAGGAAACCACTTTTTGAACCCATTTTTATGACTTTAATTGTTTCTTATTAAATTCCATTTTATAAGGTTGAGCCTAATGTTTCTAGCACCTGAAAGAGTTGTTTTTTTCAGTTGTGATTCAGTCATCCCCAGCTAGCTATCCCACTTAACCATGCGACACCTTAAATTTTTGTTAAAAGTTTCATCTATACTTTTAATCAAACTTTGATAAAATGCTAACTAGCACTGGGCCAAATCTTGGATCCTTGGATCCTTTACTGAGACCTTCTTCCAAGTTGACATGAAAACATGAATGACTGCTCTTTGAGACTACTCATCCAGTATCTGTCTTTACTGTTTCCTAAATCTCCATCATTTCTTATTTTCCACAATACTCATATGAAATACTTTATGAAAGACTGACTAGAAGCCTTGTTATGCTCTCTGTGACATTCTCCTCATCTGCTAGTTTAATACAACTATTTTAAAAGAAGAAATTCAGTTTGTCTAGAATGCTCCCTTCTTGATGAAGCCATGTTGATCTTTTGAGACTCCTGCTTCCTTTTCCAGACATTTACTAACATTGTCTTTTATTATACATTCTAGAATTTTACCAGGAATCAAAATCAAGCTTGCTTGACTATCATTTGCAGACCGGGACATTTACCCTTCTCAAATTCTATGGTATTTTTCTGTTCTCTGTGATCCTTCACATTTCACTGATACCACAGCTCAGCCATGACGTCCATCAGTTCTTTAAGTTTTTGAGGATATAATTCACTGTACTTGGTAGTATTGAATATCATTCACAGCTTGTGCTATACAGAGTAAACAGAATAAGATACTAATAGATCAGGGAAAGTCCTTAAATGTCAAGCTAACTTTTCCTTCCTTTTGTGCATCTTCATAGCACAGAAGATGTTTAAATGGATATTCTTCTTAAACCCTGGATATTTATGCTTTCCGTTTACTAAATGCAAGTTGATGGACCAAGAGCCAATCTACCCTTTCATCCAATAAAGCAGATGTTTCATCTCTTTCCATTTATCTCTTTGGCCCACTATGTCAAATTGAAAAATGGCCTTAATTTTGACTCAAGGCTATCAAGATAGTCAGCTCTCTGTTAACCAAGGCATGTTATATAATTTGTGTTTTATATAAATGGCTTCTGATGCCTGACTTGGGGCCATTCATACTTTTACTGGAGGAAGGGAGAGGTGATGGGTGCTAAAGTGGGTAAGAAGAGAGAAACAAAGGAAGAGAGAAAGAAGGAAAGATTTAGCTCATTCAAACTTTGCAGTATGACCATAAATCCATGGATTATAAGACATCAGGCATAGACCTAGAAGAAGTTAAGTAACAGATCAATATGAAATTATGTAAATTATAGATTTTGTTCGGATTAATGTTACATATATGGAGTGGAAAAATTGTTGCATTTTCTGTGGATTATTAATGCTAAGAGCATGTGCTAGTGATTTGGGGAGAAAGGGTGACAGATTTTTTATTAAATATAAGTGAGAAGTTAAAAAAGAAGTTTGGTGGCAGAATGGATAGAATGTTGGACCAGGAGTCAAAAATACTTAAATTCAAATCCAACTTCAGGTTTTTGCTAGTTTTGTGACCCTAGTTAAGTCACTTAACCTGTGCCTGCCTCAGTTTTCTTATCTGTAAAATGGAGATAATAATAGCACCTACTTCACAGGGAGGCACAATTGAGAGAAAAATTCTAAAATGCTCAGCATATTGCCTGGTACATAATAAGCTTTGTATAAATGTGAGCTATTACTAATAAAAACAATTATTGTTATTATACAAGGATGAGATGAATGCACTTTTGTATTTCTTGTTATTGGATTTATAGAATATCTTTGCTCAAGTGGAAGGAAGCTTAGAGGTCAAAGGATCTTTGGATTATAGATTTAAAGGTGGAATTGATCATTATGGAATCCCAACCCCTCCTTTTACAAAGGGTTAAACTGAAGATAAGAGAAGTTAAATGTTTTGCCTAAGTCACATAGCTAGTAAATGCCTGAGACTGGATTTGAATCCAGGTCTTCCTAACTTCAGGCCCAGTGCTCTAGCTCTACAGACAACAAAACTGATACCCAACTAGGTGAAGAAATTTGCTCCACAGCTAAAGGCAGAACCAATAGTGCCTTAATCCCCAGTCTAGTGATTTTCCTACTATATCATACTGTCTGTAAATTTCCAAATAATATTCCAAATATCAGCATCAGAAATTTCAGTGGAAAGATATGAATTAGTACATGTTTCTCCCTTTGGAGACTTGGAAGCCCTTGCCACTCCTGACTCCCTTTGGAGGGATATCTTCTCAACTGTTAGAACCATCAAGAGAGTAAAGGGTGTCACCTAAGTGCAGTTGTGACACCCCAAACTGATGCCCAGAAATCTTGCAAGGACAAAGTAGGTGGCAGAGTGGATAGGGCATGGGCCCTAGAGTCAAGAGGACCTGATTCCAAACCTGGCCTCAGATACTTGATACTTACTAGCTGTGTGACCCTGGGCAAGTCACTTTACCCAGATTGCCTAAGAAATATGGAAAGGAAGGAAGTAAGGAAGCTAACTTGTAAAGTTTGCCACTGGTTCGAACTAGGAACAGTCATATGAACAGCAGGGAAAACAAAACAGAAAACAATGACTTTTCAGTCAACTTCCCCTAACCATGTTTTGCAAGAAGGGCAAGTTTATTTTATGGGACTGTTTAGGATAGAGATGCTATCCACTGAAAAAGGTGCATGGTTGTAGAATACCTATATGCCAAGTGCTATGCAAGGGAAAGGGAGAGGTCTCCACAGTGCACTTGTTTATAGACTTCCATATAACTATTCTTATAAAATTTTCACTGAAGGAGAATTGAGCTCATCTTTAATCAAAGAAGCTAAGGTGCAACTTCATAGTAGCTGCTTCTGTGATTTTTTCCTGCCCTAGTCCTTCCTTCAATTTTCTTTCAGAACCCTGGTCTATCTTTTAAAAACAAATTAAAAAACACACTTTCCTTTGTCTTTGTTCTGTTCCTCTCATGTTCCTGCCATCTTTTTTACGTCCATAGAATCCTGGCTCAGCTCAGAAGACATGGCAGATCTTGTTACTCCCTAGTGTTGAGTGCACTCCCCTCACACATGTACCCTCCCTCATACTGGTTCAGGAGAAGAAAGCAAAAGAGAAGGAAGAAATAGCATATCTCCTGTTCCTCCTTGCCGGCACCAGACCATCCTCTTTCTACATATCAACCTCTCCTCCTTGGAGATTCCTTCCTTCAATCTACATAACACCTTTGCCATGTGATAGTAATAAGTACCTTTTAATTTAACAATAAAGTAAGCAAACCTTAAAGAATGGAAATTTTTTCTCTAAAGTAGAAAAATGTACTTTCTTTATAAATGTTATACACACACACACACGCACTCAAAAGTATATTTTACTTGAAGGAAGATGATTCTAACTGAATAATTCAGCATATACTGGGTGTCCCAAAGGTTTTAGTGCAGATTGAAGCTATTAAAGCTTAAAACTGAGTTAAAATATCCATTAAACTTTCAGAGTAAGTTACAAATGTTGAAAATAATGGCCATCATTCCAAATGAAAAATAAAATTTCTTCCTCCTCCTCCTCCTCTTCCTCCTCCTCTTCTTCTCCTTCTGCTACTTGTTTTCCTTGTCCTCCTCCTCCTCTTTCCTCTCCTTTTTCTTCTCGTATTACTGATAATTTAAACTGTTTTTGCCAGTGACCATGCATACATATGTGTGTGTATACATGTACACATATGCACATATATGCTATCCTGTCCCAGTAGCATTTTCACCTTGACCAATTTATTATTTTAATGGTATAGATAAGCAGTTCTATCTTTATTCTGCTACCCAAACATTTGCTATTTTAGTGAATGAATGAGACAAAATTATCTATTTCATTATGTCTGTCACTCAATAGTAAATTATACCTTTCATGGACAACTTGACACAATCATTTTTTTAAAGGTGACATGATAAATAAACTTCGATTTTAATCATTGAAATTCATGTTCAAGGCTGTCCTCTTGACAGAACTCCCTCACCTCAGCCTTCATGGCATCAGCATTCCTGTTTGTCTGCTTAGGAAATCCTACTTAATTAATTTTAGCAGTTATGATCAAATACTTTATAACTCTTACATTAGAAAAAAACAGAATCATTTGCTATCACATTTGTCTTTCTGGACTTTAAATCTAAAATTTGAATGAATATTGAATGTTAACATATCTGCCTTTTCTCTTCCCTTTGCATTATGACTTCTTTGAAAAATGAGAAATAAGTATAAAGTACTTTGAAAATATAGAAGTATTTGTTTGTAAATATTTTTAGCTTCATGGCTTTTCCCAATAAAAAAGAGAGAGCAGGAAAGGAGAGAAGAGATGGTGGGGGGAAGAAGGGATAGAGAAAGAGACAAAAATCAAGAGTTAAATTCTAAAATGTGATCAGGGGGGAGGAGCCAAGATGGCAGAGTAGAAAGACTCATGTATGCTAGCTGTGAATCCGCAGTCCAGAAATTTCCTGTAAAAAGAACTCCCCACAAATTCTGGAGCAGAGCAAGCCGCGCACCAACGCACTGGAGGAGATTTCCGTTCCAGAGAGCCCTGGAAAGCCGTCCCCAGGGGTCTGTCGTGCCCCAGAAAGCGAAGCCCACCCCTACACTGCCCTGGCCACGCAGCCCTGAGAGGAGCAGATCCAACCAGGCTTCAGGGACTGACCCTCCAGTGGCTGCGAAGGTTCCTCCACCCACAAGCACTACAGGTCAGTGAGAGAGACGTCTGGGCTGGCCGAGAGGGGAGCGGGGTATCTCCGTGACTCGGGCCCCCTTGGGAGGCAGCTGCAGAGGCAGCGGCAGCCCGGGACTCCCGGAGCAGACAGGAGCTCAGGGCCATTACTGAAGGTCTCTGCATAAACCCCCTGAGGGAACTGAGCCTGGGAGATGGCCCTGCCCCCACCCGCTCCATTACTGAAGGTCTCTGCATAGAGCCCTTGAGGGAACTGAGCCTGGGAGGCGGCCCTGCCCCCACCCAAGCACCAGAACTTAAGCTCATATTGAATAGCAGCCGCGCCCGCCACGGATAGCCCTGAGACTGGGAAGCAGCATGTGAATCTCAGAAGTCAAGTAACTGGCAGGGAAAATGCCCAGAAAAAGGAAGAAAAATAAGACCATAGAGAGCTACTTTCTTGGGGAAGAGATGTTCCTTCCTCCCTTCATTTCTGATGAGGAAGTACAATGCTTGCCATCAGGGAAAGACGTGGAGGTCGGGGCCTCTGTATCCCAGACATCTGAGGTGGATGTCTGGTGGGCTCAGGACATGGAAGAGCTCAAAAAGGATTTTGAAAATCAAGTTAGACAGGTGGAGGAAAAACTGGGAAGAGAAATGAGAGAGGTGCAAGAAAAGCATGAAAAATGGGTCAATACCTTGCTAAAGAAGACTCAAAAAATGCTGAAGAAAATAACACCTTGAAAAATAGGCTCACTCAATTGAAAAAAGAGGTTCAAAAAACCAATGAGGAGAAGAATGCTTTCAAAAGCAAAATTAGCCAAATGGAAAAAGAGGTTCAAAAGCTCACTGAAGAAAATAGTTCTCTCAAGATTAGAATGGAACAGATGGAGTCTAATGACTTTACAAGAAACCAAGAAATCACAAAACAAGACCAAAAGAATGAAAAAAATGGAAGAGAATGTGAAATATCTCATGGGAAAAACAACTGACCTGGAAAATAGATCCAGGAGAGACAATTTAAAAATTATGGGACTACCTGAAAGCCATGATCAAAAAAAGAGCCTAGACATCATCTTTCATGAAATTATCAAGGAAAGCTGCCCTGACATTCTACAACCAGAGGGCAAAATAAGTATTGAAGGAATCCATCGATCACTGCCTGAAAGAGATCCAAAAAGAGAAACTCCTAGGAACATTGTGGCCAAATTCCAGAATCCCCAGGTCAAGGAGAAAATCTTGCAAGCAGCTAGAAAGAAACAATTCCAGTATTGTGGAAATACAATCAGGATAACTCAAGATCTAGCAGCTTCTACATTAAGGGATCGAAGGGCATGGAATAGGATATTCCAGAAGTCAAAGGAACTAGGACTCAAACCAAGAATCACCTACCCAGCAAAACTGAGTATTATACTTCAGGGGAAAATGTGGTCTTTCAATGAAACAGAGGACTTTCAAGCATTCTTGATGAAAAGACCAGAGCTGAAAAGGAAATTTGACCTTCAAACACAAGAATGAGAAGAAGCATGAAAAAGTAAACAGCAAAGAGAAGTCATAAGGGACTTACCAGAAGTGAACTGTTTACATTCCTACATGGAAAAACAATATTTGTAACTCTTAAAACTTTTCAGTATCTGGGTAATTGGTGGGACCACACACAGTCGTACACACACACACGCATGCACACACACATGTACATGTGTGCACACACATACACACATGCACGCACACACAGAGACAGAGAACACAGAGTGAATTGAATAGGATGGGACCATATCTTAAAATAAATTAAGGTAAATGGTGAAAGAGAAATGTAGTGGGAGAAGAGAGGGTGAAATGGAATGGGGTAAATTATATCTCACTCAAGAGGCAAGCAGGAGACTTTTTAGTGGAGGGAAAAAGAGGAGAGCTGAGAAAAAAAACATGAAGTTTACCCTCATCACATTCAACTAAAGGAAGGAGTAAAATGCACACTCATTTTGGTATGAAAACCCTATCTTAAAGTAAAGGAAAGTGGGGGAGAAGGAGATAAGCAGGGAGGGAGGGATGATGGAAGGGAGGGCAATGGGAGGAGGGAGCAATTTGAAGTCAACATTCTTGGGGAGGGACAGGATCAAAAGACAGAATAGAAAAAATGGGGGGCAGGTTAGGATGGAGGGAAATACAGTTAGTCTTACACAATACGACTGTTATCAAAGTCATTTGCAACACTACACAGATTTGACCTATATTGAATTGCCTGCCTTCCTAAAGGGAACGGGTGGGGAGGGAGGGATGGGGAGAATTTGGAACTCAAAGTTTTAGGAACAAATGTTTAGTATTGTTGTTGCTTCTAGGAAATAAGAAATACAGTTAATGGGGAATAGAAAGTCATCTGGCCCTACAGGACAAAAGAGAAGATGGGGACAAGAGAAGGGATGGAGGATAGAAGAGAGGGCAGATTCGTGATATGGGAAATTAGAATGCTTGGTGTATTGGGGTGGGGGGAGGGGACAAATGGGGAGAAAATTTGGAACCCAAAATTTTGTGAAAATGAATGTAAAAAGTTAAATAAATAAATTTACATTAAAAAAATAAAAAATAAAATGTGATCGATAGCAATAAATCCATATAATTTATATTATTTGTAATTTACACTGGAGGAGAAACACATTTGAATAATACAAATGCTTTTCTTAAGTGCCTAGAGTGAACCAAGTGGCCATAGATGATGTAGTGGATAGAACAAAGGAAAACTCAAAAGGAGTAGGAATAATTGATACTTGTTCTTGATAATTTTATCATTTCCTTGATCAGATGAAATAAATACACAAGAAACTGGAGACAAATAATTTAATGCAATATATGAGCAAATTAAGAATAATATAGTATTATGTCCACATAAAATAGGATACACATTATATGTATATGTATGTGTATATATATATATTTATGTATACATAGATATATTACATATGTATATATAATATAGGATAAGGAACAGCCATAATGGTTCATGAACACATGCAATATGGGACTTAAACATGAATTGTTCTTTTCTGTGTTTTTAGTAATAAACATTAAATTTCTTTCGAAGCCAACAACTTGAGAGAAATTTGCTTCTCCTTGGTATTCAGGAGAGCTGAGTTCATACCCCAATTCTGCAACTAACTAGGCTGTGAGACATTGAGAAGATTACCTTGCTTCTTTGCCTCTTGCTGTCTTATCTATAAAATGAGGAATTTGTAATCACTTGTCTTCCTGCTCATGTTTCTGTGGATCTGTGGAAGAACAGACAGCTTTGTGTAGAGCAGGGGTGAGAAATCTAAGGCCTTAAGATAGGATGGGCTATCAGCCTGAAGGAAGGAAAGGTGGTCAATGAATGTCCTATGTAGAACCTCTTTAGACTTGGTACTCCCAACTTCAAGAGTCCAATCACTCTCCATGTCCTGAGTGGTAGACTCTTTCACAGTGTCATCAAATGAGCCTCCCTTCCCAAACTAGGGCAATAGCTGACATTTCCCAGACTTAGTATCCAGTGCTAAGATAGGAATAAGCACTTCCAGAAGCATGACAGTGAACCAATACTTATCTCAAGGAAGCCAAATTGTTGTGGCAGCAGAAAAATCATGACATGATTCTGAGTTTTATGAGAAAAATGAAGAATGCCATTAGGCAGGAAAGTGCAAATTAGCAAGGTGGCATTCTACCATGAATGGGTCCTGGCATATGAGATTTCAGAAAGCAGAGGCTTATCTAGTACAGAGGCAGCACTAAAGGTATTTTAGCAGAGGCATAAGAGATCATAGGACCAAAAAACCGTTGAGATTTGTTTGGGTATTTTGGACTACCCTAGGATCTTAATTCAGTTTATTTTTAAAACCACTAACCATTGGCAGGTTGGCAAATATATGTTTTGAATTAAAAAAATACAGTCCATATTAGGTCCTAAGATTGTTACATGTTCCTAGTGTTCAGAATATGTCACTTAGCACATGCTAGAATTTCTTTCTGGTGGCCACTGTAGTTATGAAAAAATGTGTGTTACCATTTAACTTGGACAAAACAGTGGCTTATTTCTGTCCCATAAAACTGTCTTGCTTTGCATGATGTTTATGATGCATCAAATGTCCTGACTCTAGGGTAAAGATGTACGCCTGTTCCAGATGAGAAACACAGATTCATTATGGTATCGAGAGGAATCTTCTTTCTGAGTACTATGGTCCTTACTCTGTAATTTGCTATGTGGACAATGAGCTATCATTCACTCCACCAGTTATGGTGCACAGCTGTTCAATTTATGTCCTGTGACTCCTTAATCTGTTCCCACATAGGATAATTGGGCTAACTTCCAACATTTAATCAGACCCTTTCAAGATCTTGTTAGAAGATACTTTTTTATGTTTATACGATGTGGTTTCCAAAGGAAGAAGCTAGAGCCCTTATGTATAGGGGATTTCATGTTTCATTATTTGTTTTTCAATAGTTTTTCCATGTTGTCTTTGGTTCTCTGTTGTCACATTTCTCTTGGCCTCTTTTCTCAGTCAAAATTAAAACAAAAGGGATTATAGTGACTTTATGCTTTAAAAGCACCTTTAATAGGCTCGGCCTTTCAAAAAAATCACTATCTTTTCATTTCAGCTGAATGTTCTAGTTCCAATTTTCATTGACCTCTATCTTTTTTTTTCCTTGCATCTGTCATCCTTTACAGAGAACCCACAGGGATGACTGTACAGTATTGTCCCAATTAGAAGAAAAGAAAACATTTCTAGATTGTGATCCTGCAGGAATTGCTACCATTAGGAAATCCTGTTCACTTCAGTGAGAAATGGGGTATAAATAAGGCAATGAGAATTTCTTATGTTGCCGAGCTAGTGATCTGCCCTGCTACTGACCCCTTGCACGAAAGCTGCTTTGCAATCTGAAGCCTGGCCAAGTGAGCTGTAATGCAATTGATCCCAGGTATACAAAACATTGCAAATTATTTCCCTCATTGATTTAGTCCAGTCCTGTTCTCTATATCTTGCCATTAAATCAATCAATTAATTTCTAATACTGCTCATGAAAAGCAGTAGAAAATAATGCAGCAAATGGTATTTCCTCAATGACAGGCTATGATTATTCAGTTCTAAGGATCGAGAGAGTAAAATCTTCAGTAATTCACATTTACTTGGGGGAAGAAGACACGTGTGATGTTCAGCAGTGGAAAGTCTGAAATGTAGGCTCTGAAAACATCCTAGCAGTAATGACACCTAATGGCGCTTTGAGATTTGTCCAACACTTCATATATTTTATTTCATTTGATCCTCCCAATATTATTACTGTTATTGTTGTGGCTTTATAGATGAGAAATCAAAGGAGTTTGAGGGTCGCCTCTCCTGCGTCATGCGGGTAGGAAGTGTCTGAGTCAGACTACTATTTCCACATGCAGCTCTCTTATCCACCATGCCACCAGCCTGTCTCAGTTGCATTATTTTTAAATACATTTAAAATGTGAGGGTTGACTAGAAGGACTCCAAGGTCTCTTCCAGCTTTAAATCTATGATGCGATTATCAACATAGACTGAAAACTTACTCTCTGTGTTCCTCAACAACTTCTTCATCCCCTGAAATGTATCTTATGCTAATTAACAGCAGCTTACTGTGGTACAAGGAGCATAGGATGGAATTGGGAAACAAGATTTTTTCTAGGCTCTGAAATGAAATCATTTTGTGGCCTTTGGAAAGCCAACAGTCTCTCTGGCCTCACTCAGTTTGCCTTTCTTCAAAATATTGGACAAAATTAATTTTATTCCAGATCTATATCTTAAATAGATTACTTTAACAAAGTCTGCTTTTATGACTAACACATAAGAGTAGCACTATGTCATAGTAAGCCAAGTAAAGAGAGCTGGGTTGAATGTTTACTGATTGTGTGGCCATGTATAAGATCTAAAGCCTCAGTGCCCCAGACAACTGTCCAGGTCTACAAGGCAAGTCAGCTAGCATTTATTAAGTGCCTGCTACTAGAGAAACGAAGAAAAGAAAAAAAAAATAGCCCTTGTTGTCAAGGAACTTACAGTCTAATTGAGGAGGCTATATGTACAAACTACACACATACATACACACGCATTTATATATGTATATATATGTGCATATATGGACATATACACCAGTATGTCTATATACACACAGATTAAATTTAAGATAATAAACAGAGAAGAGGTTCCACAATTAAATAAAACTAGAGAAGGTGTCAAGTAGAAGCTTATACTTTAACTGAGGATTGAAGAAACCTAGTGAAGCCAGGATGCAAAGATGAGGAGAGAAAATACCAGATATGGCCCCAGATAGTGAAAATTCTTGTAGTCTGAAGATGGAGTATCATGTTTGAGCAAAAGCAAGAAGCTCATTTTCTCTGGATCTTAGAGTATGTGGAGGTGAATAAGGTATGATTGGAAAGGTAGGAATGGGGCCAGGTTGTGAAGGACTTTGAAAATCAAGAAGAATTTTATATTTGATCTTGCAAGTAATAGGGAGCCACTGGAGTTTATTGAATGGGGGCGAGAAAGTGACATGGTCAGACTTTCACTTAAGGAAGATCAGTTTGACAGCTGAGAGGAAGATGGACTGGACTGGACTGGGCCAGAGCAGAAGACATTCCAGTAATCCAGGTGTGAATTAACAAGGGTCTGTACCAGGTTGGTAGCAGTGTCCGAGAAGAGGAGGGCATAAAAAAGTTAGGTTACAAAAACAGAAATGACAAGACTTGTTACCTGATCGGATCTGGCGTGGGTATCTGAGAATGAGTGAGGAGCGGAGAGTAAAACCTAGGGAGAGAAAATGTGCCCCCCAAACTACCTTGATGGTTAGATTGCACCCCTTTGGCTTAGCTTGAAGAAGACAAAGTGTAGCATATTTCTCACAAGCCTAAAGATCCTGTTCTGTATTAAAAAAAAAAAAACTACCTCAATTCCTTTCAGTCTTCTGGGTCATGACTATTACTCTTAGACATAGTATATCTAATCACTTGAAGAATTGGCACACCACAGACAGTTATCATTAAAAGTTTTTTAATTTTTTAAAACTGTGTTTGCCATTTTGAACTTGATACACATCACAAATGAATTATTTCCACAGAATATTGCATATAAAAGTGGGAATCTCATTATGCACAGCTTGTTTTTTTTAAAAAATATATTCTACAATATATGCTAAATTCGATTGGCTAGTTTCAAAAATTCTCTTAGTAAACTGTTTCTTTAGGTCACATTCTCAATTGTTTTCAAATTGTCTATGACCAACTGCTTTTTTGAGATCTGCCAGGCTTTTTAAAGAACTGGACCATTAGGCTCTTGTTGATTTGCTTTTGAGGGCTGTGTATTTAAAGGCAGAATCAATGTTTACATTAATTTACTGAGCTTGATAGGGTTTAGCCCAGATTGACTTGATGTGTATTCAGACAACTACTTATCAGGGTCATTTAGCGCAGACCTTCTCCAGGTGTCTGTTCTTCTCTCTGTTGGCTTCGGTGAACACAAATAAGAGGAAGTCTTTCAGAACCAAAATAACCAGAAAAACTCTGTACAACACTCAGCTAGTCCAAGTTTTTCTCTTGTGATGTTACTTATGGTGGCAATACCAGTAGCAACTGAAAAATTCATTAATAAAATGTGCATCGCACAGTGTGCCTTCCTCTCATATCTGCCTTTCTGTTACTTAACTTCAAAGCCACCTGCCACTCAAGCTACAGTGTGTGAAAAACTAAACTGTACTTAAAAATTAATGCCATCGATTTTAAGAGAATGTGATAAAAATAGATATTTGAAAATTGTTAAATATTTAATGGGGGTATATTTTGTTATAAGATAGGTAATAGTAATATATAACAGCAAATTTTCATTTGAAATCCTTGGCTAATATGAAAGTATATAGGGTGGTTTAAAGATGTAGCTTCATTGTATCAATGATGAGTCAACTACTGGATATTTGCTGTATGTCTGCTATAGGCAGTTTTAATTTATAAGTAAAGGCTAAATGAATTTTTAACTATTAGGAAAACATCAAGAAAAGTATTCAAGCCTTAAGTTGTTGTTAGTGAAATTTTGCTGTTTAAGATAAAAATTCCTGGGACTGTAAAAAAAAAAATTAGTCCCATACCTTCAAAAAAATTAATGTATCTTATAGTCTAAATTGTTAGCAGCGTTCATATCTGCTACTTTAGTTAGACATTACAAATAACTACTAAATTCCCCATTCACCTTGTGCAGTGTAGAAACCAAATGAAGTTTTTCAAAAGTCAAGGTTAAAAGCTAGGAAAAATAGCAAGAAGAGTATAGTTAAGTCTACACATGCCAGCTCTCTAGGTGAAAACTGAACGTACCAATTCTGTCTCGGCAACAGCAGATATTTGGAAGCTTCTTGATTTTTAACAAAAATTATGTTCTTTATCCTTATATTTGAAACCAAATAGCCCACTTTTGGTTATTGGATACCTATGGGTATTTCATCATCATTAATTTGTTGCATTCAGGAAGAGATATCATTGAGTGATTGTTTCTAGACTCAAAATGTGGAATTGGTCTTTCAGAAAGTATTTTGTTATCTAGATTATTAGAACCTTTGAATCATCTTAGGTTTTGGTTTGTTGTGGGGGTAATGGGATTTTTTGTGCCTTTTCTGCCTTAAAAAAATCCAAAGAATTGCAAACCTTTGTGAGAAAGCAAAAAAAATGCTATTATTTTTATAATGCCACCATCATTATCCATATTGATGTTATAATGCCATCCAATTATCATAGTATTATAAGGGCTACATTCTAATTGGTGATCAAATTATCCAACGAATATATTTCATTATTAATATTTAACTACTGGCTATGAAAAAGCATTATATTGTGAAATATGGACTGAATGTAGCATGATAGACATAAAACCTGTTTTTCCTTAAAAAGTCTTCCTTGGCAGAAAGGAAATGAATGAAATCCCGTAGAAACAGGTCATTTCGAAATACCTAAGGGAAGATCTTTTTATGGAAGTACTTAAATATCTGATATCTTCTGTGAAGTAAAATAAAATGAAATTGCTTTGAGTAGTATTTTTCAGAAATAAACCAGACGTTTTCTTGTGGCTCAAACGTCAAGAGAAAAACAGTGCATATTTTTTTGAAGTATTTTGCAACATTGGTATGCAGTATATTAAAAGAACCTGATTTGTAGTAATTGCTTATTATGAGAAATGGAAACTTTCTTAATTCAGGGATTTTAATGTTTAAAATTTAAGGAACCCATTATAGTCACATCAGTTAAGGTAAACTTATTTTATTCTTCATGATGAAGTAACTATCTACAACTTAGATAATATATAAAAGATGTGGATAGCATTTTAATGCTTGTTTTGATATATTTCTTGGCTTTCTTTCCTTCACATAGAAACTGTGGTTTAATGGGTTGGGTAAAGATGATTTAAACTGAGCCTGATACAGAGCAGACATCCCCAGGGAAACCAAATTTTGCAAATGAAGTGACTGGGCTTCAGGAGAGAAAATGCCAGGAGTGATGACTGAAAGGCTTACAATTTAGAGTAATATGCTCCAAAGTGGAGACTGTTTAATCCCAAGGAAGCATATGATATATTGAAGAGAGGACAGAAGGATCATTTCCACCTTCCCTCAAGAGCCAGTTGTAGGACTTTTCTCCAACAACCACAACTCCTTTTATGTAAAACACTCTCCTATCCTCTCCCTGCCTTGTACAATGAATGCCTTTGTATAGCACTTATTAAGTGCTGGCTATGTGCAAAACATTGTGCTAAATGCTGGCAGAAAGAATAGAAAACTAAGAAAATCCTAGCTCTCAAAGTGCTCTCCTTCTAATAAGGGAGAGAATACAAATGGAACATTTTAGCTGCGAGTCAGATAGGAAAAGAAAAAAACAACAACTCATGGTTCTTAGAGTGTAGCAGCACAGTATGTAGTAGTGGGTCTTTTTCAATACTATTTCCACTGGTGAGAACATATCAGTCTCTGATGTCGAACCATTTCACAAGAACTTTCTTCTTTGAGTGTTCAAATGGCATAGTGGTAGCACCCTTTGGTACATTGGCCAGGCTATGTCTCCAAATTGTTTGCTTCCCAGGATGAATGTCTGAAGGCATTCTTACTCCACTTTTGGGTTCAGAGTCTTAGGCTCTCAATCAGGGTCCGAGTAGATATAATAGTCAAGGTTTGTAGTGGTGGTTTGAACTATTCTGTCACCTTTTTCTCCCTCTGGGTCCCCTGTTTCTTCAGCTAGGATGGGTAGCCAGTCCAAAGGATAGCAGTTGGTAACTCTCCTTCCTTTTGAGTTGGGTGTTGATGCCACTAGCCTAATCTCTTAACTGATCCAAGTTAGCACCTGCTCTAGTGTTCCTGGGAAAATTCAACCTTCCACCCTGCCCTCACCAATAATACCCAGTACCTGTTCTTCATGTTACCCATGGCACCAGCAGGAGCCCTTCTTCAAACCAAGGCAGTGAATATTAAGTAAGTGCCCTGTTCTCCCTCTTTTCTTTGTGGTTGGCATAGGGTATGTTTTCCTGAATGAGTAGCCATGGATGAATGGGGACAATTCATAAGATCTCATTATTATAAATTTTACAACAAAATCACCCCTCTTCCAAATGTCCCTATTGTCATAAAAGAGACTGCTCGTTATTCTTTCTTATCCCAAGTATCTGCTCAGTTGCCAAATCTTGTTCTTATCTGCATATTTCTCCCATATGTCTCCTCTTCCTCAGCTTATGCATCCATCCCCCCAATTTGGGCCTTTATCATCTCTTGACTATGTTGTTTCATTAGTCTCCTAATTGGTCCTTCTGCCTCAACTATCTGTTCTTGTCAATGCATCTTCCACACAAAACTATTTACCTTGTCACTTTGCTATTCAATTAACTCCTCTGCTTCCTTACTGACTCTAATATTTCATCTTTATCAGATTTCTTTTCAAATTTCCATTTTTGTGAAAAATACCTAATTGTTAGTATATTTTACATATATATTAACAAGTAAATATATGTTTATGTATTTATACTGGGGGCATCTATTCTTTTTTTGCTGATGTGGGTATGTGATAAAAAAAATTTGGAAACCATTGGCATGGGGTTAAGAAAAGAAATTTTAAATTATTCTTTATCTTGTGTGTCAGATTAGAATAACTGAAAAATCTTTAAGAAGGAACCTATTGACCCTTGGTAACCCTGCATCTAAAACTGAATGCATGATGACAAATGGAAAAGACAATGGATTTTAGCTTTCCCCTGCCCCCAAGCCTCTGCTTTCCATATCTTCTAACTCAGTGCAATATGATAAATATTTTGAGTGTCTGCTGTATATTCTTCACTGTAGTTGTGGAAGTTTGCTCCTTGGGGTTATAAAGAAATAAATAATCATCATTTTTTTAATGATGGAAGTTCAGGAATAGTCTCATCTAATAATCCCATTTATTATATGTCAGGTGAGTACTGCACATTCTGTACATTTTATAAATGAAGAAATTGAGTCCCAGAGAAGTTAAATAAAAAGACCATTGACACACAACTAGCTAGTGACATGACATGGAACAGCACCTGTGTCTCAGAACCCTCAATTTAATATCCATCATTGTACACACTGACAAAGCAAATGTATAAATACTTTGATTAAACTGATCTTATTGATGTGGGAACACCCTCCAACATTACAGATCCCACCACCCCACCCTACCATCCTTGGCAACCCATCTTGTACAAGTTTTTACCATATCTTCCTATAACATCTCTATAAAACATCCACTCAATATTCTAGAGGCCTTCTTTCTCTTGGTATTGCATCAGTGTTAACTGAAGCAAACTGTGTGGACACTGAGTATGTTTTATTTCATCAGCTCAACTGCTTTTTCAAACATAAAATTCTATGGATAACATCTTTTAAGTCTTTTAGCCTTCACAATCCCTCCTAGAGTGACAGACTGCTGTATTAGATAGAGGATAGGACTTGGAGCCAGAAAGAGCTGTCCCCTCTGACACCTACTAGCTGTGTAACTAGGGTATGTCACTTGACATCTCAGTGCCCATAAACAACTCTCTAGGACTTAAAGCAATTATAAATAACAGTTACTTCCTATCTATGTTGGTGACAGGAATTTTCTTTATGGGAATTTCACATCCTGATGAACACACAAGTTAAGATACCCTCACCCAAAAAATCAAAATCTATTTTGAATATTTCTCATATTCAGGGTACTGTGGTAGATTCTATGGGGCATTCAAAGATTTGTAAGACATTAATCCTACCCTCAAGGATGAAAAGAGAATGTAACTTATGTTTCTCTAAATCATTTAATAAAACCATAGCTAACACATTACTGAAGAAGAAAAGATAACACATTAGACAGCAATTTCAGCCTTACCAAAAAAAAAAAAAGATTGAAAGGCTAGAACATTGGACCAACTCTAATAGAATGGAATTTGATGGAGTTAAATGTCAAATTGAACCGTTGGGTATAAAAACTCAACTCTGGATAAGATTTAGTCATTTAGCAATTTTGGTCCCTTGAAGAGAATCTTGGAGGAGAGGGGTGGTTAGTGAACTGCAAGCTAAATATAACTCAATAGTGAAGTTGTTAACCAATCTTAATCTATATCAAGAAAGGCATCATGCTTGGAGTTGATAGTCTTTCCTCTGCTCTAGTCAGGAGTATATGGTTCAGTTTGGGGTGCCATGTTTTAGAAATAATATCAGTAACCTTGAGGAAGAAATCTAAGATCGTAAAGGGTTTTGTTGTATGAGAATAGGCTGAAAATCTTGGAGATGTTGGCCGAAAAGAGAAAATAAGAATTAGGTAGGTGTAATGGGCAATGGTAGCTGTCTTATGTGTTTAATACGATGTTCTGTGGAAGGGGATTCAACTTGTTCTGCTTGGACCAAGAAAAGAGAACTGGAGGTAAAAGTTGTTGAAATGTAGCTTTAGGATCAAAGTAAAGAAAAGTTCTCTTAAATTTAGAGCTGCTCCAAAGTTGAGAAGAGTGTTTTGGGTGATAGCAAATTTCTGTTACTTCCAAGAAGGCAAGATGCTCACTCAGGCACACATTGGACTCGATGGCCTTGGAGATGAAGATCCATCCAACTCAGAGATTCTGACTATATTAGAAATTTCTCAGCCATATCTTAAAAATAGTAAATCTATTGTAACCAGTCAATGAAATGATAAAAGCCATTAGCCATCCTCAGTCCTGTTAAATCTCTCTATGACACCTCCAAAAGCCAAGCCATCACTCACAAGTTACAACACCTTGAAGGCAAAGATTCTGCCTTTTTAGATGCCAAAGTCATCCAATATTTTATCCTAGGCTCAGTCTTTTTTCACACTGCACACATGTTAATATTCATTAAAAGATCAGAAGAGGTTGTATGTAGTAGCAGCCACAGTCATAGCAGCAGCAGCAGTAGTATTTATTAGTAGTAGTAATAGTAGTAGCAGCAGCTGCTGCAACAGCAGCAACGATGCCTTTTTTGAGCTTTGCAGAACATTGTATATATTGTTCCATATTAACTTCACGGTAAATACGAGAGTACTGATAGTATTTTCATCTTACGCATGGGGAAACTGAGACAAAGTTCAAATGATTTATTCACAGTCACACAGGTAGTATTAGTATTAGAGGTAGATAAGCATAGTGGGTCAAACAGAGGATTTAATTTCAAGAAAGCCCTATTTGAGTCAGCTCTGCCATTAATAGGTATGTAGTAGAGTCATGAAGTTTAGAATCAAAAGAAACCTCAGAGACCATTTTCAGATGAAGAAACTGAGGCTGAGGCTGTAAGAGCCAAAATGAATTCTGCAAGGTCACGTAGAGAGCTGAGCCAAGATTCAGATCCAGGTCCACTGATTAGTAGTGTGATTATTAATTAAAATTAATAAGTAATATAATGTTCTTTCTGAACCACTGTTATATTTGACACATTACTTTTTTTCTGTATCTCAGTTTTCTCATTGGTAGAGGATTGGGTGATATCTAAAATCTCTTCTGTCTGTCCCATTATAGGACCTAGTATGAAATGTCATGTAGTATTTACACAGAGGTAGGGGGAAGGCATGGCAAATCAATCCTCATTCATTGAATAAAACCAAACCATTTTAAGTAATAGCAAGATGCTGTATTAGAATTAATATATGATAGAAAGAAAGCAGAGCAGTTCCTGCTCTCACAGAGCTCAGAGTCTACTTAAACCACATGAACAATTAATAAAAGGTGCCAGGAATTGCGACCAGGGATGTGCCTCTAGAGCTATGCAAGTACTGGTACTTTTCATGTATTCTCTTGGCTTCAGGGGTGAGTATATAACTTACCTGCTCTTTGATTGATAAATGCTGTAATGTGTTCATATGCTGTTGTCAATATGTGTTCTATTATATAGGCCTCCTTTTTCCATTATGCATATCACTAAAATAAATGGCTGCTCATTGAATATTAGTTGATGATTTTATATTGTGACATAAATTCTAAGGTCCAAGGACTAAACTCCAAAATAGTTATTTAGGAGACGTATCTTTCTACAGATGTGGTTTCCTATGCATTCATTCTATGGCAGTAAACATCAACATCACAGAACAAAAAAGTGGAACTTTAGGGATAATCTAATCCAAATCATCTTGTTTTACAGATGAGTCTATTGAGAGGTCCAATGATTTGGCCAGTCACATGGGTATTTAGTGGCTGAATCAGAACTTGAATTCAGGTTTCCTGACTCCCAACACTGTGTTCTTCCCAAAATTCTTCTCTGACACTTTTTCTCAACTAGTCAAACATGAAGCAGGAAGATTTAGTAGTGTATTGTAGGCAATAGAGTCATGGACCTGGAGTCAGGAAGACCTGGACTCAAATCCTACCCAGAAGCTTCATAGCATTTTTGTCCTGGGCAAATCTTCTACAGGCATAAGTTTTCTCATCTGTAAAATGGAGCATTAGACTCACCAACCTCTAACATATCCTCTAGGTCTAAATCTATCATCCTATGTTTCTGGGCTACAATTCTGGGTTCTTTGCATGAAAAGCACTACCAAAACACAGGGTAACATTATGCTTTCATTTTATTCTTACAAAACAAAAAACATAATGATAGTGAGAGCTACCAGATTTACTTCTGTTAGAAAGTGATGGATGATGTTGTGAGGTTATGTTTTAAGAGAAAGTATTATCATGTGAGAACATTTGTAAGAGTATCCAGAATAGAAAATAAAAACATTTCAAGAGGCTTCTTCCTAAAAAAGATCAATGGTTACAATTCTTGGACTTTTATCACCTTCCCTCTTTGAATTTCTGTCTATGTTTTTCAAGAGATCTTATTTAATAAAAGACTGAATAATGAGTTACATTAACATAAAATTGTCACCGATTTGAAGCATGTGGGAAGGCTTTGTATTAATTAAAAAGATGCATTTCTATGCCTTTTCCCCCCATGAGATTTAGGCCCCCTAAATTTTATTAAAGGTTTCTTTTCAGAAATAGGATTCAGGCTTCTAGACTTTAAGTAACATAACAGACAGCTAGTATTCACACAAATATGCCATTTGAAAGGAATTAGGCTGACTGCTGCTATTCTGTACTGGGTTTCTATGTGCCAGAATTGATGTGTGCCAAGAAAAAAAGCAATTAAAACTCTTAAGCTTATTTTTCAAGGTGTATTAAACTGGCAAGAGTTTTAACTATATGTTTACTCTAAGAACCTCAAAAAGACCACGCAGGAAATAGTATCAGCTGAGCCTATTGGGCTAAAAGGAAGAAGCAAATTCCTTTTCATAAATAATCTGAATTCCATTATCTTTTGAATTCACTTGTAGATTAAAATTAAAGATAAATATGCTAATAGAGACTAGAAATAAAGAAGAATCATGAATAGAACTATATCTAAATTTAAAAAAATATTTTAGGGTATCTCTGAATGTAGAGATTTTTTAAAATTAAATCCCTTAATTTTCATTCAACTATGTACAATACTATGTAAGAAAATTATGTAAGACACTGTGCAATGGGGGATACCGTCTTCTACCCAGATTACCGTTAGCATTCTTTGTGCTCACCCAGCCACAGCCCATTTATCTTTCCTCCAGACAATTCCAGACTTGTCTTCCTCTCAGCCTCCTTTCATTCCCATTACAGTTCTCTTCTCCAAAACCATCCAAATGGTATTAACTTTATCCTTGTACACTGTGTTGATGCTCTCTGTTTCCTGTCCATGTGGCATCATGATGATGGTTAGTTAGGAAAACAGATGTAAAGATGCCAAGGAAGAAAAAAAGAATGAGATGGAGATACGAATTAGTTATTTTCAGGTATCACATATGCAACTCAACACATCAGTCTGCAAGGACACATCGTTTGGGCATGTGTTCATGATGCACTCATGAAGTGCCTAAAGAAAAAGTGAGACTCTGAGGGTCAAAGAGCAGGAAACAGAGTCTTCTCCTTCTTTTGCAGACTCCTAAAGCTTGGAGTGCTGCATGCTCAACCAGGGCTGACTGTCTGGCCTGATTTGTAGCTTAATTACAATGCATTAGGTGGGTGGGTTCTCAGGCCAGCACACTTGCCATCTGAGCTATCTCACTCTTATGTTAAGCCATTTGGACTATAAATTTCTTGGAGTGAAGGACACAATGCCTACATAGAAATGTGAAGGGAAAATTGCTGAATGTATTTGAAATATTGGACAGCTTTTAATGCACTGTATGGGATATGACAAATGAATGTCTGTGTAAATTAATAAGCCTTTCTTTGAAGGGATTGGTGGTTTTGTATGAATAACAAGGAAATGCACATGGTAACCAGTGCTCTCACATTCTGTCAGGTGTTTTAAAGTTCACTGTCATAACTCTGTTCCCCTTGACCTTTCTCTGCGATACCTTCCAGATATTTGAGTTGCTAGTTGAGTTCTAACTGGACATCTGACCTATAAACCCTCATTCCTTTTCCCTTTAGTGCTAGATAAATGTCTTCTACATAGCTTTTCCTCCTCTGAGACTGTCTATTCCTTAAGTGCGCAACAATTCACTCTTGAATGAAAATTGGCCTGTCTTCTTATACTTGAGGATGTTTTGTTCCCATTTGGACAGATTTAAATTTTTTTATCCTGATGCTTGAAAATCAAGTTCATTATCATTTTGATTCATGATAATAATTGCCTTTGTGTATGACCATTGATAACTGGAAAACCAGTGTGCTTTATCATTTAGTCATTTTCCAGTTCTATGAAGCTAACAACTCAAAAGCTAATAGAAAATGGTCACCTTTGGTTTTATAAAGTAAAATGCATGTCAGCTAGACCCATGAGTCAGTCTTATCTGTACCGTAAAGAAATTAGTTGATTTAATAGTATTGTGGCTTAGATTCCATGCCAATATTCACACACTTCCACACACCCCTTTCAAACCACTGTATTTATAAGCATTTAATGTGTAAAATAGTACTATTATATTTTTTTACCTTGTACCTGCTTTTTTTTAAAGCAGCTTGTTACTTAGGACTATCTTGATTCTTCCTGAAAATGACATTTTAAAAAGTACAATAATTTTATGACAGCTTCATAAAATACAGAATTGAGTTTTTCTTTCCTTTGTATCTTTACATTTTTTTGTCTAATGTGATTTTTCTAGCAAAAAAAAATATTTTCTTTAGCAAATAACATTTGGCACATGTACCATACCCACACAAATCTTTTCAATTTAGTGTGTTCTTTCCTTAATACATCTTAGCACAAGAAAGAAATGATTAGATGGAAATGCATTGTGGGCATTATTTCGCAAATAAGTATCCAGCTGTGCTTCTCACTTTCTGTAAGGAGCCCAACCTGGATGTGTAGTTTCTTCAGAGGCTCAAAAGACAGTTTTAAAGATATTAAAGGGCTAACTAGCGACATGCTATAGGTTCACAATAGAACAATTGTCTGATTAATTGCAGGGGTGTGAACTTAGTCACTTTCCAAGACTGTTTCCTCCATATCAGTTAGCTGGATAATTGTTTTAATGTATTCTAGTTTCAGTTGGACATAACTCATTGAACTGTATTCATTAGATTCTAAGCCAGAGCCCGGTGTTATCTCACTTGAAAGTGTACGTCACTATCTACAACTGATGAGAGAAAGAGTAGTTCCAACACTTAATGGGCATTCTAAGGCTCGATAATTTTTTTTTTTTTATGAAAAAGACCCAGTCTTTAAATGAAAAGTGATCCAGCACAAATAGCATGAAATTTGATGCAAAACATCACATTTTTAAGGAAATAAAAAAAAAAAGTGCAGAAATTCCAAGTGAAGAATTCTTATGACCAAAAATTATCTGTGCTTCCTATTGGACCACAAATTCAACATGCTATTTCTATAAAGGCAAAGGTGATGCCTAGAGAAGACTAGCATGATGGAATCACCTAGCAATAATAGTTTGGGCCCTGCCTATCTCACAAGGTAATCCTTAGGACCAGATATGATCATATGAAAATACTTTGAAGACTCTGAAGTCAGGAACAGAATATGCAACCACAGATTTAAAGATGATGTATTCAAGGGGAAAATACTCTGAGTAGTTTTGTTTAATTTTTTTTAAAAAAGTATGTGTTTAAGTTCTATTAGGAATTTGGCACACGATAAAAAATTCTTTAAAATGTTTGCTGCCTGACTTATTGGGCATTGTGTTAGGTACTGAGGATACAAGGTAAAAAAAAATAAAGCATTTCCACCTTCAAGGAGTTTACATTCTCCTAGAGCCCTGGTATTTGCCATTACAGAATTAGATTTAAAATGTATGATATGGCTTTGCCCAGTGCGCTGAACATCCCTGGGCATTCAACCATATCATCTCAGTAGACGTAAAGGCAAAATGGTAGAGTAGAAGGAGTGGTCCTGTCAAACTTTCACAACATCCCCCTCCAAACTACTTAAAAAAAACCAGATCATGTTGTGTTCTGGTGAAGCATAGCCAACAAAAGTTAAGAGAGGAATATTTTTTCCCAGCCAAAAAAGCTTAAGAGACCAGAAGGAGACATCTGAGACACTAGGGTAGGGGTGGGCTGAGAACATAATATCAGCAACACCAGCTGTGGGCTTTGAAAATTGCAATGACAACAGATGCAATAACAACAGCAACCATTTCAAGAGATCCCACCAATAAGGAGATTGGACTACTTGTCAGAAAGAGATTGCAGGGGACTCTTATATAGGCACTGAGTTTAAAACCCGGTACTACTTGGCAATTATGTGGCCCATTACACAGTTCTGGGTTGCAGCTCCAGAGTGAAGAGAAATGCTTGGGGTTGAAAAGATGCAAAGGCCCTGAACGCAGTGCCAGGGCAGAAAGGGAACTTCCTAACAGTAGTTCCATGGTGGAGAGAGGACACTCGCTCTTATGACTCTTCATCCCCTGGAAAAGCGGAACTCAAAGCTTTAAAAAAAAATGTTAAAATATATATATATATATATATATATATATATATATATATAATATATTATATATATATATACACACACATATATAGTCTATATGTGTGTGTGAAAAAAAGTCGTCAACCTATATATGTCATCTGACAGTTTTCTTTTATTCAGTAATCCAGTTTAGTTCTCTTTCTTTTCTACCTTATGTGTTTCTTCATTTTAAAAAGTCCCTTCTAATCTTTCAAACATCTTCTCCCAAAGAAAGAAATGTGAGGGGGAGGGGCAGAGAATCACAAAGATGGAGAAAAGATATGGGATGGGGGATGGTTTATGTGTGTTACAGATTATCTCTTTCCAAATTGGGTTAAAGGAAGACAGTGTTGTTCATTGGAAGGAATCAGATGACTTGAGTTCAATTACTATTTATGTGACCTTGGACAATTTACTTTGCCTACTGGGTCACTCGTTTCCTTCTTTGTAAAAGTAATGTAACCTTGAGCAACTTCACCTGGTTATGGCTTATTTTTCTAAAATGAAGGGATTGGAGTTGATGGCCTATGAGTTCTTTTTTATATCTAACTCTACATTTCATTTTTTGGTGCTTGCTAATTGCTTATAGTTAACCTCAGTTCCAGCACTATCTCCTGAAATTTAAGAATATGATTTCTGGCAACGTGTTTATTCTCATAGAGTTTCAAAGCAGCCGAGACACTGAGTATATTTCCCATGGAGTTTACACTGAAGTTATTTTTACTTTCATTCTTCATTGGTCAATTTCTTAGTAGAGGACTTTGTTCACTTTTTAGGACTTCACAGTCAAAGAGAGTTGAAAGAAGCTCCTAAGGCAAACTCTGAAAATGATGAAAGGATTGGGAAATGAAACATAGGAGGACAGGTTAATTAAAGGTATTGGAGTTTGTTTAGCTTGCAAAAAGGAAGCCTGAGGATAGAGAGAATACATGTTTTTTGTTTTTCTTTTTTTTTTAATCTAGGTAGGCTGCCACTGTGGAGGACTTTAAAATCTAAGAATTATCTTCAGATTCTGTTGAGTTAAAAACCAGGGTAAATAGCTTCCATTTCAGTTAGGAGACTATGAAGAGAGAGTAAATAATATTCATCATCATTTTATGTAATTTCTTAACTGGTTGATCCTTGAGAAAAAGAAGATACCCATTTTTCTGAAATATTTTACAAGAAGCTATACCTACAAAACAAGTAACAGCAGCAATCTCTGGAGTTCTTTTCCAACTTCTATACAGATGAGCCTGCTTCTTGTTTGGGAAAGAAAATCAAGGGCAAAAACATGGTCTCTGCTTGAGATACATAGGATAATTTTTCTACCTTGTAAAGTACAAAGATTTCTAGTACCAAGAAGATGAAAAAGCTAATGGGTCTTCTTACAAATATTATCTTTCCATGTAGGAATGTAAACAGTTCCACTTTAGTAAATCCCTTATAACTTCTCTTTGCTGTTTGCTTTTTCATGTTTCTTCTCATTCTTGTGTTTGAAGGTCAAATTTTCTTTTCACCTCTGGTCTTTTCATCAAAAATGCTTGAAAGTCCTCTATTTCATTGAAAGACCATATTTTCCCCTGAAGTATTATACTCAGTTTTGCTGGGTAGGTGATTGTTGGTTTGAGTCCTAGTTCCTTTGACTTCTGGAATATCCTATTCCATGCCCTTCGATCCCTTAATGTAGAAGCTGCTAGATCTTGTGTTATCCTGATTGTATTTCCACAATACTGGAATTGTTTCTTTCTAGCTGCTTGCAGTATTTTCTCCTTGACCTGGGAACTCTGGAATTTGGCCACAATGTTCCTAGGAGTTTCTTTTTTTGGATCTCTTTCAGGTGGTGATCGATGGATTCCTTCAATACTTATTTTTGCCCTCTGATTCTAGAATCTCAGGGCAGTTTTCCTTGATAATTTCATGAAAGATGATGTCTCGGCTCTTTTTTTGATCATGGCTTTCAGGTAGTCCCATAATTTTTAAATTGTCTCCCCTGGATCTATTTTCTGGGTCAGTTGTTTTCCACTGAGATATTTCACATTATTTTCCATTTTTTCATTCTTTTGGTTTTGTTTTGTGATGTCTTGGTTTCTCAGAAAGTCATTAGCCTCCATCTGTTCCTTTCTCATTTTGAGAGAACTATTTTCTTCAGTGAGCTTTTGAACCTCTTTTTCCATTTGGCTAATTCTGCTTTTGAAAGCCTTCTTCTCCTCATTGACTTTTTGAACCTCTTTTGCCAATTGAGTGAGCCTATTTTTCAAGGTGTTATTTTCTTCACCATTTTTTGGGGTCTCCTTTAGCAAGGTATTGACCCATTTTTCATGCTTTTCTTGCATCTCTCTCATTTCTCTTCCCAGTTTTTCCTCCACCTGTCTAACTTGATTTTCAAAATCCTTTTTGAGCTCTTCCATGGCTTGAGCCCATTGGATATCTATTTTGGATGTTCAGGATACAGAGGCCCCAACCTCCACGTCCTGCCCTGATGGTAAGCATTGTTCTTCCTCATCAGAAAGGAAAGGAGGAAACATCTGTTCACCAAGAAAGTAACCTTCTATGGTCTTATTTTTTTCCCCTTTTCTGGGCATATTTCCCAGCCAGTTACTTGACTTCTGAGATTCTTCTCTACCGCCGCCTAGATCCACCCAGCTAGTGCTTGGGGTCTGAGATTCAAATGCTGCTCCCCAGCCTCAGGGCTTTCAGCTGTGGGTGGGCAGGGCTGCTATTCAGGGTAAGATTAAATTCAGGTTCTCAGGTGGGGGCAGGGCTGCCTCCCAGGTTCAGTTCCCTCAGGGGATTTATGCAGAGACCTTCAGTAATGGATCTGAGGTCCTGTCTTCTCCAGGAGCTCCTGGCCGCCACTGCCTCTGCCACTGCCTCCTGAGGGGGCCTGAGTTATGGAGACACCCCGCTCCCCTCTCGGCCAGCCCAGAAGTCTCTCTTACTGACCTGTAGCACCTGTGGGTGGAGGGAGCTTCGCGGCCACTGGAGGTTCTGTCCCTGAAGCCTGCTCGGATCTGCTCCTTTTGGGCCACACGGCCAGGGCAGGGCTGGGCTCCGCTGTCCAGTGCGAGACGGACCTTTGGTGCCGGTTTTTCAGGGCTCTCTGGAATAGAAATCTCCTCCACTCCATTGCTGTCTGGCTTCCACTGCTGCAGGAATTTGTGGGGAGTTCTTTTTACAGGAAATTTATGGGTTGTGGGTTTGGAGCTAGCATATGTGAATCTTTCTATTCTGCCATCTTGGCTCCTCCCCGCAATGGGTCTTCTTGAAAGATGTTTGGTAGCACCCAAGCCTCAGCACCCAGGACAGCACTATCTCCCCAGGTCAAACATGAGTAGTAGAATCTCTGAGCAAGTGTTTCCAGTCTGCTTCTTGGGATTTATGAGATTTAATGGAATTTAATAAAAGAATAAAACTATAATGCATGCAGCAAGAATCATTTTTCTTTTTACACATTTAACTCACTGAGGGGAAAGCTTAATCCTCTGAAGAAAACACCCAGAGGTAAAAAGAGCAGACAGATCAGAAACAAGGAGGAAATAGAGGGGTTTAGAGCCAAGGGTTTTTGCCAGAGGGGACAGTTGTCAGCCTTAGATTTAATAGTTACCAAGCTGTGTACAAAAAGAGAGGGGGCTGGCAGTGATCCTTAGAGGCACTGTCTTCCCCAAGCTCTCAATCACTCCTGTTAGAGTTTTTGTTTTTGCCTCACTTGTAATCATTTTCATATATTGATAGTTCATGTAGACATTTAAGGTCATAAGTTTAATGGAGATATGATACTCTCTCACACTCACTTGGTTAATTACCCAAATCTGATGTCATAGACATCAGATGTCTATGGTGAGGAAATCAAACAGGGAGTGCAAGCGTGTGACATGAAAGTTTCTAGAAAATGGCAGAGGATGTTTGACAAGAAAAGGATCCCAAGTGTCTAGAGATCAAGGTGAGCCTTCCACAAGTGAACCTTAGATTTCTCAGAGAAGATCATAAATTCTGGATTTGGGGATGGGGTGAAGGCGGGGGCTTTCATAGCAAACAAATAAATATAAACTTGATAGTTCATGGCCTAGTAATGTAGACTATTGTGGGCTAAGCATAAATCATTCAAAAAAAAAAAACAAATATAGATCACAGAAGTATGCAAACAAACTTACTTTAGGCACTCATTTAATCCAGCTCACTGCCTTCATGTATATTGCATACAGTGTTCTAGGAGGACTAGCACTTCTGGTGTGAGGACTTGCTGAGCCCTTTTCAGGGGCCTCTCATCAACCTTTGGTGTCCATCTGTCACCTAATTTTCACCTGTGGCTCCAGGAAGCTGTGAGATCACCTTCCAGTAAGACTGTCTTGGTAGATAGTCTGAGTCAGGTTGAAGGTAACCAAACAAGCCTCAGATCCATCATTGAGTTAGAGAGATGTCTACTGTAAACATATGAAGACTTCCCCTTGAAGAATGGATGGAAGAAAACAATTTGTTCCAACAGCCATGAAGGCAGGGAGCACTTAGTCAGACATCAAAACTGCGAAGGCCGTCCATTCCTGGCCATCACCAGTCATTGTAACTTTTGTCTTAACGCTTGACTTTGATGACTCTGGAAGAGAGAGTGAGGCTGATGACTTCGTGCAGCTCTGCCTCACTTAAATTCAATTCATGAGCTAGTCAAGATACCATTTGTGATGTCATTGGTCCTTTTCAAAAATGAAGGACAAACAAGAACTGTATCGTAACTGCTGTACAAAGAGTATGAATGTGAGCACAAAAAATCCTCATACTGTGGAACTTCACATCAAGAACAAAAGAATGTAATTTCTTCTAGATGGATTAATATAAATTACATCATATACATTTCAAAACGATAATCTCCAGTTAATAACTAGTTTTTTAAGTGTATAAAGTGATAAAATGAATGGATTTTTCCCTTTCTTCATGCCAATTGAATCTCTGCTTGACATATCAAGACTCTCAGTAGTCACTTTTATGTATAGCAGCATTTATATACCTATGAATGTTTAGGAATCATCCAAGCAAAGTCAATTAAAATTGTAGAGAGAAAAGAAAATGAGGGGGGAGCTGTTATTCATATAAACAATTTTACATCCAAACTTCTAGGGTCAAATTTTTGTATTTTCATTTAGGACTTATAAACATCTATTAAAAAACTCAGATTGAGAAGATAAGAACAACACAAACTGTTTCTGCACTGATAACTTGAGGAACACTATTCATAATTTTAATCTCAGAGGAAATCACAAACAAAATATAGCTGGATAGGTTAATATGTAGATGGACAAATGGTTGTTGGGGTGAGAGCTAGCAATGGTTAGCTAGGTGGCCAGTGGTAGATGAGAGTGTCATGATTTCCCCCGTCTCCCTAGGATTATCTTCAATTATGTATTCAGAATTTTGTACATAGATAAAAAATAGACCTGCTTCAAATTATGGGAGATGATGGAGATAGTGGATATATCAGATGTGTGTGTGTGTGTGTGTGTGTAATACAGCTGGGGAGCTCTCTTTCTCACACACACACACACACACACACAAATACAAATAAATCTATATTATCCAAGAGATTAATTGGAGAGAAAGGGGATAAAAAAAGGAGGGATGATAAAAGAGGCAGTGGTCAGACACAAAACAGACTTGGATGAGAGACAAAATAAAAAGGGATAAAGAAGCATAAACAGAAAAAAATGGGATGGAGAGAAATACGGTTGATAATAGGAACTATGAATGTGAGTGGTATGACCAGACATATAAAACAGGTTCAGACAGCAGAATGTATTAGAAACCAGAATCCAACAATATGTTGTTCACAAGAGACACACTCAAAACAGAAACACACACACAGACTTAAAGTAACAAGATGGAACAGAATCTATTATGTTTCAGCCGAAGTAACAAAGGCAGGGATAGCAGTCATAATATCAGACAAAGCAAAAGCAAAATAGACCTAAAAAAACATAACAGGGAGACTGCATTTTGATAAAAGATAACATAGATAATGAAGTAATATCAAAACATTTTATAATATTTCTGTGGTAAAGAGTTCTTTTCTCAAGGGAAGTAGGTCAAATTTATAAAAAAAAATAAGAGCAATTTCCCAAATGATAAATCGTCAAAGGAAAAGAATAGGCAGTTTTCAGAAGACATCAAAACTATCTAACATACCAAAAAAGACCTAAATCACTGTTGAAGAATTGCACATTAAAATAAGTCTAAAGTACTAGTTCACACCTAAAAGAAATAACAAATGTTAGAAGGGAAGATGGAAAATAGGTAAACTAATAAACTCTTGGTGGAGTTACGAACTAGTCCAACCCTTCTAAAGGACAGTTTGGAATTATGCTCAAAGGGCTGTAAAACCAAGTATACCCTTTAACCACCAAAGAGAACAAAGAAAAAGGAAAATGACTGATAACATACAAAAATACTTATAGTAACTTCTTTGTGATGACAAATAATTAGATATTGAGAGTATGTCTATCAGTTGGGAATGGATGGATAAGTTGTGGCAGAAGATCGTGATGAAGTATTATTGTGCTCTAAGAAATGAAAAGGGGGTAGATTCAGAAAAACATGAGAAGGCCTATATGAACTTATCAAAGTAAAAGGAGGACACCTAGGAGTACCCATTCTTGAAGGAGATCATTATATACAGTAAAAGCAATATTGTAATGATGACCATGTGAAAGACTTAGCTACTCAGATGAGGAGAATGATCCAAGAAAATTCACAAGGATTCATGGTAAAAAATGCTATCCACCTTCCAAGAAAAGAAAAAGATGAACTCTGAGTACAAATTGAAGTAAAGTTTTCTTATTTCTTTATTTTCCTTGCCTTTTTTGGAACTACATGTCTCATATGGAAATGTTTTGTTTGAATTCATGTATGTATGTATGTATAAGTGATAACATACTGCTTGCCTTTTCAGTGGGCAGGGGAAAAGCAAGAGAGAGGGAGAGAAATGGGAACTTAATTTTTTTAAATATTAAAAATAAATGTATATTAAGAATCAATAATGCAGGCTTGCTTAAATCAAAATGCCTCTACTCTAGATCCTGTTCTCTTGATTGATGAGTCACTCAGCCCCTTTTCACAAGAGGCCCCATTCATGCTGACTTGATTTCCAGTTCAACTCACTTTCCAGACTGCTCCATCTCCTCAGCACTGATCTTGTCCTCATATAGGTAGCCTCTTTCCTTCCTCACACCCTGCCCTGCTTTCCATCTCCCCTTTATGTTCAGTTTTTCCCTATTAAAATATAAGCTTCTTGAGAGGAGTGACTGTCTTATTTTTGATTCTGGTAACCCCGAGCTTAGCACAGTGCTGTAATAGAAATTTAAATGGAAAGATGTTTCCCATCCAGTAATAAGCCCATGTAGCCTGCTTAAATCACATGGAAGTCTAAGTTACATGTGAGGAGAGGAGCTGCTAAATGGGTGGAACAGGAAGGGTGGAAGAGAACTGGATGAAAGTTGGTAAGAGCTGTTGAGGCAGAGGAGAGAGGACATAAGCAGGCAGGCACAGCTAGGCTCATGAGTGTTTGCTTGTTTGACAGGGTGAGAAGGCTTGGGAGTGGCTTTGTCCCCTATAGTGATAATGTATATTGATTTCTTGGTTACTATAATGGATTTGACATTCTGGTGTCTGAATATTTTTTTCTTCTGCCTTCTACATGGGGAGTCTGTTATACTTTGTGATTCAGAATTACTCTGGCAGGTCCAGTCTTCCTCAGTGCTGTGAATATTGCCTGATCAATACATTTGATGTCATGAATAGGATTGCTGGATATAAAGTCTCTAATAGGAGGCAGAAAGACTTTAGAGAAAGAAATAGATATCCCAGGATGGGAGGATTTACCTTATTCCTACCTGGGAAAGGAATGGACTAAAAGCGCTGGATGTGAAAACTGGGAACCGAGTTTACAGGAGAGGGAGCCTAGAGATTTGGAAAGATGTTTGCAAGGAATACCAATAAAACCAGGAAAAGAAATGGCAGGAGTGTGTAAGAGAGGATGGATTTTATTTTCAGAAATACTGTATTATGTATAAAAGCAGAGATGAGCTACTGAAGAAAAATTTCAGATGAAAAAATAGTTTGCATGGGAATTCTCAGCATTCAGGCTCTCCTTTAAAAGGGCAAGCTGGGGGACTCAGGTGGAAGAAAAGACTGTTTATTTAGCTCAGAAGATGAAGCAGAAGACTGGCAAAAGAAGTATGCATGCAATCTTTGTACAGACCCAGCCTAGTTGCCACAGGGATAACTGCCAGGAGAATACATAATATAATGAAATCAGAGTTGGAAAATGAAACAGTGTTACAGGAGGAGACTTCTCAGGCAGAAACATGCCCAATACTGAGGTGAAAACAGGAGAACCAGGGGGCAAAATGGTATTTAGGGAGATAATTGAGTATTTTACTCAGCAAGCAGTCACAGATATTTTGAGTCAGTTCAACCTAAGGGATGGGAGAATCATTAATATCTTGGGTGGTGAGAATCAGTGATGAGGGGGTCAGAGGAGTATCAATAGATGGCATGGATTGCTTGAAATTTATAGGTATTACTCAGAATCCTTTTGTACAGCAAGTTTTTAGAGATTACAGTATGCAAGGAGGTAACAATACAACTAATCTATGGAGATAGACCCTGTTATTCGCTTAGGAACTGTATAAGAAAATTAAAGGAGGAGTTAATGAATGCTGCTATAATGATCAGAAATGCAGATGAGTACTATGATATCCCCCTAGCAATTTCCCATAGGGATATTATAGTAAAGAGAGCTCCTCCTGCCTACAAAGATCTAGTTTTGACTCAAGAATTGGAGAAATGGAGCACCGTCTTTCAGAGGTGCTAGACAAGATTTCAAAATTTAGTGACAGGTGACTTGGGGAAAGATAAATTTTCTCAAGACAGAAGAACAAATAGCCAGTGGATTCAAAGTCAGAATAGATTGACAAGGAAAGAATCATTTACTGCTCCATTAAAAACAGGGGTAGATTTTGGAAGCATAGATGGTATTCCAACTGATGAGTTATACAGAATATATTGAGCAAAGAAGCTTGATACTAGACAGAATACAGAAGGAAGAAGTAAGAACTGCCACTGCAGATCCTCCTTGTATCCAAATTTGTTGCATCTCCAGAGAGGATAGGAAATTGGCTGAGCCCCAGCTCAGATTAAAGAAATACACAGATGGGATTACAGACCCCATATTGATTTCACCATATATTGGAAAAATGAATCTGGAAAAATGAACCAAATACAATAACTAGAGCATTCATAGATACTGTGGCAGAGGCCTGCCTTATATAGGGAAATTCTGATAAGTTTAAATGTGGAACTCCTATCACCACCACAGGACTGGGAGCTGCTGAAATATCAGTCAGACAAGTCAAACTGGCAATGGAAATTGGACAGTTGCCTAAGAAAAAAGGCCTGAATACATCATTGGAATAAATATATTGATAGTTATGACTCTAAATTTACCTGAAGGGAGATACCAATTTGTAGTAAGGAAAATAGGAATTAATACAGTTTCAGTGAGCAAAACAAAAATGGACCCAGTCATTTTAATTGAAACTTCTAAAGTAATTACTTTAAAACAGTATCATGTGCCAGGTAGGCAAGATGAAATGACCAATTCTATAAAGGAATATGTTGAGGCAGGAGTCTTAGTACCTACAACCATTTGAAGGAAAATTCCGTCTGGCCAGTATGAAAATCAGATGGGACATGGAGGATGATAGTGGATTATTGACAACTGACCAAAGTGACTCCTCCCTTGCATGATGCTGTTTCAGATAACACTACATTACTAGAAATGATCCAGAAATATGATGGATTTGGCATGCAGTTATTGATTTAGCCAGTGCTTTCTTTACTATTCCAATAGACTTTAAACAAGAGACCAATTTGCTTTCACTTAGCAGAGACAATAATATACTTTCATATGCTTGCTGCAAGGATATGTTCATAGCCCCACTGTGTGTCATGGGATTCTGGCTGAACATTTAGATGAATTAGAATTAATTGGTGTGCAGCTTGCCCATTACATAGATGATACTATGATACAGGGGAAAGATGTTTAAAAGAAGTGAGAAGAGTTTGATGCTTTTTTTAGCATATGAAAAGCAAAGGGTAGGAAATTAACCCTGCAAAGATTCAAGGACCAGACCAAACTTAAAATTTTGGGGTATACAATGAAATAAGGGGTTGCGAGAGATTCTCCCACAAGCCTGACAAAAGATTCAAGATTTTCCTATCCCCACCAATAGGAAAGAGGCCCAAAAGTTTATTGGATTATTTAGATATTGGATACCAAATTTAAGACAAATTTTGAAATCCTTATGTAAAATTACTAGGAAAAAATATGAATTTGATTAGGGACTTTAGCAGGGTAAAGCATTTGAAGAAGCAAAGGACACTATACAACTGACCCAAGATTTATGGCCTATGTGCAAAGTGACCTGGTGAAATTGCAAGTGACTGTACAAGATGAATATGCAAACTGGAGTTTATGACAAAAACAACAAAACCAAAATGTAGCCTTAGAGTTTTGGTCTGGGAAACTCCCTTCATCTGGAATTCAATATACTCCTTTTGAAAAGCAGTTGTTAGCTGCATATTATGCTTTGGTAGAGACCGAACAACTGACTTTGTGCCATGGGGTTATATTAAGGCCTAGAATTCCAATTAAGACCTGGGTAGTGAGTACTCCAGTTTCTCACAGTATTGGACTTGTGCAAGACACTAGCATAATTAAATGGAAATGATATGTTCAAAATAAATCTAAAACAGAAAAAAGTGGTGTCTCTGCCTTACTTGAATCTATAACAAGCATAGATATTGAGGAAATGATACACCCCTTGGACCAAAGCAACAGTTGGTATAGTCCTTGGTAAAATGGAATGAGGGATATGATGGATTAATTGAAGAACAAAAGAGACATGCATTGTTTACTGATGGGACAGCAAAAGATTTGGGCCACAAAAGACACTGGAAAGCGTTACCTTATAATTCATGTAGGTGGACTTTGGAAAGTATTAGGGTAGGTGGAAGTAGCCAATATGCTTAACTTATGGCAGTCCATCAAGCTATTAAAACAGAACAAGGAGGACAGTGTCATATATTCACTGATTCATGGGTGGTAATTAATGGGTTAACTAAGTGGATGCCCATGTGGAAAAATCAAAACTAGGAAATTCATAGCAAACAAGTCTGGGGCAAAGAATTATGTGAAGATATATGGGACATGTCTTTGGTTACTAATTTGTCGGGTTTTCATGTAGATGCTCATGTAGCCCTCACCCTGCCAGAAGGTGAGTACAATGCACATGCTAACCAACTAGCAAAGATTACTGCTCAACATATTGTCCCTATTCTGATGCTAACTGATGATCTTGTACTAGCAACATGGGTCCATCAAATAGCTGGCCATTTAGGGGTCCAAACTACACACCAGAGGGCACAAGACCAAGGTGTTAGTATCTCTCATTCATTGTTAAAATAAGTAGCAGAGAAATGTTACATATGTCATTTGGAAAAGGAATGAACTATTCCTCTTATAATAGAGGAGAGATAGCAAGGGGAAAAGTACCAGCCCAAATTTTGCAAATAGATTATATTGGACCTCTATCCCAAGATAAACAGTGCAAATTTATATGTATTTATATTGACCCTATTCAGGTGTATTATTGGCTTGTTACTATAAAAATGTAACCAAGAAAAATGCCTGTGAAACTCTAAATATCTTAAGTCTATATTATGGAACACCAACGCAGATCTAAAGGGACAATGGGTCACATTTCAAAGGTAATGAAATGAAGAGATATTTGTATGAAATAACATAGAATGGATATATCATATTCCATATTATCCACAAGTGTCTGGGTAAATTGAAAGAATAAAAGGATTATTGAAAGAACAGAAGCTAAGTTCTAATAATTCTTATCAACATTGGAAATATAATTTGATCACTGCTTTACATAATTTGAATAATAGACCATTGTGAGGAAGTGCACCTCTAGCTAGAATGATGACCCCAAATCTGACAATTAGAAAACAACAAACACATGAGATCCCAAATATTGAGTATTAGACTGTGAGGCCAGGTATCCTAGCACCATATCCAAGGATACTTGGTTTGGCAGGGTATGATTTACATTGTTTAGAGGACTTTTGGTTGGATAGCAAAGAAATAAGAAAAGTCACTACTGGAATGCATATATGACAATCCCTAAAAATTATTTTTGATGAATATTACCCAAATCGGGATTAACAACTCAAGGAATACGTATATTGGCTAGAGTGATATAGATTCTAATTATCAAGGAGAAATTATTGTGACATTCCAAAATTTAGGTGAAGAACCCATACATTTTTGTAAAAATGATAGAGTAGTTGAAGTGATTATTATTCCTTATGAAACGATATCCCATGTGAAAACTGACCTTCCTTCCAAAATAACTAGCAGAGGAACTGAAGGGTTAGGTTCTTCTGATAGAATAATATTGGGAGCTAAAGTATGGATAAAACAGAAGCCCAATGATGTTCCAAAGGCTATGCAAATTATTACACACGGCACAGATAATACCGTAACTGTTGTTTATTCAGGAGAAGATGATTACCAAATTGCACCCTTAACTGTGAATGAGACTATGATAATGGATTCATGGACTCCAGAAGCATGGCTGACCCTACCTATCCCGCTTCTAGTTATTGTCGTCTTTTTTCTTTTTGGCTTTTTATCTGTTAAACTTGTCTGGTAGATTTGTTTCCTGCTGGCTTAGTACCCTTCACCTGCAGATGTCTGATTGCTTAAGTCATATGTAACTCCCATGGACTGAGATGTCAGCCCGAGACCTAGCATTGACCAAGCTCTGGATGCCAGCTAAAGAACTCACCTTTTGAATGGGATCTCTTGGGGCAGGGACAGCTCTAAGTCCAATTTCAGCAGGAAATAGCTATAGAAGAAGAGACTTTAACCTCTTAACCCAAGATTTTAAGCCCCATTTATTCAAGAGAGGAATGATATATAGTGTGCTTGTGCTCAAGCCCCACCCAAAGATATTGTTTTCTGTGTTTATTTTGTGTGATCCCTGTTGTATTGTTTTAAAATTCTGTTGATACCAGTTGCCTCACTGACCTATGTAATGAAGAGAAAAGATCTTGGGGGCTCATGTAATGGTAATTTAAATGGGAAAATCTTTCCCATTAATAGGCCAAAAACACATGGAAACCTATGTCACATGTGGGAGGAGGAGCTTGTTGAACAGGTGAAACAGAAAGGGTGGAGCAGAAGTAGGAGGAAATTGGTAAGAGCAGTTGAGGGGAGGAGAGAGGATGCAGGTAGGCAGGCAGGCACAGCTGGGTTCATGAGTGTTTCCTTATGGAAAGGCCCCAGCAGAGGATTGAGGGGGAAGACTTGGCAGTGACTTTGTCCCCTGCATTGATAAGGTGTATTAATTTCTTAGTTATTTTAATGGATTTGGCTTTCTGATGTTGAGATTTGGCTCTCTGGTATCTGAATAAATATTATAAATGTTTTTCTTCTGCCTTCTATATTGAGACTCTGTTATACTTTGTGATTCAGAACTACTCTGGCATATTCATAGTCACCCTCCATGCTGTGAGTATGCCTGGGTGATACAAGTGCCTAAGACATACTGAGTTCTTAATAAATCCTCTGTCTTTCTAAATATTTTCATTAGGTAAATCACAACCTGAAGTCCCATAGATCTTTAGGTAACAGTGAGAATTTCTTTTGTGAGTTGTCTAGAATTCAGTACTTCTTAAACCGTGGGTTGCAACCCCGTATGGCATCTTGAAAAATTTGGCAATAGTAAAAGGTTACTGAACATACAACCAAAAAATTAATTAAAATACAAAGTGTAAAGATTCTGAGGTGTTTCTGACAGTGCTTGCCCATGTTGCATTTTGTAACTTCTCTGCAGTCTTGGTTCTGAACACAAAGCATGATCACTTTGTACTGTGCATGCCCTCAGGCTACACAATGCTGATGAACCCCAATTTGGGGAAAGGTATCATAAGTGGAAAAAGTTTAAGAAGACCTGATTGCCAAGGACTCTCTCATCACTTCAAGTAGTGCCACATAGCAAGGACTTCTCAGGATCACTTAAATCCCTGGAAAATAAAGCCTTTTATACTATGGCCCACAGCCCACTGTGGTGATCCACTCCCAAGAACTTGACATTTCTATTTTGCTGACATGAACCATGTTTTTTTTTTTTTCTACATGAAATCTTCCATTTGCATCAAGTTTGTAGCACAACCTCTCTTCTAATAAAGTAATTCTTTTGTTAAAAATCTGCTTCTCTCTAGTAGGGTGATTACTCTATGGACATAGTCTGTTAACTACCTTCTATTGATATAGTAATCTCTTGGTTCTCTAGATGTAGCAGTGTTCATTGGTCTAGAATCTTCTCCACTATCTGTATCATTCATGATTCTCCCTGAGCACTTAATTTATAAGTATGGAAGAGTCTTGGAATTCCCCTTCTGATCTTGTCAGTGTTTGCAGCTCTTTCAAGAGAGTTCATAGCTTCAGCAATAATGTTTCAGATCAAGGATTTCTTCCCCTAAAGAACTATATCTTCCACCTTTTAAAAACTCACTTGCTTATTTATTTTGGAGTGTGATTCATTATAATACTATTCATTTTAATTCTACTCAATTTAACAAGAATTTATCGAATACCTTCTCTGTGCCAGGCGTTGTGATAGGTGCTGGGAATTCAAAGAGAAAACAAATGCAATAGACTACATGTTCAAGGAGTGTATCCTCTACTTGGAAGTATCAACATGTACACAAATGATCACTTAGCCTCTATCTACTTCAGTTTCCTCATCTGTAAAATAGGGATAATCATAGCTCCTATCTCTTAGAGCTTTTGTGAGTACCATGAGATAATGTGTATTTTGCAAGTCTTAAAGTAATATATAAATGATATTTTGTTGTTATCCTTATGTTATTTGTATTCTAGAAAAGTCTAAATTAGTATATGGCACTTACTCTAAGGCTTAAAGAGAATTAAGGGTTCCAAGGAATCGAATACTTGAGAAGAAGTAATGTGAAACTACTTGAGAAAGATAGGTTGGAACCAGGTTGTGAGAGCCTTTACATATAAAAGGGTTTTGTATTTAGGCAGTAGGGAACAACTGAAGTTACATGAACAAGGAAGTGATTTTTCAGACCTGTACGTGTCTAGGCCATCCACTATCCTGTCCTAGGATTTTTATATGAATTATGAGGATAGCATTATAATGTATGTTTGTATATCATCACATCTATGATGATAACAGTTGATAGAGCATTAGACCTGGACACAGGAAAACCTGTTTTCAAATCCTACCTCAGTCATTTAACAGCTTTATGACTCTGAACAAGTCATGTAGACTTTGTTTGCCTCATTTCCTCATCTATAAAATGGGGATGAAATAATGCCTATCACCTAGAGTTGTTTTGAAGATCAAATGAGAAAATATTTATAAAAATGCTTTGAAAAAACTAAAATTATTATGAATTATCATGAACTGCTGTGATACAGAACAAGAGTTTAGAATATTTTCATCTAAAATATTCTATGATAAGAAAGAACCAGTACACAAAAATATAACTTTTTCACTTGGTATGGAGGCCATCATTCTTGAACAGTCTACTTAGAATCCCTTTCTTCACCCATTCAGTGTTTGCAGTTAGCTCCTTTATTTGGATACAACTAGACAAACAATCCAGAACTAAGCTGTAGTGCCTTCTGGGAGCTCTGTAATTTGTAATTGATGATGACCCTGTAAAAAGAATTTCAGTATCCAGATCCTTTCTTAGATGTTTCCTGTATTTACAGTTTATACTACTCTATTAGATTAAAATTTACATGTTCAAATGGCATTGAGTCATGAGGCACCTGGTCAAGACTCTAGTGAATTTTTACTGATGGCATTTTCAGACAGTGTCCAAAATTGGATAGATGGCAAGATAATTAGGGATATTTTTATGATCTTTTACAAAATTACTTCTTAGCTGAAATCATAATTCCCTTGGCAGATGATCTGAACCAAGGCATACAGTAAACTCCTGTGTTATTATAATTTTCAAGTATATTATTAAAATATTCAGGTGGCACAATGGATAAAGTGTCAGGTCTAAAGTCAGAAAGACTGAGTTCAAATCTGGCCTCAGACCCTAGCTATCTGTGTGACCTTGGTAAGTAACTTAACCCTGTTAATGCTAGAGAAGTAAAAGGTAAACCACTCCAGTGTCTTTGCTAAGAAAACCCCAAATAGGGTCATGAGGAGTTGGATACAGGTATATTATTAAAGTGTTTACAGTGTGGAAGAAACAAGTTTGGATATAATTTAACATGGTCCAAATTGAAGAAGGCCATCATAGAAAATGTAATTTAAGAAATTGGTTGGTTGTTTTGTCCTTCATGCTTGAAGAGGCCAAAATAATATCACTATGTCAGAAATGAAGTATAATGTGTCTGACTATGCCTGATCAGACTAGTATAAGCTGAGCAGGGTCTACCACAGATGGGACACAAATTGCTCCCATAAACATTTGAAGTGCAGATATCACTAAATTTGTGCATCTCACATTTCTTTTGAGCTCCTGAAATTCGGATTTGCTTATAGAGCACAATACCTTTTGTGATGTGAGCACACTATACTGGGTGGTCCTTCTCCAGTGTCTTCCATGCCTCACAACTGATTCCAAAGTTCTTCCTTCTTCTGACCTCTGTGAATTCAAGAAATAGTCATCAACCACCTGCTATGTACAATATACAGTATGAGGCTTGAGGAGTTAAAATCAATGTCTATATTGTCTTCAGAAAGATTACAATCAACTGGGGGTGGGGACATGGTTCTGACTGGTCTGGTACATAGGTGCTTAGTAAATGCTAGTTGACTGATACATCTACACATAAGTATGTCGTATGGTGGATAGAGTATAATACAGACAAAGGAGAAATATTCTAGGAAGATTTGAGAAGGAAGAAAATATTCTAATCTTCAGTAAAGTAGAAAATAAATGTTTTCTCATTTGTAGGACCATCATCAATTTGCTTTTTCTCTTTCTGTGTCAGTATTATAAGTAGCCATGGTTTCCACACATTATGAAACATTTCCCCGTCTACTTTTCCTACTATGATATTTACATCCTCAATTTTCCTTTGTGATTGTTTATGTCTTTCTTTGTGTGTTCTGTCCATTTATTTTCAAAATAACTGGCCTTCAATAGCATTTACTTTCATAATAATATAGCACCTGTTCTTGTTTCTCGTCTAAATGAATGATTTGCTTTGGACAGTTAATGAAAAATAAGCATTTTCTTATTAAGGTCTCAGCTTCAGCTCTACCATTCTTTGACCTCAATTTATTATGATTCTAGTTTTTTCCCTTTGGAGTACAAGGTAGGTAGGTTGGGAGTTAGAAGTTTATTTGACTAAACTGATTCACAGAGCAGAGGAATTCAAAAACTACTTAGTCTTTATTTTGCTTCCCTCTTTAAAGAAGAAAACAAAAGAAAAATACATTTGTTTTGAAAACTAATCCCTATCTTATGAAGGGGGAAGAGATATTTCAATACCTCATAAAACCTGAATTATCATTAACACTATAGGATAACAATTAACCACCAAAACTGAGACCTTTGTAACTATAACATTTCTGTGTTATTTCCTTGTTCCCTACTCAGGAGAATGGGGAAGGATATGATGGAAGTGCCTTGCTGTTGGCCACAAGTGTATGAAACTAATACTATAACGTTTTTCCTAAAGGGGGTAGACTCTTAAACATATTTTCCCTAATGAAGGAAGACAAGAAGAATAATAAATAATTATTATCTCCCTGAAGCATCTGCAAAAAAGAATAAGAACGACCATCGCTATTTTCCCTCATTAGAAAGTGTACCCCAGAGCCTAAGCTCTTTAGGAGACGAACCAGAATTGTTATCATCATCATTGTTCCTAAAAATAATAACAATAGCGACAATGGTAATAATGATAATCAAAGCCTCTATTTCTTTATTTCGTTATAACTAGTGACCCACCTGAAGTGAACAGAATGATTTTTACCATTTACACGAAGAGAGGAATAAAATCATAGTATTGGTTAATTTCGTGCACTCCTGGAAAATATTAGTCAGTGTTCTGTCTCTCTCTTCCTTATTAAATTACACTGATTTCAAATTCTTGAAGATTCAAATAATTGGTCAATAAGTATTTATTAAGTGTGTACTATCACTTATCAAAAACACTATAAATATTTAAATACATGCTGTGTGCAAGAGACTGTGCTAGGAACCATAAGGATTCATCATTTATTAGACAGTATCTCTACTTTATATATATATATATATATATGTATATGTATATATATATATGTATATGTATGTATGTATGTATGTATGTATATTTAATTATTTATTTTCGATGTCCTACAATCACTACCATATAACTTAGTTGTTTTTTTTTTCCCCTCCCCGAGACGGCATACAATTTTATATAGGTTCTACACATATATTCCTATTAAATACATTTTCACCTTAGTCATGTTGCATAGAAGAATTAAAATGAACAGAAGAAATCATATAACAAACCAAACCATAATACCAAAGGAGATGATCTGTTACATTCTGCAGTCGAATTCCGTAGTTCTTTCTCTGGATGTGGAAGGCATTTTCCCTTAAAAGACCATTGGGAATTTTTTAGGTCCTTGCATTGCAATGAAGTTCTAAGTATACCAAAAAAAAAAATCCTCTCACACTGTGGTTGTTGCTGTGCACAAAGTTCTCCTGGTTCTTCTCCTTTCACTTAGCATCAGTTCACATAAGTCTTTCCAGGCCTCTCTGAAGTCTTCCTATTCATCATGTCTTATAGCACGATAGTATTCCGTTACATTCATATGCCATAATTTATTCAGCCAATCCCCAATTTATGGGCATCCCCTTGATTTCCAGTTTTTGGCCACCACAAAGAGTGCTGCTATAAATATTTTTGTACATGTGGGACCCTTTCCCATTTTTATGATGTCTTGGGGATACAGTCCTAGAAGTGGTATTATTGGGTCAAAGGGTAAGCACATTTTTGTAGCCCCAATGTCTCTACTTTCAAAGAACTTAGAATGTAATTAAATGATACAAGACTAACTCACATGAAATTATTAGCACACAATTCAGAGTATCTAACTAATGTTTAAAGTACATAAGCCTGACTAGACATGCAAAGGAGTTTAGAGGGAAAAGATAAACGAGGCCTGACATACTGAGGAAGGTTTCCTAGAGTTAAATAGAATTTAAGCTGAAATTTCAAGATGTAAATGAGAAAAAGCAGGATATTTTAGATTAAAGGAGCAACACTGGAGACATATATAACAATAATATGTTCTGCATAACAGGGAGACCAACTCAACTAAAATACAGGGAGTATATTAGAAATAAAGATGGGCAGGCAGATTAGAAACTACAGTGAATTTAAAAAGCCAAAATGTCATAGGAAAAAGGAAGCTATCAAAGAATTTTTGAGCGGAAAAGCTTTACTTGTAAAATAGCTTACCTTAACACAGGACTTAGCACAACAGTATATGCTCAATGAATATTTGTTAAAGCAAAGAATAATAACCATGAGAAAGGTTTTACCAAACACATTAAATGTATAACCAGTATTATAAGGGTAATACCTTGATTCCCAAGAGAAGATCTTTCAAGCACTTTAAAAACAATTGTTTTCCCCAATTGGTAAATGGTCAAAGGATATGAACAGGCAGTTTTCAGAGGAAGAAATTAAATCTATCTACATTCATATGAAAAAATGCTCTAAATCACTATTGATCAGAGAGATGCAAATCAAAACAATTCTGAGGTACCTACACATCATGCCTGTTAGATTGGCTAACATGACAGAAAAAAAAATGATAAATATTGGAGAGGATGTGGGAGAGTTGGAACACTAATTCATTGTTGGTGGAGCTGTGAGCTGATCCAACCATTCTGGAGAGCAATTTGGAACTATGCCCAAAGGGCTACAAAAATGTGCTTACCCTTTGACCCAGTAATACCACTTCTAGGACTGTATCCCCAAGACATCATAAAAATGGGAAAGGGTCCCACATGTACAAAAATATTTATAGCAGCATTCTTTGTGGTGGCCAAAAACTGAAAATCAAGGGGATGCCCATCAGTTGGGGATTGGCTGAACAAATTGTGGTCTATGAATGCAATGGAATACTGTTATACTATAAGAAATGATGAACAGGAAGACTTCAGAGAGGCCTGGAAAGACTTATATGATCTGATGCTGAGTGAAAGGAGCAGAACCAGGAGAACTTTGTACACAGCAACAACCACAGAGTGATTTTTTCTGGTATACTTAGAACTTCATTGCAATATAAGGACTTAAAAAATTCCTAATGGTCTCTTAAGGCAAAATGCCTTCCACATCCAGAGAAGAACTATGGAATTTGATTGCAGAATGTAGCAGATCATCTTCTTTTGTATTACATTTTGGTTTGTTTTATGATTCCTCCCATTCATTTTAACGCTTCTATGCAACATGACTAAGGTGAAAATGTATTTAATAGAAATGTATGTGTAGAACCTGTATGTTGTCTCTGGGAGATAGGGAGGAAGGAGGGAAAGGGAGGGGGAAACAATCTAAGTTATATGGAAGTGATTGCAGAACATTGAAAACAAAATAATAGTAAAAAAAAAAAAAAAGAAAAAAAATTGTTTATATATTTTTCAAAGACCTGTGATTTCACCATTATGGATATTGGCTTCACCGGCTTTGACCACAATTCCCCCATTCCTTAATGGTCAGTCTGCCTGAATTGAAATTCATTACCCCACGTCCAAATTTATCTAGACTGATTCTTAGATAATATTGTTGTACATCCTGGGGCCTGTTCTCAAAACCTTTCCTTCTAGATATACCAAAACTGAAATGAATGATTGCAAAAAAAGCATTTGTTAAACATTTAGTATATGCGTAGCACTGTGCTAAGCACTGGGGATACAAATAGAAAAATAAGACACAGTGAGCTCACAATCTAATAGGGGAGAAAGTATTTATGAAAGGTTTCAGGCAGAAGTCAAATGGAAAGGTCACATGGTTCTTAGGGTCAACAGCAAGTCACGTGCTGATGATCCTTTTTAATGTCATTTTAGTTGATAAAAACCATGTCAATTTGACAGTCTCAAAGACTTTGGCAACAAACTTTCTTTTCTGGGTCTTTACTAGATGTATATCTAAATATAGCACCTTCAGGAACAGTTGCCAGGCTGTGTCTTTATAAAAAATTGCTTCCTAATGTGATGAATGTAGGTATTCTGATAGAAGCATTACTATTTCCAAGGCTCTTCAGTTCGGAGTCCTGGACTGTCTCAAACATTGCTGATATAGTATTCTAAGAACCCTTTGATATCATAATGAAGTATTTGCCTTAGGAGAGCATCATTCAATATAGTCTCTCATAAAACTGTTTTTTTTTTAACATTTAAGAATTTTACATTTTATACTTCATTTCGGTCAGTTCAAATTAGCATAGGCTCATATGATGTGGTTTGTTGATTATGTTAATTCATTTAAAGATTTCAGAACAGTTAGCAGGGGAAAAAAACAGGCTTTTCTAGATCAGTCACCCAGGACCATATTAGTAACAGAGACCCCATAGATAGATAGGCTATCCTATAACTATTGATGATAAAAACACTTAGATATCTTAAATAACAAAGGTGAATATAAGGCATCACCAATACATTAACTTAGAAATTATAATTTTATCCTTGAGGATTTATTTATTTTGTAAAATGTTCTAAGGCTAGCTTTTACAGTGCTTATCTGTGATACCCACATTCTCGTATTTTCTTTCTTTTTGGCCTAGAATTCCCAGCTATTGTTAGAGTACTATGTGGGTTTTAAAAATTCTATTTAATTAAAGGGCTTCTCCTTTTTCCCTTCTGTTGCCCTATCTTAGTTGCAGGTTAATCCTGAATTCTTAATACATGTGAACGGGGAAGATAAATTTATGGGTTGAAGATTACATTAATGTGACCAAGATAATTGTTAATATCTTCATTGTCCCTTTGGACATAGTGGATTATATCAATTAAATTGGTCTTTGGAACAGAATATGTTAACCATAAATGTGATCATTTTATCTTTACCAGTCCACTATAAGTACTTTATTTCCTGGGATTTTATGGATTGACGGAGCAGTAAAAGTGAGGCGAATTACGTAAACTGTGTAATGGTGGTAATTATCTGAACAAATCGATTGCAGTGTTTTTGCTATGTGATATTGTCAGGAGAAGCCAGATTCAGGGCATCCCATATAAATTCCTTTGTCCAACTTTAATTTCCTTACACATTTTTTTTCTCCAGGCATTTAAAAAGAAACCTCTTTGTACTTACTTTACCGTTGTATTTTTTTTTATCTCTTACCATTGTGCTTTGCACTCCATATTTACTAAAACAAGTCAACCCCATAGGCACAAAATTTTCGAAGTACAAAAAAAAAAATGACACAAAACACTAACTTCTTGAAATTTGAGTCCTAGATTCATACTGTACTACTCTTACCATAAATACATTGTATATTGATGTTTCCGTGCTTTCACAAGAGGGCAATATGGCACAGTGGGAAAATGCCTGATTCTGGAGTCAGAGAACTTGGGTTCAGATACCACATTGGACACTTAATACCTTTGTAACCTTGGGCAAACCATTCAACTCCTTTTCCTCATTTGTATTATGAGTGATTGGGAGTATTTGAACTGTGGAGTCCCTTCAAGTACTAAATCTATGATCCTGTGAGTATGTCCACCAGCAATGCTGAATATAAACCATTCATGCTTCCAAATATTTTATGATTCACATGTGCATGCTCCTATACTCTTCCACACAATTGCCTTCTGATGGGTCACTGTCCATTGACATTGTGTAGATACCAGTGGATTACATGGGATGCCTCAGTTGTACCTACATGATAAAACCACATGGTTTCACAGTCTTTTTTTTCTTATATCTTTTTGTACTACCTCTGAAATCTCTCCTTGTTTCAATATATTTCAATATTTAGAATTCAATATTTAGGCAACATGTTTCAACCTATTCATCCCTAGTATGAACATCTCCTTTGCCCCTTAGGTGACCCACAACTTTAAATGTTCTGAGAGTATGGGACTACATGACTCATAGCCCAATATTATCAGAAAAATATTGATGTTTAAGAGAAAAGTTTAGGGAGAAGTTTAACTTCTTTAATGGCATTACACAATTTCCTAAATGCGATCCATCCTTCTCTCATCCTTATTTTCAATTCTGGATTTAGTCTATGGCCCATCCACAGTGTTTATATGTATCATGTTGTATTTCAGTCACGTCCAATGCTTCATCATCCCGTGGATCATAGCATACCAATGCTGTCCATGGAATTTTCATTATGAAAATGCTAAGGTATTTTGCCATTTTCTTCTCCATTCTATGTATGTGGATATCCTTTGCGTGATTATAGATCATATCTACAGTGTTTAAAAATTTGATTGAGTTAGCACATTTCTTATAAGCAGGAGTGTCTGGAACATCTTGCCATCTATAAGTAATCCTACTTGAATTTGTTCTCTGCCATGGATATTCTCCATGATTATGACAAATTCCTTGGGTGACCATGTATTTCCCTGCTTTGTGCCTCCCTTGATATTAATAATCAGAAGGTCACTAAGTCTGTTTTTAAGTCTGGCAACACATCTTCTGTGATTTTGATATGTAAATTTGGAGACATCTTAATGAGAGCATTTTAGGGTGGCATTTTGTTCTAACGATTCAAATGCTTGATATTAAATAAAAAATTCAGCTTTACTGTCATCGATGGAGTAAAGAGTTATTTTTAAAGTCTTGACAGATGTCCCATTTTGATTTGTCTGATTTGTCTCTTTTTTTAATGTGTCCTTAAAAGGTATTGATATGTGACTTAATTGCATCTCTTGACAGTGTTTTTATAAGTTTCTTTGCTGCTGCTGATTTTCTTTAATATGATACTGCTTAATTATTCACCAATCACCTCCATGAGATTTTACATATGACTTTGCATTCTATTCTGCGTTGCCTTTGACTAGTAGCTCTCTCCAGCTGGTAAGGACATCAAGAATTTTTTGACTGATACAATTGTCTTCTCATTGTTTAAGCAATTGTTACAATCTGTATCAATATCTATACATATATTTATTTCCTGTTAAACAACAGTTTATATAATGGGTAGGTTGGACTTGTCTTAAATATATTCCTTCTAATCTGGCATTGATTTTTATCTTTGCTTTAACAAATCAGTGCTCTTACTCTGTATACAGACAAAGATTAGAATACGATTCCCACATTAGTATCCAATCATTCCTTATCTATTAAAATATTATTAATTTCATTTCTGGTGAGTATTTCCTCCTGACTCTCTTCATGAAGAAAGAATTTATGAGAAAGGGGTGTGAGACTCCTGAAGAGTCTATAAGCTTTTGAGCTCTCTGTTTCTTTAATCCTGAACCGTGTCTTCTAGTACCTTTTTCTATTCTCATCCTCTAATACGTGTTTGTTGTTGCTTTAAAAAAAATACTACATTAGTCAATTACTGTTCTCATCCCTATATAAGCTTTTGAGGGAAATGAAAAAAAGGCATTAAAATAGAGCAGAGAGAATAAAGATATTTAAGCATAGATTAAACCCCATTTTTTCTTTGAAACATTTTTGGGTCCAAAAACTGTCCTTTATTTCTCAAGTTCATATGAACATTGTCTGTTTGAATTTTAAGATATGTTTTGATGCAGTTAGTTACTCGACATTCTTTCCTGTGATTCAGGCCTCAGGTAGTGAACTCTGGCAGACCTTAATGAAGTGGGTAGGACATTTCTCATTTCATGTGTTAGTAAAATAAAATATGAATTGTGATACTTTATGAAAAACAACTCTTACCATGATTCATGAATTGGTTTTGTACCTGTTCAGAATACCAACTTGTATATTTTTCTGCAGTGTAATGTAATGTATTTTTGTGAACAATTTGATAAGACTGAAGTCATTCCAGAGTTATTTATAACAGTATTTATATCAAATGTGTTGTGTGTATTTTTAAAAGATTATTTTTGATCCTGAGGAGTTATGGTTGGTAAATATATTGAATAAGTTGTCATATCACACAACATTTCATTGATTCATTTTCATTATTTTCGTATCTTACTGCAGGCAGAAAATTCAGCACTGGCTTTGGAAAATGAAAATCAAAGGGAACAGTATGAAAGATGTCTCGACGAGGTAAGGTCGATGGAAAGCTTTCCCGATAAGGTATCTGACAATTTAGGATTCCCCCAACCTGGTTTTCCTATTGCTCATATTTATGAGAGACTGAAGGTTTTTAGCATTATCTCTCTTTAAGGTCAAACAGTAAATGACTGTATAGCAATCCAGACGGGCTGCTTAACTTAACTTTACTTTGTGAGGCTGTGAATTCCTTTTGATTATTGTTTGATATTCTTATATCACAATGAGAGATTTGAGGAATGTTCTTCATCACATGATGAACACGAAGGATCCAACAACTATAATTCTGGCCTCCAAGACTTTAAATCTTAATGTGTGAAAAATAAAATCTGAGAACAAATGCTACCCTGATCCAAAGCAAGTCAGCAAAGTTATGGATGGATTGTACTCCAGAATGGATAGGATTTGTGTAAAAGAACACCTGGAAATAAGAGAAAGGAAGGGCTTTGACTCAAACTTTGAAATCAAGGTAAAAGCAGTAGAAGGGAAATGAGTAAGAAGAAAAGGAGAAGTGAGGAGGAAAAATTGAGCAGAATGGAAGATGGTCCCCTATACATGAGAACACTCAATAAATATTATTGGGTGATAATGAGGAGATGGAGATAAAGATGTTAGATGTTCTGAGAAGGGTACAGAATCTTAAGGTCTATGTATTGTTCTCATCTTCTTTTCAAGGATTCTTATCACATCATGTCAGCTACCACACAGGATAAATTGATGTTGAGACAAAATAAAAGTGGCTTTGTCATTTAGGCAAGAATCCATATTTCCACACACAATGAAGATTTTACCTGAGATGCTGTCTGTGATTTTATCGATGATTTGAAAGGGAATTAATCTCATTAACCAATCATCAAAGTTCATGATGTTTAAGGCAGCCTGTCTTGCAGTCGTACAAGGATGAGAAAATGAAGGCAGAATTCATAAGCTTTGGGAAAATCTAATTGGGAATCTGAACTGTGCTTTGAATTAATTTTCCAAACAGCAGTGGAAGAAGATTTATGCTAAAACAAGCCCCCATTCTCCTACTAGGTCTGACCCTGTACTTAATGGCACATTTCTGAAATAATTGACAAAGGAAAGGGTGTGGTCTCCATCCATGGAACAAACAGGAGATGATTTACACAGGGATCCAGCCCATTATCTTCATTACATTGACACAGTGAGTTAGGCACCAGTATCATAACCTCCATCTTGATTTTACAGAGACCTAAGACCCTACAATGAATTTCCAAACTGTTTTCCTTCTTAAAGAGAAGCTATATTGATTAATATTCTCAAATATATTATATCAGCTACTATGGGAAAATTGGAGCCCCAACTGTGTGCCTATCCAGGACTTAAAGAACAATAATTAAAACATTTCTCTAATACCTTTAGTCCAAAGAAGCAGATATGTAATGAGGAAAGATAACGCAAACTACCTTGATGCCATCCCTGTAGCCCTAACCCCTATATCCCTGACCACATGCTCCCCCTCGAGTTTGGGATGAGAAAATCAAAAGGATCCCTAGATTGTTAAAAGAACTAATATCTCTCATGGGTACTTTCAATGATAGGTATGTCAGGCTCATCTTCTGCATACCAATTGCAGCTTATTCTGTATTTTAAAGTCAGCTTTTATATGAATCACAGCCATAGAAGAGTGGTTTCTTTTATTTTTCAGTAGCTGACCATCACAGTTCTCCTGAAATCTGCCTGCCTTTAAAAATCCCATGATATTTCTTTGTAGGCATTGATATTTTAGGAAATGTTTTCTACTAGGGCTATGCATTGCCTTTTTTAATTGTGGTTTCACGTCCTCCATGACACATGCCCTCAGGCTTCTACACCTCAGGTGAAAGCCCGAATGATGCAAGACAAGCCATCACCCCTGAAATAATCCTATTACAAGCTCAATTGACAAAATGCAGAAAAAAAAATAGGGCATCCATGTTTTTACAGCAAAGATTTTTTTTTTTGTCCAGAGAGTTAGCTTTTACATAAAGAGCCACTTCTGAATGCAGTGCAATGTCACTGCCCTACTTTGCATTCAAGTAAACTGGCCATTGGATTCCCATGCCAGGTGTTGTTCAACTAATTCTATGAGTTAGACAAATATATTTACACGTATTGTATTAGAACACCATCCAAGGTACAGTTGATTGCAGTAATGATGCCAACTGGAAATTCTCTTCAAGGCTTTTTATACTAATTAAACAAACTAACGAGGTAAAGTCACCCCTAAGTTATTTCCTGGCTGGTGGTTTTTGTTGTGGTTGTTTGCTTTTTTGTTTTTTTAATAACATACACAGGTGGATAAAATGTGAATTCAAAATAAACTTCAGTCCCTTTCATAGTGATGATTGTAATTTTCCATAGAATTCAGTGAATATTAAGATTTTGAAAGAGGGGATAGGGAATCAACTTGGGATAACATCATTGAAATACTCTCAATTCTAGAAAAAGAATCCATTTAGTCTAATATAAATACACATGCATACACACACACACACACATCAATTCCCTGTTCTGAAGAAATCAAATGTAAAACCTAGGATTATCCTTTTGTCCCTTGAGGGATTGGAAGTTTACATATTTAATCCTAGTTCATTGTCTAGGTGTTTGACAGGCAGTTTGTTGGCTAGGAGTAGAGTAGTATTTATTCTCATTATTGCCCTGACTTCAATTCCTTTTAAGCCTAGCTTAAATGTAAAAGAAATGAATGCACAAGCCTAAAAAAAACAAAAAAAGCAAGTAAACCCTCCAGTGTCATTTTAAAGAAAAGTCTTAGAACTATTGATCGTTTAATATCATTATAAATGTATCTGCATTAGCTAAAATATGAAGACAAAAGCTTCATCAAAAGATATTTTCTTCACTTTTTGAAACTTTAAAAAGCAATTGGCAGCAGAGCATGGAAACCATTGTGAGTTTTCATTTAATTTGTAACTCAATAATATCTGAGTCAATGAAAATCTGCATCTGAAAAATAGACACTATCTATTCAGAAAAGGAAAGCTAATGCTGAATTTCTTGTAAATAAAGAAGGCTAGGTTGATTTTTTTTCTCTTGCTCGTCAACCTACCATCTTACGATATACCATAAGGACAGAAGGAAATCAGACATTTGAGCTAATGCTATTAGCATAATTCTGAAAAACAAAAGAAACAACCAAAGATTTCTAAAAATTCAAGGCTAAAGAAAAGCAAAGGTTTAAAATAGGTCAAGGAGGCTTGAATTTGGCTCCACAGAATATGTGAATGAAATGTCCAGACATCATGAGACACTTCCTACTCAAATCTGGACCCAGGGTGTTCATTAATATCCATGTACTTGAATGGTCACTTCTCAAGTGACTTTTTAAAATGAAGTTTTTAAAAAAGAACATCTTACTTGTCTAAGGAATTTGCAGATATTACAGCTCAGTTTGATTTCTATTAGGGAGAGAGAGAGAGAGAGAGAGAGAGAGAGAGAGAGGGAGGGAGAGAGAGAGAGAGAGCGAGCCCATGAGAGCTAGCTCTCACTTATTAAATACTTGGCACTTGGTAAATATTGGGAATTCAAATAACAGCAAGCAAAGTGGTCCCAGTTCTCGAAGACCTTACATTCTCAAGGAATTGCAATACATGAAAGAGGAGGGGAAATATCCATGTAATGTAGGTGAGGAGAAAGAGGAGAAGTCGACAGAAATGGAAATCAGGCATGCGATGTGAAGCGCAGCCAGGGTCATTCCTAAAATCATCAAAGTGGGGGAGGGCATCATCAAAGAGGAGAAAAGAGCCCCAGCAATTTAGGACTCACTCCTTCAAGAGTTAGTTCATGTTCAGGGATTACAAACTCATTTTTTATTCACCCAAATATAATTAGGAAGGCAAAAACATCATTAGGGAAAATCATTCAACACATTTTGAAGTCATCTTGTTGGTTGTGATAGACTGATCATGTCTTTTGACTTATTCATGTCAGTGCTTCAATTTGTTAATGCAAGTAGTTGAAGGGACAACAGAAGAAGGAAAACTTTTTATTCATTTCTTAACCTGGGATCTGTGAACCTGTTTTTTTAAGAAATTTTTTTATAACTACATTTTAATATAATTGTTTTCCTTTGTAATTATAAGGATTTTATATCATACATTTAAAAATATTACTGTGAGAAAAAATCCATAGAACCCAACCAACTGCCAAAGTGGTACATGACACAAAAAAAGTTTACATACTTTAGGACTTTCTAAATCTTTAAGTTAAGTTTAATCCTTTCAGTGGGCAAAAATCTATTTTCTCTTCCTCCCTCCCTCTACTGAAAAAGAAAAACAAAAACCTTGTAACAAATATATGTAGTCAAGCAAAACAAATCCCCACTTCAGCCACATCCAAAATACATGTAGCTGCAACCTGATTTCATCATTTCTTTGTCAGTAGTTGCATTATTATATCTGGAGTCATAGTTGGTCATTACATGGATCAGAGTTCTTAAATCTTTCATAGTTGATTGCCTTTATAGTGTTGTTGTTATCGCCTAAAATGTTTTTCTGGTTTTGCTCACTTTCCTCTGCATCAATTCATACACATCTTCCTGGGTTTCTCTCTAATGCCTTCTTCATTTCAACTTTTCTTTTTCAGTGTTATACCTATAAATACATGTTACACAAAGTAATATTATGACTTGAATTTCACATTACACCTACTTAGCAACTTCATATTTCTATCCATAGTGCCATAGCATAAAATGGAATTGAATTGTTTCAGACTAAAATGGAAGCTTCCTTCCCTAATTTCCTTCATCTACCAGGATTCCAGTCGTCTCAGAAAAAAAAACTGAGTGGTCAACAATTCTGTATCTGTTTTCAAAAAACTGGTGAAAACATACTACTTGATTGCTTATAGGGAACAAAAGGATAGTCATTCAATTAAGCAAGCATTTATTTAGTATCCAAGTATCAGTCACTGTGTTAAGGAATAGAAAGGTAAAGGCAAAGTGAAAGAATTCCTAACAACAGAGAGACTTCACATTCTACTGGGAGAAAATACCTGTATACAAATATGTAAATGAAGGCTGCCTAAAAATGCACAAAGTGATTTATTTGCTCCTGCAAATCAAAGGGAGGAAGTCATTAAGATCATGAATTCAAATAAAACTTCTTGTAGGAGTGACACTTGAGTGTAGCTAAGGATCCTGGATGGGGTGGGGATGGAGCATAGAAGTAGGAGATGGAACTTTATTTCTTCAGAATAGCAGGTAGAGCAATGTGCTAGGATTATTTGGGTGCTATTCAACCTGGAAGGTACTTAATTAGATTTCTAGGAATTTCACGGGTGGGGGTCCCATGCTAACACATAAAGAAAGGGAAAGAGGAAAGAAGGATAAGAAAGGGATCATAGTTTTAAGACTGAAAGAGATTTCAAAGGCCGTCTAGTACAATAGTCCTCATTTTATAGGTGAGGAAACTGTCCCAGGGAAGTAAAGGGACTGCCCAAATGTGCATGTGTAGTATGAAAGTCAGAATTTTTTCCCAGATCCTTTTACTCTAGATTCAGTATTCCTTCCCTTGGATCACACTGCCTCTCCAAGAGAAACAAAAGGAAAAAAATTGGAAGATGAGCCCATAGAAGAAGAGTCATGGATGGACACCTCCACATATGCCAGCAGGGATACCAGGAAATCTGCCCCTTTGGTGCGATGGAAAGATCATTATATTTGGATTCAGAGGACCCATGTTCAGCTCCTCCCTCTTCCATTTATTAGCTGTGTGACATTGGCCACCTCTCTTTTAAACCTCAGTGTCCTTATCTGTAAACTAAGGGATCTCTTGGTCCTTCCCAGTTCTTAATCTATGAACCTATGTGGTATTAGAGGAACCAAGGTGGCTGGAAGAAGCCCTGAACAGATAGAAATGTGAGATGTATCTTACACTTTGCTCTTAGAGCTTCCAACTTGGCTCCTCGCTCCTCTTTCTTCTGGAAAGTGCTGGGGATGTTTGAAGTAGAAGAAGTGTGGGTCTCAAAGGGCCAACTGCAGCTTCCTTCAGCAGGTATCAATTCCCCTGGTATCCCTGGCTGCTGCTGCTGCTTTCCTTTCTTAGGACAGGGAACAAAGCAGTTGAAGCTGAAGTGATTTGTTCGCATTACTGGGCCTGTAGGTGTGTTTCTTTGAGACGTAAGTGCTGAGGTTTAACACAAGGATGAGAGAAGTAGCTGATTCCAGGGGCCTATCACATATGCCTATTAAAGATTTCCAAGTGTACATTACATGCACAGGCCCTGAACAACTGTCATTTTGATGCGCTGGGGAAGATTTTCTGTTAAGAGTGGTGCACTAAACCCCAAGACAGTCTCCATAGACAATGCAGAGGCAAGCCATTTGTACAATCTACTTTTCTGCAAAGAACCCCTGAGTCCTTCTGGGCAAAGTAACCCCATGTCAGTAAGTAAAGAAATAATATATCAGTTGTGGCTTTGTTCAATTTTCAGGTAGAACAAACAATTGTTTAAAGTACATGCCAGAAGGAACTCTGTCAAGTATAGATTCTTGAAAGCCTGTAGGGCAACACACATGAATTGCAAAGATATAACATATTTACTCCTGTGGGTTGTTACAGTTACGATATTAGTCTGTGTCTTCTGTTAAATCATGTATAGAGCTGTTTTATGGGACCACTGTTCCAAGGACTGGTTTAAGTTAGGGCCTGGTTTGGAACGGGGGGAGGGCATGGAATGGATGGTCGGCAGTTTTATGAGAATGTGAATCAAATCCAAACTTAGGGATTCAATGGAATTGAATCATTTACAAAAATGAGTTAGTTTTAGCTCTTTGCTCCCGATTTAGATCACATGAGCAGTTTAAGTTTGCCAACAATAAAAAAGAAAGGTGAAGTAGATTTCAGCTTTTAGTGGACAGTCTTACAATTTGCCAAAGACAGTTACAAGCTAAAGAATCCTCAAGGTGACCCTCTTTGGTCAGTTTGAGGGAGATGGTAGAAGTTTAGTAAAAGATTATCTACCTTCTCTAAATAGTACTATAAGGCAAACATACTTTTCAGAGATTGTTTTCTGTATGATAGTTCTTGGGTATGTTGGTTGCAGTTATGGCTGTGCTGAGAAACAGCTAAGATGTTCAAAAAAAATTAAATGCATATCACTTGCCAGGTTCACTATGAACATTTATTTTCTTTCGCAATGTGAAAAATGTAAATACTGAAAGACTGCTGGTAGAAAGAAAAATCCCCGTGGTGTATACAGTTCAACTGATCAATGATATGTAATCTGATTCTATTCAATTATACCATGTGGTATGGATGCCCTCCAACCACGTTTTGATGACAGTCCGTATTTTAATTTTCTGTGGCACTTCATGGTAGCTGGCCGTCATTATAGACGTACTATTTTGTCAATACTGTGTCAAGAAACAATTAAGGTCCATGAAAACACTCTGACTGTAATCTGTTCCACTGTATTAGACAGGGAGACAAACACAGACATTTTACATTTACTTTCTCTTTCTCTCATACACACACACACACACACACACACACACACACATTAACAAGAGAAAATGATAAATAAGGGAAAAAGAAAAGAATTTACTTCACTTACCTCAGTTCTTAATGGAATGTGGGAAATGATGATATGACCATGGCAGTGAGAGAAAAAGAGATTTTTCTGCTAGTTAGGATGCTTGGATAGTGTGGATATATCCTCAGTTTCACTAGTTTTGAATCCTGTCTTGAATAGAAGCAGTTTATTTCCTACATAGGCCAGAAAGTTTCCTCAAACCAACCTCCTAGCTCTCCCTCCCAGGAGTCTCATTTTATCTACTGTGATAATGGTGATGCTGGCTGACACATGCTCAAGGGTTATGGTGGAGCTAGAATGAATGATTCTTTGCAAAAGAATCTCAAGATATTTAGACAAAAGGGGGAAAACTATCAGTGTCCAGCCAGGTAGGAACACAGGACATTTTATTTTGGGAAATGTGTTCACAAATGGAAAAAATTGCAAATCCCTGAAATATCTCTCAATATTATAAGCAATGTATAGCTCATCTCAATCAACATATCAAGCAGTACTACTGCCAACTTTCCTGTGACTATCAAAGGGGAAAATATCCAGGAGAAATAAAGACTGCAGGAAAATCATCCCTTCATATTAGCCTCTGACATCCCCCTCTACCCTTTATACATATCATGAACATGTCTTGATAAGTTGTGCTTTGTACAGTGCAGGGGATTTTAAGCAGTGAAATAAACACTCCTGCGGCCATGAGAAAGGAAGGAGAGACAAAGGGCATGGGAATCAGCAGTTTAGAGCCTGTGTACTAATAATCCTGAGCTAGCTTGACACTGTATTATCTTGTAGACTCTACCTACTGCTTTAGCTATGAAAGGATGTCATGTCCCTAATACAGAAATTTGAAAGCTAAGGTATGAATGATCTTCTTTGTCCAGCTTATTTAATTGGTATTGTGGTTACTTTTTAAAAATGCAAAACCTTAGCAACAAGGATTGCTTGACTATTTAAAAGAGTGAGACAGTAGTGCAATAATGTAAAGGAAAGCAGTATTTGAAGACAACAGAATCCTGATCAATTAATGCAATGAACAATCTTGCCTCTAGAGGACTGACGTTGAAAAATCGCTGCTTTCCTTCACTTCTTAAGTGGTGAACTCAAGGTTTAGATTGAGGTGAATGTCATCAGACACAGACAAGGTGTTGGTTGGGCATACTATCTGTATTTCTCTGTTAAAAAGGAGGGTTAGGGTAGGAGGATATTTCATAGAGAAAGGACAACAACATATGTACACATATATACATATATATGGGGGAGGAGATGGAGAGAATTTCGAATTCAAAAAAAAAAGAGAATGTTAAAATTTTTTTAAAGGATCAATGAAACATTTTTTTAAGTGAGAAACTCTAGAAAGAAAATGACCAAATGAGAAATATAGCATCTAGTACTAAAATGATGTGTTATTGATAAAATAAACATATCTATTAAGCCTTTTATTACAAATTATTGTTTTTCTTTTGACTTAAAGGTGGCCAACCAGGTTGTTCAAGCTCTTCTCACTCAAAAGGTAAGTCCCTTTCTAGCTGTGCGCGTTTGGGTGTGCCTTATATTAGTGGCTTACGATTCAATTTGTCAAACAGGCCATTTTGATGGATAGTTATACTACTTTCCAATCGATTCACTCAGATTGCACCAGTGAATGTTTCAGATGGCATATGAAGTTCCATTCGCAAATCTGCAGAGTTGGAAAGTTTAACATCTTGGTAAAGTGGCAGAAAGCTTTGTGGAAATTAAAGATTTACATCTACTCAGATGAAAAGAAAATCCATCATTATTACTGTCTAGCTTATGTTAAATAAAGTGGTAGTCTCTTTCCAGTTCCTGCCAAAAGAATGTATGCTTCCCAGAAATCAAGGAAGCCCCATTATTATTTTGTTCATTGATAATTTCAATAGAAGCGCCAAATTGAACATAAAAGATCTATGCTTTTTCGTCCCTGCCATTCCCACCCCCCGCCTTGTCCTATCCTGAACATTTTGAGAGCTCCTAGCTTTAGAACAATTGAAGATTATGATTACTGACCCTTGCTAGGAAAATATGAGTGGCAGTTTGCCCAAATTAGAGCCATTTGGAAATGTTTCCTGAACATTTCCTATCTCTTTGAAACAGAATTCCAGGGGCTTCCATTTTGGTTTGTTGCTTTTTAGTTTCCTTCTTTTTTATCTATAATATCTTTCTAAAGTAGAATTCTTTCGAGAAAAAAGAATGTGACCCTCCATATGTCCTGAATAGTATAGGAAAGCATGTGGGTGGATAATAGCATATTCAATCATAGTCTTTTGATCTGTATTTCAAAAATGTATATTATTATAGTTTGACTGAACCCGTCAGTAGTTGTTTCTCAATTACAGACACTTCATTGGATTATATCCATATTTTATAGCATAAAGCCACATGTGATGATATATTTTTTAGAATTTCCCAAATACTACTTTTGTCAAAACTTTGTTTCTCCAACTGATCAAAAAACTTCATTTTAATAGTTCAAATAGTTTTGAGAGTACTTATGAGAATCACTTTTTTGAGATGAGCAGATCTCTCTACTATTTTCTCCTTCTTACTCAAAACTATCTGCTCCTTTTAATTTGCAATCCAGTTCAGGTTTCGATTCTTAACTGCTGGAAGACTTCTCATTCCTGATGCTCTTAATGCCACCTCAGGATAAAGATAGGTAGGCAGTCTGGCACAATAAAAAGGAAAGGGGGGTTTCCTTCAGGTCAGTCACAAAAAAGGAGCTACACAAATCCAAGTACTAACTAGTAAACAGATAAATCTACTTCTATACAATTAAGCAGGACAACATGCTGCTGTGAGATAACATACCTCAGGGATACTGGGAAGCATGAAGAGACATTCTATGGAACCATAAGCCTTCTGGATTTCAATTGAGACTGTAAAATTGCCCCCAAAGATCTAAAATTTTGTTTTAATTAAGTGCATGATATAAGAAATAAAATGGATCCCAATCATATCTGAATGAAACAAGTTCCATGGAGGGCCTTCTATGGCATAAACCAAAAGAGAAAAAATAATTTATCCAAGTTGCAGAAATCTTTAAGGTAAAATTTCATGTTTGTTTGTAGTTTTAGAGTAAACATTATAACATGTACACAGCTTCACTAATGACAAGCTTTTCACTGCCCCTCCTTTCCCCAACAAAAATCTTTTTTGTACATATCATACATCTAGCCAACTAGAAATCTTATAGTAAAAACATTTTAAAATAAATATTTGGGGGAAGTGATATTTTTCCAGAAACCTTTCCGTTTTTCTTTGATTTTGAAAATCATTCATTGTATCTTCAGATATTACAGTCTCGATTGTCTTCTCCATTCTGGCTGTGACCTTTGGATTGGATGCTTTTCCTTTAGCGATATTCCTGAAGTTCAGAAGTATATTTGAATTCCACAAAATATAAGCCAGCTTAAAAATGGTCTCTTTAAATCAGAACATATAGTACCCATTATCAGGCTTCTTTCTAGTCGATACGTTCTTCATATTAAAGAATTTAAAATTGGATAACTATGGTACTCAACACAGGCACATCAGGCATCACAAAAAGGGAGGACAATGGAAACAGGAAAATGAGAAGGTTGCGGGGGAAAACTTTTTATCACCCCCCTTCTTACCTTTTTTACAACAACTTTATCAAAATCAATCCTGATAGACGGCAAGATTGAATTCCTATGTTACGTGCATTAATGTAAGTATTAGGTATATGGACAATGCTCACATTAGTCTGATCAAAATAATTGTGTTTGTTCAAATGATTAGGTATAAAATTCATGTTATCTGTACCAGATTTTTTTTTTATTTACTTACTTTCATATTCTACCTTGCCCCACTAGGTGCTTTCAAAATATTGATAATGAATAGATAATACTATAGCAACCTGTAGGTAACATCTTTTTCTTTAATTGTCATTGTTTCAAGTTATGTTTTCCAGAATCATGTGGACACTTTTAAGTAGCAACAAGTATAAAAGTGTCTTCAGTGTCCATCATGTAGGGAGACTTTTTTGATAGTACATTTTGTAGGCCCTTTGGGTAAAGTATGGCTTTTGGTCTTAATTAGATATAGTGTTGATTACAGCAATGAATTATATGCATAGTTCATAGGAAGTAGTTTTCATTCCCATGGGGAGTTGATATTTTTGAACCTTCAAATATTGCTATGAAGATTTTCATAAGTCTGATGGTCATGCAGTAGAAAGAACATAGGATTTGGAAGTCAGGGGACTAAGTACAAATCCTGGCTGTTCTACTACTACCTGTACTATTTGGGAAAGTTCCTTGACCTCTCTGGGACTCAGTTCCTTATTTTGTATTGAAGAAATTAGACACAATCATGTCTAAGGACACTTCAAGCTCTAAATCTGTAATTCCACAAAAAGCCAATGTGGATGTTTCTTGAAGACTTTACTTTCCTATTCATATGAGGACAGATGCAGTAACATCTTCAGAAATAAATTCACTACTAAAACTATTTTTTTAATATTTCCATGCATGTCTGAGTAAACATACCTTTGCCTCCTTGTCACTTCATAAGGTGTGGCTTCCTTTTTACAAAAGTGACTGTTGTCATGTCATAGGATCATATGTTAAAAGATGGAAGAGACTTTAGGAGTTATCCTATCCAGCACCCTCTCTTTACAATTGAGGAAACAGATCCAGAGAACTTAAGTATCTTGCCCAACATCACCAAGGTAGCAAGCGACAGAACTAAAATTTGAGCCTATGTGCTATCTTCCTCCCGATCCAGTACTCTTCATTGCACAGAATCTCAGAATATAGTTCTATAGAACAAATCTCTGCCCTGAGGTTCCCGCTGTCCTTGTTGGTAGTTGCCTTATTTATCCATTTCATCTACGAAATCTTATGTTTCTCTTAGCTATCTCCTCACAAACAACTACACTTCCTGGACCAGAAACCTATTCCCCATATTCTTTTTTCCCCCATGTAGTTGCCAATTCTGGAACCAGAATCAAGTCAGTTCTGTCATTGCTCCTAGAAAGGGTGTATATCAATGTCTGCTGACTCCACTCAACATCTATAACTTTCCATGCAAAAACATTATTTGCTAGTCACTACTCTATTTATTGTTTCCCCTTCTTAGAATATAAACTCCCTGAAGACAGGGTCTGTCTTTGATTTTATATTTGTATCATCCTTGCTTTATACAGACCGTGGCAAACAATAAGCCTTAATATATGATTTTCCAATTATTCATTTTGATATTCATTATGATAGAGATTATACTTTTACTTTTATCTGTGGTAAAAACCATCCCCACACCATTCCAGACAAATAAGAATAAAACCTGGTATTAAAACTTACAATGAATAATGTTACATGCAATCTTCATTCCAGACAAATAAGAATAAAACCTGGTATTAAAACTTACAGTGAATAATGTTACATGCAATCTATCACTCAGTGTCAGTTAAGTATTCTTTAGCATTCACTCAAATCACTCTTACTGCAGCTTACACCACTGTCCTCTTATTCTGACTTAAAAAAGCAAACATAGTAGCATGCAAAGAAACTAATGCCATTCTATCCAGTCTGTTAGTCTTTCTTCTCTAGTTATCATCCATTCTGATTAGAAATATTAATAATTGCTAATATTCCTATAGTATTTTAAATTTACAAAGCGATTTACCTACATTATCTCATTTGGTCCTCGTAGCAACTATGTGAGGTAAGGAGAGGGACTGGACCTGTGATTTCATAGAGATAAGGAATTTTTTTTATTTATTTTTAATTTATGGAATAAAACCAGTATTTCCATAGCATAGTATTATAAAAAAAGATGATTGCACATGAATTTTTGCAAATGTACTATTCAGAACTTGCCATTCCTTTCAAATATACAACAAAATTTCCATATGAATTTCTTTATTTTCTTTTTTCTTCTCTCCCCACCAAAAAAATAAATTACCAAAAAAATTTTACTGAATTAGAAAAATAATAATAAAATTCCCTTGGAAAAACCAAAAGGCAAAGATATCAAAGGAAATAATGAAAATAAATGTAAAGGAAGCAGATTTAGTAGTACCAGACCTTAAATTATATTATAAGGCAGTAATTATCAAAACTATCTGTGATAAGGAATTGTTGGGAGAGGAAATTCTCTTATCAGTATAGTCAGTACCTTCTCTGCAAGTCATGGTGCTTCTAAAGAATTGACTGACAGATAAAGTGCTTTGTCCAAGGTCACGTAAATAGTAAGACAGATGAAAATAACAGTAGCATCTGCCTTACTGTCTAATTCATCCTGGACAAAGCACTCCATGTTTGAATCAATTCTCTAAGCTCATCATAGGTTAATTTCATTAACCCAGCAGTGAAGGGCTTCACTTTGGGTCACACAGCTTCTGTTGGAGGCGTTTTTCGACTTCCCCTCCGCCCAGGCCCTTCTGACTATCAACGCTAATACTCTTTCCATTATGCCACACTGCCTACCATCAACCACAGAATGGATGAGAAGAATGAACAAAAAAAAGAAAAAGACCTGGAACAAGGAAGCAACCCTTTTATTCTAGAAAAGCTATTTTTTTTAAATGGCTCCCACTTGCTTACCAGTAGCAGAAAGTACAGTGGAAAGATTCTAGAACCTTTCTTTCCCCTATTGTACAGTCTGTTGAATGATGCACTCATGAGCTAATGGTGATACATTTAGTCAGGGCTCCCAGTGTCAATATTTTTTCCCCAGTTAATTCCCTTCTACCATATCCTAAGTAACAGCAATGGTCACTTACATTCTGACACAGAGAACTGTCCTTCGAGCACACTGATTTTTGTTTCTATTTGAGGAACGTACCAAAGTTGCTTTTCATGGTTTTGCTGTTGAAATCATTGATATCAATATTTGCAATTCATTTTCCCCCACTAAAATTGGCCAACGAACATATCTGTATTGGTTTCTTCACCTGAAAATGAAAATTATCATATTTTTCTCTTCTTGCAGGAACAATTCATGTTTACTTAACTCACAGTCAATTATTATTAATTACTTAATTAGAGTAATGAAAACAATTAGCATTCTGGAGCAGAGAGTGTTATATACGTGCTGAAAACAATTATCAGTCTAAATAAGTCACACAGGGCTTATAACCAGGCAGTGGTTGGCTTTTGAAGTCAAGCAGATGCAGGATTTTAATTGGTCCCCTAATTGTGCTCACCAAATTTTCTTGGGTACACAGGGAAGGCTTTTGGTTTTCCTTTCCTTCCGATGATCTGCATATTTGTCCCGCTTTGGGTTTACCAGCCCTGCATTTCAAATCTGCCTTTGTTAGAGTCAATAAGCTGGAATATATCCTGTGCATACTCTTTCCTTGTTTAGCTAAATGATGAGCTAGCTGTACAATGCATCAGGACTTGTTCCTATTTCTTTGCTGCCTTTAAATGAAATGCATTGTGAGTTGAATGATGATGAAGGTTGCTGAAGCAGAGAATAAATCTCAGTGTTTTTATGAAGGCCTGGCTGGAGCACCCACTCAGTAGAACCATCTGTAGAGCACCTAAAACCTGTTTCTAAGGAACCCCTCCCCTCCACTTTTCTTCTTCAGTCTCTCATTCTTTTGCTAAGATTAGTGTACTTCCAAGGGTGTCAGAGGAAAGACCTGTACTACTTAACTTTAAATAATACTTAGTTGAGCAATCAACCTCTTTATATCACAGTATTCAGGTCTTGAAAAATGGGAATGGCTTTTCCACTGCAGCTCTAGTTATAACACTGCTCACCAGAATTCATCATCATCATTCACATCATCTTTATCCAGAAAAAATACATATTTTACATACCTATTATGTATAAAGAAATATAGCAAGAAGTGTAGCAAGAAGGTCATCTGTGGAATAAGAAGACCGAAGTTTGAAGTCCTGCCTCTGACATAGCTAGCCAGAGGCAAATCATTTAATGCCTCTGTATCCCAGGCAAGTTTCCCAGGGTATAATCTGTTGCCAGTGGTATGCTGGTAAATATTTAACATCTGACTTTCCTGGGGGTGGAGGGAGATGTGTAGGGGCAGTACTCGCAGAATTTTTGTCCATCACTTTCTTAAGTCTAGACAATGAACAACAACCAAATAAATCAAGCCTTGATGTGTAGGTAGCACTTGCTGACTTCCAAGATGTATTTAAGAATCAGCTCTATCTAACTGGTTCCGGCTGACTGTAGGAAATCCTGACTGCAGCTCGCCTAACACTGATCTGCACCAGATGAAGGGATTTCCACACCAGACCTGCTTATCTGTTGTTGAAATCATAGGCCTGTCTGGGCCCCATCATGTCTTGTCCCTCCCCTTAAAAGATAATGAGACACTCTGTGTTTTGCATTCCAAATACAAATAGAAACAAAACATTTAGCCTGTTCTCTAGAAGTTTACCATCTAATTGGGAAGACGTTACAAATGTATAATAACAACTTAAGGAAACAAATTACATATGCTGAGTAACAGAGGAGCAGAATGGTATTACTGGAATTCCAAGATGACTTCACTGCGTAGTTAGGGAAGGCTACTTAGAGACTATTTGATTTGAAATTGAATTTGAAGGAAAGGAAGAATTTAGCCAAGCAAAAAGGGAAAGAAAGCCCATTGATCAATAAGTATTTATTGAACACCTACTATGTGCTAAGCACTGTAAACCTATGGGATTTTTGCTCTCAGAGAGTCTTGTGGCAGAGATAACATGCAGACACCTATGTACATGCAAGCCTTATATAGGATAAAACTGAAATAATCAACAGAGGGAAGGCACTAGAGTCAAGGAAGATCAAGAAAGGCTTGCTGTAGAAGATTGGATTTTAGCTGGGACTTGAAAGAAGCCAAGGAAAAGAAAGAAAGAAGATGGAGATGAGGAAGGAAAGCATTGCACAGATGAGGAATAGCCATTGAAAGTGCCTGGGATCAGGAGATGGAATGTCTTGTTCAAGACACAGGAAAATGGCCAGTGTAACTGGATCAAAGTGCAGGGATGGGGGTGAGGGAAAGGAGAGAATAAGGTACAAGAAGAGTGGAAGGGAAGATATGTTAATGTGGGGCTTTAAAACACCAAGCAGAGGATTTTATTTTTGATCCTAGAGATGAAAGGGAGCCACTGGAGTTTATGGAGTCAGGAGAATTAGATGTGTGTGTGTGTGTGTGTGTGTATCATGTCCAGCACTTAGCACAGTGTGACACTAAGTAAATGTTGATTGATTGGTTGATTTATGTTTGGAGAACCATTGGCAGGATTATGGGAGCATAGACTTATAGCTTCAAGGAACCTCAGAAGCCAATAGTCCAACCCTTTCCTTTCACAAGTGAGAAAAATTGAGACCCAGAGAGGTTAAGTGACAAACATAAGATCACATAGATAGTAGCTGAGATTTGAATCCAGATCATCTAACTTTATTTGAATAGAAAGTCAAAAAGTTGAAGATAAGGTTATGGGCATAAGTAATAATTGTGATCCCTCATACTTTTATGGCATTTGGAGCTTTTTAATGTGCTATCTCCATAACTATAAAATGTAGGTAATTCAAGTACTACTATTGTCCCCTTTCAAATGGGGAAACAGAAGTTCAGACTGATTAAATGATTTGCTTATAGTTCACAAAGCCAGGATGGGATTAGATGGAAGAGACTCTTGCCTGTCAGACAATAGAGTTTGGAAATTACCCTGGGATCTATTTTAGATGCCATCAATGGAGGTCTTATCCCTAAAATCAAAGGAAAATAATCCTACCATAAGTCAAACTTACTTAAAAGTATTCTGAATGTAGGATGCCAGTGACAATATATCTCATAAAAATGTAAGAGTTAAAATTATGGTCAGTAAGCATTTATTAAGTTCCTATTGTATGGCAGATTTGGAGATGGCTCCTCAGGAGGCATCCAGTCCAACCATCTCATTTTGTGTATGAGAAAATTTTATCAGAGAGGTTTTGTAGCTTAGACAAGGTCACAAGCATATTCAGTAGAAGAGGAAGGATTTGAACCTTGGTCCTCTAATTCTCAATTCATCACTTTTTCCACTGTACCCTGATGCCTCTGTAAGTCTCTGAAGTTCTTTAAACTCCCCAAAATAGATACACTGACAATAGTGGCAGAAATGTGATTATCATATGTCTCCACCAGGTCTGAGGCCAGAAAACATACAAGGAAACTGTAATAACTTCATTCCAAGCATGGGCAGGTGATGTGTCCTTATTTAAAAACCATGACTATAGTTCTCCCACCAAATGCCATCACTGACTCTAATAGCTAAAGTGCTGTAAGTTATCCTGCTGAGCTCCTACAAATGAAAAAGGGAAGCTCCATCAAAAGCAATAGTTTCTTTAGTTCATCAAATTTCTATTCACTGAAAAAATATTCTTGTCCTTGTGACTTCTGTTTTATGATTGCTTTTATGAAGACAGTGAAGAGACAAAATATATAGGTGGAAACACAAATTGACTTTATATGGCTAAGATTTATAGTCCTCAAAAATAGCGTACCACATTGATCTATTTCTGATTCAAAGTTTTTTCTTCTTTTTAAAATCAGCATTCCCCACACATAATAATCCTATCAGCCAGTGACTTGTAGTGGAAAACCTCCTGTTTGATTTCTTTCTGGGGGCTTTGAACAAGAGAACCATGAATCTTTGCCTAATATGCCCTGAAACTGCATACAGAATAGTGCAAAACATACTTGAGTTTCTCTAACAGCCTTTTCCCACTTCTTTCAATGTGTGCTACAGGACCTGAGGGAGGAGTGTGTAAAGTTGAAAACCAGAGTATTTGATTTGGAACAACAAAATCGAACATTAAGTGTGCTATTTCAACAGAGAGTCAAACCAGCTTCAGATCTACTCCTTCAGGTATGTACCTACATGGGGAACAATCTTTGCAAATGAAACTTTATTTCTGAAAGGATGCTAATAGGAATGACTCATAAATGCCTGAGAAGAATGTCTCTAGTGTCATGGATCATGTTGAATTTGATAGAGGTCTCTACCAGGTTCTGACTTATATGCTGCATCCAGATTTTTTTAAAATACCAACAGAGAATTAGAAAAGGGATCAAGCTAAGACATGGCCACCAGAAGGTGTCTTCCAGTAAACTAAACAGAATGGTGGAAGGATCTTAAGAGCTGTTGAATAATTCACAGGCCAGTATTAGCACTTTTCCATTTGTTGGTAAACAGTGAATACTTTTATGTGAAATGGAAATAGATTTCTTTAATGTGGTCAGAATCTTTGCAGTATAAGTATAAATTATGGAAGTTACTTTCTTTTTTCCTTTTTCATGAGGTCAGGCTTGCCGACTCCTTGCAACAAATGTCATCTGAAGGAAAGGATCTGTTTTACAATCAAGTACAATTTTTATGTTCTTAACAATGACAGGGCTTTGTGGAGCTGATCCCAGAAAACTCTTTTTAATAAATAAACCAATGTAACTTGTACTTACCCTGGCCCCTATCTTCATTCAATGCCATTTTCTGTCTATAGAATGTACATTACTGTCTATCTTCTGCATATGTGGTAAAGAATGACGAAAGGATGTTCTTGATGTTCCAGTCTTTCCAAATTTATGTGGATTGCAGAAATATTGACATTATTACCTGTCAGTGAAACCAAAGTGACTCAGGATGCGTCAGGTTTTGTTTTGTTTTGTTTTTGATCTGCCATTGTAACATTCATGGTATTATAATAATAATAGCTAATGCTCATATGTTAACGTTTTCTAACATTTTGCATATAGTGTTTATTTGAGCCTCACAATAACTTCGTGAGGTAACTATGACAGGTGTTACTATCCTGATTTTATAAATGAAGAAACTGGGGCCGTCATGTTTTCTTGACTCCAAGTCCAACGTTCTGTTCTCTGTACAATAGGTAAAGTGTTCTATTTATAACCAAAAGAACTGGGTTCCGTCGGTTACTCTGTGTGTGTGTGTATATGTGTGTATGTGTGTGTGTGTGCGTGTGTATGTGGGTATGTGTGTGCGTGTGTGTGCGTGTGTATGTGTGTGTGTGTATGTAAGATGTGTGTATGTGTGTGCATGTGTATGTGTGTGTGTGTATGTAAGAGAGAGAGAGAAACAGAGACCTTTGTCAGCTTGTCTCTTTAGGCCTCAATTACTTCATCTGTAAAATGAAAGCCCAGGACTCTAACTACCCTTCGTAGCTATAAGTATGTGATCCTCTGGCATAATAAAACTTTTCTAAAGTTCCATTAATGTTTTTTTATGACCTATTTACAGCATATTTTCCCTTCTTCCCCTCGTTTGTGACAAAGTTAAGTAGCATATCACACCATGCCAATACCCTCCACCACCTTTCTACTGAGAAATATGAGACCCAAGCTGGTTATTTCATTTAATCTGAAATTTATTGCCTTTTACTATTATTTTCACTTATACTATTGTAGTAATTGTGTATATGAAAAGGATTACCTACAAAAAGTATATTGCATACCTTAAAGTGCTATGTGGATGCTAGCTATCTATTATATTTTCTAAACTCTGATTTTTTCACGCTGAACCATTTCCTATGAATCTTACAATATTTCTCTGAATGCCCCATATCCATTATTTCTCACAGTGCAAAAATATTCCATTGCATTCACATACACAATTCACATTCAGTCATTCACAAATTGCTAGGCACCCAGAGCCATGTTCTTACTCATAATATCTCTCCCCCTCCCCACCATCCATATGAAGCTGCTTCATCTGCATTATTGCTACTTTTCCATGTAGCATGTTTTCTTTTTCAATAGAAATATGCAGCTACAACATTAGACATAGCTGAGCAGCTAAAACTCACCAAAAAACGAAACAATCTGTAACTTCTTTGGATACTCTCTTCAATGCCTTTTAAAGTGATGTTCTTCCATTCAAAATGGTGCTTCCCTTATTGTATCTCAATCTATTCAAGGACTCTGTCTGCCAGGTTTACTGTAATTGACTCTTAATTTAAGCTGCTTTTGAGCTTTTCCTTCCTCTTCCTGGCTCCCCTCCACCCCCAATTCTTCAGACTTAGTTTTCTCTACTCATTCTGTTTCTCAATTGGGAAACTTTGTCCCTATAACAATTCACTGTATATTTTTTTCCTTCTGGTTCTTTTTTCTTTTCATTGCACATATAAACATCTTCCTAAATTCTTCAGTTAATCAGAGAAGTCATGCCTCATGAATTATTTTGAGGCATTTGAAGTTCTGCATAAGACACTAGACAGGATACATCTATCTTTGGGGTTACAGATATACATTAGCAGAAGGGGCGGCAAATGTTTACCTTTTTCTGTCTCCAAGTGTTTTAATCCTAGTGTTGCGCGATTTGCTCAAACATGTTCCCATCCCTCTTTGCTGATGACTACTCCATGAGTGAGCAGCCAGGAAGCCTATCGGGATTTCAGCAGAGCCATCACATCTATAGCCACAGTTCTTTAGTCTGAGCTGAGTTCCAAGGTCATTCCAAAACCTGTGATCTCCCAGATGGCAGTGAAATGTACTCTTAATGTGCCACTGGAATGTACAATAAACATATTTGGGGCCCTCTGGGAAATAACGGGAAGTTGCAGTTCGTTTCAGAGGAAGAAAGACATTTGATAAAGCTTAACATCAAAATGTAATTTGGTCCCCCAAATTAAAATAAAATAGCTCTGTGAATTGCAAAATGGAGCTCATCTCTTAAATTAATTCTCTTTCTGCTTTATTTGTTAGAGCCTGATTCATAATTTATGACTCAAAAATAATATGAAAAAACATTCTAACTTAATTCTTTTTTCCTAGGTCAGGCCTACAATAAATAAGTTTGTCAAAGGGGATCTTATATCCATAAAAAGTTTTGTTTATTTTGCTTTCTCATGATCGAGATTCAAGGCTATAATTATTTCTAACAGCTGTTGAAGATACATGAATTCTTTCATCTTGCTTATTTCAACATGAGATTTTTCTGGACACACACACACATATATATATACACATACATATATACATATATATACATACATATAAATACATGCATATATACATATATCTACATACACGTATCTATATATATATCCATATATATACATACATATAAATACATGCACATATATACATATATCTACATACACATATCTATATATACATATGTATGCATATATATGTGTGTGTGTGTGTGTGTGTGTGTGTGTTTGCCTGTATATGTAGGTTTATAGCCACTGTTAATGAATCAGGGTAAATTTTTTTAGGTAAACACATTTCTGTTTATTCTTTTCCCTTGAAATTTGTGAATATCTTGCACAGGTGTTCAGATGTTAGAAAGTTATATGTATTTTATCAACAAAAATTTAATTATGTCGCTGTGGTGTTTTTAGATTGTTTTAATTTTCTTTCCCAAATTTGTAAGACTTGTTTTAACCAGAACTCACTGAAGTCATATTGCAAGTCCTAAAGGTATTATGGTCACATGATGCTATATCGTGTGACCTACAGCAAGGCAAAATCTGCCTACTTTCCAGCAGCTTAAATGTCTAAACTGGGCCAAAGTAGTGCAGACCAACTTAGAGGAAAGTATTGACTTACCAGTGTGGAGTTCTAATTATGTAAGGACAGTTTTGGAGCATAATGGTCTTAATTGTTTTGGCACTAATTGATGAATGATTGGAAAGGTAAGTGCATGCCATTTAGCTCTGGCTGAAATTAAAAGTGCTATAGAACAAAAGAGAAGGAAAAATTGTGTCTGTCCTTAAGGAACTGAAATTCTAATAGAAAGACCGTGAAAAATAACTGTAAATACAAGATGTATCTTGAAACTTCAATTCAACTTGGTTGAAACTTCTATCAGTCTAACATCTATTAAATACCTACTGTGTGCCAGTCATTGAGCATGGTGATAGGGATACAAAGACAGAAATAAATGTCTCTGTCCTCAAGAAATATATTCTATCAATGAAGGTATATGTATATATAAAATACACAAAACAAATTCAAGCTTGCCTTGTATTTAGTAGACACTGTTGAATGAATGAATGAATTCTTCAGATCAGAGAATGAGTCTGTATAAACATTCAATGGGAAACCCTTGGAGAGGAGGAAACCCTCTTCCTGGCATTTCTGTCTAAGGAGTTGCTGGATAGAGAGGAAGGGCCAGTGGGGACGTGTTCCGATATTCTCTGAATTGTAAAAATGTTATCACTGCACCATAGAATCATAGCTCATGGATATAGAACTAGAAGGGGCCTGAGAAAGCAATCTAGACTAGGTTTTTGACTTTAAGTTAATCATTCAGTCAACATGCATTTATTAAACACTTACTATGTTCCAGTCACTGTAGTAAACACTGGAGAAACAAAGAAAGGGGGAAAAATAATCCTTATTATCAAGGAGCTTATAGTTTAGTGGGGGAGATAACATATAAATAAGTAGGTATAGACAGGATGCATAGTGTATCAAAAGCATTTATTAAATGCTTACATGTGCCAGGTACTGTGCTAAGTGCTCAGAATAAAAAGAAGACGAAAAATTGTCTCTGTCATGATGGATATCAAGTTATGATGGGAAGGTGGAAAAATAACTATATATATATACAAGATCTATACAGAGTAGAAGGAAAGTTCGGAGTGGAGGCTGATATGGTCACATTTATGCTTTTATACTTTAAGAAAATCGTTTTGACACCTGAGTAGAGGATATATTGAAATGGGGAGAAATATGGGGTCGAGACTAATTGGAATTGGTCATCTTTCAATCCTGGTACTGTAATAGCATGAGTAAAAGGTGATAAGGGCCTGAACCAGGGTGGTGGTTCTGTCAGAGGAGAAATGGGGCCATAAAAGAGAGATGATTTGGAGGTAGAAAGGGCAGACTTGTTATGGATTAAATGTGTGAGGTGAATGAGAGTAAGGAATCAAAGATTATATCAAGGTTGTAAATCTGAATAACTTGGAGGTTGGTCATACCCTTGACATCAATAGGAAAGAATAAAGAAATAGATGGCAGGATGGTTCGGGTGACTTGGCCAAGGTAATAAATGTCAGTTAAAATGTGAACACAAATACTCTGACTCCAGAATCCATATTCTTATACTTTAATTCACTATCAGGTTTACAAGAAACTTGCCACAGGTGGTTATCAGATAGGCAGACTGAGTCTTCACATCATTAAATAGGTCCCTAGGTAGAAAAAATATCTGCTCCCCCTGTTATTTCAGAAAACAAGTTATGACTATTACCAAATAGTAAAGGGGAGAATTGAGTATCTTGCATACACACACACACACAGGAACAGGCAAAGAAGTCCCCCATTTTCATCACCCTTTCCCTAGCAGATACATGGATAAATATATATAGATATTGCTAAAAGCAGATTTGGAGAGATTCACAAGAGATCCAAGGATCTTCATTAAAAAAACCAAAATATACCAAGAAACTGAAATCTTGAGACTGACAACAGGAATCCCAAATTGCCCAATTTTGGTATGTCATATACGTAAAGGTTTTAGGAATCAGACTAGAACATAGCCTCATTTTCATTGTCTGTAAAATGGGGGTAATATTAGCCCCTACCTTACATAGCTTTTTTAAATATCAAATGAGACAATGCACATAAATGTTTTATGAACTTTAAAGCACTACATGTTAGCTATCATTATTATACTAAAAACCACACCAGTTTGCACTGCAACCCAGACCCAAAAGAGAGTCTAGCAAGTAAAGAATTAAAAAAATACTTTGTGAAATTGAAACCACTAGAGAAATAGGACCTATATATTGACAAACGCTTAGGGATGGGGTAGTATACAGATTGCTAGAGGAGGTAGTGGAATCAATAGAAGGACCATATTAGTGCACAAACTTCTACCTCCTCTGTGTATACTATTTTTCTCCAAGTTGGAAACCCGTATGTTTTGCTGCCAAAGCATTATTCTCACATGCCTTTAACCCTGTACCCTTTTAAAAATTTATTTCTTCTTCTCTTTTGACATTTCAAAGGGTCTGCTTCCATATCCTTGGGGCAAAAGTGAAAGGAGAGGAAACAGAAATGTGGTATTCACATGAACTGTTGAGATCTGACAACACAGAGTAGAGGTGTGAAACCATGGCTGTCACTTCTTTGAAGGCTGTGGCTCCATTGCTTCTGTCTTATTCTGTAGTACTATTGCCCAGGAGGGGAGGGGGGATTGAATTCTCATTTCTTCTTTAATTCTCTACGTTAGCCTTCATCATCAAACTTCAAGTTTTGATCATTCTCTTTATTCTCTCCAAAAGTCAATCTGTCTTCAAGATCCAGTTTAAGTTCCAATGCCTATATTAAGCGTTTCTAGACTATTCCAGCACTAATTAACTCTTGACTTCTTTGAACACATAATAAAGCTACTAGTTTGTCCCACCCCACTCAGCATGTAACTATACTCTTAATTAATTATCTTTCCAAATAAACTGTAAACTCTCTCAAACCGGGACTGTTTTTCAATATACCCACAAGAAGACCCACCTAGTGGTGAGGACATAATAAGAATCCAGTACACAACTGTTGATTAGCTGATTAATGCCTGAGTTTGTGTTTAGTGTTTTTCTAATGCTTTCATGAATGTTTCGGTGTTGTCTCTGTAATAACAAGAAAAAAAATGTTGCATAGTGGACTTGATGTCAAGGCTTAAATTTTACCTTTAACATTAGCTATGTGGTAATAAACAGTTTGCTTAATCTTTCTGATCCTTGCCTTCCTCTTCTGCAAAACAGAGATGAAAATGAGAAGCGTAGTCCTTATGTCAAGCTTATTGTAATAATCAAGTAAGAAGTATAGAAAGTGCTTTATCAGCTTTAAATAAATAGTAAATGTTGGTTATTATTTTCCAAATTTATCTTTGGTTGATCCATACCTTTAAAACTAACTCAATACTCTCCAAAGATACTTGGTGGTAAGTCATAAACACTGACCATTTCCTCTCTTCTGAAATAAGGGCAAGGCTGGGGATTAGACAGAGGATTTCCTTGGCATAGGGAACTCTAAGTGAGTCATCTCCCTCTAATAATTGATGTCAACACTTTCTTTTCAATTTATAACCTTAAAGCACTGCCTAAAGGATTGGAAGATTAAGTGACTGACACAGGCTTATCCAAGAGTCCATGTGAGAGAAAGAAATTGAACTCAGGTCTTCCTTGTTTTGAGGCCAACTCTCCATCTCCTAACTCAGTCCTCTAACATAATTACTTTAGGCTTAACAAGTTATAAATGGTTCTTTAAGTATTGTTCTTCCTTTTGCTATCCCCATCTGTAAATATGAAGAAATTGAAGCTGAGAAAACTATGTAGCTCAGGAAAAGCTAAAACCAAGAAGTCAGATTTGAACTAAGGCCATTCTGACTTCAAGACTCACCCTCTGATTCCAAGGGCTAGCCCCCAAGCTTCTTCAATAACTACCTGAATTAAATGCTACATGCCAAATTCTTGCCATTGTGCTGAAGCTGCTTCTTTTGGTTCTATGATAACACAAGGTTTCCCCAGTGTTAGCTTCCAGTCAGTAGATGTAGGTGCTAAAGGGAGAAGTTAGAAATATGTCCAGAAGGTCAATACAAGTTATTCTGTTTCTCCACACTGGTAAAAATTGAAAAGTTTTTTTTTTGTAAGTTTTAAAATTTGATTAAACTCTACACCATTGTGTACAAGCCATAGATTTAGATTCAGTTCCTGATTGAGGGATTCACAATCTAATTTATATAGACCCACAAGGCAACATGAAGAGCAATCTAGGGTGCACTTTGGGGATTTCATCTAACACTGTGGCACAGATGTTAGAAGCTTCCGTCAGTGTTGAATTTGTTGCCCAGCGTCATCAGAGGACTTCTGTGGGTTCGTAACTGGCATCTGACAGACATTAAAACATATGGAAGGAATTTGAAGAAAGGATTAAGCCCCAAGCAGTAAGTATTGGAGAAGACATTAATTTGTCAGAGGAGAAGAAAAAGGTTACTCTGAAATGAAAGGGACAGTTTGACAGATTACGTAGCTCCTACAAACAAAGAACTTTGGATGAGGAACGCTAAAATGAGGTTTGCTTGAAATCAAGGAAGTAAAGCAAAGAAGGAGCAAGCATCAGCAAAAAAAGAGGCCAGATAAGGATATAGATAAATATCTACATCTATCCTCCTTCCTATAGATAAAATACTTATCTATACAGAATGCCCTGAAGGTCTTTTACCAACTTGCGTTTCTTATTGTAACTCCCAATTTTTCCTTTTCTTTTCTGAAAAAACTGAACACATCTACTTGCTTTTCACATAGCATGACATATTCATTCTCTCTCTCGTGCTATTCATTGTCATTAAAGAAGGTGTATGCTCTCTATTAGGATTGACCCCCCCCCCCCCTTCCTTCCTGTTAATCAATGCCTCTCTTTCACTTTATACCCAACTTTCAAACTCACTACATGTAGTATCTGTTTTCTGATTAATCCACCTGTGATTCACTCCTCATATCTCATCCTTCTGTTGGTACTTATCTATTATAATGATTTGCATTCAATGGTGATTAATCCTGCAACAAGCATTTATTAGGTCCTTACTTTCTATCGAGTACCTTGCTGAACTCTTAGATTGAGGATAATCTTCTGATAGTTCTTTGGTTTCCAATAATTCCTAGTCTGTTTTGGAAGTGAAAAAAATTCTACCCACTGGCCAAGTGACTATCAATTAGCCTCTCAACAACAGCATTGATTTCTTATAGTATCATGTTGTCAGGAAAAGTGCTACTCTGTAGTTATAGCCCTCTCTCACTCAAAACAAAGTCAAGTGCAAGTCATGTCATTATTTCTCTAATGGCATGGTCTTCTTCAGCAATGAAGGACGAACACACGCATGCACACACACACACTCTGTAGCTATTTGCTTTTGAGTGGAAGCTTTTGAAAAAGGTAGGAAAGAAAAGATGGGAGAGAAAGATGATTATAAGGGGTGTGTGTGTGTGTGTGTGTGAGAATATTATACTGATATAGGAAACTTTTGGTGAAGAAACTCCCTCTACCAATGCAGATCATCTCCTGCTCTAACAGATGAAGGCCTTAACCATATCTTCCTGATACCCTATACCACACTGCCTCTGAGTTTTAAAGAGAATATTTTGAAATAACTAGAAAGAGGGAAGATAATGGAGGTAGAGTTAAGAAAAGATAACTGCATATATGCATTTATGAAATGGGAGTGGAAAACTGTCAAGTTTACTCTGTCCAGATAAAACAGGCTAAGAAGATATTAGAAGATTATGAACTAGAAGGATCCTTACAGGTTATCTTCTCATAGAACCAATCAATTAGAAAAAATATCAATGGCTTTCCTATCCTTTCTAGCCCAGATAATTGTGAAAAAGAATCCCTAATAAAGTACCCCTCAAGTGGCCACCCAACCTCTAACTAAAGATCTCTGATATCCACTCCTGATTTGATGCATGAGTACACTGAGGTGCCAAGACATTAAAGTAGTTTTCTAAGATAACCTAGGAAGTAAGTGGCAGAAATGAGATTTAAAACCTAATCTTCTGCTTTTAAATCTTGTTCTCTTCTCACTATGGACAAGAACTCTCTCATCTTATATGATCTTGAACTTTTTTTTATAAGCATTTACTATTCGTGCATGTTGTTAATAAGGCTATGTACAGTATTAGGTTGCACTACCAAATACACTAATTAATTTTACTCTAAGACCATAGCTTCATCTTACTAACATCAATTAAGAATTTAAGTACCTACTGTGTGTGACCTACTGTGCTAGACGTTGGGGCCACTAGAGTTATGCAAGAACCTCCTTAAAGGCTTCCTGTTGTCTCCCCACCTCTAATCCATCATGTATGCTGCTGTCAGAATAATCTGATGTCACTCCTCTCCATAAAAACTTCACTGGCTCCTTACTGTCTACTGAGATAAATTTATTAGATGTATCCATCGTCATTTAAAGCTCTCAGTGACCTGACACTGACTCACCTTTCCTGAATTATACTGTATTACTCCCCTCCATGCTTCACCCAAAATAGACTGTCATCCATATTCCACTCTCTGCCTCTGTTTAACTTGTCCCTCACACTCTAGAATTAGCACTCTCCTTATCTTGAGCAGCTGAATTCTTACCCAGTTGATCTCTTCTACAAAGTTCTCTTTGATTCTCTTCCATTAAGGACCTTTTGGCCCTTCAGAATTCATGTAGTACTTTGTTTTGTGGGTCTTTCATTAGCTTGTTATTCACCACTGTGTATAACAGTAATCTGTGTTAAAATCTGAGTTTTCTATTAGCCAGTAAGCACCATGTGGGCAGGGGCCCTTTCTTATCTAAACTTGGTTCCTCCCATTAACTGGAATGGCAGAGTTTTAATGAGTAGTATTTGAATCAGTGGTTAAATTCTCTTTACGACCTTGAAGCAAAGGATCCTTTCCAGTTTTCAGTGGGCAGAGAATCCGGCTAATTAAATTAAAAATCGAGCCACCTGTGTCAGGGGCTGTTTTAAGGAATTTAACTTTAAATGAAGGTTCAAAACCTGAACATAATTGAACATTACATTGCTAGGGAGTATGTGATTGAAATGCAAATTCAGAGAATGTACTTTGTCCCACAGAGAATTCAGGGCATTGTAATTTTTTGGTTTTGTTTTCATATTTCAAATGTAGAGAAGAAAATCTGATTATCTGAGATTTAGTGAATTTCATACTGCAAAGGTTCATCATGACAACCTTAGAAGCTCCCCTGTCAAACTGTTATTAAGTATTATATTTCTGTGGATTTTGGCTGAATTCTAAGTCTTCTAGAATGTAGGGGACAGATAGTACTGAGAAAGGAATGGTTATGTTTACCTGGGGATTTGATTATGCAGATTGGTACATTAATTCCTTGGCACTCCAAGTTTCAGAACGTCCATTGCTGTCAGTGGATGTCACACCAGGGAAATCTTATTCCCGGCATGAAAAGATTAAGTAACCCAAACTCTGACACCAAAGACCAGTGTTTCCAGGAGCACAAAGCAATTCTGTCTTTGTTCTGTCACCTCTCTGACCATGAGGAGGGTGTGCTTGTTTGAGAGCTGCTGTGTCTCATTTTGGTGCTGTTTGCTGGGAAACTGGCCATGGTTCTCCAGCTGCCACAGTGTACAGACAGGACTTGGTCATGGAGTTTGAACAAAAGAAGTTGATCTGGAGAACTGCTCTGCATTTTTGAAGCAGTAGTTTTGTAAGGAGGAAGAAGACCAAAACAAGGAGGTAAATCATCCCTGTGATCTCTCAATAGAAACTTCTAACTAACAGACTGATTGTCAAATTCAATAACTTGAGTGCTAGTCTGGTACCCTTCCCCTCCCTGACAAAAAGTCCACTCACATAAGGCGGACTATTCCTCACTGAAATAGCACATTGAAGCATTATACCTTGCTGGGTACTAACCTAGCCTAGGTGTTGGGAGAACTGGTGTGTTCGTCCTTCATTACCAAAGAAGACCATACCATCAGAAATAATGGTAGCATTCCCACTGAGTCATTATACGGCTTTGAGTAACTCTGTAAATATCTCTTCGACTAACTCATAAACTATCTGGCCACTTCTGTCTCACAAAGGTGGAAAAGATAAAATAAAATCATCATAACACCTCCATCTCTTTAAAAGAAAGGGGCTGCATCAATTTAATTCAATGGACATTAAAAATAATATTTTCTCTTCATAAGGCAGGCACCAGTTGTCTATTCACACAGTGGTTCATGGCATTATCGTGGATCTTTCTCTCATTCTTTTTTTTTTTAATAAAAATTGATTTATTTAACTTTTTACATTCATTTTCACAAAATTTTGGGTTCCAAATTTTCTCCCTTTTTATCCCCTCCCCCCACCCAATACATCAAGCAATCTAATTTTCCCTATACCAATCTGCCCTGTCTTCTATCATCCCTCCCTTCTCTTGTCTCCATCTTCTCTTTTGTCCTGTAGGGCCAGATGACTTTCTATTCCCCATTAACTGTATTCCTTATTTCCTAGTAGCAACAACAATACTAAACAGTTGTTCCTAAAACTTTGAGTTTCAAATTCTCCCCATCCCTCCCTCCCCACCCATTCCCTTTGGGAAGGCAGGCAATTCAATATAGCCCATATCTGGGTAGTTTTGCAAATGACTTCGATAATAGTCGTGTTGTGTAAGACTAACTTTATTTCCCTCCATCCTATCCTGCCCCCCATTGTTTCTGTTCTGTCTTTTGATCCTCTCCCTCCCCAAGAGTGTTGACTTCAAATTGCTCCCTCCTCCCATTGCCCTCCCTTCCATCATCCCCCTCCCCTTGCTTATCTCCTTCTCCCCTACTTTCCTGTATTGTAAGATAGGTTTTCATACCAAAATGTGTGTGCATTTTACTCCTTCCTTCAGTCGAATGTGATGAGGGTAAACTTCTTGTTTTTTTCTCAGCTCTCCTCTTTTTCCTCCCACTAAAAAGTCTCCTGCTTGCCTCTTGAATGAGATATAATTTACCCCATTCCATTTCACCCTCTTTCCTCCCACTACATTTCTCTCTCACCATTTACCGTAATTTCTTTTAAGATATGGTCCCATCCTATTCAATTCACTCTGTGCTCTCTGTCTCTGTATGTGCGTGTATGTGTGTGTGCGTGCACGCGTGTACGTGTGTGTGTGTGTGTGTGGTCCCACCAACTACCCAGATACTGAAAAATTTTAAGAGTTACAAGTATTGTCTTTCCATGTAGGAATGTGAACAGTTCACTTTTGGTAAGTCCCTTATGACTTCTCTTTGCTGTTTACTTTTTCATGCTTCTTCTCATTCTTGTGTTTGAAAGTCAAATTTTCTTTTCAGCTCTGGTCTTTTCATCAAGAATCTTGAAAGTCCTCTGTTTCATTGAAAGACCATATTTTCCCCTGAAGTATTATACTCAGTTTTGCTGGGTAGGTGATTCTTGGTTTCAGTCCTAGTTCCTTTGACTTCTGGAATATCCTATTCCACGCCCTTCGATCCCTTAATGTAGAAGCTGCTAGATCTTGAGTTATCCTGATTGTATTTCCACAGTACTGGAATTGTTTCTTTCTAGCTGCTTGCAAGATTTTCTCCTTGACCTGGGAATTCTGGAATTTGGCCACAATGTTCCTAGGAGTTTCTCTTTTTGGATCTCTTTCAGGCAGTGATCGATGGATTCCTTCAATACTTATTTTTGCCCTCTGGTTCTAGAATCTCAGGCCAGTTTTCCCTGATAATTTCATGGAAGATGATGTCTCGGCTCTTTTTTTGATCATGAGTTTCAGGTAGTCCCATAATTTTTAAATTGTCTCTCCTGGATCTATTTTCCAGGTCAGTTGTTTTTCCCATGAGATATTTCACATTCTCTTCCATTTTTTCATTCTTTTGGTTTTGTTTTGTGATTTCTTGGTTTCTCAGAAAGTCATTAGACTCCATCTGTTCCATTCTAATTTTGAGAGAACTATTATCTTCAGTGAGCTTTTGAACCTCTTTTTCCATTTGGCTAATTCTGCTTTTGAAAGCATTCTTCTCCTCATTGGCTTTTTGAACCTCTTTTGCCAATTGAGTGAGCCTATTTTTCAAGGTGTTATTTTCTTCAGCATTTTTTTGGGTCTCCTTTAGCAAGGTATTGACCCATTTTTCATGCTTTTCTTGCATCTCTCTCATTTCTCTTCCCACTTTTTCCTCCACCTGTCTAACTTGATTTTCAAAATCCTTTTTGAGCTCTTCCATGGCCTGAGCCCATCGGACATCCACCTGGGATGTCTGGGATACAAAGGCCCCAACCTCCACATCTTTCCCTGATGGTAAGAATAGTTCCTCATCATCAGAATTGAAAGGCGGGAACATCTGTACCCCATCAAAGTAGCTTTCTATAGTCTTATTTTTCTTCCCTTTTCTGGGCATTTTCCCAACCAGTTACTTGATTTCTGAGATTTCTCTCCACCCCCACCTAGATCCGCCCAGCTAGTACTTGGGGTCTGAGATTCAAATGGGCTTTCCATGGCAGGCATGGCTGCTATTCAATGTGAGCTCAAGTTCTGGTGCTTGGATGGGGGCAGGGCTGCCTCCCAGGCTCAGTTCCCTCAGGGGCTTTATTCAGAGACCTTCAGTATTGGGGTGGGTGGGGGCAGGGCCGTCTCTCAGGTTCAGTTCCCTCAGGGGGTTTATGCAGAGACTTTTGGTAATGGCCCTGCTTGGGGAGTTCCGGCCGCCGCCGCTGCCTCTGCCGCTGCCGCTGCCTCCCGAGGGGACCCGAGTCACGGAGACACCCCGTTCCCTTCTCAGCCAGCCCAGACGTCTCTCTCACTGACCTGGAGCGCCTGTGGGTGGAGGGACCTTTGCAGCCACCGGAGGTTCCGTCCCTGAAGCCTGCTCGGATCTGCTCCTCTGGGTCCACGCGGTCAGGGCAGCACAGGGGTGGACTCCGCTGTCCAGACCACGATAGACCCCTGGGGACGGCTCTCTGGAACAGAGATCATTTCCACTGTATTTCTGCGTGCCTTGCAGTGCTCCAGAATTTGTGGGAAGTTCTTCTTGCAGGAAATATATGGGCTGTGGGTTCAGAGCTAGCATACGTGAGTCTTTCTACTCCGCCATCTTGGCTCCACCCCCTCCCTTTCTCTCATTTTTAATAATTTTGCCACTTCTTATTGTTCAGTTATCATTTCTATGCAGATGACTCCCAGATCTATATACTTCTAGCCCTTATCTCTCTTTTGAGATCAAACCCACTATCAGCCCCTGCCCATCAGATATTTCCAACTTCATGTTCTATCTACGTCTCAAACTCAGCATGCTGAAACCAGAACGAATTCTCATGTCACTAGCCCTATACCGCTATACTTTCAAGCCTGAGACTTCATTCCTTGAAGTCACCGATAATGTATTCCTCGATCTCCTCCCCCATACCCAGAGAGAATCAGTTCTCTTCCCCCTCCGCCACAGCTCTCCCTTCTAACTTCCCTAATTCTGCTTTGAATGCCCCCATCTTCTTGGGCATCAAAGTTAATTCCTTGAAATAAGCTTTAATATGTCCTTTTATATAATCTTCCATATTAAAAACTGAACTCATTATCTTTTCCCTCAAACCCTCCTCTTTTCTGAACTGTCAAGGACACTATTATCCTTATATTCTTCTAGCCTCAAAATCTTGGTGACATCCTTAATTACTCTGACGATCAACTCTTACATGCAAATAAGTTTCCAGGTCTTTTCATTTATTTCTCCACATCACTCACAAATATATGCCTTTCTCTAGTCACAGAACTGCACAGAACTGAAGAATTCACCTAGTACCTGGCACAGTGCTTACTTAACACGACTGCTGCTTAATAAACACTTGTTGATAGATTACTTGATAATATCTTGTCCGAATTATTGCAACAACCTTTTGATTGTTCTTCCTTCTCCAAATCTCTCCCCACTCCAGTCTCTCTCCACTCAGCTGCCAAAGTGATTTTCTTAAATTGTAGATGCAACCCTATCACAAACAACCCTCTTACCAACCCACCTTCTAAACAAACTTCACTCACTCCCTGTTACCTCCATGATGAGATAGGAGGTCCTTTGTCATTTAAAATTGGTCCCTCCTGACTTCTGCCTACCTTTCTGGTCTTCCATTCTCCTCTGCTCCGTGCACTCCATGACCCAGCCACAGTCAGCCACTCTGTTATTCTCACTCAGTATTCCATCCTCTCCGTTGCTTTTTACTGACTATTTCTCATGACTGAATGTTCTCCCTCCCACTTCAAATCCTTGGTTTCCTTTAAAATGTAATTCAAATACTACCTCCACCCTGAGGTGGTGCAGTGGCTAAGCTTTGGACCTGGAATTAGGAAGAGCTCAGTTCAAATTTGGCTTCAGAGACCTAGTAGCTGTGTGACTTCTGAGCAGATCAATTAATTGCCATCTGACTCAGTTTTATTAGCAAAATGGGGATAAAAACAGCTTCTATCTCCCAACATTCTTGCAAGCCTTAAAGTACTATATAAACAGCATCAGCAGCAGCATCCTCTACAGCGTCATCATTTCCATTCTCCCCATAGCTACTAGACTGGTATTCCAAAATCATACGTCTTTACATGTTACTGCACTGTTCAAAAAAAGCTTTAGTAGCTCCCTGTTGCTTCTAAGATAAAATACAAACCCCTCCATTTAACTTTTAAAGTTCTCACCTGCCTTTCTAGACATGTGCATGTCGTTCCCTCTTGTGCATTCTGTATTCTAGTCAGACTAATTCTTTTTGGAAGGTTTTTTTGTTTATTTTGGGTTCTTTTCAATGAGCCAGTATAAATAAGTGTAGGACCAGCAGGTGAAGAATACTGATCTAGCCCAACTACCTTCAGTTGCAAATGAGAACAGAAAGTCCTCAAGTTCTCATGCACAGTGACACAGGGGGTTATTATCAGTGGCCACTAAGATAACTACACAATAACCTATTTATTAAGTACCTTCTATGAATACAGCACTGTTGTAGGCAAATGTCATGTTTAGCTATGATGTCTCTACCTTCAAGAGCCTTAAAGCCTAGATCTGGTAACTAGGATCTAATTCTTCTGATTCTCAGTTCAGGGATCTATTATATCATGCCACACATTTTATTTGATTTATCCTCTTTTGTTAAATTTTAATTTCCCAACTGTCTCCCTCCTTACTTCCCCACCCCACAGGAGAGAAGGCTACCATTTGACACAGATATACGTCTGTATAGACATGTATAACCCTCCTATGCATACTTCCGTTAATCAGTTCTTTCTCTGAAGGTGGATAGCCTCTTCCTCCCCATGTTCTTTGTAATTGATTTGAGTTATTTCTAATACTCAGATAGCTTAGATATTCACACTTATTCTTCATACCACACATTTTAAAGTTGCTGGTAGGGGATAGCGGAGAGCTGCCAATGTGAGGGAACAGGAAGGGCCCGGAGAGCTCTTCAGATATAGATTCGAAGTTAAGAAAAGGGTTCAGAGAGACTAGCACAAGCATGTGATTGCAGCATTAACCAGGTGAGTCTGAGAGGGGGTAGAAGAAAACGACGTCTACAACACTCTCCGCACACTCATAGAGTTTGTTGAGAACTCATAGTGAACTTAGATGCTGTCTGGTCCAAATGCCTCATTTAACAGATAAGGAACCAGTGTAGTCATTGAAAAAATACTAGATTTGGAGTGAGAAAATATGGGCTTGATGTCTACTTCTACCCGTTACCAGTTACGTGACTTTAGGCAAATACCATAATCCTCTGCAAGCCTCCATTTCCTCATCTGTAAAATGAGTTTGGATGAGAAGATGTCTAAGATTCCTTCTAGCTATCAATCCGTAATGCTACAGAATTGAGGATCAGGTTAGGGCATTTGCCCAAGGTCACGTCATTAATAAATGGTAAAGCTAAAATTCTAATTTGGGTTTGAGGGTGCCAAATCAGTACTGTCTCCATTATATACCCTGGGGTATGTACGAGTGAATGGAGTGGTCTACAGGTTCAGAAAGAGAAAGACAGTGTCCTAAAAGAAATCAGATTGGTGGCATGAAATCAAATAAATTGAATTTTTTAAAAAATCTTCCTCTCTTTGCCATTCTCTTAGGTGTTTGCAAAGATTTGTGTTAGAGGAGATGGGCAGGTGGGGAAAGAAGACATGCTATGGATAGTTAAGCTGGAAAAAGATCATATTTGCTTTTTTAGTTCATTTAAGTGATTGGCACACTTAAGAAGGGAAAAAATGGATGAATTATCCTGGATTTGGCTGAATATGAATTATCTGTAATTAATTACCTGTTTACTTCATCAGAACTCTACTGTTGACCTTTCAGCTTTTACTAAGTAAGTGAACAAGAACTTTGTACACAATATTTATTTTTCAACAAGGCTACTCTTCAGACCTATTTTGGAAACTTGATCCCAGGGTTTTAGAGTTAAATTTCATCTAAGTAACTCCTTAATTAAAGAGATGAAGGAAATGATCCCCAGAGATTTGAAATGACTTCTCCAGATGCATAGAGCTAGTATAAGTGTGAGACCCTTCTTTTGACCTCAGATTTGGCTCCAAACCTCTGTTCTTCTACTCTGTCATGCTGCCCTTCAATGATAATAATTGAATAATTATTTAGTAATTTCATATCTGCAAAACACTTTCCCTACAGCAACCTCTGAAGTAGGCAATGCAAGTGTTTTCTCCATTTTATGGAAGGGGAAACCAAATCTTTAAGTGGATATGTAGCCATTCCTCTGACTTTGTCATCCTGGGCTGTAAATTCTCTCAAAAAGCAGAACTGTTTTCAAAGTATTTTCAAACTTGACTTTATCATCTTGAGAGTTAAATATGAAATGCAAGGAATCATGGGATTTTCCTCCCATATACTCATACACATACAAGTTACACAGTAGAATGAAATGAACACTGGACTGAGTTCCAAAACCCTGTGTTCAAATCTTAACTCTGTCATTTGTTAGCTACATCATCTTGAGCATTTTTACTAAGGCTTTTTTCTAAGTTACAATGTTCTCATCTGTTATATGGTAATAATGGTACTTGTGATACTTATATCATGAAGTTATTGGGAAGAGCAAATAAGATAGTTTACATGGAAGCACTTACAGCCTCATTGCAGTACATAAATGTATCATTATTGTTACTGTATGTGCGTTTGACAGCAAGTTTTATGTTGTGAAGGAAATCAAATTTTCCAAATGAAATCCCTTTTGCTGGGGAATGCATACAGAAGTTTTCAAATAGAATTTTCCTCATTTTTCATTGTTGTGCTTGAAGTTGTTCAAGACAGACATTGAAATCCTCAAATTAGCGTAAAGATCGCATAATGATTTCAGTCCAAAATATCATTATCATTAATGTGGTTGCAGAATTTGCCATAAAACATAGGAAAGCAGAAATGAAAGTGGTAATCTCCAAGTTGATGTGTTTGATGCAAAATCGTCTCCTCATTATCATTTTATTTCCATTGTGGAAACTCACTCTATTAATTCTATATTGAAGCAGAACACTGAAGATGTTCCTTCATGCCCTTTGTACATCTGGATGAATTATTATAATGGATTATTCACAGAGTTATAAGACTATTTCAGTGGAAGAGACTTGTCTGATATTCTTTGACCAGATTGATGCCCCTCTAAAGACCTCCATCACCTATCTTTATTTTGTGACAACTTAAAGGTATCTCTAAATTTACGTTCAGTCTGTTCCCTAATTAAATGGAGGAGTTGTAGTCTGCTTAGCCAATGACTGACAGAAATCTGTTTTCCTTCATAGCTTGTCAGCTTTTATCACCCTTTTTTATAAGCAACTTGGGGCAAATAGACACCCATGGAGCATGTCACAGATGTCCTTTAACTTTGGACATTCAGCAGTAGCTATGTACCTTTCAGCAGTAGCTATGTACTTTTCAGCAGCAGTTATGCTCCTTTCACAAGATCATAGAATTATAGAGCTACAGCTCAAAAGAATCTCAGAGGTCATCCAGTCCAGTTTTCCTCATTTATAAATCAGTCAGTCACTAAGAATTTATTTGGTACCTGCAATGTGCCACTCACTATGCTGCCTTTAAGGAGCTCACAATCAAATAGGAGAGACAGGTAGACAGATATATACAAACAAGATCTGTAATTAATTATGTATAATAATTAAACAATTACAACCATAATTAAATATTAAAAGAGGGAAAGAACTACAAATAAGAGATATTGGAAAAGACTTATTGTAGGAAATTGAATTTTGGTTGGGATTTAAAGAAAAAGGAAGCTAAGAGGCAAAGATGATGAGGGATAGCATTCCAGGAATGAGAGAAAGCCAGAGAAAATGCCCAGAGCTGAACAACAATTTCTTGTTTGTGGAACAGGAAGGAGACCAGGATTGAAAAGTCTGGGAAAACTAATAAGGTGAAAGGAACCTGGAATGGGGGGTGGCAAATTAGGTTAGAGAGTGCTTTGAACAGGATACCCATTTTTATATTTTGTATTTGTAAATTTGCATTTAAACCTGGAGGTGATAGAGGAGCCACTGGAGTTGTCTGGGCAGAGAAATGGCATGATCAGATCTGAGCCTTAGGAAAATCACTTTGGTGGTTGAATGAAGGATGAATTGGAGTGGGAAGAGACAAGACAGGCTGACTCACCAGTAAATTATTGCAATTGTCCAAGCTTGAGGTAATAAGGACCTGCCCTGGGATAGTGACAATATCAGAGGAAAAAAGGGAATACATTGAAGATATGTTACAAAGATGAAATTGCCAACCTTTGGCAACAGATTGGATGAGAGATGGTGGAGAATACAGCATAAAACCTAACCTGCAAGTCTGAGGGACTGGAAAGATGGCGTTGCCCTCTGTGGTAATAAGGAAGGTGGGAGGAGGGGTTAGAGGGAAAGAGGGAGTTCAGTTTTGTACATGAGGTCATGATGTCTACTGAAGATCTTGCCATTTAAGTTGTAGATGATGTAGAGTTGTGGTTTACACGCTCCTATAATATTTACAAATTTATTGATCTCCTTGAAGACAGTAACTACATCATGTTTTTCTAGTCTCTCAAAAAATGCCTGATAACAATGCCATGAACACAATAATGTCTAATAAATGCTTACCGAATTGAACTTAATTGAATTCCAAACACATTTTAATTCCTGTCTCTGCCCCCTGGAAAATATCATAGTGTAAACTGATGCATCCTTTTAGAATGAAAACAGTATTGAAAACAGACAACACTGACTTTCACCATCCGGAAATGAATCTACACATTCACATGTTCATATATGAATGAGAAGAACAAAGTATTATATAATACTGGACATGTTATAAAATGAATTTGGTTGAATTCTTGTTATTATTTCTGTTTAACTATTATATGTAATCGTTCATTCCCTTCCTCTTCCCCTTCCCCTCTATTAGAAGAGAATCAAAGAAGAGATAATATTCCATGTATTCCAGCCCTAGTTCTGCATCCTAACTAGTTGTGTGACCTTGGGAAGGGACCTTCCCTTCTTCTGTCACAGTCTCAGTTCGCTCAGCTATATAATGAAAAGACTGGGCTCTATGATCTCAGAGATCCCTTGGAACTCCATAACTTTTTTATATTGATTGCTTTTTCTCGTGACCTTTCCAAACCACCCACTCTTCCTACAGCTTCTCCAGATCCTGTTTTTCACTTACCCCTGTTGTTCTTTACTCTTACTTTTAGTTCAGACAATACATTTTCCTGTGGTCTGATCCTGCCCCTTAGCCATCAATTACCAGGAAGTCATTTGCATTGATTTATTGACTAACAAGTGATTTTTGTGCTTTCTAAAATTCTAGCTTGAAGTCTTTTGACTTTTGCCTAATTCATGTGTCTCTTTGTGTACTATTCCCAGGCTTGTCCATCTCCATCTTGTGTTTCCAAAATTTCCCCTCTCACTCCAGACTTAAGTCCTTAAAGTCTTCTCATAATTCTAAAAACTCATAAAAGCAAATGGTTGGTACTATCTAAGTTCTGGTGATAAAAACCATTGCATTTTTGCCTTCAAATACTTATCTAACATCAGAAATGGTTTGAGTAGAGAAATGTTTGGCTCCATGCCCTGTTGGCTGTAAGATGCCTGATATGTCATTTCCTCTCTGTCATTCTCCCAGGGAAGGCTAGAAGTAACATTTATAATTTAATAAGGTAATATCAAAATTGTTTTATTTGTCACAAAACCAGTGTTATACATAAACAGTTAGGCTGCTGGGAGAGGCAGTTGGTACAGAAGGAGAAACACAAGATTTGAAAACAAGAGGGACCTCTGTCACTGACTGCTTCTGTGACCGTGTACTAGGCACCTTAACCTTTCTGGGCCTTACCTATAAATGAGGAGATTAGTTCCAACTCTGTGATCCTGTGATCCTATTGTCTGGTTTCAGATTCTCTCCCTTTCACTGGGTGGGTGACCTTGGACAAATCTTTTCATCTTTCTGGCCTGCAGTTTCTTCATTCTTTGTTTCCTCAATATAAATTTCCTCAATGAGGATATTGGTTAATAATTACAAGAAAGAGTTTTTATTTAGGAGAGTGGTATAGAGTAGTGATAGATGTTGAAAAAAATAATAAAGCTTTTTGGAATATATATAGAAGAAAACAAAAAAATGCAAAAGACACAAAGAAATTGTGTTATTACCTTATAAATTATATATGATTTATAAACCTCTTTGGACAGTGAAGTGGTGCAGTGGATAGAGTTCTAGTCCTGGGGTTAGGAAGACCTATCTTCCTGAGTTCAAATTCAGTCTCAGACACTTCTTAGTTTCCTGTGTGATCCTGGGCAAATCAGATAACCTTCTTTGCCTCAGTTTCCTCATCTGTCAAATAAGCTGGAGAAGAAAATAGCAAACCACTCTAGTATCTTTGCCAAGAAAACCCCAAATGGGGTCATGAGGAGTTGGACACTACCTCAGTAACTCAACAACAAACATGAACTTCTTTAAAACCAAATTTTATATAATTGAAATTTTCTGATATAATCCTCTTATTCTTCTTTGTATAGTGACATATTTATGTGTATTGTCTACACTAACCTTAACAATTAACATTACATTAACAATAAGAAAGAATACTTAGAATGAGTGACTGACTGCATTTGTTTACAGCTCTAAGTCTATGAGTCTGTATCACTGATTCTGTGCCTACGTAGTGAGCCTTGAGAGATGAACAAAATACTCTCTTTACCATAAAATATTGTCCCCCAACCAAAATTGCCAGAAATTCTGTCATTACAAGTTCCTTGGAACGAAAGCATAATTTCTCTGGGAAGTAGACTTGTGTTAAGACATTTTCAGTCATCAGTTAGGAGTATTACAGAATCATTGAACTGGAAGTAGGTTGGTGGTCCAATCTTCCTTATTTTTTAGGTGAGAAAACAATTGCTGGGAGAAGAGAAGTGACTTGGCCAGTTCCTATCGCTATGACTTAGACAGAGTAGGTCCTGAATAAATGTTTATTGAAATGAACTATATTATCTAAGGTAATTTAGCAAGTCAATCAGAAAGTAAAAACCAGAACACAGAACTCTAGGATTGCAAGTGCTGTTCCAAACATGGCATGCCCACAAATGGTTTGATCAAGTATTTACCTGTCATTTATTGTCATTACGTTATTATTAATATTACTATTATGGGAAAGGAGAGGCACAAAGCAGGAGCGCTACACCCTCTTCCCAGAGGGCTCACTTGGGTCAATTTCCATAGCAGGATACCTTAACCTGAGTGAAAACCTTGGAAACTTGAAGAGGGACCAGCCTCTTCACAGATGAGGAAGCTGAGATCCACAGTGGTGAAATGACTTGTTCAAGACCACGTAGTAAGCAGCATAGATAACCAGACTTTGAATTCAGTGTTTTTGTGTTGTTTTTTCCTGCCTTAGCACACTAATAACCTCACAAGGTCTAACTGCTTTACATTTTCCAAAGCAACTGACCCTCTTCAGAAATCTATTAAGCAAAAGAAATGAGAGTGATCTTTTGAAAGGACTATGGGCAGGACTGTGCCAAAGGCTTTTACAATCTGAATAGCCATGGGTTAAGTGCAAGGGAGCTGATAATCTTGGCTAGTTGTTCATTTAGGTTTTAAGATATATAACAATTATATATAAACTCTCAGTTACTTAAAAATATGCTTAAACCACCCCCCAAAATACCTCCTGCACACACTCACACACACATACACAAACACATAGTTTGTAGGAAAAAAAGAGGAGAGAAATGTCAGAAATGGGGTGCTGCCCCAGAGTATTCATAATTAATTTTCATCAACATAGTTGTAGAATATGAGAATTAAAGTTGTAACTAGGATTTTTTTTTTGCTGGAGTTAAATTATTTTGGAAGTAGGGGGATATAAGAATGGTGTCAGCATAAAAAAATAGTCCCACCATAGGTATAATCATACCAGGAGCAGAGGAAGTATTCCATCCCTCAGGAAGTTCAGCCTATGTTCTCTTATGAGATAGTGGAAACTTAGGTCCAAAGAGACCTACCAAGTCCCCAAGGGACCTACATGGGGAGTAGCTGGGCCTCATGGTAGTATGGATCATCAAATCATGAGACAGAAATTGATGTTGGGGATGAAGCATACTCCCATCAGATGCTGGCACCTTGGGTTAGCCCCATCCAACCCACCTTCGTAATGGCTTTGGTGAGATTGGACAGGTTTAGGAATTACCAGATTGGAGTTATGTTATGTTGTGCTTTCTTCTCATTCCATCCTTAGCCACTTTGGAAGGGTAGTCTCATGCATGATAACAGAGCTTCTCATCATCTCTTCACAGTGGTATCTCCTCCAAAGATACTAGGGCTCTCCTTTTGTTCCTAAAAAATATCTCCTTTCTGTAATAGCCTTCCTTCCTCCCAGCCTGATCTGTGAGATGGGAAAAGGATAAAATAAGTTCCATTATATTCCTTCTATAATAAATCCTTACTAGTCTCATTTTTTTCTGTTAAATCTACATTTTTCTGCTGATTAATATTACAGATTATAAGCATGACTTAGACTTAGAAAGGTATACTTTCAGCATTAACACAGCTGGTAAGCACTGGGCCTGCTAATCGAAATACAAGTATAATTTGATGTCATCAGGTCACCTTTTAAAGCCCCTTGGGTGAAATAAAATAATAGCCCCTGCAGGCCTTTACGGAATACAATATGCATAAACAACAGGTGTGCTAGTTAATTGTTTTCTCATCATGGTGCATATTTCACACTCCATAACTCCCAAATGAAATACCAAAAGAATGCATGAAATTAAATGATTCAGAGATTTAAAGGGTGTGTGAGAGCCAAGGAAGCTCCAAAGGGGGCCTTAGTATGGAATGATTTTTATTAATGGTGCTAAATATGTAATGTTTATTTTTTTTCTGTGACAAGCCTTTAAAATGGACACTTAGACCAAAGATGACAGCTATTGAAATGTGTTGTATCGCATATATGCTAATATGCAAACACCCCCCAGCTCTTAGATCTTACAAGTAGAGGAAAATTAATTCCCTGTAACACCTCTTGAATGATCGAACCAAACTTCAGTGGAAGTATTCTGTACATCGTGATTGTCTTCCCTTTCTCTTTGGCTAATTTCAGACCTTGATCTTTGACCTTTGGGATGAACACTAAAGCATGATATCATTATGTTTTCACTAATTACAGCTGCTTAGACTTCCATTAGCAGCCTAACACCACTCTCAAAGTATTTCAAGCCAGATGAATCTAACTAAAGTTATATTAAGTGACTTCACACACACATACACACACACACACACACACGTGTGTGTGTTTTGTAAGATTCTGTGTTACCATCTGCTGAGGAACCAACCCTTTTGCTGGCACCCATCCATATTGGCCTGCCTTCTCCATCTATGACAAAACAAAGGATATTAGTTAAAGTGACATGAGATTCTAGTCAAGCAATCCAGTTCCTTTTTATCGAATTTTCCCAGCATGCACTCTCCTTTCCTGTGTGACCTGCCCTTGATAACGGTGGTTTGATACTAGTAACTTTCAGGTGCTCATCCAAGGGCGATGACACTATTGACTAAATCTCTGTTGACTTTGCTGAGAATGTGAAATACTGTATTCAGAGATAAAAATCAGCACATAGATACTTAATGCAGCCAAAGAGTCCATTAATGTATTAACTCTTACATCCTCAGCTCTTCTGTATCTCTAGCCAAGATCAGGCTCAATGGCTGAGAAATGCAGAAGGGAGTAAATTTTATCATTTGATCTGTTAGAAATGATGCCTGCCTTCACCATCATGAATTGCATTTTCAAAGGATGGTCATTCCCACAGTTCATATTAAATGTGGTGGCTTGCCTTGAACAGGCTATGTTTCATTAGCTACTCACCTTTGCAGAGATGCAGGAAGGAGTGGCAATTTGTCTGTGTCCTCCGTGAGATACAAGAAAGGGCATTTGCAACATTACAGATTAAAATCTAGCTAAATATAGTTTAGCTATGAGAAGCAGGCTTCCAGATATTGGTAAGTTGGAACAAAAGAAGGATTCAGTCCATTCCTTCTAGTCTCTTTAGGCCTCTTCCCATCTCTGATAAATGAGTTTCATTCTTATTTCCTTTTTGAAAAGAGAAGTGTTGTCCACTATCCTTTGGCCATGCTTCTATCAGTGGGAAGGAAATATTGAACTTGATCCACATTGTTCAACCCCCAGGCTATAGCACCTTCCCTCATATTGTCATTTTACTAGAAGGAAGGACTTCCTAAAAAAAATCTTTTAATATAATCATAAAAGCTTCCATTCTTCTTTCTAATTTTCTTATTATTAACTTTACTGGAACCTCTTAATGGTGGTGCCTGGGGTACTTGAAATTACTTTTTTTTTTCTTGCACAGTGAGTGAGACTTCCTTGACAAAGAAAGAGAAAGACTGGAATATTATAGAATGCATTAATTTGGGAAACTGTAAGATCTTCAAAAGTAACAGTGAGAGATTTTTTCCCTCTTATTAGAAAATATCCTCTTTCTCAAAATTCCTACGGAATATATAACATGTCTTTCCTAATTCAGAATGTTAGAAAATAGAAACTGTATCCTCCTTCAATATTAAATACTGATTAGTTTTGTGATCCTGGGCAAGTAACTCTCCCTCTCAACCTCAATTTCCTTATCTATAATAGAGAGATAATAATAACACCTACTTCATAGATTTACTCTGAGTATCAAATGAGATAGTATGTGTAAAACATACTGCAAACTTGAAAACCCTAGGTAAGTGATAGTTATTATTTTCATTAACCATAACAAACAGAGATTCTTATCACATAAATGAATAGGTGCCTCTTGTTTGAAGTGCTGGGCCTTGCTAAAGGCAGATGGTGTAATGTTCATGTCATCCCCACCCCCGCCAAATATATATTACGTGTGTGTCTGTGTATAATCTTTCTGTCCCTGTCTTTTTATCTCATTCTGTCTCTCTCTCTCTGTAAATTTTAAATAGAATTAATGAATGCCTTAAACTAAAAATTCTAAGGGGAGGCCACCTTCTCCAAAGCACTTGGCACTGGACTCTGATCTCTAGGTCACTGCCACCTGAACATCCCAGAAATGCAGCCCTTTGTTTTATGATCACATATTGATTTGCAATATCCTTCTTGAACCTTGTCTACTCTTTTCTTCCTACAGGCAAAAGGTTAGAGTTAGATAATAGTGTTAATTTCCCAGACATCTGCACATGTTTTACAAGCCTTTTGAAAGCTGGAGATAGTTTTTATGTTAGTCTAGCACAGGTCCAAAACACCATTTTGACCAGGCCTGTGGTAATAGGTAAAAATCATAGTGGCAGGTTCAACTTGGCAGGGGAGAGTTAATTTCTTTCCTTGGAGATTAAGATTAATTTGATCAATTCTTTACCCTTCCAGGGTCTTGAGCTCCTAGATTCTGAAAGGTACATAGGAATGCCTTAATACCTGTTTCTTTTCTACTTGAAAGTAAAAGACCCTTACTGCACAGGCTAAATTTAATAGGGTTTAGACAATTTTCTCATGATTTTAAGGATAGAAAGACAATGCAGATCATTCAGACCTCTAAAAACCCAAGAAAATGGGTTGTTGTCTCAGTTTTCAGCTCCATTTTGCCTGTGAAGATTCAAATAGAGTGTCTTGTATTTCTTGAATTCTAGGGGTTATTAGCATGTAGAAAATTCTTAGGTTATGGGTATAATGGGCTCCCTTTGAAAAACTATATTATAATTCTAGTTTCTAGTGTGACCTTGGCAAAGTCATTTGACTAATTTGGGGCACTTCCATATCTCTAAAATTAAGAAATTGGACAATATGACCTTGAAAGTCCCTTTCAGGGCTGATCTTATGAGCCTACATAAGATTATGTAACTTCTCCCAGTAAGATGACAGTTATCTTGAATTGGGTTTTTTCTAGTAATTGTGGTAGTTTGTACTGAGATATCCACAAATTTTGGTCCCTTTTGTGATCCATGTTAAGATAATTTAGCAGCATTTGAAGTATACTCTGAAGGTATAGAAGGGATTTGATTTTTGCTTTTCTTTATAGAAAAAAAGTAAGCTGAAAATCATAGGAATTGTCGATTTAGAATGGGAAAGGACCTAGAGATTTTCTTATACAACCACCTCCTTTTACAGATGAGAAAACTGGGACCCAGAGAAATGTTGTGTGATAAGCCCAAGGTCACATGGGTACCAAGTGTCAGAGGTAGAACTCAAATTGAGGTCTTCTGACTCTGCATGAAGTGTTTTCTTCTACCGCACCATGCAGTACAATGGCAAAGTGGAAAGTGCAATGGCAAGGAAGACAAATGATTTTCTTTAGCTGGCTAGTGGGAAAATTGAAATTATCATGCTGGCCTCATAGCTACCAGAGTGCAAACAAACCAAGGATAGCAGTTCTTCTAGAGCCTACCTTCACATCCTCTACAGAGTGCCTAGAACATGCAAATTTCTGACGAGATAAAATGAAGAGCAACCTCTTAGAGAACATGCTCACATTCTTTGTAAGTCAAATGTGATGCTTGCTTCAGCAACACGTATCCTCAATTGGAATGGTACAGAGAGGATTAGCATGGTCCCTGTGCAAGGGTGACACGCAGATTCGTGGTGTTCCCTTTTTCATTTTTTAAAAATAAAAAGCAGAGGGAAAAGCCAAATGTGATCTATTTTTCCCCCATGGAACGCAGTTTTAAGGATGCCTTTTGTGAACTTCTTTATAAACATAATGAGAAGATGAGATTTAAAATTAGGAAAGTTTCGATTTCTCTCAATGTGCTAGAGGAGCCAACTGTGCTTATCCCGTTATGTGGTGATAAGGCAGCCTTTGACAGCCCCAGCCTGTGTGATAGAATGATCACAGCAGCCGGGAGAAAGGATCCAATAAGGGAACTGATCTGCAGAGTCCAGTTCTGTAGGTGCCAACATTGATCACCATAAATGTCCATAATGAGATCACACTGGGAGCTGCCTCATTCTTTTGGATAGTTTTGGGTTCTCGTGACAGACTACAGAAGTAAATGTGAAAAGAAACTGAAAATGATCCAAATCATACCACCAAACTGTGGCAGCCTCTTGTATTCCCAATTCATGTGATAGCTGGTTTTAGCTTATAATGAAAATTCATTGGACAATCCAGGAAAATTCAAGGAATCTTTACATTGTAATACATATACATATACACAAATATATGTATATGATTTATCAAACATTGAAGAAAATATATAATTTGGAGGGAATCAAGTAATATGATAATAATTTCTGCGTTCTCAGGAATGTTCCTTAACCTTTCCAGGTCTTGGCTTCCTCACCTGTAAAATTATGCTGGAGGATGTCTACTGTCCCTTCCAGCTCTATACTATGGTCCTCTAATTATTGGTTATTATTTTTGTTCACAGTAACATGCAAATCTATGCTGCAACCTTTAATAGTTACGACTTTGCCTTTCAGGTGGGAAAATGTAGTAGACCTATTTATTTTTAGTTTACCAAAATCACAGGCAGGGCAGATCCTGGAAGATTAATGATATTGTTTTTCGTGTCATAGAAGTTTGAAGGCCAAAAAGTGAAATTCTGAAATGTTCTGGCCATCCTTCATTTTAAAGGGAAAATCTTAAACTGTCTGAGTTATTGAAGGAAGATACTGTGATGTGAGAATCTATTCCCTCTACTGCTTTCTGCCCAGCCCTCCCTTTAAAGGCTAGGACTTAGCTCAGTCTGCAACCTAAAAGAAAGAAAATGCCGAAAAAGTTTAGAGGCAAGCCATAAACATAAGTACTGCGTACAAATATAAGAAAATAGAACCCCTAGGAAAAGGTGAAAGAAATTGGGCTTATTTAGCCTAGGGATGTTAAAGCTCATGGGTGACTCATCAGTGTTCAAGTATATTTGTAATGATCAACTGTTTATTGTCTCTGCTGTGTCTTTTGTAAGAAGAAATGAGCTTAAGCTTCACCAAGATCGTTTTGAAGTTAAAATGCAGGAGCGTATCCTGAGGGAATTGTTAAAATGCCAAATAAGTTAAAGAACTGATCTATGGTGGGGATAGGGCAGGGGAGACAAAAACACCTACAAAACAAAACTCACCATAAAGAGGATGGAATCATCATAGCATAGTGGGTAGAACATTGGGCTTGCAGTCAGGAAAAGCTGAATTCAAATTCTACCTATCTTCCTGATCTCATCTGTACAATAAGAGAGTAGAACAAAACAACTGCTAAATTTGCTTCTTACCTGAATCTTTAATTAAAACTGTGGCTTATTAACTGTGTCATATCCTTTGTTGCTTTAAGTAACTTCCAAAGTCATCTGATAGGTGTCACATTAGATAGAATACTAGAGCTGGAGTCAGGAAGATTAGTATGGCTGACTAATTGATGTTAACTGATAATCACTGAGTGGAAGGGGGAGCTCGTGAGCTATAGCATTAGAAAACCTACTCCTACGGATTAGCCCTAGGGGAGAAACAGTAATCACTCCAAGGGACCCCGTTTGCCGGTGGAAGTAGAAGTAGAAGGAGTGGCCTCAGAGCCTGTGTTACAGCAACAACTGTAAGAGGGAGTGACTTGAAATGCACAGAGTACTGCTCTCCAAGCCTGGAAAATCTAGGTTAAAGTTCTAGCTGTGCAGGTTACTGGTTCTTCAGTTACCTCGGGCATGTTTTAACCTCTCCGAGCTCTAGGTAACTCTATAAGACCATAGGTTGCGGAAAAGGTGCTGTCCCACGTTGGGAAAAGGAAATTCCTTGCCTAGGAGTTCTCACAAAATCATATGTTCAGTCCTATTCCTTTTCCTGAGGCATATAACATTTGCAAAATACTTTTTATGCATTATCACATTTGATTCTGACTGAAGCCCTGTAAAATAGGTGATAAGATACCCATGTAACAGATGAAGAAATAGACTGAGAAGAATTAAGTGACTTGCCAGGTCACAGAGCTATCAAGAAGCTGAGGTGGGATTGAACACAGGTCTTCCTGACTCTTAAGTCCAACACTTTATTCACTATGACATATAGCTGTCTCAGACCATTTTCACATCGCTCTTTAGAGTTTCACATACACTGACTAATTTGAAAATTAAATTAATCCAGAAATAGATAAGAAGGCATAGTAACAAGTAAGTAAATGCATTGCAAGGTGGGATTGGAGTGGGGAGTAGTTACATTTAAATGCCCATGTCCAGGTAACGTACAGTAAACTCATTTCTCATGATACTAAATCATGAAGACTGAAAGAGATAGGTTTTCAGGAGTCGTTGCTTTACACTTTGCACCCCATCACTTTTTTGTTGGCTTAATAATTTCTTTTGAAAAAAGACATTCCAAAGCTATGTTATTCTGGGTTATAAACAGTAATAGAGGATAGGGGTAGTTTGGGACAATGATAGGTCCCAGGTCTGGCAGAGCTGGTTACTTAAAGATTGTGGCAAACAGTAAGTTAGGAATCTAGGATGAAAAAGATAAGGTTAAAAGAATACAAACTTAATAGAGGCAAGTGTGTCCAACAGGCCAAGAATCGCACTGCACTGACAAACCAGTGCAATAAATCAGTTAAAAGAACACCACAGATGTATACAGGCCTCCAACTCAGGAGGCTCTTCTATATTTTCTTATAAGGCAACAACTCCCTCTAGGATATGAGCAGCCTCAAGGTCAAAGTGACTGAAGGGATATAAGGAAATAGTTGGATCACGAACCTGAAAGAAACTTTGGCAATAAATCAAATAGTCTAGGGATTCAGAAGCTGGAGTCAGGGATCCGTGGGTAGAATTCAGGGAATCTGTGACCTTGGATGGAGGTGGGAGGATTATATCTTCAAAATAATTAGTGTCTTTTGCAATCTTACGTATTTGATTTATTGCATTTAAAAACATTATTCTGAGAGGTGGCCCCTCAGACTGACACCACAGTAGTCCACAACACGCAGAAAAGTGAAGAATTCCTTCTTCTCTTTCACCTGCTCCCCCAGTGAGGGTCAGTGACTAGAATGACTTACCTGAAGTCTAATAGGCAGCAACTCGGATTCGGAGCTGAAAGGGCCTGCCTAGGCCATTAAGTTCAATCAAGAGAGATCAAGTGACTAGCTGAGGGTCCTCAAGATAGGAAGTACCTTTGTATCAGCACTCTGTGTTGACTCAAGTTGAGTGCAATGTCCACTCACCACACACCGCCTCCGATTGGTAGATGGACACCCTGATCGTAGACACTAGACATTTGCTCTGTCTCTTTTGAATGTAGCTTTGAATCTCGCTCTTGTGCTTGTGATTTTCTGATCGAAGTCTATTCCAAATCATTTGACATTGCATTTCCAGATCTCACTGAGCAGTCAGTTTTGCTTTGTATTCTCATTTGGCATCTCTTTACCTTCAGCTCTGTCTAACAGTGGGGCATCCTACTACCCTGCTTTTTCTGTCTGCATACTTTTCCAGCCTAATGGTCCTTTGTTACAAAGGAGCCTCATTTCATTGCTGATACACAGGTTGCTTTTAAATGTTTCAGTTAAGGAGTTGGACTAGATATCTGTTGTAGGAGTCAGGGTTACCCAATGGATAGAGTGCCAGACTTAAAGAAGAAATGCCCAAGTCCAAATTCTGTTTCTGGTGCTTACTCACTATGTGACCACTTCTCTGAGTTAACTCAATTCTCCGAGACTCGGTTTCTTTGTCTGTAAAATGAGATTCATACTATCTGGTATTACTTATGTCAAGGGATTGTTGTGAGACTAAACACAGGAATGTATGCAAAACACTATATAGATGTCAGCTTTTATTATGTGTAATGATAAATCCTATAACTAATCCTATAACAGTTTAATCTCATTTAACTAGGCTAGGCTTGTTTGATGAATTGTCTAATAAAGTTAAGGTTTAACTGGAAAATTGAGAGGTATGTGTGTTTGGGAGCTGGGATAGAGGGAACAATTAGTGTTCATAAGAATACCTGTCATTTATGTTGCTCTTTACCAAGGGCAGAACTCCAAAGCACTGATGTCATCCTTTTGCATGTAATAAAATTGAGGTTCAGAAAAGTTAAGTTATTTGTCCTTCATTCCCCAACTAGGAAGTGGCAAGCTCCAGGTTCAAACGTAGTTCTTAATAATCTAAAACTATTGGGTGTTTTTCTTTTTAAATTTTTCACAAATCAAAGTTTCCTTTGATGACTGAAGATCAAGTACCTCAGGGCCATCAGTCACATCACCAATGATCACTACATTTAGGGATAGATAAGTGAAAATATGTAATTGAAAGGAATTCGACGTCATGGATAGAGTTCTAGGCTTAGAGCTTTAGGTCCCACCTGTGATACACTTCATCTATGGGACCCTTTCAAGTCACTTAACCTTTCAGTCAATCAGTAAGCAGTTATTAAGCACCTACTATACTCCAGACACTATACTGAGTGCTGGTGACATAAAGAAAGATAAAAGACAGTTCCTATTCTCATTGAATATACACATATATACATATATATTATATATATGCACACACACGTACACACAATGTACGTGTGTGTGTATATACACACATACATATATGTACACACACATATAGGAAATATATATATATATAAATACCCATATATGTATTATATACCCATATGTATACAAATGGATATGAATAAGATATTGGATTGAATATTAACTGCCCTTAAAACATACCCTAAAGCAAGTTTCTTTATTGAATAAAACCCAGTTATGAAGTCATTTGGTGGTATTCACTTCTCTCCTAAAAGTGAACTCTAGAAAAGTAGTAATTGACAATTATTATCATTATTGCTTTCAAGTTAATGAAAGTGTTACTGCACCAAGCTGAGCCCATCCCAGTCACTGGAGATTTACAGTTTGGTCTAGAGTTAGATATCAGGTTGGACTAGGTGTCCTTTTCAGTCCTGTCCTCTAATTCTGTGATTCAGCAGTCTTTTAAATATGTAAGAAACCGTTTTACATTCCTTTTGAATTTTTAAGCACAGCGTTAGAGGGTATCTTATTTCATTAGTTTTGGATAGATAGAAAAATGTTTATAAAAAAAATTACCATCCCGCTTGAAGAAAGTGAACATAAAAGTGGAGATTAAATGTAATAAATGTTTTGAAGGACAAGGAATGGCTTACATTAGGAAAATTTCAAAGAAATATTTATGATCATCAGTTGGAACAATTCTTTCCAGTCATCCAATGGAACAGTATTGACTTTCTAACTAACTGATTATTAGCAGGTAAACAAAGCAGAAGCTTCATTTGGCAATAATAATAACCTCTAGGGAATTTAAATGTCTTTGCCTGTCTTCAAACAAGTCTATGCATAGTTCATTTTCCTTCTAATACTTGTGTTTTCTATCGTGACTATTTATAGTATCCATAACCAATTTCTCTGAAGAATGAGAACCCAGTTTGAGTATTCTCTGGGATTGAACATGCCACATATGACATAAAAATGAAAGCAAAGCTCCAAGAAAGATTACTTTGCATCTTTGAAGAAAAGTTTCCATTAAAGCAGTTTATAAAAATTAATAAGTCTATGGGGATTTGGGAAGAGTGAATAATTTTAGGATTATGGCAACAAGCAAGTGTCTCAGAAGAAAACAGAGAGATTATGCTATTTTATGTTTATGACCAAATAGCTGCTTAATACTTCACAGTTTCCACCCTAGGAGATTACAGATTTTTCTTCTCTTACTTTTCAAAGCCAGGATCTCTAATTCCCGATGTTTTCCTAGTTTGGTTAGAACAAACATCTGCGAGCCAGTAGAATGGGAAGCAGATACTGAGACCATTGTTTTATGTCCTATGGTGGATTTGCCTCGTTAACTGGGTTTTCTGTTGTGTTATAGCTCCCTAATCTTTGCTACAAACATTTTTAATATCACATCCCCGCACCTTTGTTTTCTTGTTGTAAACTTGTCTAAAAGATTGGTTGGTGACACGCACAAGCAGCTATTAGCATAATGCTTAGTATCATCTGTGTCTCAAATATTCATTTTTTATCAACTTCTCCCTATCCCAAGGATTTTTAACCTTTTTTGTGTCAGATTGTTTCTTTGGAAATCTGATGAAATCTATGGACCTGTTCTCAAAATAATATTTTTAAATTCATAAAATAACATACATAGGATTACAAAGGAAATCCATTTTATTGAAATGTCTGTCTGTCTGTCTGTATGACTGTGTATGTGTGCATGTGAGTATATATATTTATATACATACGTACATATACATATACATACACATATACATTTCAGAGACCCCTGTTTAAGCATGTACCTCTGACCGAAGAAGACAAAAGAAGCAAACAAAACAAAACAAAACAAAACGTGGATAAACAGTAGGGTGGGAAGAAGAATTAAATTTCAGTATGGAATATTTTTTTGCAGACTAATAGAAAAATAAAAATAAATCCACTCAGCTTGATGAATCCTATGTAATAGCTGGAAACTGCGGTTTACCAGGAAATGATTTAGCTTAGTGAAATGTATTTTACAGCTAATCCTTTAATATCTGTTTTACATATACCCTCCCCACTGTTAATATGGAACAGTAATGTAAGCTGGTAATTTTATGTCTTCTGTTTCAAATAGCTATCAGAAATGAGCATAAACAACAATCTCCAACTACTTGTTTATGCCACCATGAAGTTCCTTATCATGGGGTAGAGCAACAACAGATTGGGGAGGGCAGTGGATATACTTTGGGGATAAAGCTACAGGAGAATGAGGATGCAAATCTGCGTTAATGAAGCCTATGAGGCAAATTGATTTTACCACAGTTTCAAGTTAGGTTGTGAGGAACTCTAAGGTAATAAATCTGGAAGGTTGATAATGTTCAGCAACTTTGGACTAAATATCATGGGAGGTGAGACTGCAAGCAGTCACTACATATTCAAAGCAGAAATTACTTTTTGTGTAACAGGCCTCCATAAGTTTTATGAAATTAATGGAACCTCCTTGGCCAACTCAGATCAAAATACTAAAGAGTAACAAACAATAGTGCATATACCATGATAGTAATTTTTAAATAAACATTTACTTCACTTTCACCCTTTTCTCTAGTGAGATTTAGTGGCTGTTCTGGTGTTCTGTAATCAAACACCTAAAACGTGTGTGCGTGCGCGGTGAACCTTGAACTTGACCTCACCCTCCTCTAGCTTTGTTTCTTACTACCTATGCAACCCTTAGGTAAATCACTCTTTAAATTATTTGTGATAATGTATTTTGCCACAAAAATTCATGTGTATATGAATATAAGTGAATGAATATATGTACATATATATACATAGTGTTTAATTGCGATCTGTGAGATCTCTTCCAGCTCTGATAATCTAGGATTCTAGCCACGTTACTCTAAGGACCGATGATTTCATTAGGGCAGTGAACTTTCTCCTTTACCAAAGATCACAATCTGTATGCCATTTAGCAGCTAAGTTACTTTCTTCATCTGTAAAATGAGACAGATTGGACTAGATGCCCCTTGAGATCTCTTCCACCCTTGATCAAAAGCGAGGTCTATTAACATTTTTTTTAAGTTTTCAAAAACTGTATTCCAATATAATTGGATACCTTTGTACTCCTATGTATTTTATTTGATGCATTTTCAAACATTATTCTGAGAAGGGGTCCATAGGCTTTATCACAGTGCCTGTGGGATCCATGACACACAAAAAAATGTTAAGAAACTTTGATCTAGGAAATTGCCTGAGAAAAATAAAGGTTAAATGCCTTGCCTGTGGACACATTGCGCTTGTCAGGGGCAGAATCTGAAGTCATCTTTTCCTGACTCCCAGACCAGCACTTAATCTACTAATCTATGTTACCTTTAGGGTCAGATACTTTGCTTATGATAATTCCTTTAAGGATGTTTTTTAGAAGTGTCTATTATGAAAATTCTCAATAATTTGATGACTATATAAAACACAGACAAGGTATTTCCCAACTTAGTATCACCTTTTAACATAAGAAGGTAGTGGTTTTAGTGTCTCTTTGTTGTGTTTATCTGCACAACCTCAAAATTACACTTTTTATCATGGAGGAAGCATGATTTAGTGAGGAGAGTACTGGACTTGGAGGGGGCTATGCTGGTAAATGTTTCAGAACTGACTCTGGAGTTGGGGCAAGGAATGTATTTGTTATAAACTATTAAGTGCATTATTATCAATTTCTCTATCACTCTCTTAAGTCCAAAGAGTAGATAAAACAGTCAATCAAGTTTGCTGATAAATGCTTATACTGAAAATGTAACATCCACTCCTTCCAGCTTACTTCTGACTTGCGGTTGGACGTGCCTCAAATCCTGACTGTGTAAACCTAGGGAAATCACCTAATTTCTCCCAGGCTGTTTCCTTATCTGTCAGATGGGCATGGTAATATCACCGGTCTTTTAGAGAATTGCTATGAAAATCAAATGAGTTAAGTATGCAAAGTGTTTCGTAAACCTTAAAGTGCTGTATAAATGTAAACTGTTTTAATCAACATTAATGAGATGTGGCCCCATTTGAAAGCATACATATCTATGTCTTTTGGAGTGTTAAGTATGAGTATGAAAATGCTTATAAGGAATGGTGTCATATCTTGAAAGATGTAGGTTTAAACCCTAGGGTTTAAAGGTACATTATACTGAACCATGTTTATTCCTCTCTGTTAGCAAAAGGTGCTCAGGTAGCAGCCTCTCCCCCCCAAAATTCCCATATATTTCTACAATATACAAAAAGAACAAAAAAAAGTACTTTAGAGGTCATCTGGTCTAAATTCTTCATTTTATAGGTGAAGATAACTTAGGTTCAGTGAGGTTATGACTTGGCTTATATAGGTATATAATATGGCTATATAGATAGAAAATAGAAGAAATTTGAGTTAGGACCTTCTGACCTCAAAGCCAAGGCTCTTTCCATTGAATGGTACTGTGCCCTTCCCCAGGCAGGCTCCCACCTCAGCACAAACATTAATGTTCACAAAGATTAACATAATGATTGGCCTTTGGCAAACTGTGAAATTCAACAGCTACACTCAGCAAACACTTGCGAAAGGCACTGTTGGCAGAGTTCCTCTTCCTTGACCCTTTTCTTCGTTTTCTCAGTCCCTAATCCTCAGTCACCTATAGTCATCCTGTTCTCTTGTGATTCCTCTTCTGCTAAAGAAAGAACAGGACTTAAAGCAAGGGAGTTTGTCAGTTCATTACCTGACCTTGGGGTGTCTAGACTATTAATTTCATCTCCCATTGTGAAATGAAAGGTTTCCTTCTCTGTTGAAGTGACAGGAAAGCTTCAGGCATGTAAACAGAGAAGGGGGCAGCTGGATGATGTATGGGGTAGGGTTCTGGGCCTGAAGTCAGGAAGACTCATCTTCCTGAGTTCAAATCTGGCCTCAGACACTTAGACGCTATGTGACCTTACACAAGTTTTTTGCCCCAGTTTCCTCATCTGTAAAATGAACTGGAGAAAGAAATGTTAAACCACTCCAGTCTCTTTGCTAAGAAAACTCCAAATGGAGTCCAGAAGAGTGAGATATAACTGAAAGGACCGAACAAAAGGTAAGCAGGAACCAAGGCAGGCTATGAAGGGCTTTAGATGCCATTTCTAAGAACAGTTGGAAAATGCGTTAATTGCATTTTTTCCACCTTATTTGATTCCTTTTAATTTGATCCTTTTAATTAATTTTAATTTAAAAAAGTCTAAGTACCTACTCTTTACAGAAAATTTCTACTCAAAGGTGGGAAGTATAGAAAAATATAGATAAAGGTTTTCTAACCTCATGCAACCTTGAGCCTAGTAGAAGGACTTGGTATTTGTACAAATGAGTAGAATACATCATAAGTACCTAGTAGAGGGGAAGACAAAATGCTGTGTGATGCTGAAATAGGGCTTTCTATTTGTAAATCATTTCATAAACTCAGTGGAGACTCCCAACTATCCAGTGACTAGAGTTCACCTCCGAAGCAGCCACCTCTCACACATGGGGTATGTGACTTTTGCTGGTTCACTCACCCTGTCAAGGTCACTTGCAACTCTGAGTTATAGAGCAAGGGCCAATCTACACTAGTAGAGGTAATTTACTTACTGGAAATTCCCTATACCGATAAAATCACAGCTTTGCCACCACCAAAACAACCCTGTGAGGTATCACTGGCCTTGTCATCATCATTGTAGAAAAGGAAACTGAGATTTAAACAGGTTAAGTGATTTGCCCAGCTAGCATCAGAGGCAGAATTTGAACCCAGGCCTTCCAACACTCCACTCAAGACACTAGGCTTCCTTTCAAGATTAAGAAGACTTTAGTGAGAAAATGCAAGGCATCTCAGACATGCTTGTGAAGTAGAAATATACCCACTGATTGTTTGTATTCAGGGGCACCAGGTTTTTCCTTAAACAGTTTCATTTGGGAAGTCAGTGTCAAGGAAAGCACAATTCATGAATTTGCTAAATTATTCTTTTCTACAGCAGACATCAGAATTGTACTTTGTAGCTGTAATATATGCATGTGCACACATACACATACACTCGCCCTCTCTCCCTCCCTCTGTCTTTCTTTCATACACACACACACACACACACACACACACACACACACACGTCAAGATTTGAAGCTTAATCCAGTTTATTTGAAGAAAGATTTGGGGTAGTATTTGTTAGTGTTACTTTAGCTTTTACTTGTTTTCTGGATGCATTAAAATTATAACTGGCTATCAGTTTTTATAGACATAGAAGTATCAATGGGAGGGAAAGCATTAATTCACTGTACAAATCTGGAGAACACTTAGTTTAAACCATGAGAACCACGTGCCTATGTAGGACTGGAATTTTCCTGAGGCACAGAGCAGTGAATTGGTATGTGGGACTCAAATACATACTGTCTAGCCATTATGCTTTTTCCATGTTCAAGTTATCAGCCCTTGAACCACAAAAAGGGGATTAAAAAAGGGAAGCTTAGGCCAAGCCTCATAGCAGGCACTAGGCAGTCCCTCACAAAATTACCAAGTACTAGCTTGTGCTTGGTCAGGGATGACTTAAAATATGGCAATTTGCCCCCTCTGACCAGTCAGCATATCTGGAAAAGCCTGAGATAGGACTCAGGCTGATGAAGCATTGGCTTTATCCATACCCATTTGTACCTGCACATTCACCTATTTTTAACCATTATTTGTGCAAAGAGGCTCTCAGCATCATTCCATCCCCCTTAAATTTCAATATGTGGGGAAAGATGAGGGAGGAAGATTATATCTGTGTAACGTTTCCGAAGATAAAGAGCCTTGCAAATTCAGCTAAATTCAATAAAGATATTAATAAGCCTGTATCATGTGCAGAGGCACACTGTGTACTAGGCACCAGAGAAAAGGCGAGTTTAGATAAGGACTTTACCATCTGATACGGGCTGGGACACACAGTTAGGCAGGTAATTATGGCTAAATAAACACTTGAAACACAGTAAGTAAAATACAGATGTGTAAGTGAAAAGTGATAGGCATTTCAGGTGGAAAAGGCAACCCTAGTTCAATCACTTATTAATCATTAGTCAGTGAAATAATTTATTCTTTCTTGATGGATATAACATTGAATAAATTCTTAACATATGCCGGACATTGTGCTAAATTCTGAAGATACATGTAAAAATAAACAACACTCTCGCTGCCTTCAAGATGCTTACATTTTAATGTAAGAAGACAGCACACAAAGGGGGCGAGGAATCAGAAAAGGGTAAGAGGAAAAAGATACTTCATCAGGAGCATGACTGCAAAAAGTTGCATGGTTCTTGGTTCCAAGCTTGATAAGACAAAAAACTAACCTCTCTGAGGTTGTTTCTTTGTTTAGAAAATGGTTATAATAACACCACCCCCTTCTATATCATAAGGTATTTGTGAGGATCAAAAGACATGATATATGCAGAAGGGTTTTGTAAACCATAAATCCTATGTTTTTATAATAATACATCATTGTCTATCTCTCCTCCTAGAAAAAGGTTTCTTTTGAATGAAAACTCCTTGAGGCATTTGATAAATGTTTATTGATTCAAATTGAACTGTTATGTTCCTTTTGTGCTCACTGTACCAAGTACCTTGGCAATTAGTTGATAAGAAGGGGAAGGAGGAGGAGGATGCAGATTCTGGGAGCTTTTGGAGCTGATATAACTCTCCAGGTCAGGATTACTTGGTACCTGCCCCTTCTACCACATTTTTAGCTCCAACTGGGAAAAGGAGGGAAGAATGTGTGTGCACATAGGGTGTTAACGTAGTGAATGAACGAATTAATGCAAGAAAAATAATTTCTTAAACTTTTGCTATATGGGAGATGTTGGAGATACAAAACCCAAAATGAGACAGTCATTGCTATCAGGAAACTTGAATTCTAGTAGGGAAGGCAATACGGGTGAAGGAGAGAGAAAGGAATTTGGGTCTGAAAAATCCCATGGTTATGAATGAAACCATTGGGAAGTGAATTGTTGTGCCCTTGTCTGTCTGTGTTTGTCTTTCATTTTCAAAGAAGACTACAACATCAGAGAAATTACTACTTGCACGTGACTTTGATTTAAGTGAGGAAGGGCTGTGCAGGTCACCAGCCTCACTTCTCCAGAGCCATCTAGATCCAGGGACTTGATATTCCTCAGGATGACTGGAGATGACCCAGGATGCAATGGGAGACCTTGACCTATTCAGGTGTGCCCTTGTATTCAGGGTAAGAGATAAAAGAACTATCTAACTTATTGCAGTCTTCCAGACATGCCCCTGATGGAAGTACCTTTTTCCTCCTTACCCCTTTCTGCTTCCTAGCACATATTTGTGTGTGTGTGTGTGTGTGTGTGTGTGTGTGTACATACTTTCTGTGTTGTCTTCTTCCATTGGAATGTAAGTACCTTGAAGATAAGGAGGGTCTTATTTATTTTTATATGTATCTCCAGAATATAGCACAATGTCGGGCATATGTTAAAGGTATATTCAATGCTTTATCTAAAAAGCAAGCTTGTTTTGGTGGTAAAATGCCCAACTAGGGCAGATTTCCTGTTGGCTGAGGGGAATGTGCTAGATAGAATGAATTAGGTAGCTTTGTACTCACTCATCTGTCAGCTGGACAGCTCAGTCCTAAGAATTAAAAAACTGAGTGGCTTTATTCAGAGGACTTGGTCTCAAGTCTAGTCTTAGGTCTTTGTTCCAGGTAAAAGACAGGAGAATTCCCAATTTTTTGTATTCATTTTTTCTTTAAAAAAAGTCATTTCTAGTCTTCTCGTTTCGTTCGCACTCAGCTGTTGCTTCTTGCTTAGGCAGGGTTTCGGAAGACCCCCACCAAGGTGCTATCTCAAATGGAACATGCCATGGAGGCTGTGATGTTTACATTTCATAAGTTTGCTGGAGAGAAAGGCTACTTAACAAAAGAAGATATAAGAGTTCTCATGGAAAAAGAGTTCCTCAGGTTCTTGGAAAACCAGAAAGACCCTTTAGAAGTAGACCAGATTATGAAAGACCAGTGTCGAGATGGCAAAGTGGGCTTCCAGAGTTTCTTTTCACTAATTACTGGGCTGACCATCACATGCAATGACTATTTTGTTATACACATGAAACAGAAGGGGAAAAAATGAGCCCAAGCCATGGAACTCCCCCCAGTCCTAATCCATTGCAGTGTCCTGAGTTGTCAGTTTTGAGATATCCCCATATAGCTCCCCCTAGGATGAGGCAGCTGCATGAACAGACTCAAGCCCTCAGAATGTACAAATGAACTCCATGCTTACAATTTGACAGTTAGGGAAAGAAAATGCAAATATATGTCAGATAAGCTTTTGATTTTTTTATATTATATGCACCTTCTACCCCACAATTAAAAATAAAAAAGATACTTTTTTAATGTCAAAAAAAGTCATTTCTGTTCATTTTTAAGGGACATGAATTAGGTGACAGAGGCTCTCTGACTAGTTTCAAACTTGAGTAAACATTGAAAAAGAGCCTGTGTGGGATGGCTTTACATTGTACTTTTGTGGCAGTTCCTCAAGCATGATGGATTTTAACCAGATGGCTAACAGATAGCATGTCAAAGCTCTGTCTGAAACTTTAGGTTTGAAATTATGATCTCATGTTGAACACAGCCTGTGGGGAAAGTGTTTCATCCTTGAACCTTGATTCATTCACTTATGTATGTTTGTATGTATGTATGTATGTGGACAGCTAGGTGATGCAGTGGATAGAACACCAGTGTAGGAGTCAGGAGGACCTGAGTTCAAATCTTACCTTAGACACTTGATACTCACTAGCTGTGTGACCTTGGGCAAGTCCCTTAACCCCAATTACCTCATCCTGGGTCACTTCCAGTCATCCTGATGAATATCTGGTCACTGGATTCAGATGGCTCTGGAGGAGAAGTGAGGCTGGTGACCTGCACAGCCCTCACTCACTCAAAACAAAGTCAAGTGCAAGTTATGTCATCATTTCTCTGATGGCATGGTCTTCTTCAGGAACAAAGGATGAGCACACACATGTATGTATTTAGTCATTTATTTATTTACTAGCATTAAATTAAATGTGTGTTTCTAAATCTAAAATCGTGATTCTGTTATTTCTCTTCTCCCCTCAATATATTGCCTATTCCATTGTCATGTCTGTATCACCTTAGTCTGGTAATTTCCTCTCACTGGCCCTCAGTTTCTTCTAATGTAAAATGAAAGGGTTAAAGCAGAAAATCTCCAGGGTACATTACAATTCTAAAGTCCCATTTCTTTACATAGTTTATGAGACAGTGCTGCAGAGTGGAGATTCTCATGATCTTTAGGAGCCAGCATTTAAAAGTGGTGAGGTAAAAAGGAAAAAAGAAAATCCCTGGTTGTGGTTGTTACATATGTCTTGATCTGCATTCTGGAAAAGGACAAAACATCAGTATGTTGGGCTCTCTTTGTGACCTCAGCACTTAACATGGTACCTGGAATATAGTAGACATTTAGTAAATGCTTGTTAAATCTTGACTTGGGACACATATTTCTGAATAGGGACTGCAGCTTGGTTCCAATTAGATTAGTTCAAAACTGAACTCCCTGAAGTAGCCACATATATTTGCACACATATCATCTGAAGGTTTTATTAGGTAAAATTTGGCAGTTGTTTCAGTCTACTAAAATATGCAGTGTGAATTTGAATAATGTGAGCACCACTGTTTGCATTCATCGTGACCTCGCTGTAGCCTTGTTTGGGTGACTCACCAGGATGGGCCTCGTCTTCTCACCTGCCGGTTTTGATGTTCCGTTGTTTCATTTGTGTCCTACCTTTCATGACCCCATCTGGGTCTTCTTAGCAAAGGTACTGGAGTGATTTGCCATTGCCTTCTCCAGTTCATTTATCAGATAAGGAAGCTGAGACAAACAGGATGAAGTGATTTACCCAACAAGTGAGTGAGATGCGTTTTTAAGTCACAAAGATGAGTCTTTCCTACTTCAGGCCTCGCATTCTATTCACAGCATCACCTAGCTGCCCGCTATGTTTCCAAACCTAGGATATATTGCTCCTTTTCATAGACTCTGTTCCATTCTACAAACTGGTTTTTTTAATTGTTCTTTGAATGCAATACTCCGTCTTCCCAGTCCATGTCTTTGTGTATAGGCTGTCCCTCTATTTGAAATGTATTTATGCCTCATCTCTACCTCTTAGAATCTCTAGTTCCCTTCAGGACTCCCAGGTGCCTTTTATAATAAGCCTTCCCTTTGCCCCACAGCTATTAATGACTCCTTCCAAATGACTGCAATGTCTTTTGCATTGACTTATGTGTGTAAATGTTGTTTCTCCCATTGGATGTAAGCTACTTGAGAACTATTTTTTTAATCTTCATAATACCTAATATCTAACACACTATCTGGGACGTAGTAGGTGCTTAATAAATGCTGGCTGATTGATTGATTGAAGGTCCTAGCTATGGAGACTAGAATTAGCAGGTTAAGCAAGGTTTTAAAGGACACAAATGGAGGAGCAACTGATCTATTCAGGATGCTCTCCAACTTTGCCAGGGTAAGAATAGCAGAAAGACCACTAACCCCTATGGGAAGATAAAAAATGATTTCAGCTGAGACTAGGAAAATAGTCAGATTAAGTTAAAGGTAATCATTTGTAAAAGCTGAGTCAAAGAGTACAAGTGCTACATTGTACTTGCAAGTTTACAGTTTCTTTCTTTCTTTCTAACTATTTATTCATTGTGCCTCTTGGTACAGCCAGCAATTTCCCTTGGATACTTCAGTTGTTGATTTAGAGAAAAAGCAACATTAAATAAATCATGCTTTTTAGCAGGTGTCAGAGGGTACAATGGAAAGAATACTGACTCTGCAATCAGAACATTGGGTTCAAATTCCACCTCTGCATCTTACTAGAAGTGTGGTCTTGGCCAAGTCACATAACATCCCTGAGGTCAATTTCCTAAACTGAAGAAGTTAAATGAAGTCAAAATAAATGAAATAAAAATAAAATTTTAATTTAATAAAATTTAATTTAATAAATTTAATAAAAATTTTACAAAATGAAGTAAAAGTAAAATGAAGAAGTTAAATTTGATAACCTCTGAGGTAATTCATAGTTCCACAACTGTGTTTCTGTGATCAATACCTTGAGGAAGACCCTACCTCATCGGCCATTGATTCCATTGTAATCCAACACACAGCCCTGTGGTCCTCATGGGCAGGGCTAAAAAGCCTGGTAGGTCCCTCCCAACTCCGAATTTATAACCCTGTGACTTGTTTTTCAAAACCAACTGCACTAAAAGATGAAAAAGTTAAACACCACATTCACCTCCTTTGTCTTTATTAAAATACCATTCAAGTCAAGTCAACAAGTATTTATTAAGCACCTACTGTGTGCCAAGCACACTACTAAGTTCTGGGGATGCAAAGAAAGACAAAAACCAGCCGTCCTCTCAAGATTACGACCTAAAAGGGGAGACAACATGCTAATTACCATGTAATAACAATAAAGATAGCTAACATTTGAATAGCATTTAACTGTGCTAAGCACCTTATAATCATCCTCTTGTTTGATCCAACAACATGCAGACTAGACAAATTGGAAATAATCTTGGGGTGGGGGAATTGTACTAGCCTTAAAAGAGGAAAGGTGTTATGCAGATGTTTTTAGCTGAGACTTAAAGGAAAATAGGGAAGCTAGGAGGGAGAGATGAGGAAAGAGAGCATTCCATGTCCAGAGGATATTCAAAGATGATGCTTTAAGATGGAAGAGTCTTATAGAGAGAGACAAAAGTTTGGATTTTTTTTTCTTCTGACTCTGAACAGCAAAACATGAAGATACACAATGATTTCCTTCAAAGTTCACACAAGCAGAGAACAAAGAAGGCTGCAGAAGTCTGTGAGAAATAACATTTTGTTTTACGCTGAAAAAAAACTATAGGTAGTACAACAAAACAATGGCTCAATTAGAAAACGCTTGTCAAAGTATCAGTTAAAGTAATTAATGTTAAAATGGAAATCTTGAGTTGCTTCAGGATCTTTTTTGCTACCAAGATGACTAGCTTGACTCTAAATGAAATCTTTCTTTCCACCTCCCCACCCCTATCAAAACCCAGCCAAGTAGAAAGCAGAACATTCCCAAAGTTCTTAAGAAATGACAGGCAGGCAAATGAGTTTAAACTTAGCTCTTAGTTCATCTAACCTGTGCCCTGAGAACAAATCCTTTTCTGTACTTGCCTGTAGATCTTGCTGTGTTTCAGACAGTTCAGAACGTTCCCAACTCATACTCACCTCAATTATATGTCTAATTGGCATAAGTGAGGGCTTTCCAAAGTGATTTCTCTATCTCCTCCCCCTCCACCACCCCCTCTCTGCTTCCTCAGGCTGGTGGATTTTGAGCACAGATTTTAGGGGTAGTGTGTAATTCCCCTATTGTAGGTTTTCTACTTGACTTGTGGGCTATTTTACCAGGAGGTTTAATCAGATATTGTCTTGTACATACTTAGCTGCTTCCTTGTCTTCCATGTCCATGAATCTATTGTCTCCTTTCTTTACCTGAGCTATATCATTTGGTTAACTTGTTTTGTAAATTCATTTGGATTTTCCACTGTGCCCAGATAGTATGTCCATAGCGTTGTGGAAGGTGCGTTAGACTAAAAGATTGAACAGCTGTATTCTGGTTTTGACTGTGTATCTAAATAACTTGGATGAGTCATTTAACTTATTTGGTCCTTAACTCTTCACATTTGCAAAATGATAGGGTTGGATGAGATGATCTCTTAGTCCCAGCAATAGTATTTCGTAACTTTCACCCCCATATTTTAAAATAGAATGACTCATTTTTGAAATATCAGATTACAAGCATTCTCACATGGCATTTTATTATGAGGAATTGTTGATAAAATAAATATATGATTGGATTTGTTTTCAGAGAACCTTGGTTCAAAATCTCGCTCTGTCCCTTACTAAAGTATTTTGGGCAAGTCACTTTTCCTCTTTGAGCTTCATTTTCCTGACCTGTGAGATGATGCCTTATGATCCTTTCTAATGAATAGGAAGTCACAGCCCACAAATTGAAGAGAAGTTCTTAACCTTTTTTTGTCATGGCCCCATTTGACTACTGAAGCATATGTACCCCGTTCTCAAAATAATGTTTTTAAATGCATTTGTTAAATGCATTAAGATTACAAAAGAAACCAATTATATTGATATAAAGATGGAATTTTCCCCGGTTCCTATACCTCCCTGAAATAGGTTCACAGACCCAAGGTTACTGACCCTTGGTCTAGATAGTAAATTACCTAATTAACTTCCTGTGAATCTCCCCACTGAGCCTGGTAAATGGTTCCATGGGGCAATAGGTACTTAACGGAATGGTTATTGCCTGATCAATTAGAATGGAACCCCCTCAGGGCAGGAGTCACTTCTCCTATGCTCTTTTATCATACCACAATTCTAAGTGTGATTCACCTCGTGTTTATTTAACAAAATGTTCGTGAATTCAGCAATCTATAGCAGATGAGGGCATTCTATGTATGTGCCACCCAACAAGGAAAAACTGTCTTCTTGGGAAAGTTGCTTCGAAACCCCAGTTGAGATGGAGGTACTTTTGACAGAAGATTTAGACCGTTCCCTTCAAATGATTTTGACATTGAAAGCTTTCTGCAGAGAAGAAAAAGAAACTGGGACTGTCCTAAGGCTACTAAGCACACTCAGGGCATTGCAAAGATTGATATGAGAGATGAGTGTTAAAGTTGACAAGGAAAATAATTACACCATGGAATAGTGGATAGGTGGGTAGTTTAAAAAAAGGATTAGCTCTAAAAATTTCTGACAGAGTAACATCTCTGAATTGAGATTAGGTAATGATGGACATATTTTTAAAAGGTCTTTAGGAAAATAGTGAGAAGGTGAACTCACTTCTTGTCATTTCAGCAGGTTGAGTGAATGTCAGATATTATGGTTTTTCTTTACATCCTCGAAATGGAAATGATGGCATAATTAATTAAACATTACCTTTTATCCGAAAAAGATTTTTTGTCCTCAGCTCAAATTTTGTGACAATCCAAGAAATGACCATATAACAGTTATATAATATGCAGTTATCTAATATTCAGTTATATAATTAATACTTAATGGAATCAAATGAAACACTGTGAAATGTGAAACAAGGGTCTCCTACAGTTCTCTCTTGATGGCATCTGGAAGGGTAGGTGAAGGCTCACTTCTCTGAGTAAGCCAGAATTTATAATGTATAATACACGAACAATATAAAATCTAGGGAAATCATTTGGTGATTAAAACTTCCTACTAAGCATTATCTAAATCATTTTAATAGCTACTTAAAAAATCTTCCATGTACTTCATTTAAGTATCCTCAGCACATCCAAAGCCTCTAGTTTTCCATCTAATTATTCAGAAAGCATTCCTACAAATGGTCCACACATGAATTGGTAAGCATTTATTAAGCACTTCCTATGTCCCAGACATTTTACTAAGCATAGGGCATACAAAGACAAACATAGTCATTTCCCTCAAATAACTTACATTCTGAAGTGTGAGATATGCAAATATACAGAGTATACGCAGAATAAATACTAAGAAGCTTTGGGTCAGAGGGCATTAGCAGCTGGGGGGTAGGGAGGTTGAGAAAAAGTTTCATGTAGAAGGTGCCCCATGAGTCTTGAAGAAAACTGGCTATTTCAAATACCAGTGAAGGCAAGGGACAGACAGCTAGAGGCAAAGCAAACAATGTACAGGAGAAAAAGGAAATGATTAACAGAGGTAAGACAATAGAATTAAGAGGGATACAGAAGGATTTCTGTAGAAAGTAAGATTTTAATTGAGACATAAAGAAAGCCAGAGGTAGTAGGGCAGAGGAGGATCCCAGGTTAGCTAGCAAGGAGCTAGCAAGATACAATACCCAGAACCAAGACAAGAAGTGTCTTGTTCATGGAATAGACAGGGGGACAGAGTCACTGGATCAAAGAATGTATGTTGGTGAGTTAGGTGTAAGACTGGAAAGATAGGAGGGGCCTAGCTTCCAAATATACAATCCTACCTCTCTTTCCTTCTCAAAACTTGGGAAGGGGAAATGTAGAAATAAATACAGCAACCACAAAACTCTTCATTTGATTTGCCTATATAGATGCTAAAGGGCCCTGATTTTTCTTTTTTTTTATTATTAAATGTATTTACTTTTGGTTTTCAACATTCATTTCCACAAGATTTTGAGCTCCAAATTTTCTCCCCATCTCTCCCCTCCACCCACCCCAAGACAGCTTGCATTCTGATTACCCCTTCTCCCAATATGCCCTCCCTTCTATCACACCCCTCCCTTCCCGTATCCCCCATCTTCTCTTTTTTTTGTAGGGCAAGATAAATTTCTATACCCCATTGCCTGTATTTCTTATTTCCCAGTTGCATGCAAAAGCAATTCTCAACATTCATTCCCAAAATTTGAGTTCCAACTTCTCTTCCTTCTTCCCTCCCCAATCATTCCCACTGAGAAGGCAAGCAATTCAGTATAGGTTATATATGTGTAGTTTTGCAAAAGACTTCCATAATAATATTGTGAAAGACTATTTTTCCCTCCATCCTACCCTGTCCCCCATTTATTCTGTTCTCTCTTTTGACCTTATCCCTCCCCAAAGGTGTTTACTTCTAATTACTCCCTCTTCTCATTTGCTCTCCCTTCTGTCATCCCTCCCCACCTCTTTATCCCCTTCTCCCCTAATTTCCTACTATTTAAGATAGATTTTCATACCAAATTGAGTATGCATGTTCTTCCCTTCTAAAGCCAAATGTGATGAGAGGGAGCTTCACTTTTTCCCTCTCACCTCTTCCCTTTTCCCCTCCACTGAAACAGCTTGCCTCTTTTATAAGAGATAATTTGCCCCATTCCATTTCTCCCTTTCTCCTCTCAATATATTCCTTGCTTACTCCTTAATTTTATTTTTTTAGATATCATCCCTTCCTATTCAACATGCCCTGTGCCCTCAGTCTATATGTATATAGTCCTTCCAACTACCCAAATACTGAGAAAAGTCTCAGGAGTTACAAATATTATCTTTCCATGTAGGAATGTAAACAGTTCAACTTTTAGTAAGTCCTTTATGATTTCTCTTTCCTGTTTACCTTTTTATACTTATCTTGATTCCTGTGTTTGAAAGTCAGATTTTCAGCTCTGGTCTTTTCATCAAAAATGCTTCAAAGTCCTGTATTTCATTGAATGACCTTTTTTCCTCTGAAGTATTATTATTATACTCAGTTTTGCTGGGTAGATGATTCTTGGTTTTAATCCTAGTTCCTTTGACTTTTGGAATATCATATTCCAAGTCCTCCCATCCCTTAATGTAGAAGCTGCTAGATCTTGTGTTATCCTGATTGTATTTCCACAATACTCGAATTGCTTCTTTCTGGCTGCTTGTAATGTTTTCTCCTTGACCTGGGAACTCTCGAATTTGACTACAACATTCCTAGGAGTATTTCTTTTCGGATCTATTTCAGGAGGTGATTGGTGTGTTCTTTCAGTATTTATTTTACCCTCGGAATCTAGAATACCAAGGCAGTTTTCCTTAATAATTTCATGAAAGATGATGTCTAGGCTCTTTTTTTGATCATGCTTTCAGGTAGGCCCATAATTTTTAAATTATCTCTCCTGGAACTATTTTCCAGGTCAGTTATTTTTCCAGTGAGATATTTTACATTATCATCTGTTTTTTCATTCTTTTGGTTTTGTTTTGTAATTTCTTGGTTTCTCACAAAGTCATTAGCTTCCATGTGCTCCATTTTAATTTTTAAAGAACTATTTTCTTCAGTGAACTTTTGAACATCCTTTTCCGTTTGACCCATTCTGCTTTTTGAAGCATTCTTCTCTTCATTGGCTTTTTGGATCTCTTTTGCCATTTGAGTTAGTCTATTTTTAAAGGTGTTATTTTACTTCTTCTTTTGGGTCTCCTTTAGCAAGCCGTTGACTCACTTTTCATAATTTTCTTGCATTGCTCTCATTTCTTTTCCCAGTTTTTCCTCCACCTCTCTTACTTGATTTTCAAAATCCTTTTTGAGCTCTTCCATGGCCTGAGACCATTGCATATTTTTCTGGAGGTTTTGGATGTAGAAGCCTTGACTTTGATGTCTTCTTCTGATGATATACTTTGTTCTTCCTCATCCAAAAGGATGGAAGAAAATACCTTTTTGCCAAGAAAGTAACATTATATAGTCTTATTTTTTTCCCCTTTTGGGGGCACTTTCCCCAGCCAGTTACTTAACTTTTGAGTCTTTTGTCAAGTGGAGGGTATATTCTGGGGACCTATAAGTTCTCAGTTCCTCCAGAGTGGCACAGTCAAGGGAGAAGAGTTCACTCCTCTCTTGACCTGCACTGTGGTCTGGGAGCAGCCACAAGCATTCTTATCTGCTTGGGATCTGTGAGTAGGATTCCCTGTCCACAGTCACCACCAGCTCCACCACATCAACATTCTTCCTTACCGCAGCACCACCACTCAGAACTGAGACTCACATTAGCTGCTCAATTCCCGCAGGGTCTTTAGGCTGAAGGCTCCCAAAATTTATGCTGCTGCAGTGGCTACTGCTGCCCTGAGGTAGGTGCTAGGGCTAGACCCTTCTCCCTTCTCACCCAGGTGAAAGAGCTTTCTTACTGACCTTTGAAGCTGTCTTTGGTGTTTGTGGGTTGAGAAACCTCGGAATAATAGCTGCTACCCATGATTCCGAGGCCTGAAACCTGCTTCAGTGCTGTCCATGTGGTGTGGTGCGTCCAAGGCTAGGCTGCGCTTTACTCTGAGCCTGGTGCAATAGACCTTTCCTATCCACCTTCCTGGCTGTCTTGGTCTGGAAATCTCTTTTACTCTGTTGCTTTGTGGCTTCTGCTGCTCTAGAATTTGTTTAGAGTCATTTTTACAGGTATTTTATAGGCTTTTTTTATTTTATAGGAATAGAGCTAGAGCAGGTTAGTCCTTCTACTCTGCCATCTTGGCTCTGCCCTCCCTGATTTTTCTTCAGTATTGAAAAAAGACTACCCAAGTTCTCCAGATTTGGTCTGCCTTCCAACTTACCTTGTGTTATTGAATGGAGCTTTAGTGTCCCATCATGTTCAGCAGTTCCCAGAGTAAAAATGCAGCATTTTATTGTTGATTCTACATAATTCAGTATCTTTCATTGAACATTTATTGAGTGTCAAGATTTTTTTAAGTTACCCTCTGCATTGTGGTTCAGTGGAAAGTAAACTAATGCTCTAGTCTGAGGACCTGGATTCAAATCCTGCTTCTGTGATGAGGGACTTTAATGAACGCCCTTCTCTTAATTTTCTCATCTATAAAATGAAGGGGGTAGAACAGGTAATCTTTAAGTTTCCTTCCAGCTTCAAATATATGACCCTGTGATTTTAAGTTACATAAGCAAAGCAGAAGCAAATATATCCTAAACAATCTTATTAGACTATACTACTACATAGAATATTTTGAGCACTTTGAGGATCTGATGAGCAGAATTCAGTTCAATTCAATAAGAAATATATGTGTTTATCAGATGCTAGTAAGTCTCTAGGGATTCAGGAAAAGAAAATTCATCTCTCCCAACAAGGCTGCTCCTCCTTTCTGAGAAAAAATATCATGTCTATAGTTCTAATCTCCTGGGAGAAGAGTCTTCAGTCATTACATTTCTGAGAAACTCATGACATTTTCATCCCTGCAAAATCAAGGACAATGAGTCCTCTAATTCATTGCATTGAGGGGGACATTTTTTCTGCTTTGAATCACAGACGTGGAATTATGCAGAGAAAACAGAGCTGGGTGATTGATGTCAGTTAACTCATCTGATATCAGAGTGTGGTTTGGCACTAACTGCACTGGCTTTGATAAGGTCCTGGAAGCTAAGATTTGTCTTTTGCACTGTTACAAGGCCATGAAACAAGGATGTGTTTTTCTGTTACTATGTAAACTCTGTTGCTTAGTGTCTATTTTCATAGATTTAGTCTTTTTTTTAATACTGGACCTGAGATCTAATCAATATGTGGAAGTTTTATATATTAAAGTTATTATTATAGAGACAAACATCCAAATTACACAGAACATCAATCCCAGCAATGAAACTGTAACAGCTACACTCCAATTATTTATGGAACATACATAGACCCATGTATTCTAAATATACTAAAAAAAAATACAAAGTAGTTGCATACATAAGAATATACAAATTCCTCCAAACAGCATTGCATGCAGTTTTTATTTGTTTGAAAATGATGGGAAAAACAAAAAAGCTATAATGAGTGATCACACTTCAATTCACCAAGTGTTTCTTAATCATGTATTATGTCATTCAGGGATTCTAAGAAAGGAAAAGCAGCTGATATGGTCATGTGACAAGAGCAAGGGATGAAAAGTAGATAGCCAGAGTGCTCATCCTTGATTCTAGGAGAAATCCAGAAAGGCCTTCATCATATTGGGTGAGCCCCTTGTGCAAATCTTTAGGGATAACATGAGCAAGTCCTATAGGATGGGCAGGCTTGGACAGAGGAAAAGCCATCAATTAGGGTATGAATCTGTTGAGTTTGAGATACTGCAAGCATATCCAAGTGGAGATGTCCCATAGGCATTTCAACATACAGGAATAGAAAGAACTCAGGTGAATTCAGGGATGGAGACATATATTTGCAGGGCATCATTGATTGCTCAATTTGTAAAACAGGATCAGTTATGAAAAGGCCAAAGTGGAAAGATATGAGGAAGAAATCATGTATCTTAGTCCTGTGTTTCCTAGGAGATCCCTGCTTCTTCTTTGAATTTGTCACTCCCCTTCTCACACCCTGATCCCTCCAAAGTGACTGCCCGGCTTTTCCTCGCATACCCTATTTTATCTACCATCACTGTGCATTTGCCCATATTGTCCTTTATGCCTGCAATTCATTCCTTTCAATCATCTCTACCTCCTAGATTCCTTGGTTTTCTTCAGACATCAGCTTAGAAAATATCTTCTATATCAGGTTTATCTTGATACCTCAGGCTCACTAGTACTTCTCCCTCCACAAACTGCCTTGTAATGTATACATACATACAGACAGACATATTTGTGTACAGGTATACCTCAGAGATATTGTGGATTTGGTTTCTGATCACTTCAATAAAGTCAATATCACAATACAGCAAGTCACACAAATTTTTTCGTTTCCCAGTGCATATGAAAATTGTTTCAATTCTCCTGTATCTGTTATGTATATAATAATATTAAGTCTTTAAAAAACAGTGTATATTCTTTAATTAAAACATACTTTATTACTTTAAAAAAATGTTGACCATCATCAGAGCCCTCATGGAATTGTAATCTTTTTGCTGGTGGAAGGTCTTGCCTCGATGTGGACAGCTGCCCACTGATCAGGGTGGTGGCTGCTGAAGGTTTAAGTAACTATAGCAATTTCTTCAACAAGACAACAATGAAGTTTGCCTCATCGATTGACCCTTCCTTTCACTTGAACACCTGGAGGCCCCTGTAGGGTTATTAATTGGCCTAATTTCAATATTGTTGTGTCTCAGGGAATAGGGAGACTCAAGGAGAGGAAGAGAGATGGGGGAATGGCCAGCTGTGGAGCAGTCAGGACACACACAACATTTATCAATTAAGATTGCTGTCTTATATGGATGCAGTCCCAGACTCCCCAAAACAAGATACGGTAACATCAAAGATCACTGATCACAAATCACTGTAAGAGATGTAATAATAATGAAAAAGTTTGAAATATTGTGAGAATTTCCAAAATGTGAGACCCACACACACATCTTCAAAACACAATAAAACAAGGTAGACTGTACATATTATCTCCTCCGATCAAAAGTATTATCTTTGAGGTCAGAGATTCTTTAATTGATTATCTCTTTGCTCCTACTGCCTATCACAGTGCCTGGCACATAATAGGTGCTTAATAACTTGCTTGCTGAGGGATGAGAATTGTCTCTTCTTTCTTAAATGTTTCTGAAGTGATCTGTAGGTGTGTGCATGTCTTACTTGACATAGTCATAGGACATATCCATAGATGAGGCTGTGGTACAAATTATCTTTGCTAAGATGGGAATGGAATAGATAGCAGTGAATTACTAGCCAGCTGGCTAGGAGCACAGAAAGCTAAGAAGGAAGCAAAGTGTATAATTGATCTCCAGAAGCCTATGAGTCAGGCATAAAATTTCATATGTATAGAATATAGAAACAACTCTAAAATATAGTAACCAGTATTTCATACAGGGACCAGGAAAGAATTCTATTCATACTGGGTTAGCTTTTGTATTCTATTTTGTAAGATACTGAAAAATGAATATGGGTCTATAAAAAAAAAACTTGATTTCTAAGACCCCTTTTTACTCTAAAATCCTTTAAACAAACATATTGATACAAAGAATGAAAAAAATGGAACCTTAAAGGCAAATACTATAGAAGATGGGGTTATTTACTGTGGAGAGGTAACAGTGAAAAGTGACACATAACATTTTAGGAATTCAGTCAGGTTTAGCGTAATGATACTGTATTATCAGTAATGAGCTCCTCCAAGGTTGCAGCAGTTTTTGCTTTTCTCTGTATCCCTAGCACTTATTACAGGGCCTGTCATACAGTAAGCATTCAATAAATGGTTGTTTATGGGTTCTCCACCTCCAAAGGAAGCCTTAACAAAAATTAATGCATGTCATTATAACAAAATTTAGTACAGGCCACTCAGGAGTGGATGGACATTTCCCTACTTGGATAACTTTTGTTTATCTTAATACTTTCCAGTTCTTCAGAAACAAGTCCTTGCTGGACCTCGTGAATATATCTCAGAAGCCTTAGAACACCAAATAAACTTCATGAATTACTGTGGCTGAAAATTTCATAATCCTATAGCACCAAAGTGATATTCACAGTGCCTAGGGCAGCCATGAACATGCCAGCATAATTCTGAATCATGAAACACCACAGACTCTCCATGTGGAGGACAGAACCAAAACATTTATTCAGACACCAGAGAGCCAAATCCATCATAGCAGCAACAATCTATACACAGTAACGATGCAGAGGACAACACCATCCCCAAGCCTTCCCCCTGGTAGGCTTCCCACGAACCAGTTCCATTAAACAAAATTATCAGCAGGTACTTTCACTCACCCCAGCCAGCTGCCTGCATCCTTCCTAGGTGTGACTGCTGTCTGACCAAATTTCCTCCCAACTTTGCTCTAGCTCTGCCTCTTCCTGCTCCACCCTTTCCTGATCTGTGTGACGTGATTCAGGCATCCATGTGACACAGGCAGGTCAGAAGGACCGATTAAAGAATGGGAAAGATCATCTCATTTAAATTACCATTACCAACCCTTAAGCTAAACTGATCGCTTGGTTGCCTGATGAGAGAAACACATAATTCACTGTTGACTGTATGTCAGGACTTATCAAAGCTTACATTTTTGTTCCTAGAGCCTTTAAGAACCTACCTAGACTTACTTTCATGCCAAAACAAATGAAATAACTTGCCCAAGATCATGTAACAAATAAATCATAAAGTCAGGATTCAAACCCAGATCTGGTTCAAGTTTGGAAACTCTAAATCCTAAAAATATTTATAACTCACATAAATTAGAATCAATATCTATTTTGCTGAAGTATTAGATATTTCTTTGTAAAGGTGATAACAGGAAAATTCATTGAGTGTTGCATACCTGGCATTGTTATATCTTTGAGCTATACTTGTAGTGCATTGGTTTTCAGGTAGTTACTCGTGAGTAATGTTGATGAATTTTCTTTAGCTCGGTCTATGATGTCATGGATACAGGGAGATCTCAGGGAGGCACTTGCTTTACCAATGAAGGTCAGACATTTTTTTTGCTTTTTATAATCCAGAGTTGCCTGATAGGTGATTTGCCTCCAATCATAAAGCCAATTTGTATCATGGGAAGAATACTTGAACTGTAATATTTTTGACTGCTAGGTCAATTGTTCATTCTTTCCTTCAAGCTCAGTTACATTTGTCTAATTTCTTTAAAATGAAGTTTTACAATGCTAGTTTAAAAAAAAAAAGCTTTTGAATTTACTTATTATTAGGTAGTAAGTTGGATAAAAGGAGAGATAAAATAAACCAATATTATAATGGAATATTTTACTCTACTAACCAAAAGAGGAAAGGAAAGATGAATTCCTAGTACATAAAAAGAGTTAGGATATAGTTGAGTATACTAGGGGAGGTGAAATTATTAACATTGAAGGGATAATGTCAATTTTTTAGTTATTAGCCCATGTGTGGCCTCCTATAAGGAAACTTTTATGATCCCTAGGTTTTAGTGCTTTTTCTGTACTTTCTAAGTTATCATGTATTTATATGTTTATTGTATAGAACTGTTAAAATAGAAGCTCCTCTAGGGCACAATTTTCTGTCATTATATCCTTAGTGACTACAGTACAGTGCCTTATACATTATAGATGCTTAATGGTTTTTGGAATTGATAATTGGATTAGAAGACATCTTTAAAACCTCTGGTATTATCATCATTTTGGGGTATTTAATGCCATGTATGACATACAATGACATGTATGACTACATTTCTGTAGTCAGCAGCACACTAGAAGCAAAATGGGAGTGGAGAAAGATGTTGATTATTCACTCACTGTTTGCTGTAATTTTTGGCAGACTGTGAAACTGCTGAGTAAAAAGCAAATAAATTATTATCTTTGATGTAACCTTTGATCTCTGAAATGACCCTAAAATTAATTAGTGTTACAAAATATATGAAATTGTCTGGATCAAAGCCAATTTACAATTGAGCTCTCTTAGTGAAGAAAAGGAAAGTCATGTAGAAGAATATATGTGTTCAAGAGAAGGAAAGGGACCAAGGGAAAAGGAAAAGAGAGAGACAGAGAGTTTCTGTGTGTGTGTGTAAATGTGTATGTTAATTTGAGAGACTGGTGGTGTTTAAAGTCACAGAAATAGTGTCCAGGACAAACCAGACAGTAAACATAATTTCTCTCCCATTTTTTAGTCATCAGCTTAGAAGAAGTTAGGCATACATCATGAGGTTTATTGTATTTGCAATTAAACAGATCAAATTTAATGTATGCAGAAAACCCTAGTAATTAGTATACAGATTAATATGGGGAAATGGCACTGCTTTAGCAGTCCTCCCAAGCAAAACTGAAGTAAAGAATTGAGTATGTAATCGAACAGCATGTGAATATTAATGCACAAAATCCTCTGAGTCCCCAGCTCCCTGATGCAATTATTTTCTATTCACATTAATTGTTCCTAACAGATGACATTAATGACTTTGAGTTAAAAAGTGTCCAAGGGAAGATTCACAAGATCAATGCTGTTTAGAAACAGGGTCACTTTTATAATCATTTTGCTCAAGTTTTAACCACAGTTTAACACAGCAAGTTAAAATGATGGAGGGGGGTAGGGAATGTTTAAATGTTTATATGAAACATTCATTTTAATGCCTTTCATTATGATCCCCTTGAATCCTTAAATAAATGTCACTAAATATTTATATTTTTCTTAGTATTAATTTTCCAGCATATCATGTGAGAGGGTGGCTAGACTCTCAAATGAGATTCATTAGAGTAGTTTCTCATTGGTTATTTTATTATCAAAAGTATTTTCTGCATCTGTGACATGCTTTCTAATTAGGAGACTCCAACTTCATGTAAAGATTGGGCTTCTTGAGCTCTAAGGTCTCTTCCGCCTTAGGAGTCTGTGATTCTTTAACACATGCAATTTAATCAGGCAATCACCTTTCCTTTCTACAGTTTTGCTGTCCTAGATGAAATTGTCAAACCAACTATTATTGCTAACTAAGCTTCTCCTTTGGTTTTTCTTTATCATTCCTTAGAAACTTCACTCACGCATCTTGGACCTTTCATCAGGGGGTTTGCTTTCAGAGGCAGAAAGAGACCAAAGTTTGATGCAATCACAAACAGATGTTAACATCCATGTGAGTCTCTCTACTGCTTTCTAATCACTTGTTTCTAACATTATTTTCTTTTCATCAAGAATGATGTCACAGGCGTACTGTTAAACTTCTCCTTGAAGGGTTGTAAGACGGGTAAAAATACTTTCCTTTCTTCTGTTCCCTGAAATTCAATATCATGTCCCTGGTTGATATAGTAAGCAGAAAGTGTCACTCTGGCCAAAAAAAAGCATAAATCTTTGCTGTGTCCCCAAGATACCTTTTGGGGTATTGATTACATCTCAAAGTCTCTGAGAAATGGCCAAGGAGCTTTTTATTAAAGCCTATATACCATATTACTCATCTTACTTTTATGATATATTATGTATGAACTTTTAAAAATTCAGAAGCTCTGCATTTTTTTTAAATGTAGGGTTAGTTTTGTGCTTATTTGGCAAAACTTTAACCAGCATGGCTACTCATGCTCATTTATGTGAAATAAGGTAACTTAAAAACAAAAGCTAGATAAAAATAGAAAGAAATGTAAGGGCATTAAAAACTGACGGCTGAATACTTATAGATAACTTGCCCTTTATTTTACTGTATAATTTTGTCGGTCAAAATGTGATAGCCTACATCAAAGGTAAATACTTTTAAGTTAAGTTGGAATTAAATTTTAGTGGAATGCCATAATTTTACACATTCATAAAGATACTAATAGCATTCAATCTGCAATATGGCCTTAAGGCCATATTATTTAACTGTGTAGATTTCATCCAAGAAATTCTTGGCTACCATTCTTTGTTTAATCGAAATGCTGCTTTTGTATCATAATTCACACAGTGAGATTTTTAAGTGCATGAGTTGCTCAAGGTGGTAATGTAAAAATAAAGGATGGAAAAATTACATATTCAGTGCAAAACTGCAAGCATATATTTTTCAAATTAACATAATATAATTAAGATAACATGGAGATGTTAGTATGCTGTTTTGTTTTCTTTTTAAAGAATTATTTACATTTCATCGAATGCCATGATTTCTGAATAAACATCTTAGAGATCATGATAGCAATGTAACAGGAGATGGGAAAGAGAGATTAATTGAATGCCAACCATGGCCATGACCATTTAACCATCCAGTCATCCATCCTGAGTCAGAGTGGATGACCACATGGACAAATTTGGTCTAATGATTGACTTTCACTGTTTTAAAGTGCTTTGTCTACTTCATATCAGTTAGTAATGACACAAGCATAACAGTAAGATAATTAAAATTCACATGTAGTACTTATTTTGTAATCTCTAAAAAGCAGTGAGATTGTAGGTATATAAGTAAGCTCAAAATAGCCCTATGAACTATAGTATGCGTACTATTAGGCCCATTTTATAAATAAGGGCTCCAAAGCACATAAATGTTCAATGGTTTGCCAGAGTCAGACTATTGGTACATACTAGAATTGAGTTTCTAACTCTGGTCATTCCCTTGCAAGATTATTGATGTTTCCAAACAATCAGTGGATGAGTATTTATTAATATACTACTGTGTACCCAGGCACTGGACTCGGTGCTGGGCAGGGAAAAAATAACACCTCTCCTGGAAAAACTCGTGTTCTTTAAAGGAAAAGAGCCTATACACAAAAAAAAGCTTATACCAAATATATGAAAGAGAAATACAAGGATTTGGGGGGGAATGGGTCATAATAATGTAGGTTTAGAACTAAAAGTTCTCCAGAGGTCATGTGGACCGAACCCCTCATTTTACAGAGGAGAAAACTGAGACCCAGAGAAATTAAGTCACTCACCTTAGGTCAAACAGATAGTAAATATCTGAGGGAGATGGCACCAGCAGTTTGTCAGGTCAGAAGAGGCTTCATATAGAAGATTTCAGCTGAACAGAGTTTGGAGAACATAGAATTCTCAAGGACAAAGCTGGGGAGGGAGTATATTCTAGGCTCGAGTGACAGCCAGTGCAGAAATACCCACATGAAAGAGAGAGAATCAGCAAGAAGGCCAGTGTGATTAGACTTTCAAGTACCAGAAGGCAAGCAATATGATATGTTAAACTTGCAAAAGTAGGTTGTGAAGAACTGTAAAGCCAAACATAAGCACTTTAATTTGAACCTACAGGTGATAAGGAGCCAATGGAGTTTATAGAGTAGGGAGTAACGTGGCCAAACATGGAAAAGTACTCCGGCAGTCAGGTTTTTTTTCCCCCATAACACTGCTCCTTATTCATTCCTGCTTCTTTCCTAAAGTTTTTGACATAGGAATCACCTCTAGAGAAAAAATGAGACCAGTAGAGAAATATAACTTCAGAATGCTGCCATCGTGTTCTTTGAGAGTGACGTTGTCTGTGAACGTCATATTGACTCTAAATGTTTTTTATACTCAGCAAATGTTCACTGATCTTCTACTACCTGTGGTGCAATGTGGGGAAAAACAGTAATTTATATGTAGTAAAAGGACCTGAATTCAAACCTGGCTCTAACACTTACTTCCCATGTGATCCTGGACCAGTCATTCAACTTCTCTTGGACTCAATTTCTCCACATGTAGAATGAGAGTCTACATGATCTCTAGAGTCTCTTTCAGCGCTAAATCTGTGATACTGAAGTGTTTGGCCCTGTGCTAGGTACTAAAATGCTACCAAGAAATGTAAACCATGGTCCCTATCCTCAAGGAACTATGGTCTGATTAATGGGATAAGTAATATGTACATGAAAGGATCGCTAACAGTACCAAAGAGATAGGGACTGCACCAATGGCTTCATTGATATAGGGAGCTCCTAGATGAGTTTCCTCTACTAAATCAGATCTTACATTCTTAGAAACTTTTAGTCTTAACGAGTTTTCTAGAATACTGAGAAGCTGAGACTTACCCATAGTCAGACAGCCAACAGAACTTGAACACAGATTTTCCTGACTCTGAAGCTAACTCTAGCCATTATTCTACCCTGCCAATATAGCATTATGCTATAAATGCCAAATTCCAAATGACCAGTACAAATAATTGTATTGTAGGACAGCATAGGTCCCCTACCACTTTGTACCCTGTGATTTTAGAAGAGAAGGTTAGAATCTACTTTTGGGTAGGATAATCATGGGAAACTTCATAGGAAAAAGGAAATGAGATTGATTGGATCTAGAAATTGGCATGTAAGTAGGACTTGAATGGGGATAGCTTAGAAAAGTGGACCAGAAAATTCTAGAAAAAGGAACCCGCTGTTAACAAAGGTATAGTTGCAGAGAAGTGTGAGATACATCAGAGGGACAAAGAAGATAGCTGTGTGGCTGGGGCAGGCGGTTCTTGAAGCTTTTAAGCCCCTGAACATATAATTTTGAGGCAGAATTACAATAACAACAGCAAAGCATCCTGCCCTCTGTCCCTATAAAGGGTTGATGTAGGAATAGTCTGTTTAAAAAAATATTCCTTTATCTCTTTGTAAAATGATGGCTTCATATGAAGATTTTTCTGTCTGTGATACCACACGTATCATTTATCCAAGAACCAAAACTGAGGGGCAGATTGCTTGCCCAATCGTGATGATATTCCCAATTTGGGCTCCTGAATTATCTACTCTTTCTGTTTCTGTCTTCTTCTACCCTTTAATGTTTTGTGTTGGTCTATGTTTTAATCTCTAAGCCTATTGAGATCTATAAATAATAAATGCATAAAAGGACTAATCTTTACATGAGCACAGTGGTTACAGATCTCTTGTCGTATTTAGAGCTGTGTAGCTCTTATACACACACTGGTAGCAGGATAGTAAGCACCTCTTCCTTAGTTTCTCTGGTACCAGTGTGCCTGAGCTGTCAGACCAGATGAAACTGTTAATAACCACCTCTGTGTTCTTCACTCAAACAGTGAAATAATAAAATGTGGGGTGTCAAGAAACAGGGAAAATGAAAAAGCCGGAAGTAGATGTTCTGCTCAATATAATATTTCTTAAAATTTGTCATGAGGCGTCATCGGGATTTAAGCAGCCGGTGGATCTGCCTGGTAGTTGTACCGGCTGCTTGTGTTTCATGTGATCACAGGTCTGTTATCTTCTATTGAGACATATATATGAAAGCATTCTTCTCAACTAAGCTGCATCAGGCAATAAGCAAAATCAAAAAAATCAATAAATATTGCTTAAAGCTAGATCTGGAGATGAGTTTTTACTTTTAATGAAATTCGAGGCTGAATTTCAAGAAACACCCAACACAATATGCTAGTGAGACGCCTTGGAATCTTAGATCATTTTAAAAACCAGCTATGTAGCAAGGAAGAAATACCAACTGCAGTCCATATGCGTAATGTTAGAGAAGATCTCATATTATTAAACATGTGGGCACTGGTTAGAAAACAAATTAAACTTATCCTGGATATTTACTTATACAAAGGTTTAATATTTTAGCAAAAGTACTTTCTGGTATTCATTATTTCGTTTCTCAAAGTTGGAATTTGTTCACAGCCAGCTGGAATTGCATTTGGAGAAGGGTGATAACTACTTGAATACCAAAGGCACCCATAAAGTGTCAATAAATTGCATAAGCAAGAGGCTTTGGCTGTGTACAGGTGTCACAAAGATGGATTGTTCTACATCAAAGAGTTTCTTAGGCAAAGCTTCAGACTAGATAGGAAACTGGAATTCAAAGGTAATGGAGAGATTCCATTCTCAGTGGACGTTGCATTTGGGACACTAAATTAATTTACCTTGTCCTGCTCATGGGGGGCTCATTTGTTACCTTAGAGGACTATAATGTGGTTGTCACAATGTACTTGGACTTTCTACAACTTAATCTGTCACGTTTTGTTATAGCCCGTGCCTGATGCAAATGCAGTATAATTTAAACAGCCTTGTCACTCCTCCCAGAATTCTGCAACTGAGTAAAGAAGGGTTTGATGTCAATTCAAAAATAAGCATTTATGAAGTCCCTCCCATGTGCCAGGCACTGCGCTAAGAACTGGAGATGCAAAAAAGTCCCTTCCCTCAAGGAGCTCACAATCCTATAGGGAAGGCACATGCAACAACTGAGTAGGAGCAAGATATATACAGAATTAAATGGAGATAATCAATACTAAGAAGGTGGTAGTAGCATTAAAGGGGGCAAGAAAGGGCTTACATTTGAGCTGAGACTTGAAGTGGAGACAAGGAGGGAAAGAGTTCCAGGTGTGAGGTTCATGATCACATGAGAAATAAATTGTAATATCAAGTGTTGTTTGTATTTTTTTAATAGTGTAATCTTGTTATGTAATACAGCATTAGGAAATGGGGAAGTACACACACACACATATTTCTTAAGTGCTTCCTTTCAGTCTTCTTTTAAACATTATTTGTTAAATACTGTGCTTGGTTCTAGAAATACTGTTTCAAAAATTAAGGCGTTTCCTGTCCTCAGGGAGATTTTATTATAATGAGCTGAGGGAACAATACATAAATACATATGTATGTACATACATAGTATACACATATATGCAAATATGCATATATACATGCATGGATACTTGTGTGTATGATAATGGGAAAATATAGTGAATGAGGAGCTGATCTGTAGAGAAGCCAACTGACATACTCTTTCCAAGAACAATGTTAGTATTATTTGATTATTAAGTCCAGGGCAACAAGAGGAGAAACTAAGGGCCCATTAGGAGAAGTGACTTTCCCAGGAAGGCCGCAGAACTGGGTAGTAACAGAGTAAATACTTTGTACCTTTATTTTCTTCCGGTACACCATGCTGCCAAACCCATAGTATGGAAAGCTGCTTTATTATGAGGTGCTATAATCATGTTTTAAGATAACTGCATTTCCCCATCTGATATAATTAGAATGAGGAAATGCCATAGATATATTATTAGCTTTGCCTGTGAGTTTGGAAAAATTCATAGGAACCAGTCAGTCAATTAATGCTTGTAGATTAGGACAAAGTAAACTTACATTTTCTTTCATAAATAGATTTACATTTCAAGGTGTTGGTTTCCCCCCTCCCCCCCCTTTTTATAGGAATGCCAGCTAAATGCGAAATCTGGAGTCCCTGTCCCAAAGTGCCCTGCCTTGAACGTGACTAGCTCTGGACGGCTCTGTCCTCGGAACAGCTGCAGCAGTAGTGAGCTCTCTTTGTCTAGCACATGTAGTGAATATTCCAGTGGCTCCTCCTACACTTGGAATGATGGGAAGACTCTCAGTAAAAGGGTAAGACCAATATTCCAGGCACAGTAGCGGCATCACAGTGGCTTGAAAATATCTCTAGTTTTATGAGGTGAATGATAGAGTATATGCATCAGTCATGGATTAGAGAGAAGTTTCTATCTCTAACCACCTCAACCTAGAGAATATATGTGGATATCATTAGAATGAAAGCTCTTCAAGAGTAGAGGTTATTGTACTTTGTATCTGTTCAGCACCTAGGAGAACGCCCAGCAGGCATGTAATAAAATCTTACTGATTGATTGATTCTCAAAATAAACTGAGATAGACAGACTTATCCTGTATCCTAAAGTGGTGAATGTTGAATTCCTTTGGCTGGCTGATCTCTATCTACCTTTCTTTGGTTTGAACTTTTTCATTAGTTGTACTTTTAAAAACCAGTGCATTTGGAATAAAATAACAAGGTGTGAATCCCAGCTCTGACATTTACTCGCTGTGTGATTTTGGACAAGTTATTTAAACTAGCAGTGTCAAACTCCAATAGAAAAAGGGACTATTCAACTGTTTATACAGTTTATGGTTTAGAAATTAGTACATATTAACATTATTTTCTTTTGTATTTTCTTTATTTTGTTAAATATTTCTGAGTTACATTTTAATCTGGTTTGTAGGGAATCATCTAGGGGAATCTTGCAGACTACAATGCAGCCTAAGCTGTGTGTTTATATAGTCATTTGATCCAGTGAATAACTGGATCTGGAGGGACAAGTCTAAGTTGAGAAGAGGGAAAAACTTTGCTTGTGTGTCTTGGTGTTTCCTGTTAAGTATAGAACATTATTAAAAGATGAATAAAGAAACCACTAACTGAGCAAATCTGGTACTTTTCAGGGACAGCCAAGATTAATTCAGCAGTTTCCAATTTGTATTATTCTCAGTCTCCATCATGTAGAGAAGGGATTAATAAGTATGTGAGTTTCCTTCAGATAAAACATGAAAATTGAAGAGAATGCAGAAATTCTGGAAACTTTCAATCTAGTACTGTGATGGAATGGCAAGTATACAAAGGTGGTACCGTCAACAGAAGCCAGAACAAAAGCTAAACTATGTGACTATTTTGTTGCTATTTTCTCTATCAAGGAGAAAGATCATCAAACTGGGAGGGATAGAATAAAAAGTGACAAATAAGAAATTGAAACCTGAGATAGATAAGGAAACAGACACTCAGTTGCTCTATTTTATGTAATCTGGTCCATGTGAATTGCAGCGCTGAAAGAACCTGCTAATGTGATTAGAAAACCAGAATGAAGAAATGCTTTTGAATTCAAAAAAGATTTTGAAATCTGAAAGTTGATTAACGACATCTATCACCTCAAGTATTCCCCTGTTCAAGAAGGAAAGTAGAGAATAGTTGGAGCCAGCATGGATTCACTAAGCATAAATCATACCAGGAAAATATCATTTCCCCATTTTGACAGTTACTAATGTGGTAGGTCAGAGATAACGCATATATATGCCCAGATATATGTACATATATGTATGGGCATATGTGTGTGTGTGTATATATATATATATGTATAGATATTTGGATTTCAGCAAATATTAAAACTATTATTACTTATATCCATGAGGGCAAGATGAAGGCATGTGGACCAGATAATGTAGCTGGTTTGATTTGTAACTGATAGACCATGTACAAGAATGTTGACTAATAGATTTATGTCACTGTGAAAGAAGTTATCCATTAATGCACAATATTGTTTCCTACGTTTTCCAAAAAAATTAATGATTTAATGAAAACATGGATGTTTTTGTTTATCACATACAATTTCAATGAAGCTGGATGGTTGATACTTTAGTTAAAACAATCAATAATCAAAAAGACTTAATCAAAATGATATTCTAGTAATTCTAATAATATAGATTTTAAAAGGATAGATGCAAAGGCCTGCACTTAGATTCACAAAATAAACTAAGATAAGAGAAACATAGCAAGAAAATATTTCTAATGAAAACAGAAAGGAATATTTTTTTTTGTTTGGTGACCTGGCTGATTAATTTTTTATAAAGCAAATTCAAATTTGGGCTAAATTAATGAATACTAAATGTTCAAAACAAAGGAGTTGATTATCCACTCTGCTCTCCATTGGTCACACCATACCTGGAACATTGAGCACTACGAAACAAACAAACAAAAAAACACATAAGTAAGAGGGTAAAGGCACTTAAAATCCTGTTTTACAAGAATTGATTGACAATTTTGGAACTAGTTAGCCTGACAAAGAGAATGCTTAGGGTAAAGATGATATCTGTCTTCAAAATATTTTAAGGTCTACCATAAGTTAAGTTCATTAGACTTGTGCTTTGTGCTTTCAGAAGACAGAAATAGGACCACCTAATAGAAGTTATAAGAAAACAGATTTTGTGAAGGTAGTGAGTAATTTCTTGCAATGAATGTCAAAATGGCTTAGATGGTCTCTAGGGTCCCTCCTAATTCATATTTGTCATATTAAGGGAATTTGAAGAACTTCCCTGCACCTTATTAGGTCCATGTGACCTGCTTTGAGCTTTGGCACAGCCCACAGCCTCAGTCACATGGAGCCTTAGTCATATGGGAGGAGCTTGCCAAACAGGTGGGGCAGGAAGGGCAGAACTGAGAGAGAGGGAGGTGGAGCTGAGAGAAGCACCAGACAGAGCAGGGTAAAGCAGCTAGCCTGAGTGAGAGAGGGGTATTTGGCCTAAGGGAGCTTGTTCAGGGGGAAGCCTAACAGAAGGAAGGCTTGGGGATGGCAGTGCTCCCTTTATTGTTAATGAGCACAGAATTCCTTGTTACCATGGTGGAATTGGCTTTCTGGTATCTGAATAAATATTTTGGTTTTGTCTTTGAGGAAAAGAGTTTCTATTTTGCAAATTTACCCTGGAAATACACCTGTATATCCATAGCAGCTGCTGTGGATATCACACTGGCACTGAAGTGATTTTTTTATTCTATGATTTCAATGAGATGACTAAGATGCAAAGGTGACCAGTTCTATAAGAGATAGACATAAAGTACTGCCATTCATAAAATGCAGAAATCCCTTCCAGGTGGATGAACGATGGCATGTGTTTGTGGTGTTGGGATGGTATTACAATTGGGCCTTGAAACATGGGTAGAAAGTCAATAGGCAGAGATGGGAAGTTGTACAATGAGGGATATTTTAGGATTCTCTTTAGCTCTATAGGTAATACAGGACCCAGGAAGGAACATAGCATGTTCTTTCTTGTTTCAGAATTACAGAAGTCTTCTCTTAAGAAATCTCTTTATCTAGAGGATTTACTAGATGTAAAACATAAAACCCTATAGCATAAGGGGACAAAGACTTTTTGGTCTAGTCCTTTCCCATATGCTAGGTTTTCTTTAGGGCAGCTAGGTGGTGCAGTCGATAGAGCACCTGTGCGGGAGTCAGAAGGACCTGAGTTCAAATCTCATCTCAGACACTTGACACTCACTAGCTGGGTGACCTTGGGCAAGCCACTTAACCCCAAATGCCTTATCCTGGGCCATCTCCAGTCATCCTGATGAATATCTGGTCACTGGATTCAGATGGTTCTGGAGCAGAAGTGAGGCTGGTGACCTGCACAGCCCTCCCTCACTCAAAACAAAGTCAAGTGCAAGTCATGTCACTATTTCTCTGATGGCATGGTCTTCTTCGGCAATGAAGGACGAACACACGCAGGTTTTCTTTAATTAGTCACTTAACCTCTCTATAGCACACAGATCATCATCTATAAAATGGGCTTGAACAACAGGCTCCATAATGAGCTTCTGTGACTGTCTAGAATAGGTGGTGTGATTAGGATGTAAAATGTTGAATTATTAAAAGAAGTATAAGTAAAAATATACATTCAAACGAATTTAGTCCATTGCAATGTAGTCACCTTAGTAGTCTACATATTATTCCAAGGATACTGCCATTTGTTATACCACAAAACTCAAAGAAATTTTCTTTTGGAATTGCCTTTAGCACCAATTTCTAAGCCATCCAATAAAAATATTCTCACTATTTTATAGATGCATACCAGTTTACATATATTCTCCAGCTGGTTGACCTACCTTATTCTCCATATTGGGCTCCAAATAGGTTTTATTTTTGTTTTGTTTTTTTTTTTTATTTTTTCTAAAATCAAATCCATCCTCAGAGGATGGAGACTAGATACTTTTGAAGGAATATTCGGAAGGCAGTTTTAAAGAAAGAGTTCTAAAAATGTTTGACTAGGGGCAGTATCATTAAGCAAATGTGCAAATTCATTAAAAGGGACAGGATTTATTTGGATGTATAAACTTTGGTTCATTTCAAAATCATAACTCATATGAAATACTTAAAAGATCCACAGATGTATTTATAAATATTGGAAGAGTTATGCTAATAATGATTTATAAAAAACCTCTCCCAATTTTAAAATTTTTTCCCCTTTTACTTTATTTTTAGAACAAGTTCTGGGTGGTAACACCTCTGTCTTTTTCATGATATTCTACTGCTGTCTCCTTTTAAGCCTCCCATTGGGCAAGTCTTATCCACTCTATTTGCAATAGCTATTTTCCAAATTGGAAGCAAAGGGAAAAAAAGCAATGCATGGACCACAGCAGAAGGTATTACCTAATGATGAGGAATTTTTTTTTCATCCATATGGATTTGCTTTAAGGATGAGAAGTTTATAAACCAAAAGAACACATTTGCCTTGATAACTACTAGAAAGTAGCTATCAAAAGGCAGGCCCACTATAATCTGAATGGATATTATCAAGATCTGGGAAAAGATTTTAAGCCTGAATATTAAACCTTTTTTCCTCTTGTGATCTGATTCTTAATGCAACATGCTGTGTTCGATGTATTACCAAAATTGCTACCATCAAGTAGTAGTTCAGCGATCAGAACGATGACAGTGAGGGTCTGAGGTCTTATCAATTTGAGGAGGGAAGATTAGTGATGCTTTCTGTCTCTCAGGTGATTTCATGAACTATCCAGTCATATCAGCCCCTGCATTTTTTACTCACTCCTTTTCTTTCTCTTTCCCTTCTTCTGCTTTGTTTTTTTATCTAGGCAAGGCTACCTTGTAGCGCAAACTGCAGGGAGCAAAAGAGATCTTTTCCCTGAGTATATATGAACACTTTCAAGAACCTTCATGCACTTTGCCATCAGATAGTTTGTTAATAGCATTTTAAGGGGCCCCACCTTACGAGTTTGTAACATCTAAGACGTATTCCTGATTCCCAAGAAAGTATCAGGAAAAAGACATGAATACAGAGACATAAAATCATGTAGCCAGATTTGCTATATTCTTTTGTAAAGTTGTTTTTGCATTGTATAGAAGAAGATGGAGTGAGAGCAGGAAACACATCAGACTTACGGCATGTCTGTCCCACTGCCCCACCTGTGTTTTGAGTTATTTTCCTAGTAATGAAGATGGGTGTGTGCCGATTCCTCCTCATTTCCCCCAAGTCCTTCTTATGACTAAGAACACATGGAAAGATTGGTTAGGGTTAGTGGCATATATGTTGATCAAGAAACAGAAAGAAACTTAGTCCTTTGAAGATCAACACAAGACACTGCCCTCATTAATGCTTTCTTCTAAGCAAATAAAGAATGTGACTGTAATTCTCATTTCTGTGTGCACATATGGAGAACTAGAATTGCCTAATAAGACTTCAGGCTCACTACCTCTTTCTCCTAGTAAGAGTGTAAGCCTTTTTTTCCTTACCTTTCCCTCTTCCTCCCTTACTCATTTCCCCTGATCTCAAATTAAGCCACTGACCTTTTTCCAGATTTTGAGGTCAAAACATTGCTTATGTGCTTTTACTGGGAAAATCTTACTCTATATAGTGGCTTGTTCTATTTTGGGAAATAAACCACTTATAAAACATATAGAATTTGCCAGATAATGTGCTAAGTACTAGAAGTAGCTGTAAGTGTAAAAGTGAGATATACCCATTCCTCAGGGAGCTTCTAATATGGGGAATAAAAAACCCATGTAGGAGGGTACCGATGCAGGGCAGAAGAAAAGGAACGGTGGTTCTTAGGATGCGGCAGCAGGGTAGATGGCTTGACTTTTCCCAACAACCTTTCTACTCTCTCTAGTCTTCACTGAGTCAATTCTTAGATATGTAGTAAGTAAGGAATACAACGATATAAAATGTACTGTTAATGAACTTAGAATCAAATTGAGAAGATAGAAAATAGGGACTGGACCTGGTATTTCCCTGGTTTGGGGAACTCGCAAATGAGATTTCTTCTTCCTCTCCAAGTAAGCAGTTTCTCTACAACTTAGAGTCTCAGAGAACTGCCTAGGGCACTGGGATTTTAAGTGACTTTTGTGAAGGTCATTTTACCAGTACATTTTAGAGGCAGAACTTGACCCCAGGGATTCCTAGCAGGCACTGAAGTCAACTCTTAATCCATAGAGACATTGCTGCCTCCAAGTTGAAGAGATAAGAACCATGAAATAGTAAAACTATACATACCAAGTTAATCATACCTCCCAGTAGACCATAAGGTCCTTAAAAGCAGATCCGATGCCATTTTAAAGCTGTTTCTTCTGAACCTAGCAAGTCATTTGCATATAGCAGGTACTTAATAAATGTCTGTGGAAACATTTGTGAAATTCAAGACCATATAAATTCTAGAGAGGGTTGAGACAGAGACAGAGACAGAGAGAGAGAGGCTGTGAAGTAGAAACTTCAAGGAAGGCTTCACAGGAGGTGAGGTTTAAATTGGTTAAGGGTTGCACAAAATTTGTATAGTTATTAGCCAAAGTAGAGAAGTATTGGCAGAGTATAAATTGAACAAATCTGGCATTTGCAGTCTCTCGTAGGCTATTTTTTTTTCCTAATCTCTTTTTGTTCTTGTGAATGTAACTAGCAGGATCATGGACAGGCTTAAAATCCCCAAGCTGTGACAGCTTTCTCACTGGTAATTCTATAATAGCTGTGACTCCCTAATGGGATCTCACTTTTTTTCTAAGGATTTGGGTGAGTAGAGAAAAGGCCACTCAAGAACACTGACCTACAGCATCCTCTTTTGTACTATTATTAATTTTTTTAAATATTACTTATATCATGTGGTTCACACACCTGCATTTCTTGATAGCAAGTTATTTTTATAGATGAACCAGCAATGCAAGAAAACATTCAAAGCTGATTTATGAGCGCTTGAGATTATTATAGAAATCTCAAAAACATCATGACTCTGGTCTATGTTGTCATAAATATACTATGAATCTTGTGTGTGTGTGTGTTTGTGTGTGTGTGCTTTTGGCACATATTATTTTGTGGTCAGTACTTGTTAGAGGACCATATCTGATAGAATTTAATTCTTTGCACTAAGCATTAGACATTTGATCTTTCCCAAAATGAAAAGGGAGACCACCTATAACTTATTTAGGTTTTCCTAAGTGTCTGAGTATGACCACATTCTTTCAGGTTTTATTTTTTTTTGGAGAGGGAGAAGGATACTCCTCCTACTCCACATTTCGTGAAAAAAGAGGAAAGTACAGAGGGCATAGATCCAACTACTAAGGCTTCTAATTGTAGCCAAATGTCTCATTCCTTTAAAAGGCCAAAGAGATATATTTTTTTATGCAGTGGTGGGGGAAAGTAAGATGAACTCCCAGACTATCAAGAATAGGGAACAGGCCTTTCCTGTGTACACTGCACATGGCAAGTGCACTCAAACTGATTTCTTCCTGGGGACTTAAGTCTGCTCCAGAGAGTCACTAAAGAAAAGAGTTTTAACTTATTCAGGTCACTAATTACATTAAAGTACTAACCACACATTTCTGGATGTCTGCCTGACTATTGGGAAATTATTTTTAAAAATCTTCAGGGATTTCCCAGTGTTAACTGAAAAACTCTAAACTTAGCATTTATCTTAGCATTCAAGCCCATCCTTGACCCCAGCCTACCCTTCAAGCTTTACTTCCTTTCCTTCTGTCAGAATTATCCATTTAGTGCTGTCTTTCCAACTCTGCCTTTTTGTTCGTGGTATTCTTTCAATGTCTCCCTCTTATTTTTCCTTATAGTTAAAGACAACTCAAATTGTACCTCCCCCATGAAGCCCTCTCTGTCACTTTGACCAGAAATAATCCCTCCCTCTTCTGAATACCTTGAACACTTTATTTCTATTTTTATTCGATGACATTGTGCCTTGGTTGTATTCATGCCCTTTCTCCTTTACCAAAATACAAACTTCTTGAAGACAGGGACCTGGTGTTCCCTTCAGTGCCTTTCCTGTTGCCTTGTACAAAGTAGACAGTCAATAAATATCTGATTAATAGATGAATGAATGGCTATTATCTCCAGGACATGACAAGCTCATTGGCTACTCCTTTTTTTCTTTTAAGGCTATTTCCAACCTGTTTACTTCGTTGTTTTCTAATATTGACTTTTTTTCCCCTGACAGTCATCACTTAACTGGGACAAAAGGATTAGCATTGCCTCGTCCCTCCCAAGTGACTTTGCTAGTCCGGCAGATGAGCTACCTACAACACGTGTTAAGGAAAGCCACATTTTGGAAGGGCTAAGGAAACTGCAGAAACGAAAAGTATTGCTTGAACCACCTTCTGTAATAACCAGATGGGGTTATAAAGATTGCATGAACTCAAATGAAGGAATCTATTCCCCAGGGATTAAATGTGGCAGCCATAAGGAGCATCCTCATTGTATACCAACAGAAACAGGAAGCCCATGCAAAAAGCACCCAGAGGCATTCACTTATGACTCTGATTCCCACGATGATGCAGATGATGAAGCTTCCTCTCTGGCCTTGCTCCATGAAATCCCAAGCAAAGACCACAGGGTGCACTGTAACAAGTTAACTCACAGTGTTTCTGACAGTCTATTTGGTTGGGAGTCTAGTGGGAAAAACTTTTCAGAAAATACTTCCTCTACTGATTTCAAGGAAAAACCTGAAAAATTGACCAATTTTGATAGCAACTGCCTATCAGAGGGAGAATTGTGCCCAAATAGGCAGTTGAAACAGGAAAAAGATCTGCCTGGTCTAGGCCATATGGACCTTAATCTACAGCTTTCTGATACTGATGACTGTGAGACCCTTGATGAATTACATATAGAAAGCAGTGATGAGAAAAGTCCTTCTGACTTGTTGGTAACTCCTGGTACTCAGTCCTTTGACATCCTGATGGGGCACGGAAAATCTCAACTTGTGTCTTCCCGTAAAGAGGAAAAACAAATGCCCATTTCCCCAGATAGCAGGCCAAAGACATTTAGTTTCATTAAACAGCAGAGGGTCATCAAAAAGACTTCCTCTGAAGAATGTATTACTGTAATATTTGATGCTGAGGATGGGGAGCCTATTGAATTCAGCTCACATCAGACTGGAGTTGTCACTGTTACTAGAAATGAAATTTCAATCAACCAAGCTCCAACTGGGCCCAATGCAGAATACACTGAACTCTTACCTCAGGGAATCACTAATTTGCAGCTAGGAATGAATGCAAGAGACTACACCATTTTAAAGACACCTGAAGATGAAAGAAAGAAAAGAACTCACAAAGATATCATTGAGACTGGAAATATAGGTGTTCTTGCGATGCCCACAGAGTCTTTAAGCCCTGGAAGATCAATACTAGAAAATACTCAGCGACAAAAGGAAGCCAAATCAACACATAACATAACATACCGAAGCAATTCTGTGTCTTCCATGTCCATGGGTATGAGCCACAAACAAAATCTGACTAAAATACCAAGCAGGGGGAAATCTTTGCCTCAGAAATCAAAGGTAACAGATCCTGATGACACATCTGTAGCCTCACCTCCTGGCTCCGTGGCCCTAGAAAAATCACCAGCCTTACCTCCTGTAAAACTCTCTAGGTTCCAAAAAGCCCAGAGCCCAGTACATCATTTGCATCCACAGCCTGACTCCCATATCCCCAAACAGCCAAAGCTACTTCCTCACAGCTTAAAAAATTCTGTAAAGAGTGACTGGGTCAAGGGTTCTAAAAGTTCTCTGTTATTGCCAAGACCCCTTATTGAACCCACTGACTATGGGGAGCTTCCAACCAAGGAGAAGCAGTATAACTTGGGACCAGAAGAAATGGTCAAATCCCCTTCTCCCCCTCCCCCTCCAGGTAGGTCAGCTTCACTGCTGATCAGGCCTAATTATGAACATCCATCACCTTTATCCAGCAAGTCAGGAGCAGGTGTCCCTAGTGAAATGGCAAAGACCACACTAAAGTCCTCCCCACTGAAAGGATCCCCATGTGCTATCATTTCTTCCAATCAGGCTATGCCTGAAGTCCAAGGGAAAAAATCAATCATGGCACTCAAAAAGCCTGACTTCTCTCACCCCTCATCTAATGAAGAAAAAATAGGCCAAAGCAGATGTACAAGTCAACTGTCTTCTGGTACATTTGCTATGATTGGCCCAGGCCCTCCAAAAGTTTCTCCTAAGAAAAGTTCTGCAAAAGTCTCCAGTCACCAAGCTTCTGGAAATAATCAAGGACTTCCTGACACAGGCTTACAGACAACCAAGAATATTCCCTTAGGCTGTGGACCTCTAGAAATGTCTTCCTCAAAAAGCTCATCTCCAGGAAGGAGAGGACAGTACACTGACTGTCTTTCCAAATCACCGAAGTCTCACTCCGTTAGTGGGAATGAATCAGTATCATCTCAGGTTAATAGTCCCTCATCATCCCCATCCTCTAAAAGTCATGAGACCACAAACAACATCCAAGGTTCTCATGACAAAGGACTGAAAACCCGCCTCCCTGTGGGACTCAAAGTCCTTGTAAAATCCCCTCAACTGCTCAGGAAGAGTTCCACTGTGCCAGGGAAACAAGAAAAGGAGAGTATAAATGCAGCTTCCAAAAGCTGTGCTGTAGCAAGCAAGTCCAAGCCAGAAGAATCCTTAGGTCTAACAAGAATTGTTACAAGTGGTGAACTAAATGTGTCAATGGTGGATTTAGACATGAAAAACAGTTTTGCTTCAGGCCTTGCCATAGAGAGCACCCTTCCACAGTCATCTGAGAACTGCCACATAGAGGCTGACAGGGGAGATGTGTTAGAAAACAGATTTATGAAGAGGTCCATGTCTTCCAACAAGCCACATTTAAAACCAGCTCTAGGAATGAATGGGGCCAAAGCTCGGAGTCAAAGTTTCAGTGTTCATTCTGGAGAAAAGCCTTCCACTGCTGCCTCTGAAGGGCTTGGTAAAGTACGGACTCAAATCATTACTAATACAACTGACAGAGGCAATTCTCTCACACGCCAGAACTCTGCTACTGATGGATTCACAAGCAAGGCAGCTTCAGGGTCGATCACAGAGAACCTTCCAATATCTGCTAAACCATTGGAGGATTCCTGTTCTCGGCAAGGATCTCATGGGAGTACAAACAGTTCCAGCAGCCATCATGGTAGTCCAAGCAAATTACCTTTCAGGGTTTCTCCCAAAATGGAAGAGATTCAGAGTGTATCCAGGGTTGAAACTCACAGGTCACCCTCTCAAGGAGACTGCCCAACCCTAGCTATGCCTGAGGAACAAAGCAATGGCCCTTACAGATGCCTTCCATCGCCATCATCACCCAGTCATCTTTTAGATCAGGCAAGTTCTCTTCAAAGTCCAAGGAGAATTCAGTGCCTAGGTCATCTTGAAATTAGCCCTGCACGCAAGCAAGAAATCCCTGGGAAACCATCAAACAGTTCTGAAATAGGAGATTTAAGCCAAGATGCCCCAGTTCCACCGACAATAGAAGAAAAAGTCATGCTCTGCATTCAGGAAAATGTGGAAAAGGGCCAAGTGCAAACTAAGTCTCCCACTATGGAGGCTAAACAAAAGATGGGACCCTCTATTGCCAGCTGGTTTGGTTTTCGAAGGAGTAAACTCCCAGCTCTGAGTGGCAGAAAAATGGACATCTCCAAAACCAAAGTGGATAAGAAAGATGCAAAGAGTTTGGGATTTGGAAACAAACAGCAAAAAATAGAGAAAAAGAAAGACAAAAAGAAGCCTGAACTTCAGTGTGAAATAGAAAACGAATTCAACAGGAAAACAGAGATGGAAGATGCTCCAGACAATGTCTTCAAAAGCAAGAGGAACACGAGAACTCCACAAGACGTTCATGTCCGAATGAAGTTTGAACACCAGAGTAGACTCAGTCCTGCCATGTGTTCGACAAAAGACACCTTTATGAAAGAACTTTTAAACAGGTAACTCATTGACCTTCACCATGTTTATTTTATTTTATTTTTCTGGCAAGGAGGCTTTTGGGATGATAAATGCAGTGGAAGCATGTTTCCTCAACAGAAATCCATAGTAACAGTCTTTTGTATATTAGCAAGAGTTTAAAATTTAAAAAAAAATGTTAGCAATAAAATGATAATTTGGTTCATGTTACTTTGTTAACCAAACCAATGGTCTTTGAAATTAAAGAATGGTAAGTTTTATCAAAGTTGATAGAAATTCAGCCTACCCCAGGAACCATGAATGTACGCATATGGCATGAAATAGAAGACAATTATGCATACATTTTTAATGTATGCCTATTTCATTGATTGTAAACCAGAAAACATATACTTAGTAACTTTCCAAAAGTAATTATATTTTCCTGCTAACCTTAGGTCGGGGGGGGACGGACATTTAATAATAACTATACATAGTTCTCAGTTTGCCCGTTAGCAATTTTCATCATAAAAAATACAGCATTCAATGGGCAAAAGCTAAATGAATCCACTACCTGAAACTGTAAGCAACAGATCTTGTGAGAGCTGGTTCAAAATATTTATCATATGAAGGCATGGAAACAAAAAGGTGCAGGAAAGTTGTTTTAAACACTAAAGAAATGGGTAAAGTAATGGCAATCTGATTTATCAGAGGAATCACTTTCTACCTGCAGAGTTGATAAGAAAGCCACACAACAGACAGAAGGTGGATCAGATGTTTCCTACAGGAGTGTGTCTAAGGGCAACTCCCAAGGCTCCACTCTTCCCAGCAACTTGATCAGCACTCAAGGAAACCACAAGAAAAGCAGCAAAACCAAAGCCGATGTGGAAACACCGAATGAAACCTTGGTGAGTTCCTTCACATGCTGCATCATACTCATTGTATTTCTGTGTTCTGAACTAGGATAAGGCCCTTCCATCCAAGCAGTCTAACAGCACTGTAGCTGTTTGATAACATGAATATAGAGTTAAGAGATTGGGGGCGGAAGGAAAGGAGGAAAGGAGGGATGAGAATCAGTATAAGAATCTGGCAGTTTGATTATGGACTGGGCAATGCTGCCACTTGGAATGATCTTCCAGTTTCTGCTGGTGAAGACTTTCTCCAACTACATATGCAAAATGATGGCATAATCACAGTGTGTTCCCATCAAAAGACACCAATGTACTTTCCTAAAATTATACCCTTGTGTTGGAAATTCTAATGTTGATCATCCCACCATCAAAAATGTAAAAAGGAGCAAATTTGGTTGGAGAAGTAGAAATGATGAATATTAGCTATGGTTGATGTCTTGGGGGTGCATCTCATATCTTTTTTAGGAGTCACATATGCCAATTCAAGCCACTCCAAGCTGGAAGTGCTATACAATTTGAGGAAGACTATTTGGAACTTAGTTGTACACATCATTTTTTTCTCTTACTATTGAAATGAAAATTATCAGTGAATAGTTTCCATAAAAGAAAGCCATGTATATCTTCCCGGGGTGTGGTAACTTTGACCCGTATTTATATTTCAGATTGCATTTGTGTCCACATCCTATCCCCGTAGTCTTTTTTCACTCAAATAATTGATTTTGTCCTATTCATTTGCTCTTCATGAAGGATTTGCAGCATTTCTACAAAAATTCTGCTTTTTATTGAAGGAATATATCTATAACTTTTTTTATTCTTATAAAAGAAGGCTATAAAAATGTGGCAGTTGCTACCATTTTCTGAGAGAAAATTTGAAATATGAAGTAATTATACATTTCTTTGGGAGATATTTCAAGGGAAGAAAGTGTTTCACACATAATCATAATGGGAATTGGAAAACCTATTAGCTTCATTATTGATGTTCAGAGTTTTTAAGGTTAAAATACCACAGCCATATTTAAAGTTTAAACAAATGCACATTTTTATTTTTCATTCAAATAACTATCTTGACTCAAGGCGGATGCAAGGTCATTTTTCAAGCTCTCAGAAACAGTATGCAGACTATGTACTTTGCAAAACTTTTTTTTCTTTGCTTCTAGCTTGCATGGTATCATCTCTTCTTTGAAAATGTAGATGTCCCCTGCATTATAAAACTACAAATTATAAGCATATCTAAGGCTGCCCTTGTAGTGTCACTGAAAGGAAAAAAAGAGAGAATGAAAGTCTGGAAATGTGCAATATGCCAGAAATTCAATCCAACTGATCTAAAACTTTGATAGCACGGTGGAGCCCTTATCAGAGCCACTCAATTTAACTATGCCCCATTTAATATGGTTCTGACAGCTTAGGGTATATCTTCACTGTACAGAAGTACAAGAAAGAAAAAAAAAGACACAAAAATCCCTGTACTTTGCTTCTACAATTTCATCTTTACTCTCTTATTATTTCCTAATGCTGAAGTCATTTGCCATGCTTTTTGTCTCTCCCCCATACAGTCTTTCTCAGGGTAACAATAAGAGTCATTTAGACCTCTTAGAATATCTTTAAGAAGCAGCGCACTTATTTTTCCTGTGAGGGACCAAGATTACCCGAAGTATACATAAATGATAGGGATGTTAATTTTTTTTTTTTTAGCTATTAAGGGCAAATTAATCATGTAAGGAAGCTTTTCCATACACAGTAGATGAAGTACATTGTTAAGGTGAATGCCAAACTATCTAGTTTCTTTCTGAAGGTAAATTGCATTGTTTAAAAAAAAACTTACCTCTTTAAACTTTAGTGTGATAATCCATGGAAATTATTCATTTCCAAGAAAAGTAATGATTGTTTTCACCTAGAACAATGGTGAAAACCTGTTGTACACTTTGAACATATTTACAGAAAATTGTGAAGTGTAGGACCTCACAGCCAAGCGCTATGGCAGAGTTGCAAAACACTGAAGGAAGAGCCAGGAACCGGGAGCCTGACTCTAATTTAGTCACTAACTTGCTGTGTGACTTGGAGGGAGTCCTTCCCTTAATCTCCCTAGGAATCATTTTCCTTATTCACACAGTGAGGAAGTTGGACTGATCACCAAAGTCCCTTTTACCTCTGCTGCTCTTAGAGGTTGTGTCCTTAAAGAAGATAACTGGTATTACCAACAAATGGCCTGAGTCTGTGTAGTCACTTAGCTCTCTGTACCTGTTTCCTCATCTCTAAAATGGAGACATTTATACTTGTACCACTTACTTCATCAGGCCACTTTTTTGCATTTTGAAAGTGCTTTGTAAATATGAATAATGATCAATCAATTCGGTAACATTTATTAAGCTGCAGGCCTTTTAGGTTCCAGGCAGGTAGGGGGTGCGGTGAAGAGAGTGTTGAGGCTGGAATCAGAAAGACTCACGTTCAATCTGGCCTCAGACACTTCTGAGCTAGGTGACCCTGGGCAAGTCACTTAACCCTTTTTCCTCCGTTTCCTCATCTGGAAAATGAGCTGGAGAATGAAATGACAATATCTTGGCCAAGAAGACCCCAAATGAGGTCATGAAGAGTCAGATGCATCTGAAAAATGACTGAAAACAGCACTGCGTTCCAGGGATTATGTTAAGCACTGAGCACACAGACAAAATAAGAGTCCCTGCCCTCAAGGAGTTTACATTGTATGACAGTGATTCTATTTTAATACTAAGTTCAGTGAAGTAATACCATAACAATAACAAGATCAAGCAATTATATAATACCTTAAGTAGGATGATTTTAATATAATTACAATATAATACAAAAATGTTTTGTCTCATTTTATTCTCATAATAACTCTTAGATGAGAAAACTGTGACAGAGAGAAGTTAAGTAACTTATGAAGGGTCACACAGTCAGTTACAGAGGCAGAATTTTTACTCACATTTTCCTGACTCTATCGTAGGTTCCCAAAGTAGACAAAACAGCCCCTGGAGAGGACTCTGGAAAGATGGGGGCAGTAGCAGCCTCAGAAGCACTTGGGGCTGGGTGTTGAATAAAAATAAGAAGATGGTAGAAGCATAGGGAAAGAAAAAAGATAAGAAAATTTTGAAAAACCGTTCATACATGTTTCATTTATTGTGTAAAAGTGTTAAAGTCATAATGATTATGATATTTCCCAATAAATACACAAAATGCAAGTTGTAACCAGTGGTCAAGCCCTCTGACAGGTCTTAAGCGGGTATTTGCAGGCAAGTGTGTTACACATCGTTGGGAAATCCAGCATGCATCAATAGGAATATGTATGTGTAATGATTTGTTTATAATACAATACTATATGGTTACATGACTCAGTATTGCACCATCAAAATTTCAAGCTGAAAAAACCTCACAAATTGACAATAAATTATTAAATTTGAGATGTACCATTTTAAAAAATATATAATTATTTAATTTTTTTGAAATGGTGCAAATTTTAAAAATTAAAGGATTAAAGAAAGTAAATTTCCAGGGGGATGCTGAGTAATTTTTTTAAAAAGGGGGAAGTAGGCCATATGTTTGGGAACCTCTACTCTAGATTTAGCACTCTATCCATGGAGCCACCAAATTGCCTCAGTTTGAGAGATTTAAGTTGTATGGTCTTATTTTCAAAAATTTGGGAGTTTGATATCTGCTTGTTTTAAATTTTAATTTTTTTGAATTTTATTTTTATTTATTTTTTTAATGTTCTACAATCACTACCATAAAATTTAGATTTTAACCCACCCACACCTACCCCCCACTATCTCCCTGGCATACAATTCTATATAGGATCTACATATACTTTCCTATTGAATACGTTTTCACTATAGTCATGCTATGTAGACAAACTAGAATAAGTGGAAGAAATCATATAACAAACCAAAACATAATACACAAACACACACACACACACAAACACAAACATGATCTGCTACATTCTGCGAATGAATTCCATAGTTCTTTCTCTGAGTGTGGAAGGCATTTTGCCTTGGAAAACCATTGGGATTTTTTTTTTTAAGTTCTTGCATTATTATAGTCTACCAGAAAAAACTCTCACACACTGTGGTCGTTGCTGTGCACAGAGTTCTCCAGTTCTGCTCCTTTCAGAGCAAAACTCTTGTTTTAAATTGTAAAGCATGATACAGAGAATCTGTTATAATACTTTTTGCTTGGAAACTCTAATTCACACCATACTTACTTCAATTTAAAAATCTAATGACTCATGTGTAATTAAGAGAGCAAAAAGCAATATAGTATAACAAAAGAGGACTGAATTTGAAGTCCTGAGGATCTTTATTTAAATATTCTAGCTCTTCTACTTCCTGCCTGCATTACCTTGGCATATACCTACCTGTATTACACTTAAACTCTCCAAACCTCAGTTTCCCCATCTGTATAGTGAAGGTTATAGTGTAAGTGGTATGTCAGTTCCCTCAAAACCCAAATCCTATGTTTAAAAACCATAAACTAAGATGTATGAACCCCCACCTCAAAAGAAGCTTCCATCTTTTCAGTTCATCTTTTTGTTTATGTTGTTAGTACTGAAAGATTATTTCTGTATTCCAGACACATGCATGTAGTAAGCCTTTAGACAGGTAGTAAGTTCATTTTCAGCATGAATAGACATGTATTAAAGAATGTACAAAAGTTCACTAATGCTTTGCAGAAGTGAATCCTTTTCTCTTTCAGAGTGATCATCAAAGAATTATGTCTTCATCATGCTGTCGCTTAACTCTAATTTTTATATAATTTATTCAAAGGTTATGTTGCCTTGTCCTGTTATTTAAATTAAATAAAATTAGAATTCTTGTTAAGAGGAAAAGAATGGTATTCCCTGGATGAGTTGTACCACAGTCACGAATTTGAAGCTAGAGTGGGCCGGAGGCCATCAAATTCAACCTCTTCATTTTACAAATGAGGAAACCGAGGCAGAGAGCGTAAATAATTCATCAAGAGTTAAAGGAATAGTGTGAGCATTAAGTAAATAAGTCAGAGATTTGCGTACATTGTTTTGAAGCCAGTAATGTCTTTCTGTAAATTTCAGAATGTTTCAGAAACGTAAAGTCTCAAGGAAGATTATCCCAAGCTCCTATCAGACCCACCATTGGTCAAGTTAGCAGAATTAGTAAGGTGGTTGAGAGCTATAGGTATACACATGCATACAAATGTAACAAGCTCAAATATACACATATGTATCATGCAACAGAAGAAATGGTCATTTTATTGTCTCTGTTTTGATTCAAATAATGTGCAGTTTCCTTTACTCACTAGTATTGTATATTCTGAAAGGATAAAGTGCTAATAATAAGGCAAAAAAAGATCCTTCCCATGAGGATAGTGCTGCCCAGATGTAATAGGATAGACAACAATTGCACATCAGTCTCCTCTTATTAAGTCCTGCAAAACTTTGTCATTCTCAGAGTGAAAGATACAGCTCTTAATGCTTTTTTGACGCTAATCATAATCCTGCATATTTTGCCCTTCCACAGATTTCTAAATAAATTAAAAGGCAATAACTCCCAGGTTGTTTTTTTAATCTTTCAAGGATACCCATACAATCCAAGGTATTTTATTTCTCCTTCTTTCTAAATAAACATAAATATAAGGTGACTTTGGGAGAAGCTCTTAAATTCATGGGATTTCAAAGAGGAGATATATAATGAATTCAGCAAAAGAAAAAAAAAAGAGACTTCATCCAAAGAGTTATCAGTTCATTCGTTAAACGTTTATTAAGTTTCTCCTATTTAAAAGGCATGATATTAAGTCTGGGAGAGATTCAAAGATAAAATTAACATGGTCACTGCCTTCATGGTTCTCACAGTAAGGAGAGTCAGTAAGATACATAAACAGGTAAATATAAAACAACTGAGAATGTAAATGTATTAGAAGACTACAGAGTGCTATTATGCAGAGAAAGGAACTCCGTAGTTGGGGTCAGGAGGTATGCATCTGATCTACTATCACTTTGACAAAGGGCAATCACTTAGTATCTCTCAACTTCAAGTTCCACATCTAGGAAATTAAGACAATAACATTTGTACTATATACCTTTTGATATTGTAAGATTTAATTGAGATCACAAATCTCAATTATAAACTGCCTTATAAAACTATATTATATGATATGGGATAAAGACTAGTACTACCCAGTTCAAACAACGGGTACTTTGCTGGTGTTCTATACTCTGAAAAAAAAAAATAGAAGTGTTAATGAAAAAAAAAAAAAAAGAACCATCCCATGATCATGGTGTCTCCCAGACAAAACAGCATAAAACCATGAAAATATTTACACATGGTTCTCTTATTAAGTCCTGTACAGTTATCTTTCTATTCTCTGTAAAAGATACACCTCTTAATGCTATGGTATAAAGAAGGACTTCTGTAAAGGACATATTCAAGTATCCTAGAACCTCCCTTAGAAAATTTCTAATTTTTAACATCAGCAGCCAAAAGGAACACTGGCAAATACTACTCCCAATTACATGGGTGTTATTTGACTCCTACCCTTGGTCATATTTAATAATATAACTGATTGTACTTTCCATCTGGGCATAAAAGTAGGAGCTAGGAAAACGCCATTTTGGGATCCATAGTACTCTTTGAGCTCTCCTTGGATTTGTGCCTTAGTCGGTATTCTTTAAGCTTATCTACACTTGCATTGACCCTTCTGTGCATTAGCCTCCAATCTTACCCCTTGGTTCATATGCTGAAAATTATCCTTGACAATTCTCCCTCATCTTCTGCTCACCCAGTTAACTCCTTGTTACCTCTTGTTTGATTCACTGTATACACAAAGAGATTTTTTTTCTCTTCTTCTATTATATGAATAATATAATTAGATTTTCTCCCTTCTTCCAGACTCTTTCTTCTCTATTCCATCTTTTATACAGCTGCCAAAATAATCTATGCAAGAAACAGGTCTGATCATATCATTCCCTAACTCAAAAGCTTTCAGGCTTCCTGTCCCATTGCCAATAAGAAAATACAAGTTTCTTATCCTAGCATTTAACAGATAACCACTTCTTATCTCCCATCTGCCTTTCCAACTTCAACATATACCATTTCCCTTCATGAATGTTCCATTCCTACCAAAAACAAAAAAAACTACTGTTCCTTTGCTATTGTGTCCAACTCTACATGAGCCAGTTTGAGGTTTTCTTAGCAAAGATACCGGACCGGTTTGCCATTTCCTCCTCCAGCTCATTTTTATGCATGAGGAACTGAGGCAAACAGGGTTAAGTAAATGTCTGCGGACAGATTTGAACTCAGAAAGAATTCAAAAGAGTCTTCCTGACTTCAGGCCTGTCACTTTATCCACTGCACCACCTAGCTGTCCTGAAAGCATTCATTGCTGTTAAATCATGTCCAACTCTTTGTGATTCCATGGACCATATTGTCCTTGGGATTTCCTTGGCAAAGATACTAGAGTAATTTGCCATCTCCTTTTCCAGTTGTTTTAGGCAAACAGAAGTTAAGTGATTTGCTCAGGGTCACATACCTAGTAAGTTTCTGAGACCAGAATCTGAGCTCAGGCTTCCCGATTTCAGGCCTAGCACTCTATCCACTGAGGCCCTAGTTGCTTAAAAACTACTGACTCCCCAGAATTTAGTCTATCTCTCACCTCCATGCATTTTTACAAGCTATTCCCTAACAATCAAACAGAAATCCTTTATTGAGCATTAATATACACCAGATACTGTGCGATGTTGGAGATTCTCCGCTGTCAGTGAGCTTATATTCTAATAACATTCCACATGCCTCATCTCAGAATCCTTGACTTCATACAAAGCTCAATTCTAAGTGTGACTTCCTTCAGGAAGCTTTTTCTCAACCTTCCCCTACTCTACCAGTAGTTAGTGTTTGCTTTCTCCTCGATTTTCTTTCCATTATTTTTATTATGTACCTGAATTTATCGTGTCCACTAGAATGGAAGTTCCTTCAGAGCAGAAATGCTTTTGATTTTGCCTTTGTATCCTCAGTGTTTAGCATCATGACTTGTACATAGTAGTCCTTTGTCAATACTTGTTTTCTTGAGTTAAATTATTTACGGTGGCTCCTTAACCCCAAACTGGCTCCCACTCAGTAGGATCCCTGCAACCTCCCTGTGATCCGCGTGATCTCATCTGGAGCCTGTTCATGAATGCCAACTAATTTTAATTTCAGTTTATGAATAATATAATTAGTAAAGGGAATCTGCTGCCAAATAAATAAAAGCTGTCATCCATAGCCAATTAAAATTAAAAATTTTTTTTAATTATCTACTGCTTTCTACTTAGGCCTATTAGCATGAATACATCAGGTTGACTGAAGGAGTCTCATGTACCAGTTATGTCATTTCACTTGTCTATTTCCTGTTTTCCATAATTCATCACTAGTACTGAATCTCTTCTACAGGGACCAAATATGCTGTGTTATCCATGGGATGCTTGGAGACCTAGTGATTATAAGCCTCATTCTTCAGCCCTGTTTCTATGATAAATTATCTAACTACAAGTAGTTGGGCCAGTATAAAAAGTATCTGACTAGATTGGAGTGGCTATGGCATCCTAGTGCTTTTGTGTTCCTACTCAGCTCTAAAAGGCTTTTTGTCTTATTAGAAGTAATGGTATGAGTCAGTTGAAGGGGAAGGAGTAGCCTTAATTTGCAAGCGAAACAGCAAAATGTAACTAACCCGAAACTAAAGTTTATCAGCTCCTGGAAAGCTGTTTGAAGTCCTGGCTAGCACAGTACAATTAAAGACATCATAGAACTGGAGAAGGTCTAACATAAAAACTAAACATAGCTGTACCATCAGGAGTGGGAATGCTTCTTTAGTGCTACAGACTAGAAAGTTTAGGGACAGAGAGGAGTCATGCAGAAAGGACTCGACTGAGGGTCAGACCATGAGTTTCTAGTCTCCTAATTTATTTTTTTAAAAAATCTTTTTTTGGATTATGTTAAGAATTTCAATCAGTAGTAATTCTTTGGGTAATAAGTTCCATTTTCTACTTGCATTGTAATTCAGTTGAAGAATTCACTGACCATTTATCAAGAACCTATCAGAGCGAGACGTTGTGCCAGGTACTGGCTAGACAGAAATGAACAATATGATCCCTACCTTCAAACACTTCACAGTCTAATCGGTAAAATACACAATGTGCACAAATAGATGTAATTCAAGGCAGAATGTAATTGAGGGCAAAAGAAAGCACAAAAAAATTGCAGTTTGAAAAAATTGTGGAGGAAGACCAAGTAAGGCTTCACAAAATTGATATCACCAGAGCAGAGTCTTTAATTAAGAAAAGGATTTAGAAAATTTAGATGGAGTAACTTCCAGGTACTGAGACTGGCCTATATGGATCTCTTTCTAGCTTCCTGTGTGACCTTGAACAATTTCCATAACCTCTTTAGACTTTGGTTCCCTCATCAGTAAAATGAAGTGGTTGAACTAGATAATTTCTAAGGTCTCTGCTAACTCCTAAAAACAATCTTATGAGGCTTCACATTTTGTTATTCTTTGGTTTGGAAAGATGAAGAGAAAGTGGTTGTGACTGAAATGTAAGTAAAGGAATAATAGGGCGCATATGTATTGTTCTTGTTATGGAATTGGGGAACATCCCCTTAAGTCTGAAAAAAGTCATTGTAGGACAGTTTAAGATACAATTGTACATAATATCTCTCCTATCTGTCCCTTTCTCTTTGTTCAGGTTCTAAGCCTCCCTAGTTAAGGCTGTTGCAGTAGTCCCCTTACGGCTCTTCCTGCCACCTGTACGGCTCCTTATTTTACACAGCTACTAAAAAAGCAGTCTTCCTAAGGTCCAGGTCTGACCTGTCTCTGCCTCATATATACATACATACATACATGTGTATGTATGTATGTATGTTTATGTATGTATATGACAGACCAGCCCTTCACGACTCGCCACTTTCTGGTTCCAGCCACTATTCCAACCTTTTCCACCAACTGTACTACTGATGGGTAATTGTGTATCTGTATACATGGCATCTTCCCCACTTAAATACAAACTTCTTGAGGTCAGGTATTGTTTCAAATTCATCTTTGTACTCTCAGCACCTATCACATAATAGGTGCTAATAAATGATTACATGGACATAAGATCATAGATTTAGAGGTCAAGTTCAATCTCCATAAAAAACTAAAGCCTGCACTTTGCTAGTTTCTGAAGCAAGATTCGAACCTGTGTCTTTGGGGGATTAAAAATTCTAAGCCCAGTTTCTGCTCTGTAATTGTTGAGTGATTGATCTTTTACTACTATGCACTCACATAGAGCAGCCTCAGTTACTGGAATGTACTTCTTCATCTAAATTTTCAAAATTATTTTTTTAATTAAAGATTCTGCTCTGGTGATATCAATTCCATGAAGCCTCATTTGGTATTCCCCCACAAATTCTCCCAAGAACAATTTTTTCTTGCTTGATTTTGCCCTCAGTCACATTCTACCTTGCATTACATTTATTTATGTCCATGTTATATTTCACCAATTAGATTGTGATGTGTTTGAGGGCAGAGATCATGTTGTTTCTTATCTCTGTCTAGCCAGGGTCTAGCATAATGACTTGCCATAATAGGTTCTTAATAAATGGTCAATGAATTCTTCAATTGAATTACAATACAGGTAAAAAATTGAACTTATTATTATCAGAACTACTGATTAAAAATATCAATCTACTCCAAAAAAGATTTTGTTATAAATCAGGAGGATAGATCCATAATAGAATCCTTATTAGAGGAAATTAGTATTTTTAAAGACAAATCTCTAATTACATTTAATGATTATTTTGACATCAATGGAAAGACACTTGTGGCATTATCTTGATTCCACAACGAGAAACAAATTGTCAGGGTAGGGGAAGTACTGGTCTGACCTAGTAAGATAAATCCTATATTTTATATCTTTAGAGGTCACATCAGTGGAACTATTTCTTTTCTGTTACAAATGTAGATTTGCATCACAAGAGGCAGAAGAGTCCCTATATTGCCCCTTTCTTTTGGAGGTGCTAGTAAGTAATGAAACATCCCCAAATCTAGTAATAGAGTGAGGTGAGGAAATGAAAGTACTGGCTCTCCGTTCCCTTATCAATTTGCATCACACGGATTGGAGGTGGCAGAGTTAGAGATATATTTCAATTTGGCTTCTTTTGACAATCCACATTGGACCAATTATGCACCAATTACATTCTAATATTAAAACCATGGTCATAAAATGTAAATAATTAGTCTTATTGCATTAAATATGAGGAATGGGAGACAAAGCAGGAAGCTAAATTGAGCTCAAGGTCAGCACACATCGGCATGACTCTCTACAGTGCAAATATAAAATAATGACTCCTTGGCATTCCACCCAAATGCATTCCACCCAAATCCCAGAGCAGAGCCACTGGCAATTAAAGAACATATGTGCATAACTAAGATTCTTATTGCATTACCCATTTTATATTATTGCCATTGTCTTTCTAGTTGACCAGATAAAATGTCTTTTAATTAGAGCACTAAAAGTACTATCCAGAGTCCGAAAAAAAAAAATGCCTATGAATTCACGCTGAACCTGCATCTAGACATGCAGAGTAAAATGGAGAATTTAAGTAATTATCTGGGTAATTAATTGCCTCTCTCTCTTTCCCCACATCCTTTCCAATTATCTAGTTATTACAGGTAAAAGATTAGGGAGGGGTTTGTTTTTGCTTGAATTATCTAAGTAACTAACTCAGTTCTCCAGGTCATTGATCTCATGTTGAGGTCACCTTGTTGTTCTGTCCTAGAATGAATAAAACACAAAAATCTCCAAGACTCATACCAGTAGAGACCTGAATGTATTTCTTTATTCTTATTAAAATAAATTGTAGAAGTCATTCCCTCCAGGGAAATTACACCTTCTTAAACCTTAATTTTTCTTGACAGCTGTGTGTTACAGACTTTATTAAAGGAACGAAAACCAAAGCTGTTACCTCCAAAGTCTTTTGTGGAATTATGTACCCTATAAATTTTCACTTTCAAAACTAAGGTTATATGTCTGAAAATAAGTTGTTATAATTAAAAATAGTAATGAATCCATTCGGTACAGTTGAGAAAACATACACATTTGCTGTGGGAAGCACCCTTTGTGCTGAGAGTTGCTAAGGATAACTTAGGGAAAGAATTTTCTGAATTTTCTTCTTTTTACAGATAAAAGAGGTCACTGAAAGCCTTCAAGATGATGAAGAGGATACCATTATGGAGAGTGGAGGACACTCTCCATTTCAGAACCACATAATAGGTACTAATTAATGTTTTCCTACTACTTTGCCTATTGTCATTTGTCTATGCAGAAGTAGTCCCTGCTTTTGAACTCGATGCATTCCTGGAGTCCAGGAGTCCATGTCTTAATGCAGCTCTTTTTGAGCAATCCAGCCAACACAGGCATTTTTACTTCATTTGCTTAGACAGCACTGGAGACCTTGGAGGGAAAAAGTAAAGGTGGTAAGATGTCAAGATCTTTATTAGGTGTTTATTAGGGATTGTGGAATGAACAAAGCAGCAGAATACCAAGTAGAGGAAAATTGGAGTTCCCAATAAAAAAGGAAGTAGAATGTATGTTTCTCATCTAATATCACCAATCATACACTTGGCAGATTTCACTCAAGAAAATCTGACCATATGCTCCATTAACATTTCACATTTGGACCCCAAAAAGAATCAGTCTAAATGTAGACTCATTAAACATATAGGCTAGAAATTCATCATTTGGTCTTTACAAGTGGAAATTATATTAGAAAAAAACAGATAGAGGCAGCATGGTATGGTAGACACAAGGTCACACTTGACGACAGAAATATCTGAATGCAAGTCTTGCCTTTCACACGTACTGACTGCGTGGCTCCAAGAAAGTTATGTAAGCTGTCATAGCCCTGGTCACCTTTCTATGACTATCAAACACAGATAAGTTGTGACTCTGCATCAGTGAACATAGGCTTTTTTTGTTAGGAGTTTCTTCCACTAAATAAATCACAAGTCTGTTCCAAAAGTAAATAAAATAAAGCCCAGTGGATTAAAGTCATATTTCTCAACTTCTCCCCTACCCTCAGGGGGAAAAAAAAAGTAAACTTGGAGATAGGCTCTTCTTGGTTTTGAAAATTCTTCAGCCCACTCTCTTCTCTCTAGTAAAAGCCTCATTATAAAAATCCCCATTTCTTAAATGAATTTGGCTTATCAGCTACTTCTTTTAATTGTGCAGAACAAATGGAATGTAGAAACTATGGTTCCTCAAGACAAAAGGCCTTTGCTGACACTTTGAGAATGTCTAGTAATGGGTGGTAACCAGGAGATTGAGGAGCTGTCAGTAGCTGTGATCCTAATAGGGAGATACACAAGATAATAACTTCAGTAGCGCCTGATGATCTTGGGGAAAATGCAGAATATGTTGCTCTTAGAACTCAAAAGAACTTAGAATTTGGGCATTTGGGGTATTTTGATTTTACCAAGGATGCCAGTGTATGACTGAATCCTTTCCTACAGACCACATTCAGGCGCATTAGAGACAATCCCGACTACCCTATTGCAGTGGCGTGACAGCTCTCGCAGCTTTCTTGTTTCTGAATTTAATCAGCATCTGTTGCTCCTGTCCTTTCCTGGGAATATCTTTGACTGCCAGCTCTCAGCATCCACTCCTGCTGTCAGTTCCTTGTTAGTATACTCTGCGACCAGCTTCCTAGTATACACAGCGGTCGTCCACAAACGGTAATTTACAGTTTATCAGAGTGAACTGTTGTATTCCCACACTTCATGAGATTGGCTCACCATTGTCATTCTCTTCGTTTGTAATTGGGGAGGAACAAAGTAGATCTGAATGAGCATAGTATGAATAAGATTATTATTCCAGAAAGACACCCTTTATTATGGTTGTCAATGCAAAATGCTTAAATTGCTATCAGTTCTGCATACTTAGCTAATGTGCAAGTTAAATATTATTTCACAACCTTCAAACTTGACACTATGGAAACAATAAAGAGTTGCCATTTTTCTAAAATTAGTTAAATTTGAACCTGTAAAATTAGTAGCATACATATGTGTTTGTTAGGAGCTGATCTTTTTAAAAAACTACAATAATTGAAGTAGATTTAAACAGACTGCTGGTTCTGGATTAGAGAAACAAAATATATCTGGACTAGATTTTCACTAGAGTGAACATTTTTGTCTTCAGAGAGATAACGCTACTGTAAGCTGACAAGAACACTGTCATTTAGTCTACCTGACTGCTCCCAAGGCAAGGATCCAACTGAGCCAATAAATTTATTTTTAATCCATTTTTCCCCCTCAGAACCTATAGAAACTTCATATCTAATTGCAATCACAGTGAATACTTTCTTGGGGAAAATGAATGATAGCCCACCACAAAAAAAATATTTAATTATCAGAAAACACTGAGACTTCCTAATAACCATTTTCCATCTATTGTGAGGTTTCCAAGTAGAGGAAAAAATAAATTAAAATATTGTGGCTAACAACCAAATACTGACTGTTGTCAGCCACAGGCAAGAACAATTACCCAATTCATGAATCAGAGTCTGTTTGCATCTCTGTCAGGAAGGGTGAGCTTGTCTGAGATTGGGCAAAACAATATTGCTTAATTAGAAAGTCGTTATACAGAAGAGTTGGCTGATCAGCATCCCTGATGTGAAGTCTAAGATATGTGAAATGAAAACATATTTATAGATATTAAAACTATTTTCTTTTATTCTTAACAATTTTAATCAATATAGTCCTTCACTTATGAAAAAGAGTTAATCTAGACAGTGTAACATATATGCATTTGCTCACTGTCCTTCTGTGGTGTTGAACTATGGCAGATCATGTTTATCAAATACAAGTTGTCCCGGAAATCTCAGTGCAATTTTAAGCATTAAACATAGTATGTATCCTCATTGGCTCAATACCCCACTCTACCATAGCACTAGAAAGTTGAGTCTCTGAAGAAGTCAACTATTTTCTGGTGCTATTTTCAGAGTTCTGGGGGCCACCCTTAGATGACCATACTTCTAACACAACCTCCACTGGTGTACTTCCCTTGGCAATCATCCGATTAGTTCTTCAGCAAGGGCATTTACTCCACTAGCTTAGCAAAAGCAGTCATTACAATGAATCATGTCCTGAAGCAGAAGTGCACTCGCCCACCGATAGAAACACAGAGCATGGTATAGTGACAGTGAGGCACTCCTGTAGGTAATGTGCATAGGGAATGCAGCTTACTTCCTGGAACCCCAGAGTCTCCGTGTTCTTTCTTTGTTTTCCAGTAGATACTTCCAAGATTCACTACAGGTGTGTTATCAGTGATGAATGGGTCACTCCTCTGGCCTACTGGGCTTTTTTCTAGTGAGGTGAAATATCTGGGCTGTATGGGTTAGTCTGCTTCTGGATTGGATCTAGCACATCACATGACTACTGCTTCTCTTGGGCTGGACCAGAAAGGCTATTGTACATGGCTGATCCTGACAGTTGACTCAGCTACTGAGGACTGCTACCAGATTGAGCCACAGCAGACTACTTGGTCATTGAGAAGCTGCTACTGGAATAAGTCAGGCAAGCTGCTCTCCTTCTGGTCTCTTCTCACAGTGCATTTTTTCTGCTGGACATGCTGATTCACTGCTTTTTCTGGACGTCCTCTTTGATAGACACCTAGGATCCTTTACCACCTTCAGCCACTGGCTCAGCTGGATGGTACTGCAGTCTCTTTAGGTGGAATGCTGGGGTACTCTTTTCAGCTAGAGCGCTGTTGCTCTTTCTGCTAAAGTAAGGGTTCTGAAACTGAAATCTATGAATATTTTTAAAAAAGCATTTTGATGACTTCAATATATTTGCTTTCCTTTTGAATTCTATTTGTATAATTTAAGCATCTAAAAACATTATTCTGAAAAGGGGTCCCTAGGTCTCACCAGACTTCCAGAGGGGTTCCTGACACAAGGTTAAGAATCCCTAAGGAAGGAGAATGAATTCTAGCCTAGATTGGCAGGAGCCAATCTTAGATTGGCTTAGATGAGGTCTTAGATTTCCTCAGAGATGAGGTTCTGAGGTTCATCACCTCAGGGTAAAAGTACTTTCTTGTTCAACAGTCAATTTCTTCTTCCCCTCCCAGATTAAAATTCCCTAGTTCTGTATTCCATATTATGAGTTATTTCATTCTCTCTACACTCTACAATATATGGCAGTTTGTAAACTAATGAGCTAATTCATGCCAATATTACAGTGGATTAGCGTGTTGTTTCATTTCTTAGGTCATATGTTTGTATTTTAGCAGTAGCACTCTTGAAACAATACCTTACTTCCAAAGAATTTTGCTGTTGGTGAGATTTTTTTTTTTTTGACTTTAATGGCAGATCACTAAGACTGGATGGGGAGAGGGGCAAGCAGGGTTAAGTATTTATCAAACTGCTCTATGTAGGTTTCTGGCTCTTCTGGATGAGTCCAGCATTGCTTAGTACCATGTACATTGATCATAGGAAACAGGGTTATGATGGAAAATGTTCTTTCTCTGGCATCATCCTGACTTTGAGATATGCCATGCATCAGGCAGGCATCAGCAGGAACCTCACAAATTGAAAGACTGTCATGTGGAAGAAGAAATATATTTGTTCTGGTTGATTCCAGAGGGCAGAACCTGGAGCAATAGGTAGAAGTTGCAAAGAGGCAAATGTAGGCTCCGTGTCATGGAAAATTTCATAACAATTAGAGCTATTCAAAAAGGGAAGTCAGTTTTCTTAGACATTACTGGGTTCCCTCTCAATGGGCACCTCCATTCAGAAGCTAGGTGTTACTTGTGTTTGTTGTAGTCGGGATTCTTTTTCAGATGTGGCTTAGACTAGCTGGCTACTGAGATCCCTTCCAACTGTGAAGTCCAGTGATTCCATGAATAAAATGGACACACAATAGAAGAAAATGTTAGACAGTGAAGGTAGCATGTATAACTCCTGGAAAACTCACACTAATCAATTAGCAAGCTTTTATTGAATTCCTACTTTGTACCTACTCCCACATACGCACTAATAGGTCCACAAGAAAAGAACACTCAAATGTTTTTCATTCACTCATTCTTTAACAAACCAAACTCATTTTAAAGGCAAGCACATGGTGTAGCAGATTTCTTATAGAAAGGATCAGGATTTGGATAATTCTAGAATGTGGAATTTGGTGATAAGGACAAGGTAAGAGTTTAATATACTTTCAAATCCTGTATTTGGATGTGGATTAAGGATGATCCTATACTGTAAGCTACCGTGAGAGGAAGGAAACAAGGCATTATTTATTCACCATCAAAGTCCTATAGAAATATGGTCACTTTTCCCATTATCCACCTGTGGTTTACATACTTAGGATCAACCACAATAATAGATTATGTATTTTTATCTCATTGGCTTTTCCTATCCACCTAGCACACATTTAGCCTATTTCTCTCTCACCATCAATGGGTATGTATTAAATTAAAGAAATGCAAACTCATTTTCATTTTAATCTAAGAAAAACATCAGAAAGTAAATCTTCTGGGGAACAAATATTAAAATGAACTCCAAATTCAAATATAAATTGTTTTTATTACGCTCTTCTTTAAACCACTGCTAACTCCAGTGATAAGAGATAATCAAGAATTTATCATATAGGAAAATCACTTGTGTTTTGAGCAAATTGTCATCTCCATCTTCATGCAGCAACAAAGAATGCATAAGTTTAAAGGAATCCTCCATGGAACAAAAGTTATACCCTTTGGTAAAATGTATCTAATACTTTCCTACTCCTAAAATTAAAATACATATTCAAATCAGAAGGACTGATATACTGTAACTGTCAGTCAATTAAAGCTCTTGATGATCATCTGTCTTATTAGAGAAACAATACTGTTTTTCCCTAGTGAGAATTATTTAGAAAGCAATTTGGGAAGTTTTTGTTTTTGCTTTTTGTAAATAGAATGACAATCTTATTTTCTTTTCATTTAGACTTTCAGAACTCCAGAAATGGAAGATTATTTTAGTTAAATGTCATATTTTGAATACTGTGCCTACACACTAAAGTTTAATTATACAAAAGAAGGAAATATTAATAAAACAAAATGTGGGTTGCAAAGTAAAAATTTTGATAAACAGTTTTAATAAAGTTATGTTGACTGCTGACTGGCACCAAACTTGGATTTGCTAATGAGAAGCCAAGAGATTTAAAATACCTTAAGTTCTATCAATAAATCTTAAAATGACTTGATTTCAAATGTTTAATCACAAAAGAGCCTCAGAATGGTATGGTGCAACCAAACTTCCCCTTGTTTGATCAGATTTCCAACTATTTGTTTCCTGCTGGTCCCAGAGTTCCTTTTAACACTAAATAAATATAAAATTGTTTAACATAAAGTTGTCCCTGGGGCAGTTTGAGTGGAAATGAAATCATCTGTTTCCTGATTAGGAACAATCTATAGAAATAACAACCATCCCCTCACTCCTAATTTTAACATCCTTCTTGTTCAGACTCTGTCTCCATAATCTCTCACCTTTGCATTTGGCCCCCTGATTTCCTCCAGTGTTAGAAATTGGACTTGGCAGAGATTCCTTCTTTAATTGATATTTTAATTCCAAGTTAATAGATTAATAGATTAATTAATAGATCAGTTTCTTCATTTTCCAATCTATTCTTCATGTGAGGACTACATTTTTTGAATTATAGATTTCAGGAAAGTAATGTATAGCTCAGTCACTCTGCAAAGCATCCCTAGATTTGTCCATTACTAAAGAAGTACTCATTAGGAGGAAATAATTGAACCCTGGTTCATTCATCTAATGGCTCAGACAAAGGGACACTTAGTAGCATTTTTTGAGGATAATATTAATTCATTGAGTCATCCACTAATCATTATTTTAAATTCTTACTGTGTGCTGTTTGGCACTGTACCAGTTACTAAAGGGATGCAATTGGGTCAGAAGACATAGACACTTCCCTTCAGGAGTTTATGGTCTCATTGAACCATAACTTGTCTGGTTCTATCAACTATTTGCCATAATTAGATAAATACACATACACACTCATGTGCACACGCACACACGGATACACACACATACTACATGTAGCGTCTATATGAAGTGCTAAAAAGTGTTCTTATTTTCATGATTTCATTAGCATGGATTAATCCTCTTTAATTTCAATATACTTCCATACCTTAGTAAGTAGTCTTTATTAGTTGCCATGGCATGTTGCTATGGTTTTCTGGTAAAAAAAAAAAAAGTCTTCCTAAAATTAACTAGGCTGATCCTCAGACAGCAAAACTACAGTCCAACACTGGCCTCATATTCAGAGCCTTTCTAGGTTGGTAAAAACAGCCAGAACTTGTGTTCCATGGACATAACCTTATGTCCATAGACAACCTTGGGCAGTTACATTTGTATGACATGATGTACTTCATTGTAGGACTATATGAATAACAGACATTAAGTTTTCTAGTGTCAGCTGCTGATGCTACCTACAGTATAAAGGCAGCTGTTGCTTATAAGAGTGATGATGATAGGAACAATTGAGAATTATCCAGTTGTAGCTAATTTAGAAGGAAAGGATAGCCTCCTGTCCGTAATCTGTAAAATGCAAATGGACTAGACAAATTTAAGGTACCATGTATGTAGCTCTAACCTATCATCTTTTGTATAAAAACACATTTTCAACCCCTAGAAGTTGAGTGTTTCAAATTATGTTGGGTTTTGTACAGAACCCAACCACTCTCTGATATCTCTGTATTGATACTTTATTCCTGACTTTCCAGCACATGGCTCTTCTGTATCATACCTTGAACTCCACTAGATCCTAGTAACGACCCACACTTCTGCTTGGGCCACTTTTACCATTTCTGGCCACTTGTTTTAGAACTTCACATCTCCAGTAACTAAATTCTGACTCCTCTTGAATAACTCAGTGTTTCTGGTTCTTTCTGGAGTTAGAATCTTCCAACCTTAGCCTTTTTTTGTGGCATCTAACTTGGGGAGGATGCTTAGGAATATATAACCATAGCCCTTCCACAGACTGGAAAAAGAAGAAACTCTTACATGTAAGAGTTCAGAGACAGGAGAAATCCATATTGTGTAAGATGGTTGGAGGTTTTGTGAAGGAAGTGGAACTTAAGGTAGGACATAAAGGATGAGTTTGAAGAGCTACAGAGATGAGAGATGAGCAGGAGAACAATGTGCGTAAAGGTTGAGGTCTCCCTCAGGGACGACCAGCATGGCCTCTGAGGTCCTTTCAGATAAATCTATGGTCCTAATATGTTTTAGTAATTGGTATTATGTGACGGGAAGGAGAAATGGAAGGGGAATTTTTGGTGAAGGGTTAGGATAAGGAGGACATACTCCCAAAGCCAGGTTAATCTTTTATGAGAGCATTTGAGAATTGTTCGTTTGTCAGAGACAAATATGCATAACCTAGAAGTTTAGGAAGTCAAAATGCTGGGAGTGCAGAGAATTAATATGTTCCCCAAATTCAATATTCTTCCTAGAAACTTAGGTTTTTAAGGGATTCTGATATGCTCTTGACAATGTGAACTCTTCCTGGCAAGGTTACGCTACTGTGTGTGTCTGTAACCAGTGAAGGCTATAGCTCACAAGCCATAACCAATGTTTACCTATATTAGCCTGAGCGCAACTAGTTCAAATAAGAGGCATTTCATGAAACAAGATCATAAAAAAGTAGCAGTAAAATATTTCCTTCACAAATCTGGGGCAGCCTTCTAAAATCCCATGTATCATCAAAAGGAAGAGTAAATACACTTGAGGAACATACATAAAGAAATATACACATATGGAAGACATATGACCAGGACATGTACATGGATGGGCAACTCACATCTCCAGTTCTATGGAGTTACTGTGTTTTTTGGTGGTGTCAATCCATTATTCCTACCAAGCTTCTGGCTGATTTCTTAGAGTTTCTTTCTGCCACTGGTTGTAGCTTAGTTCCTTGGCTTTTGTATTGCCTTGCACATACATATCTGCAAAGAAGTGCTTGAAATTACCCTTAGTTGCTATTTTGGGTTAAGGCATTTAAGGCCCTCTTTAAAGTTCAAATAGACATATTAAATTCTTGCAGGCAATTAATAAAATGCCCTAATAGAAATCCATTTGTCAAATGTTTAAAGTATGGAAGAGACAGAGTTATCGATAAAGGATTGTGTAAAGGTGAGATGTAGTGTTTACTGGGCAGATAAAAGAGCAAGATGAGGGTACTAATCCTGGCAGGGCAAGGTGGATACCAAAGGAGAAAATAGGATGAAAGCCTTTTTCCTTTTTCATAGTTTATAAATGAGGAAACTGAGGTTCAGAAAAGGGAAGTGATTTATACAGTAATTTTCAGAAATTGAATTGAACTCAGATCTTCTTGGCTTCAGATTTATTGATCTGCCAACTATGACAAGTAGAAACACAAAGGCAGAAGACCCTCAGACCCAGTATATGCAAATTATCCATAATCACAAAGCTAAAAACTGCTGACTTAAAAAACAAAGCCCTTGGATAAAAGAGCTTATACAAAACGACTAAACCCACTGCAGAGAATCTGTAGGAGTTCAACTTGACCACTACTATAAGTCATCGCTTAAGTATTCCGGGTCTGGTGAGGGCTTTAGTGGATTTCCTGCCTCATCAAACATTTCTCCATCCCCATCCTCCAGCTGCTCACACTTCGGCTGTGTCACTTATTAGCACCTCCATCAGAGGTGTGCCGGTGGGGAATAGGGAAGAGAAGGGAAATGTCCTGTCTTCCCTAGACTCTAGTTATTCTGGCCAGAGGCTTTAGTGGTGAAAGAGGAGGTTAAAAACTGAGGTGTGCTGGTGATCTGAACACCTCAGTCTGTCCTGTCTCTGACTTACCACAGACTTGACCTTAGACTCTCCTTACAGAAGAGCTATAATGCCTGTGGTTTAGGTGTTATTGAAGCCAGCAGCTTCCCATCTGCCTGAAGGGAATACAGAGGATAAGAAGCTTGTGGCCCAGAGGTAGTGATGAAAAGGCCTCAGGGACTGCTGTTTCTTGAAGGGAGGAGTTGGTAGTTCTGCAGAAGCTCCACAATCAAACTGTTCACAGAACTTGATCATAGACACTTAATGAAAATCCACCTCAATTAAGGTGATACATGCATCAAAGGCACTGGGGATTTACAGTGTGATATGTCCATTAAGTCTGACATGTTTGCATAAATCTATTTGCTTTAGAGAGGTTTAAAGTGCTTGGAAGAGATTAGGTGAGGGCTATAACAAATTATGAAGATAAAAATGGAGTTCTGTAATGAAATACATGTCAGAGGGAAGGAGGTAAAAAAATTAATCTTAAGAATGGAAGTGTCCTTTATTTAAGGAAATCACCATTGAAGCAAACATGTGAGGGGGGGAGGAGGGGAGGAAAAAAAAACTCACCGAGCTATATCTGTTCATATGTGATTTCATTAAAACTAGATGTGTATAAAGAAGTCACATCCAACCAATAAGGGTTTAAACTACTTCTGAAAAAAGCATCCAGCAGAAATGCTAGTGCCAAAGAAAATAACTCATTCATGTCAGTCTTGATTTCTTTCATCAGACCATTGATGAAATTTGAGAAGAGTCATTTGGCAATCATCTTATCACTGATACAGTGCTTGATCCACTCATTTTACACACCATCAGATAATCAGACTATATTTGCTTTATCTTTCATTCACTGACCAAAGGAAAATGCCAAGGGTTAAATGCCTTACCAAGCGGGGAGGGAAAATAGGTACAAGGAGGTGGAGAAGAAGGGGAAGAGTAGAGAGTTGACAATTTATGCAGCATTGTCCCAGGCAGGCCCATAGCACTGAACCAGTTTCCAAACTGTTTCTTATGTTATTAAAGCTCATACTCTGCAGATGGAATTGTTTGATTAGAGGAGCAGCAAAATTCTCAGGTCCTGGCTAAATAGCTACAGCTTGTAATTCAATTGGGTCAACTCCCAAACCAAAGGAAAGTATGCTTCAAATTGACTTTTCAAGCACTGGAAAATCTGTCATGGATTTCACCTCCCAAAACTACTTGTGAATCAGTCCTAAGCACAGGAGACCATTCCAAGAGGAGACCAGCTTCTCTTGTTTGTAATACATTGCAGTTCCATAGGTGCTCCCCATCATTGTAGCCATTAAAGTGTTGTTCTAGTGTCTAGAAAATGTATGTTTGACTCTGCATCAAACATTTGCCTAAGGCAGCAGCTTTCCCATGTAACTTACAATATTAATAGGTAGTTTGTTCCTTCTGGGTTTAAGATTCAACCAGATAAGTAAGTCAGGGAAGGAGAGGAGGAGTATTGTACCACCAACCATTTGCTCGTGTCCACATTCTTCCAGCTTAGTAAACTGATTATAAAAGGATACCTCATTTATCCACCAGCTTCAAGGCAGGACTTAAAAAGCCAGCAGTTTCTCTTGTCATATGTGTAATAAGTTTCCAATTATGAAACCAAACTTAAAAAGGACCATTGGCTCTGGGACAAACTGAGTATAGGGGAAATTACAAGAATATCCAGGAAAGTAAGCAGAACTGGTTACCTGAGCAAAGATCATTCATTGCTCTGAGGAACTATCTATCATTTCTGCTAGAGGTATCCATGAAATAGAAAACAAGAACTTTGAAAGAGGAAGAAGAGGTCAGTACATAGGCAGCAATGGAAAAAGGTGGCCCTGGGAAAGGGAGTCTAAAACAATGAAAGCAATTATCACTGATTCATATAGCCAGCCAGCGAACATGCCTGCTAGGGAGAACTAGCCATAACTAAGTGTCAGTCTTGAACAGCAGGGCAAGGAACCAAGCTTCATCAAAAGGATAGGACCTCCATAATAACTAACTACTGAATTTGCTTCAGGCAAAACAATAATATTTTATAAACATGTATGAAATACCTGCTGTATGCCAGGCATCACACCAGATGCTGAGGATACAAAGATAAGAACAAAACAAAATAGCAAAACCATCTCTCTTCTCAGGAGACATTCCAATGGGAAGACAATATGAACAGAAATAGTAGTACAGAGTAAACACAAGGCAGTTAAATAATCTCAGGAAAGTCTGCATGTGAAAAAAAATGTTTCAGCTGCATTTTGACAGAAGTGAGTGATTCTGTGAGAAGGAAGTAGATGAGGTGCATTATGGGCAGGAGCATGGCTAATACAAAGGCATGGAAAAGGAATATGGAGTTTTGTGTTCGAGAGAAGACCAATTTTTGGAAGGGGTATAGTGGGTCTTGATTCATTTGGTAATCTCTTCTTGACTTCCTAGATAATGAGGAAGGCACCTGCGTATCTACTCTCTAAAAGTTCTCCCCATAGATCTCAATCTGGACAGATAAGTAGGAGCACAGAGACCATGAGCAAGACTTTCCAGGAGACAGAATCATTGATATCTACAGTGAAGGTCAAGGAGGCAAATAGGAAATCAGCACAAGAAAGCATGACTCACCAAATTCTTCCATGAGGTCAAGAGAGATGGGTTGAGAACCCAGGAGAAATCTATATTTCTTACAGGCTGCCTTGATGCTCATGGCAGCCAAATAATGAAATGCTTTCCATAAACCATGAGTCCCATGGCAAAGAATAAAAGGTTCTCAGTTTGTGGGAGAGCTAAGAAATTTGGTCTTACCAGTCCAAAACCCACCCCAGTAGCAGTGGAGCTTGGAGAGATATTGAGCATTGAGCACAGATTGCAAAATACACACACACACACACACACACACACACACACACACACACACACCCTCTAAAAGAAATAATTTATTGGTCAGAGCTAATTTTCAAGATTTCTATAAAGTAATAATCACCTTTCTTAATCTTACATTGTTTGGGTATTATTGCTTTGTAGTTACTAGGAATAAAAATAAGTAACTTAGAAGAAAATTATGAGCTTGCTTCATTTGAGGTCACCAGGTCAGGGGAGAAGTTGAGAACCTGAGTCTACTTCGAAAGGAGAAAGAGGAGTGGAAGGAACCCAGGACAGTAGAGGAGATGATAGCAGCACTTACTAAAGGGAGACCTTCAAATAATCCATGGACTTAAAAGTAGAAGAAATTCACTTAGAAAAAGTTACATTGAGGTGGAAAGAAGCAAGCTAGCCCACAGCAACATATTGGTTTTTATGTGATGTTTTATAGTTTTCAAATTATTTCATGTGTTATCTCAGTTGGTTCTCACAGCAGTTTTAAAAGTAGAGAGGCCATCAAATATTACCCCAATTGACACATAACACAAATGAAGCATAGGGAAGTGAAATGATTTGCTTACTGTCATATAAGTAATGGCTAAACCAAGGGTAGTACAGGGCACTCCTAATTCCCAAATAAAAGCATGAAACTGGTCTGAAAGTCAATGGTTATAAATTCTACAAATAGAGAGCTATGTCCAAAACCTCAGTATTGTCTTCCAAGTTAGAGAATCCTTAGGGTCGAAAAATTTGGCCCTTCCATCCTCCCAAGAATGTAAAGTCCACTGCTATTGTTTTATTGAGGGGACCATAGGTTTTTCACTAGAAAGTACCTCAAAGGTCATCAAGATCAATTCATTCATTTTAGAGATCAAGTGGCTGATCCAAGGCCATACAGGTAGTAAGTGGTTAGGGTGAGATTTGAACCCAGGTCCTCTGACTACAAATATAGTATGCTTTTCCATCACATTACGCTGTGATATCCAAAATTAAGCATGTCATTCTAGCTGTGGTATGACTAGGCTCACAATATACTGGAACCATCAGTATATGGTTGGAGCTTGTGCTAACAATGGCCTTTTTTTTTTTCCAATTTATGCATTTCTGGTTTTCAATATTCACTTCCATAAGTTTTAAATTTTCTTTCTCTTCTCCCCTTTCCCTCCCCAAGACAGCACACAATCTGATATGGGCTCTACATTCCTATTAACACATTTTCATATTAGTCATGTTGCATAGAAGAGTTATAACGAAGTGGAGAACAAAAAAGAAAATAGTCTGCTTCGCTCTGCATTTAGACTCCATGATTCTTTCTCTGGATACGGATGGGCTTTTTCCATCCTTAGTCCTTTGGAATTGTTTTAGAACCTTGCCTTGCTGAGAAGGGCTAAGTCTATCAAAGCTGGCTATCACAAAATGTGGCTATAACTGTGTACAATGTTCTCTTGGTTCTGCTCCTCTCACTCAGCATCAGTTCATGTGAGTCTTCAGGTTTTTCTGAAGTCAGCTTGTTCAGCTTTTCTTATAGCACAATAGTGTTCCATGACATTCATATACCACAACTTTTTTTGACAGCTGTGTCACACTATTGTCTAGTATTGAGCTTGTCATCCAACAAAACTCCCCATATCTTTTTCAGATTAACTGTTCTCTAGCCACATGTGCTTGTGAGGTTGTTGGGTTTTTTTTAACTTTACCTTTATTTCTGTGAAACTTCTTTTAATTCTACTTAGCCTGTGTTTTCATCTATAGAGGTCATTTTGGATCCTGGCCTTCTCCGGGATAACAGAGTCAATATGCCATCCCCTCCAGCTTCATGCCATCTGAAATTTGACAAGCTTGAATTGGAGATTCAAGTTACTGAAGAGAATATTGAACTGCACAAGATCAAGATTGTAGCCCAAATGCAGTGCATGCACTGCCTCTGATTTGCATTATCTTGTTTTGACAAACCAGGCAACAGACTGCTTTCCATCCTTTTCTTCCTTGGCATCCTTTGTGCTTATGCCCATGTGTTATATACCTTGTATTGTGAGGGTAAAAAAAGAATCAGGGAAGATCTTCTGACTCTCAGCAGAATTAGCTGGGTTGGTGTCTTTTGGGGACATTCAAACCCCAAGGCAAACCTGGAAGGGATTTACCACTCATGTATTGAGTGCTGTGCTCCAGAGCCTGAATTCATGTTTTTCATGGCACCAGCACACTATTGGAATGGAAAACTTGCCTAGTTCTATGAGGCAGGCAATCTCACTGTTCTGTTGTTTACATATTTTCTGTCTTGCAAAAAAAAAAAAAAAACACTTGATGATTATAGACAATGTTGTCACATAAATAATCAGGAACTTACATGCTTTCATGACTCCTAAATTACAGGAACTTATTCTTCCTGACATGTTGAAAAAGACAAATAATTTCTTTTTTAAAAATATGGTATGCGTAATACTGTTTAAATGCTACTGCTCCTATGTGGGCTGTTTCATAGAAATTAAGGTATCCAGGTGGTTCAGTGGATAGAGCACCAGGCCTGAAGTCGGAAAAACTGAAGTTCAGGTCCAGCCTCAGACACTTGGTAGCTCTGTGACCCTGAGCAAGTCACTTAACCCTGTTTGTTTGAGTTTCTTCATCTGTAAAATTAACTGAAGAAGGTGAAAGCAAACCCCTTGAGTATTCAAGAGAACCCCAAATGGGGTCCCAAAGATTCTGACATGATTAAACAGTGACAACAGGGCTAGGCGGGATCTTAAAGATCATTTGGTTCAACCCCTCATTTTTACAGATGAGGAAACTGAAGAACAGACGAGGGGGAATGACTTGTCCAAGATCACGCAGAGTGTAAAGAGTGGAGATGGAATTTGAACCTAAATCCTTTGCCTCAAAATTAGTTAGTCTTTCCATTACATCTGCCTTGGATTCAGCTGGGCACTTGTGCCAACATAAGGTTCAGAAGACCTCAGTTATTGTTTCGGGGCTGGCTCTGGAGTCAAGAGACTTGAATTCTAACTATATGACCTTGGCCAAGTAACTTCACTTCTATCATTATTTTCCTCTATCTACAAAATGAGATCAAACTAAACAATTTCTAAGGTGCCCTTCAGAACTAACATTCTCTAAGTCCATAGCAGAGATCTGAGTACACTTCTAGCTCTGAGTCTATATCCCATCATCCTACAATACAGCATGAAAATCTTAACAGACTATACAAGTCAACATTTAAAACTGGAACTGTAAGAAAAATCCTGGCTGGCAGGAAAATTTGTTATATGTTCTCTTTGACTCATTGAAAATATGTAGAAACAGATGGCAAATGGTGCTTTTTACATAGTAGGAACCAAACAAATGTTGGTTGAGCTGAAATAAACAATGATTTTGCTACTTTGTTATATCTGTAACTTCATCTGCCCTTTGGTGCACACCTCTTATGCAGTTATCTGTCTCTCTGGCTGTCTCTCTCTCTGATTCTTTTTCTTTCCCCGTCCACGTGTTGTCCTGTGTCTCTCTTTCACTTTGTTTCTTTCTGTCCCTGTCCCTATCTCACTGTGTCCGTCCGTCTGTCTCTCATTATCATATCACTATATTCCCATGAGTTCATTATCATCACCATTTGGATGACTATCAAATCTACATATCCAGTCATTATCAAGATATTCTTTTTATCCACCTGAATATCTCTTAGGCACCCATGTTGAAAATATACACAAAAAAATTTATTATCTTTTCAAAATGTAGCCTTTTTCATAACATCTTTATTTTTGTTGAAGAAAGCACTCTCCTTCTAGTCACCCAAAATCATAACTTCAGTTATCCTGGACTCCTCAGTCTTTCTCACCCTTTATATCCAATCATTTGCCAGGTGTTTTCAATGCTATCTCCACCACCAGTCTCACCTCCCTCTCCATTAGAGTCTGGATACAATCCTGGATGAGCGGAGGAATGATGGTACTCTTGACAAGAAAATGAAGATTCAGAAGAAAGCTGATTTGAGGGAAAGATAATCAGTTCTGCTTTGGATATGTTAAGTTTGACATGCACATAAGACATCCATTTCAAAATCATCAATAGGCAGTTATTTGTACAGTTCTGGAGTTCAGGGCAGATTAGGGCTGAACATATAAATCTGGGAGTAATACATGCACATACGATAATTGAAATCATGGCAACTGATGAAGTCACTGATAGTGTGTGTATCTGGAAAGAGAGAAAAGATCCTAAGCCAGAGTCTTGGGGTGCATCCCCAGTAAAGAGGTAAAATGGAATTGGAGATCCACCACAGCATCTGAATTTTCATTATATTAACAGCTTCTTTCTCTCATCTTATTAGTTGCTCTCATGTTCATAGCTCTTTATGGTATACAAAGCACTTTCTCTACAGTAACCTGTTGAGATAATGTAGTCAGTACAAATACCATTTATTATTCCCATATTGCAGATTTTAAAACTGGTTCACAGAGGCAAGTAATTTAAGCATAGTCACAGTGAGAAAGAGTGTCAGAGGCAGGATGGGAAGTGGTGGGCTCAATGCTTACTCTACTGTTGTTCCCAATATACCATGCTGAATTATAAACCTGTTATCTCTCAGTCCTGGCACTGGCTTTCCAAATAGCATGCTGAATGGCTTTGGGTAAGTCTTTTAGCTCACGTCTTAACCTCAAAAAATGGAAACACACTTAAGTCAAATACCACAATATTACTGATAATCCAACTTACTGATTCTTCTATAGAAAAATGTCAAGAGTTTTCTTTTTCAAATACAGTGCGTTCTCTAAGTGCTGAATAACAAGAATGTCTGTTGAAAAATTGGTACACGTATATAATAGGGTATGTAATTAAAATATCCTGCCTTTAAATGGGCCCCCTTTAAACTGGGGGTACTTTGTGGCATGAACTTATTAAAAGGTCATATAGACTAATGTCGAAAAGTGTTTAATATGACTGTATATACATAGCCTACATCAGATTGCATGCCATTTGGGAAAGGGAGGGAGAAAAAACTTAGAACTCAAAATCTTATAAGAAAGGTGTTGAAAATTATATGTGTAATTGGAAAAATAAAGTGTTATTAAGTTGGAGAAAAAAAGGTCAAATAGGCAAAGTGTATCCTGAAAATAAAAAAAAAGTTTGCAATTTTTCATTCTTTAATCATTGTAGCGTGTCACAAATATCAACTCCTTGATTACATGTAATTAAATTTTAAACAGGATAATTAGAATATCAGCTCGTTGGGAGAATCTGAAATGCTCTTGTCTGCCAAAGTGCCTACAGGTTTCATTTGCTTCATCCCATTTAAGGACTGCTGTCCTGAAAGAACCCTCGGTTATAAAATGGGATTTGAAGAATAAAGGTGGGGGTGGGGAGACCTTCAGTTCTTTCTCTGCCTGGTGTTCACATGCATGCCAATATCCTATCATTGGCATTTTAAGCAGAGTTACCATGAGGGCAGAACTAATAGAACCTGCTTTATTAAAAGCTTCATTTAATATTTATGCACCTTTCATTTTATCTCCCTGATTTTATGTGAACAAACACTACTGGTGATTTTTACCAAAGTAAACCTGGAAGGAAAACTCTATTCCATATATACAAGGATAGGGTGCATTTTTCACAAACAAGCCCTGCTCACCCTGGGTTGCCCCCAAAAAAAAAAAAAAGCAGGAGAGAGCCTGAGGCCGGGGAGAAAGGGCAGCTTCATCACAAAAGGCTAAGTACCCACACATTCCATATTTATTCATTAGACATTAATGGATCTCTATCAGGGAAAAAAAATATTCTTTAATAGAGATCTTCTGCTAAGGGCAAAAATGATGACATCAGGAGTGCATGAGCTACTTCTGCTGAAGTCAGTGGGAGTTACTTTGGGAGGAGTTAATCATGATGGCTACCAGAATTACAGTTTGCAATTAAAGAGATAGACAATTTGCATGTTGTAGCACTTTGAAAGGAGATTGGGCTTTGCAGAAAGGATGTACTTCTTTTAAGGCATGTAATATATCAAATAGTTGGGTCCACTCAAGGAATGGTACATGGTTTTGTTCTTGTTTATATAACTTGTTTACAGGTGAGGAGATCTTCAGCTTGCAACTGAACAGAGGAGCTGTAGTGAAGCCAGAAGGAAAATTAGGAATCAAGTTGATCAGATCAGCCCATACCATTTAATATGAATGATAGCTTGATGATGTGAGGACATGTTTCAAACAATCATAAATCTGAGGTTATAGAAAGTCTTTGGATGAATTGGAGTGACTGTTAACAGGAAGTGTTCCAACTAGCTGAGAAAATTTGGTTATGTCTCATGAGTTGGCTACAAAATAGAAGACTAGTTCGTATCTCAAATTATTTGAGCATCTGTAGAAGGAGAGGAATTAAGAGTAGTCATAGGAGAGAGCATTCCAGCAAAATCCCTGAGGATGTCCTACTTGAGGGGTGGGGTGATGGGTCATAAGGACCGAGAGTCCCTTGGCTTTGGCCTTGCCTAGACCTCCTTACCCAGAGAAGGATATTGCAAGTTTCAAAGGGTCGAGATGATTATGGACTTCCAATCTTCCCCTTGTCATCCTAACGTCATCATTTAAAGTAGAAGTGACCAGTATCAGATTCTCCAATGGGAGCTGAGAATAGACTCCACAGATAGTAGAAATGTACATAAGTAGTCCTGCAATCCTACATCCATGAACTCCGGTTTTTGGTTTTTGGTTTTTTCCTGAATCTGAGCCTAATGCTTTTTCCACTCTACCATGCTTCTTCTATGATATACCACAATATCTGACATTTAGCTGCCTGACTTTAGTAAAATTACAACCCACTTCCCCCATTCCTCAATTTCTCTCTCTGTAAAAAGGCATAATAATACTTGTATTACTTGCCTCTCAAAGTTGATATGAGAACACCTTTGTAAATCCTAAAGGATTATGTGAATGTGAACTAATATCACATGAGTTTTATCACAAGTGAACCTTTATATCAATCATCTTAGGCCTACTTGAGCTCAGGAAAGTATCTTATGACACATCTGGCTATAGAATTCACCATCTCATTCCAAGGTAAATAACATAAATAAGCAAATCTCGTATACCAGGACAATTTGGAATGCATTCCTGAACACAGAAATAGCCAGACTTAGAGGCTAGGACAAACTATTCTGTAGATAGATTGCATAGAAACTTCAGCCAGGAGCATCCAGATAGAAATTCCTGCTAACTCTGTGCATTCAAGTGGGCCTGTCTTCTGTCTCCTCCCCTTCAGAGCACCTGCACTGGAACTAGTTCTTCCTAACAACTTAAGTTTCTATAAACTTTTTATGGCTTATGGAGTATTTTCCTTCCCCAAATTCCTTTAGTTAGGTAATGGATTATTATCCCTGTTTCACAGATAAAGAAACTGAGTCCTAATCTGGTGAGTTTACTCATCTAGAGTAACAAAGCTGGAAAATATGAGACCTGAGCCTGAAACCCAGGTCTCCTGACACCCAGTCCACTTCTTCTATTTGCGCTATGCCACCAACTCCTATGACCTGCTCACACTGCCTCCCTTCAAAACCAGAGTCTCTGCTCCTATAGAACAATTTCTGTCAGACTCAAATAGAAAAGGATCCTACTTATCTATACATAAGGATCCTTGTGGGCCAGATATTGACTCGGGGTTTTATCCCCACTTAATAGTATTTTATTTTGTCCAGTGACATGTAAAGATGGTTTTCAGCATTCACTTTTATAAGCTTTTGAGTTCCAGAGTTTTTCTCCCTCCCTTCTCTTCCCCATCCCCATGGCAGCATGCAATCTGATATAGACCATACATGTGCAATCCTGTTAGACATATTTTTTCATTAGTTATGTTGTGAAGGAAGAATCATAAAAAAAGGAAAAAAATTACAAGAAAGAATAAAAAAAGAGAAAATAGTGTACTTCAGTCTACATCCAGATTCCACAGCCTTTCTCTGGATAGGGATAGCATTTTCCATCCTGAGTTTTTTGGAATTGTCTTAGATCTTTGCATTGCTGAGAAGAGTTATGTCTTTCAAAGTTGGTCATCTCACAGTGTTGCTATTACTGTGTACCATATTCTCCTGGTTCTGTTCACTTCTCTTTGCATCAGTTCATTTAAGTGTTTCCAGGTTTTTCTGAAATCTGCCTACTCATCATTTCTTATAGAACAACAGTATTCCATTGCATTCATAAACCACAACTTGTACAGCCATTCCCCAGTTGATGAGTATACCCTTAATTTCCAGTTCTTTGCCACCACAAAAAAGAGCTGCTATACATATTTTTGCACATGTGGGTCTTTTCCCCTTTTTTATGATCTCTTTGGGATACCAAGTGGTATTACTGGGTCAAAGGGTATGCACAGTTTTATAGCCCTTTGGGCATAGTTCCAAATTGCTCTCCAGAATGGTTGGATCAAGTTCACAACTCCACCAACAATGCAATAGTGTTTCAATTTTCCCACATCTTCTCCAGTGTTTTTTGACTCAGTTTTAAAATGGAATGTCTGGGCAGCACTTGTGAGTGTTGCTGTTCATATATCACAGGATGTGTATTTGACACCTCTGTGTTGGGTATATATTTTCCTCCACTCTGCTTCATTTGGCTCTTTCCTTGATTTCAGTTCATCTTCATTTAATTCCTGATGTTTTCCTATGATCTTTTCATGATCAAATACAAAGGTTTTGTTTATTTTTGGTTTGGTTTGTTTTATTTGTTTTTAGTCATACCCCTTTTACCCAGTTTCATTAGTAACCTTAGCTCTTTAGATTATCCCCTCCATTTCATCATCTCCCTTGGCTGAGCCTCTATGAAGTTCTGCCAGTCTCTGCTATGACTCTGTCAGCTAATCAGCTCCCCAGTCCCAGCTCTACTCATCTCATTCCTGTGTCACCTTTTTAAAATGTTTTATTTTTTCAATTTAATAAGTATTTATTTTCTCAACCTTCCCGCCTCTCATCCCAACTCCAGGGAGACGGAGGGGGAATGATCTTATAATAAATCTTCCTAATCAAACAAAATAACTTCCTGCGTGTATGTCTTATTCAGAATCTCCTCTGTCACTTTAACTTGCTTCCTCCCAGCTCCTTCCTCTCCAGCTGACATTCCCCCCAATATCTTCACTTCATTTCCTTGGTTCAGTTTCTCTTCCCTTGAGGGCCTAGGTGGCCTCCCTATCCTTAGTTAAGTTCTTCTTCTGAGCTTCTTTCTTTACTTCCTTCTCTTTTTTTGCTCACTGGGATTCAAATTGCCTAGAGAATCAAGCGTACATTTAATATTATTTGATATACAATATTGTTAGCTTGTGCTGAAAGGTCAAACTTGTGAAGGTTGACCTTAATGGTACCAACAGGGGCTCCTGACAGTGCATTTTGAAATGTTATTTATTGCCCATGGGTCAAAAAAAATATCACAGATCCCTACTGAACTTCCTGAAAAGTTCTGATTATTTTCATAGAGAAATTGCAAAAACCAAAGGAAACCTAGTGAAATTGAATTTATTTTTTAAATAATATTTTATTTTTCTCCAGTTTATGATTAAAACAATTTACCATTTTTAAAAAAAGCTTTTAGTTGCAAATTCTATCCCTCCCTTTCTCCCTACCCGCCCCACTCCATGAGATGGAAAGCAATCCTATATAGTTTATACATGTGTAGTCATATAAAAGATTTCAGTGTTAGTCCTTTTGCAACAAAAACTAGCATTCAAACCCAGCCTCAGACACTTTCTAGCCAAGTGACCCTGGACAAGTCACTGAATCCTCTTTGCCTCAGTTTCCTCATCTGTAATATGAGCTGGAGAAGGAAATGGCAAAGCACCCCAATATCTTTGTCAAGAAAACCCCAAATGGGGTCATGAGGAGTTGGACACGACTGAAAACAACGGAACAAGAAACAGCAACAAGCGTTTACGTAGTACTTTAATGTTTGCGAAACACTAAACACATACTATCTCATTTGATCCTCAAAGTGACCCTGTGAGAAAGATATTTTAAAGAAAAAGAAACTGAGTCTGAGAGAAGTGAAGCGTTTCGTCCAAACGGAAACAGCTCGCAAACAGCTAGAAAGTAACAGACTTTAGGACTTAAACTCAGGGAATCTGAAAGGCAAAGAGAATCGAATGACCTGGGTTCTGCTTTTGGTCCTACCATTTGTCAGCTAATGTGAACTTGAACATGAAAAAGATGTTTCATTTTGCTAAGCCTAAGTTTCCTCATTTATAAAATGAAGGCTTGGACTGATGAGCTCTAAGCTTTCTTCTCGTTCTAATGATCTGTAACAGTGGCTCTCTAACTTTTTGGTTTCAGGAACCATTCATACACTTAAAAACTATTGAATATCCCCCTCAAAAAAAGAGTTTTGTTTAAATGAGTTGGATAGTTTGATAGTCAACAGACTAGAAATCAGAACATTTTAGTATGTTTGACCTTACTCACCTCTTGAAAAGGAATCCAAGGACCTCAGGCCACACTTTAAAAATATCTGATCGACAGTTTTGTGAGATGATACAGAGCCCGTGGTGGGGAAAGGGAACTAAGCAGAATGAAGATGGGCTGATTCTTCTGTATTTCATCAGTAGTGTGCCATTGGAGAACTGGTGAATAAGTGATCATTGAGCTGAAAAGTGTCTAAGGAAAAAGCTGAGTTCAGAAAGGAGAATGTGCCCTCCAGATGATTAATGCAGCTTGGCTCTGAACTAAAGGGAGGAACTAGTATAAGAAGCTAATCATGAAAAGATGATGTTGGTTAAGTGTCACAGGGAACATCCTTGTCCAGAGCAAACAGAAACTGAAGAATCTTTGACTCAGTCTAGGTATCCAGTTGCGAAGTATCCAAGCTACTTATATGAGGAGAATGCAGGACAAACATCTGGAAATCTGAGAGAACTCTTCACTTCAGTTACTTCACTTACTTCAAAGCCAGATTCCTGACAGTCAGGATTTCTGTCCCATTCTGCCATATAAAGAAGTTATAAATTAACATAATGTATTCAAAACACCTTCATAGAGCCTTTGTCTTAAAAATCCTGCTTATGTGTGCTTTTTATCTAAATTCTAGGACCAGCACTGGTTATTGATTCAATGACAGGATGATGGCATCAATGATAATAGCATGATAGTGGCATGGTAGCAGCAGCTAGCATTTTTTTCAGTTCTTTAAGGTTTACAAAATGATTTACGTATGTTAACTACAAACGTACCTAGGATATATTGCAGTGAGGTTCCACACCACCATAAAGCTAGTCACAAATATTTTGATTTTTTAGTGCCTCTGAAAGTTACATTTATATTATACTGTAGTCTATTAAGTGTGCAATATAGTATTATGTCTAAAAAAAGTGCAAGTAAATACTTTATTGCTAAAAAGTGGTAACATCATCTGAACCTTCAGTGAGTCATAACATTTATACTAGTGGAAGATCTTACCTCAGTGTTGATAGGGGAGAACTGATCAGGATAGTGGTTGCTGAAGGTAAGGGTGGTTGGGACAGTTTCTTAAATTAAGACAGCAATCAAGTTCACCTCATCATTTGACTCTTCTTTCACCTGCATGCTTAGAGGCATCGTAGGGTTATTAAATGGCTTAATTTCAATATTGTTGTGTCTCAGGAATAGGAATGCCTAAGGAGGGGAAGAGTGATGGAAGAATGACCAGTCGATGGAGCAGTAAAAACACACAAAATACTTATTAAGTGGGTCATCTTAAATGGGCATGGTACATGGCATCCCAAAACAATTACCATAGTAATATCAAAGATTACTGATCATAGATCACCATGAGATATTGCAAGAATTACCAAAATATGACACAGAGACCCAGTATGAGTATATGCTGTTGGATAAAATGGTACAATAGATTTACTACACTTGGTTACCAGAAACTTTCCATTTGTAAAAACAAAACCAACAAAAAAAACCCTACAAAATCTACAAAAATGCAGTAAAGCAAAATGCAATAAAACAAGGTCTACTTATCTATAAATGCTCGCTACCATTATTATCCTGCTGGTAGAGTCTAGAGATTTCTGGCCATCACTCCCACTTTCTGACACACACAATGACCTCTGGAGACACCAGAGAAAGACACAGTTCTACTGTGCCTGCAGGCTAACCACTGTGCTTTTCTCTCTTGACACTCAGTAAATATTTGTCGTCTAAATGCTCATACTGTTATTGTGGCTACCTATACCGCAAATGCCCTTGCCCTGGTGGATTTCATTTTTTTCTCCTATTATCCTCCTGTAGGGATTGCCTCAGGATACTTCATAGTGAAGAAGGCAGTCAAAATAGAAGCTCTGAGTTTATTTTCAAACTTCTCTCCTTCACACATGCTTTGACGCCAATAATACGACAGAAAAAATTTGTGACCCTTAAATATACAAATAGAATTCGCCCTTTGAAATTATAAACCTTGCCAAGCAAGTTAAGGGACATCAGACTGAATATATATTAATTAATGGACTAAACTTTAAAGACTCCATTTCTTTCTTCTATTCTAATTCAGGTTAGAAAAAAAATAATTAAAATTGATGTGAATAGCACAGAAAAGGAGAATGATGTCCATGAACTCTAAACTCTTGTCCTCCTGAAATCTTTGATTAAGAGTGGTAATTGCAACAGCAGCATCAGTGTAGGGAGACTTGCTTTACGGTTGGAAATTTTAATTGGCAAATTTTAATAAACAAGATTAAAAGACAACATATAGCAATCTTTAATGTGAATGCTCCTATAAATAAATTATCTCTCGAAAAATTGCATCAATTACAGAATCCTTGCCTTTGGATCTCCAAAACTTCTCTCTCTTCTTTCAAGTCACCTCCATTTAACGGTATCTATTAAATGGCTCCTATCAACATACTTTTGATGGCTTCTCCTCTGTCTTTTCTAACAGTCTCTCTGACAATCATCCCATCTCTTTCTGATGTCTAGTTCCTCCCTAGCTACTTGTTTCTCTCCTGACACCTACAAATATGACCAAGTCTTCTACATCCTGGGTATGGGGGGCGTGAAGTAGAAGGGACTTATTCCAGTATCCCTGCTAGCTGGTAACCCTTAGTTATTCTTCCTTTCTCTTCATCCCACATAGCCAGTCAATTACCAGATCTTGTTGTTTCTACCATCAAACATTTCTCATAAATAACTACTTCTCCCAGCGCATACCATCACCCTAGTTCACGTCCTCCTCCCTACTCACCCGGACTATTACAGTAGACTCTGTTAACTCCCTCTCTAGTTCACCCTCTTCATAACCACAAAAGAACTTTTCCTAAAATACACGTCCAGCCATTTCAACACTCCATTCAGTAAATTTCAGGGGCTCACTATGGCCTGTAGAATCAAATATAAACTTCTTTCATATTAAAACTCTTCAGAGCTTGGTCTCTTCTTACTTTTTTAGTCTTGTCACACAGTATTTCCATCCGTGGATGCTATGGTCCAACCATTTGTATCTATTTGCTATTGCTCAGCTAGGTCATTCCAAGCGCACTATCACTGTGCCTTTGTACTGGCTGTATCCTCACCTGGACGCACTCCCTCCTCCCCTCTGCCTCAGAGAACAGCCACTTTCCTTCATAACCCAGCATAAGTTTCCCTTCTGTGTGAAGCCTTTGTTCACCCTCCTAACTGTGAGTGCCCTCTATTCCAAAACTGCTTTGCCTTCACCTTATATGTATTCTGCAAACACTTCTGTATCTACATGATATCTCTCCTGATAGAATATACACTTCTTGGAGGCATGGACTACTTCTCTTTTGCCTTTGTATCTCCAGTGCCTGGCACATGGAAAACACAGAAGAAATGCTTGATGATTGTTGATATATGCAAAACATCATTCTAATCCCTGGGAATTCAAACAGGAAAATAAAAAAAAATATTCCCCGATTCCCTCAAAGAGCTTATGTTTTATAGGAGGGCTACAACATATATAAATAAGTGTCAGTGAAATTGAGGAGGAAAAGACCACTAAAAACTGGAGGTCCGATTGGGGAAGAGAAATGGTAAATGTCTCCCCAAAAATCTGATACTTAAGTTGAACCTTCCAGAAAGCTAAGGCTACTAAGTTGTTTTTCAAGCACTGTCAACCCTGTCCAACTCTATGTAACTGTGATTTGGGGTTTTCTTGGTAAAGATGTTTGGGTGATTTGCCATTTTACAGATGAGGAAACTGAGGCAAACAGGCTTAAATGACTTGCCCAGGATGACACAGCTCATGCTCAGGAAGATGAGTCTTCCTGCCTCCAGGCACAGCACCACCTAACTGCCAGGATAGTAAGGGGAAGGACTGAATTCTAAGCTTGGGGGCAGTCTCTGCAGAGACATGGAAATGGGAGCTGCAATGCTAGTTTTGGGGACAACAGTGAGGCCAGTGTGTCTGAAATAGTGCACGGAGAGTTATAAGCAATATGTACTAAGACTGGTGGCAGTATGTGGGAGGCAGAGTTTAAAGGGCTTCAAATGCCAAACCTAAGAATTTGCATTTTCTCACAGAAGCCATAGGGAGAAATTAAAAATTCTTAAGCAAAGGAGTGATGTAGCCAAATTTCTGCTTTAGGACTCTCAATTTGGCGCTTGTGGAGAGTGGATGGGTTGCAAAGAAGAATTATTACAGATAGGGAAAGCAAATAGAAAGCTGTTACAACATCCCAGATTAGCAGTGACAGTGGTGATGGACAGAGAATCAACAGAATTTAACCACTAATTAGATATGGGGGAAGGGTGAAGAGGGGAGGATCACTGAAATTGTAACCCTGGCTAACTGGAAATATAATCATGCCTACAGCAAAAAAGCTAGAGGTATAGCCAAGGTCAAAAGAAGAAAAACAGAAAAAGAAGAAAAAAAAGTCCTACATATCCCCAAAGCAGCACTTTTCATATTAGCAAAGATCTGGAAACAAAACAGGTTCCCATCTTTGACTAGATAAATTGTAGTACATGAATATAATGAATTGTTACTGAGCTATAAGAAACAATAAATATGAAGAATTCAGAGTCACATTAGAAGACATATGACCTGATGAAGAGTTACTGAGAAAACAATATGCCCAAGGACTGCAGCAATATAAATGGAAAGAGAGAAAACACTGACAGGGAATACTATGTAAATATGCCCAAGCTTGCCCCCCCAAAAAGAAATGAAAATGCACGTCCCTCCCTTCGTTGGAGAGATGTGGGAATATGGGTATAAGGTCACTGTGTAAGTTTTGTTCAACTGCTTTTTTTTTTCTCCTTTTAAAATCTCATTTAGAAGGGCATAGCTTGCTGGGTGGAAGGCGATTGTCCTACTTGGAAATGAATGTGATGTAAAAACAAAACATAAAAATATAATATACTTTTTAAAGCAAAAGAAATAGGAAACTAAGAAGAGGGAGAGCTTTTATGTGTATTGGGAATGGAGAAGAGCATATCGTCAGTTCCCTTTTTGATATTTTGAATTTAAGATGTCTACATGACATCCAGGTAGATATGGTCAACTCTCAGCTGAAGAAAGGCCTTTTATTAAGCACATTATTCAGGACAGTCTGTTAAATTTCTCTCCTTATTTTCTCGGTTTCCTTCCCTGAATAATATAAAAGGAGATCAAAAGGTGAAGAAAAAAATCAGAGGAAATTATCCAGCTAATTAAGGCAACATTTCTTCTTTGGAGGAAAGGAGGTTTAGGAAGAATTTAGCCAGATTGGTTATCTCTGTTCATTAGCTCCATCCCATATTACTCACCATTTCATTTCACATTGCCTGTATTGATAGAGTAAGGGTGCATTTAAAGGAAGGGTGGGATCACTGAACTCATAAGCAAGCATAATTCTTTCTTTGTGGGGAGGGAGAGAAGTAAATGTGACATGCTTTCTGTAAGTGGAAATCAAGACTTATTAATCTACTTACTCAGACTAAAATTCTTCAAATAATCATGTGGCCAAGGAAGAACCATTGGCCATAATGCAGTAGACTTTTAAAAACCTCTTAAAAAGTTCCACATTAAAAGATGCTTTAAAATTTTTTTTAAAACTAGGTTATTATAGGATTAGAGACAGTATTTTGTTGTAGATAGTTCTGGTTCAGATGCAGAAAACAACAGGTAAGGATAAACAAGCATTTCCCTTGATAGAAGAATGTCAACTGTGAAGTCCCATTGGGACTGTATTAGGGACAAGTTTAATTGAACATTTTTGTAAATGATCTGGAGAAAGTAATGCACAGTGAATTTTCCAAGTTTGCAGAAGAGATTAAGCACTTTTAGATGGTGAAATGCCAGATTGATGAGAATAAATGGCTGGAAAATTTCAAGTCTAGGTGTGTGGGCAGAAAAGTAGCAAATGAATGCTAATGTGAACAAGTAGAAAGTAATATATTTACAGGAAAATTATCTCTGTCATAGTTATAAAATGATGAATTCTGAACCATAAATTATGAGCCAGGCAAGAGACCCAAGAGTCATTCTAGGAGTCATCCTGAAGGCAACAGCCTATTTTGCTGCTCCGCAAAAGGCTAAAAAACAAAGGGGACAAAATATTGAAAACAATAAAAAAAAGGCACTGTGCTACTCTTGTAAAATATCAACCATGTTCCATGTGGGTATGGCTGTTTCCTTCCTTCATACTTACCTTTCTGGTCACTGCTCTTCAAATAAGACAGTCTAGCAAGGATAAGTAAAATGAACACAGATTGAAGAGCTTATATGTGAAGACATAATCTACCACCCCCCCCAAAAGATAAAATTCTTTAATGTAAAAAATTAAAGTTGAGAGAACATATGGTCAAATTTGATAAAATAATGAAAGGCATGAAAAGAGTTAATATCCCTACCCTGTATGACTTGGGATAGCTCTAGAAACTTGGAAGATAAAGTTTTCAAATAAATTTTAAAATAGAGTATTATTTTAAGCAGCAAGAGTATATTCTAAAGGGTCATATGAGCTGCAAATTTAACTAGGGCCAAGAAGGTTTATTTAAATTCACAAATAGTAGATTCACGAATGACCACCAGAGACAGATCTCTAGCTAGCCTTTTCAAGTCTATATGAAGAGTCTGACCTAGTATGGCACTTACGTTCTTGTGAAAAATTAGTGCTTTATACAGGGTATGACATAAGGTAGTAACAGAGAAGCTTCAAGTTTCCCTATTTTTCTTCAGTGTTTCTTCATATATTCATTCTCTGATTTCACAGTGGTAACAAGATACAGCAGCAAGATTGTTGGGACTGGAGTTAGGAGTATGTAGGTTTAATTTCCACCTTGATACCATTTCTGTGTAAGCCTGAAGAAGTCATTGAACTCCCATGTGTTTTGGGCAATTCATTAGGATTTAACTAGTACATTATAGGTAAGTTGCCAGTCTTTGTAAGGTGAGGGATGGGAGTTCCATAGGTTGACACAATCACAGACCCTTCATATACTGCTTACAAAGGAGTTGCCTGTTTTTATATGTGCGTATTTTCTAGAATGATGAGTATTCAAAGTAGAGGAGGCTTTAATCCATTTGAATTTAGAGTTTACCCATCCCCATCCATTCTAAAGCTATCACTCACCATACAATTCTTATTTCAACCAGTGGATTGGTTAAATTTCTGATTCTAAGGGTCACTGTAGGCTTTACTCTTCTTTGGTTAATTAGATACATTTATGGGAAAAAATCTAGAATAAAACTGACATTGATATTTTTTTTAAAAGCTTAGTTCTTTAGCTTGGCTCCATCCTGCAAATGAAGAGAAGGATGTGCAAATAAAGAATTCTGTTCTACCATCTGTAGTCTTAGGTTCCTCTTGCCAATACCACATGTAACCTAAAGATGTTTATGAACCTACAGAACAATCTTGCAAAAACTTATTTACACAGGAAATCACATTATGAAAGAGAAGAGAGAGCTCATTAGTAATTTGGCATGAATATTGGGGGAAAAGCAGTCATCCACAAGAGATTCTCCCTTTGAAGCTAACAGGCTATGCAACATCATCTGTTGCATGCTTTGCTGAAACTTTTTATAGACATGATGTAAGTTTCCAAGTCAAAATATACTTTGAGATTTTAGTGTTCTGGTGTTGCCCTCCTTTTCTTAAGGTCACCAGAGAAAGAACCTGTTATTATCGACACAGGTCAACATTTAGCTTCCTCGGGATGGTCAGTGTCTTCTTTGCTTTTGGTTTTTAAATCCACCGAGCTTCTAGCTCCATGCTTTAGAGTTGGCAGGAGTTCATTAATGTGGTTGCTTGACTGTCCACCAGGGAAAATTGTAGCCAAGAGTGGTTGCTTAGCAAAGGATCTTGCTAGCACACTAATCACTCTGATGTAGGATCTGATAGAAGGCTGAGATTCCATCACAGCCTTTGCTTCAGTGACCTCCCAGAACTCTCACATCAGGCTGTGAACACTGAAATGCTTTCCAGAAAGCAGGACCACTGAACAAAAGTTTCCCAGGGCTAACTGCAGCATGAAATCATTTTGGAGTACTACTTACATACCTGTATTACAGTTCCTGAGAAGGAGAAAATAATTCCTTACAATGAGAGATCTTACCTTTTTTTGTCCCCTTCCTGTGAAATGTTCTGAAAATACAATTTAATTGATCTTATATAGATCATAAAGAGAGAGACAGCATGGAGTAATAAATAAGGGTGGAGTCATGAAGACTTGAGTTCAAATCCTACCTAACACTTTGTATGTATGCAAATCACAGCTTCACTGAGGTTGCCACATGAAACTCCCAAGGTTATAAATTATGAATTACAACCTCCCTCAGAAGAGGGAGTATCCCTACCCTTAGAATCACAGGACCTCGATTTATTTATATCTTTTTATTAATTATCTAGAAAGTCCAATATTCTTGGTTTAACTTATAAAATTCTTCTAGATAGATGAATTTGTATATGTAAAAAGAAACACAGTGTAAATAATTACAACATTATAAAACAGTTTCTGTGGTAAAGGGTTAAGGAAGCCTTCTGAAGAAGATTGAGGAGCAGTTTGTGACATGTCTTGTAGACACACACACACACCTTATTAACAGTGGTTCTACTAATTTGGGAATTTGCGATTATTGATATTGGAGCAAGCCTGAATTTGCCTTTCATGCTATCTTTGAAAGAGAATATTTGCCCAGTGAAATGATAAGATGAACCCAGTTCCCAGAAGCATAGTTAAACCCTTTAAGGAGATAGCTTTGTGTAAACACTACAACGTATAAAGTGTTCATAAGTTAGTGGGTGCTACCAATGAGATAAAAATATCATTTCTCCTCTAAAGCAAGCTCACCGAAAACTGTTCATCATTAATTTGTGTCTAGTTGTGCTGTTATTCATTAGTAGTCTTTTTCAGGTAGAACGAGCCCTTTCACAAATGAGATGCTAAGGTGGTGAATCTGGTCCGTCATCTCAGTGGTGTCTGATTCTTCAAGACCCCACTTGGAGTTTTTGTGGCAAAGATAATGGTTCACCATTTCCTTCTCGAGCTTTTTTTTTGGAGATGCAGAAACTGAGGCAAACAGCGTTAAGTGACCTATTCAGGGTCACACAGATAGTAAGTGTCTGAGGTTAATTTGAACTCATGAAGATGACATTTCCTGATTCCAAGCCCAGTGCTCCATCCATATGCTACCTAAAAGTGGTGACCCAGCCTGATCTTTTAATATATGGGGCAGTATGGCAAGGAATCACTCACTGCCTCTTGCAAGAGAATTCACGAGTAGTGACTGAACACCATTGAAATAACAAAATGCTACATCAGTTCATGTATGCTATAGTTTTCTAGTTTTATCCTATGCGAATCAAAGTAAAGACTTTATTTCTGTTTAAATATTCTGTAATTTTTCACTGGTTCAGGAAGAATTTTTTCCACTTATTTTGATTTCCAAAGGGGGAACTAGCGGCATGAACTGAAAGATTGTGTGATCAAACACTCTAAAAATAGGAAGGTAAGTTGCATTCTACCCTACCCCATCCAGTCACAGTCTTGCATCCACCATAACTTGCCACCCTTTCATCCATTGATGCTTAATTCTACCTTTTTCTGTCCCCTCCCATCTTTGACTTCCCATGGTTTTGCTTCAGCATTGGCTCTTAAAGCAGTTATCTAACCTAACCAGGCATCTGCAGCTATGAAAACAAAATGCTTCACCCTGTATTCTGTTGCCTATATCTGTTTGTAGCTTTCAACTCTTTTAGGTCTAGAAAACTCATCCACGAGGCCATCCTGTCCTAAATGGGTAAGTGCCTCACCAGACCCAGTAATTCAAGCAGACCTGAGTCCTGCTTCATTTCAGTCACTACTCTCTAGCAGTTGTCAGGACAGTCACCACCAGCATTGCCTCTTTTCAACTGTCCTTCTCCCTAGCTCTGCAGTCATGATCAAATCAACTCTTTTGTGGAGACAGTCTGCCAATCTACTCCTCTGGGACCTTGCTCTCAATTCCTATTAATGTATTAATCAAAAATACTCTCTGCATATTGTCTTCACTTACTGGAACACAAACCTCTTCAGGGCAGCCAAACACTATGCTAAGAACACAGGAAGTGTTTAATAAATGCTTTTTCATCCATCATTCTGTGCTTAAGGCAATGACCTTTTCCATTTTTGATAGGGCAGAGTAAGTTGCAAGGGATAAGTGAGTTTGTGAGCTGCATTACAGATCTCATTACTTCATCACTTCCCATCATCAACGCTTCTTCTAAATTCCCTGCTAGAGTTGAGGATACCATTGTCCTTCCAGTTCTATGGACTTGGGACAGGAGTATCATTCTCGACTCTTTTTGCTTCACCTCACATACACAATCTTCTTTCTATCTCTACTATTTCTCTTTCAACTGTTCCCTTCTCTGCTCACACAGCCAGCCAGTTCAGGTGCTTATTACCTCTTATCTGAACTATTGTAATAACCTTCAGTTTGTCTCTCTGCCTTGAGTCTCATTCCTCAAATTTCTTCTCCAAACTGCTGCCAAAGGAATTTTCCTAATTTGCAGGTCTGACAGTGGTGCCAATCTTCTGCTCAATAAGCTCCAGTGGCTCTCTATTAATTTTGGGATCCAATATTATTTCAGCACTGTTTTATCCTTTAAAATTTCTATTCTATATAGGCTTTATAATACACATGATTATTACAATGAAGTAGTATAGGGATATTACTTATAGATAAGTAAATATGTATATTCTCAAAATTATTTTTTTTAATATTTTTTACCAATGGGAGGAATGATTAAAAGAATTTGGAGAGCTCTGCTACAAGGAGCTAACCAGACTGTGTCAAATCCCCCTAGGGGGCAATAGAACATATATCCAGTAATCTCTAGGTCATCCTATATTTGGTACATTTTTTAAAATTTGAGGTGGGAGTAGAGATGAGTAACATCACTGGACTAAGTCTTCCGATAATCCATGTAACTCTTACTTGTGGTGTTGTTCACATGGCTGCTTCTATCCAGAAAAAATTCTCTCTACTCATTGATTGTATTCTTATGGAAAGAAATCTTACAAATTTAATGATTGTAGAAGATTTTTATATAATGCCTTAAACTTCAACATCAGAGAATTCATACCAGTGAGAAGCTTTATACACGTGACAGAGAAAGTCTTTGTCAGTGGTTGCACTAACGCTTGGTGACTGACTGACGGACATCTTATTGTGTGGCGAGACTACTCAGAGTGGAGAAAAGCATCACAAATGCAATATATAGTCTCTCTACCCACATCCTACATATTCTTCAGTTCACAGTTCAATGCCAAATTCCTCTATGAGTTCTTTTTTTAAGATTGCTCTAGCTCACAGTGATTTCTCCCTCCTACAGTCTTCTGAAATTATGTAGGTACTTAGCCATGTTACCTTGTACAATTAATTACTGTTTCACATGTGTATCTGTGATTGCCCAATTATACTATAAGCTCCCAGAGGACAGTCGCCATTTCTCATTTCACTCAGAACATGCAATAGCCTTTACACAAGTAGGTATTCAATAATGGATAAATTTATACATGTAAGTTCAGTCTGTTTTATGGAAGTCCTTGACTCCGACCATAGGAAATCACAGTTTGACAGATCTGAGAACCTTACAATTAGGAAATGACTGGAGATCCCTTCTCACTTTAAAAGAAAAGGTAGTCTGTGCTTGGAATTAACATATGGTCATCTTCCATATTCAATGAGAATCCTCCTTTTCCTTCTCTCTTATCCCCTGTTCCCTACCAGTAGAACACTAACTGTTTCTGGCTGTGGTGAAGAATTTGCATTTCCTGCATCCCCCTTATGACTAAAGTTATACCTGCTATCACACTAGAGTATAGATGAGGGCTTCTTCAACTTTTACCATTTGCAACCCCTTCCATTTAAGAAGTGCTAGAAATGGCAGTGGTTTTTGGCCAAAGAGCCAGAACTAGAACAGCTGAGCTGTAAGTACCTATTATGTACCATGCAGTGGGCTAAGAGTCGGAAATACAAGTACAAGCAAAAATAACAACAGTTCTATAAATGATATTATTAACTTCTTTCTAGTTAATAAAGTTTAATTGACTTGCCCAAGGTCACATACCTTGTGCGTGTCCAAAGCCAGACTTGTATTCGGGTCTTGATTCCAAGTCCAGCTCTTTACCTACCATGCCACCTGTGATCAAACTTCTCACTTACCTTTATTGCAAAAACTAGTGTTGCATGTCATTCCATCATGCCTAAATTTCTATCTTAGTACCCTAACCAGTTCTCCCTATCCCCTTCTCACTAGTCATTCCAAAGATTGCAAACATGCCCATGAACCACAGTCCAAGTGATTGGTCTCCATTGCCTATTTCCAGCCATCTGTGATGCTGTCTGTGTGTTTGCCTGAACTTCTGCCAAATCAGTGCCTACCACTATACCACCATGACACTGTTCTCTGCCTGCCTGATGGATTACTCACTCATTAGTCGCTTTTTGCTGGCTCTCCCTGATATTGACTTTCTGTCTGCCTGCATAACCACCTATTTCCTAGGGCCAATCTTTCTTTAGTCTTTCCACATATATCTAAGCTTACTAATAGCACCCATAAATAGAGCCTTTCCAAATTTCTGCCCCATCCAACTAGTTCCATCTAGTCTTCAGGTCTATGTATCCCCAGTCTAGATTTTTCTCTAACCCACAAATCCCCAGTACCGATAGTTCCTAATCCCAAAAACTTATATTCATTTCCTGGTAAAGGAGGAATGAATCCTAAGCATGGCAGTTTAGAGCATGTAGGTAGGAATAAATGAAATAAATAAAGTGTCAGCCTGGAATAAGGAATGAAAAGACAGAAAGAGACAGTTTCTGATAATACGTTCTCAAGACAGTTGCTGAGGGCTAAAGGTCTAGTCTGTGGTCATGGAGCAGTACAAAACCTACTGACCCATACAGAGACCCAATCCATGACCTTTACTTCACTAGTCCAGTCTTGCCTACTGGGCTTCCCAGCCACAAATATGAGCATATACACTTGGTAAGATTAGGAATTTAATAAAGTTATTCAGGATACAAGAAGGTTTATGACTAGAGTTCACTCCCCCCACTCCACTTTGGCTATGTGATTATCTTATGACTCACTCCAATTTCCCAAGAAAAACTGCCTTCAAAAGCATAATATCTCACATTTTTTCAGTTATAATGTTTCTCATGAGCTACAAGAATGCTACCACACCTTCAAGAAACCATATAAAGACTGTGTCAGCATTTCCAATATAAGCTCTTATTTCCAGAGGTTTATATCTTCAGGAGAAAAAACAAATTGTGCTTGAAGATGAAACTTGGCATATGCAGTCAGAGACTGAGAATGTCTTCCTACACCTCATTTCATAGTTGCTTACAGAAGAGTCCTTCACATTCACTACTTTCAGCATCAGGAACAGGTTCTCTCTCAGCCTGATGGCAGTGCACACAATTCTCTGGGAGTCTTTGAATACCAATCATTTCTTTTTGTCTTGTCAGGTACCATTGTAACTATATTGCATGTTTTCTAGTTGGAGAGAGAAGGAATATTCTGAATGTCCAGACTCTAGGAGAGTCTTGTGCCCTCAGTACAGGATCAAAATTAGACCAGAATCTTTGTTTGCTTCTCTCTGACCATCGCCCCCCTCCCTGAAACCTTATCCCAAACCGTGAATATGCCCCTGTGACCTTGAGGTGCAGGCCACCCTGTTGCATGCTAGACGTTTGATGCTCTTATACCACCTACTCTCAGAAAAATTACTAGAAATATACCGGACTAGTTGATTTTCCCTTTTAGGACCTCAGTTTTCTCATATGTAAAATGAGAAAGTTGGACTAGATATTCTTGAAGATCCTTTTGTAGCACAGGTTCTAGAGCTACTCTTTCAAATCCCCATTTGCCCTGGCAGAATGGGTCCTCTGAGAGTAGCTGCCTAATTCTCCACTTAGAGTTTTAAGAGACCCCAAGTTGCTGGGAGCTAGATTTTGAAAGTTATAGTTCAGTCTCTTATTGGTGTGCTTTCACTCACTGATTATCAGCCATCCAGACTTAATTCACTTTTTATGGTAAAAAAAAAAAAACACAACAAAACTATATTACAATAGTTGATACAAAATTCTTCCCCTTCCCCCCAAAAAAGTCTATAATACAGTTTCCCATAAGTACATAGAGTCTAGTAAAAAAAATGGGCTCAAGCTTAGAGAGCTCATTTGACAAAGAAGTAAACTAATAGCTCTTGATTATTGGAAGTCTTTTTTTTTCTCCTTTGTGGAATTCTTTGGGGCACTGTCTAGCCTTCTACTGGACTTCCTGTAGGGTTCTGAAGCTGTGTGTTCCTCAGTGTGCCCATTTCATTCAATGGAGACACTGCTACCAGTCATTTCTTGGGATGCTGGGAGAAGCATGATGAGAAGCCTAAATCCTCCAACCTCCCAAAGTTCATAAAGGCTCTCTTTGATCAATGAGAGGGAGGAAGAGATGAGGCTTTGTCTCTTTCCTCTCCCCTCCCCGCAAGCAGTTCTCTCTCAGAGGCTTAACTGGAATGGCACTCTTCTCTAAAATGCAAGATAATCAAATGCTAGGTTTCAAATTGACTTGCTGTTTTATAGAAGATCCACAGGGCATGACCTAGTTTATGTGCCTTTCATTGATTGGTTTAGGGGATATCTAGACTTTCTTCACATCTAGTCCATCTCTCTGATCCATTTCAGAATTTTGGATGAACCTCACTCTTATGTCTTACAAAACTAATATCCTATCATTCCCATTGTCAGACCACTTATGGATTACACGCAGAACATATCATCCATACCCAGGTAACCGAGAACAGTTTATTCAATATCAGATTATAGTCCAAAACTGGAAAGGACGTTAGAGTCAGTCTAACTGCTTCATTCTACAGATGAGGAACTGAGGCACATGATAGCTTCTTGACTTTTCCACTTTTTCACAGGTAAGCATCAGAGGATTTAAACCCAGGTTCTCTGACTCTAGAGGCAGTTTTCTTTTTTTTTACATTGTATACTTATCTGCCTCCTTCTCCCATAATGTCCTCTGCCTCATTTTATTCACTCCTTATGGACACTTGAATTTTGGAGAATATGAACTTTAAGGGAGTTCTGCTAAAGATTCCAAGATCCCTAGCTTGGAACTACCACCTCTGCTGAGCTCTTTTCAGGGCTGCTCATCTACGTGTAGTATCTACCTGGCACTCAACCCTCAAATGTGATTCCAAGAAGCTGTAGCATAGGTAGTAGCCACACCATGGTAAATCATCTCAACGGATGGGCTAAACTAGGTTGAGGGTAACCAGGGTCCTCAAACCCTTTGGTGAGTTAGGGGGATGTCTACCCCAAGCATGTGAATACTTCCTTAGGTAGAATGAGTGAATAAGGACAGTTTGTTCCAACAGTCCAGAAAGAGGCAGAAGCAGATAAAGTGGAGCACTTTGAGATTGGTCAGACATCAAAGAAGCCAAGGTCATCAGTTCCATTCCAAGTCATCACATCCCCCACTGTTGTAGTAAAGCTCATCTCCTCACTCTCCTGGAGCATACTGTATTCACATAATCCCTAGCTACACATTCCAGCCTTCCATCTTCCCACCTAAGAATGCTCTCTTCCTCCCCTCCCACCTCAACTTTCCCTAAATCCCTTCTATCCTTTAAGACAAGGATACTGTGTCCCACCTTGTCCAGAAGGCCTCTGAGATCTTCCTTCCTCCTTTTATTTCTATAGCAGTTACAGTCTGTGACACATATTTTAGTACTTAGTTATATTCTGTTTGTGGTGTTCATTGTTATTTTATGTGAGTTAGACTTCTCTTCTTAATTGACTACAAGTGTCTCAAGAGCTAGGGACCAGGTCTTATACTGCTGTTATATGTCCCAAGGTGCCTAGCACCAGGCTGAGTACATACTAATTACAAAGCAAACAAATGGTTGATTTTCCATTTTCAATCAATCAACCCACATGCATTTATGTGCCATGTATTGTACTAAAGGCTGGGAATGCGAAAATATGGTTCCTTGCCCCTAAGGAGCTCACATTCATTTTTTTTTAATGTCATCATTTTTTAAATGTCATTCAAGATGACTCAAGTAATACAAATACTAGATTTTCCTAGTTTGCTGATGAAATAAGATGCTTCATTCAAAGAATTTCTTCTGTCTAGGGTTCATTTTATAAGACAGCTGGGTCTTAGAAGCAACTAATCCAGCCATTCAGGACAAAAAAAAGTCATCATTTTAGAAGTTAAATTTGTAATTATTTTTTGGATATTATTCTGTGTGTGTGTGTAGGTGGGTATGTGTCTACTGTATACCTCAACATATATGTCTTTCTGTGAATATGACATGTTTGGCAAGGTAAAACTACCATCACTGAAGTCTTCTTTGGGTGTTTCGTTGTGATGTGGAGATGACCCTGGATTGTAATCGCACAAACGGAGAAGTCCTGTAGAACTGGAAATCTTCACATGCTGGGCTAGTGACAAACTGTGCGTGGTTTGAAGGCTGGCCTACTGAAGTTCAGAGAGAGTCATAGTAATAGTAATGTTATAATAATAACACTTTAAGCTTTGCAAAGCATTTTGCATATGTTTTCTCACTTGAATCTGATAACAGCCTTGGGAGGTGGAAGCTTTTATTGTCCCCATTTTACAGATGAGGAAATCAAGGTAGATAGTGGTTAGATAATTTGCGCAGGGTCACATGGCTAGTGAATGTCAGAGGCCAGATTTGAAATCAGGGTCCAGCTACTTAAAAGCAGGTTGTTGGAGGAGGTTCCCCGGTGTTTAGTATAGTGCCTAGTATATAGTAGGTGCTTAATAAAATCTTATTGACTAAAACTGAATCACTTAGCTCCTGGAGCTCTTTTCAACTATAATTCTTTTGGGGGGATCTTTTTATTTTGTTTATATTTCAATTTAATTTAATTTCTGTTATATTTTAAGTTCTGAACTGTCTCCCTGCAAAAGCATACTGTGCATGCTTCTATCACTTCTTTCTGTGGAGGTGGATAGCCTTTCATTGTTGATTTGAATATTTGTAATACTCAGAATAGTTCCAGGGGTAGGGAACCTGTGGCCTCAAGGCCACATGTGGCCTTCTAGGTCCTTGGGTACAGCTTTTTGATTGAGTCCAAGTTTTACAGAACAAATCCTTTTAAGGGCATTAGTCAAAAGGCTGCACTTGAAGACCCAGAGAGTCACATGTGGCCTTGAGGCTGCTGATTCCCCACCCCTGGAAGTCATTCACAATTATTCTTCTCTTGCTTCTGCTTGTTTCCTTCTTCGTTATTTCATGCAAGTCTTTCCATGTTTTTTTTTCTAAAATCATCTTGCTCACCATTTCTTACAGCATAGTCATGTTCCATCAGAATCATATACCACAATTTGTTTATTCCCCAGTTGATAGACATCTCCTTAATTTCCAGTTCTTCGCTACCACCAAGAGAGCTGCTATAAATAGCTTAGAACATGCAGGCTCTTTTGCTTTTTCCCTGATCACCTTGGGAAACAGACCTAATAGTGGTATTGCTGAGTCAAAAGGTATATACACTTTGGACCTAATTCCAGATTGTTCTCCAGAAATGGTTAAGTTGGTTCATAATTCTACAAATGATGTATTCCTGTCCTAATTTTTCCACATCCCTGCAATATTTGTCATTTTCCCTATCATTTTAGCCAATCTGATAGGTGTGATATCATTTCTCTATTTCAACCGTAACTCTTAAAGACAATCTACTAAGTAGCTGAGAGGTTATAATTTCCATTGGCTCAGATTGTTACGCCTCTACCAGTGAAATCAATGGATTCTTGAATAGTTGGGGCAAAGTGAAACATGTATATGTATATATTTCAAAGAAAAAGGAAGAGTTTGGGGCAAAGCATCATGACATAGGAATTACTTGTCTTGATGAGGCAAATAAAAGAAGGCCAAAGGATGCCATAAATTTGATTATATGATTAATAATCATCGAGGTAAAAAGAATGCAATTATTTTTATTCATATGTCAAATTCATTTGTCTTTAGACATAAGCTGTCATCTCCTTTTCAATGATAAGTTTTATCTAATTGGTAGATGCAACATTTTTTCCAAGATTATGAAATAGGAATACAAAACACTTTATGCTCTCCAATTAATTTTCCTTTTCCGTAGAAAAACTGAGGACTGTTAAAAAGTCTTAATTCTTCTTTTTTGGCTTTACTTCCTCAGTATTCTTTGAGTGGAAGCTTCCCATAAAGAAATAATTCATGTATATCACAATGGAATTTTCTATATAACCAAAATTATTTTCTGAATATTAATTATTTTTCTTTCCTGAAAGACTTTCTTCCCAGGTGCCTTTTCCCCCACAACATTCATTTTTACTGTGTTTCAGTTCCCTGTTTCTTTTTGTCTTGACCTTCCTTATCACACAATTTTGCTTTATTTTAGAGTCTAGCTGCCAGATGAGAACATTGGACAGTGGGATAGGAACCTTCCCACTCCCAGACTCGGGAAATCGTTCCACTGGACGGCATGCATGCAAACCAGACACCTCTATGGAATCAGAACCTTTCCTGTCTCTCCAGGAAACCCTTCCTTCAGCTCCCCAAATCAAAGCCAAAACACTTGAACGAGAAGTGCCTTCTGCAGCAAATAGCCAGGGCTCCTTAGAAAGCATCATTGTTCCTTCCACATCTGATCCCGTCATGACTGCCAAAGGTATTCGACCTTTTCAAAGTCGCCTCCCCAAACCAGCTTCCTCAGGTAAAAATGCCAATTACCTTTCAAAGTAGGTTGCTTTCCTGCCCTGGTGCCTGGTATTATTAACAAATATACCGTAATAATGCAGTCGTTGACAAAAATGTAAAATATGTGGCAGAAAAGGTTCCCAGTATGTTTGTCTAAGGTGAACAAGTATGTGACCTAGACCAGACAGAAATGTTGATGCTCAAAAAAATTCAGCTATAGTCTAGAAGGTAAAATAAAATGGCTTGCATAAGGTCATGTCAGTTGCTTCTAAAGAAGATACAATCTTTTCTATTAAATAAAAACTTGATAATTGTTCCTACCATACAAAAGTAAAACATTAGATGCACAGTATAAACATAGATAGATGGATAGATAGACAGATAAAGAAACACACATACTTATAGATCTTTACTTACGGAATTGAACTCTGAATATGAAAGTTTGGGTTCAGGACATAAATTTAACTCAAATGTTATTTTCCCTTTAAGTATAAACATATGTCTTCTGACATGTTCTTATCCCATACAAATATATTTATACTCCAGATCATAAAAGGTTTGTTTTGATGTATCAGCAGTGCTTGTACATTAACTGCAATCGAGTGAAACTGGAGCTTCCCCAAAATGTGTAGTTCCATGGAAATTACAGTCGATTGAAATCAGCTATTATGATTAAAGGCAGAAGTACTTTAAAGTTCAAAGTTTTTTCATCACACATTACAGATTAAACATATTTATTGCAGTCCAGGGTGACGCTAAATGATTTTTAACTTGTATGGTTTATGATGCATTCCTCACACAAGTAATTGTATCTAGTCAGCAGATGAAGTGGAGTATTAGGTTGAAGAGTTTCACCCATGATTTGGTGATTAAAATGGAACCACAAATATAGGCTGCATCACAAGTTTGTGAGAAATTAGAAGAGAAAGTTTTTAATTATTTATCTCTGAGTAAATTTCACTGCAGTATTTCCTGAACAGAATCTTGCCCATCCACAAGAATGCAAAAACTCCTTCTCTGCTTCACTGCAAACTCTTCTGCTCATTTCAACCCAAAGCCCCACTTAAGAGGGTTTTAATGCATATTATTAAAAAAAATAAATGCAGTTAATTAATGGCACAGCTTCCACAGATTCAAAGAAGAAATCTCAGTTATAGATTATGTGCTCCATGCTTGAATAGTCACATGTGTGACCTCAATTCAGCAGTGCACTGTAGACTCCATGATTAAACACTGTCATTATAACAAATTGAATAGAAACTGCAAGCGCTGAATTGCTTCATAAGAAGGGGAGAGCAGGGAGAGCCTTCTGACCATCCTGCTGATATTCACTGCACTGGCATTCGAAGGTTTGTGTCTCAATTAAATTGTCATAAGAAGATGTTAAAAAGTGGTATATGGTAGAATGTTAGGTGAACACATTCCCTCGATATTTTCTTCTCACCCATTCCAGCCCTTCTCTCCACCAAATAAAAATTGCCATGGAATTCCAAAAGCATTGCTGATTATATGTGTGTGTATGTGTGTGTGTATAAATGTATATGTGTATTTATATATATGTGTGTGTGTGTGTGTGTATAAATGTATATGTGTGTGTGTATAAATGTATATGTGTATTTATATATATATGTGTGTGTATGTGTGTATGTGTATATATATACACACATATGTGTGTGTTATTATGAGGGCTCTCTCTTCCTGTTTTGTGTTTGCCCTCACATTGATTTTTCTCTTTCCCTGTAACAGTATATAAAGTCACTGCACAAATCTTGTGGTTGTATTCCAATCACAATTACTGTAACTTCCTCTTACATGCAGATTGTTTCAGAAAGGCCTTTCACAACCTTCATCTTGATGAAGGTCAAAAGGGAGGCAGTAAATTTTTTTCACCTGATATTTTCAGGGACAAGAATCCTCAGAGACGTTAACTTTGTTGGACAAAAAAGTAAAGCTTATTTAAAAAAAAGTTACTGACTTAAAATCCAAAGCTTCTTGGTTCAAGTCTTGGGTTTACTGTCGTGGCTTTCAGCAGGCTTCTCTAGGCTTCAGTTTTTGTGAAATGAGGGGTTTGGAAATAATGATGTCTGGGGTTGTTTTCTCTAATGTTATATCTTTTCTATGATATCTTATGGGACGCTGTAGGATTGTTCAGTGCCTTCAGTTTTCACTTTATATTACTTTGTTCATTGTTTTTATGTGTCCACATGTTGTATTAGCTCCCCTCCCCCAGAGAAGAAGGTAAATTCCTTGAAGGCAGAGACTATTTCAGTTTTGCCTTTATATCCCCAAAGCCTAGCTTGAAGTAACGGAATCATTATGGGTAGTGGCTATTGTAATACCCTAACTGTGCAGAATTTCTAATAAGTAGAGATACAGTTAATAAAATGCCAGGTAAGCCAGCTAATTTTGACAGTCCTAGAATTTTTGTTATGCCTTAACACAACTCCTTTTCAAAAATATTTGTAAGATGGATGCTGACCTCGGTCAATCAATAAACTTTCACTAAGTGAGGCAGCACGATGCTAAGTGCTAGCGATACAAAAAGAGGCAAAACGGTAGTCCCTGCCTTCGAGGAGCTTATTGTCTAATGACCTGTAATTTTGATATCGATTTCTTCATTCAGGAATAAATAACTCGCAACGGCAAAATGAAACAGAATTGAACCCTCAGACATCATTTGAATATACCGGGAAAACAACGGAAAATGAGCCAAACCTCCCTGACTGGAACAGTGACAAAACCGCCACGACTCGGCAACAGGTAAGATGAAGAGAGAAAATGTTGCTATAACCAGCAAACCCAATGAAAACATATGGACGCTCTAAATTAAAATCATGTGTTTTCGCTTGCAGTCACTGTCACTGTTTCCTTCTCTGGTGAGAGCGAGAAGAAATACCAGGGTAATGAGCCATCATTTCAATATCATGCATGCAAATCATAGGAACATCTTGGTTTTCTCTAATCTCACTCCAAATAGCCTGGAGAAAGACACAGATTCTTCCCTGAACAGTGTAGGGACTGCGGAAGCTCCATAGGGTACCACGTACAGGAGTGACTTGGTTTCTCTCTTCCTCACTTATGTTTACATCGCCTCTTAGAGATAGGTAGGGCACTCATGGTGTCCCCATTTTGTAGCTAGGAAAACTGAAGCTGGCTCAGCATCAGGTTCTTTGCTTTCATTAAGGTATTAAAAATACTAAAAATCCGTAGCTGAGAAGCTACAGGAGCGGACAAGCCAGGCAGCTGCCTTATAAACATCTATAATTGGGAGGTGTGTTGGGGGGAGGCTCTTTCAGTGTGTGGACTTCAGATCCACTGTTTACATGAGACAGAGTCCAAAAGAGTGACAGACTGCAGACAGGAGCTGGAGTCACAAATCAAACAATCTTCCTGTGTGCACAGTAAGGAAGGACTGTTCATCTGGCAGAGTTCCCTTCAGCTGTATCTCCACACACATGGAGTTATCACTATCAGTATCATCCTCTCTGAATCAGAGTATATGGGTGTTTGTGGATTGGGAGGGAGAGAAGGCTTCTCAATCATCTTTATGGTCATAGATTATACCTAACTTGCCAATTCCAGTTCTTAACATAGTTTTATTTTCCGACTGGCTCCTATCACCTTAGGGTTCAGCATATCCCACTTCTAACCCCCATATTTCTGTATTTAAGGAAGGACAAAAGAAAATGTTGAGCCAAGAAAAGTGATAAACTGGGTCAATGTTTACTTTTTTGTTCCCAAGGTTAATTAGTATTTTTTTCTTTTTTTTTTCCTTCTTAAATACCCTTTTGATGTACTAAGAGTCCCTAATGAGGACAGTTAAATAAACAAACCATCAGGCTCAGAAGAGCACGAATAGATACTTGGGAGAAGTCAGTCCCTTCAAAGAAATGTACAGAAGGCTGACTTCTGTACTTCTGGTGACTAGAGGGACTTCCCATCACCCAGAACAATGGCAGTTTGGGGCTGATAGCTTAATTACTTCACTGGCCATTTCCGTAACCTTGCTAATTGAACATGCTAAGGGAACTTATCTTGAAGCAAATGACCAACTCACCAGAGTTTTTCTTCTTGAGGAGGAAGGAGAGACGAGATGGGGTGGGGGGGTGGGAACAGTAAGTAATGGAATTTGGAACTCTTTGGACACAGTGACAGGTGAAAAGGAAATTTTCCCATTCTTATGAAATGTTCTGCCCCATTTGGATTTATGTGCATAATCTTAACAGCCTTGTTTTACTCATTTAGGACAAGGTACCCAACGTGGGTGCTTACTCCACCAGCAGTAGCAGTGATACTGACAGTGAACCGGATTATGAAAATCATGATTTTGGAACTGGAAGGGAGAAGTTAGGGCATGTGATGCACATTGGGTCCATATGGGGAGCAGCTAATGATACCTGTCATTGAGCTGGATCCTCTTGAATTTCCCTTTGAGCTCCATATTCCTCTTGAGATCTAGTCTAGTAGTGAGTGGAATAATTTGTAGGTGCAAATTGCCGAGAAACACCAGTGTATTTTCCCGTACCGTGCTTTTGACATTATGATTCTGTCTGTGAGGAGTTTATTACTGAATGTGGAATTTCCAAAGAAGTCCCCAATTGAGTTATCTCAGTAATAAAGGGATAAGTATGACGAGAACTTAGTTCTTAATTACTTACCTTGGTGAGTTAAATCATCCAATGAACTATGGACAGAGCTTTCTAAACTCTATATTATAGTCATGCTGCTATGGCTGTGGACCTGTTAACCTCCCTTTTATGAATGGCTCTGTTTATGAAATTGAAACTTCCTCGCTATACTTTGCTTTGGGCTGAAATTGGCAAAGAAAATCTTCACTCAGAGACATTAAAAAAATTATAATAGATTCATTTGGCAATTCCTTACAGATACAGTGGAGAGGAGAAAGAAAGCTGCCTCAAAATATGATCTGTGTTCCTTTACTTTAAAATACATTAGTGCATCTTGAGAGGTTTTTTTAGTGATGTGATAGGCAGTAGTTGTTATACATCATTCAGTTTTTTTCCTAGCTTACCAAATTAATAATTGGAAAATACAACTATGATTTTCTTTTTCAAATGAGATGTGACATGTAATTTGAGTAGGAAAAAAATAACAACATCTTTCTCATTCATTTCCAATTTACAAGGATTCTGGGTATTTGTAACACCTCAAAGGTAGAACTTGAGTTTATTAGTGGCCCACTAATCCAAAGCCACTACTTTGTCTCTTGTTTCTTGACATTCATCTGAGTTGTTTTGATAGACTACTCATACAAAGAAGCTACACTAATATAAAAAAAAAAGATTGAAAGATTTCAGAGCAAGCAACATCTCTTAAATCCTGACTTTAGCAAAGCAGCAAGAACTCATGGGACTCATACTGTTTAATTAGGGACTGGAGGTTGAGAACTTTGGGCTTGACCATCCACATTTCTTAGTTGTCTGGCTCGTAACTCTACTTATATTTGAAAGCGATTAAAGAAGGGAAACTCTTTTTTTCGTCACAAGGCTTTCTTGATGAAGATACAGGACACCTAGGTTGTAGTTCTAATTCTCATTCTTTCACTAACATACTATGTAATCTTGGGCAAGGTGCTGGCTGTTAGGTTGCTCATCTATAAATTTAGCAGCACTAGAGATGATCTTAAAGGTTCTTTCCAACTCAGATATTCTATGATAGTCTAACTAAAGGTAGAATGAGATAGAACACTGAAAATATTTCCTTGTTTTTCAACTGCTGTGTTTTAAATGTTCTTGGATCTGAAGGCAATTTGAAACTGCCTCGTGAAAGAAAGGAAAATTTGAAAAATTTAGTACCCCAAGATGGAAAATAATATCAGCATTTGCATAAAGAATATTTAAGTTTCCTCTTAAGAAATAACATAAATGTTCATGTAAAATAGGTTGATGAAAATAATATTTTAATATGGATGTTAAATTACGGCCAGAGCACTCTGTTACATATAATAATGAATTTGTTTTTCTTCTCTTTTCTGAAATAGAGTCAATTTCAGACAAAATTTGGTTTTCCCCACTCATACCCTTAACTTTTGCACTTAACCCACCTTTACAAGAGTATTCTGTTAACCTGTTATTTCTCCCACTACAACTGAAATATTTGTCCAGTAGCACTATAGAAACACTCAGTAATGGTGTGATGTCACTAAATAGCTTTCTTTAGTTGACAAAGAACATCCTGAAAGGAGATCCTGTATGAGAAAGGCTGTGTCCATCTTGGACTTAATACCAACACAGTCTTTACATCTAGTTTAGAGAGTATAGGCCAGAATACGTGCTTCCTTATTACAACTTCCTTGAGCATCTGAGTAGAGTTTCAAGTAAGGATGAGAAGAGTAAAAAAATGTCTAACGTAAGGGAACACAAAGTTCATGATACTCCTATTTTCTTTCCTTCTATTCACCCAGCTTTGAAAACTTACCACATGCTTGGGCCTTCTTCATCCAAAGGGTTGGGGTATAAGCCCTTCTTTCTGCCAGAAATTTTATTTTAAAACCAAGTCATAAGTATAATGGCAGAAGAACTCCATTTACAGGAAAAAAATAATAGCCAGCATCTATATAATACTTTAAGGCTTACAAAGCTCTTTACAAATATTAACTCATTTTATCCTCACAACAACCTTAGGAACTTGGTGCTATTAATATGCCCACGTTAAAGATGAGTATGGAGTTCCATGAAATGGTGCTTGAGGTGGCTCAGTAGATAGAGTGCCAGGCTAGGCATCAGGAAGACTCATCTTCATGAATTCAAATATGGCCTCAGATGTTTACTAGCTGTGGCCTTGGGCACATCACTATTTGCCTTAGTTTCCTCATCTGTAAAATGAGTTGAAGAAGAGAAATGGCAAACTGCTTTAGTATCTTTGCCAAGAGAACTCCACATGAAGAGTCAAATACAACTGGAAAATGACACAAAACAAAAAAGATGAAGAAACTGAGATAGAGATGTTAATGGACTTGCTCACAGTTACAGAGAGCTAGTAGTGTCTAAAGATTTAAGCTCAGATCTTCTGACTTCATGCCCAGTGCTTATCTATTCCTCTGTCTACTTGCTTCAGAACATGTCATCCATCATATTTAATGCTGAGTGTTTTTCTTCTGTTTATGGTTACTTCATTTATTTATTCCTATAAAGAGCATTCACTAATCGCCTACCACATTCAAGGCACCAAATTCCAGTACATTTGGCTAATTTCATTCATTCTATAGTTTATACTAACTAGGGTTATGTGTAAGGAATGATAACCAATATATTCTTGGACAGAGCTAGGATACTTGTGCTCAATGACTGGGAAAATTATCATGTTGGCAGTCAACTGGGTAAGACTTACTGGAGAGTGGTATTATAGCTATGGGCAAAACATAGGTGCAAGCCCAATAGTTAGTAATCATTTCCCCTATCCCCACCATTTTCTATTTCATGGGCCAATAAGCAGGTGCCCTAAAAGCCATCAGGGGAATAGCCCATTTCATACAGAACTATGACAACCTCTCTTTGAAAAGAACAGGAAAATGGTTGGCTTCATTTAATTTTACTACTTTGGCATCCAGGCAAATGGTTCAGTTTTTGAAAGAAAGCTGGAAGGCTTGAATGGGATAGCCCCACAAGAGGTATGAACAAGGCTTTTTTTGTCTAACCAGGAGTAAGATCTCAGCTTTTTTAAAAGTTATGTAAAGTCAAAAGAAATCCCGTCTACATATCTTGAATAGTGGGCTTCATTTTAGTTCATAATGTCTTGCCCCAGAATCCCAGAGAGTGCTTCATCCACATTGATCAATGATGATAGGTGAAAATATCTTCAACAATAAACTGATAAAGATGTGATTTCATTTTAAAGTACATTTTAATATGAACTGTTCGGTAGGTTTAGTCCCTCTTACTAATTTTTCTTTTACCTCTTGACAAAACTGAGCAGCACTTAAGAGCTGAATGGCAATGGTGTGTCCCTTGAACTTTGAGGGTAGGAGCTGGGGGGCAGAAAAGAGTCTATGAATTCATATATTTCTATGGAAGAGTCTTCTCTCTCTGAACTACTGTTAATATGGTCACCTCTAGCTCTGAATATATTCTAGAATACATTCTGATATCCTTTTAAAATGCGTTATAGCAAGGAAGGAAAGGCAACGTGGTGTAGTGGATAATGCTGGATTGGGAGACATGAAGACTTAGGTTCAAATTCCACCTCTTATATTAACCAGCTGTGTAACCATGAGAGTCAGCTATGAGACTCAACTTTTTCATCTCTGTCATGGGAATAATAATAGCTGTAGTAGCTGTCTCATAGGGCTGAGATGACAGACATGAAGGACTTGGTGAACATTAAAGCTGTATGCGAATGTAAGCCCAAGAGCCAACCTTGCAGACTTCCATCAGAGATCCATAAGGCAATGTCATTACCACTGATCTTGCTCACTCACGGAAATACTATTTGCTTGGATTTCTAGTGGAATAGGGAATGTTTGCTCTCACCATTGCCTCCTCCCTACTTTTAATCCGTCCCCTGGGATTTTACTGTCACCATTTCCCCTGATACTTCTGGAGGGAGGAAGGGGGAGAGGTAGGGAAGTGCGTAGGTGGTACAGTAGATAGAGCTCTGCACCTGGAGTCAGGAAGACCTGGGTTCAAACTTGTCTCCAGACACTTGCCGGCTATGTGACCCTGGGCAAGTCACTTGACTTTTATAGTTTCCTCCACTGTAAATGAGAATCATAATAGCAGTTATTTCACAAGGTTGTTGTGAGGATCAGATGAGCTAATGTTTGTGAAGTACTTGCTTGGTACCCAGCGTATAGTAGTCGCTCTGTTTTCTCCACGCCCCCAAAAATGAGGATTTATAAGCAGTGAGTGGCTTTTCGCCCTGCATTAAGTGCTTTGTTCAGTATCTGTCTGCTCATTTACATTAAGCATATTATGGTTAGGTCACCTGTTTTCCCAAACCATGCATATTAACTCATAAAACACTAATGGTAGATACTTGTCTTCTTTTTCAAGGTTGACTTCTTTAGCTTCACTTTGAAAAATGTTTGGAAAAGTCCAGGTTGTTAACACCAAGTCAGCAGAGAGAGCAGAATTTAGGAGCTATTGTAGGGAAGCCAGCGGGTGAGATAGCAGGGAAAATTAGTTTTGTTGCTTCATTTCCTCACTAATTTGCCAGGCTGGGGGGAAAAAATAAATGCTCTCTCCCTTTTCCCACTAGCCAGAGCTCAGAGGTAGAGTTGGCCCAGACAAAGTTGACAGGCAAAGAAGAGCTTGTGGGAACCCTGGGAAAAATTCAAGTCAAGGAGGAAGGGCAGTTTAGGGGATGGAACGGAAACAATGACACCTCAACCTCTGGATAAAGTAAGAACAGGGGGACTCCAATCCAGGAAGTTAGCACACAGCACAACTAGGGAAGGAGGGGAATTAGTATTGACCCAAGCAAAGTAGAAAGTAAGAATTCAAATGATTTTTAAATGCTGGAACTCATCGGGATTAGGGTAATCCTGGGGGCAGGAAATATTGAAAAGAAGTATAAAATATGATAGGACAGCTAAGTGGTATAGTGGATAGAGCACCTGATGAGGAGTCAGAAAGACCTGAGTTCAAATTTGGTCTTGGAAACTTACTAGCTGGGCAAAACACTAAAACCTGTTTGCCTTGGTTCATCATCTACAAAATGAGCCAGAGAAGTAAATGGCAAACCATCCCAGTATCTTTGCCAAGAAAACCCAAATGAGGTCATGAAAAGTCAGACATGACTGAAATATCTGAACAACAGCCATGTAAAACATGATCTTTGCCCTCAAGGAGTTTATAGGGTTTTTTTGATATTTGAGAAAATAGAACACATACTTAAATTCTTAAATGCAATATGATGAAGTGATACCCCCACCCCAAGTTCACCATTGCATTACCCTGCTCTGTAAGGTCTACAGGTGGGGGCTATAATTCTTATTTCTATAGGATAACCACATAAAATTTAGTACAAGTCTCAACATACAAAATGCTTATTACCTTGCTAAATGACTACCAAGCACAGCAAATTATCAGAGAGGAAAAATTCAGTATTTTTCCAAGATGAAGAAGAATGCATCTACCAGACCCTAACTTTCAACTCCTCTCCTAAAAATGCACAATTTTAGTAAAAAGTACAATACCCAGGAACACTCACATTTGACATTCTTTGAAGTGTGATCTATGTACTGCAGTGCTCCCAAAATGAAACTTGTATGGTATAATTTTGAGAAGTCTGCCCCAGTCTTTACCTCCATATAGCAAGCAGACTAGAGTCAATACTACCAAATAAACAATCTGCAGGTATTTTCAAAGTGCCTTCTACAGGTAGACACTCTGCTGAGTGCTAGGAATACAAAGAAAAGAAAAAATTCCCTGTCTTCAAGCAGCTTAAAAACTAATGTATGAGACAAAAAAATAGAAATAAATAGAAATATGCAAAGTGTAATGGAAAGAGTACTTCAGTTCCTGCCTCTGCAACTTAATAGCTGTGGGATATTCAGCAATTCACTTAATCTTCCTGGCCTTTCAGCTTTCCTCATTTTCAGAAGGAATAGTTTAGTCTAAGTGGATGCTAAATTTCCTTCTGAGTTGAGGTCTATAATTCTGTGATCCTGTGAGCAGGAGACTAACGTTAGAGGAAAAGGTTTAAGTGGCTAGGGGAACTGGGAAAGGTCACTTCCCTCCTGAAAATAGCACTGAGCTGAGTCTCTGTAGAAAGTTAAGAATGTCAGAGATGGAGATGTTATGAGAGAGTATTCAAGGCAAAGGTACAGAGTTGGGAGGTGGAGATATTTCTATATGAAGACTAGGAAGTAGAGCAGTTTCACCGGACTGTGAAGTGCAGGGAAGGGTAAAATGTCAGAAGACTAGAAAGGTAGAAACTGGCCAGGTTTTAAGAAACCACACTACACAGATGACTTTATGTTTGATCTTGGAGATAAGAGGGAGTCATTAAAGTTTACAGAGAAGGAAGGTGACATGATCATACCTATGCTTTAAGAAAATCACCTTGGCCACTTTGTGAAGGAGGGATACAAATAGGAAGAGATTTGAGACAAGGAGACAAATTAGAAAGCTATTATGGAACCCAAAGAACTCCTGCATTTTCCATTGCCATAGAGTATCCTCCCATGATCTTCTGTACAAAAGGGCTTTGGGGCGTAGTATCCCTCCTCCATCCATTGCTGCATTCTGCTACCTCATAACAGCCACCCAGAAGCTGCTATTAAGGTTTACTTCATCACAAGAAGTAAGAATAAGCAACAATACCATTCAGCAGTTCAACCCATGATTGCTGCCAAAGGTAACTGGGCTCCACTTCCATCAACAGCTACTGGGGAAGTACGTCCTGAGTACTCTAGGGATGCGATTCCCCTACCGTCCTGGTCTTCCAAAATCAGACTCAGGCCGCAAGCATCTTTGTTCCAAAGTCAAATCATCTATTCATGAGAACTGAATTGAAATCCCCAGAGCACTCAGGAATTTTCCAAGCTGTTCATGATATGATTCCCTGTAACCTGCTTTATAATTATAAGACCATGAGGAAGTGACATGTTATGAGCCCAGCAAAACCAGTACTGGACTTTCTGCCTGGGTGGTTGCACCTTCCCAGACGCTTTGTCTTCTGAAGTATGCTGAATGTCAAAGGACATTTCTCCTCTAGTTTCCCCTAACCTTCCTTTTCTCACTTACCCCATAGATCAGGCAAACTTCTTAAATATAGAAGTAGTTGTTTTGTGTAAGTGTTTGTGTGTGTGGATGCTAAAAATAAATATTAGAAACCATATTTTTAAAAAATGTCCAAATCATCTATGTACATTCCAGCAGCCTTAATAACTTTATTTACTTAATAGTGAACAGAAACTAACCAACTTGGGGCAGCCTTCAAAAAAGAAGGGTATTATAATGGTCCAGCCAAGAGATAATAGTGCCCAAATGAGGTGGTGACTGGGTGAGTAGAGAAAATAAAGAAAGAAATGACAAGAACTGTCATTTATATTTTGTCGATATGTGGGATCAGTTGAGGAGGACATTGAGGTTGTGAAGTCACCAGTGATGGGGACATTTGGAAGAGGGAAGGTTTTGAGGAAAAGGATAATAAGGTCTGCTTTGGACCTGTTATGTTTGAAGTCAATTTGAAATGTCCAATATGCAGTTGGAGATGTGACATTAAAATTGAGAGGAAAGACCAGGGCCCCTTACAAGTTGAATAAATGTAACCCATGGCTCAAAAACCACAATTCTGGATTTTAAGAGACCTTGTTTGGTCTTGGAGAAAACTAAATCAAATGTCTCTCTTTTTAAAATTTTTCTACCCAGATTCCACCCCATGTCCCACCGCGGATGGACATCAAAATTTAGATCATGTCTAGTTTTATATAGATATCTGTACCAAAAATGGAGAGGCAGAGGAAGTGGGATAGAAAACCCTTAACTTCCATATAAACACTCAAACTGGCATGTGAGTATGAGATAATGAGTGTAGGGTAGGATTTATTTAACCAAATCAAAATTGCAAGATTCACCCCTGAGTCCGTAAATAATTGAGATACTTCCTCTTTCCTCTCCAGTGTCTCTTCTTTCCCCAGGGTCCTATATAGTCCTTCAGATTTGCAGTGCAACTCTGGGTACTCATTGCCATCCCCTGCAAGTGGAAGTACACTTGTGGTAGCTAGCAGATCAAGTAACCCTTTTTCTTCATAAGCCCGCCTGCTGCAGCTTCTGTACACAGCCAAGAAACCATGTACTGACCTCCTATGGTTGGAGTCCCAGACTGGGGAAGCAATGAGGATTTCTGGAGTTTATTTATGTCATCCACATAACTCATATTATCAGCAAAGGCAGTTATAGGCTAATTTCCTCATAATTACCTATCATAGTTGTACATTTCATTCTTACTCAGTTTTAAGTCCCATGGGTGTGATGTAGTTCAGCTTCAACCAAGTCTAGGTCCTTAAGTGTGACTATTTGACTGAATCCAAACTTCACAGGACAAATCCCTTAATAAAAGGATATGTTCTGTAAAACTTGGACTCAGTCCAAAGGCTGCATCTGAGGACCTAGAAGGCCTCGAGGTTCCCCACCCTTGTTCTAGGAAATCCTCAGCCCAGCTGTGGTCCTTAACCTTATCAAGTAGTTGTGAGCTTCATCTTCCAAAGGGTATCAATAGGGTAAAGGAGTAGTTACTCAATATCGAAGCATTTTCCAAAACTGGAAGGAAGAGTGTGCTTTGGTACTCCTGAGGCATGTGCAGGCGCACCCAATACATCATCCATCTCTCCTTTCCTAAGCAATAAGTATACGTTCTTCATCTGGAAGTTGTTATTTACAACAGAGTAAAGAACCAGGTCAGTTGAGATAAAAACAATTGGTTTTACCGTAATGAGGAAAACAAAGAAAATGATGACTACGGAATAATATTAAAAGGGGATGCTGAGTGATCGCAATTCTACCTTCCATCTAATTCCTTAGCTTGAATATTTAGAGATTCACAACTAATTATGCAGAGATGATGAATTTTAAAAAAATGCTGCCATCCTGTCTTCTCAAGGCCAAGGACTTTGGCTATTAATAGAGCAATCAGTTTTTGCTGTATTATAGAAAATGCACCCAAAGTTGCATCTATTTTAAAGCATTCATCTGGCACATTACTTAAACATGACAAATCTCTGTAATATGCAAAATCAGCATTAGGTTAAACTGAAACTAAACTCATAATGGTCCCCAGCACAGAAGAAAAATTCCATTAGTAGGTAAGATTCATCCACAGCATTGGCCAGGTCTTTCCTTTTTTTTTTCCTAAGATTTAAAATACTTCTGTCAGCTTGTTCCAGCTTGGAGTAAATGGTACAAGTAGAATAAAACACAAGGGATTTCCTTATTAACATTATACTTTTCAGGATGACAAATGAAGAGCACTGACCATGAAAGGAACGCTAGCCCTAAGCTACTTGCCTAGAGTCATTGCAAGAATGCTTCTCTCCTGCCATCCCTTCCCATTGTCAGAAGATCTTCACTCTATTCCATTTGGACCATGTTGATCTTTGAGAGAGAGAGAGAGATTGTCATGTGAAAACATATATTTCTAATGGCATCTAAAAGCTAAAGGGTCTAATAGTTAACTCCCAGAAAGGACCCACTGTGTCTCCAGACAGACTTTGACAAAGGAGGCTGGAGTGTGATCTGAATTTAATTATTTAAGCAGCATATTGTGAGGCCCTTAAGAAAGCAAATGTCATGGTGGACAGAATGAGTTTACCCTGCTGTCGAAAGAGCAGTGTGGCGTGGCTGGCCCTTAGCTCAATTAAATTGTAGTCCAAAGCACTAAGGAGGTGGCAGCTACAGCCCAGGTGCCCTAATGAGACATTTTGGAAGGAAGGACTGTTAATCTAGAATTGTCGACCAGTGATAGGCCCTCTGACTCTTTCCTTCCCCTACCCAATCAAATCACTGCTGGGGCCACCCTCTGAGCTCACACTCACATACAAGGCCAGAGACATATTGAAGAAAGGACTGGCAGGAAGCCGGATTTCCAACTTGAAAAAAAATCAGGGGATGAAGATGGAGAGGATAAAGAGTAACACTTTTGGGAAAGCAGTAGTAACTGTCATTTTTTTTAAAGCCATGCAAATTAGCATCTGTTCTGCTCCCAGGGTCAAAAGAGAACCAAGGAACAGAACTGAAGAAACTTGAGCAACAAAACCAGATGACACTTAATTCATGGAATGGGTCCCTAATGGGTTCGTTGCAATGCCAACATCCCTGTCGCCTTGCCTCAGTGAGATGGGGAGTATAGCCAGTGAAAAGTTCGAGGCCCTGGTATCAGGGAAGTAAGTAGAGCATGGGTTTCAGCGCTTCCCAAAGCCCTGTGGACTCAGAGTATTCTCAAAGAGGCCAAAGTTGGTCTAAAGCAAAAGCATTTTTCCAGAAGTTTTCCTTTGATCTAAGTGATGGCCAAATGTAGTTCAGTTTTTTCCTTTATCCCAGAGAGAATATATTGCCTTTCACCTTCAGAAATGTTCAGTAAAGGAAATAGAGCATCAAAAGGCTTGGCCTCCAAACGCCTGTAGCCACATTCACCCATATACAGAGCAGGTGTTGCAGGCATTTCTCTAGCTATTTAATTCGGTTGTTAGGAAGCAGTTGTTCAGTGGGGCTTTGCAAAGGGAAACTCACCCTCTCATCTGGGAGATTTCAAACTTTGCTATTGGTTCTCCCAGAACCTTTGTCAGAGTTACTTAGACGTGCAGACATTTGGACTGTTAACACAAAGGGTTGAGATCATTTGAGGCTGCCGTGCATTGTCTTTTAGTGTTTCATTTATGTCTCATTGAGCACATTTGCCCTGAAGAGCTTAAAATCCTTTACAAGCTTGAAAGTTACCTGAGGATGGTTAATCCTCACTGGGCTCTAGGGAGCTGAGGAAATTGCAATTAAATTTATTACATGCAAAAAAAAAATGAAAGAAAAAATTCAACAAGTATTTATTGAACTCTCTCAGGGTCATATAGTTCCTCATTTGGCTTAGGGCTATGTAAGTAATTCTCAGACATGGCCTATGCCCTTGGCATCTAAATGGACAACACAAGGCATACAAGCATATCATTAACATAAATACTGATATAATTAGGAAAATTCTGTTGAAGGAGTAGGCTTGTATGGTAGTCAGAGAGTGGTGGGAAGGGCTTTGGATTTAAAAATGGATGTCCTGGGTTTGGGTACCCTGCTCTGTCACTTAATAGCTGCCTCAGTGACTTGGGGCAGTCCATTGAACTTCTCAGACTCTGTTGCCTCATTTGTAAAATGGTGATAATAATATTTACCCTATCAACCTCAAAGGGTTGTTGTAGGGATCAAAAGGAATATCTATCTCTATCTACACATTATATGTATACACACATTTTATATATACATATTATATATGTATGTATTTTAGAGAGAGATACAGATAGTACACATATATAGATATATAGATGTAAATGCACTTTCCAAATTCTGAAGTACCATTTAAATATACAAATCATCATCACTGTGTTATTGTTAGGTCGCTGAATAGGACACTGAGATGGTGACTTAAAAAGGGCTTACTGAAAGATGTATGTCCCCTGCTATAGCTTAAATGAACCTGGAGATGAAATACCATGAACAGGTGGATAGCAGGAATTTCCAACATTTAGGACAAAGTTGCCTCAATGTCCATGGCGGACCCTAAGTTCCAAGGTGTAAGAGAGAAGGACTAAGTACAAGAAACCCACAACTCACTCTCCCATTTTCTTTCTCTCACTTTTCTTCACCCAAAAACTGTTACAATGATATGCAAACACAAAAAAAAAGAGTTCAGGGTCAGAAAAAAACAAGATAGTTAAAGAAAAAAGGAAAGAGTGTATTCTCCTAACCTAGTGCCAGAGGAATTTAATAATTAACTTTATAAGTTAATTTAATAATTTTTAATTTTTAATAATTTTTAATTTTAATCATTTAAATTTAAATTTTTAAATAATTTAAATAAATAATTTAAATAAATTTAATAATTAACTTTATAAGCCCTATTCAGGTAGAAATTCTCACTGTTTCTCAGTAGAAATCTGGGAGCTCCCAAAACCCAATGCCAACAGTCATTTGGTTTGGTATAATGGAAAGAAAGCTGAATTGGAAGCCAGGACTTTACTGAATTGTAGTTTTGGCTCTCTTATTATATCACATGGTTCAGATAACTTTTTGTTGTCTCAGTTTTCTTATCTGTAAAATATAGATAATACATGTTCTACCTATTTCTATATGTTGTAAATGTCCAGTGACATTTACTGTAGAATGTTGAACAGATATAAGTTACTGTAACACTACTGTAATACTAGGTGAATTACACCTAGAATTAATTACACTATTAATTATATTAACCTAATTAGACCTAAGGAAGACTTGTCTCTACAGTTTTAGTTAGTTGGGAGCACTGATTAATAGAGAATCATGGACCAGAATAAAAATGGGAAGCCAAAGCCATATTCCATGTAAATCCCTCATGTAAATTGGGTTTTTTTTTATTATAGAATCCATTGCATACCCATTGTTTTGAAAATGAACTGGATGTTCTTTCTAAATTTGAATTTAATACAAGCTCCCCAGAAATAAATATAGGATCATTCTCCAGGCATGCTATTTATCCTTATGATAAGTAGCAATGTCCCAAACTATCTGCCAGTATCATTGTTTCCAGATTCAGTTACATAAGAATCAGAAATATGATGAAGCTCTGGTAGGTGAGAAAATTCTCATTTTTAATTAGACCAAAATTTTTATTATAACATGAATAAATCAGCATACTGTTAGAGGAATTTAATTAGAAAGCAAGATAGCATCCTTTTCATGTTATTGACCAAACTAGACTTTGGTTGGTACAAGTGGAAGGAAGGCTATTGAGATGATCCAGAGCACTGGGGGAAAGTCCAGCTTACAGCAGTGCCTGATGAAGTCTTAAAGACTTTTCTTAAATAAGATGATTAAACTGGTAGATCAAAGAAATGTTGTATACATAATGTGTCTGGATTTAAGCAAGACACTTGACAAATTTTCTCATTCTATCCATGTGGACAAGATGGGGAGATGTGGGCTAGCATACTTAGGTGATTTAGGATGAGTTGAAGGACTGGACCCAAAGATTGTTTATTAATAGATTGATCAACATAAACCTGGAATAAAGTTCTAGGAGAAGGTTACAAGGCTCTGTCCTTGAATCTATTCTGTTCGATTCAATTCTATTCATCAGAAATTCAAGTACCTTAAATTCCTGTTATTACCCTGGGTGCTGGGGATATGAAGACAATGACAAAATTGCTCTTCACAAGGAGCTAACACCCTACTGTTCTGTCCAATATTTTTATTAATTATTTAATGAAGTTATGGCTCACATGTTTATCAAATTCATGAAGTTAATGAAATAGGTGGCATACTTATAAAAATTCATGGATAACATGAAGTTGAGAATAACTGATAAGCTGGGCAGCAAATCTTGACAAGTAGACTGATGGTTAAAATGCAAAAGGATAGACTTTAGTGGAGAATAAATATGTCTCTACATTTGGGATCAAAAAATGAACTGTACAATTCCAGGGTGGGAATGGATAAGGTCGCGATTGTCTCCACAAAATCTAAGGACTTTAGTGAACTACAAGCTTCATTTCAGGGAACACCCTGGTGGAGCAGCCTAAAAAAATTCAATCTTTGGCTGAACTGATAGAAATATAGTGTCCATACCAGGGGAGGTCATAGTACTTTTCACTTTGCATCAGAAATGTTGCATGAAGTTATATTGGGGAAATTTAAGGGGAAATATTGGCAAGTTATGAGGTTTTTATTTTTCCATTTTTTGTTCAATTGGAGGAGAGAGTGGAAGAAAAAAGGATTTAATGCTTATTAAATAAAAATTTAATTTAATTTTTAAAAATAAAGAATATTGGCAAACTGGAATGCCTACAGGGGGAAATATGACCAAGATGGCGAAAGGATTCAAAATGATCTCATATGAAGAGAGGATGAAAGAAGCGAATATGTTTATCCTGAAGAGATTTAGTGTTCACATCACTTCTGGGTCTTCAAACTTTTGAAAGGTATTACCACAATGCAATCATTAAATCCAGCTGGACTTCCCTACCACTTTTTGTTTTCATCCTCAGTTGGGTTCCCTCCTAATTCTGTTTACTGCCAATAGCTGGGCTCCCTCTACCCATGCACACACAATATCAAAGAGTATGTTTATATATGTATATATATATCCCCACTCAATAATAATGTATATTTTATATATTACTTTGAAGTTTAAATGTTCTTTCCTCACAATACTCTGATGAAGGTAGTGAAAGTATTAATAACCTTATCTTAAAAATGAGAAAATTGAGCCTTGGAGAAGCTGTGATTTTCCCAGGATCAAGCAGCTAGGTGTGCAGTGGATGAAGGGCCAGCCCTGGAGTCAAGAAGACTCATCTTCCTGAGTTCAAATCCAGCCTCAGAAACTTACTAGCTGTATGACCCTGGGCAAGTCACTTAACCCTGTTTGCCACAGTTTCCTTATCTGTAAAATGATCTGGAGAAGGAAATGACAAACCAGTTTAGTATCTTTGCTAAGAAAACTCCAAAATGGAATCACAGAGTCCAACATGACTGAAACAGTAAAACACAAAAATAGCTAGTAAGTATCAGGGCTTGTTCTCAACCTCAAGAATTCTGACTCAAAGTCCCATTTTGCCTGTCTGCAAATATGCTTACTCCATTGGACCACATTAGATTTACCTGTTTCAATAGCAAAAAACATCTCTAACATCTGGTCAGTCAGACTGCCTGAACACTTCCAGTAACTGAAAGATCACATGCCACAAGGCAGCCCAGTTCATTTCAGGATTATACTCACTCTTTGAGTGTTTGTCCTTCATATCATACCTTCTTATACCATACCAACATGCTCTTTTGGTCTGGTTTTGGTTTCCTCATAGTCCACAGTTGGGAAATTCCTGAGTGTTCTTTTCTTTCCAGTTCTACTCCCTCTTTGTTTTATGAATGAGGATGATTTTTTTATGAAGGAATAGTGATGAAGGCTCTACTCCTTTTGGGAATTGGTGTCTTTGAAGCTCTGAGGACATCAGGTCCATATTACCTTGAATATTTGTCAGAGCTCAATTTCTAAGCCCAGAAGAGTAATGGAAACATTTTGAGGAGCCAAATGAAAATAATAATAAAGGTTGACCTTTCATATCATACTCTGTAATTTACAAGGTTTTTTCCCTCATGTCTGAGAGGGTAATAGTGCAAGTGTTCATGTTCCCATTTTGCATAATGGAAAACTGAGGCACAGAAAGACAAAGTGAACTGCCCAAAGGCAGCAGACAGAGGTGGGGCTCAACTTCCAAATTCAGTGTACTTTGCTATAAACTACAAAGAATATTGTAGACCTTTCTGTTCCTACCACAAATCTTTTCACTTCCCAGTGTATCTAGCAATATTGACAACACAGGAAGTAGTTACAGTAACTGGAGAATATAATTTCCATCACTGAATACCTAAGGATGTGTCCAGAGTAAATAAAAAATAAATTCTTGCTCCTTGGTTTAAAAGTGAAAAAAATAAAAGAACCTTTACAAAAATTGCCATTGCAACACTGGATAACATTTTCTTGGCTCCCCTTGGAGCACATGTTTCATACACATAATACAGTCAAATTACAAATGTTATGCTGTATGATGCCAGTTGAATCACAAGATGAACAGAAGTATGGACTTAACATCTCTTAGAAATTTTCCATCTTTATAAGAAGAAAAAGCAAAATGAATTTAATTCCTTAGTTGTAAAGTGGGGTGATATGTAGTCTAAGTGACACTCATGAATTTACAACTAAATAGATAAAATACACTTTCCTTTTCTTCCTCCTTTGAATTTGTTGTTATACATTATGCTGATGAGTATAAAATAACTTGATAAAAGCTTATGAGGTTTTGCCTACTCAGAATAGGATGCCATGCTACTTAGGATTACTACTTAGAAAGATTATGAAAAAGTGACAAAGTGGTATGTTGTGATTAAAGGGAATTATATATTTAATAAGAAAAAAAAACTTGAGTTTTGTGTGAACAATAGCAGCCATCCTCCATGGAAATGTGACCACTGTGAACAACATGATTTGGAATTTCTTGGTCTAGGTCATAGATTCCCAAAGTGGGTGATACTGTCCTCCTGTGTGTGCTAGAATGATCCAGGGGGACAATAGTAGCCTCAGTTGCAGTTGGGGGGCCTTGAATACAAATAAGAAGGCAGTGGAAGTATAAGGAAAAAAAGAGAAGAGAATTCTGAAAAACCATTCATACATGTTTCATCTGTTGTATAACAGAGTTAAAATCATAGTGATTACATTATTTTCCAAATAAACACACAAAATACAAGGTCTAACCCATCAGTGGTCAAGTCCCCCAACTTAACAAGCAAGTGTGGGGAGGCGAGTGTTTCTCACGTTGCCGCGAATGCATCAGTAGGAATATGTGCATATAACGACTTGTTTACAATATGATACTATACCTTTACATGACATAACATTGCATCACCAGAATTTCGATGCAGGAAAAGCCCCCACAAATTTACTAGAAATTATTAAATTTAAAATGTGTCATTTTAAAAAAAAATTAAAAAGTTAAAGAAAGTAGACTTCACCGGGGGGGGGGGGGGGGGCGGGTTGCTGAGTAATTTTTTTAAAAAGAGGCAGTAGACCAAATAAGTTTGGGAACCTCTGGTCTAGACTTACTAAATACAGCCCACGGTACTTAAGGTTTGACCATGTGTGAGCCACTCCACAGCATGCCATTAAACTACCTTTTCTTCTTGATTCTTGTTATTCACAGCCATTCTTTCTTTCCCTTGCCTTTCCTACCTTACATTTCAGCCTTTGCTTTTTCATTTTTTTGGTAACACATGAACTTGAATGTGATGGGACAGGTTAGGTGGGGAAAGGTTTCCATTAAGTAGGAATGGGACTGCAAGTAATTGTAAGCCATATGAAAGTCTGGATAACTGTGGAGGAGTCTAGGGAACCAAGACGTGGCAGGTGCCCTGTAAATGTGAACCATTCACATCTTCTGGGAGTACTTGAGTTCAGGGGGATAGTTTTAGGGCATAATCATATCTCTTGAATTCAGTAGGTTTCTCTAGGTTAACCTGTTCAAGGCTAGCTATTCTTACTTCCTTACTCCTTTCCCCCAAAGTTGCATATAAATGGTCTTTCAGTCCCATGACAGAAAGAACAGGAGGCTTCATTTCTTTCTAAGCCCTTTGACTTGCAGGAACAGGATGCCAGGTTCCTGCTGCTATTGCTAAGCACCATCTACCATGAATGATTTAAAATTGATGCTGGCTGTGAGGTCCTTGGAGAATGTGCTACCACTGCAAGAGCTGAATGTCTGTTTTTATTTTCTGTGTTATGCAGGAGCACTTTTTAAAGATCAGCCATCCTTGTCTGCATTCAAGTAAATGGATTCCCTGAAACAAGGGACTGTTAAAGTCACTGTGGCTTTAAAATTTTCTATGAGATTCACTTAATTGAAGAGTGTTCTATACTATTCGTCAAAAAACCTGACAGATGAGGCTGTTGTGAATTATACCATAGCACAAAGTACAATCATTCTCATGTCATCTGTCATCATATATTCTTCATTCTTCCAAGTTTCCAAATGGAACTTTAGGTTGGCTTTCTGTATTCTTTCCAATGCTACCTGGAAACCAGAACTATGTTTTAACATAATAGTTGATCAGCACTAGGGAAGTACTTTTAAGGGGAGTTATCATTCAATAGTTATGATATAGTTGATTGAGGGTGGTGTGAACTGCTGGAATACCTCATTTCAAATAGTCCTTTTTTCTTTCTGGCCAGTGTCACATTCCTAAAGAAAACACAGTACTACATAGTGCCTTTTGTAGTCAAAGGCATATCTACACAGAAAGTAAAAGTTTAAAAAATATGAAAGATGAAAGTTACATATGTTAATCCTGGCCTCTTTCCCATAATGATCCAGGAGTGTCTGAGTAATTTAGACATGGGAGAAAATAACTATCTTAGCATCAATCAGGTTTATTCACATCCAGGGATTAGAGGGAGAGAGAGAGATATCATATATAGGATTAGAGATTGAAAGGACCGTTGACCATATTACCCAATTGGTTCATTTTACAGATGAGGAAACTGAGGTCCTGATATGGTCATTGAATTTCCCATTGACATACAAATAATAAGTATCAAAAGTGGAATTTGACCCTAAAGTTTTTTTTACTAAAACTCCAGTGCTCCTTTCACTATATTAGCCAGTAGGAACATAGGATCATGAGTTCCAACACAGAAAGTCAAAATCCCAACACCTTTGAAGGATTTTTCATCCTGTCCTCTTCCTCACATCTATTTATGTCACATTCTTCATCATATTCTATCCCTCCCTTTTTTTTCCACCCTCTTTCCAATCTATTGTCTATCTTGTGAATTTATAATAAAAAAAAATCAAAAGCCATTTTTTAACAAGCCCATCTTAGGGCTTCCTCAGTCTTTGTACTGTATATTTTTAGCTTCCAGACCATATTCTTAGTCATTTATCATAATCTGAGGTGATCATTGGATATTTCCAGTAGTGTACTAAATTTATGCTTCACACTTTGGCATCTTCCATTCACATATCAATTCCTAAGGAGAGAAGTATAGGGTTTCCACCTATAGATTTTCACCTACATACTCTGGCCAAGTGTACCCTGACAAACCATATTTCTTATGAAATTCATCCTTCAAGGTATAATTCATGTATGTAGGTTAACTTACCTAAATGATAGGTCATCTAAAACTGCTAGCACTTTCATCAGATCTCTGAAAATGGTTCTGTTACATTCTTGGTACAAGTCAGGTCATGAGTCAAGTCCAAGACATGGGGATTTCCCATGAACTGAAATGATTAATAGTGGTCACATTGTCTTTCCTTGTTGATAAACCTTGACCCAATGAGTGTCAGGTTCTACCGCCAAAAAATGCTTCTCATCTTGGGCACAAAGGATCAGACTTAGAATGGACTTCTTATTTTGCTAATGATATGCCTCCCTCAAAGCCTAAAGGGACAGGAGGAGGACATAGTAAACATATCACCAACAGTAGAACACCTAGTCCTGACAGACTTTTTACATTGTCTGTCCAGAAAAAAAATGGTTACAAAGTACATAAAAGAGTTCTTCTGTCTGAGTAAGACCACTCAAAGAAAACTGAGGCCTGGCTTCTTCTCTCCTTTGGGATTATTCTATTGACTATCTGGCCTAGTATAGTTTCCATTACCCCAGTGCCTTCTTCCCTTTGGTATCTCCTTGGAAACGGGGTATCTTGGGTAGAGCCAGGGTCTGTCCACCTTATCTTACCTGACATTAGAACAAACTAACATTCTTGTTGCAGTGGATCATGATGACTCTCATATCCAATGTACAGCTTTTGAGAGAGAATTCCTTATTATTTATACTCTTGTCACTCCCATATATTATTTTTAACTTACTATATAGACTTATCCTACTATAGTCACCCAGTATGGTCGCTATTCTTCCCCATTTAAATCACTGGCTATTGCAAAATGTGCCTGTGCCACCAGAACACCATTTTCTATTATACATTTTCTATCATAGTCCCAAGTCTCAATCTGTCTTAAATGGCCCAGCAATCTTACTAGTTTCTACCTGAAATATAATTTATCCAAATATTACATCCTCCTGATGAGTAAAGTATATAACACAGCAGCCAGAAAAGCTAATGCTCTTCTACACTATATTAAGAAAGGCAAAGTGTACTTTGATCCACTCACACCATCAGTGGATCATTTTGTTTAGTTCTGGTGACTGTCTTTTAGAGAGGACAAAGACAAACTTGAGTGCATCCAGAGAAAGTCAAACAGGTTGACCAAAAGCCTCTGGCTCATGCTGTATGAAGACTGATTGAAGGAACTGGGGTTGTTTAGGCTAGAGAAGAGAAAGCTTGAAGAGAATGGGAGTTTTCTTCAACTAACTGAAATGTTGTCATGTGAAAGAGGTTCGTGCTATTCTGCTTGGCACCAGAGGAAACAGCTAGGAGAAAAATGGTGGGAGTTGCAAAGAAGCAGGTTTCCACTCAATGTAAAGACACATTTAGTAAAAATATAGCTTTCCAGAAGTAGACTAGCTGCCTTAACACCCCCTCAGTGGAATTTCCCTTACTAAGTATTTTCCCACAAAGGTGAGATGATAACATCAGTAATGTTGTTGAATAGATTCTTGGTCAACTAGATAGTTTCTGAAGTCCTTTTCAACTCAAAAATTCTAAGATTCATGCATTCCTCATTTGGTCAAACTAGCATATTGGTCAGTGATCCAGAATCTATCAGGAGGTACTTGCTATCCTTTAGATAAGGTTAGCTAGGTGGTGCGGTGGATAGAGTTCCAGGTCTGGAGTCAGAAAGGCTCATCCTCCTTAATTCAGATCTGGCTTCTGTGACCTGAGTAAGTCGTTTAACACTACTTGCCTTATTTTCTTCATCTGTAAAATGAGCTGGAGAAGAAAATGGCAAACCAATCCACTATCTCAAACCCCCAAAACCAGTCATAAAGAGTTGGACACACCTGAAAAGTGACAACAGTCCTTCAGACAATCCTAGGGAGCACCCAATTCATATACATGGTTCACTTGTACCCATACACAACAAATTCAAATCATTCATGAAAAGCGGCTGCTCCATGCTTCTCCCCCTTATTCTACCAGTCCATGGTAAATGTGTCTGGAAACAATGTAGAAAATGAAACCAAATTTAATATTTATACACATGAAGGAGACCCCTTTTTCCCGTCAAAGAAAGTCATTCATTATTTAATGATCTTTTTTATCCCCAAATCATGAAATCATCCCAATTAAAATGTAGGGGGAAAAGGTAGAAAATAGGGAGCTATTTGCCAAGCCATTCTCCCATCTTACATGAGGGTCTTGTGTGTGTCCTTCATTGTCAAAGAAGACCATGCCATCAGAGAAATGATGACATGACTTGTACTTTGTTTTCAGAGAGGGAGGGCTGTGCAGGTCACCAGCCTCACCTCTCCTCCAGAGCCATCTGAATCCAGTGACCAGATATTCATCAGGATGTCTGGAGATGACCCAGGATGAGGCATTTGTGGTTAAGGGACTTGCCCAAGGTCACCCAGCTCGTGAGTGTCAAATGTCTGAGGTGAGATTTGAACTCAGCTCTTCTTGACTCCTGCACTGGTCCTCTATCCCTTGCACCACCTAGCTGCCTCACATCAGGCTCTAGATATCACCTTGAACCTATGTCCTGTATAAAAAGAAAGTCCTCAATAAATAAATTATAATAGAGGAAACGCCATTGAGTGTCTTTGGAGTCAGAGTACTTGACTCGCTTACTATCTGTGAGCTCTCTGGCAAATTGCTTCATTTCTTTAATCCTCATCTGTAAAATAATGGGGCTGCATTAATTATCTATAAAATTCATTCCAGTTCCGAATCTATGAGCCTGTGACTATATTCTGATGTACAAACTTACAGAATTAATATAGATTATCAACTTGATTAATTTGGGAGCTAAAATTTATCATCCTACATTGACATAGCATAAAAAGTGGAAACTTTATAATCACCAAGCCAGTTTGTTTATACAAAGGATATACATTTTATACAATTTACTGTATCCAATTTTGAATATCATGTACATTGTATATCATGCCCAATTTATACAAAGAGTATAAGTGAATTTAAAATTCAAATACATAACCATTCCATTTCCCCCTTTTTCTCTCCAGCCTGCTAGAATTTCATTTTTGTTTTCTTTTTCACTAAAGGTATTGGTCTTATTCTCCTTTTCTCACACACACACACACACACACACACACACACACACACACACTCTTTCGGAAATCCAGTATCCTGCTTTTTATACTTTTAGATAGACAGAATAGTTTCTCAAACCAAAATAATCCCTGTTACCTTAACATGCATATACTTAAATGAATTCATAAACGTTTTCTGCTTTTGGGGGGAGGGTGGAGATACACATACATCAACATAGATTTAACACTGAATGATAAAAGCATTCAAAGTAACCACTTGACTGAGAGAAGATGCCAAATCCCTCTGACAGATATAAACCTAGATGATTCCTCAGCATGAAAAACTGAATCAACTTTTCTAAAATTATGCCCATATCTCAGCATCTATGAAATCGAACTTACATCATTAGGATGACCCTTTTCCTTTTCTAGAGATGTTTGGGACCCTCAAAAGTACTACTTATTTCAAAATTTCCTTCCCCTACATCTTTAGAAGTATTATTCCATTTTTATAAGCCCATCTTTAAAACATATGATTGGTTTTTGAAATTTCTAATCTCCAAGATTTCTCCATTTCACTTTTAGGTAATTTTTTCATCCTCTGTAGAAAGTTCCAGTCTCAGGTATATTCACATCACCCTTCTCACATTCTAAGTTTGGTTTTTTTGTTTGTTTTTTTCCTATTCCATCTGTTCCTTCAATTTCCAATTAACTCTGGAAATTGCCACGATGCCTAACTGACACAAACACATTTTTATCACCATCTCATGTCTTTCAGCACATTTTTATATCACCAATGACTTCTTCCGAGAGCCTATAAAAATATTCTTTTCTTCTTTCCTTTTGAATTTCATCTTAGGTATAAAGAATGAATCCCTATGCCTGTTCCCAAAGATCTCCTAACCAGACCTTGGCTTCTCATAGTGGCCATAATTAGAGTGAAAACCTGATCATTTTGGCCTAACTCCAACCTTAGGCCAATGGAATTCATCTTGCAGATGATCAGTACATGCCAGGAAACTTGAACTTCACAACTGCTACACTACTATCAGACTTTTGACTGTGTTGAGATGTGGGCTCTAGTCTTTCTCCCATTGTGGTCTAGGAACCACAAAATCACTTCTAGAAGAAAATGGCCACTTTATCCTCAAACAGAAGTATTCACCACTTAGACTGGCAAAGATAAAGGAGCTATAGGGAACTTCAGATCCTTATAAATTCAAAACCACCACTAGCCTCAGAAGGCTTTATAAACATATGCATGTTCTATACATATATATTCATATCTATATGTAGATATATATCTCAAAGGATTTAAAACCAGGAAGCATGTTGAGGATTGTCCAGAATAAACACCTCATTTTATTTAGAGGTCCTAAGTGTTTTTTTAAAGTGGTTTCACTAACTAATATCAGTAAACCTGGTAGCACAACTAGAATCTACAAGACATCTAGCTACATTTCCAATACACATGCTGCTCCTATCCTATCCTCTTCCGATTCTCTGGCCATATTCCATGGCCTCCTGCCTCCTCATTCTGTTCCACTTCTTTCGGCATATTTTCTTTCCATCTTTTGGTCATCCTTTAGAACAAATATTTGTTGCTTCCCCACTTGAGGTTCCCTCATCTTATCATCTCAGTTTACATAGGTGATCTATTCATGTTTTCATTAGCCAACTCCCAACACAACGGGAACAAAGCAGATGGTATAGTAGAAAGAACATTTGACTGACAATCAGAAGACTTTTTTTCTAGTTCTAATTCTACTAGTAAATAGCTTTTTAAGCTTAGGATAATTGCTTAAAATTTCTAGGCATCCATTACTTTATCTTAAAAATGAAAGCGGGGGGGCAAGGCACCAGTTAGGTGAGTATACAACCATATGACCTACCTAACCAACTCTACAGTGTCTGTAATTATATAATTGGCCATTATTCTCATACATGATCAGCAAAGCAGTTATTGATTGTCTGCTCATCCTTAACTCAAAATTGGGAGGTAGGAATTCAGAATGCAGGGATCTAAAAACATCTCTACTGGCTAGACAAAAGACAAGCCACATGATAGCGGGCTCATCTAGCATATAGTATACTAGAATAAGATACTTGACTGGTAGTATATCTGAATGCATAAATAAAGAGCATCGTTGCATTAGAAGCTACTAGATATAGCATTGCATTTATAGGCAGAAAAATTTATGAACAAGGTAGATAAGTATAACCTGCCTATAATCTGATGGCAGAATGAGGAGACCAGGATTCTGATCCCAACTGTCACATTAAATGCATAACGTTTACTCTTTCTCAGGTTTATTTTGTCTCTAAAATAGGGAATACAATATCTGTTATATCTATCTCATAAAGTTATTTTGAGGATCAAGTGAGATATGTGTAATTTAAATATATTTATATAGACACATTTAAAAATTAGTTCAGTATTGCTTGGATCTGGGAAATGAAAAGATTATTCTTATTTTCTGAGGTTTAAAAATATATAAACTTCAGAAACATGGCATCATAAAAAAAGAAATATAGATTTAGAGCCATAAGAAAATTTATAATTCAGACATGCCAACCCATCATGTTACCAGTGAGGAAATTAAGGTCCAGAAAAAGGGGGTGTGATTTGCCTAAATTCACTCAGGTAGTAAATGGCAGAATTGGGATTTAAATCCAGTTTCTCTAACCCCAGATTTATCATTTATCATGTGTCTCTCTTTTGCAGTGAGAGACTATTGAGAACAATTTTTTTTCTTTTGAAAGTTTTTGAATAATTTATAATAACAAAAGGGTCTTGTGATCCAGTTGGCATTCAACTACCTAGTGAAATGAAAAAAATGATAGCTTTCCCATACTATGGAGGATTAATAGTGTTCACCTAAAGAACGTGGTAATTAGGGAGTTGAGTGCTATTTCCCCAGGAGAATTTGAAACCATTATTATAATTTCTTTGTGGAAGAAATGATAAATGATGTAATATAGTGGATAGAAAACTGACCATAGAGTCAAGAAGACATGAATTTGAGTCCTAGAAAAACTTTTCAGTAATCAGAAATTTTAGAACTAATAAGATTTCCATTTTCATATTTCCTTGGGGGAATAATAACTATTTTCTCCTCCCTCCACGTCTTTTCCCTTTCCCTAAGGGTTCCAACTGTAGTTTAAATGAAAAGGGATTCCTTGTTTCATACAGTCTGGGAAAGAGGTCAGCTATGGCAGAGTGAAAAATACCACAGTACATACACTCAGATTCCTTTAGGACATCGAAATAGAGAAGAGACCTCAAAATGACCCATGAAAGCTACTGGAAAGGTCACCAAGGCTCAAAGTAAAACAGTGATGCTGTTTCCCTTTCTGCTTATGGTAGGGTTCACTACATTGCTTTCAGTTCCTTGTAAAATCATCCAGAGAAGATCATGTAATGTGACGTGCCTGTTGAGGACTGAACAGTCTTAATAGCACTGAATGACAAAGGTGATTTGGGGAGTTTGTAAGTTACACCCATGCAATTCAAATGCCTTTTAATAACCTTTCACAAAAACTCAGAAGAGTGATATGAACTTTAGTGGCACATTTTACAGTTCTACCAGCCTGAGCTGACCTCCATTCATCACCAAGAGGCATCCTGACAGCTAGACTCTCAGGTCTGGCTTCTCCAGATTTCTTCTCTCTTAGGTAGAGCATTAATTGAAACTGAAGAAAATTCTAGATGGTTTAACAAAAAAAAAAATACTTGCTTTACAGCACACTTTATGATAACTCATGTTTCTTTAAATTGATTTAACATTTGCAAAATGCTTTATATCTGTCTTCTTATTTTGTCCTCAAGAAATAGCCCTAAGGCATAGGTACTATTATTAGCCCCATTTTACAGGGAAGGAAACTGAAGATGAGACATACTAAGTGATATGCTCAAGGTCACATTAGATGGAAGTCCCTCACTGTGACAGCTACACCACAGAGTTTCCTCTTTTGCTACTCTGTGTTCACTTTTGCTTAAGAATGGTTTATGTGGTCATTTAACTTGGTTAGAGTGTAATGATAATATGGACAAGATGAGGGATTTGATCTCCAAGTGGGCTAATCAGTGTGGCTCTGTCCACAGATCTGGATTTCAACCTCCAATTAGCAAGCTTCATAGAGATATGCAATTGGTCCCAATGAGAGTGCAAGTGGCCTGATGCAGATTCATCCCCATTAGTGAAAAAGTCGATCACGTAAAACAACAGTGTCGGTTTTGCTTGTGAAAATTAGTGTACTTTATTTTATATCTCTAGTCACAGAAGTAAATATTCACATATGGCATGAGAAAAATACAGGCACAGTTACATTCACTGTAAAGGACTTTTACTGGATCAGATTTTTTTTTAAAATTCAGATTTTAACATGGATGGATAGGATAGGTCAGTAAAAGTTAACAGCTTATTGCTATGTGGCATTTTATATGAGAAGCATTTAATCTTCAGAGGGACAACATATTTGCTGCAAAGCTAGGAAAAAAGGCGTAAGATTCTGAAATAAGGGATGCATTTAAATATTTTTCTGGAGTTGAAACAAATAAACAGCAATTGATCATCATGAAGGGCATAAAACTATATGGTGTGCAACTACTTGCAAGAGTTCAGAAGGTCAGATGGGGGAAATGCAAATTTGCAAGATAGAGACTTTGAACAACTGAAACGATAAAAAGTATCATTACTGTTCTTCATATAAAGTAGGTACAACTTTCTAGCCATGAGACTTTTTATTAAAGGCAGTTTTTTGCTTTTCAAGGCTTTTTCTTTTTCTGCCCTCCCTTATGTGCAAAAGACCAACAAAAGGTAACCTGGAAAACACTCCTCCAAGAGATATACTAAATTTATAATTTGTAGTACAACATAACTTAGTTAGCTGTATAATTTACAAGTGATGGCCAGGATTGAGTAAAAAAATAGAAGAGGGAAGTACAGAGGAATGAAAGGTCATTTCTTTCCTAAAATTATTTTACATGCTATATTTCTATTTCTCCTACATTAGTGAAACCTTCATTGAGATGGTACTGTAGTCATACCTTTCTGAGAAAGTGCTATTTCTCATCCCTGCAAAATAAAAAGACCAATGGACTGAGTTAGGAATCCTAAAACATTATAGCAAGATAGAACTTTAAAGGTCATCTACTCCAACACGTTTTACAAACAAGAAAACTGAGGTTCAGACTGAGGACATGACTTCCCGGTGCTCACTTCATTCATGGTATCAGAGCCTAGACTGAGTCCCATCTCTGGATTCTAATTTCAGGACTTTTTCCACCTTGGTCTTAGCAAGATCTGCTTCTGCATCAAATGAGATGTTTGTAAACTGCTTAGCGCAGTGCTTGGCGACAGTAGGTGCTCAGTAAATGTTTTTCTTCCCTTTCCCCCACCTCCTCCCCTTCTGAATGACTTTGGAGAAATCACTTAAATTATTGGAATGGTCATTAGTTTCATCAGTCAAAGGAAAGAGTTAAACCAGATGGATTACTTCCAGCTTCAATATCCTATGATTTTGTTTTTACTAGGAGAGTAATTAATAACCATTTCTAGCATAAAGTAGATGTGGTCAGGACTAAGAGAATAAAGGAAAGTACAGGTGAGTAAAAATGGCAACTCTCTCCTAAAACTACCTTATATACTATCATGTTTCCTCCTATCTCACCAATCCTTTACTGAGATGACACTTTAGTTGGACCTTCCTGAGAAAACAACAGCATTGCACATCTTGGATCTCCTGAGGAATAAAAAAGATCCGTGGCTTAAGAGTTAAGAAGCATGGAACATTATGGCAAGAAGGGACTTCTATTACAACATGTCCCCCATTAATAATAGTGCCACTCTAGTCAGATCCTCTGAGAGTATTTTCAGATTATCCTCTGTGTGTGTATGTGTGTGTGTATATATATATATATGTGTGTGTGTGTGTATACATATATATGTGTATATATATGCATATATATATATATATCTTGTTTATAACTAGCTATTTGCATTTTGTTTCCCCCATTATATTATTAGCTCCTTGAGTGCAGGGACCATTTTTTGTACCCCTCAGCCTTTTACATAGTTCCTGGAATATAGAAGGTACTTAATAAATCTCAGTTGATAAATCTTGACTTGGACTGCAATCTAATATTGTCCGGTGGTTTCAGACCTCCTCTCAGATCCCTGAAAATCCTTACCCCCAAAAGATGCATTTTAGTTACCCTTGCAGGCTCTGCTAGACCCTGGAGGAAGGTTGTATTGCCTGGGATCAGCATTTACCTAAGTCAACCTGTCTTCTGTGAGAAAATAATGACTTCATGAAAGCCATCTCAAATTATATTTAATTTTGGAAAAATCTCAAGAATGGAAGGCTGGTCATATTGTGTTCCTTCCACCAGATGGTTCCACAGTTGGAGAGTGTTTAGTTTACTCGGTAGCTCACTGGCTTGTTTCGTTCTGATCCCTAAGAGAACGGAGGAAGTCAATCCATTTATATCCCTAGCCTGCCAGGTACACTCCCTTAGCATATTGTTAGGAGAAATAGTCTAGCTGGGAGTTGATCACTGGGCCCTAATCCAAAACCGAACAATTTCACTAGGAAATTGAGTGTGATCCCATTTTTAGAAAAAGAAAAACTTTGGAACTCAAACTTTACAGTTTTGGCCAGAGTTCCCATTTTTAGGGAAATGGTAATTGAGGCTCTCCCACAAAAGAGGAACAAGTAAAACAAGGTGACTAGTGTAATTTAACAGCTCTAATTTGCTGCTCTATGTGTCAAAAGATACTTTTCCTTGGGTGTTAAATATGACATTCTTTTCTTGAACAAATAAGTTGGTTCTAAATATAATCTTGTTTCTTTTCTGATTATTTTACCTTTTCAAATGAGGGATTTTAAAATGTTTTACTGCATTAATGAAATCATAATTTCATGAATTCATGTGGTATTCAGTTAAATAATATTTTTTTAAATCACAGAATTCTATAAAAAGAAAAGGCTAATGAAAAAGTCTAACTGATGAAATACGTTCCTTCTTTCTACCCACTAGTAACAAAACTCACATGCATTTATTCTGAAAACCTGGAATTTAAGTGTCTTAAAATGTCTGTTATTAATAATGAAGAGTATCCTGGAATATACCCAAAAACACAGAGCAAGAAGTAGTGGGATGAGGTAATTAAGTGCTGTTTAATGAAGCTTTTTAACTTTAACCTACAAGTGAGAGGAAGTTAGTCAGTCAGTAAGCACTTATTCGCCAACTATGTGCCAGGCTTTGTCTAAGCCCTAGGAAAACAAAGGCAAAGTACCACACTTGCTCTCCAGGTGCTCACAGTCCTAATAGAAGAGAATCAACTTTGATCGGAGCGTTTTTTTTTCAAGACCCTATCTACTACAAGAGGAGCCACTCCCATCTGGAATCCTTGGAGGTCACTTAGACTAAATCTTTCATTTTGAAGATGAGGAACTGAGGCCATGGGAATGGGTTAAACAGTTAGCAAGTGGCTAAGGAAGGATTTGAAGAAGGGGGTCTGACAAGTCTTCTGTTATAGCTACACCTGCCAAGTTGTGGATGAATGCAATTCAGACAGTCACTGAGCCTGAGGAAAAATTGTCTTCCAAAAAAATTGAAAGAGGTCCAAAACATGAGTATTAATCGAAGTAAGTCTGAATCAGGTTGTGGAGTGAAGGTGGGGGAAAAAATAGACAAAGTCAAACAGAGACAGAGAGCCAGACCAACAGAGAGATAGAAAGACAGAGAGACTGACCAACAAAGACAGATGGAAAGAGAAAGAGGGATGGGGTGGATGGAGAGAGAAAGAGAGAGAGAGATAGTTTTAGTTTCTCCCTATGGATTCTATGAGAAAATGCAAATTTGGTAAATCCTTGGTACCAGCCAAGGACTCACTAATTGGAGAAAGGTTTATAGAGGTGGAAGCATCTCCAGGATAAGAAGGCAGCTGATAAGGAAGGAGAGAAGGTCAGAGAATCAAGAGTGGAACTGGGAGAGGTGGGGAAGGAGCAAGAAGCCAGGCATTGAGAATGGAGGGTTACAAGGCGGGGAAGCCTGGTCTGATAACAAAAGGAATCTTATCCAAGGGTTAGCTCTGTCTTTGGATCTGGATGTGGCACAAAATCACAGACACTGAAGAGCTGGGGGGAAAAATCCTTAGAGAACATACGATCTAACCCATTCTTTAATAATAATCCCTTCTACAACACATCTGATAAGTGGTTATCCAGTCTTTTTTTTTTTTTTTTGAAGATTGTTGGTAAAGAAACCCCTTTGTTGTGAAGGGATTCTATTCCATTCCATTTTTTTAATAGTTACTGTCAGTGATTTTTTCCCTACATCAAGCCTAAATTTTCTTCTTAGTAACTTCAGCCCTCTGAAACGAATAAGGAAAAATTCTTACCATTTTTCTAAATGAAAGTCCAAAAATTTTGAAGACTACTATCATCTCTCCTTCAATTCTGATGATTTCCAGAGTAAACAGTTTCCCTTCCCATCAGTAATCAGTGGCTCCTAGAAGATCATGGATGGTGCTGGACTTGGAATCATGAAGGCCTAGGCTCACATCCCAGCACTAATCCTTACTAGTTATGTGACCATGGGCAAGTTCCTTTGTCTCCCTGAAACTCAAGTACCTACAAATGTAGATAATGACAATGTAGAAAGTACCTCATGAGGTTGTTGGGGCTCAAATAAATACCAAGTGTTTTGAAAAATTGAAAGCATTATATATCAGAGTTATTTTTACTACTACTACTACTAATAAAATGTTGTTGAGGTATGATGTTGAGGTCCTTCACTATCTTGACTGCCTTCCTCTGGACATCTTCCAGCTTATTTACGCCTATTCTAAAACTGGATTTTCCAGAACTATACACAGTGTTCCAAATTTAAACTGACCGTGGTAGAGTGCAATGGGCCTGTCCTCCACTGTCCTGGATCCACACCTTATTTAATATAGTCTAAGACTGTTTTTGGCTTTTTTAAGTGCCATATTACACCATTGACTCATAGTGAACTCACCATCCTCTAGTAAGTAGTTTCTTAAGCATGTACTATATACCAGGCACTATGATAAGGTCTGGGGATACAAATCCAATCCAATCAACATTTATTAAGTGCTTACTGTGTCCCAGATAATGTGCTAGGGATATAATTAATAAAAAGAAAAATGAAAGAAAAATACAATTAAAAAAAAAAGAAAAGAATTTACAATCTAATGGAGAAGACAACACACAAAAAGCGGCTAAAAAGAGGGTTGGAAAGAGATGGAGAACATGCAGTGGGGAGTCAAGTCCGAGGAGTACAGCTGGTAGGAAATGGAGCATTACCAGCCTATGAGCCCTCTTTACATGGAGGCTTTGGGAGTTCTTCCCTCTACTCTTCCTCCAAACAAAAGCATAAAGGGTAGCAACGGTACTGATGAGGTTTGAGTACCAAAGCTAATGCAATCTCATAGGATGATGGTTTTCTCAGTAATGAGGTTTTCTGGGAACATGATCATGGTGGAATTTAGTTCAAGGAGTATAGCTTTTTCTATTTTCTTCAGCTGAATAAAACTCTAACCATGCCTCTCTAATCTTATATTAGAAAAGGTGATTTTTTTTTAAACTTAAGGGTATGACTTTTATATTTATTCCTTTTAACTTTCATCTTACTACATTTTAGCCCCATGTTTTAGTCTGGCAAGATCTTTTGAATATAGCTTTTGCTATCAAGCATGTAAGCTGGGCCTTCTAACTTTGAGTCATCTGTAAATCTGATAAACATACTATCTATATATTTATCTAAGTCAAGTAGCAAAGGACCAAGGGCAGATCACTGGGCCATTCCACTAGTTATCTTATTCCATGTTGATATTGAATCCAAGCATGTTCTGGTAAATAATTGACAACTAGCTCTCCCCTTACCAAAAACTAAATAAATAAAATGCATTCACAACACAGTTTTTCAGTTTAATTTATGCTGTTAGCATTTTCACCATCACTTTCTTAAGTCTAGATCATCAACAGAACAACTCAAACCCTGATTTGTAGCATTTGCTTATTTCTGAGGTCTAAATTCTCACAATGAAAATTTCAAAATTGGGTTCAAGTTGGCTCCAGCCCACTCCTAAGTCAATCATTCATATCTATATTTTAGGTTTAACCATTCAGTCAGTTCCATATCCATCTAATGGTACTTTCATCTAACCCACATCTTTTCCACAAGAACAGCATGAGTGATTTCATCAAATGCCTTGCCTACAGCTAGGTAAATATTCTTGTGATGAACCCCTCCCCAATGTCTAACATGAAGCCATTACGTTTGTTCTAGTGGGTGGCCTCAGAGTAACATACTCACCTAGGTTGAATGCAGCTACTAGGGCTACCTAGGCCCAGTCCTTGGGGATCCCCTAGAGGTGGAAACTCATAAACAACTTACATTGAACCAGGACTCTTGATAATTCCTCTGCCTTCCTCGCAAAAAAGCTTGGAGCTGCATGGCTGCCAATAGCAAAGACAGATGATGGTTGCTATTTCCAGGGCCAGGAGTTTGCTTCCTGCCAAGTGGCAAATGTGCTTTTGAGCATAGCCGTTTCCTCAAAGATTGGCTCTAATTATCCCCAAAGCTCCAGTATCTTTGGAGCTCCCCACTAGGAGATTTTCAGCAGGGCAAATAGCTTGACCATTGTTTGGGACAGGTTGTTTGGATGGGCAGCAGACTATTGGTGGGGCAATAATACATGCCAGTAATTAGGGAAATCAGTAGGTCTGTGAGGAAATCTCCTGGGGAAAAGTCCATAGGCTCCAAAGAATAATTCAGAACGTCTCAGGATGACAAATCTAAGGGGCCAAGGTATAAGTAAGAACCTGGGCAAGCTTTTCAAGCCAGGATGGTGAAATTCGGAGGCATATTACCAGGAATATCAACAAAATGGCTTTCTGTGATACACTCTGCGTCCCTCTCCATGAGCTTCCAATGATAATGGTGTAATAAGGAGCCAGAAGAAGTTATTAAAAGATCATATAGAATCTGAACAGAGGTGGTATGGTGCTATGGGAAAAACCATTGGATTTGGAACCAAAGGATGCGACAATCAGTTCATTCACCACAGCTCTACCACTTAGTACCTGTGTGACTGGGCTGGTCCTGTAACTTCTTTGAGCCTCAATTTCCACATCAGGAAGGTTACAGTGTTGAACTAGATTATATTTAAGGTCCTTTCCAATTATACATCAGTAATTCTGTTGACATGGGATGGAAGAAATTTTTAAAAGGCCTTGGAAGGAATAGAAAACCACTGAAGTTGATGTTTCACATTAAAGAGTTCCTTTGTCAATTAACTTAACTTAGGTAATGACATCACCTACCAAGTTCCTAATTCATAAACAGAATCCTAATTCTCAATGGTATTTCACCTTGTTCATGTAAATTCATTTAATTGGAAAGGTATTAGGGGAAATGGGATAAATTTCTCAACTTAATGGGGACAACTAATTAGTTGCCAATGCTATTCAGTGTTTAATAAATGTTTTATACACTGCACAGACTAAGGCAATGTGTCCTATTGCGTATACATATATGAGGACAGTGGCACGCGACTCAGTGTATCTAACAAGAAATTGTGACATAGTAAAGTGTAAAATTCACCACTCCAGCAATGTGACACATACAACTGTCTGCACGGTAACTAAAGTGGTAGCATATTATTCAGAGTATAAATACCTATGCAGCATAACCTATATATATTTACATAAGTATATATAACACAGAGAGAAGCACTGTGAACTAGTGGACAGAGAAATGACCTCAAAGCCAGGAAGACTTGGGTTCATGCCCCACCTCTAACAAATTCTGGCTGTGAGGCCTTGGGCAAGTCACTTAACCTGAGTACCACAGGCAACCCTCAAAGATTCTAAGTAGCCAAGATGTGTCTGACCTGCATTAATAGATGCGTCCTCATTCAAGAATTCCGGAAATCAGTGAATCTACGGGTCTAGTCCCTATGTCACATTACAGTGGACATTTGTCAGAACAATGTCATATTTTAGTTTCTAGGATATACATGATTCTACCACATATTCAAAACCACTGCTTACAAGTCCCCATTTTCCAGAAGATCTCTTCCTGACCTACCAAGAATTAAATATATGCCATCACAGTACAGCAAAAGGATACTTACTTAAAATAGAGTACAAGGTAAATTATAAGGAATTAAAATAAGGATCACACACTCCATCTTCCTTTTCCGGAAACTACTTGCTCCCATGCCTCTGCTTCTTAATCCTTGTTTGGCCTTATCAGCACAGTGCTGAAAGCTGAGGAACAAGAAGTGTGGAATGATTTGCCCAACTAGGCCTGAGAGGCATTGTGGCCCCAAGGTCTAAAAATGTATCACCTGGACAACACAGGGGAGGGAACCTGCTGGTAGTGGACAGAGGAGTTAAAGGAAGATGGAGAGCAACCTCCTAAGCCTTGTCCATTTTCCTTTCTGAAGTTCGTTCTTCCTGCCTTGGTTGTGTACAGTGTCCTCCTTCCATTTTTCACTAGCTCTCTCCTTGCCTTCATTGCCCAAGCCTTCCTACTCTGGGTCTCTCAGTCTCCTCAGGAGAGCTTAAAGCATCTCACTGCAGCTCTGATGAATGCAGGAAGGGTGGGGGCTGGGCACAATAATGAGGACATGAACTTTGCTCTCTTTTACATATGTTAAGATAATAGTGCATACACTAAGAGAATGTGATACATTATTCATCAAGCGATCTCTTTTACCATTAGATCAAGATTTTGTTTTACATTTGAATGGTTTTGTAAATCATTTCAAAAACCTAGAGCAGATTCTGTGGGTAAGGACAAGAGTTGGGCATTTCTCATTTCCCGCTGTCTCCATGGGCCAGCATTGGGTAGGATCTACTCTGCCTTTGAATTTCACTACTGAGGATGCACTGAGAATCATTCAACCTTTCCGTCCCTTTGACTCTTCCATCTTCTCTGTAGAGTAACCCAGAAGGGCCATATCTCAGGGGCCAAATCTTTGAGTTGGCAGCCTGTTATGTGATTAATTTAGATGGTGCAGTCATGTCCGCCCAGCTGTGGTACCATTTAATATCACCATTTAATTACAGCCTTATGCCCCTCATATCACTAAATGCTCTGGAGATATCACCCAACAAACTGATCAGACCCGCCGACAGATGTTTGCAATGGTAACGTCTGGATTGGGCTGTAATATGGAGCCCAAAGTCTTTTATTTTTGAAGGGAAATTAAACCAAGTCACTGATATGGTAGGGGTAGTGGGTGATGGGGGAGCAATCACCCAGCAACAACCCCAACAAGCCTCTGACTTTTAAGGGGGTGGCTTTCCAAAGATTCCTTCCATTCTTCATCTTTTAAGGGCTCAGAAGATACCACCATGATACTACCATGATACTTCTCTACAACGTGACTTTGTTAAAAGGTCTTTTTAATTATTTCTCTGGTGCGTGCGTGCGTGTGTGTGTGTGTGTGTGTGTGTGTGTGTGTGTGTGTGTATGTGTTGTTAGGGTCAAAAGGGATCAGGATATATTTAATCCAAAAAATCCATGAATTTGGGGACTTTTATCTTCCTTTGTCAATACCTCTGGGTGAATAATAAATTGTTTACTTAACTAAGTCAGATAGCAATTTATAGGATCATTACCAGAAAATAAAATCTTTTTAATAGTTTTTTTTTGTTTCTAGTAGAATAACAAGTTCTTTTATTATTCTAACAGGGCCTACTTCCTGCTGTTTTCAATACGATTTTTAATAAATATGTAAATTTAAAAATTAATTTACAGCATACGTTGGGAAGCATGATTTTTGAACTGACAAAAGTTTGATTGATTGTAAAATTATCCACCTAAAAATCATCAGTCATAGTAAACAGAATTTATCAACCTCTGGTAATTTTACAGCTTTTTCTTCATCTTATCTTCTGTTAGGAACTCACTTAAAATTGATTATAAAACAGTATATTTCTTAGGCCATAATTCATTCACAGATTAATTAGATTTTCAGTTAATATCCCATCATTGTATGGGATATGAGCCAGTGGAGTGTTTTTCAGTTGTTACAGAGCCACAGTAGAGAAACCTTGATTACTATCCCCATGTGACCAAAACTACCAAGACTAATCACTAATCATATTCAGACCACATAAAATGTAACATCCTTCATAGCATTTATTTTCTAGATGACTTATAGTATGAGATCTTTATTGACATAGGCAGAGAGGCTGAAATGTACTTAGAAAAATGGTGTGGGGTAATTTTTTGTTTTACTTACAATAAGTTTCTTTCAGCCTTTCTATGGAAGAGTCATGGATATGTAGTATGTGTGTGTGTGTGTGTGTGTGTGTATGTAAATCTTCCTCCTTGCAAATCTCCTAGGATATGGGGGCAAGGGGAAGCAGGGTAAACGGAAAGAACAAGTCAATTGGCTTTACAGCTTTTTAAAGAATACTTATGAAATATAACATCCAACAGGAATACTCAGGACAGAATTTGTTCACAAATACTTAAGCAGAGATTTTTGTAGATGATTTAAACGAAGTATACTTTTCTTATTGCCATTGGACTGTATATAACATCTCTGAGAGAAAGAAATAGCAGTCCTACTTAGCATTTGACAAACTGGAACTCTAATTTTTTTTTTAATTGTTTTAAAAATTTAATTAATTTGTTTGTTTTCAGTTTTCATCAATCACTTTAATAAGTCTTAAATTTTCTCCCCCTCCCTCTCCCTCCATCCCTGAGATGGCATGCAATCTTATATGGGTTCCATACGTACATTCTTATTAAACACATTTTCACATTAGTCATGTTGCATAGAAGAATTAAAACGAATGGAGGAAATCATGAGAAAAAAAAAAAATCATGAGAAAAAAACAAAAAAAAACCTAACACAAGACAAAATAGTTTGCTTCATTCTTTATGGAACTATAATTCTTTTCAGGGGCAGAGGTCAAGGAAATAGTCTTCAGTCCCCTTGTTGCTTACAAAATTTAAAACTTTTTCATTCTGCTATACCAGACTAGGAAGCATACTATGAGCCCTGGGTCATCCAAAATCTCTAGCACCGACCCTGAAAATTTCCAAACCTTTCCATCCCTCCTCAAACCTCTCATGGCTCTCTTTTCCACTCTCCTTTTAACTGAGAACCTTGACTCATACTTTACTGAATGAATTGAGGCCATTCACCAAAAGCTCCCTCTTTTCCCCTTCTCCTCACTCAAATGCCTTCTACTATCATAATTCCTGTTTCACATAAGGAGGTGGCCCTTCTTGTCAGTGTTAACCCCCTTATATGACAAGTGATCCCCTTCCATCTTATCTTCAAGAGAAGTCCCCATCTATCATCCCCACTTTTCACTTACCTTCAATCTCTCTGTCTACTGGCTGTTTCCATACTACCTATAAACCATTCCCTAGTGTCCTTCATTTCAAAGAAACCTCATTTGATCCATCTATCCGTCTACTGGCTGTTTCCATACTACCTATAAACCGTTCCCTAGTGTCCTTCATTTCAAAGAAACCTCATTTGATCCATCTATCCCTGCTAATGATCATCTCATACTTTCCTTCTCTTTTGGGGCTAAACTTCTTGAGAAGATAGTCTACAGTTGATGGCTTCATTTCCTTTCCTCTTGCTCTCTTAACTCTCTACTCTCCAGCTTCCAACATCATCATTCAGCCAAAATTGCTCTCTCCAAAATTACTAACGATTTCTTAGTTGCCACATTCAATGGCCTTTTATCAACCTTCATCCTTCTTGACCTCTGCAGTCTTTGGCACTTTTCTTTTTTTTATATTTTCTTTTTTGTATTTTTCTTTATATTTTATTCTCCCTAGGCTTTCATGACACTCTTCTCTCCTGGTTCTTTTCATATCTATCTGCCTTCTCTCTCTGAATTTCCTTTGCTAGATCTTCACACAAAGCACATCATCTAACTAGGAGTATCCTACAGGACTTCATCCTCCGCAATCTTCTCTCCATACCATTTCACTTCATTTTCATCAGCCCCCATAGATTCAATCACTATTTCTATACTGATGATTCTCAAATCTAGTTATCCAGGTCACTCTTGCACCTCTACCTACCTATTAAACATCTCAAACTGGATATCATATAGATATCTTAAACTCCCAATGTCCAAAGCTGAATTTCTCATCTTTCCTCAGGAACCCTCCCCCTTTCCAAACTTCTCTAGGGTTATTGTAGGTGCCACCAACCTCCCAGTTCCCCAAAATTTCCAGCCTAGGTGCCATTCCTGACTCCTCATCCCTCCATCCTATGTCCAATCTTTTGCCAAGAACCATCAAATTTACCTTCATAACATCTCTCATATATCTCACTTATCTTGTCTGACGTTGTCAGCAGGCTGGTACAGGACCTCATCACTGAACACCTAGTCTATTACAGTAGCTTCTTGGAGGGTCTGCCTGCCACAAGTCTCTCCCCACTCCAGTCCATCCTCCACTTAGCTGCCCAAGTGATCATCTTAATGCAAAAGTCTGATCATGTCACCCCCTTAATCAAACCTTCAGGATCAAATATAAAATGATCTGTTTGATATTCAGAATCCTTAATAACCTGTCCCTCTACCTTTCTAGTCTTCTTATATTTTTCATCCCACCAGGTACTCTGCTATCCATTAATGATGGCCTCCTTGATTTTCCTCGGACAAGATTCTGCGTCTGTGGACTTGAGGCATTTTCAGTGGCTGCTTCACATGCTTAGAGGGCTCTCTCTCATCTCCACCTCATTCCAGGCTTCCCTGGCATGTTTCAAATCTCATCTCAAATTTCACCTTCTACAGGAAGCTTGTCCCAATACTTAATTCTGGTGCCTTCCCTCTGTTGAATATTTCCAATTTACACCATATATGGTTTGTGTGTACATAGTGTTTATATGTTTTTCCCCCATTAGACTGTAAGCACTTCAAGGGCAGGGACTTTTTTTAACCTTTTTTATCCTCAGTGCTTAGCACAGTGCCTGGCAGATAGGAATCTTGACTAATATTTATTGACTGATCAACCTACTTCTAGAGAATATAAAATGTAAGCCACCCCAGAGTGATCAGTATCTCTGTTGCTTTTTAATATATTCAAGGAAGGCTGTACCCAAATATCTCTTTTTCTTTCTTACCCACTGATAAAAAGTACTAAGATCTATCTCCCAAGTTCAGTCTTTCTAGAGACAATATGGAGAACACATGCACATATAATGTAGTTATGTATCTCTCTACATACATATGTATAACTTTCCATATATATATATATATATGTATACATAGCATGTGTGTGTGTGTGTGTGTGTATAAAACTTTGTTATGGGAGAAGGTGATGCCACACAGTGTTCTACATAATGGTCAGGAAGCTTGGTTTTCTCGAAGGATATTAAAGAAGGTGAAGATATGGAGGTACTAGAAAATTCATGACCAGTACCTAAGAAATATAAAAGGAATTTGACTCCATATAAAGATTGCTTTTAGGGGCTCAAAGTTCTTCCTTTTGAATTTTCTGGTGGTTGGCTAAATAATGTGTGTGATACCTATCTTGTACATTGCTGATTTTTTTTTAGGACGGTGCTGACAGTTTTCAATTTTATCTATAAAACCCTGTATCATTTGCGTTCTGATTACTTTTGAGATTGCTTCTCTACTCTTGGCCCTGTATTGTCATTTGAAATAACCAGGGAAATCCTGTGAATTCCTGGGTTTGACTGTATCAACGATCCTTCCTTTTCCTTTCCTTCTCTCTGTTCTTTCTTTCTCCTTTTGTTTTCTCTTCATAAGAGACCCTGTAACTTTGGGATTTCTTTCTTTCTAAGAATTAATCGTAAGGCGAGTCAGTACAAGACAGGCTAACTTTTTGGAATCTGGCACATCAACGCTGTGTTTTTCCAGATTGCCAGAAATAACCAGCAGAAAGCCTACATTCATGAGCTTCTTTCATTTTGGGTAATTAAGTCAGAAGTGGGGAGGCCAAAATGGGCTCTGTGTGCTACCCGAGAGCTATCATTTCTCCAACGTCTTCAGAATAAGCCTTAAGTGTCTCCCCCAGATCCTGCCGAAGACCCTAATTTCTTATCCTCTGTTGCATAAAGACACAAATGTCATTTGGTTTCACATGGAGCATACTATTGCCCATCCAGTGATGAACATGTTGGTAGTTTCAGAAACATTTTATATCTGTGCAGTTTTTCCTTGAGGCAAGAGAAAAAGACCTTCTCATTATTTATCTTGAGAGTTTGATAGGCCTCCCTTGAGAAGGTCATTGTCTGCTACAGCAAAATAATCATGAAATTTCTGGACAAGCTGGCAAAAGAAAAATGATTCATTATTTCAAGAATTATTTTACCTTCAGTCCCCCAAAATGGATAAAGGCTTTTGATAATCTAGAAGGGAGAACAAAACTTAACTTATTATATAAAAGCCTATGCTTTAAAAAGGGGGGAAGGAGGAGAGGTAAAGAGGGAGAGAGTGCAAACATTACATTTTTAGCTCCACCATAATGTAACAAGGGTCACAGATTTCTCTTTTACCCCTCTTGTCTCCTGGATGCTATTGTACAACTCTCTTCTCTTCAGCAACCTGCCATTTCACCTTCTATTCTCATCCATTTTGGTAAATAAAATGGGGAAGTACTTAAGGTTCTCTAAAGCCATCATGCCCAACTCTTGGCTTCTTTCCTGGCCTCTAATGGAAAAGCCTACCTGCCTATCAACAGATTACAAAAGCATGATTCTTCTTACTCTGCCAGAAAAAAAAATCATGTTGTTTCAAAGTATATATTTTACTGAAGGGAAAGGAATTGCATAATTGTGTGCATATAGTGAAGTATACCAAGGGGTAGTTTATAATACAAATAGCATATCTATATCACGTAGTGAGACACCTATTATGCTGTGTTATTTTTACAATAAAGTTTGTTTGGCATAAGCACAAAGCAGATACAAAGCATGAGACAGCTTGACTGATGAAGACACTGAATTTCTAAATGTAAACAGAAGAGACTGCAATCAATATGACCTTGACTATTTGCAGGCAAAGTAACTTGTGGAAAATTGGAATATGGAAGACTCATGCACTATTTTGCATGATTTTAAATATTATTTTTTAAAAAACAAAAGCAAACACCCTGGACCTCCTCTTAAAGATTGGATCTGAGAGGAAAGACCCTGAGTTACACAATTAACTATGAATTTTGTTGATCCATATTTAATTCTCATAGCAATTGAGTTATTTTTACACAGTTGTGTTTTGCAAAAATGCTTCACTAGCAGCCATGTGCCTTTCACTTTTGCATTAATTTAAAAACTGAGCAACTAGATGCCTGTGTGGATAGAGCACTAGACCTAGAATTGGGAGTTCAAATCTGGCCTCAGGCACTGACTAGCTGTGTGATCCTGGGCCAGTCACTTAACCCTGTTTGCCCTCAGTTTTCCTCATCTTGTAAAATGAGCTGGGGAAGGAAGTGGCAAATCGCTCCAGAATCTCTGCCAAGAAAATCCCAAATGGGGTTACAAATTTAAAAATTAAATTGCTCTGTGCCCATGAGAAAAAAATGAAGTTCATTTTTGTAGGGGTATATGGTTAACTTAGCCTCATAAACCAGTGCTAACTCAGCTTAAATGGACTCCAAGAAAAGGTTTTGTCACAGAATGGTTAGTTTGCCCAATACATAGCTTAGGGGAACAAAAATTATCAACATGACCAATGGTAGGCTGCTGTAATGAAGCAACTATGATTCAGTATGCCCACAGATAAATTTCTTGATTTGTTAGTGCACATATGGGTGTAGTTTTATCATCTTCATAGAGGCATAGGTTTTAGTACCCCTTGGAATGTCATCGATATGACGCTTCCAATGTAACTTGGGACAACTGAAGCGCATATCACCCTTTCTCAACTGTCTGAATGAGATAGGAATCTGAATTAAAGCAAATTGTCTGGGACTCTGCGTGAAAGAGACAGAAGCAATGTTTGGTAGCTGAAGGAAGCATTTAAGGGAAGGGGGCAGAGGCAGTGTCTGCACCATTTATCATGCCTGCATTTTTTCAATAACTTTCACCCCCTGGAAAGCCTCTTGCAATAGTTATTCCTACTAGATTTCCAGGGAACAATGGCAGCTGCTGTATTACCTTGTGCTGGCCAAGCTGGGCTGCAGAAACACGTAAAAACCACAGATGGTTCAGAGCATGGCTGCTAGCCCACCAGAGGGGACAGATCAGGATGGCCTTGTGATAGGAGTTCTTAGGTCAAGGCCTTTGGCAGGAAGAGGAAACTGCCTCTATTCAAAGCAATAAATGGTCAGATATCAGTTATGCTGAGATGCAGCTCCTCAGCCCCAATTCATCCTACTTCCTGACAAATATATTTGGGTGCCATTAAATAGTTTTGTCAGGGCTATACATTCACTGTCTTCAGTGATACAGACAAAACAGTGGAGATACTCTGTGATTTTTCAGTATGGAAAGATGAAAGCTAAAAGAAAATTATATTATATTTTATAAAATTATGAGGTGGATGGAGAATATGAACATATACTTAGCAACAAGAGCAAATAATTAAAAAAACTTTTATTATCTATTATATGCAGAACATATATTATTGCATATTAGATGCTATGATACAAAGACATGGGTGTAAAACATGGTTCTTGTCCTTGAGGGAGAGACTGAACAAACTGGAACATGAATTTGGAGGTCACAGAGAACCTTATGTTGTGACAACAGAGGACATTAAAAGCCTTGAAAGACAGTAGGATTGAATTCAAGAGATAAGAGTTGGGAAGGAATTCTAAACAGGGGGCATACTATAGGCAAAGACACAAGTGGGAAAGTTTATGGGATTTTTAGGGATGATAATTAGACCAATCTGGCAGGAGTAGAGGGCTTATGTAAGAAACTAAGCTGCAAGGGTGGAGAACCTGCGGCCTTAAGGCGACATGTGGCCTTCCACGTCCTTGGGTGCAGCCTTTTGACTTGAGTCCAAGTTTTACACAATAAGCCCTTTTATTCAAGGTGTTATTTTCTTTAGCATTTTTTGGGGTCTTCTTTAGCAAGGTATTGACCCGTTTTTCATGCTTTTCTTGCATCTCTCTCATTTCTCTTCCCAGTTTTTCCTCCACCTGTCTAACTTGATTTTCAAAATCCTTTTTGAGCTCTTCCATGGCCTGAACCCACCAGACATCCACCTGGGATGTCTGGGATACAGAGGCCCTGACCTCCACATCTTTCCCTGATGGCAAGCATTGTACTTCCTCATCAGAAATGAAAGGAGGAAGAAACCTCTCTTCCCCAAGAAAGTAGCTTTCTATGGTCTTACTTTTCTTCCCTTTTCTGGGCATTTTCCCAGCCAGTTACTTGACTTCTGTGATTCCTCTCCACCCCCACCTAGATCCACCCAGCTCTAGTGCTTGGGGTCTGAGATTCAAATGCTGCTCCCCAGCCTCAGGGCTTTCCGCAGCAGGCGCAGCTGCTATTCAATGTGAGCTTAAGTTCTGGTGCTCAGGTGGGGGCAGGGCCGCCTCCCAGGCTCAGTTCCCTCAGGGGCTTTATGCAGAGATCTTCAGTAATGGATCTGAGGTCCTGTCTGCTCTGGGAGTCCCGGGCCGCCACTGCCTCCCAAGGGGGCCTGAGTTATAGAGACACCTCACTCCCCTCTTGGCCAGCCCAGAGGTCTCTCTCACTGACCTGTAGCGCCTGTGGGTGGAGGGACCTTCGCGGCCGCCAGAGGTTCAGTCTCTGAAGCCTGCTCGGATCTGCTCCTCTCAGGGCCACGCAGGCAGGGCTGGGCTCCGCTGTCCGGTGAGCGATGGACCTTTGGGGTTGGTTTTTCAGGGCTCTCTGGAATGGAAATCTCCTCCACTGTGTTCTGCGTGGCTTCCAGTGCTCCAGAACCCGTTGGGAGTTCTTTTTACAGGAAATTTATGGGCTGTGGGTTCAGAGCTAGCATACATGAGTCTTACTACTCCGCCATCTTGGCTCCTCCAATAAGCCCCTTTTTTTAAGGAGATTAATCCTGTTAAGTTTGAATTCAGTCAAAAGGCCACACCGAAGGACCTAGAAAGCCACATGTGGCCTTGAGGCCGCAGGTTTCGCAGACTTGTGGTCTCAAGGCTACAGGTTCCCCACCCCTGGTGAGGAGAAATAAGATTGAAGAAGTGGTTTGAAGCCATACTGGATATGGCCTAAAAGCCTGCTAAGTTCAAGCTTTATTCTGTAAGAGATAGAAAGCCTCATTTATTTATTTCATGTAGAAGGTTAACATGGGGAGAAGATTAACTTTAATATTTTGGGATAGACAATATGGCTTATTAAATAGAGATCTGGGTTTCTAGTCAGAAGACCTGGCTTCAAGTCCCATCTCTGACACATATTGACTGTGTGACACTGGAAATCATTTAACCTCTCAATGCTCTAGGCTAGTGGTTCTCAAACTTTTTGGTCACAGGACTGCTTTACATTCTTAAAAATTATTAAGGACCTACAAAAAGTTTATTTGTATGGGTTATAGCATCAATGTTAACTGTATTAGAAATTAAATTGATGTATTTTTTAAAAATTTATCACTTTAAAATAACAATAAGCCCATTACAAGATAACTTAACATTTTATGAAAATCGGTTGTCTTCCAAAAGAAACAAACAACAAAAAGTCAGTGAAAAGAGTGGCATTGTTTTACAAACCTCTTTCATGGCCAGCTTAATAGAAAAAAAACTAGATTCTCACATCTGCTTGTGCATTCAACCAGTTTCATTATTTTGTTTCAGTAGAGTTATATCTGGCCTGTTACAGATAGGTGTTTGGAAAAGGGAGGATTATTTTAATATACCAATAACAATGGATATTATTACAAAAATAGTTTTGACGTTGGAGACTATCTTTGAAAGAGTCCCAATGATCTTTGGATGCTGAATCCTCAAAACACTATGACTCCAGCAGCATAATTCTAAATTAAATCTTTGTAAAACTCAGGGTCCACGTTTGTAGTGATGCATCAAAGATTTCACTGTAAATTGTGGTAGAGCCAAGAGATTGAATATAGCATGGCACCTAATTTCTATTTATACTCTCCTAACTAAAGTATATCTTTCTATCCTAACAGATACCAGATTCATCCAGTAAATCCAAAGTATAAAAGTGTCTTTAGAATAATTCCTGTGTGGAATATTCTTCTCTAGAGAACTTTTGTAATGGAACATATCACCCTATCTTAGTTGGCTTAAGACCAGAGAGACCAGAAGAACACTCTAAATCCTGTGGCTTTGTAATTATAATGTTCAAATGTAAGACCATGTTGATGCTAACATCTAGATTAGAACTCACTTCCCTTTTCCCTACAGGAGGCTACCAAGGAGCCATCTATAGTGAGTACTCTGATTCAACTATTTGAAATGAAGACATGAGACTTAATCACCTAAGTCCCAGTTTAAAGCTGCCCCACATTTGAGGCTGCAGTGCATCTTGTGCTCATAAGAACAGACCTTATCCATAAGCAAAGCCACTGGCTGGTGTTAGACCTGACACATGAATTGCATTAGTGGATGAATGGCTCAAAGATAAGTAAAGCTAACATCATTATGTCCACAATAGATCAGTGTGTTCTTGGGATATGCACTGGTTTATAATTCCATGGCTCTTGTAAACTGCCTAATAAACTGGGAATTATAATGCATTGTGAATTCTAAATGGTCTCCTGAAGTCTACTTCTAAGTGATTCCATATTAAATAACTATTTATGGGTGGATGAATTATATAGTAGGCTTTTTCCTTGCTTTTAGGAACCCACATAATATTTCACTATAAAAATTTAGCTCCTTCAGGTAAGGTTTTATGATGTCCACCATTAAAAATGTGTTAGGTGATTTCTTTTGGAAAGAGGCTTCCTATGGAAAATTGTATAACCTGTCTTTTTCCTCCTCTCATCTACTTCAAAAATAAAAAAGAATATGTGTTCTTATCAAAGCAGCAGGAAATGCATCACTCTAAAATGCAAATATAATTTTGTCATATCAGAAAGTGTAGTTTGTTTTTTTGCTGAATTTGCTTTAGCTAGTGCACGTGTTCTTTATCATACACTGTGTGCTAGAAGTATATTATCACCTAAGGCACAAATGTGATGAAGAAAAGTAGATAAATGGGTATTATATGAATTATACTGAGTGATAGAGAAGGTAACCAAAGAAACAATCCTCTCATCCATACGTCAGTCAGGAGAATGTCAGATATATTTACTTTTGTTCATAAAGGCACTAATAAATTAGGTAGGGAAAGTATGATGACAGTGACAATTAGAATCAATGGCAATACTCACATATATAATTAGTGTATGTGTAATAGGTCTTAAATTGTTTCAGATAGGTCAAAGTACTTCAACCATCTCAAATGCTACCATATCTCAGATCTTAGTAGAGGTAAGCCTAGGACTCTGTTCCCAAGATGCTTGACAATAGTGGGAGCCCCCAAGTCACTGGCCCTGTTTCCCGTCTCCCTTCCCTCAGCCATCATCCAGAGGAGGGACACTTAAGAAGACACCACAGTGGGTTTCCTCAGTAACTAGAGCTATTGGAAACCTAGAAAAGAAAGATTTCACTGCCAGAATCATTGGAACTGTTAAATGATTTAACACCAGAAAAACAGAATTTTTAATGAAAATTACAATAGAAGATGCATTACCATCTACTCTGTGACTCTAAGGATCATGGGTCCTTTTCATTTGGCTCCAGGTGTCTTGTCTCCTATTAAAATGTGAGCCCTTGAAAGCAAGAATTGTATTGATCTTATAGTCAAGTCCCAGCATTTTGCACAATACTTTGTATATATAAAGTGCTCAATAGTGCTTTCTCATTCATTCCAAACTGGGGGCACACTCTCTCAGGTCCCCTGGGAATTTCCAGTGGACTCAAACTTATCAGATTGTTCTTGTAGTAAAAATGACATGTGTAGAAAACCCCTGTAGCCAAGAAGATGCCTCCTGCTCCTGGTTACTCCAAGTCCTTTTCTCCCTTTCTAGAATCAGCATTTCCCTTAGGTGTAGCTCTCTGCTAGTGCCCTTGTAAGGTCCATAACTTACACTTGTTCTTCATCCTTCATTCTCAAAGAGGACCGATGACATCATGAGGTGGATGCCTTGACTCCAGAGTGAATTGGATTTAAGTGAGATGGAGCTATACAGTTATCAGCCTTACTCTCTCCTCCAGAGTCATCCAAGTCCAATGGCAAGACACAAGTCAAGAGGATGGACGATATTGCCACCATGAGGGGTCATGATCCTTTTCCATCTGCAGGCACTTCCTCTGTCAAGTCTGTTAGCCTAAGTTTCCTCATCTGTGAACTCTAACAGTGGCTCTAACAGCGCTGCTCCTGGTGCCACTGGATTCTACCAGTGACTCCAGTCAGTTGTGTGTTGTGACCCCTGATAGCTGTCATGGCTATCCTTAGTTGACATAGTCAGCTTTCCTAGCACTGCCACCCCCACCTCAATTTCCTCTTATGAGCTTAGACAAAGTTCTTTCACCACTGTTGCTGGGATGAATAATTCCAAACTATTGTGTTGTGTTACTGTCAGAGGCCCAAAGGAGCGCTTCTTTCTTTCAGCCAATTACATGGTATTTATTGTGGGACATCATCAGTTTTACACAATGATCACAACATGTTACTCCTCTCAAATTGATTAATTTTCACCTAGTTGATACTTTTGATTGAATGATTTAAACAGAAGTCTTAGTCTTAAGCGATTACATTAGGTGGTATTGGGGTAGAAACACTAACCCCAACACTAGCAAACCACATTATCTCAGTCATTTTTCCTCTGGTTGTTTTTCATCTCAGATAAAGCATGCCCCTCCATTTTGAGGGAGGGGGAAGGAACAGAAAGAGATAACAGGGTTGAGCAATGAGTGGCAAAGGAGTGCAAGAGTTAATGAAATAGTCATAGATGTAAATCCTGCCTGAAAACAAATATTTCATCTAATCACGATCGTTAAAGTATTCTTGTTTTGCCCTTTAGGACAGAAAAAGATTTCCCAAGCCATCCATCCAGGGAACACTGAGTTCCCTCATTGCTGAAACACATCTTACACCCTGTGGTTGAACTGAGGTAGTGGTTCTCTATTACCATTGCTGCACATTAATTTTTTAGAAGGGCAAGTGAAAAATAATGTGTCCAGTTGAGGTTACAGAGGGATTTTAGTGCAGGGCAAAAGCAATTATCCAAGTTGAAATTTGACTGGGTTACCAGGGTTAGTGCCTGAGTCTTATAAAAAGCATGAAAGGGTCTTAAGCCATCACCAAAGGTCACACGCTCCATTTTTTAATGTCTCATCTCCAAAGCAGCACTTCCAACATGGCAGTAAATGATCATGTAGGGAAAAGATTGAATGAGGAAAGAGAAGCAACCACTGCTACATCTTTCTTGCCTCTTATGGATGGCCTGCCCCTGCCAGTACTATTTAGAGTAAAACTTAAAATCAGGCAGGGACTTTATCTCAGAGCTTCTTGTCCACCTCCAGAGAACTCAAAAATAATAAGTGATTCTTCTCTGCTTCTGTCTTTCTAGTATGTGGAATCTGTGAATTGGTAAGAGGACCACCTATAGGTCCTATCTTCAGCTTTAAGCAGAAGTCCAGGATTGAATGAATCGTGCCCATGTAAATCATTCCAAGACCAGTGTAGCCAATAGAGAGCCAACTTTAGAGTCTGAAGGACCTGGGTTCACATCACTCTTCTGATGTAAAGTGACCGTGGTAACCCAGGACAGGCAGCTATTTAACCTCTCAGTTCCCTCAAGAAACTGTCTTGATCTGTAGATTCCAGAGCAAGTACCTATCTCCATTGGTAAAGGGACTTACCTCACTGGGATTTTTATACCAGCAAAATCAGAGGTCTATTCCATGCATCACTCATGTACCTCCACATAGGTTTTCTTTTGAGAGCTGCCTCTTAATCTCTGCTAAGTCATGTCCTTCACTTCCTTTTTGTCAATTAATTAGTATTTATTTTCTCTCCATCCCATTCTGGCCCATTGTGGGGAAGGAAGGAAGGAAAGGAGGGAGGGAGGAAGGGAGGAAGGAAGGAGGGAGGGAGGGAAGGGAGGGAGGGAGGAAGGAAGGAAGGAGGGAGAGAGGGAAGGGAGGGAGGGAGAGAGGAAAGGAGGGAGGGAAGAGAAGGAAGGAAAGGAAGGAAAAACTTACATTTCAGTCTTAATTCTAGCAACTGTGATAGTGCGCACATCCCTTTATTCAGTTGCTCCATTTGTGGAATAGGTGAAACATCTACCTTCCTTACCTCATAGGATGTTAAGAACAAAATGAAATAAGAGATACAGAAGCACCAGGCAGATCATTAATTTATTAACAGCTAATTAAAATTTCTATTTAATATATACATACATGTGTATCTAAAGACATTCATCTATATGTGTAGTCTCATTTGAGTCTTATAACAATTTTCTGAGAGAGAAATAATAGGTGTTATTAGGCAGTGCTATTAAATAGTGGAATTCGTACAATCTATCCAAAAACTTGACTGTGGTTCTTATTAACCATGGGTATATATAGTTTTCTTTTCATGTTCTTCTGAATATTTGTTCACAGTGGTACTATGTTCAAAATCTATGTTCCTAGAGTTTAGGTTCTTCACTTAAAAAAAGCATGTACTTTACACAATACCTAGGCCAGTTTCATACATTTGCCAGGTACTCTATGATGATGCACTCCTTAAATATCCAATCTTTGGTTGAATATCTCCAATGAAAGGGAAGTCATTGTCTAATTAGGCTAATCTAATTAGGTTTTTAGGCAGCTACATGGTACTGTGGATAATCTACCAGGCCTGGAGTCAGGAAGACTCATCTTCCTTAGTTCAAATCTGACTTCAGACACTTACTACCCATGTGACCCTGGGCAAGTCACTGAACTCTGTTTGCCTCAGTTTCCTGTACTGTAAAATGAGCTGGAGAAAAAAAATGGCTAACCATTCCAGTATTTTTGCCAAGAAAACCCCAAGAGGTGTCACAAAGAATGGGATGCAGCTGAACAATTAAACAGCAACTCTAAGACTCTTAAGTTATAGGGAAGATGACATGCTACATTGGGGGAAGGAATGTCCTGATCTAGGAGTTTTCTAAATCATTGAAATCACAGGTCCAGTATCTATTCCTAGTAATGCCTATTCCTAATAACACCTATTATCTCTATCAGAAGATTGTTATAAGACTTAAATGAGAATCCACATATATATGAATGTGTCTTTAGATACATATGTGTGTATACATGTGTAAAATACTTTTCAAACTTTGGAGTGTTACAGAGATAGCACTTTGTGTCAAGGAGAGGCAGTGTGGTTTAGTGAATAGAGCTGGCCTCTAAAACTGCTTGTGTGACTCTGGGAACCATACTTAACCTCTTCGTTTCCCAGGTATCTCTTTAATTCAATAGGCCCTGATAGAGGAAGTTTACTGACTTGACATTACATATACAAATGAAATCACATGCCCAAGTGGAAATAAATATCTATTTATAATTATTGTGTGCATGTTAATATAAGTATGTCATGTTTTCAAAGAATTAATAATTCTTGATTAGGGATTACTTGGACTTGATTATGATTCTGCGATTATGTTTATTATACCATTATTATTATGTGATTATGTTTGGAGACAAGATGGGCTAGAAGATCAAAAGGCCGTCCCATGGGCTCTGAAATTATACTCCATCAATGGAGTATCTCTTGATTCTAGAATTAATTCCACTTAATCATTCAAAAATTAGGATATCCTTCACTGTGTATGATATTGGTGGAGGATATACAAAAGAATATAAAATTAGGGACCTGTGCACCATACCACTGGAGACACAAATAATAGATATTTATGAAACAATAAAAGATAAAAGCAGTATTGTGAAGTACAAATTTGAGCAGTATAGACAGTAAGTGTTATAGGATAACATTAAGGGAATCGAAGGAAGGCTTCAAGAAACAGGTAAGACCTGAGATAAGTCTTGAAAAAGAAGTAGGAGAAGAATAAGCAAAGGTGGGAGAAAGCATTCTAGAGAGGCAAAATGATTGCAGTAAATGCTTATGAAGAATCAGGTCAGCAGGATGTGTGTGCGTCCATCCTTCGTTGCCGAAGAAGACCGTGCCATCAGAGAAATGATGACATGACTTGCTCTTGACTTTGTTTTGAGTGAGGGAGGGCTGTGCAGGTCACCAGCCTCACTTCTCCTCCAGAGCCATCTGAATCCAGTGACCAGATATTCCTCAGGATGACTGGAGATGACCCAGAGTGAGGCAGTTGGGATTAAGTGACTTGCCCAAGGTCACACAGTTAGTGAGTGTCAAGTGTCTGAGGTGAGATTTGAACTCAGGTCCTTCTGACTCCTGTACTGGTGCTCTTCTCCACTGCACCACCTAGCTGCCCCACAGAATGTAGTAGAAAAAGCAACAGCAACCAGAAACATTGATTAATTGCCTACTAGGCATAGACACTGAGGAAAATCTGAAGTCTTCCTATGACCTGATCCTCTTGATGGAGCTTACAAAGTAGACTAAAGACACAAACACAAATAGCTGTCATATACAATATTATATGGTCAATTTACTAAAGAGTTGAAAAATATACTATGAGTCTTAGGATGAAAGTTGTTACCAATCAGGAAGCTTAAGGAAGGCTTCCTGAAGACTATGACATTTGACTGGGCTTTAAAATATGCCAAAAAATAAAAACAAAAACAAAACACAAATTTAGCAGGTGAACAGGGAGACAAAAGGACATTCTCAGAGTAGGGAATTGTGAACAATGGTAGGTGTCTGGGATCACACAGCAGTAATCAAATTTGACCAAAATGCACAGGAGGGAATTATTAGCTAAAACTGGGAAGAGAGGTGGTCCTAGAGATTGTGAAAAATATTGAAGGCCAGGTAAGAGTTTGAAATTTTCTCACTCATCAGTAGGGAGACATTGAAGGTTTCTGAGCGTTCCAGATCTGTATGCAAGGGGGGGAAATCCTATAAGGAAGAAAACAGTAGAGAATAGAAGACAACAGCAAAGGCCAGTAAACAGGGGTGTGGTGACAGTGGGCATAGAGAAGCTATGGAAGAAATAGATAAGGTAAAACTGTCATGGCTGGGCATGGGAAGTGAAAGAAAAGGTCAGGAGTAATTCCAGGATTGTGACCACAGAAGAAAAGATAAATGGTGATACCATAGGTAAAAATGCCATTTCTAAGGAAAATAAATTTTCTAAGAAAAAAGAGGAATAATGGCTTAAATGAAGTGGAGAGTAACAATCACGGTACAGTGGTGAATTTGGAGTCAGGGCACCTTCCTTTACAACCCAACTCAGGTACTTCAGACCTGTGTGACCTTGGGCAAGGCACTTGATCTTTTTATGGCTCTGTTTCCTCAGCTGTAAGATGAAAGAAGTAGAACAGATGAATATTAAGATCCCATCCGTATCTAAATCCATCATGCTATAATGATGAGCTAATTTTTGGACATACTGCATTTGAGTTAGTGAAATATCTAGGTAAGTGTGCGTTAGGCAGTTGAAGATGAGTCTAGAACTGAGAAAACAAATCAGGACTAGAAACAGAGACATGGAAATGACTTACAAAGAAAGGGTAGTCAAAGCTATGAAACTGTCAGGTGACAATATGTAAAGACAGAAAAGGAGGGCAAGGAGAAACCATCGGAGAACCAACCACTCAGATAAAGCAGAACAGCAAGAGAATCAGGAGCTAGTGAAGACAGAGCAAGAGGGTTTATAGGGATGGAACCAAGTGTGGAATGTCTCTGGAGAAGAGAGAAAAAGTATCGCATAGATAGGTCAACAGTGCCAATGGCTGAAGGGGTCAAGGGGAGTGAGCACTAAACAAAGGCTGTTGGGTAGAGTCATTAGAAGCTCTTTGTGACTCTTAATAAAGCAGCTGCAGGGAAACACTAGAAGTGGAAGCCTACTTTCAAGGCATTGAAAGGAAATTAGATAGTGAAGAAAGAGAGGCATCGTATGTAAATAACTTTCTGTGAAGCAAAAGGAAGAAGAACATTTGGGGCTGTTGGAAAGGTTATAAGACAAAAGGAAGGGTATTTTTATGATTCAGGGAAGGCTGAATCTGTTTTAGGAAGATAAAAATCTTGCTGATGCAAGAGAGAAATTAAATATACATAAAAGAAAAGGCATGGCTGTTCAAGCAAGGTACTAGAATAATTAGAAGAAAATAATATTAAGGAACAAGTAAAGGAATTAGTGAGGGATAACTTCTCTTCTGTAATGAAAGAAAAGGAAGCAATGAACTTTCTATTTAGAAGACTTATATAAATTCCCAGTTCTGTCATTTTAATTATATAATTCTGAGGACTAACATGACTTCTCTGAACATCAGTATCTTCATCTGTAAAACAGGAATACAAATACTTGCTGTAATAAGCTGTAGAGCTGGTATGAGGATCAAAAGAGATAATGGAAGGAAAAACATTTTTAAAATTGTAAAGTGCTGTGAATGAAATAGTTGATTCAACACAAGAGTTTTCTAATTATTCTGGCAAAAATATATATGTATTTTGATAAAAAGTTCTTTAAACCCCTTCAAGGATATGAGTGGTACCTAAAAGATTTAAGTGAAGTTACTTCCTGATTATTGTGCTGCTTTTCTATAATTACCCTGTAATTCTCTAATCTATTATATGAACCTGCTTCTGGCTTCAAGTCAGTCATTTGTGAGAGAAAATTAGCTCTTTCCATAATACTACTTACTATATGTTGTTAGAATCATGAACTATCCAGCTCAGTGCTCTATTTTTTTTCTCCTGTGGAAACATACTACCTTATTAAGCAGACCTAACTATTTTATTATTGGTTATGGTTTCTGAAAATTAGATCTCTTCAGTGGGAAGAAGCATGGTGGTATGAAAAACACTTTTCCTCTGTTATAGTTCAGTAGAAAGATCCCTTGATTTAGAGGTCAAAGGACCAGAATTCACATTCTGGCCTTGCCATTTAGTAGAGTGTGACTTTGGGCAAGTGACTTAATAGATTTGGACCTAAATTTCCTTATCTGTAAACTAAGTGTTGAACTAGCTGGCTTTCAAGGTCCCTTGCAACTTGAACTAATTGAGTCTATCGATGTTGACCTTGGCGTCAGAGGGGAGAGGTTCAAATCCCAGCTCCACCATTTACTACTCATATATCCAGAGGCAAGTCATTATATCCTCTACAGGTTTTAGTTTCTTCATATACAAAATGGGAGGGAAATAAACTAGATCTCTTCTGGCTCTAAATCTAGTCTCATATGCCTTGCTATTTTCATGGCTCCCCCACCTGGAGGCTTACAGTATTTCATCCTCCCAACTCAGAGGCAGCCAGGAAATAGAGTGATTGGACTGTTAGTTTTGTTATGTACACACAAGTCTATCACAGCAGCCTGATCAAAAGACACGAGTAGACAAAAAAAGGCTATAGAATATCTGTCCATCAAGTCCACATAAGCGATTACACCAGGCAGTGCACACTGAATATGGTTTAAGGATTGGGTTCTCATTGGCCAACCCCCCCCCCCCCTCACCTTTCCTTATAGTTATTGGGCTTATGGAAATACAGAGCCTGAGGTCATTTTTCTTTTTCCTAAGTCAAAAGATCCTCCCTAAACTATGGATTCCAGGTCTGGTGTGTAGTTTTCCACTACATTGTTCCCTTATATTCCCCCTTAATTTACCGTGTAACTCTGATTAATAGAGAAATTTGTGTGCAAGGGAAACTTTGATCAGGATAGTGAAATTTTGTGGTCAGTGTTGTTAATCAAGGTACAGGGGTGGGGAACCTACGGCCTCGAGGCCAAGGGTGGCCCTTTAACTGAATCCAAACTTCACAGAACAAATCCCCTTAATGAAAGAATTTGTTCTGTAACTCAGACTCAGTCAAAAGGCCAAACCCAAGTACCTACAAGGCCACATGTGACCTCAAGACTGCAGGTTCTGTGCCCAATTACTTTTGAGTCCCTAAACCAAGCTTTCATAAAGGACTATTTGTTAATTATAAAATATTTTAATCACTAGAACTTTCATTCCCACTTCTCCCTTACCCTGGTGTGGAGGTAGCAAAAAAAGTGGTTGATGGGGTGGGGAGGGGCAGGGGACAAAGGGAGCAGAAAGGAATGTCTTCTAGATTCTGACTTCCTGTTACTTTATTATGTCATACCCACTCCCCCATCCAGCAGACAGAACTATAAGGGCAATTGACTTTACTCAAGTTGAGTCACCGATCTACTTCAAGTTTAGAACATTTCACTGAAAGGGGGACTTTTTTTTTTTTTTTATAAAGGTAGTGTTTCTGAGAGACTTAGTACTCTCCAATTATGTTCCACAATTTTTCCTAGATGAATTAAGAAGAGCTGCAGGAAGATAGAAGCCCTTTCAAAGTCTTCCCTACTATGCTTTTCATCAGGGCTTTTTTGGGACTTTTCAGCCTTGAAAAGAAGGGGAAAGCATTGTAGAGGCTATTTTAACAGGAGTCTCGCTAGAAATTAAATGTGCATGTGTGCAAGCATGGGCCAGACATGGACATGGTATACCAGACATGGTATATTAGACACAGAAAATGAGAAGCTATTTCTGACAAGTGAACATGTATCTAAATTTTATGGCAGCTTTATAGAGTTTATGCTTTTAGGGGAAAAAAACCCCACAGAAGTTTTTAACTTTTGGAACTAATCCAACGTCCTTTCATGTGTGGAAATAGTTATCCAATAAAATTAACTGAAAAGAAGTCAAAAACTCTGATTAAGAAAAATAAGGCAATTTACATGAACAAATTTCAAATTCAGCCATTTAAAATGAAATTAAGTGGCACTTAACTGTTTTGCAAATTGGGACCTATTTGTCTCAGTAAAATGATTAAAGCCCTGATTTATCCCCCAAAATTGACTTCATTATTACATCTAATTATGCTGGAAGATAGTTAAAGGCTTGTAAGTGCAATCTATCCCTTTAAAACTGTACTTTGCCCAGACAATAATTGAATATTGGAGAATATAACTTGATTTCCCCAAGAAATATGTTTCTAATATTTTCCCTTTTTTATTGCAGAAATTGAAACAACTTGAAGAAACAAAAGAAGATTCTGAGAATAGATTATCTAAAATTTCCCTGGAGTGTCTCAATAAACTTAACAGCAATAGTGTGATTTTATTAGAAAAAGAGAAGAACTGTCTGAATAAGGTTGAAAGACAAAGGGAAGAAAAGGGAAAAAATGAAGATGCATCTTTAAAAGGCTCCAATAGGCCCGGCATAGATAATTTGGAGTCTTTAAGTGATTCTTTATATGATAGCTTCTCTTCCTGTGCAAGTCAAGGTTCAAATGATGTATAAAAGACTTTTTCCCCCCAGTGGGCTGTGAATAGAGCACTTAAGGAACTGGGAAAAATAAAATAAAAAATAAAATATTCTATTGAAACAACACAGCCGAAATTTTAAGATTCACAGCAGGCTTCTCTCTGGCTAACTTCCATGACACAGCAAAAAAGATAGACTGCATTTGTTGTGGTGCATGAGAAAAAAAGAAAAATACACACGGGACACAAAAGTCTTAATTTTGCACTTTTTTGAATACTTGTACAGAAGTTGTAAATTTTGGAGGAAAAAATTATATTTGTAGCAAAAAAAAATGACAGCAATAAATTGGTGCCATGCTCTTGAAAGAACAGGTTACTAACTTTCTTAAGCTGATATTAATATTAACAAAAACTTTTAGTTGAAATTTTTAAAAAGTTTATTCTTCTAGTCTGAAAACTGTATGTAGGGACACTGCTTAAACAAAAAAGAAACTGAGCCTCGTAAAACCACAGTAAGAAACATGATAATTTTCATTTTGAAATATTAATGTTATAAAAGTTTTGATTTTTGTGCAATTTCAAAGTTGTTACTGGGGTGAATCAAGCTCTGAGTTACTATAGTTATCCATATTTCTACTCGAACTTGAAAAGGGGTCTGGAGTAAGGCCCTGATTGCAAAGGATAGATGTCTAAAGTGATCTAGTACTGTTTCTAATAGTAATAATAATAATTACCTGTAAGTTCTCCTTGCAATCTCCCAAACATAGACTTTTTTCTATGTTTCTGACTATAAGTTTTTATTTTTACCTTCAGCTCCAATTTGATCTCAATTCAGTCAATTCTGAGCTTCCAGAAATGAAAACTCATTTTCAACTTATACTTTTTTAATCCAAAATAATGGTTGGTGCTAAAAAAAAAAAAACTTTCATATCCATTTTTTTTCTACAAAGACTGTTTATATGTAAGGATAAAATCTATTTCAAAGGTTATGTGTATTTTTTTCTAGATGTGAACTATTTATAACTGCTTTTGTACATGAACCTGTAAACTAAGTATAATTGAAATATTTCTAGGATCTATGTGGTTACTTTAGCACATGTTCATTTTAAAAAATATATATATTGTATGATCAGTGTTATTTGATTAATTTGTGCAATTTATTCTATTTGGATTTTATCCCATGTGACAATTGTGTAATTTTTCTTGTCTCTCTGGCTTTTAAAAAATTCTTTTTCATTTCATTTCTGAATAAAAAGGCCTATCATACCCAGCTGCACGGTGAATTTCAAAAGATCTTAAAGGGATACTAAGAACAGACAGGAGCTATCTGAATGATGACACCCATGCCCCCACAATAAATTCCACAAAGAATACTGGCCATCTTGCTCCAGAGGTAGATAAGAGGGGAGCCAACGTCTAAATGCATTTCCATTTCCCCATCCAGGAATGAAAGGGAGGGGGCGCCGAAGAGAAAAAGAAGAGCCAGGTACCGAGGAGCTATAACCAGAGGAATTACACGAAAGTCATTTAAACCCAATCTAAAACCTGCTGGTCACACCAGATGGGGAAAGAAATGATCAACGTCCAGGTTGTGGCCCCCTCCCCCGCAAGAGATGACCAGAGGGGAGGGTAGCAGAAGGGAGAGGCTACTTCCAGGGAGATGGAAGGGCTCTGGGGTTTTCGGAGGAGCAGGGAGGTATGAGCGGGGTTGTGTGCGTGAGGTTTGGGAGGAGGAGGCGGAGGAGGAGCAGAAAAGGGGACTGAAGATCGGCCCCAGACACCGAGCTGCGACGAGGGCAGAGACGGGAGGGGGTGCAGGCAGTGCCCTGTCCGGGTGAACCAGGGATGGATCTCCCGGGATAGAGCGCCCGGCATGCCGACCCACCCTCGCCAAGCGCAGCCTTGAGGGGGATGGAGCGGTTCGGGAGAGCGGTGGCTTTCCACAGCCCTTTTCCCATCTAAACAGAGGGCGCGGGACCACTGGCCCTAAAGACCTAGGGAAGCGGGGGAAGAGAAGCGACCTCGGGGGACCCGTTCGTAGCTCTCCGCCGCCCCGGCCCCGCGGACTCCAGTCTGATCAGTGGCAGGCGGCGTTCGGGGCAGCCCCCGGGCTCCCGAGCCAAGAGACGAGGGTCCCAGACCCGCGGGGCGGGGGGCTCGGAGGAGGGAGGGCGGGAGCAGCCCAGCCCCGGGGCCCGGTCCAGACCGAGAGGACCGGAGGCGCGGGAGGGGCCCGGCAGCCTCGCGCGGGGGTGGGCAACTGTGACGGGGCAGCCCCCTCGCCCGTGCCTGGTGAGCGGGCAGTTCTGCGTCCGTGCCCCGGCCTCGGGGCACGCGGTCGGGGACCCCTTGGGAGCGCTCGGCCGCCGGGCACCCCGAGGGGGCACCCCGAGACGGGGAGCGGCCGCCCAGCCCTCGCACCCGCTTCACGGCGGGCACGGACGGAGCGCAGCCGCACCTGCTGCGTCTTTTCCAGCCGCTCCCCCAGCCCTTCTCAAGGCCCCGGCGTTTTATGTGGAGAAACTTTCGCCGCCCCTCCCTCCCTGACGGAGGAGGCGCTGGCTGGACGGCCCCGGCCCTCCCGCGCCCCCACCCCCACCCCGCCCCCCTCCGCTGCCGTCACGTGGTGCGTGGAGTGGGAGGTGGGAGGGAGAGGCGAGACTTTTTTTTCGCGTGCTCCGGCTCTCCGGGTACTTTCCCTCACTATCCGCCGCAAACTCCCGAGGCGCGGCACTGCGCGGAGACCGCCGAAGCGAGCGGAGCGCGCCGAGCCCGGGACGCGAAGCTTGGAGCCCGGGACGCGAAGCTTGGAGCCCGGGACGCGAAGCTTGGAGCCCGGGAGCCGCAGCCGGAGCGAGCCCCGGGCCGGGCGATGCGGGCGCCGCTGGCCGCTCCTGGGGCACCTCTCGGCGGCGGCTGCAGCGAGGGCCGGGGCCGCCTCTGATGCACCTTCCGCGGCCGGCCCGCAGGCTCCGGGAGGATGTGGGTCCTCGGCGTCGTTACTACTTTTGGGGGACTGTTTTTGCTCCCAGGTAAGACACGCACGCTGCCTCCCTCCCGCCTCCCCCGCTCTGCGGCCGGTGGCACCCACCTGCTCCTCGGATCGCGGTCCGCGCTCCAGCCCGTCCGTTTGTCCGCAGGTGCTGGGCTGGGAAAGTCTCCAGCTCCCTCACGGAGGGAGGAGAAGGAAGGGAAGGGGAACAGAAGAGGTGAAGTCCGCCGGGCTCCCCTGCATTTGTTTGGGTTGCATTTGCCGGGCGTCAGGGGTAGGGTTCGGGGCTGTGCGGGGAGAGTGAGGAAATTGTCTCATCTGCAAGGGTGGGAGGAAAGAACCCCCCAAAACCTCCCCCCGAGATCTCAAACCGTAGCAAAGTTCCTCATTCAACAGCCTGTGGGAGTCGCGGAGCCGACAGGTGAGCAAAGCACCAAGGCCCCCCTGCCCTTTGGGCTCCTGGTCTGGATTATTGCATGTGGGAAGAGGGCTTACATGGGGGGGGGAGAGCAAACGTACCCCAGCAGGGCTCCGGGGCTCATTCCCGTGGGGCAGCGAAGTTGACCGGATTAGCCAGGCGGTGGAGACGGCGAGACGACGCCGTTTCCCTCTTTGCCGGATTGACTTCGCTTCCAATCTCCCAGCGACCCCCCCAAACCTCTGCAATGGAGGAGCGGCAGAAAAACTCCTTTGGCAGCGGTCTCTCGGGCTGACCCCTTCGGCGAACGTGCCCTTCCCAGAGGGGCGGTATCGCAGAGGCCGCGGGAGGAGAGGGGCACCCCGCAGCCCAGTCCCGGGCTGGGAGCTTCTCCCCGTCGCGCTGCAACGCCTCAGGATGCCGGGGATACAGCAGTAGATCTCTCAGTAATGGACAGTATAGGGAGCCAATCCCCTTTATGGGGCCGCGGGACTTGGGGGACCGACGGGGGCGCTGCGAGATCGCTGCATGGAGCCAAACGGCTGTCTGCTAGTTCCTGGGGGTGTGGTGGTTTGAAATTCCCTCCGAGTGTGACCTTTGAAAATCTATGTATGCATGCATATACATGTATGTGTGCGCATATACATATATGTTTTAAGAGTCATTCTGCACGTCAATTGTACAGAAGGCCAGAACAATAATTAGCTGTGAAATGAATTGGCGCTGAGTGGAGACTGGCTGCCCCTCTCACACCCTACTCTAGCCAGACCCCGCTACCTCCTTTCTCCCCTTGATGGCCTTCTCTCTGTCTTTAAGAAAGGAGTAGGAGAGCTGAAATGCTGGGGGTAGAGGGGGAGACCAGGAAGATTGACTTACTGGCACCTGGGGCAGCCACCCGGCTGCCTCCTGGCGGCTCAAGTCGCATCCCTTCGGGGTCCTCAGGTTCTTCCGAATCAGATCCTTTCCTTTGCTCTAGGGAAGGAGAGAATTACATTTTTGTTTATTCGGGCTCAATCCCTTCCAGGGAGTGACAAAGACACCTTGCAGTATTTCTTAGATTGTGATTTTCTTTTCGTCCAGGTTTTGCCCTCCAGATCCAGTGTTATCAGTGTGAAGAATTCCAGCTGGACGATTGCTCCTCCCCAGAGTTCATTGTGAACTGCACGGTCAATGTCCAAGACACATGTCAGAAAGAAGTAATGGAACAAAGTTCTGGTAAGACTTCAAAGACTCTCAGTCTCCCCAGATGCAGCTCTTAAATTACCATAAGGGGGACTGCCTTTGATTTAACTAGCTCAGAAGTGGGGAACCTTCGGCCTTCTAGGTCCTCTAGATCCTCAAGTGTGCCCTTTGACTAAATCCAGACTTCACAGAAGTTCTTTGTGGTTATCACAGATTTGGTTTTAAAAGATGGGAGAAACGAATAATTGGAAATTACTTTAATCTCATTAGAGTTAATTACCGGGGCTTTTCCTCTGGGGACTTGGGAGGGAGAGTTTATTTATATTAGTAGCTCTTTGATCTTGGTATTTATTTAGGTGACCACCCTAAACTAAAGGATGATCACAAGTCAAGGAAATATATAAATAACCCGATTTCTTCCATAAGCAACTAGACAGTGGGATGTGAGACATGTCAGGCTGAAATATAGAGCCAGTTGAAGTTCCCCAGAGGTCAGTACTTGAAAAATGAGTTTTGTCATAGAAACATACAATGTTTCTTTGAAGAAAGCTGTAGGATCTTTATTTAATTTTAGGACTAATGCATCAATTTCCAGTCACAAATTGCCAAGATCTTTCAGAGGAAGGCAGTTCTCAGCCCCACCATGATTGCTGTTGATAGATTGATTGCAAAGAGTCTTGTAAATTATTAAAGGAAAGGGGGAAGGGAGGATCCTGTTTGGGGAGCCTTTGACTCCGGTGTTGAAATCTTTCCCACCTATTTTGTGATTAAAGACTCTTGGGTTAGAAACCATTCCCCCCAAATCCTCTAAAACTTAACAGAAACATTGCTTCCATGCCCTGGGTAGCTGAGGTTCCTTGCTGAGCACCTGACACTGCTTGAATTCCCTGAAACTGATGTGCTAAAACTTGGACCCTTTTAAAGAATATCATTAATTTCAGTCTTTTATAAGAAATGTAAGTGAGTCAAATTCAGTTTAGGAAATTTTATCTTAAAGCATCATTGACAAGTAATAGTTTTGATGAACATTAAGTATGAAAATAGCTTTGTAGGCTTTTAAGTGCTTTAGAAATGTGTTATTAATTAATCTTATATCTAACTAATTACTGGCTACTATCCCCTTAATTTTGAACCCTTTATAACATTTTCTTCTCACAGTTCTTAGGAACTGTGGCCCCAAAATTTGAGGGGACCGAATGACAGGAAAAAATATGATTCTCAAATGAAAATGAAAGGCTGATGATTTGAAACTAAATTGGGGGGTGGGGAGAGAGAAAAGAGTGCTTCCAAGGAAAGAATCTCTTGTCCAATTGTGTCCCCTAATCCAATCATTTCCTGGCTTGTAGTTTCCATGATGATAAGGTTCGTGTGTGTGTGTGTGTGTGTGTGTGTGTGTGTGTGTGTGTGTGTGTGTAGTTTCCTAAGTACTTGATTCTTATTCTTAATGACAGCTGAAATCCAGGTGTCCCCCCCAAAAAAAATAGTGTTTCTAGAGACCTTAAGAAAAAATTTCTGATGTAAGAAATATGTTCTAAGAAGGGGAGGCTGTTGAGTTTTATGGTATTCAGTTTCAGAATTTTGTTTTGTTTTAAAAATTAAACTGAGAATGAGTTTCTAGCATAATAGGTCATTTTGCTAAAGTCATTTGTCTTTAGCCAGTCATTGAACATTTTATTTGAGAAATAATTTGCCATTCTTGTACCAAAGGAGCTTTGGTAACTTTTGATGGTGTCACTAGCACTTGATTCTCCACTGGTACTTACGAACATTCAGAGCAGTCATTTAGAGTCTACCAAAACTGCATCTCTAGCGGAGGCAGCTCTTCAGTCTCTTAGAATTGTCTCCTTAGGTATTGAATCTGGTTGAGAAAGAGATTAGAGAGAAGAGAGGAAAGCAGCCTTAACAGATATAACAAGGGATATCCCTTTTCAGTGAGAAGTTGGTATTCCATAAAACAAGGTCCAAGGACAGTAATTTATATTTGATGATCAATATACTTCATTTCATTCTCATGACTACCCAAAAAAGAAAATGAGGCCAGAATTAAAAACCATGTTCTAAAGATATGGAAACTCCGATCCAGAAGAAAGTTAGACAACTTTATGGTTAACAGCAGAAACAGGATCATAGATTTAGGATTGGAAAGGCAACTTAAAGGTCATCTAGTCCATTGCCTTTGAACCACAGAGATGAACTGACTTGCTTAATGTCACACAAAAAAGGAGGTAGAAGACCCTGGACTAGAACAGGGCCTCTGGCTTCAAATCTAGCATTCTTTCCACTATGCTATGCTAAGGCAATTTCCCCCTTCCCCCAACCCAGGTTATTGTATAGGATTTTCTTCCTGGGTTTATGGATGTGGACCGTGGGAATTAGAGCTGGGAGGTTGGGAGATAAGGGAGGACAGAGAGAGGAAGAGACAATGATATGAATTAGGTAAAACCTTCCTTCTAAGATTCTTAACCATATGATCTACTGCACAGTTCTGTAAGAGAAGTTTTTTGTTATTATCTATTTCCACCATTAAGCTAAAGAAAGTCAAATAAATTCATGGAGTCGGAGGTCCAAGTATTTAGTGAGGAAGCCAGGACTAGGTCTCTGCGCCCAACAATGAAGCTTTTCAGGAACCATCCCCAAATTAAGTTTGAAACTTGAATAGATGTAGTCTTTCTGCATTAAATGATGATAAAAGGCAATGAAAATGTCGCATAGATTTCTAGGCCATCCATTTTAACTTAACCACGTTTTCACATACTAAATTACTTACAGTCTCACCCCAGACACCTTTTCACACATGCAGCTCATGCATATTTTTTTTTTGGTTATCATTAAGAAACAAGATCTTAAAAGATTTAAAAATAGTACCTAAACTTACATAAAGTTGCTCTAAGAACCATAAAATATGAAGGCTCCTTAGAGTTCTTCCATTCTGAAACCATAGTCTTACAGATACAGAAACTGAGACCCAGAGTGTCTTTTCCTAGGTCATCCACATAGCCAGTGGTCAACTAGGTGCTAGAGCTCAGTCTATCAAGTGCCATCTGAACTACTCTGAATTGTCAATAACCTTTCCCATCAACTTGGTTTAATTCTGCCCTGTTGTAGTGTGAAGCTGTGGCAACTGAAAATTTTAACATTCGCCAACATGGAGGTCACTGGATTTATTAAACTGGTTTTTTAATCCTTCTGAGTACATGTAGAAGATGCAACTTATCTGGCACAAAGAAGGATGTGGCATAAAAGAAAATGAGCAACCCCAAATGGATTTGAAAATTGTATTTGTTGTACACAGTCATCTTCTTAGGGATAGAGACTAAGATTCTAAGTAGACTAAATAGAGGGAAAGTGGGAGACTGTAATGAACCAAGCAGGTTTGACATTAAGCAGTAATGAAAGAATTTCCCTTTCAAAAAATACTAATGCAATATGTTGAGACTTTCAGTTAGTCCTCTCTGGATTAAGTCTGCAAACTCAGCTCTTAGGAATTTTGAAGCTGGTACATTTCCTTTTCATTTGGAAAGTATATCTAAAATTAAAGTTAACCTTTACCTGTTCTCCAGAATGACATTCCTATTAGGTATTGGGATTATTTTTTTCTCCTGATCTTTTCTCCCCTTTACTCATTTTTTTGAGTCTGATGGTACTGTGGCATAAGATCAGACAAAGGAAAGATTTGGTTCCTCATTTTTTATTGTTTTTGCTAATTGGTATTTAAATTTTTGCATAATAAATGATTCTCCCATATAGTGTATTTAATAAATTAACATCTCCTTACTAATGCATTTGATCATTTCATTTCTTTAGTTCATACTTACTGAAAGCTGCAAAGTATTTCAAGTATTGATTTTCATTTCACAGAGTTTGAATTTTTAACCCAGTGTATAAAGGATGTGAATTTGCATTTGCTTGACAGTGTAATCTTGTAATTAGAGTTTTTCCTCTTGACTAGATACAGTGAAAGGGGTATAATTTAATTTTATAGACTAGCCAATTTCTGCCCTAAGTAAAATATGGCTCTATCGGTAAGCAAAATGATACAGGTTTTTCTAAGCCTTATTTAAAGGTTAAGTAATGGTATATTGAGAAGAAAGTCCATGGACAGAATCGGTAGCCCAATCGATCTCTTACCCATCCTTTGCAACATACATTAATCTATTTGTCTGTTTTGCAATAGAAGGGTTACTGATTTACATGCTCTGATGTGTTTACATTATAGCTGTATAAGTAATGGGTATTTTCTGTAAGAATTTGTTAGTGCTCATTAAGCCAAGCAGGAACCATATTTTTCAATGCTCTCTCAAACACTATATAAGGGAGAAGCAACTATAAGAACATCATTCCCATGTAGATATTTATTCCTTTATTTGAAATAACAAGTCCTCTGCAATTGATGCATGAAACTAGAAAGATAACTATAGCTTGTTCTTTAAACCTTGCTCTCTATAGTTTTCTAAGTCTTAAAATAATAGGTTCTCATTTCTCATTGAGGAAAAAAAAGTGTTTGAGGCTTTTACGGGGAAAAACATGGCATGAATGAATCTTAGAATACAGCCACTTTTTAACTGAAATTCTTTCTTTTGAAGTTAGTCACAGACAATTTATCTAATACCTGTAAAAAACTTTAATTTCCAAAATGGGGAGGGAAAGTCTACTTCAATCCACCCTCTTAGATAAGTTCTCAGAATGCCATTTACTTAATAGGTTCCCTCTATGTGCAAATTTGTTCTTAACATTTTCTCAGAGCAATTTAAAAGGTATTCCTATTGAAATCTATTAATCTTCCGGTTTTCCTCTAGCCTTCATTGCCACTGCTTTTTCTTTCCATCTTTCCTTGCCTCTAGTTCTCTGTCCCCTTCCTCTTCTCACCCCACCCCACCCCCTTCCCAAATATACTCTGGTTAACCCAGCTGACAAAATTCAAAGGAATGATCTGTGTCTTCACTTTGATAAGGAAGATTAATGTGGCCTTAAGAAAAAAAAACACACAGGAATTCAGATGTCACGACATATATCCTTCCATATTCATGCCAGTCTTATTAATAAGATATTATTGTCTTACACAATAAAATTACCAATTGCATGAGACTAAGATTCCACACCATATCAGCATCCTTATCTTGTTTTCCCTGTGGGGCAAAAAGTGGTCCCCACTAATTTGCCTCTCAAGGTGGAAATGAGCATTCTTTCCCTTTTTTTATGGGAGAAATAGCTGGCTTTGGGAGAAGAATCTGGAGGTAGAATATCAAATGCCTTTAATCCCAAGGACTCTCCTATAAGGGATGCATTTGCTTATGTTCACTTTGCAGCTGGAAAAAAAGCAGCCAATAATGACCTCCGGCTTCCATAGACGAAACGTTTGAAGATTGATCCGTATTCTCCCCTAACACTAATTCCTCCCACAAAGATTTCATGAAAGCATCAGTCATTGATGGTTTTCATAATGAATTTAAACAGAGAGGCTTCAAAGCTGCTACTTTCCCAAGTGCAAATGGAATGAAGTTAAGAAAACAAAACACACTATCCTCTTTTAACTTTGGAAGCAAAATCTGCCTCCCTTATGTGTTTTTAGGAAAAAGCACAAGATCTGTATACCTCTCTCTTTGTATGCCTTCTGAAATGTTTAATGATGATGTAGGCTGTGATACCTACGTTTGGCAGTTATATTTCAGGTCACTACCCCCTCCTTCCCCCCATCTCAAAACCACTACTTTTTACCTCTCTAGTGAGGAGAAGGTAGAGGCTGTTCTTAATTTATAAATGGCCCATATATCTAAAAAATGCCTGCTGCTTGTCAGCTGTCCATTACTCACATGCACTGTTGTTAAACTTGGAACTTTTAGAGGTTCTGTGAGGTCAGAAATGGGAAAAGTGAAGGAACTGTGGGCAGGAGGGGAGGTTCGGTGGTGGAGGTAAGGGGAGGGAATGAATAATCTCCTCTGGGGAGTATGCCAAGAGAGAGTAAGCCTCCAGGCAGGGTCAGCCTATACAGCTCCTGTTTGCCTACCCTAAAATAATTCCTTCCAATTTTTTTCACTTTTCTCAACCTGAAATTCTACCAATTAGGGATTCATTTGAATTAATAAACATACTCTTTTAAAAAGTGAAAATACCCCTGGGCGAGTATTCAGAGTCATTAGTCATTTAGCTTCATGTAAATTAGTTCATTTGGTTTCCTCTCCTCCCAATACCTCAATGAGCTCACTGGCACTAAAGAAATGAAAGTTTTGATGGGATGGTAGGAAGGTCATTAATTCTGAAGCATGGAATACTTTGGAAGGGGTTGTTTAGGTAGCATTGGAAATCTGATCATCTGATCAGATTGAATAAAAGAGAGATTTACAAAATTACCTCTGCTTCAGAATTGTTTCTGTGGTCAGCTCTGTATCCACAAAAATCAGTGAGTAGCTTCCTTTACTCCTGCATTTCTTGGTCCTACTCCCAGAACCCAAACCTCCTGGAGGTTTCAGCTACATTATAGGTTAAATAGCCTGTTGTGGATGAACCTAGGAATCTAGTGTATATGTAACTATGGTTATATAAATATACTTGTGTATGTATAAAACATGCTGTGGTTTTAATGGAAAAAATTTTCTAAGTTTCAAATAAACAACATGGGGACAATTTTGTAATATCCTGTACTCAGCAAGGAAAAAAGAAGATTCGGCTTCTAATCCTTTCTCTGCAGTAATTTTGTTATTTTATCTTAACAAAATCACTGAAAACTGAGCCTGGGTGTTCCTGAAACAGCCTGGTGATGTAGCAGATAGAGTGCTTAACCAGAAGTCAGGAAGATCTGAATTCAGATGTTGCCTTAGATACTTAATAAACTTTGTGAACCTGGGCAAATTGCTTAGTTTCTCTCTCCTTTTCTGTAAAAATAGAGATAATAATAGCATTTACCTCACAGGAGCTCATGAGACGAGTGATGTAGGTAAAGTGTATTGCAAACATTTCTGTAAATTAAGGAATTTACTCATACATGTGAGAATACATTGGGGTAGTCTCCAAGGTCTCATCTAGTTGTAAATCCTATAATTCTTTATGGTAAAAGGAGTAGAGTTTGTTTCTTAAGCTAATCACTTTATGAGCTTAAGGAAATGAGATGTTTCAGTTGTAACCAGTCCAGAAAGACCAATCTTCAAATTTAAAAGCAATAGATATTGGAGTCATTTCTTGGGCTATTTTACAGACATGTCCTAGAGGTATTAGTTCCCTTATAATAGTACAAGGAGGAAACTAGATAGCTTAGGAGGGTTAGGTGGCTCACTGGGTAGAGTGCTGGGCCTGGAGTCAGGAAGATCTCAGTCCAAACCTGACCCCAGACACTTAGCTGTGTGACTCTGGACAAGTCACTTAATCTTTGTTTGCCTTAATCCGCTGAAGAAAGAAATGGAAAACCACTCCAGTATATTGCCAAGAAAAACCCATAATGGGGTCATGAAGAGTCTGTGGAATCTATGACACGTACACTCCCGCCCCCCTCCCCACTAAAAGAGCTGTCAATCACGTCTATAAAACCTGGACTATGGAAACAGAGAGCAAAGCAATGGGTACAGCAGAAGACATTGCCCAATCAACTGTTTCTACAATTTAATTAAATTTCTGAAGTCCCTGTATTATATGCAAATGTAACCACAAGGCTTGTGCCACTCCCTTAGCAAAATAACTTTTTTAATATAAATCATAAATATATATAAAACCTCTGTTAAGTCACACCCACCTTGTAGGCATATAGCAGGACCCCAAGGCATCGGCTAAGCCTACACTCATATAAATAAACTTAGTTGACCCCAAAGTACCACCTGAGCTCACTCTATGTATATATCCCAGATAGACCTCCTTCCCCTCCTGTTACACCTGGTTAAGCCCTTCTAAAATTGTTTAAAAAGCCCATGGTTTTTGTCTTCCTGTCAGCCAGCTTAGTCACTAAGGTTGACTAGTTAACAGGACCAGGAAGCCTACTTGACTCTGCCCAAGGGGAGCCATGATCTGACCTTGCTGGTTGCCTTAAAGGGGTGATCTCATACCCTTGATGTTCAGTCTGTCGCTTCCCTTCCTCATAGGGAGAGTAGTGACCTGGCTTTGCATTGTGATGGGACCTTTCATACCCCTATAAGTGCAGACACTGAGCAGTTTTGCCTAAACCTGGCCTCGGGCATTTACACCTACTAGTATAATAAGCATCTTGTCTTGAGCATCATTTTCCACTGGACCTGAGTTACTCCTACCGCTAGCACCCCACATCCCACAAGTTAGATGCAACTGCAGGACTGAACAATAGCACATAGACCCAGAGCACTGAACTTGAAGTCAGGAAGACCTAGATTCACATCCTGCTCCAGACATTTGGCAAGGTGACACTGGCCATGTCACTTATCATCTCTGACTCTCAGTTTCCTCCTTCGTAAAATGAGGATATCGGAATCGATTTCTGAAGTTACTGCCAGCATTTCCTCTATGATTCTGTGATACTACTACTTCTCATTCAATTTTTGTTTATACATCTGAGGGAGTCCGTGTGTGTGTGTGTGTGTGTGTGTGTGTGTGTGTGTGTGTGTGTGTGTGTGTAGAGAACGCTTAAGCTCTGCAGACTCTTCCCCAGGTTAGAGGGACGGAATGAAATGGGGCAGTATTTAGTGACTCTAAGTATCCCATGTCCCTGCCTGGGTCCCCTTCTAAGCCCCAAACTGATCAAATTTGCTGAGTTAATCTCTAAAGCTACTAGGACCACAGCAGGCATCCCCAAGGATTCCTAAAACCTTACTGCATGATTTGCTGGTATCTGCTTTTGCTATACGGAATCGATTTACCTCCCTTAAGATTCAGTGGGTCTCTAGGGTTATGACTGCTTTCCTCAGGATGACCAAAGATCTGAGGTCGGTGATCCTGTTCAAGGCATCTGACCACGCCTAGAGCCTGTAGGAGCTAAGTCATTCTATTTCTGCTGCCTCAGCTGAGAGAGACTGAAACAAGAATCTTCTGTCCTGCCAAAGTAAGAGTTTTAGTTTGAAAGAGGCACTAAAATAACATATTTTGGTTAATGAAAGCTGATTTAATAATCTCTTTCCACATCTACCTTGATTTTCCTCTGCCAGATCATTATCTTGGTCACTATGTAGAAAAGTAACTGACATCTTTAGAGGTGGGAATCGAGACTGTCCTATGTGCTACATGCTGTACAGTTGGACCCATTTACTGCCCTAGTCAAGTTTCTACTCTAAGTGTATATCTGGGTTTCTATTTCAAGGGAGGAAAAATGCTGTTAGCAAAACATCTGTATTTCCTATTCTAAGGGCCCAAGTCTAAGATAAAAGACAAAATATTCAACCTGCCTGCTTCATGTAAATCCATGATGAATCAGCTTGCAAGTGAACAAAAGAGTTACGGCGTATGCCATTAATTCATTCTGTATGGAGTAAACTTGGGTCTTCGCTGCATTACAAATCAGAAACTGCTTTCACATGCCAAAGCTGTAGGGCATGTTCTCTTATTAATAAATTGCTTCCAATCTTTCGATTGCCTCCAACACTACAAAGCAAGCAGGAGATGAACTGAATTAAGTGGGGAACTTGTAATAAATTGCTTTTTTTTTTTTAGTGCTTTTAAATACAGTAAAGCAATGATGGCTCAAACAGTTGATTTCAAGTGGTTTATGACTTTGCAAACCATGAAAAGGATCCAGATGCGGAAGTGATGAAGTGTTGTATTATTTTAAGGAAGTTGTGATATTTGGTCCAGCGCATTTCATTTCTCACTGGACATGGACAATAGCTTTTTATGTTTTTCTATTTCTTGGACTTGTTTGAGAGAGATGTGGAAGGAACGGAGATGGCGCCAGAGGCGAGTGACTCCTAACACGAAATGCTTAGACTGCCATAGCCTGGCACACATTTTTCAAGTAATGAATATGAATTTCCAATGTAGTTTACTGTGCCCTCCACCGAGACTTCTACAAAGAGCATCAACTGAAGCAGGTGTATTAAATGACAGTTTGCAATGGGCTTTATGCACTATATTTTATTGCTTATGCAAAATCCAGCAAATCACTTGGGTCTCTGGGTAACTTCAGAGAGCTCTTGCAACAAGGAAAGGCTAAGAAGTTGACTAATGATGCCATTTCCCACCTCCTGAAGGGAGTATAGGGGAATCTCAATATCAAAGTCAGGATATGCTTCCTTAGAGCATTTTCCTACCCTTGGAGGGAAAGACAGAGGGTGGGAGCAGTGCCTAAAGAGTGATGACTTAGCTAACTTTCTTTGAAGGGTGGAACAACTTTCCACTTGGTCCTGTCATTGTGTGTTGGAAAGGCAAGACAGATGAAACAAATCAGCAAGCAGGCATTTTCAGTGAGGGAGAGCAGGTTAGGATTGGGGTGCTGAGCAGAGGTGTTCCTAATTCTCTTTTAGACTTTAGCATGGGTCCAGAGATAAAGAGAAATCAAATGCCTTTCTTATCCTTACCAGTCAGGAAATTGGCCTTGATAGTTAACCTTACTAGGCATGTATGATGAGTTTAGCGAGCACAGTGAGGAGGTTCCCTGGCCGCTTGCTCTGTGTGGTATTCCCCAGGCCAGTGGTTCCCAAATGCTGATGCTAGCCCTCTTAGTATTTCTGAGGAGTCTCCATTAATTGGATTAAACAGGGCTGTTTATTTTTATTTACCGTGCTCCTTTGCAGCCCCCCAGCACCCTCACTTCCCCAAGAGCAAGTACTGAAAGTGGATGACCTGTTGATACACTCAAGTATGGATGTATTTGTGTCTGAAATCTAGTTCAGAACTAAGGCACAGATTAAAATAGGTGGATTTATTGCTGTAACTACTGAGCATATCCGTTTTAAGGAGGTTGTACTGGGAAAAGGGAGTTACAAACCTCAGTACATTTAAGCTTTAGAATGGTACCAGGGGAGGCTGAGCACTGAGCTTGCTCCACAATGGCAATAGTAATGTCCACAGCTTATGTCTATGAATATCTGGCATTTATGAATCAACTGTAGAATGAACCTCTTCCCAAACCCTTAGCATTTCGCAGTGAGCTCTACAAGCCAAACCAGCTGTTATTTTGAACGGAAGTGTTTCCAAATGATGCATGCAGATGTATGGAGTTAACAGTTTTGGTTATGCATGGACATGTACACACACACACACACGCACACACACACACACACACACCCCTTTCTATTTGAAGATGTCACCACCCAGATAACATCACCATTTGAAGGTTTTTGAGCTTCTAAATTGCAAAATCATTACATTGTTTGGAACCTTATTATCTTAAATCAGCATTTTCCTGGGCAAAAAGGAAATTCCTGTAGAAAGAGTCACCTCTGGGAATCCTCACACCTATGGGACAGTGGTTTTGAGCATAGGAGTTGAAAACTGAAGGGTGACCAGTGGCAGAAGGCCTACTGGGGAGGAAAGCTTGGGAATCATTTCATTCACTAAGAGAGTACTAACTCATCTCTGCAGCAAAAGAGAGTCATTTCTAAGTAATCTCAGTTGGGCTCTACATCAGAAATGGGATTAGGACAGGGAGTTCTTCCCTCTAAGGTTTTAATTTTTATATTATCCTTAGAGGCAGTTGGTCAGCCCTCCCTCACTCAAAACAAAGTCAAGTGCAAGTCATGTCATTATTTCTCTGATGGCATGGTCTTTAGCAACGAAGGACAAGCACACACACAGGGGCAGCTGGGTGATAGGATGCTGGGCTTGTAGTCAAAAAAACTCTTCTTCCTGAGTTCAAATCTAGCCTCATACACTTACTAGCTGTGTGACCCTGGGCAAGTCACTTAACCCTGTTTGCCTCAGTTTCCTCACTTGAAAAATGAGCTGGAGAAGGAAATGGCAAATCAGTCCAGTATCTTTGCCAAGAAAACATGTAAAGTCAGACACGACTGAAAAACGAGTACACAAGCATCATCATCATCATCCTTTTGGGGAATATCATGAGGTTCCAAGAATACCTAGAACCATAGAATCTCAAAATACTGGAAAGAACCAGGAAGAGTATTTGGTATCCAGCTCTTATTTTTAAAATGAGGAAGCTAAGACTGAGAGAGGTAAAGTGACTTTTCCCTGATTAGTGGCAAAGCTAAGTATATAAACCAAGTTTTCTGACTGCTCCTAGTTTAGAAGATTCTCTTACCGTACACATTCGCATACCTTTAAAATGTTGGCATTTAAGCCTTTTTTTTTTTCAAATTTAACTTGAAACCACTATTCTACAGTCCTGAATTCCATGGAGAATGACTCATTTTTTCTTGCTGCCACATTCCAAAATTCTTTAAGAGAGAACCAAAAGGAGTACAGATTTAGGGATAGAAATTACCTCAGAGACAATGCAGTCCAACTTCTTCCCTCCCCCACTTTTTACAAGTGATGAAATTGAAGCCCATCAAGGACAAATAACATGCCTAAGGTCACCAAGGTGATGGAATATACCCAGGCTCTTTAAGTTCAAATCCAGTGGTCTTCATACTGTAAGGGTTCAGGAGCATTGCTCCCACAGATCACCCACTCTTTCTGTGCCTCTACTATCCTTCTTTCCTAATCTTGATCCTTTAGGGAGCTATATACATTGACCTTCAGTCAAGAATTTCTTATCTTCATATCTTTCCAAAACCCAATGTTCCATTACTCTTACCTTCCACCTCCTTTGCTTTCATTTTTACACACTGCCAATGAAAGTTAAAGAGTAATAAAGCTCTTATGACTGGTCCATCTCAAATTTGTTATCTAATCTGAACTTCGCCTTCATTACAACAGAATAATCCTATTCCTCCTCAACTTGGTATTTATTCCACTCACATGACTATTCCAAACATTTCCTTCTCTCCTTAAGCCCCCCACAACACTCCTTCCCCTACCTCCTCAGCCGAAGACTTTGCCTTATATGGAAGCCATTTGCCTCAAACTCTGTCTTCTCCCTCTCCTTATCACCTCACCCCTGACGTAATTCTCTACTATCGCCACCCTTTCTGTAGTTCTTTATGAAGAGTGATCTCTCTCCTTGCCAAGGCCACTCTATGTTTCTCTGCCTTCCTGTACACCCACACCCATTTTCCTCCCTGCTTATTTTTCTCTGCCTCTCTCTCTTCCCCTACCATGTGTCTCTCTAACTCCATCTCTTTTCTCTGTCTCTCTCTGTGTCTGTATCACTCTCTATGTCGGTCTGTTTCTCTCTGTCACTGTGTCTCTTTGTTCTCCTTTGTGTGTCTTTCTGTGTGACATTCTGTCTCTCCATGTGACTCTGTCTCCCTATTGGGTGTATGTCTCCCTCTGCATATATGTCTTTCTCTCCCCCGTCCCTTGCTGCCTACAAATATACTAATTTACCTCATCCTTGGGGAAAATAATTCCCTATGTCCTACCATGATTCCCCTATCCTCCTTTCCTATCTAAACTCCTTGAAAGAGCCATCTGTACTTAGTGGCTCTGCTTCCTCTCCCTCCCTTTTGGCTTCTGACCTTATCACTCAACTGAAAAATTCTCTCTGCAAAGTTGCGTGTAATCTCTTAATTGGGCAGTAAGGTGAAGGAGTGGATAGAGCGCAGGGCTTGGAGTTAGGAACACTCATGGTACTAAATTCAAATCTGGCCTCAGACACTGGCTTTGTGACCTGGGCAAGTCACTTGACCCTTTGCCTCAGTTCCTCATCTGTGAAATGAACTGGAGAAGGAATGGCAAATCACTCTATTATCTTTGCCAAGAAAGACTCATTTGGAGGAATGGGGTCAGGAAGAGTCAGACACAACTGAAAAACAACTGATTGAAATCTCTTAATTAAAAGATTTAATAACCTTTTCTCAGTTCTAATCCTTCCTGACCTCTCTGCAGTATCTGACACTGTTAATCATCTCTCTTCTCTGAATTTTTGTGACATTGCTGTCTTGATTCTCCTAACTGTCTGATTTCATCTTTAAAGTCTCTTCATTTGATTTTGGTCCCAGTAGTTGTGGATATATTCCAAGGCTCTCTCCTGGACACTCTTTTCCTTTTTATGTTCAGTTGTCATCTCCATGCAGGTAACTCCCAGGGCTACTATGTATCCCCCCTTCATATCTCTAGCCTCATATCACCAAACTTGATATTTGGTCAACTATTATTTTGGAATGAGTACCAGGGACTAGGAACCTGCAGCCTCGAGGCCACATGTGGCTGTTAGGCCACAGGTTTCCCATGCCTGGCCAATATACCATACTCAAGTTTAATTGCCCAAAATATCTTTACCTTTCTCCCAAAGCCCACCCCTCTTTTGAACTTGCCAAATACTCTCCTAGTTACCTAGGGTTTATAAGCTCAGTATCAACCCTTGACTTTTCACTCTCACCCTATATATCTAACCAGAGGGCAAATCTTATCATTTTTATCTCCACAGTATCTCTCACGTAAGTCCCCTTCTCTCCACTTCCACATTTAGGCCCTCATTGTCTCTCCTGATGGCCAGCCTAACTCATTTCTACCCCCTTCGATCTATCTTCCACACAGTTGTCAAAGTGACTTTCCTAAAGTATACAACTGACCACATCAGTGTCCTACTCAGTAAACTCCATTGTCTCCCTACTTCCTCCAGGATGAATGTCTGGCACATCCTGGCCGCTTCTTATCTTTCTAGCCTGTCTGCTATTCCTTGTACAGGACATTCCAATTCCCATTCAGTGCCTTTGCACCAAATATTTCCTTTTCCCAGGATATTCTTTCTCCTTTCCTCCACCACTTAGAATCCTTACTTACATCCTTCAATACTCGACACAAGTAATACCTTCCATAAGAAGCTTTTTATCATCTCTCAGCTGTTGGTACCTTCCCTTCAAAAGTTATTTTTCTGTTCACTCTGTCTGGTATACATCTCCATATGTACAAACCTTCCCTATTAGAATATAAGGTTCATGAAGACAAGGGCTGTTTTTACTTTTTCTATGTATCATCAGTGCTTAGCATAGTACTTGGTACATAGTAAAAACTTAATAAAGACTTCTGGATTTATTGATTAAATTAGGATTCAGTTACAGGTCCCTTGACCCCAAATCCAGTGGTCTTTCTACTACCCCAGATTGTCTGTAGTTCAGAAGCCATTCCCTTCAGTATACGCAAAGGAGTGGTAACACATGGTTAGAGCACACTGGCGTAGAAGGAATATTTTCCCAATTTCCCCCTCCCCTAGAACTGAAAGTACCTACAATCAGTGAAGTAGACAACTGAAGTGAGAGATAAGAGTCAAAGTCTGGGACTTCGAAGCCTTAAATATTGCTAAGGGATTTCAGAAATAGAATGTAATGTCATATAATGTCCTTTTTACCAGAAAGTGGTTAGCACATGGCACTCTGAAGATGAGGAGGAGGAGGAGGAAGAGAAGCCTCAGGTTCACTAGAAGGTCAATAAAAAAAGAGATAAATATGTCCATCATCATTTTATTATTTTTCCAGGAAAGAAATGGCATTTTCAGTAACAAATAGAAGACAACATAGATATAAGTTTAAAAATGCTGTTGACTCATCCTGTCTGTCATAGTTGTGCCATCAATGATACCTCTTTGATTCACTCCAGATTGCAGTACAATTTGGATGCAGAAAACAGTGCCATAGTGTCATGAGTTCAGAACAATAAACAGAAGAATGTCAAGTTAAAAAGAGAATGGAGCGGGCCCATAAATCATCGAAGGGTATTGCTAATGCTGAGATAACAAGTCATAAATATCTGTTCCCCTGAATCCCCTGTGGTAAATGGAAGAAAGAGTGAAATTGCAGTGGAAAAGAAAGCGATTCTGAACAAGCCGTCGCCACCTACAAAGTTATAAACGAACCAAGCAGCCTAAATCCAAAGTGCGACTAAAAACAGAACTAACGAATGGCATCATACATTATGGGCGGGTTGTTTGTTTGCTATAATTAAGTTGGCAGTGATGGTTAACAGCCTTGAAAATTAAGCACAACAACAGCAAAAAATCTTTTGAAAGGGGGTAATCAAAGGCTTCTGAGTAATGAAGTTAACACATCCATATTACCAGGAAAAATAATGCCTTCGTGAGGCATCATTTCATCTCCTGTGTGTGTTTGTAGAGTGTGTGTGAGTGTAAGGTGTTATTCTTTACAGGAACATTTCTTTTTTTCCCTTGGGCAGCTTTGTAGTTCCTTAGCATCTATTCCTTATTTCTTCTTCTGCTAGAGTAACAATGCTCTTTCAGAATCCATTGCCTACATCTTGTTTTCTCCTTCTGAAATACCCTCCTCATCATCTTCATTTTGTTCCTGTAGTTTCATGTTGCTAAATGTCCTTAAAATTTGCTTTCATGGGAAAGGTAGAAAATACTTAGAACATAGGGCACAAGAACTCTCAGAAAAGAACCATCTCCAGAACCTTTGACATTTCTTGTGCCTGACAAACTGCCTATCACCGTAGTAACCAGGTAAAAGTACAGATAAGCTTCCTCTTCTCAAGTTCTGATTAGAATTCAGAGATGATCAAAATTCCTTGCATGGTGTTTAAAAAATGCTGAGCACTTGGGGCACAGATCGAAGATTTTCTCTTTTTTTTAGTTTCTTTCAAAGCTCAGAGAAAATGCATATAATTCATCCAAACATTTCTTTGAGGACTTGTACCAGTCCCCACATAGCATATTCAATGTGATTTAACTCCAACTACGGCACAATGAGTGTTGGTCATTTATTGTGTAGGGGAAGATTAGGTTCTTTTTCAAAATCATGCACACGCAAGAGGCAGCTTGATGTCCAAGCTGGACTTTGGAGGCAAATATGTGACATGGGGTAAAACATAGTGGACCATTAGAGCTTCTGTTTATAAATTTCTGTCTGCGCTGAGAACGAGCAGGACACTATTGGGAAAAAAATGAATGTTCTCAAAGAGGAAACACCAAGCAGTCTATGCCATTTAAAAATTATGGTGGCAGCAAAGATTAAGATTTTTTAAGCAAGGGACCCCCTCCATACCCAAAGTGATAAAAGCTACGTGTTTTTAAGTACATACTTATCATTGAGAAATGGTGTGGTTGAGTGGAGAGTCAACCATGAAATTAGGAAAATCTGGGTTCAAGTCTTGCTTCTCTACATTACTGCTTGTGTGATCCTGGAAAGCAACTTAATCTTTAGTGCTTGAAGTAGTTCTTTCTTTCTTTTTGGAGGAAGTCAGGTTTAAGTGACTTAACCCAGGATCACACAGCTAGTAAGTTTCTGAGGCCAGATTTGAACTCAGATCCTCCTTACTCCAGGCCCAGTGCTCTGTCCACTTTACCACCTAGCTGCCTCTATTTGTTAAGACTGCAAGTTGTGAAATGGAAGAGTAGAAAGACACACATACTCTAGCTCTTCCCCCAGAGCCCATAAAATACGTGTAAAAAATTACTCTCAAAAAATTCTAGAGCAGCAGAAGCCACAAAATGACAGAGTGAACGAGATTTCCAGCCAGAGGTAACCTGGAAGGCTCACAGGAAAGGTCTATCCCATGGGACACTGAGAGGAGTGGAGCCTTGCCGTGGCCCCACTGGCACCAGGAGGAACAGGACCAGGACAGGCCTCCAGGGCAGAATTCCCAGCAGGGAGGGTCTCAGATCCCTCAACCCACAAGCACCAAAGAAAGCTTCAAAAGTCAGTAAGAGGGCTTTTCCAACTGGGCAAGAGGGGACTAGGGTCCCCCTCAGCACTAGCCCCAGGTAGTGGCAGCAGGGGAGGCATGGCTGCAGCAGGGGTGGTAGCAGCAGGGCATGTCCATTTGTGAAGCACTCAGCCTAAAACCCTTGGGGGAATTGGGCAGCTGATATGAATCTCAGCTCTGAGCACTAGGACCCTCCTCTTGACAAAGGATTCAGAAGTCAAGTAACTGGCTGGGAAAATGCCCAAAAAAGGGGGAAAAAATAAGACCATAGAAGGTTCCTTTCTTGGTGAACAGGTATTTCCTTCTATCCTTTTGGATGAGGAAGAACAATGCATACTGTCAGAGGAAGTCAAGGCTTCTGCATTCAGTACCTCCAAAATGAATATTTGGGCTCAGGCTATGGAAGAGCTTGAAAAGTGAGTCAACAGTTTTCTATAGGAGACCCAAAAAAATGCTGAGGAAAATGACACCTTTAAAAATAGGCTAATCAATTGGGAAAAGAGGTCCAAAAAGCCAGTAAGGAGAAGGAGGCTTTAAAAAGCAGAATTAGCCAAACAGAAAAGGAGTTTCAAAAGCTCATTGAAGAAAATAGTTCTTTAAAAATGAGAGTAGAGTTCAGGGAAGCTAATAACTATATGATAAACCAAGAAGATAAAAAACAAAATCAAAGGAATGAAAAAAATAGAAGATAATGTGAAATATCTCATTGAAAAAACAACTGACCTGGAAAATAGATCCAGGAGAGAAAATTTAAAAATTATGAATCTACATGAAAGCCATGATCAAAACAAGAGCCTAGATGTCATCTTTCATGAAATTATCAAGGAAAACTGCTCTGATATTCTAGAACCAGAGGGCAAAGTAAATATTGAAAGAATCCACTGATCACTTCCTGAAAGAGACCTGAAAAGAGAAACTCCTAGGAACATTGTGGCCAAATTTCAGAGTTCCCAGGTCAGGGAGAAAATATTACAAGCAGCAAGAAAGAAACAATTTGAGTATTGTGGAAATACAATCAGGATAATACAGGATCTGGCAGCTTCTACATTAAGGGATTGAAGGGCTTGGAATAGGATATTCCAGAAGTCAGAGGAACTGGGATTAAAACCAAGAATCACCTACCTACCCATTATACCTACCCATTATACTCAGCAAAACTGAGTAGAATCTTTTTTTTTTTTTTTTTTTTTTTTTTGTCTTTTAATTTATTTATTTAGCTTTTTACTTTCATTTTCACAAATTTTTGGGTTCCAAATTTTCTCCCCTTTTCTCCCCTCCCCCCACCCCAATACCCCAAGCAATCTAATTTTCCCTATCTTCAATCTGTCCTCTCTTCTGTCATCCCTCCCTTCCCTTGTCTCTATCTTCTCTTTTCTCCTGTAGGGCCAGATGACTTTCTATTCCTCATTAACTGTATGTCTTCTTTCCTAGTTGCAACAACAATACTAAACAATTGTTCCTGAAACTTTGAGTTCCAAATTCTCCCCATCCCTCCCTCCCCATCCATTCCCTTTGGTACGGCAGGCAATTCATTATAGGCCATATCTGTGTAGCTTTGCAAGTGACCTTCCTGATAGTCGTGTTGTGTAAGACTAACTGAATTGCCATCCCTCTTAACCTGCCCCTCATTGTTTCTCTTCTGTCCTTTGATCCTGTCCCTCCCCAAGTGTTGACTTTCAATTACTCCCTCCTCCCTTTGCCCTCCCTTCCATCATCCCCCCCCCCAATATCTCCTTCTCCCCCGCTTTCTTATACTGTAAGATAGGTTTTCATACCAAAATGAGTGTGCATTTCACTCCTTCGTTTAATCAAATGTGATGAGGGTAAACTTTTGTTTGTTTGTTTGTTTGTTTGTTTTTTTTCCCCTCAGCTCTCCTCTTTTTCCCTCCACTAAAAACATCTCCTACTTGCCTCTTAAATGACATATAGTTACCCCCTTCCATTTCCCCCTCTTTCCTCTCATTACATTTCTCTCTCACCATTTACCTTAATTTCTTTTAAGGTATGGTCCCATCCTATTCAGTTCAATCTGTGCTCTCTGTCTCTGCATGTGAATGCATGTGTGTATGTGTGTGCATGCGTGTACATGTGTATGTGTGATCCCACCAACCACCCAGATACTGAAAAGTTTTAAGAGTTAGAAATATTGTCCTTCCCTGTATGAATGCAAACAGTTCATTTCTGTTAAGTCCCTTAATACTTCTCCTTGCTGTTTACTTTTGCATGCTTCCTCTCATTCTTGTGTTTGAAAGTCAAATTTTCTTTTCAGCTCTGGTCTTTTCATTAAGAATGATTGAAAGTCCTCTGTTTCATTGAAAGACCATATTTTCCCTTGCAGTATTATACTCAGTTTAGCTGGGTAGGTGATTCTTGGTTTGAGTCCTAGTTCCTTTGCCTTCTGGAATATCCTATTCCACGCCCTTCGATCCCTTAATGTAGAAGCTGCTAGATCTTGGGTTATCCTGATTGTATTTCCACAGTACTGGAATTGTTTGTTTCTGGCTGCTTGCAAGATTTTTTCCTTGAGCTGGGAGTTCTGGAATTTGGCCACAATGTTCCTAGGAGTTTCTCTTTTTGGATCTCTTTCAGGTGGTGATCGATGGATTCTTTCAATACTTATTTTGCCCTCTGGTCCTAGAATGTCAGGGCAGTTTTCCTTGATAATTTCATGCAAGACGATGTCTAGGCTCTTTTTTTGATCATGGCTTTCAGGTAGTCCCATAATTTTTAAGTTGTCTCTCCTTGATCTATTTTCCAGGTCAGTTGTTTTTCCCATGAGATATTTCACATTCTCTTCCATTTTATCGTTCTTTTGGTTTTGTTTGGTGATTTCTTGGTTTCTCATAAAGTCATTAGACTCCATCTGTTCCATTCTAATTTTGAGAGAACTATTAAATTCAGTGAGCTTTTGAGCCTCTTTTTCCATTTGGCTCATTCTGCTTTTGAATGCATTCTTCTCCTCATTGGCTTTTTGAACCTCTTTTGCCAATTGAGTGAGCCTATTTTTCAGGGTGTTAATTTCCTCAGCATTTTTTTGGGACTCCTTTACCAAGATATTGACCTTTTTTTCATACTCTTCTTGCATCTTTGTCATTTCTCTTCCCAGTCTTTCCTCCACCTGTCTAACTTGCTTTTCAAAATCCTTTTTAAGCTCTTCCAAGGCCTGAGCCCACCCAACACCCCCCTGGGGTGTCTGGGGTACTGAGGCCCCACCCTCCACATCTTTCCCTGATGGGAAAAATACGTCCTCGTCCTCCCCATCAGATCCGAAGGTCGGGATCATTTGCATTTGTTGGAAAAAACTCTCTAAAGTCTTATTTTTCTTTCCCTTTCTAGGCATTTTCCCAGCCAGTTACTTGACTTCTGAGATTCCTTTCCACCTCCGCCTGGATCCGCCCAGCTAGTACTTGACCTCTGAGATTCAAATGCGCTTTCCCCGCGGCAAGCTTTAGTTCTGGCGCAGGGTGGGGGCAGGGCCGCTTCCTAGCTTGGGCCCTCAGGGGCTTTCTGAAGAGACTTTCAGGAACAGAGCCGATGGGGGCGGGGTGGGGGACCCCGCCTGCTGTGCTCAGCTCCCTTGGGGGTTTTATTCAGAGGCGTTCAGCAGTAGAGCAGGGTGGGGGCAGGGCCGTCTCCCCTGCTCGGCTCCCTCAGGTTGGAAAGACCTTCAATATTGAAGATCCTACCTGCTGCTGGGGGATTCCTGAGTCCCGGGCCGTTGCCGCCTCAGCCGCCCGCCCACGCCTCTGCCTCCGCCGCTTCCTGCCCCCGTCTCTGCCGCCGCAGCTTCCTCCCGAGGGGGCCCGCTCCCCTCCCCTAGCGCAGGCTTCTTTTTAACTGACCTTTAGCTTCTGTGGGCAGAGGGACTTTCCCGGCTGCCGGAGATTCTCCCGGAGCTTTCCTCTCTGAAGTCTGCTCAGGTCAGCTTCTCTGGGTCGCGGCCAGGGGTGGGGGTGGGGTCCGCTTTCCTGGCTGCGATGGACCCCGGGGACGGCTCTCCAGGGTTCAGTGGAACGGAAATCTCTTCCCCCTATGTTTGTGCACCCCCTGCAGAGATTCAGAATTTATGGGGCTCTCCTTTTACCTCAATTCCATGGGTTGTGGGCTCGGAGCTCGTGAATGTGCGTCCTTCTACTCCGCCATCTTGGCTCCGCCCCCTGAGTAGAATCCTTCAGGAGAAATAATAGTTGTTTAATGATACAGAAGACTTTCAAGCATTCTTGATGAAAAGACCAGAGCTGAATAGAAAATTTGATTTTAAAACACAAGAATCAAGAGAAGCATGAAAAAGGTAAACAGGAAAGAGAAATCATAAAGGACTTTCTAAAGCTGAACTATTTACATTCCTACATGGAAAGATAAGATTTGTAACTCTTCAGACTTTTCTGAGTATTTGAGTAGGTAGAGGGATTATACATACACACACATACACACACACACACACACACACACACACACAGAGAGCACAGGTTGAGATGAATCAAAAGGGATGATATATATATAAAAAAATAAGGGGTGAGAGAGGAATATATTGGGAGGAGAAAGGGAGAAATGGAATGGGGCAAATTATCACTCATAAAAGGGACAAGAAAAATCTTTTTCAATGGAGGAGAAAGGGGAAGAGGTGAGAGGGAAAAAGTGAAGTTTACTCTTTTCACATTTGCTTTAAGGAGAGAATAACATGCTCACTCAATTTGGTATGAAAATCTATCTTACACTGCAGGAAGGCAGGGGAGAAGGGGATGAGGAGGATGATAGAAGGGAAGTCAAATGGGAGAAGGGAGTAATTAGAAGTAAATACTTTTGGAACGGGACAAGATCAAATGAGAGAATAGAATAAATGGGGGACAGAATAGGATGGAAGGAAATATAGTTAGACTTACACAACATGACTATTATGGAGGTCTCTTGCCTAACTACACATGTATAGCCTGTATTGAATTGCTTGCCTTCTCAGTGGGGATGGGTCGGTATGGAGAAAGGGAGAGAAGTTGGAACTCAAAGTTTTAGAAAGGAATTTTGAGAATTGTTTTTGCATATAACTAGGAAATAAGAAATGCAGGTAATGGGGTATAGACATCTATCTTGTCCTACAAGAAAAGAGAGAAGATGGGAGTAAGGGAAGGGTAGGGTGTGATAGAAGGGAGAGTTCATTGAGGGAAGGGGTAATCAGAATGCAAGGTGTTATGGGGTGGGGGGAGGGGAGAGATGGGGAGAAAAATTGGAACTCAAAATTTTGTGGAAATGAATATTGAAATCTAAAAATAAATAAATAAAACTATATTTAAAAAAGACAGCAAGTTGCAGAGAGGGTGCTAACCTTCATTGATAAACAGAGTTTTCTTACTTGTGAGTTCATTATACCAGTGAAATCATGGGTACAATCCTTATCTCTATACTTACATAATTTTTATGTAAGGGAGCTATAGTCATGGAACATTTAAATTTATATAATGGTCATGTACTATAGACCCAGTTAAAGCTCTGTGAAGAGTTTTGCAAAGGTATGCCCTACCCCCACACATAGTTGTCAGAAATAGCCTAATATTTCATCTTTGAGTTCTCCATTCCCTCACCTCTTTTTCAGAGATCTTCAGTTCTTTCAGGGGCTATTTAAGTGGTAGCTTATGTAGAATGCTCCGAATGATTCATTTCTCTGATTCCCATCTTTCCCCCACCACACTGCCATTATCAATGTCATATGGAAACAAAGCATCTTTATTAAAAACCATTGAGTTGAAAGTCACATTGAAATGTCATCATATCCATCTCAACTCTGGAAAATACCTAATGACACATTTATTAGGACAGTATTAATTTGGAAGAACCCCAAGGATGGAATTTTTTAAAAAATAGAATAGGAAGTAGAATACAATAATATTCAAGTTGGAAAGGACCGTAGAACTCTCATTGCCAAACCCCCTCATTGTATAAATGGGGAAGATTTGGATTGGACTTGCCCAGGATTATGCAGCTCAGGGCCAGAGGCAAGTTTACAACCCAGATCTTCTGAATTAAAGTCTTCTCTTCGGTGCATCATGCTGTCTTTTCAAGAAGAGCGCAATATTCTTCTCATTTGGGGTCTTTTATTGGTAACTTCAGCAATTCCTATTCAGTTACCCAAACCTGCTCTGCTTACCTAATGAAGAAGTAGTATTTCCCTTTCTGTTTCCCAGACTCTAAGGTCTCTAGTAAGTCTGGAGCAAAGAAGTAGTCAATAAAGGCAAGGAATAATATACCCAAAGAAAAAATGAAGATTCACCTAAGCTCAGTCAAATTGATTTCAACTCATAGGTCTTCCTTTTGACAATGGTAATGCAGTGCTTGTCTGGAAATGGCATTTTCCATAAGAAAATAGATGATCAAAGATACAGAATTTGACAGAGGCATTATTAAGCACATTTTCATTAAAACTGTAGCTTGAGATGGTTTGAGGAGTACATGGTATATCCTAAACTCATTACATAGGATTTGATATGATTTTCATGAGCAGAGGAAGGAAGGAGACAAGTATTAAGTGCCTACTATTTGCCAGGTGCTGTGCTAATAAACACTTTACATACATTTCATTTGATTCTTAAAATGACCCCAGGAGGTAGGTGCAATTATTACTAGGGCAGACAGAGTTAAAGTGATTTATCCTTGGCTACACAGCTAGTAACCGAGCCTGGATTTGGACTCAGGTCTTCCAGATTCCAGGCTTGGTGCTCTATCTACTGTGCCACCTAGCTGCAGTCAAGGAGTAACTACCTTTCCACCCCTTAAACTGTACAGCTTGGGATAAACCTTTCAGATCAGAAAATATAACAAACTCTCTAGATCTCAGGAATTCAGTGAGCTCACCTCACTGTGTGGTGAAATGGAATCTCATGGAAGACAAGGTTTACTGAAGAAAAATGATCCTTCTCTGAAAACAAGATGCTATCAGGCTCTGAGTGAATACCCAGAAAGTCAAACACATGTGAGACTTTCCAAAACATATTGGGAACCGCCAATTGCAAAATCAGATTCAGGTTCTTTTTAGAAGCAGCTGCCCAGCTAGTTCGTCAGCATTGCCAAAGTATATGGTCATATTTTCTTAAGAGACTTTGACTTAAATGAGGTGAAAGCAATCAGCTTAAAGGCTATTTAGGGAATTCACCCCATCCCATCCCCCATTCATGCTTGTGGGTTTGTTGCAAGATTGACTCAGCCCTAAAAAGTGGCTCCATCTTTACAATGTTTTCCTTTCCCTGTTGTCCCCCCAAGGTGCATGTCTTAGAAACCAGGTCACTATGGCTATTGAAATAAGTTCCAGGCCAAAAGCAAGGCTTGCAGTGCTGTAAAGTTTTGGGGATGTGATAGAATGGGAGGAAGGAGGGAAAGAAAAATATTGGTGTATAATATAAAGGAACACACACACATATACATGCATATGTGTGTGGAACGATGGATATGTATACACACACGCGCGCACACACACACTATGTAGCTTCAGTCCCCCTTCTCTTCCCACTCCCAGAGTGTCTTATCCATACCTGGTTCCCATGGCAGTTCTTTTCTTTGACAGATGTTCTTCTGTAAATGACCTTTAAGAAAGGTCTTTAAACCTTTCCTGGAGTCACATGTAAGGCAAGAGAATAAAGGTCTGCTCTCAAAGGTGAACTTCATATGCAAGAATGATGAGAATTAGGCATTCAATAGAAATGTGGGTACTACCCAAATGATCTAAATCAGGAATTGGGGAGATATGAGCACCATGATCTACTTTGCACACAGTAGGCATGTATGGAGTAATAAATCTACTGGGCAAACAATCCATTTCCTTTTGAACAGTATAATTGTGCTTTAAGAGAAAATGTGATGACCTTATGACCTTACTGCTTTGGTGCCAAGTCCCCCACCTTCTCAGATTCCCCAGAATGGTTCTATGACGTTTATCTGATGCCGGTGATCCTAGATGTTGGCTGAGTATTCATTGAGATCTGCTACAGTACCAGGGCTCAAACAGTGAAGAGACAGTAGGTGTTGCCCTCAGTTATACTAAACTGGACAGGTGTGACACAAATAGGAAGAAAGGCCAGGGAAGATGGTTGAGAGAAGGAGCTAGGTTGTCAGGCTGACTTTAGTTACATCCAACTCCAGAGGGCATATGTCTTCTGAGACTACCTGGAAACTGCAATGTTGCAGGAAGCCAGGTTGGCCAAGGGTTTTCTTTTTGAATACCATGGGACAACTTAAATTGGTGCTTATGCTTCTTTGCCAGAGCCAAGGTTTGAAAACTTAGAGTACCTGCACTTACTTAAAGAATAGAGATTTTTTCCCCAGAATATTTTATTCAATCATTGGCTATCTCCTAATCAAGTACCTAGTGAAGGATGGAGAAGTGAGTTTTAGTAAAAGTGACAGAAACACATGATGCAGAGGAATGAGCACATACTTATTGTTTGCCAAACTGATCAATTTATCTTTATCTCAGGGACTTTTAAAAGAAAAGATACTGTTCAGTTAGAGTAACATGAGTCTTTTGCAGTTGTTGTTTTTCCCATCTACTCCAGAAAACAGTCTCAGTCTGTGGAGGAAACTGTGACCCAACCAAGTAGAACATGTGGAAAAAAAAATCAACACCACCTCAGACTCAAACAGAGAAAACATGTCTTCTTTCTTCCCTCTATGTGCAATCAGTAATTTAGTTCTGAAAATCAAACGTACTTTCTGTAAAGTCGGTGCCCTCTTTTCCATAATTCTCCAACCCTCCTAAGCACAAACACTCCCCCATTCCCTTCTTTCTTTTTCTCCCTCTCATCAACACAAGTGCTTTTTTTCATTCCTTCTCCCACCCCTCACCATCTCCCTTTATTTCTCTTTTATAACTTCCCCTAATTCTGTCTTCATCAGTTCAGCACATTAGCTAGAATGTGACCCTAATATATAACATCTTGTTTCAGGAAGGAATTGATGGGGAAGCCTGGGACTTGATGATGGGATACCAAATCAATCCAGACCTCACCTAAGAGTGTTGCCTTCAAGGCAAGCCTATAACACTATGGATATGCAAGTGACTGTTTCTAAATATTAAGAAAGGAATAGGATGAAAATACCCAGTTGGTAGATGGGAAAAAAATTTATTTGTAAAGCAGAGAAAATATTGTCAAATAATTTTGTGCCAACTTTTTCATATATTTTTATTTTAATAGTGCTTTGAATATGATAAGCAGGAAAAAGGGGGGCCTTATTCTAAATTTGGGAAAGGAACCATTCTGTTTCCCTTTTTCTCCATCTCAGTTTATGTTATCCCAATACTTGATTATGTTTCCCCTCTCTGTAACATTATCACCTCAATAAGTCTCTGGAGATCTTACCTCAAGAAGCAATGTTAACTCACCTTAGACATTAAGAGGCCTCTTGGGATTAATGTGGTGTATAGATAAATCAGTCAACCAATGCATTACTGGTACAGGGCAGGAGAGTCAAGGAAGTACAACCCTTTCCTACCTTACAATGACACTGCCTTTTCATTTATCATGATATTCATTCCTTTGGCAAGATTATGGGACATTGGTCTTTAATAGAAAAAAGAATCCCATGAGGCTTTGGTACAGTTTGTACATATGTGATTGAGAAGAAGTCTGTCACCTGAGTAAAGACTTTAATAGTTAAATCTTTAAAAAATATATCTTGCATTTTTACATGAACTTTATTTCTGAAAATAAATGCCCACTTGTATCTCCTCTACCCTATAGGCCATCACGAGTAAGAATGAGAAAGAAAGTGCAGTTAGGCAAAACTAGCCAACACGTTACCTGAGCTTGACAATTCATGCACACCCATCCCACGCCCAGCTCTTCAGGAAGAGAGACTTAATTTTTCTCAACTACTTTCTTGGGCTGACCTTGCTCAGTAATTTCCCAGCCCTCAGTTTCACTCTTTTTTACTTCCATTCATACTGTAGTCATTGTACACATTGTTTTCCTGGTGCACTTATTTCATTCTGCATCAATTCATTTGTCTTCAAGTGTTTCCCTAGGTTCCTCGTAGTTAGTAGCACAGTGATGTTCCATTACATTTGTATAGTACATTTTGCTTAGTCTTTCCTCAAATAATGTGTATCTATTTTGTTCCCACAAAAAATGTAACTATCTCTTTTCACAAAATGACAATTCATAGCAAACTCTAGCCAAACTAGTGACTTTCTATAAATGTCACCAGTACCAGGCCACTTAGTACACAGAGGACATTGGAAAAGTCATTTTGGATCCCACTTTGTGCTTATGCAAAATGAGAGAATTAAGCGAAACGTTCTCTCAAGATCTAGTTCCAGTTCTAAATTTGATGATCCTGGGTCTCACAGACTCATAGATGGAAATTTAAGGATTATCTAGTCTAAATCCATTTTACAGCTGAAGAAACATCTAGAGAGGTCAGGTAGGTCAAATAGAGAGCTCAAGGCACCACAGCTATTTATCAGCAGAATTGGGATAGAACTGGAATCTCCTGTTTCCCATCCCAAAGCTCTTTGTATCAGACCACTTGCAGGTTGCTCGGAATAAGTGTTCCAGATAAGAGATCTGGTACACAGCAATACTTACTGTTTCTCCAGGATACTTTAATGTTTTGCAAAATGCTTTCTGATCCTCGTAGCAGTCCCATGTTAGAACATTGCTGTTTGCAGATGTTGTCATTGGGGCACTGAGTGGTTAAGTGATTTGGTGATGATAGATATACAGTTAGAAGGTGATAGAACCTAGGTGTTTTGACCTAGGGTTCAATTTTCTTTCCACTTCGCTCTTCTGAAGGAGCAGTTTTGCCTGGAAGAATTTTCTAATTTTCAGAAAAAAATGGACCAATAATCTATATAGTTCTAAATGCCCTTCAGTAGTCCCCCACTGCTTTTTAAGTGTTTAGGATTATGGGTTAAATAGTAGACTCATCTGAACATATTATCCTAGATTTAGAGCTGAAATAGACTACAGGTGATTCAGTCCAATTCTCGAATTTTTTCAGATAAGGAAACTGAAGCATTGAGATTGACTCCATTAAATTTGGTAACTATTCATGTAGGTGTAGATTGCCTTTGGGAGCTCGTAGAAAGGGGTCTAATGTTGGTCGAAAGGTGGTACCTTCAGCTGAAGAAGGGTCGATGGCATTTGAGCTTTCTCTGTCCACGCAGCTTTAATTGACAGAGATAAGTGACTCAGTTAATCCAAACAGATAGACCTACCAGAGTTCATTTTAGCTTTTGTGCTGTGCATTTCTTTTTATTTGATAGTCTTTTCCTTTCTGTCACAGAAATATACTGTAACATTTTACACATGATAAAGGGTTTTGATGCATCTCAGGAGCAAAAGTTTGCTTGGTAATGATTCTTACCTGCTTCTGATCAATAGTACCTCTCTCCATGTCCTAATAGATATTAGGAAGCTAGAGAAATTCAGCATCTGATGGTGGTGTCTCTGAACTAAGTTAGATCCATCCTCAGGCCTTTATTCAGTCTTTCTAGTTTGGTAAAGTCAACTAGTTCTTGTGATCTCCTTGAATAACCTTTGAAAACTCATGGTTTTACCTCCTTATTACCATGTGAAATTGAAGTAGGTAGTGAACCCACTACCTCCACAAGTGACCAGAAAATAGGCAAAAACAGCCCTGGATTTAGAATACAAGGACCAGAGTTGGTTTTCTTATTACTTGTGTAGCTGTGACCAAGTTGTGCAATATCTTGGGGCCTCTGGGCCTTTTAAACACATGGACTGTGATGTGCCCAAGATGCTGAGTTAATAAACGTTAGAACCATCTCTTCTGACCTCAAATTGAATCTTTCCATTCTATCCCAGCTGCTTCTTTCAGAATGAAAGTAGTGATTCTCCCCTCCCCATGGCCTTGTTTTTATTTTTCTCAGCTTCTTTACATACATGTCCTCTTTACCTTTAGAATGTAATATCTTTGAAGGCAGGACTGGTGTCACTGCTCTAGCTATGTTCCCCAGTACCCGGCACATCGTAGGTGCTTAAAAAAATACTTGGCTGATTAATTGCCTGGAGATCTAATTTGATGACTTTTTTGGCTGTGATGACTATTGTGCATATTATTGTTTAAAATGTACTTTGCCCCTAACACTCATTATATACTCACCAAATATAAATGTTTTGAATGTTTGTTTTCACTTTGGAAATCTGACAAATAATAGGCTAGTTTCTTTCTGTAGCCTTTGTCCTGAGAATGAAGGAACTTTAGGAAAATGGCAGCTAGCACTTTCAGGTGACCCCTTCAGTGGCCTGAGGAAGTTCATGTTATTTGCACAGGAGGCTCATAGGATCCCAAGAGCCAACATATCTAATCCTTGGCACAATCTGACGCACTAAGGACAATAGTTAAAATACATACATGTATGCATATATACACACATACATATGTATAACATGTATATTGAATTATGCATCATACAATACTATAAATAAATCACAGTATTTGTAACAGCAAACTAATCTTAAATGTTTTACAGCACAAAAAGTACATCATGGTCTCCATAACCCTTTTATTCAGTTGGATATATTATCTGGTTTGAGATAAATACAATTTCCTCTCAATATTTTGTTGGGAAGAAGCATGATGACGTATTTTAGCAAATCTGCAAGTTTCAGGAAATCACATTGGACCAAACACTCTAAATGACTTGGTCAGGTTGTCCAGGAGGTCTTCAGTGCTGGGGGTTGGTGTGGGGGGAGGGGGAGAGGCTTTAGATTTGGTATTAGCCAATACATAGTCATGGAAATGTCTTTTGGTTTTGTGTTCTAGGAGTTCTGTATCGCAAGTCCTGTGCATCGTCTGCTGCCTGCCTCATTGCCTCAGCTGGGTACCAATCCTTCTGCTCCCCAGGGAAATTGAACTCAGTCTGTATCAGCTGCTGTAAATCCTCACTCTGCAATGGGCCCCGGCCCAAGAAAAGGGGCAGCTCAGCTGCAAGGCCAAGGGCAGGGCTCCCCATCACCATTCTTCTCTTGAAACTGGCCTTCTTCTCAGTGCACTGCTGAAATAGAAGGATGCTTCTCTCACCTCCCACCCTTGTTTGTTTGGCTCTCCGTCCTCCCTCAACCCCCTTGATTATCTTCCGAAGCAACATTTATATAGCAGGACCTTGCTGTTCTTTTTTTCTCTTTGTGTCCTTAATGAAAGAGCAGTGTAAAAAAGAAAAAAAAGCAAATCCCAGAAAGAAACATTTTTGTAATCTATAACTGAATTTTCAATGTGCATTTAAAAGTGGGTGGGGAATAAGAGATGAGGAATTGGAAATCATTCCTTTCCTTTGTGTTACTAGAAACCAGATCTTTTTCAAAATTGGCATTTAATGACATTAAGGTGGATACATTTATTTTTAAGTCTCCCAACTCCTAACTTTTTTCATAGTGTTTTTGTTTTGGTTTGTTTTGCTTTAAAGGGTTGTAAGGGTGGGAGAGAGTGACTCAAAGATGACGGCCTTATTTGGAATTCATACTTCATTTTCCCTCAGGTTGTTCTCTGCACCTAAATGGGGCTCTGGAGCAATTTCCAGTGGTTTGCTTTCTGAGTTTGGCTCTAGGAATTCACGACCCAATTGCTGAGGTTCAGAGTCAGGCTTGTCCTCACTATGAAAAGTTTTTAAGAAAACCTTGTTAGTTCTTCTTGCAGAGGCACTGCGCCATGATGAAATCAAGAGCAGTGGGCGGGCAGAGCGACCACTGCTGGTTGTAGAATTCAGATGGGCCCGGAGCAGTTTCTCTTTGTTGGCATGCTCAAGAGTCAGGCGACAGCAGAGAACTTGGATGAACACCTTGCGGAACTGCCGAGATGAGATGTTGTAGAGGAGTGGGTTGATAACAGAACTGAGGTAAAAGAAGGTATCAGCAAAGGGAAGGAGAATCATATATGCCTTGAAATAGGAGCGAGTCCAGTCCTGCTTTGGTTTTGCCGCAGCCATAAGCCTTCGAATCTGGTTTGGCATCCAGCATACCGCTAGAGTCACAACAATCAGTCCTGGGGGTGTAAAGGGGAAGAAACAGAGAGAAAACAGCATGTGAAAAAAAACCATAAAATATTTAGTCTCTCAGTGCTGCACTTCCCCACTAGGAAATGGTACCATTCTTCAATGTCTTGCTTGACAGATTTTTCTGCCACTAGCCACAAAAAAACCAAAAACCAACACTATTTCCAGGTCAGTGTAGTTGGCTATATCAAAAAAAAACAAAACAAAACAAACAAAAAAACAACATTAAATGGGGCTTATTTATACTGGTTGACGTCTGCTCATTTTAAAATGGTTTCACTGATGCTTGTATCCTTGGAAAACATTCTTTGTGGTCTATGAATTTGATTTGTTCTTGTTTCCTTCTTTTTCCTTTTAAAAATATAGCCATATTAGATTTGGCAAGTCTGCAAAAGACTAGACTTTGCATTTTACAAGATGTAGAGTTGGCATTATTTTTGGCAACCTTAGAGAGAACATTTTTAAGCCAAAAGGAAGTACGTATAAGTATATCTACCCTTTTGATGGCTAAATGGACGTACACTTAATTATGTTGGATTATTATTAAATTCAAGTAGAATCAGATTTTTGAATGGCTTATGTCATGAGTATATATAGGTGCCATTTAGTGCTCAATATTCACTGTCCTCATGGTTGACATTTTGTGGTACATTTTGGGTTTTCATAGCACTTTCCCATTCATTATCTCCCTCTCCCTAGGAGAGGATTTGTTTTAATGGCTAACCTTAAAATCAGTATAACTTGGCTTGGGACTTGAGTCTTTCATAGGTCTTTAACCATGCTTCTTCCCTCTCAGTTCTGTAATCTAGAAAAATAATGGACTCCCAAGGAGGAGAGAGTGTTCATGCAACTATTTAGAAATTATAATTATAAAGCACCCTCTGGTATAATCAAAAGCTGTATTTACATCTATACATTCACATATACTCTCAGGACCCTTATGTATATGACCATTGATCACTATGCTACTTTGAAGGAGCATGAGATGTGATATACAACATAATTAACAACAAATGTCTTGACTGCTTGTCTAGATTGGATAAGTAGCTGAAGGCCACTTATCTTCATCGAGGTCCTTTCTGCTGCTAAGGAGACATTTAGCCATATTGAGAAGAGCCCACGCTGCTATGGTATTTCAGAATGCTTTCCTCAATCATATTGCTAGTTCAGGAGCAAAGGATTGAAGCTAGGTCTTCTAATGCTCCTGTGTACCAGGCTGCCCCTCATGAAATGATAATAGAGTCCTAGAGGCAACTCCCATTTGAAGAGAAGCATTTCATAGAAGTGCTTCATTTAGTTTTTCAAAAAGTTTCTTTCCGTTGTTGTGTTTCTTTTCATTTGGATAACACAGCAAAGACAAGATTCCTTATTGCTTTCAAACATACCAAGCCACTAACAAGCCATAGGGAAACAACTGCTGCCAATGGTCTCTTCCTGTTTGAGATAAAAAATGAATATTTTCTGTAATAAAAACTGCTCCAGGAGAAGTGAACACGTCTGCTAAAGCCAGAAGTGGCAATCCCGCTTGGGTTTGTCTTGGCCTCTCTTTGCTCAGTAGTAAATGTGCCTTGGGTGGGTTCTCAGCAGGGATTCTGAAAAGCACTGCTCACCCAACCGTCAGTCCTTAGGGAATAAATGAATTCAGTTATGAAAAAAAATGAGTCAAATGATGACTTTATTTCCTAGGTTCCTTGATCATTTTGTGACCATTTTAATTTTTCATGGTTTCTGATGTCAAGATTTATTTCCAGTGAGGTAGTGCAATGGACGAAACATCAGACCTAGACTTGGGAAGACCTTAGTTCAAATCTACCCTCAGACACTAGTTATGTGACCCTAGGCAAGTCAGTTAACCTCTTTTTACCATTAATTTTGTCGTGTGTAACATGGAGGTGATAATGGCACCTACCTCTCAGGACTGTTGTGAGAATTAAATAAGGTAATAATCGTCAAGTGTTTGGCAGAGTGCCTGGGACATAGTGCTACATAAATGTTAGTTATTATTATAGTATATTATGTATTATTCTCTACATGGGAGGTGCCCCCCAAACACTCAGTAATTCTAAGTATAAAACCAGGAAACAATTGAACATAATGATACTATGTTTAAAAGAGGAAAACAAAACACTCTGACCCAGATAGGATGAATTATCGAATTACAGATAATGGAATTTTTAAAAAAATCACTTTTTTTCTAACTGAAGAGAAAGGTATTGCTTACTTTGAAAATAGATAGCATGTAACCACTTTGAGAAGCATTGGGGTTTTATGTGTTCTGTTTATCTTACTGTTTCTATAAAGTTATTGTTTCTATCTCAGCACCAATGCCTGAAAGGTTCAGAATATTAATTGTGAAGAAGACAGGAGGCCTGCCTTCTTGAAACGGAAGGTACATTTCTTGAAAAAGTAAGTCCTTTCCCTCCATCATTGAATCTCACAGGGCCCATGCACAATCATCTTCATCTAACAACTGATTTCCCAGAATATGAAAAACTGAACACATAGTTTTAGTGTGTTGTGCTATGCTATGTTGTGTGTAGCTGTACAGTCCAGGAAATGGAAATCCAGTGGGGGGTGGGGAATGAGAGCAGATATGAATTACCCATAGCACAGCATTTTAAAGCTAGCGAAAAGAAGTTCTGAGACTAGAAGGGGATAACATAGTTGTGGGGCAAGGTCAGAGAATGAAGGCGGTTATTTTACTTCAGTATTAACTCCTACTCCTTAGATTTTTTTCTTACAAGCCCCTTTTCAGATGGGCATGGCTCTTGTCCATGACCACTCCATCATCAAAGGCCAATTTTTAGGATAGACTTCTGGCATTTTGGCTTCTTCCCTTTGTACAACTTCCTGCCTAAAACCTCCACCACCACCATCATGCCCTTAACTTTGACCACACACACACTCATAATATGTGGCACTAGTCATTAACTATACATCAAATGACATTATCAAAAAAGAACTTAGATTCAGTTATTTATCCTCTTAGGCTCTCAGTCTCTTCATCTCTAAAAGGAAGGGACTGGATGACTTCTAACATCCTTTATGGCTCTCCATCCTATGATCCTCTGACCAGGAAGACCTAAAAGAAGCTTCTTCCATAGTCTGAAGATTTCCACCTCTGATTCTCATAGTCCAGAACTTTACTCTGTAGGACTTGGCATTAAGAGAATAAGTCGATTCCATATCTTCATATAAAGATATATTAGGTAATTCTAGATCCCACATCTGAGGCCAAAATAATAAGCACAAGATTTGGGTTTTGTTGTTTTCTATTCTTACGAATCCCTGGCTATGTCAAAAGAATCTATCTGCACTTGAACCCCTTGGCAAAGATGATGCAATTACCTCTAGTCTCTTGAGAGTAGAAAGGATAAATTAGTAACTTTGCTTGTATTTTCAAAAGTAATTTTTTTTCAAGGAAAGCTAAGCATTAGGTACATAGGTACAGTCCATGACAAATGTGAGATGTGCCCTTGAGCCATGTGATGAAGGTTAGTGTTTCAGGGAGAAACAGCCCCCTTTATGAAGAATTTGTCATTTTTATAAAGACAAGTAATTGCTCAGTTTTACGCATTGAAACAATAGGCATTATTTTCTGTGCCCATGCATTTTTATGAATGAGTACCTTGGTCACAGCCAAATTCTTAGCTACTGTGCAGCTCCAAGGCAAAGCTGTATAGTCTTGTTCATGCTTTAATATGACATATTAAAGATTTTGGTAAATCTGAGTTGAAATGCAATCAATTTGGGCTTGCGTATTACCTTGGGAAAATCTATAAAGTGTTAGTCTGTGTTATGTAATATGTAAAGTACACTCAACTTTAGGGTGAGCTTGAATGAGGATCAGTGAGCCAAACTCACTCGTGGAAAACAGGTCAACTACACAAACATCATGGTCGATAGATACGTATTGTATTCCAAATAACCTTGCACTCTGAGTTAAGAAATATGTTTGCATCGTAGCTGTTTTTCTTCATTAACTACTTTCATTTTTTTCATCCTTCATCAGCACACTAAAATGATAAGGACTATTAGAGGATAAAACAGATTTACTCTCAATGGAATAATGTTTAGAAAACAGAAGTAATGCAGATGTCCAACAACCTACTTCAGTGAAGCTTGAAATTTCAACAGCGTTAGAATCCATCTGCTTGGTTTAATCTTCAAAGGCACATTAAGCTATGCAATTTGACACTTGGTGGCGTTGATATATATTTTATTCTGTACTTGGGTTTTTTCCCTCCCATCCTTTAAGTGAGGATAAGTGTTTGTAGTTTCCTTTAATTCATTCGAGAATCAAAGAATGTTGGGGTGATAAATGAGCCTTAGAGGGTCTACTCTTACTCCTAAATTTATAGATGATAAAAATGAGGCCCACAGAGGTGACATGATATATCCTAGATTTAGTTGGTGACAGAATCAGTCACAGACCTCACGTCTCTTGACTCTCATAAATCCATTGCTAATACTATTATAAAATGCTGTCTCTATATCTTAGGTTCTAATCTCAGATTCACAGCAGGCTGCAGGACTGTCCTATCACCCTTCTTAATTCCTTTTGGAAATAAGAGAAAATAATTTCCAACTTTCCCCTCCTTGAAGTGTCGGTGTAGCCTTGGGAAAACATTTTGCATTGAAGTAGTAAATTACTGATATCCTTCCAGTACTTTTCAGTGTTCAGTTGCCCTTATTTTGGAGCTTACTGAGAAAGATCTTCTGGGATGAGTCAGTTATATTGAGGGTCATATGTAAGGACTTGGACCACTTAAATTGCAACATGCTGTATAAATCCAAAGTATATAAATGTTTCTCAGAAGATTTGTAGAATCAAAGTCATATTTGGGTTATTGGTTTCTTGTAAACAGTAACCACAGATCTGAAGACTATTCACCTAAGAATATAGCTCCCAATCAAATTTTACTCTGATGACCAGAAAAGCTTTGGCAGCCCCATGATTTCTTTCTAAGAAAATCCACTTTGTAGGACCCAAAAGGCTCCAAGGCATTGTTCATTTGTTTTTAAACCTTGCTGTTCCATTCCTACCATAAAGAGTTGGGTTTGTGAAAATTCAGAGATTTATTGTAGAAGGTAGGGAAAATGGAGACAAGAAAGTAAGATACGCTATTCTAATACTAATTAAAAAAAAAAACACCGTGATTTTTAATTTTTCTTCTGGCCCTAGAAACAAAATATTCCCATTCCTTCTCCACTCTGATCCCATATCCTGGGAGTTAGCCCTAAAAAAGATGTGTAAGGAGTAATAGAAATCAGAAGGATTATGGGTACTTTTAAGCTAAAGTTGGCAGGGTTAGAATTGTGAGGAACTGGGAAAGCATGACACTTTTGATGACCATCCTAACCAGTTCTTGATAAAGAATCAATGAACCAAGCCTGGTGTGGAACCCAACACAATCGCCATTGGATTGATTAATTGGTGAATGTGACTATTAACATACGCAACTTTGGTTTACTTTTTTTTCCCCAAGAATTAAATTAATTTACATATGGGAGAGTGAGTAATGAAACACTTTCTTGTCAGCTGACACTTAAAGATCAGTTGAGAGGGAAAATCAAGTGTATATTTAAGAGTCAGGAGTCAAAAAGAGAAAAATGCATTCAATAAACTGTGTTGGCTCTTTCTCAATTTCTCTTTTTGTTTTGATCTCACTGACCTTGCCTCAGTTGAGGGATTGTGTTTTGTCAGAAGGTAAACAAGGAAGTGATCTCTGTCAACATCAACCTTAGTGGAATTTCTAACTATCCAAGCTTTAAGAAGTTCACACTGACATTATTTATTAGAAAATACTTTGCATTTGTTCTGGTCACCATCCATTTACTTTACTTTTTTTTCCAGTGTATTACAAACCAATTTTTTAATCTACCTTTTTAGCCAAAGTCAGCATTAGCTAAGTTCCCTGAAGTCCTCCAGGCCTTACAATCTGCACTGTGGGTCATCTAGGCCCCGCTATCTGATCTGCTGATGGACCGAAAACACTGAACATTGTCTTCCACCCTGTGGCTGAACACTTAGCATTTCCAGGCTTTTCTAGTCTACCCTGCAGCTGAATTCTCTTATTTTCTCCCCCAAGTAAAATATTAGTTCCTTGAGATCAGGGAATGTCTTGCATTATCTATTTGTATACCTGAGTAGCACAGTGCTTGACACATAGGAAATGATGAATAAATGCTTTTATATTCATTCACTCTCTCCTTACTCCTGTTGTCTCAAGTATCCTTTTCTTTTTATCACTAGACTTCTCCCTTCAATCTTTCCTTTTTTCTCTTTTTTTAAATTTTCTCCCTTTTTTCTGCTCTCCTTCCTTCTTTTACCTTATTCTCTTTCCCCTCTATTTCATTTTCTCTCCTTGAATTTTGCCAAAATAACCATGAACCAAGCAGTGTACAATAAGGCCTACATTGCCAACCCCACGCACTGTTTGCTTGGATGGGCTTAAGAAGATAATTGGATCGGCTGCAGGCAAGTTTCTTAATAGCTAACAGGTGGCCAGCTATCTTAACTGGTAGGATTGCTGCCAATTTTGCCAAAGAAACCCTCAAGAGAGTTTTGGAAACAAAACACTTAGGATGCTGAAGATACAGGTGTAGGCTATACAATGGAGTTTGGGTCTCACCAGGGAGCCACCTCCCGTTGCCCCCTGCTTTTCTTTCCTGGGCTTCAGAAATGATAAATGGGGTAGTGCTGATGGGGGTGGGGGTGCAGAAAAGACATGATAATCATCCTCTCTCCTGATCTGTTCAATCACAACTGTTTAAGCAAACCTGTACCTCTTTTCTTATTAAAAGACAAAAAGAGAGGGGCAGAAGAACTGTCAGAGTTTTCTTTCATTTCAATTTTCAAATTCACCAGATGGAGCTCAGGCCCATAGCTTTAAAAACAAATGTTAATCACATGGATGGTTTCTTCTGCTCATGGAGATAGACTGTATGATGATCTGTCTTGGCCTCAGTTATTTGGTCTAGTTCAGTTAGGGGTTCCGTTACCAATATTGAATCATCTACCATATTGAAGTCAGAGGTAAAGGGAAGATCAGAACCCAAACAGTAAATATTAGTTCCACCTAGTTTTACTCCATCTCTGCCTGCAAGCTTCCATGCAAGAGGAAAGACTAGATAATTGACGAAGATAACACATATTAATAAAATAAATAACCCTCACTGGGAGCTTTAGAATACCACTCTACTAGAAGTAGGTGCCATTGGGGGCAGTTGCTGTCTAGTGCCCTGTCATCCCTTTAATCATGCATGGTAAATGATCAATGGAAATCTCTTAAATAAATATTTTTCTATGTGGATTTGTTGTACATAGCTTTGTGACTTTCTATGCAAACAATTTATTGTAAAACACTGTATAAACTGTTCTGAAATTAAAGGTCTCAAGTGTGGTAGAGTTATAACTGTTTCTCACTGATAGGTAAAGCCAAATGTTTCATCTGTGAAAGTCAAAAACTCCAATTGGGGTAGGGGAGGAGGTGAAATGGTGTCATGCAACAGTGTCGCCCAAGGGTGTTAATTGGTAAACACAACATCTGGGTGCTAATAAATATTGTAACCCCCAAAGTGAACTAATTGCTATCATCCCAACATTTTTTCTCACCCTTACACACCCTGATTAATAATTGGAATAGGCACTTATAGTTTCTAATGAAAGAGTATTCAGTCAATGCACATGCAAGTTGCAAAGAATTAGAACTATATTGTTACTATTATTATTATTAGAAAAGGGATCATCGAGACCAGTCTTTCATGTTATAGAAAAGGAAACAGCAACCTAGAGAGAAGTAGTGTGTCTACCTGTCTAGCCAGGTAACAGCAGAAAACACCCTACTCTTTGACCAGGCACAATTTCTGCAGAGGACCAAACTTGTGATTTATTCCCCAGACTTTGCCAAGTGGGAACTCCCCTGAGAACTTTGCCCCTTTCACTTTACATTTCTGTAACGATCTGCGGCATAGGAAAGCTATGTAGTACCTGAGTGCCAGGTACCTCCAATCCAGATTAATGAAGGATTCCTGGAGAGGGAGTAGGGAAAATGTAAGTTAGTGATGAAGTGTGTTACCTACACTCAATACTCTGCTGCTCCAGGGCCAAGGGAAAGATCTGAGATCTGCAAAGAAGCTGAGAGTTGGAAGGGGCCTTAGAGATCCCATAACTTAGCTTCTTCATTTCATAAGTGCAAAATCCAGGCCCAGCCAACTTAAACGATGAGGTAGAATGGCACAAGAGTGTTCAAATCAGAGCCCACACTAGAACCCAGTTCTGTTTGTCCAACATCATTAGGCTATAAGGATCTTTTTGTGTCATCTAATCCAACTCCTTTATTTTTGAAATGAGGAAACAGGCTCAGAAATCAAGTGACTTACCCAAGTTAACAGGTATTAAGCAGTAGACTTGGAAATCCAACCCAGGTCCTTTGCCTCCAAACTTGATATGCTCTCCATATTACATATATCATACTACTGGTGTGTCTGACATGAAGGCTAGACTGGGCCTGGTATCCCTAACAACAATGGTTGTGTGTATCCATCATGTGGAATGGGAAGCTTAGTGGATAGAGTGCCAGGCCTGGAGTCAGGAAACTGAGTTCAAATTTGACCTTAGACACTTCCTAGCTATGAACGCTGGGCAAGGCATTTAACCCATTTGCCTCAGCTTCTTTATCTGTAAAGTGAGCTGGAGAATGAAATGACAAACCATCTGAGTATCTTTGACAAGGAAACCCCAGATTGGGTCATGAAGAGTCAGACGTGACTGAAACAACTGAGCAATCACAACCTTCAAGTAGAACACAAATATATCAGAATAAATGTGAAACACAAAACGGTATTTCTTTAAGATTCAAGGCTGTATCTGTTACTGAAGCTTTTGTGTATAGGTGTTTTGAGGGAAAGGGGCAGAGAAGAGAATTGGAGAAATCAGGTATGGTGAGATGGTTTGAATGGCCATATGATCTAAATAAGTCATGCTGCATTGTTCCTTTCAGAAGAATCCTCAGTCAATGCACTATTTACTACCTTACAAATACAATGATTTCTTTTAAAAAATCAGTCCACAGTAAGCTCTGATTATGTGTCCCTTGTATTAAGGATACAAACAGACAAAAGAAGTATAAATAGTCTCGGCCTTTAGGGAGCTTATATTTCCGAATGGGGGAGATACTATGTATTACATGTAAGATACATATAAAGTAGATGTAAGTAACCTTAAAGGGGAGACAGTAGCATAGTAGCTGGAGGGACAGGGAAAGACTTCTTGCAGAAGCTGAAACTTAACCCAAGTTTTTTGAAGCAAGTCAGAAATTATAAGAAGTGGAGCTAAGGCGGAAAAACATCCTAGCCAGGAGGGACAGCTAGGGCAAAGTTAGGAGACAGTGTAGCACGTGCTGTATGAAGACAGCAAAAAGCCCTGTATGGCCGGACTACAGAGTCCGTGGAAGGGAGTGCAGGATACGTCAAAAGGGGCAAACTTTCCAGGATTTTCAACACCCACAAGTTTACATTTGGTCCTGGAGAGGATAAAAAGCCAATGGAGTATACTGAGTTCCAGGAGAGTAACACAGCCCCAGGGACCTAGTAGAAATTTCTTTGGCAGCTACATAGAGGATAGATTGGAGTGGAAAGAAACCTTAGTTTGGGAGACCAATATAGAAGTTCAGAGTAGGGGTGGGTTTAGGGTGAAAAATAATGAAATGCTTAGAGGCCATCTAGTTCAAAATGTCCAGTGGACATTTGGTGATGCAGGATTGACTGGAGCTTAGGAGAAAGACTAGGGCTAGATAAATAAATCTCCATGTAGAGATGATAATTGAACCCAAAGGAGCTGTTGCCTTGGCTAAGTAAAAGAATACAGAAAAGAGGGGAGGGCTTGAGTTATACCTACAGTTAGAAGATACAACAAAGAAGGCTGAGGAATGGTCTGAGAACTAGAAGAAATCAGTGATACAAAACCCTAGGATAGTAGTGTCAAATGCTGCAAAAAAGTAAAATGTTGAGAAGAATGAAGATGGAGAAAAGACCAAAAAAATTTGTTTGCTATGTTTCAAAGCCCATATGTTATATAATTCATGTGATTTATTCATACACACATACACCCTTGTTCCTACCTAGAAGCTAATTTATACACAGTTCAAACAAATTTGGTTACCTTGTTCCCTAGTCTGCAAGTTAGAAAGAGTAACAATTCCAATTTACATAGTATTTTAAAGTTTGTAAATTAATTTTTACTGTTACCTTTTGCTTTTACACCACTTACATTTCCTGATATAACCCTGTCTTCCTCCAATTCAAATATAAAAATTATATATTACATAGGGGCCCTTGAGAAAATACAAAGTTAAATCAGACATGGTGCCTGCAATCATTGAACAGTCTAGTGGGGAGAATGCTATTAAAATACAAGTAAATATAATACAAAATAGATCATGTTAAACATCTAAGTGAAATGCACAGAGATTTCTGTACAAGGTGTAAGGAAATATATCATTCTGAATGAAAGGATTAAGGAAGACTGTGGAGAATGGCATTTAAACAAGCTTTTGAAGTATGGGCAGAATTTCAACTGACAGGTTTGGGAAGGGAAGATTTCTAGATAGAATAGCATATGTAAGACATATGAAGTGTATTTGGATGTGTATAAGAGACATTTAATTTTGATTCAAACACAAAATATGTTGAAGGGAATAGTGTGAGATAAGGCTGGAAAGGTAAGATTTCTGTGGCAGCAGATTGCAAAGAGCCTTGAATGCCAGAATAAGAGTTTTATTTTTATTCCATCCATGCTAGAAAAGTAATGAAGGTTTTTCAATAGGCATGTGTATGACATGATCTGACTTATGCATAAAGGAGATTAATTTGGTATCTGCATGAAGGCAGTTGAAAGAAAGAAATATTAGAAGCAGAAAGACCCATTAAGAGACTATCATAATCATAAATGTGGTGGCAGTGAGAATAGAATGGAATTGAATTATGCAAAATATTATGGAGGTTGAATCAATAGGACTTGGCAACTGAACTGAAATTAGAAGTGAAGGAGAGAAAGAACAAAAATAGTATTTTTTAAGGTACTGTAAGACAAATGGTCAAATAGTGTGTGCATACGTGCATGTGTGCGTGTGCGTGTGTGTGCGTGTGCATGTGTGTGTGTGTATTTATCCTTCATTGCGAAAGAAGACCGTGCCATCAGAGAAATGATGACATGATTTGCACTTGACTTTGTTTTGAGTGAGGGAGGGCTGCGCAGGTCACCAGCCTCACTTCCCCTCCAGAGCCATCTGAATCCAGTGACCAGGTATCCATCAGGATGACTGAATAGTACATTCAGAAGAAGAAGTAAATTTAGTTTGAATGGGGAAGTAAGAGGTTCAATTTTTAACAGATTGCATCTGAGGTGCTGGTAGGATATCCAGACAGAGATAAATGATGACTGAAAATTCAGACTCAGTAAAGATATCAGGTCTGAGTTATTTGCAAAGGAGAATTATTTTAAGCCATGAAAGTTAATTCTATTGCTGAAACTGTACTGAGAGAATAGAACAGAAAGAGAAAGAATAGAAAAGTGCCATGCACAGAGAACCTTGGAGCAAGTATACCTCAATGAATCAGGTAGAGAATGAGGAACTGGCAGGAAAGTTAGAGAAGAACCAGAAGAGGAGATCATATCCAGAGGATGGAGGTGATTACTAGTGTCAAATGCTGCAGAGGGGTCAGGGAGGATAAGGACTGAAGTAAGATCATTGGATTTGAACTTAGGAAATCACTGATGATCTTAGAGAGAGCTATTTTGAGAAAATTATAGATCAAGAACTAGGAGAGAGCTCAGACTCTGTCCAGTCTACTTCAAGTCCCTTCATTTTTTTTTTTTGAGCGGTAGAAACACTGTATTAAAGACCTAAAAATACAAACATTATATAAATATAATTCAGCTCAAATTAACTGTTGAAATTTTATACAGATAAATGAGATAAAAATTACATTACTTTGTCAAAGTAAAGAGAAACTCATGGTTTTCATCAGTGCACTAAAACGCTATCGATGCCGGAGGTACTGTACAACTTTGTAAAAGAGTTCAGATCATGTTATCTAAAAAGATTAAAATAATTTTGTTCTGGAGAATGATTTGTTCAGGTATTCAAGCAGTTAAGTAACCAAAACAAAATAAAATACAATATTGGAACCATTTCCAGAAGAGTCTCCAGGTAACTTATCTAAATACTTCCAGGCCTTACTATTTGGTAAGCTGCAAGAACAGAGTATGAAATGAAAAGTGCCCACCCAGGTGGGGGAGCCCCCCCTCTTAAGAAAAAACAAACCTGATTTTTCATAAACTTGGTGTAGAAAGCCCACATCACTAACAAGCATCTAGATGATCAACCTTAGTGTGGGCCCCAACAATCTGGGAGAGCCCCTCTCAGGTTCCAGCACTGGTTCTAATACTGCCCAAGAAGCTGAATACAGAGAGCACTTGTAACAGACCGCTGGAGACCTCAGGCGCTAATTAATGCACATTGTGCATGCACAACAAAAAAAACGCAACCAAGCCTTATCTAGGAAAAGAAAAACAAACCAGGAACTCAAAATATTTTCATTACTGAAAAAATTGGTAAATGTAGACAAATAGGTAAAAAAAAAAGGCAAACATCACATGAATATAAGTTTTTATAGTCTGTTTAAAATTCTCCTAGAAGTTATATTGGAAATTCCACGAAGGATTTATTTAAAATAAAATGAAACTTTTTTTGAAGTAAGTTCATTGTGCCTTATCTGGTGTTCAATTAATAGTTCTGCAAAGTCCAATACAATTGCTTAGTAAATTAGTGCAACGTGAAATCTGTTGGAAGGAGATCAAGCATGTAATCACATCAGATCAAATCCAGGACTCCAGATAGAGGGGGGTCAGCTTGTCATCCCTTTAAAATGTGTCTGTCCCTTTCTGGATGCACACAGCCTGAACCAACCTCACCACCCCAAGAGACAGACCTACCCTTTCCTACTGTGTGCCTCGCGCATTTCCTGGCCGTCTGAAAGCAAACTTTGAAGGAGACTCCACCTCCAGCAGCATCTCCCCTACTGCCGGAAACCCATTCATTGTACAGATGAGGAAACTGAGCCCCAGGGAGTTTACTGTCTTACCAAAGGTCTCAAAGACCCTAAGTTTAAGATGTGGGTCTGGAACCCTGGAGAAAGGTCAGTATGGGAAATATAAATTTGAGAGCCATCTGAATATAAATTTAAGTTTTGAGAGTGAGTGATCTTGCCATGAGAGAAGAGACTATAAGGAGAATAGAAGGCGGACAAGGCTAGAACATTAAAAGAAAAATTTGTGGAAGAGAGAAGTAAGTTGATTAGACAGCTATGAAAAGAAAAAAAAAGGAGTCGTTGTAAGAGTCAAAAGAGTAGAACATATCTAGAAAAAGGCAGTAGTTGACTGTTTCAGATGCAACAGAAAGGTTAAAAAAGATACTAAACGAATGGGGACCTTCAGAAGAAAAGTTTCAGAAGAGTTGTGGAGAAGCCAGATTGCAGTGAGTTGAACGGTGATTGCATAGTGAGAAAACAGAGGCCGTAGTTAGGTTTTTCAATAAGTTTAGCAGTAAAAGGGAGGAGAGGAAGGAGAGATAATAGTTCAAAAAGTCATGAAAAGGTTTTTTAGGACCAAGGATTCTTGAGCACATTCCTATCCCAAACTGGAGAACATTCATATTGCTCTCTACTTGGTATCCAGGGATCAATTCAGTTCCATTCTGCCTCCTTAGTGTGGCTAAGGTAGGAGGAAAGGGGAGAAGGGAAGAGATATTATTAATCCACATTCTGGGTTTGTTTTTTTAAATCTGAGATCCATGAACACAATTTAAAAATATTTTCAAAAATTTTATAATTATTTCAATATATTGGGTTCCTGTGTAATCCTATGGATTTTTTCTTTTCTGCACTTAAAACCATTATTCAGAGAAAAGGTTTACAGCCTTCACCAAATTGCCAAAGGAGACCATGATACATTTTTTAAGATGTTAAGAATCCTTGATCTACAGGCAAACACATCATCTGGAAACAGTGAAAAGGGAGGCTCGGGGTTATATATAAGGCTATAATATCTCCTATCTTTTGCTTCCTAGTTGTTATATTTTTCCTCTTACCATTTCTATAACTAAATGGGAAGAAGAAAGCATAAACACACAGGCTTAAAAGAGAAATCCCCCCCACAATGGTACAACCACATTGTAGCTAGTGAACAAATGGAAGTCCATGACAAATGATAACAATAAGAACCCGACATTTTCAGAATGCTGGATTTCCTCAGGAGAACTAATTGCAGGAAAGAAAAATCATATTTCTATTTGTTCTATGACTCATGAATGGGAGAGAGTGCAAGAAAGAGAAGCCCATATTTTTTTTCTTCTTGAAAGCCCTATGAAACAAAACATTTCCCAAGTCTGACTGATGTTCTAACACTCATTCAAATATGGTAGGATAAAACTCTATGCCCTTTACATCAGTTGGTCCCAAATTTAACAATTTCCAGTAGTTTTTTTCTTCTTAAGACATTTGGCAGGCTTTTCAACCCTGAGCAAGTTATTTAACATGTCAGCCTCTTCATCTGCAAGATGGGAATGATGATAAGCAATGCGTTATTGTGAAAATCATAGGAGATACTAAATACAAAAAATTTTGCCAACCTTAAAGCACCCTGTGTTAGCTTCTATTGTAATTATTTTGAGAGAGTGAAAGTATTTAAAGCAGTAAGTGGTGAGATGTCAGTACTGATCTCTCTCTCTGTGAACCTCCCAGAGGACTCTTTTCTCACTTTTCCTATGCAGGCATCATAGACTGTTCTGTATCATTTGTATACGCCTCCTGTCTCAATACTAGTCTGTAAGTTCCTGAAAGCAACAGTCAGGTTGAATGAGTTCTATACTTGGAGTCTTAGGACTTTAATTGGGATTCCTGGGTCTTGTCATTTCCTGTTTTCTGTGGTCTTGGACAAGTTGCTTACCTTCTTTAGATCTCAGTTTCCCCATCCATAAAATAAGGGAGGTTGGGGGGAAGGGTGGACCAGATGACCTCTGAGGTACCTTCTAGCTAGAAAGCTGTGGGCTTATGGTCCAACAAAGTCAAAAACTATGTCTTACCTAATCCTTGAATCTCTCCCAGTAGCTAACCAATATTCTATATACAATTAGCACTAAAGAAGCATTTGTTGAATTAAATTACATCTTTCCTTTCTGACAATACTTACAGTACTTACACTTTGTACCACAACATGAAACATTTATTTACTTATTGTCCTGTATTGTTCTACAGTTGATGCAAGGATATACATCTTATTTCCCAAACTGGAATAAACCCTTAGACATCAGGAACAATGTTTACTTCTTTAGGAATCCTCCTCCCTCCCTCCTCCCCCCACCCCTCCTCCATGCCTAATTGTATGAGTACGTCTTGTTAAATGAATAGTCGTTATCAATGATAATCAAAGGGATGTACTTTAACCAATATTTATTAAGTGCATATAAAAGTGAGGAGCTATTCTAGACACTATGAATACAAGACAGAAACAGAGCCTCTTCCATCAAGGAGCTTCTATTCAAGGGGTATATAAAATACGCTTCTCCCATTTCTATCAGAGTACCCACTCACATCTGCCACTTTGAAGTTTAACAAAAAACAAACTTTTTTTTTTTTAACAAATTCTGACAATGCCTCCTACCATAGCTTCCCTGGGTAATCATACAACTTTTCCAAAAGAATATTCGAGATGAAGGGACAATCTGGAACAGAACAAGAATGGGATCTTGTGGATCCCAAGACTCAGCAGGAGGTGCTAGTGGTGAGTATGGGATGTGTTACTGAGTTGAAGGAGAGAAGAAGCAACTAAGAGTGACTTATAAATCTCTCTGGAAATGTCAGCCTCGTTTGTGTAATCCAAATAGTTTCCAGAACTTCTCTAAGAAGTCTACCTTACAAGTTTACAATTATTGGGATTATTTACAAGATCAAGACTATTGAGGATTTGGTCTCTTTTTACCTGTAAAAATACTTTCAGAAACCTGTCTTCATGTCCCTCAGGTGAAATTACTGGTCCCCTGGAAAGGGAATTCACAGGATCTGCTGGAGGAGAGCCAAACTGAAGAAAGCAGCAGACAAACCAAAAGAGAAAGCAGAAGGTGACAAGAGTCATCTTGCTGGAGGAAAAGAGAAGTGCTGAGTTACACAGAGGAGTGGAGGGGAACCAGGAACACAGGAGAACTGATAGAATGAGATCTGAGTGGCAGGAAATAGAAGCCATGGAGGACAGTATTAGTAGTGAGACAATCCCCATCTCATGGGAGGTAAGGAAACTGCAGGGGAGAAATGAAGGAGAACAACAGATGGCAGTGGCAACAGGGAACATTTAGTTACTGGAAGCGTCTGCTGATAAGGGCAAAGGAGAGAGCTGCTGAGAGCAAACAATATGACAAAGGCAGAGAAATCACTGATTTAATGTAAAGTCCTTGAATTCATGCACTATTATATTTTTGTCTTTATGTGTCTGGTGCCTGGCATATAATAGTCAATATATTCTTGATGATTGATTTATTGAAGGAAATAGCAACTAGAAGAACAAGGGCCAGTTGCTCCCACTGGGCAGTAATACAAATAATGATAATAATAGTAAGTGTAGATGATATGTCTATAACTCTTTAAAGTTTGGCAAGCATAATATATACGTTATATTATTTGGTAACCACAAAAACTCCAAGTATTCAAAGTCAATCTAAGTCCTAGGGCACAAACATTATCCAAGTCATCAGAGGAGGGCTATTCATTGTTTCTTTTGGGGGGCTCAGAGGTAAGTCCTCTCTGTTTCCACTAATTGAATTAAAGAACACTGATCACTGTTTATGTTATGAGCTCTGTGAGTCCCTATGCTTTAAGGGCAGCCAGTAACTATCCATGGGGAAGTGTCTTACTGAGTTCCCAGATCTTCTTGGGGGGAAAATTGAGCCAAAAAAGTTGAGTTCTCCAAACTATATCTGGGTCCTTCTTGTCAGGAGGGAGCTTCCAACACACGGTTATAATAGGTTCAACAAATATCAACTCAATTCCCACTGAATGCAATATACCATACCAAGCTATGGAAATGAGGATACAGGGAGTGGAAACAAGATGGTGGAATAAAAGGGAACTTATTTGACAGGCTCTCCCAACACTCCCAACTAACATTTTTAAAGCATGTTGAATCAAATTTTAAGTGGTATAACCAACAAAAAGTCAGAGTGAGTCATTTTTCTGGCCCAGTTCAGCTTAGGACAGAAAAAAAGGTCTATATCAGTTGGATGAGGATAGGCCAAGTGCACAGAGTTGCAGAAGTAACACCAGCTGTGGGCCTTGGAGGGAGCAGTAGCAGCTGTCCCAGGAACACTCACTACCCAGAGGCAGTAATGGGATTGAACACCTAGTCAAAAAGAGCTTACAAAGGACCCTTTTTCTGACACTGGGTACAGAACCAGGCATCATTGGCAACTCCATTGCCAACTACCCAGATTTGGGTCATAGCTTCAGGGTGGATAAGAGCACTTATGGTCACAAGAGAGCAGGGGACCCTGTAAGGGTAAGGACCAGAGCACAAACCAGGAGAGCAGTGGCCACACCTGTCCCATCATACCATCTTGGAAATACCAAAAACACCGAAAACAACAGGACACTGAAGCTTGGGACAGATACCACTATTTCCCTTTCTCCTCCCATCCTGATAAACAGAGGCTAATTCTGATAAAAATTCAAAGTCAAGAAATAATAGTCTAGGAAAATAAATAAACTCTCTCCAAAATATTGTTCATAAAAAGCTACTATGGTGACTGGAAAGCTCAAAAAGACAAACACAGAAGAAGCCAATGATATGTAAACATCTATAAGCAAAGACTCAAGGAGAAAGATGCAGATTGGACTCAAGCCTAATAAGAATTCCTAGAAGAGTTCAAGAAAAAGATAAAAACTGTAAAAAAAAAATAATAACCAAAATAAGAGCAGTATAGGGAAATTTAGGAAAGGAAATGAGAGTGATGCAAGATAATTTTGAAAAAAGGATTAACAGCTTGATTAAAGAGACACAAAAAAACAGTGAAGAAAATAATACCTTAAAAAACGGAATTGGCCAAATAGTAAAAAAAGGTACAAAACCTCACTGAAGAAAATAGTTTCCCCCAAATTAGAATTGATTGAGTGGAAGCTAGTATTCCATGGGACATAAACCAATAACAGAGTCAAAAGAATAAAAAAAAGAAGAAAATATTAAATATCTCACAGAAATGAGGATATAGAATTGAAATAGGCAAAGAAACTAGACTATTTCTCTCTGGGTTCCCTTCTCCCCCAATTCCCTTTTACACTCACTCACACACACTCACTTTCTCTCTCCCCTGCTTCTCCTCCTCCTCCTCCTCTTCTTCTTCTTCTTTTTCTCTCTCTCTCTCTCTCTCTCTCTCTCTCTCTCTCTCTCTCTCTCTCTCTCTCTCTCTCTCTCTCTCTCTCTCCCTCTCATTGAAAGGGAGCTTGTAAGTTTCCAATTCTCCACCTCAGCATTTCTCAAACTACACTTAACAGAGAGTTTCTCAAAGAAATTGAATGGGTTCCTAGAGGAATCAATTGTAATGGCAGACTAACAATGCCATCTTTGCTATTAGTGTGTCAGTCACAAATAATATATCATTTCAATTCATGTGGAGGATGATTACTGAAATCCAAGATTCTTACTGGTCTAGAATCAAACATTGAACTTGCCCAGTAATGTATGACATGGACTCAGTTCCTAGTCTTTGTGTGTGTGTGTGTGTGTGTGTGTGTGTGTGTGTGCTTAAATGGTATCCAGCTATATTTTTAGATTTGTTTTGTTTTTACAAAAAAAGATTTAGAGTAGAATTTTACAGAAGTTGGCACCATTAATAGATGGTATTTTAAAATAACAAATATATTTTATTATAAAATTTTTCCAAACTGTTTTTAAAAAGTAAAGGATTCTACCCCTACCAAAAAAATTGAAAGACCACTGTCCTAACAGACTCAACATCACTGACCAGTGACCATCCAGCCTTGGTTTGAACTCCAGTGATGGGGACCTTAATACCTCATTACCTCCTGAGGTAACCCATAGCATTTCATGACATATCTGTTAGGAAACTTCCTTACTGTGAACCAAAATCTACCCTCTTGTACCTTCAAAAGAGTGTTACTTCTAACATTTTGAGCCATGCAAAAGTAACCCCATTTCCACATGATAGTCCTCTTTAAAATACTTAGGTAGGTATTCTTTTCCTAGCTTAACAACTAAGTCTAATGGTTCAAGTCCTGGACTGAGTAAGCACAAATTATTTGATGTTTATCTTTTGATAGATTAACTGTAACCTTCTCTCTGCCAATGCAGCTCAGCAACTGTTTTGCACCTCATAGTCTTACAGATATGTGAAAGCACTAAGGGTTTTACTGACTACCCAGGGTCCTAAAGTCTCATCAATAGTCACAATTTCTCTGTGAGTGGGATCAATATCCATTATATAATGAGAGAGAAAAGAGATTTTTGCTTATTAAAAAAACAAATTCAATGTTAAAAATATACTGTGCCATAAGATTTCAGATTCTAAATTAAAGTGATTAAATTCAAATGACCCTAATTAGTGAAATGCATTAACTTTCACATGTCTTTGTGAAGTATTTGAGTGCCTGGGTTGTAATAACAGTAATAGCAACTATAGTAAATATTTCTAATATATATCTGTGATAAGGAAAGGTGTCTTCATAAATGGGGGCTTTTCCCATTTAAAGTAAACACAATAAAGTTTTCTATTACTATGGGAGAAACCTGATGAAATTCATTGCAGAAGCAAACTAGTTTTGTATTAATATCTCTCCTTGGCAGAATCATTTCCTGCAGAATAGCTGCATTTGATTTATTTTATGATGAGCAGAGTACCCTTTCCTCATGCCCTGGAGAAGCTCTAGGGAAAAAAAATACTTTACTATGAAAATTCATTTAAATTCAGAGTTGAAATCAGTTCTTTCCTACTCTGCCCCTCCTCTTGAAACATGCAATTTAACTAAATTAGAAATTTAGCTCAGTTCCAAGTTATCTCTTCATCTTACATAAGCCAACAATGAAACCCTCTGAACAATCTATAGCCAAACATCACAAAAGGAGGTAAAATATGAGATCAACTGATCAGAGAGATACCAAAGAGGCACACAGACAGCAGGCTCACCTTGGATCCTTAGGAAAACCAACTAGCACAGCTGGAGTCAACAAAACTCTCAAGAAAGTTGAAGAGATTTATTTGACTTCTAAAGGGTTTTGTATTGAGAAGAATCAGGTAAAAAAAAATGCCCTCTTTAAAATGTGAAAATGAAACTTTTTGGATATGAAAGGATTGACATAGAAAAGATGATTCTGAGGGATTTTTATTAAGGTCAGGGGAACTTTGATGTGATATTATTGGTGAGGTAAGAAAACTGAAATGGAGCCTTTCCCAAGCCGCTGTCTTCCTGGGAGAGTATCCTCTTCTCCTTTATTTCAAAATCCTAACTCGTTTTCCCTCATCTCGTCTTCCTTTACTTGAGTCTGTGATGAAAAAGTTGTACTCCTTACCAAAGTCAACCCCCTACTGGCACCCCCAATTCTTTGTCTATTTCTTTTTCCTCTTTTACCTTCAATTAATATTTTTCTTTCTATTGGCTCTTTTCCTGTTTAAAAACACAATCCAGCCTATTCCATCTTTGACTGAAATGCTCACAGGACTCTGCTATCTCCTTAGCTATCTATTATCTTGTATCTCTCCTTGTTTACACTGATAAATTTCTTGCAAGAATCGCTTAAACTGGCTGCCTTTACTTCCTCATCTCACTTCTCAAACTCTTGCAATCTTTTCTATCTCAGATTACCAATAACTTCTTAAACACTGAGTTCTTATTTTTCTTGATGTCTCTGCAACTTTTGATGCTACTGACCATTCATCCTTTCTCCTAGCCAACCTTTCTCTTTCCATGCTAGTACTTTCTCCTGGTTCTCCTATCTGTCTGATCTCCCTCTTTCTGGGCAAATTACTTAACCTCTGTGAACCTCAGTTTCCTCATCAATTAAATGAGAAGTTTGGACTAGATGACTCCGAAGTCCCTTCTAGTCCTGATTCTATGACTCCATGATTCTCAGTATCCCTTGATCCTTTGCTGGATTCACTTCTTTCCCTTAAAGCAAGTTTTTCTCAGGGTTCCATTCTCAAACCTCATCCTTTATATTTCCATATGTTGTTATCAATTTCCATGAGTTCAGGTATCTCTCATATACAGAAGACATATTCGTAGATCTAGTTTGAATCTCTCTAATTCCAGTCATGAATAGTCAGTTGTCTGATAGATATTACCTCCTGGACGCCCCATAAACAGCTCAAACTGAACATGTCCAAATGGAACACAACATTTCCCCCATGTTCCCTCCAAATTACCCTTTTCCTATAGGGGCTACTAGTTTCTCAGGCTTATAGGCTAGGAGTCACCTTTATCCTTCCCTCTCCCTCAGTGTCCACATCAAATTAGTTGCTAAGTCTTATTGATTCTACTCCATCAGCCTCTCTCATATCTGTCCCCTTCCTCTTTCCTTACACAACCAGTACTCTAGCTCAGGTTCTCACCTCTCATCTACACTGTATTATAATTGTCTCCTGATTATAAGCCTCTCTCCTCCCTAATCCATCCTTCCTGAAACTGCCAAAAAGCCCTTCCTGAGGCACAGTTTTGACAATGTAAATTTCCCTCAAAAATTTAGTGGCACCCCATTGCCTAAAAGATAAAATACAAACTCCTCTGCCTGCATTTAAAGACCACCACAGTCTGTCTCCTATTTCTCTTTCTAGTCTTAATGCATTATAATCCCATTCACAAACTCTGTATTCCAGCCTCTCCTTGATATGTCATGTCCTAGATCCAAGAATTAATTCCCTACCCAGTCTCAATGCTTTCTCAGCTCAATCTCTGTCATCTCTTAGGTCTCAGGGCAGGTACCCACCTGTCTGTGAAAACTTCATAGATCCTGAGAGTAGTCAATGCTCTGTCCTTTCTATATTTATTTGTGGATGAGTTATGTCCTACCCCTATTAAAAAAGAAATTCCTTCAGAGTAGGGACCATTTCATTTTTGCCTCTGTATCCTCGGCACCTGGCATGGTGCTTTGCATATATTAGGCATTTAAATGTCAAACTGAACTGGAAATATCACAAAATAAGTAAGAAGCAGGTACACATTATTTTTTCAATTTTGTTTTCAAAATTGCCATCATATCTCTTACCTCATTTTTTTCCTCACAACAAGCCCATGAAGAAGGTACATCTTTATTATTAATTCAAGTTTATTTAGATTTAGAGATGAAGAAATTGAGATTCAGAGAGGCTAACTAGTTTATTTCAAGTCTCCCAGAAACCAAAGGATGTTAGTCCCATCTCCATGATCTCAGTGGTCTTTCTATCATGATACAAAGGAGAAACCAAAGTTGTTATTAACAAAAAAAGGTTCCTCAGTTGCCCAGAATGCTACAGGGAAAGTTAAGACCATATCCCCAGTTACATCATGCTCCAATGCTCCCTAAATAATCAAATAGCTCTTTACCATAGCCTAATCACAAGGAATGGGTGAGTCTAGATGGACCAGGCTGTCTTATATTGGGAGATATTCTCTGTTAGAAATCTGCAGTTCATGAGACTCTTTAATCTTCAGTGTTCCAGAGTTCCTCATCTCTTAGAGTCAGGAAATATAACATAAACCCCAAAGTAACTACATTTTATTCTATGCTGTTCATTAAAAAAAAAAAATTGCTACTTTTTCATCTCTATAGGTATTGTAGCATAGTGAATAGGAAGATTCAAGAAGACCTAAATTCCACTTCTCCATTTGACACATACTGGCTGTGTGATCCTGGGCAAGTCATAACCTCTCATTACTCTAGGAAACTTTCTAAGACTATGAGTTGAAGAGAAAATTTCAACCTACGTTGACAGAGAGAATTTCCTTATCTGAGTTCCCTATATAAAAAAATCAGAAGTCTGGGTACTATCCAGATAAAATATATGTGAGGATGATGTAAGGCTCATTTGAAGGTATCCCTGATGAAAATGTGAAAAGGAAACAAGAATTTCTCAAATATTTCCTAAAGAAGAATGAATATTCACAGGCACATTGCTGAAAGAGGTCTACAAACATAAAATCCTGTTTTGTTTATTGGTTTTTGATTGCAAACACAAAAATCATCTGACTTGGCAAAAAAAAAAAAACCACAAAAAAAACGGTGCAGATTGAAGAGACGTCCCTGATCAAGGTCTTGTCCATGGATGTATAAAGAACACGCAACCACAGACATCATTTTGGTGTACAATCCTCTAGGTAGGAACAAGTGAATTGAGAACCACCAAAGGTTTTTTCCAGTGTCATAGAGGAGGTCCTATTCAAATTCCAAGTGAAAGAGAAATTTTTTGTCAACAGTGAGTTTCTCAAAATGCTCCTATTTGCTTTGAAATTGCATTAAGAATATTACAGGACTTCCTCAATGAAATCTGTGCTCACTCGAAACAGATCAACAATCCAAACATGAAAAAAAAATACATAGATGAGGGATACAAATGATTTGCAGTTGGGTTCATACCCCCATTAGGTTACTTCATAAGTACATATTACCTTGTACTCACCTTTGTATTCAACAAATCCCATTCAACAAAATTTTATTACATACCTACTATTATTACATGCCTACTTTATTACATAACTACTAGGTCCTGATGGCAACAAAGAGAAAAATTAAATAGCCCTTTCTCTCAAGGATCTGACATTCTAAGGAGACAAGGAGCTGGGGTGAGAAGTAAACAGGAAGAGCTTAGGCTGGATTATGTAGACCTTTCCTTACCTTCAACTGCTTTCTGCTGCAAAAGCCCATTTATTTACATCAAAATTCTTCTATTGGCTACAAATTCTGTTGTATGACAAAATCGTGGAATAACATATTCTTTTCAAAGAATCAAAATTGCAAGTTAACAAAATGGCAGTGGAAAGGTCCATGGTGGGTGTAAGTAGGCTTAGGAAAATTAATGCAAAAGACTTTATCACATGTAAAACTGAAAAAAAAAAATGAGCTGGGCAGATCATGTGTTAAAAGTAAGAGATAACATATGATAAGCCAGCATGCTTTCCTAGTGTCTCTGAAAACCTGAAAGAAACTTAAGACCTCTAACATTTTGGATCATGCCTCTGTGGAAGATTCATGAAAAGCCAGGGAAAAGTGATATAGTATGAGATGATATGCGTGGGTTGTGATCTACTTTAAGAGTCAGATAGTGTAATGGATAGAATACTGAGCCTGGAGTCAGAAAGACCTTAGTTCATATCCAGCTTCAGATGTGTCATCTTGTGCAAATCACATAACCTGTTTGCCTCAGTTTCCTCATCTGTAAAATGGGGATAATAATATCATTTACTTTCTAGGTAAATATCAAATTAGATAAGATTTGTAAAGTGTTTACCACATTGTCTGGCAAAGAATAAGAGCTAACTACTGCTGTAGTTGTAATCATCATTGTCACTGTTATATTAGTGGAGGAAATATCCTTCAAAATATCAGTATAAATAATGGCATTGTGATGCTTCTCATACCATTCACTACCATGTACTTTAAGGCAATAATCAAGTCCTTCTCAACTTTCTCTTCTGTATAACAAAGAAGCCTGGACTTTTCACCATGAAAAAATTAATTTAAATTTTAAAAAATTTAAAACATTTTAATTTCAAACAAAAATTTAAACATTTCACAGAAATTCAGAGTTGGAAGAGGCCACTAAGTTCAGTTGGTACCTGAAAAGGCATCTCTTCTACATGATCCCCTATGAGCTGCCATCTTGTTAGTCCGCAGGATCATAGATCCTCATAGAAGGGACCTCAAAAGCCATCAAGTTCAACCTGCTCATTTTATGGATAAGGAAGCCCAAAGAGGTGAGAGATGGGGATCCCATTACCTCCTGAGGCAGCCCACTTCCCTATTGGACACATAGTATATAGGTTCATAGAAGCCCGGATCTTGGGATGGAGGAGACCTCAGGAGCCACCTCTCCAATCCCTTCATTTTACACATCAAGTGATGGGCTCTAGGAGCTTAATTAACTTGCCCAAGATATCATACAAATAGTAAGTATTAGAAGCAGGATTTAAACACATCCAGATCTAGGGCTTTTCCTACTTTAGCATGCTGTCTACCTTTCTTCATATTTTACCCACTGACCTCAGGAACTAAGGAGGAGAATTCTAATCCTTATTTTACCTGAGAGATTTTCAAAGCCATAAAACAATGATCATCTCCTCCCCTCCCATCTTCTCTTTTCCAGATGAAACTGAAAATAATAGATGATGCTAGTATTTAAGACATGGCCAAATTCTTAATTAGAACATTTCCTGGCATAATGTTCAATGTTCTCCCCATCCTTGTCACTCTCATTTGACCCCACTCTCATGTGCAAATAGCTTTATCAAAATGGGAGGGGGACCAGAATTGAGCACATGTGTCTCAGTGTGTTTAGACTGAGCAGAGTAACAAAGGACTGCTCGCTGCCTATATCAGATCCCCTGCCTCTCTTGATGCAACCTAAGGTTGTTCTGGCTTTTTTTATTAACCGATAATAATTATATCCAACAGTGTGGAACAATTATATTTTATAATTATAATTTTATAATCTATTTAAAGTTTGTAATTTATAAAAATATAATTTATAATTTATTTAAAAGTTTATAATTTTATAATTATATTTTTATTATTAGTTATATAAAACCAATGATAATTATATTCAATAGGGTGGAAAAAGAGACTGTGAGGTTTGATAGGATGTTTCAATTGTATAAAATGAAGTGCATCCAATTACTTTTATTTAGTGTTTGCGCTCATTTGAAATCCTCCATATTCACCCTAGTCCCTGCATCCCAACCCCTCTTTTGCTGTTAGCTCTTCCAAAGCACCTTCTGACATCCATCAGTGGGACCTATCTTCTCCAATGCCATTAAGCTGAATTGCCTTTGAAAAACCTTCTTTATACCTTCTCCTCTTAGTAGTTTTTCTAAGGAAGAAAGGACAGGAACTGGTTGTGTGTGATAGAGAATCTGTAGCCCCTGGCAAATCTGTTATCTCTAGCCATGGTAGGCTGGGAAAGGTTGATTTGAGTCATTGCTTTGCAGGGAGTGAGTTCATTGAATTTTTTTTCCTGGAAGATGCCAATCTCTTTCCTCCTATTCCAAGCAAGGATATAAAAATCACTTTTTTAAAAAAAATCTACGAATGACTCAAAGCAAAAATGTGAGTATTCAGGACCACAACTGTTCTTTCCTCCCTCTAGAAGGCTTTGGCACTCACTTTCCCCTTTCTAAAATCATCTTACAGTGGTTTCATTCTGTGCTTTCATTATTCTCAGTTTCCTTAAACCCTGTTTTCTAAGGTATAAATCAGATGCTTTCTTGGACTTCCATTCAGATAGCTGGGCTGCTTGGACAAGAGTGGTGGAATATGGGAGGGGAGAGGATAGCCTTTTTCTCTTCCAGCTATTAGAAAATTTCTTGTTTTCATGTGTGTTCCTAAATATTCTAAGCTACAGGGGAGAAAATAAAATTCATATCCTGGGAAGATCCAATTCCATTTGACAATGGAATTGTCAACAGTAAGTACCCCCTCATACACAACGGAGGCCTGCTATCACAGGTTCTTAGGTCTGCATTTATAAAACGAAAGGCAACTTTTGAGGGGTTAACTATCTCCTTTAATCAAGCACATATATCATTCACCTAGTTCAGGGGAAAAAGTCAGCACCCTGAACTTCAGAGAAATCATAGATCAACAGACATGGTTTCTAACTGTCTGACCATATTCAGTACATATATCACAAATCAATAGACAGGTCCAACCATCTAACCACAGCCGCCAGAAAGGGAAGCACCAACATCTGGGTTTTGAAAGCCTGGAGTCTCTTTAGAGGCTTCCCAGAGGCTCATCTGGCCAAACAAAACACTTGCAGTCAGTAAACCTCAAAGTAAAACCTCAAGTCGGAGTATTTAGGGCATCACAGCCCTTGAGAACCAGTGCCTCATTAACAAAAGGTGTGGGCCTTCCTAAAAATTTTCCCAGGTGGGGAAGATCTTTAATCATATTAAAATAATTAACAATACAAAACACCTATACAATTTCTAGTTAAAGAAACTCTTGTTTCTATACTTTACTCCTTTGTAAAGACTCTTGGTTGATAAAGGCAAGACTCAATCAGAGGCACTTGATTATACTAAAACAAAAACAGCAAAAGATCCTACTTTACTTGCCATTAAAAGGAATTATAACGAAACTGATCAAATACATGAACTTATTAGGGACTATGCCTACATCACAAAGAGACCAGGCTCTGCTCTGGATTTAGGTGAGCAGGGCTGCACTTCCTTAGTGAGCTAAGCAATCTTCTCCCTCTTCACTACACTTCTGACTTCAGACATGGAATAGGTCACAGCCTGCCTCCTTCATAGACTTCCCAACTAGAAAATAAGGCTAGAGTAAGTCTTAACATTGCTAAGTTTGACCCACTTCATAGCAATACAAGTTGGACAGTTGAAAGTTTACACAAATAAACTTTGAAACTGATCACGTCTTTCTTTTTACTGTTACTAACATTTTCTGTTACTCTACCTGGACTTGTTCCCCAAAGGTAGGCATAGTCCCTTCCCCTCCCAATCCATGAGAGACTAAAGCCCTGGCTATGGAAGAACAATCCTTACTCCCCAAAGTCCAGTTGTTTTCTCTCTCCAGTGCTATCTACCTAATGTCCCTCTCTAGATCTGACCTTACCTTTCATGGTGTTCTCTGGAATACCTTCTCCATAATTAACACAATTACTTTTATCCAAACTGTCTTTCTTGCCTACTTCTTCCAGCTTTGGGAATTCACTGAGACTATTCCCGCCTGATTACATTTCTTCCATTACCATCTATCCTAGTATTATTTGCACTTTCAAGCAGACCCCCAACTCTTTGGTCTTTGTGGTAGAATCAAGGGAAAAGATAAGGGAACAAGCATTTATCAACTACCTACTGTGCACCAGACATTGTACTAAATGCTTTTCATATGTTATCTCTTTTGAATGTCACAAACAAACTTGGGAAGTGGTTGCTATTATTGTCCTCATTTTACAGATGAAGAAACTGAGGCAGACAGCAGTTAAATAGCTGCTCAGGATCACAGCCAGAAAAGGTCACATTTGAACTTCCTTACTCCAGACTCAGCACTTCATTGTGCTACCTACCTGTTTCAGAACCTCCTTGGTCTCCTTTACCACTTATAAAACCCTCCCCTGACCATCATCACTCATCAACCTTTATTTCTTTGAGATTCATCCAGATTTATCACCCAATTTAAATCTTGCTGGTTATTAGCTTCAGGTCTCTAAGATAGTTTTCCTCCTCTTCTTAAGTCCAGTGCTTAGCTCAGTTTTTTTTAGGGTGTGTTTGTGTGTGTGAGGCAATTGGGGTTAAGTGACTTGCTTAGGGTCACACAGCTAGTAAGTGTCAAGTGTCTGAGGTCACATTTGAACTCAGGTCCTCCTGACTCCAAGGCTGGTGCTCTATCCACTCTACTACCTAGCTGCCCCCCCCACCCCATAATCTTTCTCTTCACGTCACCTCCTTCCCTCTTTGTAGGGGACTTCAATGTACATATTGATTTTCCCTCAAATACTCTAACTCCCAAATTCCTCCATATACCCAACTCCCAAGATCTAATCCACCATTCTAGCTCAGCTACACATAGAGATAGTAATGGCCTTGACTTATCATTGTCTATAACTTTTCTAGTTCCCAGTTCAAGATCTCTGAATTTTCTTTATCTGATTATAGTCTTTTATCTTCCCATATCTTCCTATGCTTCGCTCCTCCTAAGCCAGTACTTTTCATCCTTACCGTGGCTTCCACATCTCCACCTATCATGACTGTCCTAGACTTTCACCACCTCTCTGGCTATATGCTCTTACTTTGCAAGTCTGATCCTTTGTTGATCTCTTTCAACTCTACATCCTCTAATCATGAATCCTTGATCCTTTGTCCTTTGCCTGATCATCCCCTGCCAAACCTTAAGTCTGGATTATGTCACAGGCTGCCTCCTTCATGATTAACCAAGTGCTGTTGAAAGGAACTAGAGCAAATCACAAAACCGTTCTGATTGGATCTACTAAAAGTTTACATGAGTGAGTCTCGGATGGGTCTCAGGTTACCCAGGCAATCCTCCTTAACTGATTCCTTGCTAATTTAGCCTCATACAGTTATGACCCTGGATAAATCACTGAACCTCTGTTTGCCTCAGTTTCTTCATCTGTAAAATGGGGGTAATGAAAGCCCCTACCTCCTAGAATGGATGTGAGGATCAAATGAAATATTAATGGCAAAGGGCTTAGCACAACGCCTGGAATTTAGTAAATGCTATATAAAGTTAGTTATTATAGGCAATTATTATTAATGGGGAGGGGACTAGATGACATCTGAAGGCCCTTCCAAAATTTGACCCATGATTTCAGATTATCTTCAAATACTATATTAGAAGGTCCTCTGATAGTGAGCTTATCCTAGAAAACTGCCACTGTCCCAACCCCCACCCCATCTCTTTTTCCTCCAAAGTGGAAAATTATATGGTAAGAAACAAAGCCACAGGAAACAAATCACAGTCACCACTTAAATGAGCTGATGTTTCTGTTTTTAGGTGTGAGTCTGAGTTCCTTGCTGCACTCTCTCCATGTAGCTTCCATTGTATCAGGAGTATAACACAAGAGGCCATTAGTACAGGATTTTTACTGAGCAGCTTAGAGCCAGTTGGAGCCACCACTACCCTGGCTTTGCTCAGTAGCCTGATTTGGTGTGGAGAATCTTTCATTCTCTTGTAATAGTAATCTGACTGGAGAGATGGTAGGGAAAGGTCCAGAGATGCCCTAATTTTTTTTTCAATACAGAATATGACCTCTCCAGCATCTCCACAATATTCTGTCTGTACCCACAAGGGAGTTTAGCGGTGGGGGATGAAATAATATCAGCCGCTGTGATTCTCGTCTTCAATTCTTGAGTTGAATAGTGCTTGCTTGTGATTTTTAGAGTTACCCTGTAACTTAACATGCTTTCTGAAAGTAACTTAGGAATTGTTATTATGACCTTGGCTGGGGGAGCAACAAGGAGATAGTACAGGAATCTGTAAAATGAAAATTAGAGAAAGTCCAAATATGGCACTGCCAGACTCCTCTCTGGCACACACTTTACTCAGTGTCTTCCCACCTCCCCTATAATATTAGTGCTGGTGATCACAAAGTAAGAGTAGGGAAAGGGGTTCTTTATCCCCACACTTTCCACAGGTCAATCCTTCACCATGCCCAAACAGGACCTGCTCAGCAACTCTCACCCATGCAGGAAGGCGGTGGTGTGCTTAACACTGTGCTCCTTGCCCCCTGCTAGTCATAATAGAAGCTGTGCTCTCAATCTATTGTCACATTTATGATCCAGAAAGCCCTAATTTCCCTGCAATAATCCAAAGTGCCAATCCATGGCAAGGCGTACTTTAGTGCATTGTAATGCTCCTGAAGCAACGTCTCTAAATTATAATACAGCCATTGAAATGACTAGTCTGAATGAAATAGAGAATGAGCAACTTGAAAACTAAATGAAAATCTAGCAAATTGATCTAAGCCTGAAATTATGAGGTTCAGCCAGCTTTGACAATAGAGTTGAGGCTGGAAAACATAATATCAGACAGTTAATTTGGAACCTGAGCTAAGGTATCGAGTTTTAGGTCCAGAAGTAACTGGACTGTATTCCATATCTCTAGAATGGGAGGCAAGAGGTCTAATTTTGGTCTATAGTTCTACTGCGAAGTTGCTTTCTTACTCTGAGTCCCTACGTTCTTCACTTGCAAAATCAGAGGATTGGAATAGATGTTCTCTAATATTCTACTGATTTTTTGATTTTTTTTTTCCCATGAAAAGATCACCTTGTTATAGAGAGATCTGTTGGCCTCTTAACTGGGAATCAGCCATGGTTCTTGCTTATATTTAAGTTTGGGGTGGGGAGGTAAACCTTCCCAAACATACTATGGAATCATTTCAGCACAGCTTTGGAACCTAGCCAGATTCAGCTTCCTTTCTGCCATACTCTTTTGTTTTGATGGGAAACCAAGAAGAGACTTACTTTGGAAGCTTTTACTTAATGAGGTAAGGGGACTTTTTTTTTCTTTTTTAATACAACTTTTCGCTGATAGCAATGACAAACAAAAGCCACTCCAGTCATCAACCACCCTCCCTATCATTTGTTCACTGAAGGGTGGGAATATACATGGGAAAATGGCAAAAAGAGCCACAAGGTAAGAATTTCAAGCACAGGAAGGGATGAGGCAGAGAGAAGAATGCCCTCTTTTCTTGGAGCTCATGTCAAGTTCCTAATTATCAGGACATATCACAATTTCTTACCTATCTCCCTCGTCCCTATATCCCAAGATGACACTTTTTTTCTCCCTCCTAGCTTAGAAGGCCTCAGTCAAATTGTGAAATATGAGGTCCCTTCACGCCCTTTCATCCCTCACTGTAAATCATAGTAGAAATAGTAATCATTAGAATGTACCTTGTGCTTTAAGCTTTGCAAAGTACTTAATAAATATTATTTCATTTCATCTTCACAACAACTGTGAGGTGGATCCTATAATTATCCCCATTTTACAGATGAAAGGCTGAAAACTTTGTAAGCGTGTGAGACAAGATTTGAACTCAGGTCTTTCTGACTTTTAGGCTAGAACACTATCCACTGAATGACTGAAATGACTTAGTGAGAATCCCTCTTTCACTTTCCCTTCAATATGTCTGGTTCCCTATGTTGCCCTACAGACAGCCAGAACTCATTACTGTGACAATCTACCCCTGATCACCGTCCGGTGCCCTGGATTTATCCCTCTGTTCTCTCTCCTATCAAAGTTTTCTTTTAACTGATTACGCATGGAATGATTTTTTTACCAACCACCATACACTAAACTATTAATGATTCACAACGTCTCACTCTGTTATCCCTCCCAGGAGTACTTGTATTTGCAACTTAACAGAGTAGTGCCTTCCTTAACCCAATGGAATGGAGCTATATGTCAATGTATCAGGAAAATAATTTGGTCAAAGGCATCTGTTTGTATCCCTTAAATCATGCCCTTTTTACCTATTCTCCTCATTCTCTAGACAGCCTGCTTAAAGGCTGTGGATCAGAACTCTGAGAAACCCTACAAGGGAAAAGGGGACCTTTGAAGTGGGGCTTTAACAAGCAGAATTTTTGTTAAAGAGAGAGGGTCTGGTTGCCCCCTCCAAATAATGATGACATTGGAGCTGCAAGCTAGAAGCAATACTGCTTTATTTACCTATTTCTAGTGGGTGGGAGGAGGTGAGAAAGTGTTGCTACAGCCAGTGATTTGCCAGCATTTTTACAGGTACTTGAGTTTCCGGGACTACAATCTTACAATATACTTGGTCTCACTGGCTCATTGATCCTTTCATGTGATTCTCAAGACAGCTTGTATTACCACACCACAACATCATAAACATGATACCTCCTCCACCGGGAGTTCACTACACCAGCTACCAGGTCTCAACAGGTCAAGAGTGTGTGTTTTTTTTTTAGTTGAGAAAGTTAACAAGAACTGATAAGTCTGAGAATTCATATAAAGTCAAAGACAAAGAAGAAAAGGTTTTCAAGGTGAGCCTTAAGGAAAGAAAAAAAAAGAGTTACATTCCCAGCAGAGAAGAAGACAGGCCACAGGGACATGCTCAAATAATTGCCATCTTCACATTACTGCTTTCAAAATGTGCCATGTAAAGTTATCACTGTTGCTGATGACAGAACATGAAAAACAGAAGAATTTCCCAAACCAGGGAGTTTTCACTAGGCTCCCACAGACTTGATTAGAAGAATGGGGCCTGACAACTTGAAAATGTACCACTCAGTACTGGAAGGAGTGATCTCAACTAGGGAAACCAAAGAAGCGGGGTCCTGGAAGGTGAGAAATATAGAAGTCTAGGGAGAGCTTCCCAAATGAAAAGAAACATAATTTGATTCTAGAGAAAGAAAGAAAGCCAGTGAAGGTGACAGAGGACTGGGATGATGTGGTCTTGTTTCTCAGTGCAAGAAAATTATCTGGTCCAAGTAGTCTGGAGCCTCTGGAGCTTAGAATAGTGATTTCGGTCAGGGCAGGGATCTATAATTCTAGACAAAGACAGTGAGATGAAAGCCAGAGGAGCTTCAAAGAAAAGAAATATTCAGACCATCTTCAGATTGTTGGTATCAGGTTTAGAGTTTTAAAAGTAAACTTGTGCAAGTCTCTGCCTGAATTGTTGGTTGGGATGCCAGCAGGGCCAAGAAGGTGACCGATGAACATTGGTTGGTAACATCGATGGCATTTCCAGAGAGAACATGTCTAATTCGGTAGGCATTCATTATTCTTTACAGTAGGCATTGCACTAAGCTAAGTACTTTTGGGAGATGAGAAGTGTTTAAAAAAAAAAAAAGTCTAGGGCAAGGAATCTTAACTGGAGATACATGGATGGATTTTCAGTAAGTCCATGTGCATGAATGGAGAAGAATTGCATCTTTATTTTCATTAATTTCTTACTGAAATTTATCATTTCCTTCAATTATGAGTTGGCAACTAGCTTTATTCTGATGTAACCCAGAGCCAAGACTATTTTAAAAAAGAACCTTCTCTCTGGGAGAGAATGATTATTGAGTGCTCAGTGCTTGAGAGTTGAGTCTCTCTGGGACGAGCAGGATGGCCCTCTTCTCTCGCTCATCTCCTGGCAGAGCAATTCAAGGTTCCCTTAAAGAAGGGCAGGTGAGAAGACACCAGAGATGTTTATTTAAGCCCCCCTTCAAATCGCATCCAGGCAGACACTTGTAATCTGCACAAAACTCATACTCTACACTGAGAAAGGATCACAGGCTTAACCAGACTATTAAAGAGATGCACAGAATCTACTGGAAATGACATGGACACGTCTGGAACCCAGCTTTCTACAGTACCCTCTGAGTCCTTGAGTGCTGAGAGCCAGAGAATCAGTGATAACTTAGGGTAGAATAGGTTTATCAGGGAAGACTTCCTGGATGAAGTAATCTTTATACCAATTCTGGAAGGAAGCAATATTGGACAATGTCTCTGCCTAAGTAACTACAAAGTCCAAACTTTGGAGACTTCAGCAGCTCTCCAGAGAGTTTCCTGATAGACAGTTATTTGTGTCAGACCAGGGATTGTGCTTAGATAAGTTTAATTAACCTCTATTGAAGTATATGAATGGAGCTCTGGTTCTGACCCACTCCCCAGCCAGAGTCAGGGGGCTTCTCAAGGTGGGTTATACTTAGTGGAGTACATGGAAATAAAGAATAAATCAAGGGACAGACTGCCCCTAGTGGAGTTTGATGTGGAGAAAGTCCTTTCCCTGAGTAATTCTCACCCTGTTCAGTTGGCCCTAAATTTCAGGCTGCCAAGCATGATTAGAAGTTTGTGACAGATTAAAAAAAAAAAAAGCTAGGTGAGACAGGCCTAGCAAATTGGCAGTGACTCATTGAAGTTAGGAAGAAAAAAAATCTCCCTGGGATAAGATCATCTATTTAAGAATTAGAAGGGAGTTAGTGGTCATCATGTCCATTCCCATACCCATTTTACAAGTGACGATCTGAGACCAGATAAGGTCAATCTTGCCCAGGATCACACAGCTAGAAGTATGTGAGGCAGGATTTGAACCAAGTCTTCCTGAATCCAAGTCAAATCCTCCCTTCATAGTGCCAAATTGCCTCTCATTAGCCTGTATCAGGGGGCATCGGAAGAGCCACCAAACTAGCTGTGTGGGAAAAATTCAGACTTGTGTTTGAAATGCGTTCATCCATTGCCGAAGAAGACCATGCCAGCGGAGAAATAGTGACATGACTTGCACTTGACGTGGTTTTGAGTGAGGGAGGGCTGTGCAGGTCATCAGCCTCACTTCTCCTCCAGTGCCATCTGAATCCAGTGACCAGATATTCATCAGGATGACTGGAGATGACCCAGGATGAGGCAGATGGGGTTAAGTGACTTGCCCAAGGTCACATAGCTAGTGAGTATCAAGTGTCTGAGGTGAGATTTGAACTCCGATCCTCCTGAATCCTGCATTGATGCTCTATCTACTGCACCACCTAGCTGCCCCTCATGTTTAAAGTAGAGGAGTTAGCAAGGTAGAGCTGCAAGGCAGGAACATAGGCCTGAAAGAATCATGAATTCATGGCCAAGAACTTCCAGCTCTTATTCCCAACCTTCACAGCATCTTAGCCCCCAAGAGACTTAAATCAAAGTACACGTAAGACATTTGTTAACCAGAAAAAAACATACAAGTTACATACCGAGAATTGTCATGGTGCAGATGGGTGATGGGACTGACCTTTGATCTACATTAGGCCTTAGGCTCAAGCGCTATCTCTGATATATGCTATCTGAATGCCCATGGGGAAATCTCTTAACTCTTCAGTGCCACCAGATGAGTCTATAAATGACAAGAAAGCCTCCCAGACTGAGACCTCCTACTCTGATTGTGATGATGTCTTACTGTGTTGAAGAATGCAGGTAAATGCTTTGAAACCAAGGTCATGAATCCATAGACCTCTCTGACCACTTTAGCCATAAACAGGAGGGAATACTTCAATGCATTCAGTGCCAATGCCAACATTTTCACATATCTGTGTGCAGCTCTGAGGCCTGTGTTTTTTTATCACATCAAAGAATGTATCTATCAAGCAGTGACTTGGCCTGATGAAAGTAGTGAGTTAACAGAATGCAAGATCTCACATCACTGCTGGGGTAGCTAGGTGGTGCAGTGAGTAGAGCTCCAGGAGTCAAGAAGACTTGTCTGAGTTAAAATCCAGCCTCAGACACTTACTGTGTGATCCTGGGCAAATCAGTTAACCCTGTTTGCCTCAGTTTCCTCATCTGTAAAATATCTGGAGAAGGAAATGGCAAACCTTTCCAGTATCTTCACCAAGAAAACCCAAAACGTGCTCATGAAGAGTCAGACACAACTGCAACAATCTAACAGCACATGCTGCCCACCCCAAATTGACTCCCTATTTCTCTCAAGCCCAAAATATCTTCCTATTATTTCCTCCTACTCCCGAGGTTTGGAAAGTTAGATTCATCCTTCTCCTTTATGTCCTGTATCCAATCTATCACCAAGTATTATCTATTCTTCTTTTGAAACATATCACCTTGTTCCCTCCTCTGCATTCTCACTTCTATAACCCATGCTAGACCCTCGCTACCTTTATACCTGTATTACTAGCTTAACCTCCTAGCCGATATCTCTGCATCAAGACTCTCCATGCTTTGAAATGTACTGCACAGAGCTACCTGATTAATCGTTACACGTTCATAGATTTGGAACTTGAGGGTATTTAGAGATAATTTAGTCAATGAAGTTGCCATTACCTCCAAACACTAAAAGATCCCTGTTATGTCCCTTTGCTAGGCATTTGAATAAGGAAATTTATCCAAGTAGATGTCCTTTCCTTCAATTCATGAACCAGGAAACCTGATGGCTCAGTGGAAATACAAAAGCAAATGTCTAGTCCCTCCATATCTTTTCTCCTCCCTGGCACCCATGTTATAGGTGAACAAGCTTAGAATCAGAGAGAGGAAATGACTTGCCTAAGGTAACACAGGATGTAAATGTCAGAATCAAGATTTAAACCCATGTTCTCTGGCTTCAAATTTACTACCCTTTCTACTGCACACACAGACGCACACATAAAATGATCATTGTTACTGATGACAGAGAGAGAGAGAGAGAGAAAGAGAGAGAGAGAGAGAGAGACAGAGAGAGAGAGAGAGAGTTAGCACAATGTCTGGCATGGAGTGGATACTTAGTGAGATCGAGATACACAAAGTACCATATTCACTGTGTCTCTCCTTTATCGAGAATTTAGAGTGACTTTATTCTTATCTGCAAACGAAATTCACACTTCTCTCTCACTCTAGCATTTCAAGGCTCTTTGTAATGCAGCTATAGTCTCCCTTTCATGGCAACTTCACCTCTTCATTACACCCTAACACAAACCTTCCTTTGCTCATTGTCCCTTACAGATACCATGTTCCTCCACCTTTGTTTACACCATCACTTCATTCACACTTCACTTCCTCGTTCCTCTTCCTTGCTCCTTGCTTTTAAAAATTCTGTACCACCTTCAAGGCCCTGCTAAAGTTGGAACCCGTCTTGTGACTTTGCTCCTGAATGAGATGGGGTATATTAGATCTCTCACCTCTAAAGATCCTGTTTCTAATAATCACTTACATTTCCACACCACTCCCTATAAGACACACCCCATGATTCATCCCTTTTCTCTGTTTTATAATTGTTTCATTTGAGCCACGCAGAATCACAGAGTTGGAAGGACCTCTGACATCAACCAGTCCAACCTGTGCCTGGACAAGAATCCTATCTTTAAGGCACCTGCCCACTGGTCACCCCTGCTTTGTTTGAGGAGGAGCTCAGGGCTCCCAGAGGAAGCTCATTCTACTTTTGAAGAGTTAGAGTTGTTGAAAAGTTTTCTCCTTAAACTAAGCCTCAATGTGCTTGTCTGTGAATTCCACCTATTATTCTTGTTTCTTCTCTTTGTGGCCAAACAGAACAAATCTAATATTTCAAATCCTTGACGATAACTGTTTTCTCTGTGTTTTGTATTCCCCAGTGCTTTTTATGTGATATATTTTAAAGACCTTTCCTTATCTTGGTCATTCTCCTTGGGGTGCTCTATAGCTTATTAAAATTTCCTTTTAAAAATGTAATTCCCAGAACTGAATATAATACTCCTTATGCGGTCTGACCAAGAGCAAGTACAGGGGGAAACTCACCTCCCTAATTTTGAGCACTTATTTTCTCATAATGCATTCTAAGATTGCACTAGCTATTTTGATGGTCATATCTCACTATTACTTGATATTGAATATGTTAGAACACCCAGTCTTTTAATCACAAATAGATTAATAATTCCTGGAGGCTGAAAAAGACCATGCCTTATGTTCCTTCTGTATCCCTCATTGGGCTTTGAAGTGTGTCTCATATTTAATAAGTAGTAGATAAGTGCTAACAGAAACCTTTATTATGTAGGAGTTCATTACGGTCTCTCTTTGTCCCAGATAAGGAACAGAATTTTTTAAGGGGCTGGTCATATTTGCTCCCTCCTTCAGACTTAGCTTGGAAAGCACCAGGGGATAACTTGTAAAATGTTAAGAATATATGAACATCTTGCACAGGTCTCTCCTGTCTGAAACAAGGTTATGAGGGATCACCATATTTCTAAGAAACATTCAGCACTCACTTTTAGTTTCCACAGAAATCTCAATCTGTTCTTCAGAACATGTTTCCCCACAAATAACGGGAGTACTTGACAAGTAGGCTGGAATTGGAATGAGGCGTAGATCCGGAGTCAGGAAAATCTAGTTTGGAAAACTAGATCTGTTGTTTGCTACCTATTTGACCCTAGGCAAAACATTTAACCTCACTGAGTCTCAGTTTCCTTATCTGCAAAATAAGAGGGTTGACTAAATTCCCTTCTAGCTCTACATCCATAATCTAACCTAATCTAATGCAATTTGGACAAAAAGCTAACTGAGAGAACTCTTTCAATGACATACCTTCATATAAGTATGAATATCAGTGGGTGGAAAATATATTTTTAAATATGAAAAGGCATAAAGTGTTTCCAATGAAGTCACTTTAGTTACACAAGCCCTGACAATATCTACACCATAACTGCCAAGCATTACAAGATCTCTCTTATGTCCATTTACTCTGCATTTGAATAAAAGAATTTATCCAAGTACATATCTATTCCCCTCAATGAATACAGGAATTTATCCAAGTATGTGTCTATTCCCGCAATTACGGAGCCAAAAGAGCTGATGGATGGATATACAAAAGCAAATTATTGGCCCCTCCCTACCTCCTCCCATTTATAGATGAATACTTTCAGATCTATAAGGAGGAAATGGCTTGCTCATGATCACATAAGTAGTAAATGAAACCTTGAAACTATGTGGTTTTGCTCCAGATTTAGTGCCTTTTTTATCACACACACACAGAAATACTATATGTGGGTACATGTATACACACATATATGCCTATATATATATATTTCATTACACAGGTACATATGTACATGTGTATTTCATTGTGTCACACCCTATTCAGGAATTTACAGAATTATTATAAGAATTTTTACCTGTAAAATTTAACTCAAACTTCTCAATCTAGCATTTCCAAGTTCATAATCCAGCATAAAATGTCTTTGATGAAACTGCCATTTGAACTATGTGACCTCTGATTACATCTATACCATATACCATCAGACATCAAAAGATTCCTGTCATATTCCTTTACCACTCATTTCAGTAAGAGAATTTATCCAAGTAAACAACCACCACCCCAGAACCTGAGGAGATACACTAAAAAGTCCTACTTATTGCCTGTGTGACCTCCAGTAAGTCCCTTAACCTCCCCTTTGCCTCGGATTCCTGTAAAATGAGGTGATTGAACGTCTTTTCTAGCCCTAACTTTCTGATGCTGTCACTCCCTCCATAGATCATGCTTGGTCACTATTCTGAATTCTAGGTGACCAAGTGGAAGCTTGGAGAGGAGGGCAGTCTTGGCTTTCAGCTATATATGATTCTTCAATAAGAGAAATGGTGAGTTCTCTAGTTGGCTGCTGAGCCAGAAGAGCTGATTACTCAATAACTATATAAAAGGACATTACCAGGTCCTCTGTCTCTCTCATTTTCAGTGCTGTGAAGGCTGCCTCCTATGTGCCAAGCAGTGTGCTAATTGCTTCCCACAGTTTATCTCATTTGATCATCACAATGACCTTGGGAGATAGGTGCTATCATTATACCCATTTTACATCTGAGGAAACTAAGACAGATAGAGGTTAAATGACTTGCCTAGAGTCAAACAAATAGTAAGTATGGTACAGTGGTACAAATCACTAACCATTCCCCTATGCAACCAATACAAATGGGGTCAGTTCGATCCAGGATACTTCCCAGAGTAAAATGCTGGCCTGAGGCTTGAAGGAGGGAATCTGGGGAGAGCAGTGAATCAGACCTAGTCAAGATGGACCAGGACTGATTCCACTTGAAGTCTGTCAGATACCATAAGGCGGCCAAGCAAGCAGTCCAGTTCAGAGAAGTCAGGCAGATTAAGAACTGAGGGATACCATAAGTCAATCTAGGTAACTGAGGTCAAAGGACAGAAGAAAGGTCAGAGAGACAGTGAAAGAACATATTAGAGTCTGATGGGAAAGAAGAAGGAAGGAGAAAAGGAAGGAAGAGAAGAATAGCAAAGAAGAAAATAAAGGGAAGAAAAAGGGTGAAAGGGGAGAATCGCTAGAGGAGAGTACAGGACCAGAAGAAGGACTGAAAAACAGGACTTGTGAACTCTCCTCCTAATATAGAAGGTCTCTGCTTTTTATTCTGTTGTATGCAGCTTGCCTGGGTACACAGACACCGTTAATAGCATAGTGAGAGGCACACGGGGAAGCTTTGGGCTCAACAATGTTAGGGCCAAAGCTAATGGGCATACCTCATAGGACAGACATGAATTGTCCAGAGAAGCAGAGAGGCAATCCTCAAAAAAGCAAGGGAAAGTGTACACCCCTTTTTCTTTAGATCTCCATTCCTTTTGTCTGTGTTTGGCATAGCACAAATGTGTTCCTGCCACTTGCCACTGACTGTCTCTCCTGAGTGGTACAGATCTATTATCTGCTGACATGTGCCTCCCCACCCCGGCTGAGTTTCAAATCAAAATCACAGACACCTTTATACAATTTCTGGTACTGAAAAAACTTCCTCTCCAAACACTCACCCCCTCCTTTTTTTTTTTTTTTTATCAGGAGCCATTTGACCCTGAAATGCTCTGGGGGTCTCCTAAATACCACGGAGAGATCAATCATGAAAACATAGCTCTGTACTGGGTCTCAGTAATGAGTTACCTCATGCCAGGAAAATGCCATCTCAAGTTTTCATTGATTCAGCCCATTCTCCTCCCAGCTGTCCCACCACACTTTCTGATTGGAGTATTGTTTTTCTGAGGCAAAACTGCAGAGTGAGCTAAGGGTTTCTTTGGAGGTATTCTGCCCCTCCCCGTGATCTTTTCAGACCCAGCTGGATGTCCCAGAGCAGCCAAAGAATCTAAAAAAATGAATAAATATAAATATGAGTTCTGTCAGCTTTCAGCCAGCACACCTGAATATTTAACTTAGACCCTTTTAGCAATAGCTGACCCACAGACATCCCATCATGGAAGAGGAGGTCTTACCATAACCTGTTTGAAGAGTAAACCGCAATTTCTGAAATGGTGGTGTTTGCTACTGGAGAATCAGAAAAGGCCCAGCTATAAACTACATAGCCCAGTGATAAAAGCAACAAGGGAGCTGACGCTATGGACTCCGGAAACAACAGGGAACTAGTGAGGTTTCTATTCAGAAAATAGAAAACATGTCCCAGGATGAGGCAGGTTTTCTTATGAGTAGCGACCAAGGCTTCTTTTGCTCGAAGGATCTGCTGAGTTTCTTAGCTGTCCTACTCATAGCATGAAATTCCAAGGATCTTCTCTCTTTATATAACTGAGGTAAAGGGTCTAGATGTTTTTTTTTCTTTGCTCATGTAATTAAAACTTTAAGAACTGAAATCAAAGTGAATAAATGTGTCAATGTTAGTGAATGACTTTAACTTCTGTTTTAAGGGATGGGTATGTCTTCTCAAATCACTGATCTTTCACTGAGGAGGCGGGGGAGAGGTTTAATTGCATAGAAGCCTATATCATATTCCCCTTCTCCAGAGATTTCATTATGGGTCTGAAACCAGAGAATTGCTTTGCCACCTCTTGCCTTCTCTCCCAGCTATTTCTGGGTTTTAATAATTATTCATTAATTGCACACTATGATAAGATCCTCACTGTTTTGAAACATTTTCCCTCTGGCCTCCACACTATTAAAGACCCTGATTGCCTGCCAAGAGTGTAAAATTAAAAATCAAAGCACTACCTCTGAAAGGTTTAATATATGTTATATTGAAAGAATTTCTGCAGCTTGCAGCCATTTCATTGCATCATCGGCTAGCAGGAAGGCACAGCTACATGTTGGATATGTTTTCCTTTGAAACGTGGGTCAACAGGACAAACAATTTAGGAGGTTTTCTCATGACATCCTTTGTATCCTTTTATATAATTTGGTCCTCACATCCAAAGACATTCCTTTCACAACTAGACTTTAAAGGCAACTTTGCACAGCAGGATAGTCAAAGTCCACAAGCATTTATGTCTATGTGCCAGGCACTGTGCCAAACACTGGCGATTCAAAGAAAAAACAGTTAAGGGACTTACACCTTATTGGGAGAAACAAAGTGCAAACAAATATGTAAAAACAAGATACAGAGAAGACAAATGGGGATAATCTTAGAGGGAAAGACTAGCATTAACTGGGATTGGAAAAGGCTTGTTGAGGAGTGAAGGATCTTATCTGGAACCTGAAGAAAAACCAGAAATGAAGAGGAGGAGGAGGGAAAATATTCCAATCATGGCAGATGGTCAATAAAATTTAAAATTGGGAGATGGGGTGATATGGGCTAGGAACAATCACAGGAGACAGGTGGAAGGATGGAAGGATGGAAGAATTGAAGATGGAAGGATGGAAGACAGAAAGGTAGGGATGGGTCAGATTATGAAGGACTTTAAAAGCCAAATAGAGGATTTAGTGTTGGATCCTAGATATAATAGGGAAGTTTGTTGAATGGGGGTGATGAGGGTTAAAATGGCCATTCTTGTACTTTAGGAAGAGAAATTTGAGCTCTAAGTGAAGGATGAACAAGAACAGGGAATAATGTGAGGGAGACAGACCAAGCCAAAGGCTATTACAAGAGTATAGGGCCAGCATCAGGTGGGGACAGTAGCAGAAGAGAGAGCAGAGTATATATGAGAGATACTGTACAGGCAGAACTGACAGACCTTGACAGCATATTGGATGGGGTGTGGGGGTGAGAGGGAATGAGCAATCAAGGATGACACCTAGATTGTGAGCCTAGGTGACTAAAAAGATGATATTTCTCTCCACAATAATAGGGGAAGTTAGGAAAAGGGGACAGTTTGGAAGAAAAGATAATGAGTTGAGTTTTGGATATGTTGAGTTTAAGACTTATACAACAAACAATTGTAGATGAAGGACTCGAGGTCAGATAAGAGGTTAGAGCTGGATAAATAGATATGAAAATTATCTAAACAGAGATGATAATTGAATCCATAGGAGCTGATGAGATCACCATGAGAAATGATATAGAGGGAAAAGAGAAGAGGTTGTTGGGCTACACCCAGAGTTTTGTAGCATGACCTGGATGAAGATCCAAAAAGGAAGGCTGTAAAGGAGTAGCCAGGTACATGGGAAGAGAACCAGGAGAGAGCAAATTAAGAAAGAAAAAAAAAAACTAAGAGAGAAGAGAGTGATCGATGTCAAATGTTGCAAAAAGGTTAAGAAGAATGAAGACAAAGAAACAAGCCATTTGATTCTCCAGTTAAGAGCTCATCTATAACTATAGAGAGAATAATTTCAGTTGAATGATAAGCTCAGAGGTCAGACTGCAGAGAGTTAAGAAGAGAGTGAAAGGAAAAGTGGGGGCACCAATTGTAGACAGCCTTCTCAAGTGTTTAGTCACAAAAGGGAGGAGAGATCTAAGATGACAACTACTAGGGATCAATAAACCAAGTGAGGATTTGTGGGGGCGTGGAAAAGACATGGATGTATTCATAGACAGAAAGGAAGCATCCAGGAGAGAGAGAGAGAGAGAGAGAGAGAGAGAGAGAGAGAGAGAGAGAGAGAGAGAGAGAGAGAGAGAGAGAGTGTGTGCTGGATGAATAGTGAGGGTGAGGATGAGAAAGAAAAATCTGCTGGAGAAGACAGGATACAGTAGGATCATTTGTGCTGAGATGTCTTTTGATTTTTACATTAGCTAATTCTTCATATATACCCTCCCCATCTCCATCCTCAGAACTGAATCATTCATTTTAACAAAACCACTTAAAGTAACGTGACTGATATCATGACCTCATCCAGCAATGTATGGAGCACTCCGCCCCTGTGATCTGCAGCCTCTCCGCTGCGAGGAGGAGGTATATTGAGGAATGCCCACTGGAAAGCAGAAGGCTCTAGACAACTGTGATCTATTTTTACCATCAGATTTGACTTGCCAAATACAGGAGTTAAGCAAGAGATATAAAGAACTGAAGGTGGAATTATTGAAAAGCCCAGAAACTTGTTCTTGTTTCCTGGTTAACTCATTTTCATTCTCCCAATACAAGGGTAGAGCAGGAAAAACATATTTTCAGATAAGACACAAAAAAACCAGTTGCCTTTCCATTTGCCGATTTCTCTTTTTTTAATCAAAGTCAAGAAATGCAAATTGCCCTGTGTGTCTCTCAGACTGAGGAGCCTCACTGGGATGTGCTCAGAGAATCACAGAGCCCAGACTTCTGAGCTCCAAACAGATGTCCAACGGTGAAAGCAAATTGCTACCTAATGAAGAGCCTGAGCCTGCTTCTTCTACCTCTGGTACCTCCCTTGGCTCCTGACTCAAAAAACATGAGGCGGGGGTGGGGTGGGGGAGCTCCATTCTCACAAATATTGGTACCACTCCTGAAAACAAACAAATAACATCTTCTTTAGAGCAAAGGGAAACAGAAAGGTGGTATGAGCTAGTCGGTATGGGGAAAGACTAATCACAATAACACAGCTAACATTTACACAGGGGAAGGTAGGTGGCAGTGCTGACCCTAGAGTCAGAAAGATACGTCTCCCTGAGTTCAAATCCAGCCTCAGACACTTAGGAGCTGTATAACCCTGTTTACCTCAATTTTATTATCTGTAAAATGAGCTAGAGAAGAATGTGGCAAACCACTCCAATATTTCTGTCAAGAAAATTCCAAATGGGGTCAAGAAGAGTCAGATACAACTAAAACAACGCTTTAAAATAGGTAGAGAGTGCTTTACATACATTATCGTTTGATTCTCACTAATAGTTTTATGAGGCAGGTACCACAGCTGTCATCATACCTCTTTTACAAATTGGGAATCTAAAGATGAGAGGTTATTTTTTTTTACCTCTGCTCACACAGCTAGTAAATTTCAGAGGCAGGATTCAAACCCAAATATCCCTAAATTCAAGGTCAGTACTTTATCCACAAATGCTTCTCTCATAAAAAAATTCAAGTTCTGCTGTTACAGCCCTGTCTTGAATCATTATTAGGATCATTCAAAAACTTTCATTGGTTTCCCAACTCAAACCCTCATCATTTGAGACCCTCCACAATGTATCCCCAGCTATACCTGCAAATCTGCCCCAAACGGAAACCTCCCGCAAAAATCCTTTGCCAGTCCTCCTTAATCTTAGTGCCTTCCTTCTGGGATTATTCCGCATTTGTCCTCCCTATATCTTTTTGGTATAGTTGTTTGCATTTTGTTTTCCTCATTAGATTGTGAGCTGCTGGAGGGTAAGGACCATGGGTTTTTTTTGCCTTTCTTTTAATCCCCAGTGCTTAATACAATGCCTGGTCCTTACTAAGTGTTTCATGACTATTTGTTGACTTGAATTTGGCCAGATCAGCTTTTTGCCTGTCCTCTGAATGTCTTCCACTTTTCTTATATAAGCTTTTTACTGATTCTATTTTCTCCACTGGGAACACCCTACTCCATTCCTTCTGCCTTTCCAAATCCTTCCTCTCCTTCAAAACCCTGATTACATCCCTACTTTTGGTGAAGACTTATCTAAAGACACAGATGACTATGCTCTCACCCTCCTCAGAACTCCTATAACACTTACTGTCTGTACCACTCTTTTGGCAATTACCACAAGGTGCCTTGTCATGTTTCTTTCTTTATGTACATGATTCGGATCTCTCCAACTAGCTTATAAACTCATTGTGGGCAAGGATCAAGCCTCAGACTCAAAATCTTCTGCATGTGCCTTGCATAGGACTGACATATATCATATGAACAATCAACATTTTTTGACTGACATTTTCTATTTGTTTTCTAGAAAACACTTCTGAGCAGATCCACAAAACTAAGATAGGTCCTTCCTCTTTCTACCCCCCAGAGTTCTTGTTTTTTTCTCTCCTTAAGAATGGATGAGTGCTAGTCATTGAAATGTCACCTGAAATTGAGAAAAAACAAACAAATATTTACTAAGTACAAACTTCCTGCTAAGCTCACAACAAAATTATCCCTGACCTTGAGAGACTTTTATTCTACTGAGGGATACAGCATGTACCCAGAGGGGGTGAGAAATGACTAAAGAGACTGTGATACATGAAAGTAATAGAATATTATTTTACCAGAAGAAATGATGAAAGAGAATCCTTGGTAGTATGATTTGATAGAGAGTAAAGGAGGTAGGACCAGGAGAGCAATTGATTCAAGAACAAAATCTTGTTAATGAAAAAGCACTTATACTCACTATGTATAAAACAGAGTTCTAAGTATTGGGGATATTAATAGAAAATTAAGACAATGCCTGTTCTCAAGGAACTCACATTTCTAATGGGGGAGACAATACAGATGGCAAGTTTCAGTTATAAGTCAGATGGAAGAGTCCCATGATCCTTAGGGCACAGCAGCAAAGCAGATAGTAAAGTTTCTTCTTTAATGTCATTTCCACTGATAAAATCACAGTTTTAGGTGTTGAACCATTTAATAGTGCCAAGGACTTTGGTGACATTAGCATTCTTTTCTGAGTCTTCAATAGTTATGGTACCTGTAGGCATCTCCACAAAGGCTGCTTCCCAGAATTGCTGGGTTAACACCAGACTGAAAGCATTGCTGTTCCACAGACTTGGGTTCAGGCTTGGCTGTCTCCATCAGGGTGTGAGAGGAAAGTGTGGTCAAGATCAGGATGTGAGAGGAAAGTGTGGTCAAGATAGTAGTGGTAACTTTCCTGGCACATGTTGCCACCTCCTGTCATCCCCTGAAAATGTCTTGCCACTTCAACTAAATTGGTTTGCCTGCCCCATGGAAGACAGCTCTCTGGCAATTGGTGGGGATGGTTGACCTTATCTCCACAGGAGATTCTTCCCTGGATAATGGCTGGGATAGGAGCAAAACTGATGGTCTGGGTCAGAGGGTTGGGATGCTGCCAAACTTAGAGATCTCATGCTTATCCAGCTTGGTGGCAGCTAGTTAGCAATTGTTGCTGTTGGTGAAGAGAAAGGTGAGCCCCTTCTCTATAATGATTTCTCCCCTCAATGATGTTTGTGGTCTTGTGGTTTGGAAGACACTGCTATTCCTAAGGTTCTTGGGTTCAGAGTCCTGGACTGTTTCCATTAGGGTGTGAGGGGAGACGGTAGTCAAGGTGATGGTGGTGATGCTTTGATTTGTCTGACACATACTGCCTCCCTATTTCTCCCTCAGGGTGTCTTGATGCTTTAGCTAGGCTAGTTTACCTGTCCTGCAGGTAGAAGTTGGTGTAGATTCATGGTGCCATACGCAATACCCCTTTTCTGTTCCTCTATCCTGGTTACCTGGGTCAAGAGGCTGGTAGGTGGCTTGGCAACACAAGATTATTTTCCTGAAGTCCTTCATTGCATAATTTTTTTATGTTTAATTTCCAAATTTAATTTAAAGAAAAACAAAGGGATACACACACACACACATGCACACACACGGAGAAAGTGTGAACAATGGAAGTTAACATGAAAAGTCTTGAAAAGAAGGTAGAAAAAAATCAATTATTTGGAATCAGAAGAGCAAGGTTTGAATCCCACCTCTGTGACTTATTATCCATGTCACCTTGGGCAAGCATTTGGGCTCTGGACCTCAAATACCTCACTGTCAAATAAAGGAGCTGGATTTAATAATCTCCAGGTTCCCTTTTAGTTAAGTATAGTGGAAAGTGTTGTACTGGGAATCACTGGGCCTGGTATTTACCATCACTTACCTGAGCCTTGACATGTATCATCAATATGACCTTGGACATGCATTCATTATCTCAGTGTTTCAATTTCCCCATTGCAAAATGAGTACATTGGATTGAATAGTTATGAATTCATTTTAATGTTGCATAATATAGTGGAAGGAGGAATGGATTTGGTGCCAGAGGGCCTTAAACTGAGCTTGTTGTTGCTTAGTCATTCAGTGATGTCTGACTCTTTGTGACCCTGTGAACCATAGCCCACCAATACATATTGGCAAAGATAATGGAGTGATTTACCATTTCCTTCTCCGGTACATTAAGGCAAGTAGAGGTTAAATGACTTTCCCAGAGTCACACAAGTAGTAATTGTCTGAGGTCAGAGTTGAACTCATGTCTTCCTGACTCCAGGCCCAGAGCTCTATCCACTGGGCCACCTAGCTGCCTCCACAGAGTTCACTTTCCTCTAATACAACTTTGGACATCTCACTTACTATCTCTGGGCTTCAGTTTCCTCATCTATAAAATCATGAGAACAAACAAGATGATGTTATCATCCCTAAGTCTCCTGATTCTAAGCTCTAGTCTGACCCTGATATGCCCATATTTTAAGCCTGTTCTTTGTGTTGAACAGAGGTATGTACAAAGCATGCTACATACCCAGCCCACGTTCTAGCATGCTTAATGACAGGGCCTCAGGGTTCAAAGAACTCTAGCTGTATGACTCACTCATGAGTTCTAGTTTTCCTACCTGTATTCTTGGTGGGCAGTTTCTTGAAAAGGGAGGGGTATCTGTACTAGCCTAAAACAGCTGAGAACTAGAAGCTCATCAAAGACCCATAAAAATGACAAATTGTGTCTCAGTTAGTCAATATCATTGACACCCTCCCTGGTGTACAAAAAAGACCCACTGGGATGGTCCTTAGAAGGCTGGTTCTAATCTTGAAATTTTCATTCTTTAGCTGTGCGACCTTGGGCTCCTCTCAACACTGCTCCTCAACATCAGTTTTCTGTCCTGTAAATCAGTGATCTCAAAGGTCTCTTTTCCTAGCTATAACAATCTATGATGGATCTAAATCCCAGACACAGTGATGTGAAAGGAAATAAAGATAACCATGTTATAATAAAACCCTAGGGTCATCTTCACCAAAACTCTTTCATATACTTTAACTTATTTTACTTCAAAATGATCTGGGATCCAAATGATGGGTGTACAACTCATTGGTACCTCCCATTCTATGTAACCCCTGCATAAATCCTATAAATCATCTAAAAGGAAGGAGTCTACTCAATGTCCTGGAGACTTCTAACAGACTTCTTGATGTTGCTTGGGAACCAGTGCATTTCATGGGGTGTCAATCTGCTATGTTCCACCTTAGCTGTATGACTTTTTCTGTCCATACATCTTTTCCCTGATGTTCTTTACATTGTTTTCTGTACATGAATCATCACTGGCAATATGTTGCAGCCTATTTAATCTCTCCATGCCTCACTTTATTATCTTGGGATGATTCATAATTTTAATTCCTTGGAGATTATGATGTTTCATGATTCTCAACCATTCAATACCATTGGAAAAATCCTGATGTTAAATAAGACAAGAATTTGTTTTCAAGAATTTTCAGGATCTTTCCCAAATACAATCTCACCCACTACTGATGAGTCCTATCCAGGAATATTTTATGCTCTTGATACATACATTTGAGAAAGCTTATTGTCCAAAAAGTTTTTAGGATCCATTTTGATTTGCTAACTCCATTGTTTTGTTATAGTCAACACAATGGAATTTGTATTCTCTCACATTTCATTGAATTGAGTGGCTAAAATGTGCTCTCCTGTAGAATATAATCAGCAAAACCTGCTAATTTCCTTCTCACATTTTTTCTCAAAAGTGCCCTTAATATATGTACAAATGACTAGGATCAACATTTATAAAGATGAGAAAATGGGTATGTTGGCTAATAATTACTGATATTCTCTCAATTATATTTCCCTAAAGTTAAGCTATCTTTTCTTCTTTCAGATATGCTGAGAATCAATCCATCAACACCATCAAAATAGTGTAATCTCTCTCAAGGACATTCTCTGTGTCATTTATTCTTCTCTAGCTGCTATCTTCAGATTTGTTTCCTTTTGTGTTGTTTCTACTTCCTCACATAGCAATCAGAGACTTAGATGTCCAAGTAAGGAGAGTTTGATGTCATTGTTGCAGAAAATAGTTTGCTATGGAAATCTTGAATTTTTTTGCATTTTTAAGCTTCTTATTCTGCTTCCAATTTTATTCCTCCACACTCTTGGGAAAACCTAGCTTGATTGGAGCATGTATCAAGCTTTCTATAAATTTGTTTTCCCTCAATGCTCATACAGCTCACAATCAACCATGATCCTCCCTAAAATATTATTAGTGTGTTCATATTAAAGTGTTGTCTTTGGCTATTGCCACAGAGAGATCATATTCACTGATTGAGAGTTTCTAGGGTCTTTTGACTTCATTATTGAGATGATCACTTCACAGGAGGTATAATTCTCATGAATTAGTTATAGTCTGTCAAAATTTGTTCTTTGTCCGTTTCTCATTTGTTTTTCTCTTCGTAGATAGCTTGTTTAAATTTCAGGTTGGAACTATCTTGGTTGTATGCCTATATCTCTTCATTTTTGTGCTTCCTTCCAATTTGCTGTTGATTTTGATCTGTGCTCAAATAGGATAGTAGTCTGATTGGACACAGACAGCTGATTCAGAAATTAATCCCACATGGAAAACTAGTGGTTTCCTCTCTAAGCATTTCATGTAATATTATTTGTGTTCAGCAACTCCCAATTCTCTTTTTGAAGAAAATATTCACTTTAACATGTGTATATGTCTGTGTGTATTATATAAGAAAGGGGAGAAGGAAGAAGGAATGAGAGAGAGAGGGAGAGAGAGAGAGAGAGAGAGAGAGAGAGAGAGAGAGAGAGAGAGAGAGAGAGAGAGAGAGAGAAAGAGAGAGAGAGAACTTGTTTTAAAATTCATTTTAATTTTATTCTCAGGTCCGAATCTTCTCCCTTCTACCTCCTCCTCTTTCTTTTCTTGATACTGAACCATATTTTCCAGTTGTTTTAACTAGTCTTTCTTCTGTTTACCTCTGTACTTGTCATTAACAGTATTAAAGCAGACATTGATTTCATTTAGAGGGTTTTATTAAGTTCTCAAAATCTTCAGTGAATTTCTCCATATACTTTTCCTCTGCAATGGATAATGGCACATACATTTCAATTATCTTCATGGTAGTCTTTTTACTTACGTTCATCATCTTCATTGCAATGCAGGATTAAGGACATATTGCTTGAAATGCTGTCTCTGTTGCCTTTGAATGTGTGGTAGAATGAACTGTACCCATTCCCTTATTTGCCTCTCCAAAAAGATCCCAATCCAATCCAATATCCAATAAACATTTGTGAAGCACCTACTATGTGCCAGGCCCTGTGCTAGGCACTGAGGATACAATTAAGAAAAAAGAAAGACAGTCCCTGACCCTAAGGAACTTATAATCTAATGGCAGGAGACAGGACAAAAAGGCAGGAAAATGATGGGGGGACACTAGGAAATACCCAGGGGGCATCTTGTTCCATGAAGTTGCAACCAGAGAAGCAGGGAAGCAGATACAGAGTGGGATGTGCTGAAAGTCAGTTTCTTCCCACTACCAAAGGGGAGAGGAGTCTGAGGGAGGTGGTATCGATTAAACTCATGAGTCATTCTTTCACTTAGCTGTAATTTGCTTATATTTTCTGCTTTAATTTAGAGTGAAATTGTCCATTTTTATATGAATCCATTATTCCAGTAGTGTATCTATTTGTCGGTCTTTGGGTAACAAGCTCACATTTAGAGTACCAATGTTACTTATGTTTACTGGGAGACTGATGTCCATGTGATTCTTAGCCTGATCTGCCCATTTTAGCACCACTCTGCCATCATCCTTGAAGAATTATCAGGAGACCACACAGAATTAAGGGACATTTTAAAACTCTTTTTTCAAGGTAAGGGATAGTCAAACAATTAATTACCACATGGCCAAACTGTAATGCTTTCTCTACTTAGTGAAGCTCAGCATTGGAGCACAGGTATGGCATGTTATCAAAATCCCACATTAAGCCTTTCCAGAATTGTAGGAACTGCTGGAGCATGTAATTATTTAGCACAGTCTTTGAGAACCTTGGGTCAGACTTCTGGGTTACATGATCAACAAGATGAAGAACTGGCATTTTCTCTGATTTCCATGACTTCTCAAAAACTTCTCCAAATAGAAATAATTTGCAAAAGATAAAGCAACTTCAGTTTGTCTCCATAGACTATGATACCCAGAATCCAAAAGGTGAAAATAAAATCATGTACTGATACCTACACTGAGCTCACTTAGCACCCCCCACCAACCACCCAGCCATCTATCAGAATAGGGCTGCACTAAAAGTAAGGACCCAACAAACAGGCTTGCAAGAAAACCCAGCCCCACACTTTGGGCCCCCCCATCTCTCTTTCCAACACTGGGGATGTTGAGGCGCCAGACTACAGAAATTTGCTCAGACTATTATAAACAAATAATGTTGCCACTGCAGCATTCTGGGATACAAAAGTTCCCTGCAGGAGAGAGAGGAACTGAGAGAAAGGGGCAGAACAAGTGTCTGGGTCTAAAATAGAGTTCAGTTCCATACTCTACACTGTCTTCCAGAATTTTGCAGCTCCAAACTATGGAAATCAACTGTAGCACCAGCATGGCAGCTACCTGAAGTACTGGGACCAGGTCAGAAAATTAAGGAACAGACTCTGGAACAGGCAAGAACATCGGGGAAGGACACTGTGGGGGGATGGGGGTGAGGAGTAGTTTGAAAACTTTCCAGCACTCCACTAAGCCCTAAGAAAAGAGTTCAGAATCCAGCTGGAGCTGGTTTTGTCCCAAAAGTTACTTGGGACAGAGATTTAGGCTGATGAACCTGAACTGTGCTTTGAGGGAAGAAGCTGAGAAACTTTGAGATCCAGGCCCAGGGAAACTACCATCAGAGGAGATGGAGTCAAAAAAGTGAGCAAAGGGAGAAAATAAAGGGAAAGCAAAAGACTTAAATTACCAAAGATCTCAGGAAGAAGAAAACTCGAAGATTTTAAACCTAAGCAGATAAATCAACCAGAAAAACAATAACATCAGAAGAAAATATGCCCTCCAGAACTATGAAACAAATTGAGGCACTTATCAGTAAACACAGCTTAAAAGAGGAAAAATGGTCCAATATTTGATGAGACAAAGGATCTTGTGGAATTTGAGGAGAAAATGGAACAATATAAGTCATTACAAAATGATTAAAAGAAATGAGGATTAAAGAAAGGAATTTATGGTCCGCACTGTAAAAATAATGGGTAGAATAGAAAACTCTGAATCTGAAATAATCTTATCAAAGAAATAAGACAGAATGAAAGATTAGGAACACAAATACAGAGAAGCAAAGGGCAATCCAGAAGAAGAGAAGCAAAATGAAATAATATTAAAAGAAAATATAACCAGTATTCAATCAAAACATTCTGATCATGAAGACATACATACTACTGTATACTGTATACAATATACAGTCCAAGGATCATAGGTCTCCCAGAACATGAAAGGACAAAAAAACCATAAAGGAAAAAATGATACAAGGGAATTGCTCAGAACTTCTGAACACAGAAAATGAAATGTCAATTTAAAGGATTCATATACTGCTTCCTAGAAAAAAAAAACAAACTAAGGCTGTAAATTCTAAGATACACACAGTGGTTAGATTTAACATTTCAATTGAGAAACAAGCTCTGCAAGTAATCAAGAGAAAACATTGAAATACAAAGGAAAGGAAACTTGAATGACACAAAACTATTCTGAACCTATCAGAACATGGAGGAGGGGATGGAATGATGTGTTCCAAAGAGTTCAGACAGAATTTAGTCCAGGGTTACCTATCCTGAAAATCTGAGCCTAATCATAAATGGAAAATGACATGTTCAATAACAAAGAGGTATTTGAACATTCTTGAGAGAAAACCAGACCTAAAGAGATTATTTGCCTCTTGAATACTTCAGTCAACAGAATGCAAGATGGAAAGATACCGCAACAGAATGACAGAGAGACTAATGAGAAATTTTTCTAAATATACACCAGGAGATGGGGTAAAGGCGAAAGTAGAGTGGAGGTAACAGTGAAGAGGTTGGTGCAGAGCATTATGGAGAGAAACTAGTGACACTCTGCCTAAAAGTGAACCAATGTTTGTTTTTTTGGTTTTTTTTTGTTGGGGGAGCAGGAATACATTATAAAATGGAAAGGTTCATGAAAGAGGAACAGGAGGATAGAGGGGAGTGTGTAATGCACCCAGGTCAAATCTAGAGCTAGCAATGAGGGGAAGGTGACCTCTGTGGCATCCAAGAGCTTGCTGGGGAGGGGGTGAGGAGTAGGGGGAAAGGATTAAAAATGGAGAGAAGAAAGGAAGGAGGTCTATTAATGGGTGAAGCGATTTTTTTTATGAAGGGAAATGGAAACCTTGTTCTAGGTGTGGTCTAGGACATCTGGTGCTTGAAAAAACTGTTCATCCACAAGGACAAGAGTTAGACTTTCTTGGAGCAACTGGCACCTGAGGGAGTGGGAGGGCATGGACCCAGAGAGTAGATTTTGAGACAAATGGGAGAAAAGGGAACCAGGGGAAGAGTATAGATCAGTGGTAGGCTGGATAATTATGGATATGATGGGCAGGTGGGTGAGGGGCATCCTATCAGAAAGAAATTGGCATTGTTCTTGGAGTGTGGCACAATGGAAAAGGCAAATCTATGAGAAATGCTTTACTAGGCTGTGACAGAAACTGCCTAGAGAGGAAATCCAGAGAATGGATATCTCAGAAGTATTGATTCCAGTCAGAATAAAGGGAAGAGGAAAGGACAGGAGAGGACGGGGCAGTTCAGGACAGGAGAGGAGAGGAAATAATTATAGGGGTCATGAATCAAAGAATGAGGGTCTAGAGTAAACCCTCAGACCTCAGAAAGAGAAGATGGAAAATGGAACAATGAAGAGACTGAGAGGAAAACCTCTCTGGGAAGGGGCACAAAAATTAAAAATTTAAAAACTGATGAATAGTTGTAATAGAAGAAGAGAAGAGGAAGAAGGAATCTCCTTGAATGAGTGGGGAAAAAGAGAGGAAGAATTAAATAATGACATAAAAACAGGAAAGAAAAAAGAACTAATAACCCATGAATGATACAAACTCAATAATAAAACACTTTTCACACAAATAAGGTCAGATATAAATAATTGGAAAAACAATAGTTGCTCATGGTAAGTTGAGCTAATATAATAAAAAATGACAATTCTACCTAAATTAATTAATTATTCAGTGCCATACCAATCAAACTACAAAAAAATTTTTTATAGAACTAGAAAAAACAATAGCAAAATTCATATGGAAGAATAAAAGGTTCAGAATATCAAGGGAATTACCAGATGTTAAATTGTATTATAAAGCAGCAATCATCAAAACTACTTGGTACTGGTTAAGAAATAGAGTGGTGGATCAATGGAAGTAGTTAGATATGTAAGACACAGCAGTCAATGACTGTCCAAAGACTCCAGTTTCTGGGATAAGAACTCACTATTTGACAAAAACTACTGGGAAAACTAGAAAATAGTATGGCAGAAACTAGGCATAGACCAACATCTTATACCCTATACCAAGATAAAGTCAAAATGTGTACATGATTTAGATATAAAGACTGATACTATAAGCAAACTGGGAGAGCAAGGAATAGTTTACCTGTCAGATTTATGGAAAATGGAGGAATTTGTCACCAAACAAGAGATAGAGAACCTTATGAAATGCAAATGGATAATTTTTATTAAATTGATAAGTTTTTATACAAAACCAATGCAACCAAAAATAGAAAGGAAGCAAAAACTCAGAAATAATTTTTACAATTTTTACAACCAGTGTCTCTGATAAAGGCCTCATTTCTAAAGTATGTAAAGAAATAAGTAAATTTATAAGAATACAAGTCATTCTCCATTTGATAAATGGTCAAAGGATATGAAGAGGTAGTTTTCAAATGATGAAACTAAAGCTATCTATAGTCATATGAAAAAATGCTCTAAACAACTTTTGAGTAGAGAAATGCAAATCAAAACAGCTCTGAGGTACCACATCATACCTACTAGACTGGCTAACATGACAAAATAGGAAAATGATAAATATTGAAGCAAATGTGGGAAAACTGGAATGCATTGTTGGTGGAATTGTGAACTAATCCAACCATTCTGGAAAGCAATTTGGAAGTATGCCCAAAAGGCTGTAAAACTGTGCATACCCTTTGACCCAGCAATACCACTTCTAGGTCTATATACCAAAGAGATCTTAAAAACAGGAAAAGGACTCACATGTACAACAATATTTATAACAACTCGTTTTGTGGTGGCTAAGAATTAGAAATTGAGGGGATGCCCATCTACTGGGGAATAGCTGTACAAGTTGTGGTATATGAATACAATGGAATACTATTGTTCCATAAGAAATAAAGAGCAGGCAGACTTCAGAAAAACCTGGAAAGACTTATATGAACTGATGCCAAGCAAAATGAGAAGAGTTAGAACATTTTAACGGTAACAGCAGCATTGTGCGATGACTAACTTTGATAGACTTATCTCTGCTTAGCAATGCAAGGGCTGAAGACTACTCCAAATTACTCATGATGGAAAATGCTATCCACATCCAGAAAAAAAGAACTATGGAGTCTAAATGTGCTCTCTCTTTCTCTCTCTCTTCTTTCTTTCTCTCTTTTCTTTCTCATGGTTCCTCCGTTGGTTCTAATTCTTCTTTACAACATGACTAATGTGAAAATATATTTAATATGAATGTCTATGTAGAACCTGTATCAGACTGCATGCCATCTTGAGATGGGGAGCAGGGAGAGATGGGGAGCAGGGAGAAATGGGGAGAAAATTTTGAACTCAAAATCTTATGGAAGTAAATAGTGAAAACTGAAAATAAATAATATATCTGAAAAGGAAAAGTTAGGAGATCAGGGAAAAGGGGGAACTAATAAACAAAACCCCAAAAGGAGAAAGAGAACAAAAAAGAAAGGACAATTGAGGGTGAGGTGAAAAGAGCCAATGGGAATAGGTCCACGTTAAAAAAATATGTTAAATTAAAACAACAAAGAAATATAATACTGCATATAGTAGAAGAGAGAAAAAATCATAATGAAAATAGTAGAGATAAATGAACGAAAATATATACCTCATTCATAACTTTTAAGTATGAATGGATTAAGCAATCCAATAAAATGAAAAACAATGACAGACTGGGTAAGGAAATAAAATCCTACAATCTGCTGCTTCCAAGAAACATTTAGAAAACAGAGATACACAAAGAGATAGAAAAAAAATACTACGCATCAAGTAATTTAAAAAAATCAGGAGGTGAAATCATACTGTCTAAGAATGTAGGGCTGGTCACCTCTATGCTTGGGTGGCACAGTGGACAAAGCACTGAATTTGAAATCAGGAAACCTTGAGTTTCCTCATCTGAAAAATAGAAATTAATAATAGCCTTTACCTTACAAGGTGGTTGTGAAATGCTTAGCATAGTGCATGGTACCCTGTAGGTGCTTAATAAATGCTTATTCTATCTAGCCACAATGAAGGATTTTTACAGTTAGGGAAAGTGAGGCTTAGAGATGTTAAAATGGCTTTTCTAGAGTCATCCAGCTAGTTAGTGGTAGTTAGAACTAGAACTCTCAATCTCTGACTTTTTTGCCTGTTGTTTTTTCTGCCACATTCCACAATTTCAACAATCCCAAACCCAAGGTGCTATGAGATAAAAATATGAAGCAAATGATGAACATATCAACATGTGTAAGAAATAATAATAACAGCTAACATTTATGAAACATTTTGCAAAGAGCTTACCCTATATTCCCTCATTTGAGCCTGACCATAACTCTATCAGGAAAGTACCATAATTATCACCATTTTACAAATTAGGAAACTGAGGCTGAAAGAGGTTAAGTTTTTTTTTAGGGTCACACAGCTAATAATTGTCTAAGATAAGACTTGAATGCAGGTGCTCCTGCCTCCAGATTGAGTCATCTAACCACTGCGCCAGCTAACTGCCTTCAATAAATACAAAATAATGTGTCAATGCAGAAGGCTCACTTGGTGGAAGATGGAGAATGTCATGACCGGGAGGTACATTAGAGATCATCTAGTATAGCCCCCCCTTTTTTTTACAGATGAGGAAACTGAGCCACCAATTTATGAAATCTTTTAACTTTCCCAAGTTCTCAGTCATGTCAGTGGTAGATTTGAAGCACCTATGTGAGCTATGCTCACTACATATCTGTACCATAACTTTCTGGAAGACCTTTCCATTTCTGACCCAGTGGTCTCTTCATATTGGAAATGTCTCTACTTCTATGGCCTCTTTATCTGATGGATGAGCTCTTCTTAGAGCATCTATTTTAGGAAGCTTCCATACCAGCCATCCTTACTTTGAATCCGACCATCCCATAATTCCCCAGACTACTTCTCCACATGGGCCCAGTCCTGCTTTTCATCTCCCTTTTATGTATTAGTTTCTCCCACTAGAATGTTTGCTCTTTGAGGGAAGGTACTGACTTTCTTTTAGTTTGTATTTGTCTTTCCAGCACTTAGCACAGTTCTTGGCACAAGTAAGCACTTAATAAATGCCTTATCTAACTAAAGTATTGCTTTATTGTAAAACCAGACCCCTGACTTACTCTAAATCTATGGTTCCTTCTGTTTCTAGAAGAAGAATGTCTTGACTATTAAAACCTCAAAAGTTTGGGGAGTTTCAATGTTTTTGTCCACTGGTTGGCCATTTGAAAATAAATTTATTCCCTGATAAAATGGGCCTCCTCTGGAAAGAGATTAGAATTTCTCTTACTAAAAATGACCGAAAAGAAATACATATATACATATATACAAGTATTTATCCTTTCTCTCATTCTTTCTATTCCGTCATTTTTTAATCTCACCCGATCAATTTGCCCATCTCCTCATCCTAGTTACCCACTTCTCACTTTGGAATTTTCCTAGGTTTATTTTTTTGTCAATGATTAGAACCCCAAATTAACTAGACCAACTCATTCTTACTTCTTTCAAGTAACTCCACAATCCCTTCTGAAATAGTGTGAAGAGGGATTACACATAGACTTTCTCCCATCCTCTCCCAATTCCTGTATTTCTAGACACCAAGTTGGAGTCAGTAAAGTTTGCCTTTGGGCTGCATTACTTCTTTTTTTTCTGTAATCTCTTGCCCTATTTGTTAGACCCTATTCTATCTTTCCTCCCCACTCCCTCCACTAATAAACCAAAAGCTCTCAGAAAGTCCCTATCTCTCTAGTCACAGAAGATCGAATCACAAAATCTCAGGGCTGAATAGTGCCCCAGAGGCCATCTGGTCTAGCCAGTCCTAAAATATAATTCCTTCTATAACATCCTTCACAAGGAATTATCCAGCCTGCACTTAATGGCAGCCATAAACTGATCTGACCAAGGGGAGAAGATAGAAAGCTCCACTTAAAATCAACTCATTCCATCTACACTGTTAGTGTCGGAATATGGTACATTTTAAAATACCAAAAGGAGAGAATGACATTTAATCCACAGTGTTGTCCAGTGGAAAGAATGTAGTACCTGGAATCATGAGACCCATGTTCAAATTCAGGTTCTGTCACTTCCTATTTGTGTAAGCTTGGTTAATGAGTTTCTTTATCAGCAAATAAAAAAGATTGTGCTAGATGACCTCTCAGGTCTCATCCTGCTCTTTGTGAATGACCCTATGATCACTTTTGATGTGGTCAGGCATGGTGGCAACAATTTTTCTGGAGCAAGAAGGCATTCATGGCTCTTCTCAAATTATAGCACACAGATGATAGTCTGATTCAAACAAATACTGATATCACCTGTCTCATATACATAATCTAGCTTCAGAGCTGATTGGAAAAGTGACTATTTAAGAGATTTTATGCAAGGATCACCCCTTCCATACTCAAATGTTGTAATGAGAAAATTTTTCACTAAGGTCAGAAACCACTATAGGAAAGGGTATGTGGCCATGATAGATCATAGGAACTATCTAATATCAAGTTCTGGGAAAGGGAGTAGTTAAGCCCTTGCCCTCTTGAGGCAGGCCATAGGAGAAGGGCAACATATTACCTTTATCCTGGCAGTGACAATCCTGTCTAGAACTCACCTTCCCACTCAACCACTGTAGGATCAAGAGCTGGACTCCTCCCTCTCTCTCAATATAACTGTATCCATGTTCATATCCATGATCACAGGGATTCAGGTCAATAGAGGACTTCCTGATACAGTATAAGAATGGGGGTCCCCAAAGGAAGCACATGAAACCCCCAGCTGTTAACTCCCTGAGATTTCAAAGCCCATTAGACCTAAGCTAGTTCTAACTGCCCCCACTCCTTATAAAGCTTCTAGGCCCTTTCAGAATCGCCTTCATAAATTGGTTTCTACTCTCTTTGTAAATTAGTACTTGTTAGATTGTTTGCCCAAAGTAGGGTTTTACTTCTTAGGCAATGGGGCCAGAAAGGAAGCAAAACTCTTCCATTTCACATCTGCAACTTTGGAAGACAAACACACTAAGTCAAAGTAAAGGCAGCGTCCATGAATGCATTGGTAGAAAAGGCAACTCAGTATCTCAATTGAACTTCAAACTAAAAAAAAAGAATTCTATTTGACTCATGAAACAATCTTCTCCTTATCCATGCTCTCCAGGCCAATGCATCTCTTGTTTAAAGTGTGCAAGTGAAAATATTGTGCTACTCAACTGGCTGTACATCCCTCAGGGATTCATAATGGACAGTAATGCACTTCTGCATTCATTAAATTCTTCTGCCAAACAGCATCAACACTCACCCAGGACTGCTCTCCTATTGTTAAATTGAAAACACAGACACACCGACACACAGACACACACACACACACACAGGGGCAGGAAAGAGGAAGGGGGTGGGGGTATCCAACAAGTCTTCCTTTCCTGTCAACTTCCCATTATTTGCTCTTGAAAAATATCAGTCCTACCAAAAAACCTGGAGGCTACTGAGAGGACAGAAGGGAGGAATGAACTCAATCAAAATGGTCACAAGGGAATTTTAGTCTGTAGGGTCATAACAGGAAAAACTGGGGGCATTCATGGTTTTCAGAAAAACTTTATTTGTGGATGGTCCTAGTGAAACGAGACTGTCTGGCAGATCCAATTTATGAATATACACCACAAATTAACATCTGTCTTCCTTGAGTTACCTTATTCCATAGGATTAGAAGAGGAGAATGGAGGTCCTAAAGACAGAAATGGATGAATCCATAACTAATCTGACCCTTGCTCAGCCTTGACATATCAGCAATCCTTTGTTTCCCCTACCTTGTTGCCCTGTTTTGCATTTTGCCACTACTGAGCCAGCCCACCACAAAACTGACTAGATCTAGCTGAAATCCATCCTGTTATTCATAGACTCCCCCTCTCCAAATTACAATAAAAAAAATCCTGCTTCTGTGTTCTAGCTCTTTCAGAAGGGATTGCCCCCTCTCCTCTACCTAGACCTCCCAACTTCACTGAAACTCACAAATATCTCAGGTTCTTCCTGCAGAACCAGCCTCCTTTGTATTCTGTGTAGAGGGATCCCAGAATGCATGGCTTTTACTTTCTCTTGTAATAAACTAAGTTGCTCCTCAACCTGGTTATAGTCTCATTTGGACTTTTGAACTCTGGTCCACAAACTGACCTATTCATTTTTTGTCAAGCTCACAGCTTCCTGTCTCTACAACCTTGTTCTCCTTTTCTCTCCTCATGTTTAAGGTTCACCCTTTCTTCCAGATCCAACTTAAACTTTGCCTCCTCCCAAAACCTTTTTCCTAATTGCATCAATCCTTTTATATCTGGCCTCTTTAGAATGTCTGTAGCATCTTCATCACTCATGTAGCACTGAGGATCAGAGGCATCTAAAGCTGGAAGGAACCTTAGAAACATACGGAAACTGAAGTCTGCGAAGGTTAACGATTTACAAAATGTCTCACAGATAAAACTAGTCTGATAGGATTTGAGCCCAGGTCTTCTGTTTCTTCCCAATACCACAATGCTTATCAGTGTTATCTTCTTCCATATATCTCCTAGCTCCATGACTAGAAGTAAGGAAGTGTTCAGAATCATCTCTTACACAATGATTTGTACCCTCTGCATTTATATTTGTTGGAAACAAACCCCTCTTCGTATCTCTAACTTTTTAAAATTTATTTTTTAATAGAATTGATTTATTTTTAGTTTTCAACATTCATTTCTATAAGATTTTGAGTTTTATCTTTTCTCCTCCTCCTTCTCCTCCATCTTCCCCAAGCCAGTGTGCAATCTGATATAGGCTCTAGTTATATATTCATATTAAACATATTTTCACATTAATCATGATGTAAAGAAGAATCAGAACCAATGGGAGGAACCATGAGAAAGAAGAAACAACACAGCAAAAGAAAAGGAGAGCAAATAGTATGCTTCCATCTTTCTGGAGTTCTTTCTCTGGGTGTGGATAACATTTTTCCATCATGTATATATCTAACTTTTGATAGTTCTCTGAACTACAAATTTATAAAGTTGTTTCTTTTTCCCTTCATGGCAGAGTGAAAAAAGCACTAGATTTGGAGTCAGAGGCTTTGAGTTAGAATCCTAACTTGGCTATTTCTATTATCTATGAGACACACTGTCAATCATTTACGCTTTCTGGTCCTCAGTTTCTACATCTTCAAAATGTGGAGGTGGACCAGATTATCTCTAAGGTCCCTTATACCTCAAGATTTATCCTCAAGTGCCTTTGAAGTCATTTAAGCAACCAATATTAACTAATGTATAGTTGGATTAGGGGAGAGATAACTTGTTCTCTGCCCTAGAGAGAGAGACAAAATTAAGTACATAATAATATACAATGCGCTAAGAATAAAATAATATATAATAAAAATATACAGTAATAGCTAAATTTATATTTTGTTTGTGTTTGGTTGTTTCTGACTCTTTATGACTCCATTTGGAGTTTTCTTGACAAAGATACTGTCTTGGTTTGCCATTTCCTTCTCCAACTCATTTTATAGATGAGGAAGCTGAGGCAAACAGGGTTAAGTGGCTTACCAGGGTCACACAGCTTGTAAGTGTCCATGGGCAGATTGGAAGTCAGGACTCCAGAGTAAACATTCTATCCACTACACCACCTAGCTGTGACACTTATATAGTGCTTTTCTATCTTGGGCACTGGGCTAAGCACTTTACAATTATTATTTCATTTGATTCTCATGACAATCCTGTGATGTACAGACCATTATTATCTCCATTTTACAGATAAGGAAACTGAGGCAAACAGAGGTTAAGTGAGGTTAAGTGACTTACATAGCTAATAATTTTCTGAGTCTAGATTGGTACATAGGTCTTCCTGATACCAGGCCTGCCTTTCTATCTATTCATGCCACCTAAGCCAAGCACTCTTTCCTGAGGAGGAAAATCCTGAGTCAGTTCTGATCCTACATGCACAATCATATGTGCCATATTTGGTTTAAAAAGGAGAGGTAAGCACTACAATGACTTTTTTCTCCTTACCACCAATCCTTGGTCTTAACGAAGGCTGGAGGAGAGAGAAGGAAGGTTTGATAAGAAAAATGTCGACATTTTCAGCATTTGATGAAGAGCCCTTGACTTCAGTGACCTACCAGAATCCCTGTGCTCATTCTCTGACTTAGTTTCCATTTTGGCAAAGTAAGGAATACCCTGAAACATGTAGGCAGGTCCCCAAGCCCTTCTCTTCCAGTTCTTTAAGAGTTTCATATCTGAAACTTATGAGCATGAATGTGAGGAGCTGAAAATAAATAAATGATCATGCGCAGCATCCAAGAAAGGCTGGGTCATTATACCCTCCCACAAATACATTCTAGAATGAAATACTCATGATATTTTTTTTTAAGTAACTGTTTTTAAATGAGTCAACCCTTTTAAGACTTCCTCAGAGTCTTCCCTTAGCTAAAGCATAGATAGCACCAAGTAGGTACAGGCCTGTTTTCTTCTTTGGGATTCCATCCCCATATGAATGGGCCTATTACACTCAGAATAAAACTCTGTTTCTCTTAAAGCTAGTTTTCTTACAAATATATGTTAAGTGTATAAAAGAGGGGCCAGGTTGAGAAGGTACGGATGACTTAGCACAGACCATCCCTGCTGTCTCTTGAAAAAACATCAAAACCGCTCCATCTTTACATAATTTTAAAGTTTTATTCCTAAGGTCCTAGAGCCAGGGGTGCTTAACCTGGGATCTATGAACTTGGTTTTTGTTTTATTTTATTATTTTACTATTTCAATGTAACTGGTTTCTTTTGCAATTACCATTTATTTTATACATTTAAAAATAGTATTTTGAGGAAGGTTCCATAGACTTCACAAGACCACAAAGGGGATCTATGGCACAAAAAAAAATATTAAGAACCACTATCTTAGAGAGAAAGGAAGCTTCAAATTTCCCTCTTAAAGTGAGGTAGATGAAAAGAGATTATGTATGAAAGGCTTTGTATAAGTGGAAGTTGCTGTTACATTGTCATTGTTTAGTAGTATAATGGAAAGCACATGAGTCTTGGACTGAAAGGCCTGAGATCCAACACCTTTAACTGCTTTGAGCTTTAGTTTCCTCATTTATCAACTAGGGGTGACCATACCTGCACTATATTACTTCTCAAGGCTGTGCAAAATGTTCACAAATGTTAAAGTATGAGTGTGTATCGTTAGGACTATATGTATGAAGAATTACTTTGGTTTTGAACAATAGTTTGTGTTAAATTAGTCATGGCTCTCCTTCTGTTATCCTTTATGTCTTTGTAGACCAGACACACCATTTCATTAGACTTTTCCATCCTGCTGCATAGAAGACATTTAAGAATGTTAAGTTTCCACACAAAACTGAACATTCTAGGTCTATCTGAAGTTACTTAATTGAACAGAGCTGGAACTAGAAAAGGTTGACCAGGACTTTGTCCAGGATCCCAAAATTCAAAGAGGGCTGTCAACCCTTTTCTTCATTCATAAGGCAGAAACAACTGAGTATAGCATGTAGATAGCAAGGATGGATAGAAAATAATCAGATAGCTTCCCCTCTTCGGCTACACTGCACTCCAGGTAAATTCCTGTTTAGTCCTGTCCTTACTTCCTTCTTTTTCCTATAACTCGTCTCATTCAGTGACCTATAGAATAGGCCTATACGATAGAAAGGTGTCCTAGGGTCTCTCCCCCGAAAGATCTTGCATCTCTATATTCATATTCTCAAAGAAGATCATTTGACCCAACTATACCACTGCAAGATTTATGTCTGAGAGAGATTAAAGAAACAGGAAATGGAAATTTCTTTTTAGTGGTGGTAAAAAAAAAAATTGAAACTAAGAAGGAGTCTATCCATTGAGTAATGGTTCAAAAAGTTATGGTATATAAATGTGAAAGGCTACTACATACTGTAAGAAATAGATTATTCCAAAGAAGCATGGAAAGAGATATGAACTGATATAGAGTGATATAAGTAGAACCGGGACAATTTATGCTATAATTTCAATATTATATTTATAAAAATGAAGAATTTTGAGGATTTGTATAAAGTGATAAAGAATGAAATAAGAGAAATGAGAACAATTTACACGATTACATTAAAATTGAAAAAAATTGAAAGCTGTAAGGAAAGTCAAGAAACTCACCATCTATGATCCCAGGGGACTGATGATAAAACATGCTATGCAACTGACATACACACATACATATGTATTATATATATATGTCTGTGTGTGTGCATATATATGTGCATATATATATATATATATATATATATATATATATATTACACAACCAATGAAGGAATTTATTTTGGTTAACATTTGATTTACTTGTTTTACTTGATTTGACAAGGAATTTTAAAAATTTATTTATTTTTAAAATAAATTTATTTATTATTTAATTTAGTCTTTTGAAAAATTTTCAACAAGGTAAGAAGTGTGTGTGTGTGTATATGTGTGTGTGTGTGTGAGAGAGAGAGAGAGATTTGTTATTTTTTAAAAATAACAATAAGTCAGTGCTAAAAATGGAGGGATATGGAATATTGTGTGAAGTTTTAGATGAGGTCACTCTATTATTAGTTTTATTCAATTGTTTTACTTTCTTATGAGACCTTTTGTAAATATCATGCAAAAACAAAATACATTCATGAAACTTTAAAGAGATTTAGAACCAAAAGGGACTTTAGAGTACATCTAGTCCTACAGGTGAATAAACTGAGTCTTCAAATGTTTCAGAGATTTGACCAGTCATAAAGGTAGAAATGGCAATGCTAGGTTTTGAACCCCTCTCTTAGGAATCCAAAACCATCATGCCGTCCACTGCACCATGCCCTCTCTCCCTGAACATCTGTTCTCAGCCCCGTCACAACTTTAAGAGTCAATTTGAGGCATTTGTCATGCTGCTTTCTCTGAACCAGTTTCATATTGTTTGTGATTCTGGGGGTCAGAATTGCTAGTTATGGCTCTGGCTATTGATTGAATAATTCTAGGGAAAAGAGTCCATCAAATTCTGCAAAAGCAGTATTTAATCAATTCAAGACTCACAGTATTCAACCATCATAATAAATGAATGAATGACTCTTATTTGGCTCACAATAGATACTGATTGAATGACTGAATAAGTAAATATCTTAAGCTATTGAGACCATAAATGGATGTGTAAACATCTGCTACCCACAGAGTTAGAAATAGTCAAGTTCAAAATTTTAGAAGGAGAGATAGTTCTCAACCCTTAAATATGACTGGTTACAAAGACAATGATCAGAGGATCATAGAGTGAGATATTTAAGGAATTTCAGAGTCCATCTAGTTCAACTTTCTCATTTTACAAATGAAGAAACTGAGGCCCAAGGAGAGTAAGAGACTTGCCAAAGGTAGGAAAGATCAGAGGTGGATGCACATAGTATGATGACATAACTTAACCCCCCTCTAACCTGCCTCCAGTTCTTCTCATTCATCTTTGACTTGATGGACATCGTATAGATTCATTTCAGCTCAGGTTCTTTACCGAATAACAAAGCAGTAAAGGGAAACTGCTGGTTGTTCATTCTCAGAGTGAAGCCAAGTTTCAGGTCATGTCCTTTGATGATATGCAAAGTGCCGGAAGCAGTTTATGAAAGAGTACCCATTTCCTACTCTTTGGACTTGGATTCTCCAACATTCATGAGCAATTGGCTCCTGACAATTCAAACTCTCCTTATCCACCTAGTGTGGTCATATCATCAGATCTGTATAATTAAAATGACAGCCATCTTGCTAATGACCATTCAGCATGTAGTCCACTATGGCTCCCAGATTCTCTTCAGCCATACTTACCAAACTCTGACCAAAAAAAAAAATCCTTCATTATTCTTTAAATACTTATTCTCCAAAAAAAGCTAATCCCTATGCTGTCAGAGTTTCTCTGGACTCCAGAGCACTATACCTCTCAGCCTCATTTGGGAAAAGTGTGTAACATACAAATTAGCCCAGAGTCATCAGTTATTAATTGACTATCTTCCCCAGGGTAGCTTGACTGGGCCTCTTTAAGTTTAGCAAATGGAGGTAAAGGGTGGGGGTGAAGAGGAGTTATTTCCTTAAATGTACTTTAATCCCTTTCTTCTCCTGAGATGACCAAGTTAGGGCATACTCAGTGTCACATGGATATGTAATTAGGTGCGCTTCGTTAAAAGCCAAAGCCAAATGAGCCCATGCAAAGCAAGAGAAATAGTGGAGGTCAACAAGGACAGGGTGGCAACTGAAATATACTTCAGCACTAACTTAATGAGCCTTCTTATAACACCGAGAAATAAGGGATGTGCCCCAGGCTCCAAGGAGAAGGATAGAGATGCCAAAAAGAACTTTGCCTTAGAAATGCAGAATAGGCTATGTGATGGCTTGGCCTGTTAGTGTTGTCTCGGATCAGAGAGTTGACATTATGTGAGGGGAATACGATCAGAGCTATCTCTGTTGCCTTTTTTCTCCTCTCCTCCCCTACCTTTGCATCCCAGTCCAAACTGCCTTTTAACTTAGGTGTCTGGAAATAAAAGGCTTCCAACCAGAGCAGCACTGCTGTCTTCTGCTAGCCTGGGTTTTCTGAGTTTGGCTGAGGGAAATAGTCATGTAGCATGAGAGATGGCCAAGAGTCTATAGACTTTAGGGGCTTCCTCCAGAGGCATTAAGCTGTTACCTTCCCTGCTACTGGCACACCCTTCTGATCATTCCAGACTGAGACATTGAAGGAAGGACAAAAGGGAACAAACACAACACCCAGGTAACTAAAAAACATCAAAATACCTTCCACCAAACTGGCAGAATTCAGAGCATATCAATTAAGCCACCATGGGGACAGCTGTAATTTCAGTAACTGCTATTCAAATCAGTTTTGCACAAACAAATTCCACTGGGAAACAGAGAAGATAAAAGGAGGGAGGGAAATAGAAAGGGAGAAGAACAAACCATTATGGTAAAATGGAAATGGCATAGAGACAAGAGGGAGGAAGTAACAGTAATGGGGAGGACAGAAAGGGAGAGAGGGAGGAAAGGAGAAAGGGATAGGAGGGAGGGGGAGAGGGAGAGAGGGAGACAGACAGACAGACAGACTGACAGACACAAATGCAGCAGACCTTTAAAGAGTCTAAAGGAAGCTTCCAAACGCGTCATCCAGCGTTGTTTTCTCCTCTTCTTCCCCACAGATTTAGAGACTAAAAAAGTAAATAGCACACCAGGTTGAGCCAAAGATGCTGAACATGTGATTCAAGTTAAGTAGAAAATGAAATGGAGTCTGGAGTACCCTGGTGTTGAGGTATTAGAGGCTGGCACTGAGCATCCACCAAGACCTCTGCAGCATCCACCTCCTAGATAATGGAGCAGCCTAAGATCCTGAGTAGAAATGTGTCAGAATTTACAAAATTTGTTTTATATTGACTATGCATATTAGTTTTAAGGTTTTGTTCTTACCACTTTTTAAAAATGCAAAACCATGGATGTATCATGTACAATCTACTTTAAGTATATAATAAATTTGTTATGTTACTTTCAAAACTGGCCTACCTATTCCCTCTGAACTGTCCTCTCTTCCATTTTTGAACTTCCTTCCATTTGTTTTTAAGATGCCTCAGTGACAATCCTTTGGGGTGGTCAGTAATCTATTTTCTCCTTCATTAGCCCTCAAATAAAAAGGATAAGATGCCAACTTGGTAATAAATAAGCCTATTCAAAGCAGAATAAATACGTGTGAATTTCATTAAGTCCAAATGTATGTTTCCTTTGGCACGTTGAATCCATCACCTTCTCTATCAAGAGATATGTCCTCTGAAGTCATAGCTGGTCACTGAATTGAGAAGAGTCTTAAGTCTTTCCACATGTTTTTCTTTATAATGTTATGGTTCCTATAGAAATTGTCCTTATTCTGCTCACTCCACTCTGTAACAATTGACACAAGTCTTCCCAGGTTTCTTTCAAATCATTCTTCTTGATATTTCTTATGGAAAAACGATATCTCATTGCATTTATATAACAATAATTTGTTGATTCATTATTGATGACTATTCCTTTATAATTCCGGTTCTTTGATACAACATAGAGAGCTACTATAAATATTTTTTGTACATATAGGTCTTTTTTTTCTCTTTAAAAAAAAGCTATTTGGAGTATAAGCCTAGTATAGTTTTGTGAGTTTAATAATGTACTTCTCAAATTACTTCTAGAATGGCAGGACCAAATTACAGCTTTCCCAGCAGGACTTCAGGGTGTCTGTCACTCTATAATCTCTTCAACAATGATCATTTTCGTTTTTTTCATCTTTGCCAATCTGATAGCTGGGAATTGTTTTAATTTGCATTTCTCTACCTAACAGAGATTTAGAGTATTTTTTCCTATGGCTATTGATCACATTCATTTCTTCCCCTGAGAATTACCTATTCATATCCTTTGATTACTCCTCTCTTTTAGAATGGTTATCATTCTTTACTTCTTTATTGGAATGAGATGTGTGTGTGTGTGTGTGTGTGTGTGTGTGTGTGTGTCTTGGATCTTAGGCCTATATCAGAGAAACTTGCAGCAAATATTTTCCCCATTTAACTGTTTCCCTTCTCATTTTAACCATATGCCTTTTGTTCACACACAAACAATTCATTTTTTTTGGTAAGCAAAATTATATATTTGGTCTTCTCCATACTCTCCCTGCTCATAATTTCTTCTCCCATCCATAGCTATGAAAGATCTTTTTCCTTTCTTCTCTCATTTCTTTTATTTCTAGGTCATGTATCCATTTGGAACTTATTGTGTATATTTTGGTGTAATGTGTGAAATCTTAGTCTAAATCTGATTTCTGCCAGATGATTTTCCAATTTTTCCAGCAGTTTTTATCAAATAGTGATTCTTTACCTCAAGATTTGCAGTCTTGGAATGTACCAAATACACTATATTATTTTGCTTCTGTATATTGAGTCTCTAATCTGTTACAATGACTAACTTTTCTGATGACTGTTTCTTGGTTGTACAGTTTGAGATCTAGTACTATTAAGTTACCTTTTCTCCCATTTTCCTCCTCTTTGTTGTCCTTGAAAACCATGACCTATTGTCCTTCTAGATTAATTTTGTCATGACTTTTCTTGCTTTCAAAAGTAATCCTTTGGTAGTTTGGTCTGGCATTGAACAAGTAAATTAATTTAGGTAGTATTGTCATTTTTATTGTATTGACCTGGTCTACCCAGGAGCAATTAATCTCTCTCCATTTATTTATGTTTGTCTTCATTTTTGTAATGAAGGTTTTATAGTTGTGTTCATGTGGTTCCTTTATGTTACACCTTTTTTTAATTCATAACAAAACAGACTCATAAAGAACACTGGATTTAGAGCTAGCAAGCTTGCAGCTTGAATTTTGCCTCAGACACTTGTTATGTGACCTTGGACAAGTTATTTATCCTCTATGTGGTCTCTGTTTCCTCATCTGTAAAATAGAGGTGTCCTACCATTAAAAGTCTCTTCTAACTCTTAACCTCTGATCCCATGATCACTGAAGATAAAATATAATTGATATAAATGACTTTAATGTGTGTTGTGGGGGCTGCAAAGAGTGAGTGAGCCAGTGAATATCTGAAAATAGTATAGAGATTTTTAAAAACAATAAGGTTTATACCTGGGAACAAGGTGTCAGGGCTTTCCTCTGGTGAGGGAGAAGAACCAGAGGAGACTATGATGGTTTTGATGTAAAATAATAATAATATCACAATAGTAAAGAAAAATTAAACATGAGCTCATACCACATGCTAGGTACTGTTAAACCATGAACAAGGAAATTTAAGTTGTGGAAGGAGGCTTGATAGAAAGCAGGAAGCTCCCTTCAGAGGCAGTTAGTCTGAGACAATTTTAATTCCCCTCTTGATTACTCCCAGCCATCCAAAGGTCTCCATCATTGTAAGTGAGGGAAGCAGAAGAAGCACTGGCTAAAGACTGGGAAAGAATGGTGCTACCCATATTCTAGACAAGGCCAGAGAACAGAGCTGATTTGCCTGTGATACCAACCCCTGTTCCTCACAATCTCATAGTTTCACTGGGAGAGAGACTAGAAACAGATGGAGAGAGAACACAGAGAGAAAACAGGGAATAATATCAGAGAAGACAGAAAGAGACAACAAAGAAGAAAATATACAAACCACAGGACAGAGACAACAGAGAGAACATGAAGAGATGACAAGAGGAAAGGAGAAAAAATGACAAAAACTTCAGAGACAGAGAAAGCAGAGAGATAAAGACAGAAAACAGAAGAGGAGAAAGGGAGGCAGAGAGAGACAGCAGAGAGAGAGAGAGATGGCAGAGAGGGGGAAAATGGGGAGATAACAGAAAGAAAACAGAGAAAATCAAGATAGAAAACAGATGCAAAGAAATGATCGAGGAAATGAAAACAGAAAGAAAAAATGAAAAAATAAAGAGAGAACTATGAGAGGAGAAATGAAATGAGAAAAGAGATGATGGAAAGAGAACAGATACAGAGAGAGTAGGATAGGGAGACAAATGAAAGGAGAGTGGTAGATGGAAAGAAAACAGGATAAAATGACAGAAAAAGTAGGGGGAGGAAGAAAGGAACAAGTGAATGGAGAAATGAATTGAAAAAGCAAGAGAGAAAATTCATGAAAACATGAAAAAAACTAGCAAACATATGCTGTATGTGTTTCAGAGAGCCCAGTCATCAGCACTTTAAAGCCAATTTAAATAATGTCTCCTGGGAGAAAATACCCAGGTTTTTCATTAAACCAAACTTTCCTAGTTGGGTTTTTTTTTTCTTCCCAAATGAAATTAGTCTCAACTGCCTTAATGAGGCTCCTTTTCTTTCCATTTTCTGGGGTGGGCAGGCTTGGTGAGGGAGCTGTTTTGGTACTACAGAGAAGATTGGCATCCTTGCCCAGGAACAGGACAGTTTAGCTCCTGTGACAAGCCCAGAGCAGAGTTTGCCGAAGACCCCTAAAACTCAGCTATTAACAGCATCCCCATTTTGCGTGTGTGTGAAAACAATCAAATGGGAAGAGCCTGCCAAGGGAGCCTGCAAGCACAGTTATAATTAAAGTTTCCTTAGCATTTCCATTAGAAACCTACTTTAGTGGTTTATAACTCAGCAGTAAAAATCGGCTCCGTGCTGGTGCTCTCAATGCATGGTCTTGATAGGAGTCAGAAACTGACTTTGATTTTGTTTTTTAGGTTTTTTTTTTAATTGTATACGACAAAAGTAGGCCCATAACGTGGAGTAATTGCTTCTGGAGAAAGAACTCATTCCTTGATCTTTAAGAACACTCAGAGCTGAGGCAGAAAAAAAAGAAAAAGACGAATGCTCTTCCTTTACCCACAAGAATGACATCAGTAGAGAACGGGCTTTGAGTTCTTTTTCGTGGTCTTGATGATTTCATTCTGACCCATTTATACCCTCTAATCCAGATTTCTTGGTAAGCCAAGGCAGAAACTTACTGCTTGTGACTATGGAACACAGAAAAGCCACTCATGACTCCCTCTTACTTCTCTCACCCTTACCCCAGTGTGAATAAGCTGAAGAAATGAAGTTAAGTCATTGGACTCCTAAATGCAAAGATTTATCTGGGCTGAAGTACAGTGTGATGGAAACTGCACTGTATTTGAAGAGAGAGGATTTGTATCTGAATCCAGACTGTGCTACAGACTTCTTGTATGACCTTAGGCAAATCACTTAATCTCTTTGGTCCACAGTGTCCTCACCAGCTAAATGGGAGATAGGATGGGGGAAGATATACTCTGTGCAAAGTCCTGTCTGGAAGGAGGGAAATGAGCTGGGGATGTTCTCAGTGATCCATTTTTATGAGAGAGAGGGCAGGGCAATTAGAGAAAGGATGCTAGATTTGATTAGAGATCTGAGACTTTGAGCTCTGTTTTAGCAGGGGATAAATATTACTTATGTGAACTGGAGCCAAAGTCACTTCTGTATGAAATATTGCTGTTTGGGTAACTCATATGTAAGTTAAAATATATGACAGAATGGATTGGAGGAGACACAGTGAAATGCGAACAGAGACACATTTAGAATCAGAAGACGAGAATTTGTAATCTGTCTTCCTCTGTTGTTTACAACCTGTATGCCCTTGGCTAAGTAACATTTTACTCTCTGAGCCTCAGTTTCCTAAATGTAAAATGTACATGTGGGCAGGTGTAAACTATATGGCATGTGCAATACCTTCTAGTGCTAAATCTCTTATCCTATAAACTCTAAAGTGCCTTCAAGTTCTAAGTCTATGAGGTATCCAAACTTAATCATTTGTATTTTAAAAATTCATCTTAAGGGGTGGAGCCAAGATGGCAGAGTAGAAAGACTCACGTATGCTAGCTCCGAACCCACAGCCCATATATTTCCTGCAAGAAAAACTCCCCACAAATTCTGGAGCACTTCAAGGAGCGCAGAAACACAATGGAAAAGATCTCCATTCCAGAGAGCCCTGGAGAGCCATCCCCAGGGGTCCGTCGCACCCTGGAAAGCGGAGTCCACCCCTGTGCCGCCCTGGCCGGATGGCCCCAAAGAAGCAGATCTGAGCAGGCTTCAGGGAAAGAATCTTTGGCAGCCGGGAAGGCCCCTCCGCCCACAGACACTACAGGTCAGTGAGAGAGACGTCTAGGCTGGCCAAGAAGGGAGCGGGGTGTCTCTGTGACTCGGGCCCCCTTGGGATGCAGCAGCAGAGGGAGCGGCAGAGGCAACAGGGGAGGCAGCGGCAGTAGCCTGGGACTCCCAGAGCAGCAGGCAGAAGTTCAGGTCTCTGCATAAAGCCTCTGAGGGAACTGAGCCTGGGAGGCGGTCCTGCCCCACCCAAGCACCAGAACTTAAGCTCACATTGAATAGCAGCCCCGCCTGCCACAGAAAGCCCATTTGAATCTCAGACCCCAAGCACTAGCTGGGCAGATCTAGACAAGGGTGGAGAGTAATCTCAGAAGTCAAGTAACTGGCTGGGAAAAGGGAAGAAAAATAAGACTATAGAAAGCTACTTTGATGGGGTACAGATGTTCCCACCTTTCAGTTCTGATGATGAGGAACTACTCTTACCATCAGGGAAAGATGTGGAGGTCGGGGCCTCTGTATCCCAGACATCCCAGGTGGATGTCCAGTGGGCTCAGGCCATGGAAGAGCTCAAAAATGATTTTGAAAATCAAGTTAGACAGGTGGAGGAAAAACTGGGAAGAGAAATGAGAGAGATGCAAGAAAAGCATGAAAAACAGGTCAATACTTTGGTAAAGGACACCCAAAAAAATGCTGAAGAAAATAACACCTTGAAAAATAGCCTCACTCAATTGGCAAAAGAGGTTCAAAAAGTCAATGAGGAGAAGAATGCTTTCAAAAGCAGAATTAGCCAAATGGAAAAAAGAGGTTCAAAAGCTCACTGAAGAAAATAGTTCTCTCAAAATTACAATGGAACAGATGGAGTCTAATGACTTTCTGAGAAACCAAGAAATCACCAAACAAAACCAAAAGAATGAAAAAATGGAAGAGAATGTGAAATATCTCATTGGAAAAACAACTCACCTGGAAAATAGATCCAGGAGAGACAATTTAAAAATTATGGTACTCCCTGAAAGTCATGATCAAAAAAAGAGCCTAGACATCATCTTCCATGAAATTATCAAGGAAAACTGCCCTGACATTCTACAACCAGAGGGCAAAATAAGTATTGAAGGAATCCATCGATCACCACCTGAAAGAGATCCAAAAAGAGAAACTCCTAGGAACATTGTGGCCAAATTCCAGAATTCCCAGGTCAAGGAGAAAATATTGCAAGCAGCTAGAAAGAAACAATTCAAGTATTGTGGAAATACAATCAGGATAACTCAAGATCTAGCAGCTTCTACATTAAGGGATCAAAGGGTGTGGAATAGGATATTCCAGAAGTCAAAGGAACTAGGACTCAAACCAAGAATCACCTACCCAGCAAAACTGAGTATAATACTTCAGGGGAAAATATGGTCTTTCAATGAAACAGAGGACTTTCAAGCATTCTTGATGAAAAGACCAGAGCTGAAAAGAAAATGTGACTTTCAAATACAAGAATGAGAAGAAGCATGAAAAAGTAAACAGCAAAGAGAAATCATAAGGGACTTACCAAAAGTGAACTGTTTACATTCCTACATGAAAAGACAATATTTGTAACTCTTAAAATTTTTCAGTATCTGGGTAGTTGGTGGGACCACACACACACACATACACACACACATGTACACATGTGCACGCACACACACATACACACATGCACACACATACAGAGACAGAGAGAACAGAGTGAATTGAATAGGATGGGACCACATCTTAAAAGAAATGAAGGTAAATGGTGAGAGAGAAATGTAGTGGGAGGAGAGAGGGTGAAATGGAATGGGGTAAATTATATCTCATTCAAGAGGCAAGCAGGAGACTTTTTAGTGGAGGGAAAAAGAGGAGAGCTGAGAAAAAAACATGAAGTTTACCCTCATCACATTCGACTAAAGGAAGGAATAAAATGCACACTCATTTTGGTATGAAAACCTATCTTACAATACAGGAAAGTGGGGGAGAAGGAGATAAGCAAGGGGGTGATGATGGTAGGGAGGGCAATGGGAGGAGGGAGCAATTTGAAGTCAACACTCAGGGAGCGACAGGATCAAAAGACAGAACAGAAACAATGGGGGGCAGGATAGGATGGAGGGAAATACAGTTAGTCTTACACAACACGACTATTATCTAAGTCATTTGCAAAACTACACAGATAGGGGCTATATTGAATTGCCTGCCTTCCCAAAGGGAATGGGTGGGGAAGGAGAGATGGGGAGAATTTGGAACTCAAAGTTTTAGGAACAACTGTTTAGTATTGTTCTTGCTACTAGGAAATAAGAAATAAGGTTAATGGGGAATAGAAAGTCATCTGGCCCTACAGGACAAAAGAGAAGATGGGGACAAGAGAAGGGAGGGATGATAGAAGAGAGAGCAGATTGGAGATAGGGAAAATTAGAATGCTCGGTGTATTGGGGTGGGGGGAGGGGATAAAAGGGGAGAAAATTTGGAACCCAAAATTTTGTGAAAATGAATGTAAAAACTTAAATAAATTTTTATTAAAAAAAATTCATCTTCACTTCATGTGTTGTCTACACAAAGCAAGATTAAAAAATTTATTTGTTAATTCTGGGGAGGAAATACTCTACTTTCATTTGAAATATTGAGGCAATTGAAACCAAAGTATTGGAGGAAGTGAGAAGAAATTTTAATAGCTTGATATTTGTTTTGATTCTTTCAACTCAATTGAAAGAGAAGATACTGAGCTCCTACGAGGTGCTCTGTGGGATACTCTCTTGGGGCATTCAAATATCCATCCTTGAAATTTGGCTGATGAGGAAACTGAAGTTCAGAGATGTGAGATGATTTGTCTTAGGTCAAATATCTAGTGAAAGACCTACAATCACGGCTCACGGCTCCTATCCAGTGGTCTTGTCATTACTGTGAGTCATTTAGCCTAGGTCTTTAGCGTGTGTGTGTGTGTGTGTGTGTGTGTGTGTGTGTGAGTGTGTGTGTGTGGTGTCCCTGCTTGCCCACAGTCTAGTTTTGGGGTGGAACAAGATAAAAAATATATTAAAACAAGGTATAAAAGTATGCATTATTTCAATTTAAAGAAGACAGAGCAAAATGTGAGGTAAAACAACCCAGGAATGACTTCTATGACGAAGTGGGACTTGAGGTGAACCTTAAGGGATAAATGCAGTTTAAATGGTCAGAGAAGAGGGCCAAGGGCAAAAGCAATATCACAAGGTCTGAACCTAGTTTATTGTAGACAGTCTCACATCAGCTGATCACTGCACAGCCATGATTATCCAAGTCATAAAAGCATTCTCTATCTTGCCATTCAAAGTCCTCCATCTGATTCCATGCTAGTATTTTCTCTCTATTTCAGTGTTCTCCCCCATACACTATGCTCCCTAAAGTAACCTACTCATCATGCCCTGCTTTTCCCTTGCCATCTTTGGGTTTCCTCAATGCACACAGACCTGAAATGCACCACAGGCCGACTTGTTGAGTTTCTTCTCTTCCTTCCAGCACCAGCTGAGATATCGCTACTCTGTACTCCCCTACTCTGAGGCCCACAATTAATAGTGATTTCACTTTCTTTATATTTTTATAACATATTTTATAGATCAATAGTTCTAATTTAGTAGTTCAAGAATGCCTTCAGGGTTCATGATGGTGGCACAAGGGAATTGAATTAAAAACTTTTAATGGTGTCTTAAGCAATATATAACTGTTTTTAAAAAATTATAACTAGTGTATTAAATTATCCTGAGGGGTTCACAAGACTGTTTTTTTATTTTTTGTTGTTGAAAGGGATTCAAGGAGACTCTCTCTTCTTCCTTCTCCAAGCTCCAGCCCTGCCACCAGCATCATGGCTAAATGTACCAAGAAGGTCGGAATTGTTGGTAAATATGAAACATGTTATGGTGAATCCCTCAGAAAAATGATGAAGAAAATTGAAATTAGCCAGTATGCCATGTATACTTGCTCCTTCTGTGGCAAGACCAAAATGAAAAGATGGACTGTGGGTTTCTGGCATTGTGGATCCTGTATGACAACAGTAGCTGATGATACACTGACCTACAATACCAGCTCTGTAGTCACAGTCAAATCTGCCATCAGAAGAATTGAATTGAAGGAATTGAAAGACCAATAAAATCTGCTTATCAAATATCTGTAGCCCATAGTTCAACAATAAATGGGTTAATTTATAGAATAAAAAAAAGAAAGAGATTCAAGGGGAAAAAATCATTGGGAGCTACTAGTTTAGATCACTGATTCCTAATCTTTTTGGCAATCTGGTGAAGCCTATGGACCCCTTCTCAAACTAATATATTTTAAAGTATAAAATAAAGTACATAGGATGACAAAGGAAAAGAATCATTTGGCAATACAATTATTATTTTAAAAAATTCAGAGACCCCAGGTTGAGAAGGAAATAGAGAAACCCTTCCTTTACCCTTATCACTTTCTACTTCACATCATACTTATTTATGTGCATGTCTTTTTAGACTGTGTGCTCCTTGAGGGCTGGAAGTGTTATTTTAAATCCTTGGCTTCTCAGAGCCTGCGACAGTTCCTTGTACATAATAAATGTCTATGGAATTGATTTGGGCACTTCCTCACACTTATCCTAGTTCTCCAATCTGGTTTTTAGCAATTAAACCAAGAGGCAACAGTAGGTAGTGGAAGGGAGCCTGTATTTCCAGGTGATCTCATAAGTCCCCAATGGCTTTATTTAGCATCTCTCTACAGATGCCTGATCTATATATTCAGACCAATTCCATCTCCTGAGCAACAACTGCTTTGGGTTTTTTTTTTTGGGATTTTTCCCACTGGATGTACCATAGATATCTCATACTCAACATATCCAAAACAGAACTGGTATATTTCTAACTAATGCCAAACTTCTTCCTAACATCCCTGTTTTGGTCAAGCACATCACTATCCTTCTAGTAACCCAGATTTAAGACCTTGGAATCACCTTGGTACCTCAGTCTCCCTTACCTAACATACTAGCAGTTATCAAGTCTTATTATCCTACCTCCAAGACATTTCTCATATCTTTCCCCTTCTTTCCACTAAAAAGCTCAAAGCTCAGGTATAGCCGCATCATTCAGGAGGTAGGTTCCAATATCTTCTAGAATAAAATACTAACTTCTCTTTTTCACACTTAAAGCCCTTACAAAATGACTCCAGCTTACCTTTCCATGTTTACTGTATGTTACTCCCTTTCATGTACTCTGTGGTACAGTCAAACTGATCATCTCCTACCTCTACTTCTTTTTCCAGGCTATTCCAGTGCCTGGAATGCATTGCCTCACTATCACCTTAGAGAATCTCTAGAGTTTTCCAGAATTTTCCTCAAGTGACTATTCCTACATAAGGCATTCCAGATCTCCCTCCTCAGCTCTAAGGTCCCTTCTCTCCTCCCTGAGTTGCTTTATTTGCATTCTATGCTTACTTGGGAAGTATAGAGGAGCTGGGAGGTACTAAGTGGGCTATTCAGCTCAATCCCCCCATTTTGATAAGGAAACTGAATTACAGGGAGGCTAAATTACTTGCCTAAACTCTTACAGATAAGGATCAGAGGAGAGATATGAATTTACGTCCTCTGACTTCCTATTCAGCGTTCTTTCACCTATACTATGCTGCTTCTTTAGCATATGCTGATTCTCAGATAGAATGAAAGTTCTCTGAGGGCAAGAGATGTTCCTTTAGAGGTCTTGGTATCACCAGCCCTTAGCACAGTGCTTGGCATACAGCAAGTGCTTATTGATTGGTTGGTTAACTTCCACTAATAAAACCTATCAAGCACTGTCTCTGCCACTTACTATCTGTGTGCCCTTTGTCAAGTCATTTAATCTCTCTATGCCTCATCTTTCTCATCCTTGAAATAAGGGGTGGTGGACTATATAACCTCTAAAGTGCTTTCCAACTCTAAATCAAGAGCCTGTTATTTAATTTGTTTAGAAGGCTGAGCTGGACAGCTACAAAGCTTGTTCAATAAATAGAATCCCTGAAAATTACTGTGTCAGAGAGACTGTGGCAAATCAGGTATATTAGCGCATTATTGGTGGAGCTGGAAATTGGTCCTGCCATTCTGGAAAGAAATTTGGAACTAATCCCAGAAGGTTATCAATCTGTGAATATCTTCTGGCCTAGCTCTACCTCCACTGAAACAAAATGCCCAAAGAAACAAAAGAAAAGAGGAAAGGAACCTATATGTACCGAAACATTTACAGTAGCTCTTTCCATAACAGCCCCAAACTAGAAATTAAGGCAGTATCTTCATATGTGTTTGTCCTTTTTTGCTGAAGAAGACCATGCCATCAGAGAAATGATGATATGACTTGTACTTGACTTTGTTTTTTTTGAGTGAGGGAGGGCTGTGCAGGTCACCAGCCTCACTTCTCCTCCAGAGCCATCTGAATCCAGTGACCAGATATTCATCAGGATGACTGGAGATGACCCAGGATGAGGCAATTGGGGTTAAGTGACTTGCCCAAGGTCACACAGCTAGTGAGTGTCAAGTGTCTGAGGTGACATCTGAACTCAGGTCGTCCTGACTCCTGCATTGGTACTCTATCCACTGCACCACCTAGCTGTCCCTTGTCTTCATATTAGGAAATGGCTAAACACAATGTATATGAATGTAATTGGACATTTTTGAGCCATAAGAGATGATGATATTCAATTCAGAGGAAATTGGGAAGATCTTGATGAAGTAATACAGAGTGAAATGAGCATAACTATAATACTATATACAATAATCAATCATTCAAGCAATAAATAAACATTTGCTATACATCTACTATATGTCAGGCACTGTGCTAAGCACTGGAGACACAAAAGTAGGAAAACAGTCCTTATCCTCAAGGAGTTTACAATCTATTGGAGAAGACAGAGTGCAAACAAATATATACAAAACAAGCTATATAAAGGATAAATAGGAAGTAATTAACAGAGAAGTCACTGGAATTAAGAGGGGCTGGGGAAGGCTTCCTGTAGAATGTGGAATTTTAAATGGAATGTAAAGAAAGACAGAGAGGTCAGTAATCAGAGTTGAGAAGGGACAGTGTTCCAGTCATTGGGGCCAGCCACAGAAAATGGCTGCAGCCAAGAGATGGAGTGTGTTGTTCATGTGACACCCAGGAGGTGAGTGTTACTGGATTAAAGAGTATGTGATGAAGAGCAAGGTGTAAGAAGACCAGAAGGGAAGGAGGGGGCTAGGTTATGAAGGGATTTAAATGCCCAAAAGAGCATTCTGTATTTGCTCCGGAGGCAATTGAGTTTATTGAGTAGTTGGAGGTGAGGGGAAGAGTGACATGATGAGACCTGTGCTTTAGGAAAATAACTTTGGGGGCGGAGTCAAGATGGCGGAGTAGAAAGACACACATTTATGAGCTCCGAACCCACAGCCCATAGAATTAATGTAAAAAGAGATCACCATAAGTTCTGGATCACTGCAGGGGGTGCAGAAACAGAGTAGAAGAGATTTCCGTTCCAGACAGCCCTGGAGAGCCGTCCCAAGGGCCCATCGCACCCTAGAAAGTGGACCCCACCCCAGCGCTGCCCTGGACGTGGCCCCAGAGAAGCTGACCCGAGCAGGCTTCAGGGACGGAAGCTCCGGCAGCCGGGAAAGTCCCTCTGCCCACAGAAGCTACAGGACAGTGAGAGAGACGGCTGGGCTGGCCAAGGGGAGCAGGGTGTCTCCATGGCTTGGGACCCCTCGGGAGGAAGCGGCGGCGGCAGAGGTGGGGGCAGGAAGCGGCGGAGGAAGAGGCAGGGGCAGCGGCGGAGGCAGCGCGTGGAGGCAGCGGTGGCTGTGGCCCAGGACTCCCCCAGCAGCAGGCAGGATCTTCATTACTGAAAGTCTCTGCATAAACAACCTGAGGGAGCTGAGCCTGGGAGATGGCCCTGCCCCACCCCGCTCTATTACTGAAGGTCTCTGCATAAATCCCCTGAGGGAACTGAGCCTGGGAGGTGGCCCCGCCCCCACCTGCTCCGTTACTGAAGGTCTCTGCATAAAGCCCCTGAGGGAGCTGAGCCTGGGAGGCAGCCCTCTTCCCACCTCAGCACCAGAACTAAAGCTCACATTGATTAGCAGCCAGGCAGCACAGAAAGCCCATTTGAATCTCAGACCCCAAGCACTAGCTGGGCGGATCTAGGCGGGGGTGGACAGGAATCTCAGAAGTCAAGTAACTGGCTGGGAAAATGCCTAGAAAAGGGAAGAAATATAAGACTATAGAGAGTTTTTTTGAACAGATGCAAATGATCCCAACTTTCGGATATGACAAGGACAAGGACATATTCTTCCATCAGGGAAAGACGTGGAGGGCGGGGCCTCGGCACCCAGACATCCCAGGGGGATGTTGGATGGGCTCAGGCCTTGGAAGAGCTCAAAAAGGATTTTGAAAAGCAAGTTAGACAGGTGGAGGAAAAACTGGGAAGAGAAATGAGAGAGATGCAAGAAAAGTATGAAAAACAGGTCAATACCTTGGTAAAGGAGACCCAAAAAAATGCTGAAGAAAATAACACCTTGAAAAATAGGTTCACTCAATTGGCAAAAGAGGTTCAAAAAGCCAAGGAGGAGAAGAATGCTTTAAAAAGCAGAATTAGCCAAATGGAAAAAGAGGTTCAAAAGCTCACTGAAGAGAATAGTTCTCTCAAAATTAGAATGGAACAGATGGAGTCTAATGACTTTCTGAGAAACCAAGAAATCATAAAACAAAACCAAAGGAATGAAAAAATGGAAGAGAATGTGAAATATCTCATGGGAAAAACAACTGACCTGGAAAGTAGATCCAGGAGAGACAATTTAAAAATGATGGGACTACCTGAAAGTCATGATCAAAAAAAGAGCCTAGATATCATCTTCCATCAAATTATCAAGGAAAACTGTCCTGACATTCTACAACCAAAGGGCAAAATAAGTATTGAAAGAATCCATCAATCACCACCTGAAAGAGATCCAAAAAGAGAAACTCCTAGGAACATTGTGCCCAAATTCCAGAACTCCCAGCTCAAGGAGAAAATATTACAAGCAGCTAGAAAGAAACAATTCCAGTACTGTGGAAATACAATCAGGATAACTCAAGATCTAGCAGCTTCTACATTAAGGGATCGAAGGGCGTGGAATAGGATATTCCAGAAGTCCAAGGAACTAGGACTTAAACGAAGAATCACCTACCCAGCTAAACTGAGTATAATACTTCAGGGGAAAATATGGTCTTTCAATGAAACAGAGGACTTTCAATCATTCTTGATGAAAAGACCAGAGCTGAAAAGAAAATTTGACTTTCAAACACAAGAATGAGAAGAAGCATGAAAAAGTAAACAGCAAAGAGAAGTCTTAAGGGACTTACCAGAAGTGAACTGTTTACATTCCTACATGGAAAGACAATATTTGTAACTCTTAAAACTTTTCAGTACCTGGGTAGTTGGTGGGTCCATACACACACATGTACATGCATGCACGCACATACAGAGACAGAGAGCACAGATTGAATTGAATAGGATGGGACCATATCTTAAAAGAAATTAAGGTAAATGGTGAGAGAGAAATGTAGTGGGAGGAAAGAGGGTGAAATGGAATGGGGTAATTATCTGTCATTTAAGAGGCAAGTAGGAGACTTTTTAGTGGAGGGAAAAAGAGGAGACCTGAGGAAAAAAAAAAAAACAAGAAGTTTACCCTCATCACATTTGACTAAAGGAAGGAATAAAATGCACACTCATTTTGGTATGAAAACCTATCTTACAGTATAGGAAAGTGGGGGAGAAGGAGATAAGCAAGGGTGGGGATGATGGAAGGGAGGGCAAAGGGAGGAGGGAACAATTTGAAGTCAACACTTGGGGAGGGACAGGATCAAAAGACAGAAGAGAAACAATGAGGGGCAGATTAGGATGGAGGGTAATTCAGTTAGTCTTACACAACACGACTATCAGGGAAGTCATTTGAAAAACTACACAGATATGGCCTATATTGAATTGCCTGCCTTCCCAAAGGGAATAGGTGGGGAGGGAGGGATGGGGAGAATTTGAAACTCAAAGTTTTAGGAGCAACTGTTTAATATTGTTGTTGCTACTAGGAAAGAAGACATACAGTTAATGAGGAATAGAAAGTCATCTGGCCCTACAGGAGAAAAGAGAAGATGGAGACAAGAGAAGGGAGGGATGACAGAAGAGAGGGCAGATTGGAGATAGGTAAAATTAGATTGCTTGGGGTATTGGGGTGGGGGAGGGGATAAAAGGGGAGAAAATTTGGAACCCAAAATTTTGTGAAAATGAATGTAAAAAGTTAAATAAATAAACAAACAAACAAACAAATAAATAAATAAATGGATGAATGAATAAATAAATAAATAAATAAATGGATGAATGAATGAGTGAATAAAGAAAGAAAGAAAAAAGAAAATAACTTTGGTAGTTGAATGGATGATGAACTAGAATGGGAAGAGATTTGAGTCAGGAAAACTCACTAGCACGGTATTCCAATAATCCATGCATGAGATGATGAGGGGCTGCGCCACAGTGGTGGTAATGTCAAAAAAGAGAAGTGGTCATATTGGAGAGATGCTGCAGAGGCAAAATCAACAGGTTATAAGAATAGAATGAATATAAAGGGTTAGAAATTGTGAGGAATCCTGAATGACTCCCAGGTTAGAAGTCTAAGGAACTGAGAGGATGGTGTTACCCTCTACAACAATAAAGAAGGCAGAAATGGGCAAGAGTTTAAGGGGAAAGATAATGAATTTTGTTTTAAACATGCTGGTTTGAGATATACCAGCAGAAAGATTGGGGCAGGATAAATAGATTTGAGAATTATCAGCATTGAAATTGTAATAAATCCATGGAAACTGATGAGATCCCTAAGAGAAACAGTAAAAATAGAGAAGAGGAACCAGGACGGGACCTTAAAGGACATCTATGGTTAGAGAGCATTGTCTGGAAAATAAACCAGCAAAGGAGATAGGAAGGAGTGGTCAGGTAGATAGGTCAGGTTGATAGGAGAATCAAGAAAGAGTGGTAAACCAAAAACTTAGAGGAAGACACTGTCAAGGAGGAAAGAATAATCAACAGTGTCAATGGCTGCACAGTAGTCAAGGAGAATGAAGACTGAGAAAACACCAATGGATTTGGCAATTAAGACATCATTAGTAACTTTGGAGAGAGTGGTTTCAATGAAATGATAAGATCAGAAGCCAGATTGTAATGGGTTAAAAAGAGAAAGGAGGAGAGAAAGGAGAGAAGACAAAGGAGAAGAAAGAAAGTGGAGACATCTATTGCAGATGACCTTTTCAAGGAACTTAGTTACAAAAGACAGAAAAAATATGAGATGATAATGGGAAAGGAAGGATCAAGTGAAGAGCTGGAGTCAGGAAGACTCCTCTTCATGAGTTAGAGTCTTGCCTCGAAGTTTACTAGCTATGTGAATGTAAGGCATTTAATCATGTTTGCCTCAGTTTCCTCAACTGTAAAATGAGCTGGAGAAAGAAAAGCAAACCCCTCCAGTATCTTTGCCAAGCAAGTTGCAAAAAGGGTCACAGAGTTAGACACAAGGAGTTAGAAAAGTGACTGAAGAACAATAAGGGAGGTATAGTAGAATAGATTAGTGGAAGTAAGGAGCCAATTAAGATTGTGCAATATAAATTTGTAGAGGACTCAGTCAGGATGGTTGGGTGATTTTCTTCATTCAGCATGTGTAGACGCAAAGGCAACAAATGGTGGAAGTGATCCAAATCTGAGGCAATATGACAGCAATATTGTTGAGAAAAATTGCTTTGAAAGATTTTACAACTCTGATTTAGAGAGATTTAGAACTCTGATCAACATAATGATAAATCACAAGTCCAAAAGAATAAAGGTGAAACTTAATACTCACCTCGCAAAAGAAAGATGATGAACTTAAAATGCAAAGAGACATACATTTTCATACATGGTTAACATGGGAATTTGTTTTGCCAGATTTTGCAGCTACATATTCAAAACTTTATTCTTTTTTTTTCTTTTCTTGCTTACTTAGAGGAGAAAGGAAGGGGAGTAGTGAAAGTGAAAAAAATTTTAAATGCTTTTTAATTGAAAAATAAAAATAATAAACCAGAAAAAAACAAAAAAAGGTACAACCTACATCTTCTAAACATTTACAATCTATATTCAACTTTTAAAAAGAGCAATATCAAAAGACTAGAGAAAACACATGATTTCTTTTGGTTACTGCATACTGTCCCCCAATACCTTCTTTTATATGATCTGTTTTTCTTTTGTTTTTTTCCTTTTCTCCAAACTCCTCAATCGCAGGATTTTTATTTCTGTTCTAATAGGAAATGTGTGATTTTTTTAAAAGTTAAATTCAACACTCTTAGAAAATTGGGAAGAAAGGGATTCTAGGTAACTAATGACTAGAATGTGGTGGATTTTTTGAAAGTCAAATTCAACACTCTTAGAAAATTGGGAAGAAAGCTATAGGTAACTAATGACTAGAATGTGGTTGGAAATAAACCACAGTGCTTGGCAGAACAAAGTGAAGCCTCTCATTTAACTCTCTTGCTTAGCATTTTATAAAATCACAAAATGTTGGAACTAGAAGAGACCTATGAAATCACCTAATCAATTTCCTTCTTTTACAACATAGAAACAGAGTCCCAGAGATGCAAAGTGTCTTTCTTAATGACAAATATACCAAAAATGTCAGAGATTCAGACTTCTATCTCCTGATTCAAACTTGTGTTTCTATTTTAATCTTTTCTCACTTTACTTTTTCCATCACTTTGTTCCACAGTTACTCTCATAGGAACTGACTGATTTTGAAAATACTCAGTATTTTTTACTATAGGTAAGTAAGAGGTATGTGTAATTTGTGTTTAAATTTATCATTTTTTAAATGGAGTCTGCAAAGTACTCAAGTGGACAGGTGTGATTTTTCAGTTGATTTAAGTGAAAATTTTCATTTGGGTAAAATGAGGCAAAGATATGACACTCTATTATGTCAGGCTTACAGTTTGCAGGTCATACTCCTAACTTGATTTTGCACATATTTTGGTTCTAGTAGCTTTCTTTAAAAATAAAAAATTACAATATAATAACATCTAGCATTTATGTAGCATGTTAGGATTTGCAAAGCGCTCTACATGTTATCTCTTGTAAGTCTCATTACAACCTTGACATGTAGATTAACAGCTCACAGAGAGGTTGAGTGATTTTCTCACGGTCACACAGACAGGGGGAAGATAGGGTCCAACTCGGGGTCTTCCTGGCCCCAAGTCCAACGTTCTATGTAGTACACCACCTAACTAATTAAATAGGGAGAAATGAGTAAATAATAAAGCATAGGGGGAAAATGGTCATAAGAATAATATAAATAATAAAGAATAACATAAATAATATAAATAACCCCAATTTGGCTATCAGAAGACAGGGGTTTGAGTCCCAGCTCTGCCACTAATCTTGATCTGAGCAAATCACTTCACCTCTATGTCATTGGTTTCTTCATCTACAAAATGGAGGAAAGTTTAAGTCATCTCTAAGGTCCCACCTAGTTCTAACATTTTGTAAAGGGTTATCAAGTCATCCAGAAGCTGAGATAATAATGAAGTCTTCTGTTATGTATACATTGACTTAAAAATAAAATTATGCTTCAGTTTTATATTTAAAAAATCAATATCAGTAAAAATCAAAAGAAAAGAAACATTCAGAAAGTGTATTTGTACTAAACATATAAGATGAAGTCTGACATCCTCAATCTATAAAGAACTGACAAATATGAGAGTAAAGCATATCACCCTTGAATTAATGGTCAAGGGACATGAACTAATAATTTTCAAAGGAGAAAATATAAACTGCTAATCACTACATGAAAAGAAGCTCAAATTCTCTAATGAGAGAAAGCAAATTAAGACACCCTTAAAGCCACTTTATCTTAATAAAGTAAGCTAGTTTCAAGGCCTAAAATACTGCAAAGTTATTTACTTTATATGTTTTTATTTTATTATATTTATTCTGTGTCTACTTATATCTAATATATTATGCATGTATCTCCTAGTAGAGTATAAGTTCCTTGATAGAAGGGATTATAACATTCATTACATCTTTATCACCAGTGTCTACTACACTGCCCAGAACTGAGTAGGAACTTCATAAATACATTTTGATTGATTAAAAGACAGGGAGGGAAAGGAAAGATAAACATTATCACCTTGTTGTAGGATGGTAGATTTGCGTAAAATTTTGGAGACTGATATGAGATTATACAAATCACAAAATAGATCATATCCTTTGACTTTACAAATGCATTTCTAAGATTTTATCAACTGTGCCATGAAAAGTAAAAAAGATCTTTATGTATAGAAACAAAACTTTTTGTGATGGAAAACCTAAAATGAATAACCTAAACAAGCAATAATTGGAAAAGAGATAATTCAATTATGTTGTAATAGAATACTACGGTACTATAAAAAAGGCAAATGTGAAAAAAAAAAGATGGAAATCTAGAAAGAACCATATGAAATGATATGAAACAAGATCAGCAGAACCAGAAAAGAATATAAATTGGCTATAACTATATATAAAAAATTTAAAGCAAGGCTAAAAAAAAAAAATTCAAAAAGACTGGGAATTAAAACTAGAACACATTCACCTTTTGTTTGTTGTTTAATGATTTATTTTATTAAAATATTTGGCACAATGTGTTAAGGATTTTATGCATGATTTTATTCCCTATTTTGAAGGTTTCTTTGGTTATTTGTTTTATAGTTTGGAATAATGGGTAGCCAACCAGCGTGTGACCCTGATGTCCAGGTAATGTCAAAAGAACTTTCATTCCAAGGAAGGTCACTGGCACCTTGGACAGCACCCTGTAGCAAATATATGGGATGATAGTGGATATGCATAAGAGACACCATGGTTGGAATGGGTGGGTTGTAAAATCTGTGTCATTAGGAGGATCATCTAAAATATGAGAGAATAAATTCATGGGATTAATGGGGTCTTAAATTCATCATAATCATTTTAGAAATTATATACATCTTGCTGTACCTAAAATTTTTAAAAAATCAATACTCAGTTTTTGGACATATTGATAGTCTTAAGTGGTGAAAACAATGAAAATTAATGAATACATTGTAAGCAATGTTCTTACAAGTACAATACAAAAATCAAATGGCCTCACAAGCTTTTCTGTCACTGTAAAGGATTCTTCATCTTCTCCCTGGCAAAGACCTTCTTGGAGCACAATATAAGAGTGCTCTTTGATATGCTGAATATGCAAGAGATAGAGATCTGGAATGTAGCTCAAAGAAGAGAGTTGTGCCTATTAGTTCAAATGAAATTAGCTTAAGGGATATGAAAATTTTATCAGATAAGCAAAATTAATTGAAATTACATCCTTGCCTAGAAGATATTATGCATAAGAAAAAAAAGATCAGATATAATGTGACAATTAAAATCCCATTATTTATTGAGTCCCTAGTGTTACATGGGAAGGCTCAAGAGCTCAAGGGATTGGAAATAGGGCTGTTCAACAATAAGTCCCTGTTTTAAAGCAAGAGTCAGATGATGCAGAAGAAACATGGTTACCAGGTAACCAGCTGAGTTGGACAGCAGCATTGAGGCAAACATCTGCCACATGATCTGGTATAAAGCTTGCATTTAGGACATACAAACTCATGCCTCTATTTAGATATACTAAATATCAATGCAATCAACTGAAAAGAGAAAAACTCAAATATTTTAAATTCAATTCATGTAGTTGTAGAAAATAGTTATGTAAAGGAAGCAAGCAGAGTTTATACAGTCCAGTATGTGTTACTGGACAGAGACAGGGAGGGGAAGTCAGGGAAAGAGCATACCTTTCAAGGGGGGGAATTTCCCTCAGTCCTTGAAGAAATGAATACAACCTAGAGTTTCAGTCCCAGTCCTCTGCTCTGAAATGCTTGCAAAATAACTTACCTTCATTTTGTCCTTCTCTCTCTTGGTTCAGGCCTTTTTTTCATTTTCTTTTTTTGGGTTGTCTTCTGTGATTTTTAGCTCAGTTTAATAAGTCCCAGATAGGGTTGGGGAAACCACCTCTCTAATGCTGTTGAATCACTCTTCCTTTTCTTTCAGTCTTTGCCAGACTGTACACATCTCTCTAAGAACTCCCAGGCATGACTTAAGTCTGTCTTCCAGCTCTGAAAGTGCAATAATCCCAAACTGCTCATAGGGCTCAGAGAGAATGCTTGTCCTTCTGAACTGCAAAACCCAAGATGTCATTCAGCTCTCAAAACTCCATGATAATAAGATCATAGGCTTAAGAATGGAAAGAACCATGGAAGCCATCTTATGCAACCCCCTCATTTTACAGATGAAGAAAATGAGACCCATGGAGGTTAAGTGACTTGTCCAAGGTCACACAGGCAGAAACAGAGCTGGGACAATCATAGTACAGTACAGAGGTATCAAATGTACGACCCACAACATCCCCAAGTTTGGTCAGATTAAAATAAATTTGGGAAATATTTTTTAAATAGAGGAAAAGATAAAATATAATATATTATAAAATATGTAATAAAAATATAATAAATATAATATAATATATAAAAGGAAAATATAATAAAACAATATTACCTTTTAAAACTAAGTCAAAATGCAGTCCATGAGGATTCTTTTATATAGATGAGTGGCCCCCACTTCTATTGAGTTTGACACCATTACAGTAATAGAAAAATGATTGTATTTAGAGTTAGAAGACCTGGATTTGAATCCCAGCTCTCCTTATTGTGACCTTGGACAAGTCATTTTACCATTTTATGGGTTCAGTTCCTTTATTTGTAAAATGAAGTAGACTAGATATCTTCTAAATTCTAAAATCTTATGACACTAATAGTTATCAGTTGTTTGGACCTTTTTGGTATACAAAGCTTAAGTCAGTGTTATCGTTTACCAGTTTTTCTGGCCCAGAATCATCCTACCCACACCCTTAAAAAGGTATCAGAGCTCCCGAATTTATTGAGGAGAGAGAATGGTACAACGGAAGGTAAGCCATCTTCACTCACCAAAGGAATTTTAGCAGTTGACCTTATGCTTTCCAAAGCAGCCCTTTAAATCTACAGTTTTCTCCCCATTTAATCTGTCTCACCAGGGTACCTCTCTATTATACCTTCCCTTTCTTAAAAACAAACCTGAACATGTCTGGTGAAAGGCTGGAGTCTTGTAATTCCATGAGATCTCATCTATTTCAAGGCCTGACCTCATGTGCTGACAAAGAAGGTAAACTCTTGACTTGTGAGCATTTTCACTGGCTGTCTCCTATGCCTGTAATGATTTCTCTTCTCATGTCTACCTCCTGGCTTCCTACAGATTTCAATTAAATCCTACCTTCTGCAAAAATCTTTTCCTGGTCCCCCTTAAAGAAAGTGCAGTCTCTCTGAAATTTTCTCCAATTTATTGTGTATAAATTTTGTTTGTAGATCATAATTTGCATCTTGTCTCCCCTGTTGAACTACTGTAAACCCTCATTGTCTTCAATATAGGACTATAAGCTTCTTGAGGGCAGGCACTGTTTTTGTCTATTTCTTCCACCTAGCACAGTACCTGGTATATAATAGGTGCTAGTTGACAGACTAATCCTTTGAGGGCAGGTTTATCATACTCACTAACAGTTGATATCCTCCAAAACTATATCCTGGCCCTCTTTTCTTCTCTCCCTGTACTCTTTAACTGGTGATCTCTTCAGTTCACATGGATTTAATTATCATCTCTTTGTACTTCACTTTCAGATTTACATATTAATCCTAAATCTCTCTCTTGCACACTGTCCCAAATACCCAAACTAGATTCCCTACAGACATGTCAAACCCAATATTTCCAAAGAAAAATATATTTCCTCTAAAATCCACCCCTCTTCCAAACTTCCCTATTTTTGTTAAGGGTACCACTATCCTTCCACTCTCCCAAGTTGGAAACACATATCCAATCAGTTGCCAAATCTTGTTTCTACCTCTACAACATCTCCTACATTTGAACTCTTGTCTCTACCTATATGGTTACTAAATGAGGTGAGATGCTCATCATCTCTTTCTTGGATTATTGCAATAGCCTCCTATCTATTCTCTTCCTTTCAAGCCTCTTCTTTCTCAAACCCATCCTCCATACAGTCACTCAAGTGATTTTTTTAAATTGCAGATCTGATCATGTCCCACCCCCACTCTCCTCAGTAAATTCCAGTGGTTCCCTATTCCCTCTAGGATCAAATACAAACTACTCTATTGGGCATTTAGAGCTCTTCATATTCTAGTCCCGTCCTACCTTTTTACTCTTCTTACACATTACTTCCCTCATCTCCTTCTATGATCCAATTATGCCTTACTTGCTCTTCCTCACATAAAATGCTCTATTGCCCATTTCCATATCTTTATGGAAGATATGAAGATCTCATGGGACATTCCACAAGCCTGAAATACCCTCTCTACTTACTTTCACCCCCTTGGAATTCCTGGTATCTTAAAATTCCAGCTCAAGTGTCAACTTCTATGTGAAGTCATGATCTCTACCCCAGAATGTCAGTGTCCTCCCTCTCAAAACAGTCCTGTACTGTGTATATATTTGTGTGTATATGCATGTGTGTGTTGTGTATATAACTGTGTAAATATATTGCATGTATGGGGGGAAAACAAGAACTTATTAAATACTCACTACATGCCAGGCACTGTGCTAAGTGCTTTACAAATATTATCTCATCTAATCCTTGCAACATCTCTGAAAGGTAGACATTGTTCTTACCCCCATTTTGCAGTTAAGGAAATGGAGGCAGACAGAGGTTAAGAAACTTATCCAAGGTCAGAGAGTCAGCAAATGTTGGAGGCTGAATTTGGACTTGGGTCTTCCTGACTCCAGTCCTACAGTGCCTCTATATATTTAATATATATTGAATATATGGTACATTTACAAATTTATGTACAGGTTATATGCCCTTAAATGTACAGGCTGCCTTTCCCACCAGAATGTAAATTCTTTCAGGGCAGGGACTGTTTTTGCTTTTGCCTTACTACCCATAGTGCTTAACAAAGTACTTAATACATAGCAGATACTAAATAGTGTTTCTTGGTTGTTTGTCCTTGTAACCCCAGTGCCAAGAACACTACCTGGCACGGGGAAAGCAACTAATAAATGCACTTTGACTGACTAAATTCATGATCTTGTAAAAGGTGGTTTTTCAGCGAACTGTTTTTGGCACAATAGATCTTTCCACTTTATGTGAGTTAAATTTTCATTACCCACATATTTTAACCTTGGAATGTTTTGGTCCCAAATTGTTTCTCCCTACCACTTAGCATTTACCTGGGCACTTCTACCAATGAGATTATGTCAGGCAGTAAAAACTCACTTTAATATTAGACCAAGTGAGACATTATTAGAAAAACAATTCTATTTAATTTGTTTTAAAAAATTAACATATTGCATTCTACAGTCAATTAAAAAATTATTGTCATTATCCCTCCACTAAAGCCCTGCCCTGATATTTCAACATGGGCTGGAGATGACCTTAGGTTCTGGTAGGTTAGGACAGAAAAACACTAGCTGTAGAGGTCCTACAAACATAGAAAGGCTTGAAGCATGGGTGTAGTGGCTGAAAACGAACCAGCCATCTTACATTTGAAAGTAATCATCCCCAGAAGAATATTATTAGGGGATTAATATTTCTGTCACAACATTTTGTAAACCATCCACTAGGGTGGAAGAGCTACAATTTGCATAAATGGGATGATAGCACAGATTCTTGGAAGGATTAAAATAGCATGTTATCCTCAATTTGTACTCAGAATGTTGATCCTGGTCATTGGTCCCTTCTGTTCATAATACAGAATTCATTAACTGGTTACTTAACAAAAAATTAAATAATACATCATATATTATCTGATCTTCACAGGTGCAGTTCTCATGCAGTCCTAGTTCCATCTTACTTCCAGCTCAAGCTCTGATATAAATGATTCCCGACCGGGTCTCAGTGGTTCTTGTTCCCAGTTCTATTCCTATTACTTAGGCTAACCTTGCATAAAGTTAGCTAAAAGTAACAATCATAGAAAAAGCCCAGAGATGGAGTATGTTGCAATGGGTAGAAAGCTTCCCTTGAAATCAGGTATACCTGTTTTCAAGTTCCACCTCTGACATGTATTAGATGTATGAACTTGGGCAAGCCAATTAACCTTAACCAGTGTGCTAGAAAAGCCTTGAAGATTATAAGTCGCAAAGGAGGCATTGCCCTAAGTTGATCGGGGAATATCCTCCTTTAGGAGTTTCCGATGTCAATGAAATCCAATATAAATACCATATCTCTATCCTAGAAGTAGGCAAAAATCCAGAGACTACTTATTGTTTCACAAAATCGTTGACTTTTATTTGTTTGTTTTCCTATTTCTGAAGAGTTCGGTTTTGTTGCAGTCCTCAGAAGTAAATAATAACTAGCATTTATATTGTGCTTTAGGGTTTGCAAAGTGCTTTATCAATATCATTGCATTTGATCCTCAGAGCAACGTTCTCAAGATAGGTGCTTTTATTATCCCCATTTTACAGTTGGGGAACTGAGGCAAACAGGGATTAAATGACTTGCCAAGTGCCGTCAACTAGTAAATGTTTGAGGCAGAATTTGAACTTGGTTTTCCTTGCCTCAAGACCAGTATTCTTTTCCCTGACCCACCTAGCTGCCCAGCTGAATTATTGTTCAGAATTACAACTTTTGGCAGGCCCATGATGCTGCTGGAGCACTGCAGTGCTCAGTAGGGAATAGCGCTGGAGTTCATCTGAATGCCTTCCTTTCTTACCTTTTCAACTCAGTCAACTGCGAGTCAGTGGTCAATTTCACGTTACTAACTGAAGGAGCTAATGTCAGGGATCACTCTGAACATCTTGGCTGTATACTTTTTATTTATGCAAGAAAATTTTAATTTAAAATCATCAAAATTATTCCTTTTACACTTCAACAATGCTGTCACCTTATAATGTGATTTAAAGTCTAAATCTCCTTCCTTTATGGTATAAAATATTATTCCAATATTTTCCTAAGTCTGGAATTTTATCAGCGTAGGCACACCCCACCAATGCAAAGTGCAACTAACGCACACTTTTCTAGATGGTACTATATAAGAACTGAAACTCCTGATGATTCTGGGAAGATGGCAGAGTAGGTCAGAAAACTTCTGGCTCTCCAAATTTCCTCCATAAAACAATAAATAAAAGGATCACCTCAGAGCAGCAGAAATAAAAATAGGTAAAGAAGCTGTTCTCTTAAGGCAACTTGAGAAAATCCCAGGAAAGACCTGACCTCCTGGGGCAGAGATACAGCCTGAGTGAAGTAAAAACACCTCCATGCCAACGCTATGGACTCAACAATCAACAAGCCCTGCGGGCAGCTGGCATGCTGCCTCAACCCTAGAAATTTACTTTCATCTCTTGGACAGTGTGGGGGCCAGACCTCTGAATAGGAGAAGATTGAAGGACCTTCCATTGTCAAGGAATGCCAAGCACAGTGGTGCTTATCTGATGGATCTTGGACTGTATTGCAGTTGTGGAGGAGAAGGAGCTAGCACACACCTGGTGAGTACAGTAGCAAAGAGGTGGGGATCCTGCTAGCTGTGAGCACTTGGGGGAGAGCAAAGTCCCTGGTTTTGGTTCCAGGGAAAAGACAAGAGCTGTAATTTGCAGCCACCAGAGGGACCACAGGGAGTGAGATCATTTGAGGGACAGAATGAAGGGGGCTCTAGTTGTGGCTTAAGAGTGAAGAGGAGAGCCCAAGCTTGAGGCAAAAAAGGAAAAACTGACATACAAGAAGTTAGTTGGGGGGTCAGAAGTACTAAACCCTTACTCTCATTAGGAATGAGTTAAGAGGGAACATCATACATACCTAGAAGGGTATAAAAGTCTTCTAACTTCAGAAAGAAACAAAAGAGCAAGGTGATGGGGTGGGGGTGGGGAGAGGATAAGGGTGGCTTTCTTGGAGAGATGGGTATGTTAAGGTATAGAAGGGTAAGATAGCAGGTAGAAGTAAAGCAGAGGAGTGAGGAGGAAAAAGTAATAGGGTGAGAAGGATAGTGAGGGAAAATAGGAAAGAGGGAAATAATACAAGGAATTATAGCATAGAATGTGAATGGGATGAATTTACTCATAAAATGGAAACTGATAACAGATTTAAAAATTTGAATTCAACAATATGTTGCTTTCAGGAAATGCTATAAAAATGAGAGATATACAAAAACATAAAATAAAGGTCAGGTGTAGAATTTATTATTTTTTTTAAAAAAGCATGAGTAGTAATCATGATCTCAGATAAAGTTAAAGCTAAAATAGATTTAATCAAAAGAGAAAAATAGAGAAATTATACTCCGTATCAGTCATATTATTCAATGTTTTTTTAAACCACTTAAAATAACTAGATAGTATAAAATAATGGAGCGTATACATGCCAAAGCAGACACCGAAACTATGTGAATGTTAAACAGAAACACTTCTTATACAAATAAAGTTAGATTTAAATAATTGAAGTAATGTTTATTGTTCATGGGTAGGTAAAGTCAATGTAATAAAAAATTACAATTTTATCTAAATAATCTATTCATATAATGCCATCCCAATTAAATTATTAAAAAATTATCTTACTGAGTTAGAAATAGTAATAACAAAGTTCATTTGGAAGAACAAAAGGTCAAGATCTTCAAAGAAACCAGGATAACAAAGATATAAAGGAAGGAGATTTAGACCTTAAATCACATTATAAGGTGACAGCATTGTTGAAGTGTAAAATGAATAATTTTGATGATTTTAAATTAAAATTTTCTTGCATGAATAAAAAGTATATAGCCAAAAATAGAAGGAATGAAGAAAATTGGGGAAAAACTTTCATAGACATTCTCTGAGGTAGAATGTGACTGGGTTTGAATATTGCTATGGTGTAGGAAATGAGTTGATTGACTTAGCAAAACACAAAGAGACTTGGACTTATGAAGGAAGATGCTATCCATCTTCAGAGAAACAAATGACAAGTGTATATAAGCATAGTATGGTCTTACATATATGTGTATGAGTACATATGTATATGTGTGTGCATGTCTCCCATACTTAATTATAACCTTTTTTGGGGGAGGGGAGGGAAAAATAAGGTAAAAAATGTGTGGCAGAGAACAAAAGAAAGTGTCCCAGAAAGCGAAGGAAGGCTAGATAGCTTTGAAAACAATGTGGAATATTTATTATATAGGTTTCCTTGAAGTGGAAATTTATTGCTTTATATCGAATCGTCTCGTGTTCTGCAGTGCACATGACAATTTTTTTTTCTTATTTTGTATTTAAGTTTAAAATAAAATTAAAAACTAAAAAGAAAAAAATTGAAACTCCTTGGGAATTGTTATTCTACGCATTTGTATCCTCAGCACCTACCACAGTTCCTGGCAGATGGCCTCGTAGGTATTTAAATGCTTGTTTATAGATAGACAAACTGCAATAGCAGAAAATACTCATCCCCTAGAAATTTTTTTCCCTATATGAACACATTTACTTAATTTTCATAGGAATATATGACAATATATAAATTTCTATCGTACAGACAATATTGTAGCAATTTATCCGTAATTTGAAAGCTATCCATGTTGTCAAACCTCACTTAATATCTCAAGCCAGTCATGTCCTTGATTACTTCCCTTTCGGACATAAAAGTTCATTTAATGGAGAGAAGGGATGATTTCTTAAGTCTTATCTAGCTCTAAATCTATTGTCCTATGACTAAGAAACCAAATAGGTCACTGGTACCTAGAAAAGATGGAAATAGTAGAGAAGTAGCATTTTCCAGGTAGGAAAATATATAAATAAAGAATCAACTTCAAGGAGCAATAAGCTGAGCTTTCCACCACCTCTGCATTCATTGAGCCGCCCTCCAGGGTCATTAGAAACATAAAGGAAATCACACTTGGGTCCCTAAAGGTACATATTAAATGTCTGAAATTAGTTACCCCCATAACATCTGTAATTATCAGCTTGAGGAATATCACTACCTGGCTGAAATATGGAACAGGCTGTTCATCTGACTTCCTCCAGGAGTCCAGGACCCTCACTAACCTCCACTCATGAAGACATGAATGGAAATGACTAATCTGTGCGGGACTTGCTGTGATCTCCCCAAAGTGAACTTCTGGAGAGTGAAGTACTGTGGGCACCAGGGGAGGAATGCTGGGCCTCATAAAGCAAATGGTTCACCAAGTTTCTGCTAAGGGGTGAAAGGGAGGAGTTGATGTGGCAGCAGCATGGGGATGGGAGGGAGGCTGAGCAGCCGTTTCAAACTCCCAAAACGCGCCAGGTCTCCTGGTCTTGTCACTGGATCATTTTACAATGGGACCCTTTGAATAATTCATAGCGTGAGGTCCGTGTGCTGGTGTTGTACTGTCAGAATGGCTAACATACTGCTCTAATCTATAAATACTGACTATAAATGTTGCAAGTGGATAGCTTTATTTTATATTGTACTGCTTTTTCTCTTCTCCTCCCTCCCCCTTAAGTGTTAGAGAAGACAGCGAAGATATTTTACTGTCTCTCTTTTAGGAACACCAAATGCTACATTAGTGTTATTAACATATGCATTAGCTCAAGCTGATTTGCTCTTCCAGCTGCTGTTCCCAACTCCCAATGAGAGGCATCAGCAGTGAATCAGATAACACTAATGAGCACGTTAATGAAGTTTCTGCAGTGGAATTTGTCGCTTAGAGAGGGACATTAAAAAACACATTTTGTACCCTTGAAATTTTTTTTTAAAAGGTTTCCTTCCCAACCCCTCAGTAGCAAAGGTTTGTGTCTCCATCTTCCTCTTACGCGCACACACACACACACACACACACACACACACACACACACACACACACCCCCTCTCCTTTATCCCCAAGCTCAGCTAAGGAGGCCAGCCCTTTTCTGGGGGATGTTGGAAAAGACGCATAAGATGAGCTCTGGAGGAGTGATAACACCTTCAAATCCATTTCCAATTCAGGAGCAGCGGTTTGGAGTTAATTAGGAAAGCCATTCCAGCTGGACTTTTGCCAATCTCACTGGGCCCCTGAAATAAGCCACCAGCACCAGTTTGTGGGGCACGAAACATCTTTCCACTTTTTTCTTTGGCTTTGTCCTCAGAAAGTCCTTTCCTTTGCTTTCCGAGCTTTAATAATGTACCCATCCCAGTGCTGACCTGAGTCAGGATCCTTATTTTATGGAGTTTAATTAAGTTCAACATCATAAATCAGACTGTGATTCCTTTGGTAAGAAGGAGGGGGAACAGTGTTTTCCAAAAGCAAGAGAAAAAGAAGATACGTAGGGAGATAGAGAAATGAAAGAAAAGAAAATAGGAGAGAGAAAGTGAGAGAGCAAGATTGGGGGAAGAGGAGAAGAAAAAATAGATAGAAAAGGTGAGGGTTATAAAGGCAGGACTTGAATTTAATTGGAAACTCCATGGGTTGTAGGTATTTGTTTCCATGGAATTCATCAAGTGCCCCCTGGTCTTGTTGGCAGATACAGAAGAGCTCAGATAAAGCCACTTCTCTGCACATTTTGGAAATATGTAGAAGTGACACTAGAAATCAATCAAAAGGAGGCCAGGAAGAAAGGAAAGTCCTTCTTACTGATAAATGTGACAGCCAGCCCTCTGCATCAACCTGATGGGGAGTGCTGCTTGGAGAATCAGGCCACTTGGCAAGGGAAAGATTGGGCTTGTGAGGGCAGATTCCTTGACCCTTTGGGAAAATGAGTTGAAGACTTGCTTTGGCATTCCTTGAGTAACTGTCAACAAGTGAAGCCTAGAGGTGACAAAGCAGTTTTTTGGGATAAGGGGGGCAAAGGGGAGGAATTGTGATCTGTGATGGACTTTAAGCTTGGTTGGTACTAGGCCAGTTACCTCAGCTGTTCAGTTCTAAGTGTCTCTGAGGAGACAAGTAGATACCACAGCTGGCAACCACCTTGTCAGGATGTAAAGTAAGCAGGAGTTGAACTAGTTAATGTCTTCCTGCATTCCAGCTGCTGAATCACGTCCCAGGTGGGCATTTAGGAATATTGTCCCTGGATGGAAAAAGCTGTTACACAAAAGTTTGACAGGTATTCTCTGAGACTTCTCAATCTCCTCCCTCATGAAATATAGCACAGGTTGTCCATAACTAGTTGACCTGGCTGCTAAATACATTGGGTTAACAGAAAAGAGTACAAAATTGGTGAGGGGATATAACTCTTGGGCATTACCTTCTCACTTTACCAAGAGAATCTAGAAATCATCATATAATAGAGAAGTAAAATTAGACATTAAAGAAGTATTAGACATTAAAGAAGTACATATAAATGTAGGAAATAACCAGAGGTAGGCAAAGGTATGGGTAAACCTTTTTCTCCTCTACCACTTTTTTCTCCTTGTGCCTCTTCCTCTAATATCACTTCTAACCCTTAGCCTACTTTCTTCAACCCAGGGAAGGGGTGGAAAATATAAGAAAATTCTTAACACAATATCCCCTGAAATGACATCACAAAACTGTGAGGGGTTATAAAAGTGTCCCCAGACCCAGAAGCTAGTAGGAGTTGTAAAGACAGTATAAAAATGTGGAGAGAAGTTTGTCTCTCTTTTTGTGGCCCTTTCTAGAGCCTATTACAACTTCAGAATTTGCTGTAATCTTTGGTAATAACAATTCTGTTACATACTCCAAATTCCAGTGGAACCTTGGACAGCATAACCCCGGACAGCATTATCTCTTTAGATGCCTTTTTGGTATATATGCTTTCTTTGTGTAAATGGTTGACAAATTCTTAATCGGGGCTAAAATGCCCTCTGGAAAACAGTTATCTGATTTTTTCTCATCCTGTTGGCTAAAATCAAGTGCAGTCATCCATTTAATCAATCAAAAAGTAGTGATGAGGCACCTACTAAGTGTCCGGGACTTTAGATACAAAGCCAGTCTCTCCTCTTAAAGAGCTTACATTTTAATAGGGCGAGAGGAGGAATATACATGTGGACATATAAAATACATGCAAAATAAATGCAAGGTCACCAAGTGAAACATTATCTAGAGGGAAAATACAACGCCAAGGGGGAAATAATACAGACAATGATTCCCCAAAGTAGATTGAGAAGGGGCGGTCAAAGAGAAGAAGGAAAGGAAAAGAAAGAAGGAAAGACTGGTGTTGCAAAAATCCAAAGAAGAGTGAGTTTCCACGAGAAGTTTCCAACAGGATAAATGCTGCAGAGAGATCAAAACAGATGAGCACTGAGAAAATTCCATCAGATCTGGCAAATGAAAAATCACTGGTAACTTTGGAGATAGCAGTTTCATTAACTACAGTAACCGTACTGTGTGGTAACTATATTGGTTGTGGCTTAATTGACACAATCGTTATGTTTTGTTGTCTGAAAATTTCCCAGAGGCAATCAATGTTTTTTTTTCCTGATCCTGCATATCTGATAATAGTAGTTGACATGTAAATAATATTTTAAAGCTTGTAAAGTCCATTGCATATGTGTGTGTGAATGTGAATGGATATGTGGATATATGTTTACATATATACATGTATTTGTACATGTATACATGTGTATACACATATTATATATATGTGTGTGTGTGTGTATGTGTGTATGTTTTTATCTAACAACCCTGTGAATGTGTGTATGTTTTTATCTAACAACCCTGTGAATGAAGAGGCTATTACAAATATTTTAATATCCATTTTATAAGAGACCAATTGACGTTAAGTGACTTGCCTAAAGACTCACAATTGAAGACAGGATTTTAACCAAGGCATTCCCCTAAGCACTCTCTCCTTTACATATACTGCCTTTTCTATTGAGACAGATAAGTACCTTTGTTTTCTTTACTTAATCAAATTTCATCTTAAATGAACAAAAATCAATTTTCTCTCTCTTTCCCAACACTGGGAGGTGGGAGAAACTTTGCAACAAATACATAATCATTCAAAACAAATTACCAAATTGGCAGTGTTCCTGCCACTAAAAAAAATGTCTCATTAAGTACCCTAAGTCCAGCGCCTTTCTGTTGGGAGGTGAGTAGCATGTTTTCTTATTGGTCATCTGAATTCATGGATTGCATTGAGTCCTAGTTTAATGGAGAAATTTGATGCAATGTATTGGGTATTTAAAAAAAAATCTTCAGGTTCACAAGACTCATGAAGAGAAGTCCAGTTCTGGTGATCTTAGCAGAACCTTTTTTTTTTCCAGATCAAACAAAAAAGCAAGGGCATTGAACGATGGCCTCATTATCATCAATACTGTCTTTGGAATACCAAATGGGCTGTTGGTAAGGGATTTTGATTTTAATGTCAAGTGCTCTGAATTGTCTGTCTCTTACAGTTAAGTGTCCATAAACACCAGTACTTTGCAAACCATCAGAATGAATACTACCAGATTAAGAAGATTGTTCCTGTATTAGGGAGACAAAAATCACTGAGTAATTTCATATGATAGCCATCCCATTTCCTTTCATATTTCCTGCAAAAGTTGTTTCCTTCTTTCCTTAAGTTTAAGAAAGGGGTAGATATTTTTTGTTCTTTTTAGCTTTCATTTTGAAACTTAACCAAATTTGTCCTCTGACTGAGCATGCAATTTTTACAACCTTATTACAATGCCATACTGATTGGAGATTGGAACGCTCTATCTAAGAAAGCTGAGGAGGATTAAAGAACACCTTTGAACCCTCTATTCTCTTATGGTAGAACAAGTTGTTTCTAGAGAAAGGAAACCAAGGTAATTCTCAGACATCCTTTCTTCTCTTGCACTGAAGGTTTCATTCAGTTTGATTTTCTTTCTAAAAGCTTATGCTGTTCAGTTGTTGGCCTCATCATTTGCTAAATATATTTTGACAACCAATTTGCCTTAGACAATGAGATCCAGACCTTTAACAGAATTCTCAGTATCCTGTCCACTCCCTTTCATTTCAAAAATAAGTCATTCTCTCATGTATATCCCATCCCTCTACTCTGACCTTTAAATTTACATAATTTCACTCTGCCAACTGCCAGATGGATTCCCTGCCCTTATGTCCCTTCATATGGCTTATGAGATGTCTTGTACCTTCCTCTCTGTTACTGTCTATATGGTATTTCCTTGAAGGTTCACTCAAAATCCACTTGTACCAGGAAGTCCTTCCCCACAATTCCCATCCTACTCTGGGCATCCCCTACTCCCTCATCCTTCTTCTTTGTACATTCAGTGGTACCAAAGTGACATTTACCTTGATTGATAGGTTAGTTTCCAAGGGTTCTTAGTCACTTCAGTTTTGTATGTGCTCTGTCTTCCCATTCAATTAGAACAAAAGGATCCAATTGTTTTATGAATAGCTACTTTTGATTTCTCTGAATTTGAACAGGATGCAAGGGAAGGATAAGAAAGAAGGTCAGCATGGTATAGCAGGAAGGGTGATAGACTCGGAGTCAGGAGAGGCCTAAGGGAGTAGAAACCACCCAAGAAAGATAATTTGGCTCTGTATGAGTGCTACTAGAAGAAAGTTTTCTCAGGGAAAATAGTTGGAATAAAAAATCTCATGTAGATATCATTCCCCAAGCTTTTTCCATAACTCAGGTAATTCTCTCAGGTAAGAGAAACCACTTATGAACATTGTAAGCATTAATTTTCATGCTTGAGGATTTAGTCACTTATTCAAAATCACCAAAATAGCCCAGGGATTAAGACTAAAATGTTGTGTTAGTTTTGTTTCATTGGTTGCCATAGCCAAAGAATTCATCACCAAGTGGCAGGTCTATTGGTAAGGAGCCTTTCTGTACTTAGCTGGACTGAATCTGAGAAACCAAGCATAGTTTGTTTCCAGAACCAAACTGGAAATTTTCCCAACATGGCGGAATCTGTGAGGGTTTGTGTCATGAAATACTTATATCTCCAGAGAATTTAAGTTTAGTCTCTTTCATCACCCATGGAAGGAAGGAAGGAAGGAAGGAAGGAAGGAAGGAAGGAAGGAAGGAAGGAAGGAAGGAAGGAAGGAAGGAAACTAGCAGAAGAAGCAACATAAAGGATATAAGAAAAATTCATAACCAGAAAACAGGCTGGCCATACACAAGAGTGAGGGATAATTTTAATAGATGGTTCCTGTGTTCCACTTTGTACCTCCATAATATGAAGGTAATTTGAGGAAGGCTCCCAATAAATTGAGTGGATCTCCAGTGACAAATTTATTAGAAGACATGGATGAAAGTTACATGAAAATTGAGGGGATATCTATCATTTGGGGGATGGTTGGATGAATTGCACTATGTGATTATGATGAAAAACTATTGTATTATAATAAATGATGAGCTGGATACTCTCAGAAAAACCTAGAAAGACTTGCATGAGCTGATACAAAGTGAAATGTACTGTGGACAAAGTAACAGAAATATTGTCAGATGATCAGCTATGAATGACTTAGCTCTTCTCAGTAATACAATGATCCAAGACAACTCTAAAGGACTTAGGATGAAAAATGATATCCATCCCCAGAGAAAGAACTGATCGTATCTGAATACAGATTGAAACATACTTTTTTTGCTTTCTTTATTTTTCTTGAGATTTTATTTTTGGTCTAAGTTTTCTTTCACAGCATGAATAATATGGAAAAATATTTTGCATAACTACACATGTATAACCAATATCAAACTGCTCATCTTCTCAATGAGGGGGGAGAAAGAGGGAGGAAGGGAGAGAATTTGGAACTCAAAGTTTTAAAAATTAATGTTAGGTTTTTTACATGTAACTGGGGGAAAATAAAATATTAAATAAAAAGGAAAAAATTAAAATTCGCAAAAGGAATAAAATTTGATGATGTGATTAAGTTGGATCTAAGAAAGTAAATCTTATTTCCAAAAAAACAAAAACAAAGAAAGTTACAGAGGATGGACAGTAATGAATGGATTCTGATCTGCATTCGTAGAGGGAACACCTACATCATTGATGTTACGGACTCATTAGAGAATTGGAATATTGATTTGGATTCATGGGCCCCAATTCTAACCACTGGATCATGCAGCCTCTCTGTTTTCCCACTCCTCACAGTAAATCCTCTTCCCTGAACAATTTGCACACCACCATGGCTCCTGTAGACTCTCCTTATGTTCCATTCCACCTGCTTCCCTTTGCTATGACACAGACCCTAGTCTGAGTGTCCAGTGTGTCCTCAGGAAAGGAGTCCAGGCTCCTATCAACTCACAAGCCATTTATTTATTCCTTAGCTCTGGTAGCTACCAGAAAATTCCAGCAGCCTATAAAGCCAAACACCAAACTGACTCCTGACCATGGAACCATCTGTGTTCGGTTTTTAAATTCTGTTTGTTTGGTGTGGTTTTTCTTTCTCACAGCTGCAGTAAATTATTCCACAGTCAAATAAAAAACAGAGTAATTGGAATTTATGTTATTCTGATTTTTACTTAGAAAACTAGTAATAAGTGAAATTTCCCAGGCCAGAAGATAAATGCTAGACAGCTTTATCAATTAGCTAAACAAGCAACCAGAATTTATTTAGCGCTTGTTATTTATGAAGTATTGTACTAAGTGCTTAGCACGTAAAGAGACAAGCAAAATCAGCCCCTGCTCTCAGGGAGTTTACACTCCAACTGGAGGGATCAGCATGCACACCAAAAAATGTATTTGTCCGATTCACAAATTTAAGGCAACCTTGAAAAGGAAAGTTTTATTAGTTTGGAGAATTAGGAAAGGAAGACCTGCTATAGAAGATGACTTCTGAGTTGAGTCTTCAAGGATGCCAGGGAAATTAAGAGGTAGAAATAAAGAGGAAGAGTATCACAGATGTGGAAGAGAGCCAGACAAAGGCATGGAGAGGGGAGGTGGAGTGTTATGTTTGAAAAAATTAAGGTCGGTCAGTATGACTAGAGTTGTGAGTGCATGGAGTGAGTAATATATAGGACACTGGAAAAGTAACAAGGGGTGAGGTAGAGAAAAGTTTTTAAATGCCCAATAGAGGACTCTATATTTGAGCCTTGAGGTATGAAGGAATCACAGTAATTTTTTTAAGGATGGTGCGTGATAGGGCTACTATACTCTGCTTTTATCAAACTTTATCAGTTCTATTGTGTGGAGGGCACCACAGGCTCAGTTTCAGAAAAACATAGACAGACTGGACAGTATGCAGATCAAGGCTTAAAAAAATCATTTTTGAGGCATGGACCCTTCCCCACGTTTTGTTGCATCTCCCTGATGTCAACTCTCTTCAAGAACGAAGGACAAACCACAACCTGTGAGTAGTCTGAGCTGCCTGAATGGGGACCTAGCTGGCCAGTTCCAGTTGGACAAGTCAGCTTATCCTCTCCTTTCCTTCCCTGAGGGGACTGTGCCCAATGAAAGGTAAATTTTGATGGCCAGAAGCTGCCTACTTTACTTGGTGTTTACTGCCTGGATTTCTTTCTCAAAGATCAAGCCTTAAACCCAATTCACTCTGGATCTCATGGACTGGACAATAATAGGTCCCTGCTCAAGTACTCTTAATGATTATTTTCTGAGTCCCTCCTGGCTCAAAGTGAATATAAATAGTAATTGTTTCTCTTTTGGCCAGCATCTCTGAGGGTCTTTTCCTTCAAATTTGATTTTTTTTTAAATTAAAGGGCTATCCCTTAATTCACTTCTTAAAGAGGCCTATTCACTGAATGGCAGTTGCCTTACTCAAAGTAAGAACGTGAAAAGAACTTAACCTAAAAGGGCTAAGGTCTCCTACTGCATCCTGGGCCATCTCTAGTCATCCTGACGAGTGTCTGGCCACTAAAGCCAGATGGCTCAGGAGGAGAAACTGAGGCTGGTGACTTTGCACAGTCCTCTCTCACTCAAATCAAAGTCAAATGCAAGTCATGTCATCATCTCCTTGACGTCATGGTCCTCCTCTTCAAGAACCACAGCCACAACAGAGCCACACAACCTTCTCAGAGCAATTTTTTTACAATCACAATTGGAAGACAAACTAAATTTTTGTTAAAGGTTAGTGAAAATAAAGCTATAATTTTCTCATTCGAGTTAATAGATTCTCGCCCCTTAAATCTACCCATGGACCTCCATAGGACTCCCTATTACTTCAAGGATTAGAATCCTCATTTTGGCTTTTAAATCCCCTTATGACCTGACCACTTTTTGTCTTTACAGCCTTCTTAAATGTTAATCTGCTCCACACATTCTGCAGTTCAGTCACACTAGCCTCACATGCAACACTACATCTTCCATCCTCGTGCATCTTCTTTGGCTGTTCCCCATGTCTAAAATGCCTTCATACTTCCCTTCTGGGAGCCTGGCTTCCCTGGCTCCCCTTCAAAGCTCACCTCAAATGCAAGGCTAAGACCTCCTGACCCAGAGAAAGCAACCAGGGTGGTGAAGAGCCTTTCATCCATGACATGAAGACCAGTTGAAGGAAGTTTGCGTATTTAGACTGGAGAAAAGAAGAGTCAGGGAGAAGGTAGGAAGAGGGAGACACACAATAGTCATTTTCAGATATGCGAAAGTCTGTCAAGTGGGAGAAGGCTTAAATTTGTCTTGTTTGGCCCCAGAAAGCTGAACCTGGAGCACAGGGGGAAAGCTGCAGAGGCAAATTTAGGCTAGATGTCAAGAGAAATTTGCCACCAGTTTGAGCTATCAAAAAGTGGAATGGGCCTTCTCAAAAGGATTCTGTCTCCTTCGAGGTCTTCAAGTAGAGACCGATGGATTGGATCACTTGTCTGGTATGTTACAGTGGGACTCCTTTTGTGGATGGCTTGGACCAGAGGGTCACAGAAGCCTCTCCCTTCCAAATCCTTCAAATTCTGTGAATCTGTGGAGGATGGATTGGAATAAAGAGTCTCAAGTACAATGAACTATTTAGTAAAATGTTGATGATAGGATAATATAGTGAACAGGTCAGTTCTTCTTCTCCTGGTGCCAGGCTCTGTGGTCTCAACTTCAGTTTACTGTTTACCTCCCCCTCCCTACTTTGCTCATGAGATCTCCCTAACAATCCTACCTACTTTATTTCACTGAAAGCTGGCAAGTCCAGAAGAGGTATGACCAGAGTCATCTTCAAGCATCATTCTGAGTACATCACTTCCCTCCTCGACAAACGTGAAGAATTCTCAGCTGCTTGTTGCAGCACATGTAAATCTTTATTATGGCATCTTAGGACCTCTGCCAAATACTGTCTTTCTTACCCAGATGCCTTCTATTCCTGTTTCAGTTTCCACTTTACCAAGATGCAACTCGCAGATGTGTGATTACTTCAAAAAATAATATTTAATGGAATATTTTCAGTGGTATATCCAAATTACAGACATAAAACTAGGCATCCTGGGATCCCTTTCTGTGGAGGCACATTTTCATCTCAGCCACCTTTCCAGACTCAGAAGATATGTTTTCTCCAGCATCCTGGAAGTGTCTGAAAGAAAAGATCTAAAGTAGCAAAATCGAGAAACAACGATATTGGATGTAGATGCCGAATATTAGAGTTGGAGTCATATTATACAGTAACAACAAAATCACATAGATCTTTTCCTCTTGACTATCTTAATGATTGGTACATGTGACCACATGAATGAATTAAGTAATCCTAAAGAGGGCAGAAATTCCCAAATTCCCTGTGCCATAAATAATGACTACTTGTCTGGCATGTTATAGTGGGACTACTTGTGTGTACGCATTGTACTAAATGGTCGTGGAGGTTCCTCCCTTCCAACTTCTTTCAGCTGTCCAATTTTATGATTCTCTAGAGGACTAATTGAAGCAGAGAACCTCATGTGCAATGAGCCACTTAGTAAAATTTTAATAGGTAATATGGTTATTGTATATATATTTTGTATCCTAAGATAATACCACTGAATCATTGCTGACAGGGCATTCAACTGTTCCTTCTCTCCACTCCCATGGTCACCACATTGTTCAGGATCCCTTCACCTCACTCCTCACCTAGTGTACATGAATAATTAGTGTTCCTGCCTCCAGTCTTTCCCCTCCTTCAATTCACAGCTACCAAGCTGATTTTTGGGGTGGGGAGGAGGGGATGGGGGAAGGCAATCAGGATTCAATGGTTTGCCCAGGGTCACACAGCTAGTAAATGTCAGATGTCTGAGACTGGATTTGAACTCAGGTTCTCTTGACTGCAAGGCTAGTGCTCTATCCACTGTGCCATTTAGCTGTCTCTACCAAATTGATGTTGCTAAGGCACTGGACTATGTCAGCCCCCAATCAAGAAATTTTAAGAACATTCCCTATTATCTGAAGGAAATTCAAATGAAAACTCCTCTGGTTAACCTTTAAAGTCCTTTCCTATCTGGGTCCATCTTACCTTATACATTTCACACATTCTATGTTTCAGCCAAACTGGTTTTGCCTGTTTGCTGCTTCCCATATATGTCAAGATGGCATAAAGGATTGAGAGCTAGTCATGACACTAGGAAGACCTTGTTCATGTCCTTCCTCTGATACGTATGGGCTGTATGATACTGGTAAGTCACTTAACCTCTTAGTGCCCAGGAAACTCTCTGAGATTATAAACTGCAGCATAAGTTGTTCAGTAGCTTCAGTCATGTCTGATGTTTTATGACCCCATTTTGGGTTTTCTTAGCAAAGAAACTGTTTGCCATTTTCTTCTCTAGCTTATTTTTACAGATGAGGAAACTGAGGCAAACAGGGTTAAGTGATTTGCCCAGGGCACACAGCCAATAAGTATCTGAGGCTAAATTTGAATCCAAGAAGATAAATATTCTTAACTTCCGGCCCAGCACTCTATACAGCATGACACAGTTGTCCCATAGTGGAGGTACAAGTTTGCATTGGCAGAGGGAGTTTCCTTCCTGGGAAGTCTCTATATCCACAAAATCATGACTCACATGACAAAATCAATATCCTACACATTGTGCTTACCTCACAAGTTTATCATAAAGAACAAGTAATCAAATGTATACAGTGTCTTTCAGTTAAAAAGACTATATGAATAACTCCTATAATTATTGTTAATAGAGGTAGTCATAAAACACAAGGTTTTAAAAGCTGTGATTTGGAATACATCATTTCCACTCAAATGCAATGGTTCCATTCTATTAGCTATAGCCTGGCATTGGAGAGGTTTTGTTCTCATTTATGCCAACATAGAAAAACACTTAAGTCTCTTCAAAGAGGACTCCACAGCTGTAAAACTCAGTGACATTCCCTTTTATAATTTTGAACAGTGAACCTTTAGAAACAAAACATGTTGTCCCTTATGGGACTATTGTTGATAACTTTTAAAAGATGATGAATGTAAGGTAAAAGAGAGACTTCTTTTACAATGTGGACTTTTCTCTATGAATCTGATAGGACCCCAAATCAGCTCTTTCCTCCCCTTACCTAGTCTATCTGTAGTAGCTGCCAATCAGACTCAATTAGCCTCTGAGTATTCTTTTTACTCAACACAGATGTTTGGATACAAAATTAATGTATTTCTTTAGTGGACGCCTCTTTTACCATTGAACTTGTCAATCAATCAATAAGATGGGAGGGACAACAGACAGATGGACCTTGAAGTTCAAAGGAATAGCAAAAAGCAATTTACCTCCTAGAAATTGTTTCCACTTTCTTCCTTTCTCTCCGTGGCTGCCCATGCCTACCTCAATGGAAAGTGGCAAGTGGTACTGATTACATCCTTGTCACCGCACTGAAGGAAGCTCTGGCTTTCCTAGTTCACTGGAGGTTGGTGCTCCATCGTTGTGCATTCAACTTGAATATACCTGTCCCTGTCTGTCTTCACCTCTCCAACCAAGCTCCACATCACATCCTGAAACATTCTTAATTACTTTTCTCATTCTCAGTCCCAGGTCATCACTCAATAGAAAAGGAATGACCAGAGTTGAGTTATCTTAAAAAGCTTTTACAGAACTTAGGACATTTGGCTTGGAAAAAACAATCTGTAGCCACTGGCTGGAGGAAATAAAATGATATGGAAGAGTTAGCTGTGCAAACGTGGGTTTCTAAGGTTCCAATAATTTCACCCCATCAACCTTAAACAGCTTATTTTCCACTTTTCTCTAATATATGTGCTTCATTCCTGGGGCAGCTAGGTGGTGCAGTGGATAGAGCACCAATGCAGAAGTCAGGAGGACCTGAGTTCAAATCTCACTTCAGACACTGGACACGTACTAGCTGTGTGACCTTGGGCAAGTCACTTAACCCCAATTTGCCTCATCCTGGCCCATCTCCAGTCATCTGGATGAATATCTGGTCACTGGATTCAGATGGCTCTGGAGGAGAAGTAAGGCTGGTGACCTGCACAGCCCTCCCTCATTCAAAACAAAGTCAAGCGCAAGTCACGTCATCATTTCTCTGATGGCACGGTCTTCTTTGGCAACGAAGGATGAAAACACACATGCTTCAATCCCTATAGGCCAGTCTATTCAATACTACAAATATGACATGTTCATTTCTACCTGCATGTCTTCCCTCATCATTCCCTTTTTCTAGAATATTTTCCTTTCTGCTCATCGATTTACATCATATCTCTTAGTTCAGGAATGTGGACTGAGATTTAGAGCTGGAAAAGCGGCACCAAGGTAATCCAGCCCAAATCCTCTCCTTTTGACAGATAAAGAAGCCAAGGCCCAGAGAAGTCAAATAAGTTGTCCAAAGTCACACAGGTAGAAAATAGCAGATCAAGACTAAAACCAGTTCTTCTTACTTTAAATCCAATAGTCTTCCAATGATCCCAATTAGCCCCCGCTCTAGTTCAGGCCTTCAGCCCTCTCATCTGGACCATTGCAATAGTTTCCTAATTAGTTTCTTTGCTGTCCAATTTCTCCCTTCACTCATCCCTCCTTCATGATTCCACAATCACCCACCACAGACAACAAACTGATATTCCTACAACCCAGAGCTAACCATCACCCCGTTCCTCAATTCACCCACTGACCCACTCACTCAAGAACCTGCAGTGGCTCTCAGATGTCTAGAGGATGAACTGTACAAACTGCTTTGGCATTAAAGTCAACAATCCCACCCCACGCCGATTTCACATTCTTTCCCATCATTCAAGTTTAACCAAACAGGTCTGTTTGCTGTTCCCCACATGCGACATTCTGTCTCCCTCTCTGTGCCTTACAGAGACTCACCTCCATGCCTGGAAACCTCCGTCTACTTACTGTTGTCTTTTAGAATTCTGAGCTTCACTCCTACTCCGATATATGCCCATTCCAAAATTACTCTATATTTGCTCCATATCTATATGTGTATATATATATGTATTTATATATATATGTATATGTGTGTGTGTTTGTGTGTATAATGCATTTGAAATATATGTATGTACATGTGTATAATATTTATCTGAGTATAGGTCACCCAAGAGAGCACAAGCTCTTTTAAAGGAGGAGCTGTTCCACTCTTGTCTCTGTACCCACAATGCCTGGCATAAGTGCTGAGCAGAGGAGGAGAGGGAATGGAAAAAGAAGAGTGGATAAATCCTATATCATTCATTCGCTCATGAAATCCTGACCAATCTGCCCTCATTAATCTCACTCTTCTGTGAAATACTGTAGCACCTGGGATCTATATCAGACAATACTTTTTTTTTTTTTAGCTTATGCATAGTTCTGTGTTTCAGTTTAGCTCTCACAGAGACAGGAAACTTCTCCAGGGCAGGGACCTTGACCCACACTTCTTGAGTAAGACTCAGTCCAGAGTAGTTAAGAGATGCTCAGCAAATACTTGTTAATGGATAAATTGAAATTCTTATTCACTAGTTCCCAGTCCCCCTTTCTGTATATTCACGCTCTCTCTGGATAGGATAAGAGCAATGAAACTTTAATTAAGACACTCAACTGTTTGATTTTAATTACCTATTCCCTCTACCTGTTCATCATGAGAAAAGTGTCCTTTTTCCTGCAAAGATTTTAAGACTCTGAACCAGCCTATCTATTCTTTCTCTTTCCTCTCCCATCTTTTCCCTCCTACCCCCTCTGTCCCTCCCCCTCTCTCCATCTCCCTTCTTTCTTTCACCTTCTTCCTTTTCTCTCTCCCTGTCTACCTCCCTTTCTGGCCTCACTCCCTCTGCCCCACCTTCACTGACCCCACCCTCTCTGCCCCTTCTCTCCCTCTCTTCATCCTTCCTTCCCTTTACTTTCTATGCTCAAATGGCAAAAAAAAGGGCCCTGGGTTACAGAAAAATCATTTCCTGATCATGACCAGGATAACGTACATTCTCATTTCACGGTTCTCCTTCTTGGCAGATTGCTAGCTTCACATCACTGTCAGGAATTTAGTTAAAACCAAGATGCCACTCATCTGAGAACAGAAATTCCAGAGGTGGCTCTCCTGATTAGGTTGCAAGAAAGATTTATGGCACGCCTCTACCTGTGTTTGAAAGTCCCTTTATACAAAGAGCTGAGAATATAAGTGAGCTCAAATTGAATAAAGGGGAAAATTAATGGAGATTACAATAGAAAGTGGGGACAAATGTAGTGGAGATATAGGGACTGAATGAGGAAGACTTAGGGAATATTAAAGGAGACATTAGGGTCAGGAAAGAGGGAGAAGGGAGGGCGTTGGGAATAATCATTTATATAGTGCCAATTGTATGTCAGGCACCGTGCTAAGTGCTTTTTACAAAGATTATTTTAATTGTTGCTCACAATAACCCAGCCAGGAAGGTGCTATAATTATCTCTATTTTAGAGTTTGGTAAACCAATGCAGAGATTAAGTGATTTAACCAGGGTAACACAATTAGTATCTGAAGTTGGATTTGAACTTAGGTCTTGTTGGGTCCGGAGACAGTGCCGTATCCACTGCACCACTATCTGCTTGAAGATTGAGACAACAGGGTTGCAGTTGGAAATGAAATGAGCATGGAGCAAATGGAAGAGAGGAGAATTCTAACTGAGGAAGACTAGGTCTTGCTAAAGAGTTGCTCCAGCCTAGGAGGGTATGGAGTTCCAACATTTTAAGATGGTAAGCAGTAGAGAAGCCCATAAATACGTAGTTTGTGAAAGCTTCATGGAGAAGATGAGATTTCACAGATGCTTGAATGACGGAAGAAAAACAGCAGGACTGTGTGAAAGAGAGATGTGTGCAGAGAAGAGGTCATTTCTGGCTTACATTAGAGTCGGAAAGAAGGCACAGAAGTGGAACCGGGATGCCAGGGGCAAGAGGGCACTGAAAATAATTGCCTGAGAATAGAAAGCTCCAGCTTGAGCAGAATAACAATAGCGTACCTTGACACCGAGCATCAAGGTTTGTAAAGCAATTTACATGCATTACCTCTTTTGAGGCTTCTAACAGCCCTTTGAGGTACTACAGTTATTATTAAGATCATTTTGCAGATGAGGAAACTGAGGTTCAAAAGTGTTGAATAGTTATACAGCTAATAAATGCCAGCAGAGGACATTTGACTCCAAGTCTGCCACTCGAGCAAAAGTGTCCATTCTGGAAAGTAATAGGGGCCAGTAATAGCATACTTTGAGACCTTTTTTAGGCTTATCCACTGGTTGGCCAATATATATCCAGTACACCAAGTTCAGAAGAAAAGACTTTAGAGACACACTCTAGCTATCTCCAAGTATTTGAAAAGCAGTCATGTGGAAAGGGGATTTGATTTATTCTGCTTGGTCCAGAGGATACAACTAGTACCAGAAAAGTGATAGAAGTCACAAGGAAGCAGACATAGGCTCAATATAAAAATTTTAAAAACACACATTACTAACCGGAGCTGTTCCAAAGTGGAATAACATGCCTAACTCAGGGGTTCTTAACCTGGAGTTCATGATTTTATTTACATGTGTGCATGCATGTATATACATGTAGGTATGTATAGTTACACACATATGTGTATACACACATAATTACATGTAAATATGACTGGGCTCCTTCATGAGTCTATGTAGGGTAGCTAGGTGGCAATCTGTCTAGTGGATGGAGTACTGGGTCTAGAGTCAGGAACACCTGAGTTTAAATCCAGCCTCAGACAATTACTAGCTGACATTTCATCTTGTTTGCTTCAGGATTCTCATCTACAAAGTTAGCTTGAGAAGGAAATGGAGAACCACTCCGGTATCTTCGCTAAAAAAAAATCCAAGTGGGATCACAGAGAGTCAGACGGGACTGAAGCAACTCAATAACAAATGATTCTATGTAATTTATTTATTTTATTTAAAAATATTCTTTGAAAAGCGGTCATCAGGTTGACAAAGAGTTCCCTGACATGCAAAAAAAAAATGTTAAGAGCCTAACTATTGTTGTAGAGTCATTTCAGTCATATCTGACTCTTCATGATGCCTTTTGGGGTTTTCTTGGCAAAGACACTGGAGTGCTTTGCCATTTCCTTCTCCAGCTCATTTTACAGATGAGGAAACTGAGACAAACAGGGTTAAGTGACTTGCCCAGGGTCACACAGCCAGTAAGAGTCTGAGGCTGAATTTTAATTCAGGAAGGTGAGTCTTCCTGACTCTAGGTCCCAAACTCTATCTACTATACCACCTAGCTGACCAGGAACTTAATTAGATTCACCTAATCAGACAATAATTTCTCTCTCATTGGGGATATGTGACCAAAGATTGGATGACCATTGAATTGGGGATATTGCAGAAGGAATCCATGCATTAGGTAAAGGATTGCTGTGAATAACCTCTGAAGTGCATTTCAACTCTAAGATTCTGTGTTCATTTGACGATAGGTAAAATTTGGTTAGGGGTTTCAGAGGAGAGCACAATCAGCTGAAGGAAAGACAATGTGACAACATACTCCCGATCCAAATCATCCAGAGAACAAGACCTGTTGTGGGAAACAACTTCCGGTTCAGTTAGAGTTGCATCTTAGACACGGACTCACCATGAGCAGAAGTGGGCCAGTTGATGGTTAAGATATTAAATAAGCCACCTGAACGACCCCACCGAGAAGAGAGATTACTTAACCCCCAGCACCAGAGTAGGATGCCTTCCCGACTTTGCAAAGCATCCTGGAATTGCTGTGAGTAGTTTCCAGGTGATAAGAAAACAACGACCGCAATGAAACTAGAGGAACTATGGAGGAAGCCTACTGCACTAGGTCACCTCACAGCATCCCTTTCTTCCCATAAGAACCTTACTATTGCAACCCATCTTCCCTCTTAAGTGGGAATAATTTGCTCCTTGTAACTAAAGGAGAAAAGAGATGGGTCCTTGGAAATTAAGAATGAACTAGTCAGGGAAAGAACATAAAGACCTCAGTGCTGACTACATGAAATACCATTAGCAGGTGTGAGTGTGAGTACCCAGTTCAGAGAGCAGAATTCAGCTACTTACTGTTCTGTGTAACTTTCGGCAAGTCACCTAACTTCTCTCATCCTCAGTTTCCTTATCTATAAAATGAGAGATTTGGGTTAAATGACCTTCCAGCTCTAACTGATGATCCTACCTCAAAGCTTGTGGGCAGTATTGTGTATGATGTGTAATCTTATATAAGTTGCATAACCTCTCTGAGTCTGTTTCCTCATCTACCAAATGAGAGAAATATTTTCTATCCTCAGTTATTGTGAGGATCTAATTAGATAATATAAAGTGTTGTGCACCAGCTAAATGGAAACTATTATTAGCAAACACATATAAAGCAATAGTTGTGACATTGTGGGCATCCATTCTCAATGAGTTCTATCCAGTACTGTTCAAAGGTTAAGAGAAAAAGACAACATGTAAGCAACTGTGTATGAGAGAGACAGGGAGAGGGAGAGAGGGAGAGAGGGACAGGGAGAAGGGGGGGGAGAGAGAGAGAGAGAGAGAGAGAGAGAGAGAGAGAGAGAGAGAGAGAGAGAGAGAGAGAGAGAGAGAGAGAAGATGGAAGGCAATCTCAAAGAGAAAATACCAGCACTAAGGAAAGGATGTATGAAGAACTCCTTGAAGCATGTAGGATTTCAGCTGAGACTTGAAAGAAAGCTGGGAAATCAAGAGAGGGAGGTGAGATATGAGAAGATTGCAGGGACTGGAGATAATAAAAAGGCAGAGTAAGAACATAAAGTTCTGTGTGTGAGGAAATAAAGGCATTAAGCTAGATAATCTCTAAGACCACTTCCAACCCTGAATCTGTGATCCATTAATATAGTAGCACAAATCAGTTTATTATGCATCATCCACAGGGGCCTGTGGAAATGTAACACAAGAAAGGGAAGCTTTGATAGGCAGAAAAGGGAGAAAGAAGGTGTCAAAATAGGTTTAAACTCAGATAGCATCCCCCAAAATACATAGTTATGGGGTATCACCAGAGTAAAGGACCCTGAATACTCATTGACATGTTTAAGGTTGGGGCAGGAGACTGGGAGTGGAAAGGTAAATGAGAAGAGGAAAATGCTACCAAGAGAGACAGAGAAACACTGAAGATGTATTTCACATTGTCTTGTCCCCTAGAACTTGTCTAACAGTATGAGCTAGACTGATGAGATCTTATGGATTAGTGCTGTTTTCCCTAGGATATCCCTAGGTTATCGCTTCCTCAAGGGTGGTCATTCCCTCCTTTGCCTCCCAATTATCTGACACATTTCTTTGGAAATACTGCCAGTCCTTGGCCTAAGAATAGAGCAGAGGTCCTTAACTGTTATTATATCATCGAACCCTGTGACCATTTAGTGAAACCTAGGAACTTCTTCTCAGAGCAATGCTATTTTTATTTTTTTAAAGATTTCATAATTGGATAAAGTACTAAATATGAATTGTAGGTTAATGAAAATAGAAGTGTATTTTTTTCATCCAAGTTCCATCCTGAAATCTCTTCTTTGGGCATTAATGGACCTCAGTTTAAGAACTCTTGCAACAGATTTTCATCTCTTGGTCCTCAGTGAAGTACAACTCAGATCATATGTGACTTTTGCTCATGCCTCAATATGATATGGAGGTCATCTGTGTTCTCAAAGACTATGTCAGCGGAGCATTCGCTCTTGAAGTTCAAAGAAGCTGAATAGGCTTGTAATAGGCTTCCCACAGGGGTATTCTCTGTCTGTCTGAGGACCAGACTGGCTAGGTTAAAAGTTCATTTCCAGAAGGTTCACTGTGGGTGAATATTTTTAGTCACTTCAACTCATGAAGAACCATTACGAAGGAAAGGAGGGATTATAATATGTATTCATAGAGAAATACATTAATGAAATACTGGGTTTTTTAAAGTATAGAAGAACTTTAGTTTCCTTAATCTTGAGCTCTTTACCATAAAGGACATTTTAAAGAGGGCTATAAAGTAACTGTTTGAGCTAGACTGGTCCTTTTATCACTTAGTTCCAATCAAAGAGGTGGGCATAGAAATGAATCTCACAATACACCTATTTGTTAAAATAGATTCAGATGAAATATAGGATCTTGCATTTAGAGTTGGAGGGAATACCAGAGATCAGAAGTCCAACCTCATTTTATGAACATATCAACCCTGGTAATAATCCAGACTACCCCAGCCTAGGAAACTTGTAAGGTTTGCTTCCATCTTGCTTCTTTCTGTTATATCCTTTCACCCCGAACCACCCTATCTTTACATGTCCTCCATGCTTCCTACCACCCCACATCTACCCCACTACAGTACTACCCATCCCTGGCATTATGAAGCAACATTCAGGCTGCAAATCAGTGGTCTTCAAAGGGGAGGAGATGCTTCTAGGGGAATCGGGAGTAAGTCTTGGATGGATTCTAATGGATGTATGTTCAACCAATAAGCGGTTGAGAAAATAGATCTTTGTCCCAACTCTGTTGTGATAGCCCTTCATGGGACTTTTCTCTTACACAACCATACCTACCTTATCTTCAAATGTTCTCTCATTCTGCCCCCTAGATCTATCATGCAAAAGCTCAGTCCTCCCCAGCTCCCACTTCTGAGCAGATCTTTGGAGCCTCTAGGCTCCCAGGAACCCCACAACAGCAGCTATACAGAAGTCATTGGGAAAATTTCAGCCCTACCTCTTCTCCCCAAAATGACTTTATAGCTTCAGCAGGCCCGCACTGGAAGCCAAAAGTGCTTCTTCCCCTTTTTCATTTTAGGTGGGAAAAAAATCACCCAGAAAAAGAAGGTATGGATGGGTTGTGATGCGCATTACAGATCTCACATCTTTTCCATCAAACCCTGCTCTTTTTGCCCTTTTTCTATTACTATCACAGGCACCACAACCCTCCTATCTCTCAGGTTCCCAACCTCACTTCCCCTCATTCCACATATCCAGTTGCCAGATCTTGTTGACTCTGTCTCCCAAATTCTCACAACTTTCCCCTTCTCTCCATTCACACAGGCACCACCTCAGTTCAGGACTCCATCATCTCTCTCACCTGAAGTAGTCTAATAACAGTCTCCTAGATGGTCTCACTCCCTCCAGTCTCAAATCAAGTCTGAGGAGACTTTGCCTGTTGTAGCAGGCAAAAACACCACCAGGGAAATGGTTGCCAGGGAAGTCAGGAAATATGAGTGGAACAACAGAACGGTTGATAGGCACATCCTTTGCCAGAAACAATACTAATATTGACTTAACTATTCCCAGAGAGAGTCAAAGTTGAGAGGAGGTGAGATATGTGGAGGTAGATGGCAAAACGCAAAATGAATAGCGGAATGGATGTGAACCATAGTCTAGGGTCAACTAGATAGAGTGGGTTGGGTTGATTTCACTCACTAGCCAATCAGAATAACTCAGTACCAGGATAAGTACCTAATCTTGAGCAATCTTCTTGGGATTTCAGTTTTCTTATCTATAAAATGGAAATCATCATAATAATAGTTCACTAACACAATATTGGGAGAAAACATAACTATGTCAGTATGTAAATATGAGCTTTTATTATAAAGAAAGATTTTCTGTTGTCAAAATAAAAAGCAAATTGCCTTTTTAAAAATATCAACTGAAATAAGACATCAGACCAGCTTGAGTGTGTAGTGGATGGGGTGAACTGAAGAATAAATGGCATTCCTTCCCAGTGTACCCATTTGATTAACATCAGGTGATAGCTGTTAATAAGGATGTACGAAGAAAATTCATTTTTGGACATGGACTTGAAAGGAGGATGTCAGACAAATGCCACTAGCACTGACCTGGAGATTTATAATAATTGAGGCCATTAGCCTGATCTTTTTATCATTCCAATACACTTCAGAAGTGCCTAAGTAGAATTAATCACTAGACGGAAGAGAACGGCATCTGAGTCTTCCTAGTACGAACCTAGAACCATTTGGTCATTTAAACCAAAGCGGGGGTCTTCTACATCAATGGGCTCAGTTGTAAACTAATGTTGTCAATTTCCATCAAACAAAGATTACAATTGTTTTGGGTAAAGATGACCATCTCAGCCATTTCAAGAGGTTGATAGAAAGGTGCCATACATATAATATATGTAGCAGAACTTTTTGGGGTAGCAAAAACTGAACAAATTAAAGCATATAAATGCAATGGAATATTATGGAATCCTAAGAAAAACAAATAGAATGAGTTTGGAGAAGCAAGAGAGGATTCATACAAAATTATATGGAGTAAAGCAAAACCAAAAGAAAAAAAATACAGCTATAGCAATGTAAATTAAAATAACATTAAATGGCAACTGAACTCAAATTAATTTACCATGAACAATCTTGGTCCTGAAGAATATATAAGGAAACTTATTTCCCTCTGGTAGACACAGAAGTGGAGAAGAGGACACGCTATATATCTTGTCAGAGTCCATCATGGTGTTTGTTGATTTTGCTTACCTGGTTTTCAGTAGTACGGGGTAGAGGCAGAAGAGGAGGCATTTGAAGAAATGACTAAACGGCAGTGGAAAAAGTGTTGACTTTGGAGTCAGAAGATCTGGGTTCAAATCCTTCTTATTTTACATACTATACTCATCTTGAGTAATTCATTTAACTTCTCTGGGTATCAGAGGCAGCTAGGTGGTACAGTGAGTAAAACACTGGCCCTGGAGCACAAAGATCTGAGTTCAAATATGACCTTAGACACTTACTAGTTGTGTGACCCTGGGTAAATCATTTGACCTTTATCTGCCTTAGTTTCCTCAGCTGTAAAATGTGATGATAGCACCTACCTCTAAGAGTCATTGTGAAAATTAAATTGCTTAACGAAGTGCCTGGCATATAGAAGGTACTTATAAAAGCTTATTCCTTTTCTTCCCCTTTTCCCTATAAAATAGTTAGATTAGACTGTCTTTGAGATACATTCCAGTTCTAAGTCTGTGATCCCATGATTTGTAAAGAAAGGGGGGGGCATCGATAAGACTAAACATATAAAAATCACCTGGCAACCCAAGAGCCATAAAGAGTAGTAGAAAAAAGATGCTACTACATTGTCATAGCTTGGACTCATGGTTTTTAACCTTTACATTTGAGGTTCAGTCATGTAGAAAGAACTGGGTTTTTGGAGTTGTTTTTTTTTTTTTTTTTTTTTTTTTTTTTTTTAGTTTTCTACTTTCCATACCTTTCCATGTGCTCGAATATTCAAGACACAGTCAGCCCTCCAACAATCCATCAGGGTCTGCTGATGGCTAACCTTGGCTGTCAACAAGGCATCATATTGACATTATATGCACTGATATTGGAATCATAAATCCCCCTTTCCAGACTCATGATTACAGTAGGGGAAATGCTATGACCCTCGCAAGTCACAAGGTAAGCATTGGTTAAATGCTTCTTTTGGGCTTCCAAGCAAACAAGTTCTACGATAAGTGCAATAGACATGATATGTTTAGAAGAATCCCAAAAAACTAACCTGTCCCCAAAATGTGTCCCAGTAGTGACCCTCCCAGGCTGCCTGAAATTCCACCATTATTTACTCCTTTGTATTAAGGCATTGAAGACTCTTGTTAAAATGCAAATGAGAAACTTAATGCATTCAGTTTCCTTCAGCATTTATTGAGAGCATATTCAGGACAAAACACTACGTTCAGTGCTGCAGGGATAGGAACAAGTATGAAATACTATCCTTGCCTTCATGAATTTACAAATTAAAGAACTGAAAAGATTTAAATAGCTCTATAGTACAATAGAAGAAGCAGAAGGCTACTTAATGTCAAGGAAGCAGTGTGTCATAATGAATATAACACAGGATTCAGAATCAGGAGTAAGTATTATATTGGTCAGAAGAATGGTTTGAATTCTTGCTCTGCTGCTTCTAAGGACTTAAGGATGATTTTGAAGGACTCTTATAGTCTGAAATCCTATAATTCTACATATGACCTTGGATAAGTCATATAATCTCTCTTGCCTTTAACTTCTTATTTGCAAAATGAAGCTGCTAGGCTAAATCGGGGGAAGTAAGGATAGAAAGGGTAGATAATTTTTAAGGACACTTCTAGTTTGAAATCCTATATTATCAGATTAGTTTCTGGTATTTGGCAAGTTCCTGAGAAAATGGAACACTAGGCAGCTGAATTTTGATAGGGTTGGGGAGAGGGAATATTCAGGGAATCATTTGAAACATGGACTGTTACACAGGAAAACAGGCCAAGATACAACAACACAATAAGGGAATATGAACATCCAGGGCCATTGGGAGCCCTAGGTTTGTGGGACTGAGGAGAATGAAGGAAATGACAAAATTTGCCAATTTCCCAAATAGGGATGGTCCTGCAACTAGAAGTTGTTTTCCCATGATAGATGACAATTTGTATAGCATTTTACAGTTTACAAAGCACTTTACATACATTTTCTCATTTGATCCTCAGAATGGCATTGTGTAGAAAATTGCACAGGCTTTATTATTATAAATGGTGAAACTTAGACATTGAGATGTAAAGTACTTTGCCTAAGATCACATAGCTAGTAAACTATATATTTGGAATTCAAACTCAAATTTCCTGATTCAAAAGCCAACGTTCTTTCCTCTATGTCACAAATACCTCCATCAGAATCCCACAACTGGGTCAAACTCAGTTTTACCAAGAATCAGTTTCCTTAACCATCCATGAATGTGTGTGCGTGTGTATGTGCGTGTGTGTGTATGTGCATGCGTGCACGCATGTGTGTATGTGCATGTGTGTGTATGTGCGTGCTTGCGTGTGTGTGCATATGTGTGTGTGCGTATGTGTGTGAAAATCCCTCAGGGATAACAAGGCAATCAAATAAAGCATCTACTAATGTATGTTACTTAGTGTATGAAGCACATACTAAACAATAAAACATAAACCACTGTGTTTCATGTTGCTAAATGAATCACAGATTCTAATGACTCTAAGTATTTGCAGGTGTTCTCCTGCCTTATACTTGCTCTGTGATGTTATTTATACAGTTATCCCAGAGATATATCATTCAACCTAGCACCAAGGTTAAAATGATATGTTTAATTAATTTAAATGCTGTTAGCATTCAATCCTAAGGGACTGGGGATATATTTGCATAGAAGCAGATTTTATTAAAGAGTCACAAGAATAGCTAAAAGAAACGGATTGAGCCAAAAAAAAAAACCCACAGGGAATTAAATGTAAACTTTCATTCAACAGGTTCCTCCTGACAAAAAGAGCAGTAAGTACAGCTTGATAATCTCTAGCTTCTTATCTCTGTTTCCTCTTCTCCTACTCAAGTTAAACCTTGGAATATCAGCATAAAGTAATCCTACAAAGGTTGCCTTCTACTCTCCTTACAAGCATTGAAGCTCACAAGGCATCAAAGCAGGTTTTATTTACCCAGTAAAGGACACAGAAAGGAGGCTTATCTGAGGCCTTAGTCAAGAAAAGAACCCCTTTGCCTTTCCAATAATACTCTGTCTTATCAGGAACCACTTACAATATTACCCTGCATAGAACAAGGTGAAACAATTTAGAATTCACTAAAAAGATCAAGAGATTCTCACCCCAGACACACCTAGTCTACATTTTCCAGAAATCTAAAACAACATTCCCCAACTTTAAATACTACTCTCTAAATGTTGCCGCTTCCAGGTGTTTATACTCTCTCTTGAAGAAATGGTGCTGCTCTCAACAAATAAAGGAGGGGGAAGAAGTGGAAGGATAATGCTAAAAGTATAATATTATAATTCTTTCAGAATTAAATACCTTGGACCATTTACAACTTTCTAGTTCTTTCAGTATCTCCAGAATCAGAATACCTCTGGTGAATTCAAGATTTTTGACTCTTTTAACCCAGGTTGCTCCTGGAGGTATAACTCTGGTACTTCTTCCTTTTCCCTAATCTTCCCAAACTCTCCATTTCTCATTCCCATCTGAGTTACAGGGGGCTGGTTTTATCTCTCTCTTCCCTTTTCCAGCACTAGGGTGGGGTGCACATCCTCTGGGAAACCCCTCCCCCACATACACACCAAATTTTAGGGAACCTGAAAAGACGCTCATGTTCCTTTTCCAATAATTTTTCTGTTTCCTAACATCCTTTATGTCACTGGGTCAGGTCATTATAAATAATAGCAGGCCTTCCCCAAGCTTCTTTGAAAATCTCTGAAAGAGGAAAGGACGACAGAGCTGGAGGCGGCTCTTCATGCAGGTACCTGTACCACAGTCAGCTCTACTTCTCATGTAAAGATGAATGTCAACATAATATGAGTACTTGATTATAACCTTAAGTAACATACGCACATTCACATACATACAACACAGGCAATAAAACAGTAAGTATTTACTAAGCATCGGTCTATGACTCTGCCATGATGATGCTATGAGGCTGAGCTCAGTGCACCAGGGAAAGATTAAGAGCTCTGAGTCTGGTCTCTGATTGCAAGGACCTTACAATATCGTTGGAAAGGAAAGATATTAATATATAAGAAGTTTTTAAAACTATGAATAGTTCAAAGGCAACACAAAATGATAATACAATTGCTGTGACAAAGCAGTAAAACTGATAATGACTAAGTTAATTATGTTGGTGAACAGAGGCTTCCCTATAGCTGAAGGTCAACTCTTTAAGTACTGAAACTCTTCAGAGCGAAGTTTATAATAGAAACCTTTTCCACAATGCTATAGGACACTTGCCTGCCTTATTATATGATGTATGTTGAATATAATTCAACTATTTCTTTATAACTTGAGATCATCATTTTATACCTCCAGATCTCTCAGGGATCTGCAGATGCTATCTATCTATCTATCTATCTATCTATACATACATATATATATATATATATATATATATATATATAAGCAGACATGAATAGTGTAGGTCACAGGCTCTTTTGATCATAGTATTGTCATAACTTGAATTTTTTTCAATTCCCTGATATGCTTGATTTTCAATTAACTTGTTTATTTGTCTTAAAGGCAGAGAGAAGCGTATGTAGCCACATGATCTCCTAGGTAAAAAACATGGCTGCCTTTTTTTTTGTTTCCAAAATTAATCTACAATGACAGGCCAAGCAACCTTCCTAGATTTTGTTTAACCCCTCAAAGAATTATTTTTCTCCCTGTGGCTATCAATGTCCTCTGATTTGTCAGCACTATATAACATTATCTCTGACTAATGCATTACTAATGCAGTGGAACACAGGCCCTACCTTGGGCACTCCTACTATTTTTCTTCTAAATCAACCAATAGGAATTGTTAATGGATATGAAGGAGGTATACTTACTTCCACATATCAAAAGGTCTGTGTCTGAATTGATGTAGGTAGTTATGTATCACAGTCTCTCTGTGCTAGAGATGTGAGTTAACAGAAGACACTGGTCAATATAAAGAATGATTTTAGATACAGAGATGCCCAGAAATCATCCTAGAAGAAAAGTAACTGCACAACTGCACACAGACTCCAGGAGGAAAAAATGGCCATTCTCTAAGGACTACATCAATACTTGGAAAAAATAAGGAAAAACTTTTTAATGAACTATAAGCCCAGGAAGAAATAAGTGGAAGCAAAATAAAGAACTTAGAAGAAAAAGTGTTAAACCTTATACAAGGAATGGACTCCCTGAAAATTAGAATAAACCAAACAGAAATTAATGATTTCAATAAGAAATATAAGAACTAATTTAAAAGACTGAAAAATAGAAGAAACTATAAAGGGTAGTTTGGCCAAAACCTGAAAAAATAAGTCACAGAGGGATAATTTATAATTTATAGCTTATAGGACTCTCTGAAAGCCATGATTTAAAAAAAAAAAAAGATTTTTCTTTCAAGAAATCATAGATAAAAAACTGTCTACATATGAGACTTAGATGTCAAGGTGAAAATAGGAATGATACAGTAACCATCTCCTGAAGAAAATCCAAAAATGGAAAACCCCAGGAATGTCATAGCCAAAATCCAAGATAAAATAAAGTATTGTGAACAACCAAAAAGAAAAGTCCACCTATCAAGGAACCACAGCCAGTATCACAAAAGACATGGAGATTGCTACTGCAAATGAACGGATATCTTGGAATACAACATTCCAAAAGAAAAGAGATAGGCTTAGAATCAACAATAACTTCATTTGCAAAACTGACATAACCCTTCAAAGAGGAAAAGAAAGTCTATAATGGTATAGAGAACTTTTAAGTGATGCTCATGAGAAGACTAGAGTCAAGTAGACACTTTGTTTTCAAACATAAAGAGTCAAGAAAAACAAAACAGTAAATTCATTTGAGTAATTGTATGAGACTCCGTTATGATGAAATGTTAACAAATAGAAGAATCAAGGGTCCCTCCAGAACCTAAATGTCATTAAACAACACTGACAGACAGAACAGACAAGACAAATGGTCTCTATCTTAGAATTGTAAGAAAGCAAAAAGACAGTAAAAGAAATGCATTCATGTAGAAAGAAAAAAAGAGGAGAGTTCAAATTACTATTTTTCATAAGTGGCATGTGTACAGAATAAAAAAAAAGATAAAAAGAAAATGGAAGAACCAGAGGTCAGGTGAAAGGTAAGAAAGGAAAGGCAGTAGAACTGAAGTTTTGTTGTTTTTAGAAATGTTAAAAAAAATTCTTAGCTTGCCTGGATGTAAAAAGCAAAACAAAACAGGTGGTAGGTTGAAGATTCGGCCCTCAGACAGTAGTTTGCCACCTCTGATCTTGGCTAAGCCAGAGGCATTTGGAAATTGCTGCTAATGACAGAAAGTGCAGAACATGTCTCCTAATATCTTGAAAGGATCCTTTCAAGATATTAGGAGACACCTTGTATTCCAGAGCTAAGACCCAGCGACTGAGCTGTACCCTGAGCTTGGCATAACAATAATTCTTTGTGCTCACCCTCTGGATGATCTCAGCCACAGCAAAATCCCACAAGTGTTTCATATAATTATTGTATGGCTTTGACCAGCACCAGGTGTTCTCTGAGCTCAAAAACCTGCTGTATCCGTGTTCTGGTCATGAAGCCCTGCTATGAATCAAACTTGGCACACACCCTCATTGTCAGGGCTACAGCTCACTGTGTAGCCATAGGTATCAGCATTGAGATCTGCCTACACTAAAGCGGGTCCTCCCACCCACTGGTGGGTTTTCACTGGTTTTCACTAAGGAAACTATAAGGATTCATTTCCATTTGAGTTTGAAACCACTGAACTAAATGATCTCTTTTCTTGCTCTAAGTTCTCTGATTCTCTGTTGTCCAACACAGCCACTCATACTGTTGCTGCTTCAGCCATCCACCAACCTTTTTTCCTCTACTTTTATCCTTTCTTATCTCTCCTGTCTCTTCTCCCATTAGCATCAACTTTCACAGAGAAAAATTACTTTTTTTTGGTTGATAGTGACGGCTAGTCAAAGAATTCCTATCGTTCACTCTACGGAAGCACTTAGTCATTTGATATTGGGTGTCATTCCACGGTCTTTAGTTTTTCCTATGTGGATTTCTTATTCCTCAGTGTTCAGGAGCTGCTTCTTTACCATCAAAGGGCAGAGCCACTTTTTTTTAAACCCAACTGCTATTTCCAGTTCTGAAGCAACTCTGGAAGATTGGCCTCTAGATAACTAAGGTCCTTTTTAATAAACTATTTAATCAACTATCAGATGAGGCATTTAGATAAATGTTTCAAGTTGAGAAAAAGGGAGAGGGCTTGTGGGCTATAGAAGTCAAGGAAGCTCCATAAAGGAAGACAATCTTGGGAATAAGTATTGACATCAGCAATCTTTCACTGTAATTCTTAAAAGCCAGCGTGATGCCTGGTTACAGAAATAGACATATGGTACATAGGGACCTGTCAGAAATGCTCCTCATTATTCTTAGCCCTTCTCTTTCCTGAAAGACTAGGCCTTTTTGGGTCTGGAATAAAAGTGAGTTGGGGGAAAATGTGTCACATAATCAAAGGAGAGTCACTAAGTTGATTAAAAGGTTGGAGAATTTGCTCTGTGAAGGGAGTATGAAATGAACTAGGATTACTCAGTCTGATTAAAGGGTAGGGATAATTGAATGGTAAGCCTCCAGTCTATGAAGAGCTCTTATGTAGAGAAACTCTTTTTTTCTTATGACTAAAATAAGAGTTAAGGGGGGGGGGGAGCTAAGTTACAGCTAGCTTTTACAAGAGAGACTTACTGACTGTGTGCTAACAATCGTTGGGTTAATGGGATCCTTTTCTCTGTAGGATTTTAGAAATTGCATTAATTCCTATCCCTGCTAGATGGTCTTAATGTAGTCCAGCTCCAGGAGAGGAGAAAGAGCTATACATGGCTTTTCATATCTCATCCAGTTTGAAGAAGCTCTAATTCTACTGTGTCACTTCTGGTTAGAAGTAGTTTGTCTATTTTCTGGTTGGTCTATAAAGCTCTCTAATATTTTAAAGCAAGAGGTATACCACTCCACATAAGAGAAAAATTCCCTAACCATCTTTTAGGCAGATTATTTAGCTTCAGGGGAGGACTAAAGGGCACAATTATATGAAAATGGTCCTCACTCAAGAAGACAGCAATAGCTACAAAACGAGAGAAGGTCAGAATCCAGGAGCTAGATGCAGACTAGTTTCTTTGGAGCCCCTCAATTGGTCCCTCCAGCGCAAATTCATTATTAGTACTCAGTACTTACCTGGACTACTAAGCATGCCCAGTGTCCATTCACAGCCTCGGGGAGCTTCTGTGTCTCATTGGAGGGAAGACACAGAGAGCAGAAAAGGGGGAGAGGCAACGGAAAGGAAAGGGAATTTGTTGCTGTCAAGGAACCAGGCGCTTTGATGGTGAAACTCCCTCCTACTCCCCAGACACTATCATTTGTATTAAAGCCAAGATGAGGAAATTATGCAAGGAGGAGTGAGGATAAGGGAAGGAAGTCATTTATTTCTTCCTCCAAAATAGAGAGGGAGAAAATTCAACATGGGAGTAATGATGTGAGCAAATTCAATATGTGCTATGGGTCAACACACTTTCCAAAGGGGTGCAACTAAGTCCATGGGTGGAAAGTAAGGAGACACCGAGTAGAAGGGATGAGCAGTATTGTTGCACCAATGTTCTGGTAATGAAATGGATTAGGGAGGCAAAATATCACCAGCTATGGAGAAAACAGGGCTATAACTGCTACAGCAAACATTGTATTTAGAATAGCCCTATGTGCCCCTTTGGTACAGCTACCATAGGCTGTTGATCGCTGATCCATGGTATCAGATTTGAGTGCTTCCAGCCATTGATTTCTTTCTCTGAGGATTTCTCCCATCATTGCAGTGTTCTTTATTCTTTCTCATTTAAAGATAGATTAAAATGATTGATATTTTTGACTCTCCAGTTATGTCATAGAAATTGATTGAAAACTTCTAAGTCGTACTTAACGTAACTCATTTAAGAGATGCTTTAACGGGTAAGGGAATAATGTTATATAAATAAAGGAATAAGATTAGACTGCTACTGCAGAATGTTTACCATTGCCTTATAAAGAAGAAAGGTGGGAGAGCATTTGAATAAACCAGTGTGACCTCAGAGGAAGCTCTCTAAAGATCTGAGATCTAAAAGTTCAATCAACAATCATTTCTTAAGCACCGAACTGAGACAGACACTGTTTAAGGTGCTGAGAGAATTAAAAAAGGCACAAATCTGTAAGAGTAATACTAAGAAATAGAAAAAAATGGATTGAATTGATATGTACCAAAAATTCTAAGGACAACAAAAAGATCTTTTTAAGGTACATTGAGCACAAGAACAATAAAATGGTTTTTAGTTTTTTTAAAGAATAGTTTGATGTAAATTAATGGTAGAGACAACGTAGCTACTTTGATTCTGTTTTCTCCACCTAAGAAAGTGATCTTAAAATAAAAATATAGAACTATCAGAAAGAGAATTAACATCCCAGATAACAGAAAAGAGTTGCTTTAAATGAGACTGTTGATAGATTTTCATCCTAGCATGTTGAAGGAACTTCAAGATGTGATGTCAAATCTATCAAGGGTAGTCTTTGAGAAATCACAGTGAACAGGGAAAGTTCCTAGAAGACTAGAGATCAGTAAATACCTCCACTTTAGAAAAGGGAAAAGTAAATCTGGAAACAATGGATTGCTAAGCCTTATATCAAACTGAAAATGGATTATTAAGCACATGGATTATGAGCACTTAGAAAAAGAAGCCATGATCACTACAAGCTGCCAGGAGCTTACAAAGAACAAATCATGTCAAACCAACTTCATTTCCCTTTTTGACAGGATTGCTAGATTGGTTGATCAAGAGAATGCCATGGATACATACCTTGATTTCAGCAAAACCTTTGACAAAATCTTTCATGATTTCCTTGTGGAAACAAGTGAAATACTGGCTGGTAATAATCTGGCTCGATGGCTTAAAAACTTATCAAAGGAGTGTTGATTAATGGATCTGTATTAACCTAGAGGGAGATCTATTGGTGTGCAGCCAGCTTCCATCTTCAGACTTGTCCTGATCAACATATTTATCAATGACTTAGATGAAGACATAAATGGCATGCTTTCCAAATCTATAAATGCCATACAGCTAGGACGGATGACTTGCAATAACTCATGGGTCTATAGCTCACATTTGTAGGAAACTTTAAAATTGACAAAAATTTTTCCTCACAATAACCCTGTATCAGTTAATGTGCATGTTATTATTTCCACTGCAAGGATAAGGTAACAGATCCAGTGAAGTTAAGTGATTTCCCAGAATTCAGATCAAACATTATGTTGACAGGTTTAAACAATAACTCAAGATGGATTTCTATAATGTATGATCTAAATTTTATAGGGACAAATGTTAAGACTTGCATTTAAGTTACTTTTTTTTTTCTAAATCAACACACATACAGGATGGTAGAGACCAGGTTTGGCAATAGTTGATGTGATAAAAGACCTGGGAGCTTTAGCTAACTGCGGGCTTAGTATGTGAAAATAGTTTGATGAGCTTGCTGAGAAGTGAAAGCAGCCTTACATTAATAGAAAAATAGAGTCTGGTGATAAAGGCATAAAAACCATTGTACTCTGTGCTGGGAGCACATCTAAGACACGGTCCTCAATTTTGGATATCCCATTTTAAGCTGGGCACTGACAAACCAGTGTCAATCCCAAAGGACACTGAACAGGATCCTTAGAGGACCTGAAACTAATTCATGTGAGGAATAGTTCAAAAAATAAGGATTTTTCACCTAGAGATATTTGAGGAGACATCATTTGTAGCAGCACAGAGCAAGTCTAATCTCTTCCAGAAAATCAGGTACAATTTATGAACTGGCAGATGGAAATTCAATATAAGGAAAAGTTTTCTAACAATTAGAGCTGTTTAGCAATAGAATGGGAACTTTCAATAAGAAGTGATTCTCTACCACTAGAAGGACTCAGGAAGAAGATGGATCTCACAGGGTTGCTATGAAAGAGATGTTTTCACTGAGATAGAGGCTGAGCTAAATGGTCTTTAAAACCTCTATTAATTCTAAGACTCTCTCACTCCAGAGTGATAGGCAGACCCAAGAGACACTAGCATTACTGTAGCTGCCACTTGGAACATGTTCTCTTCCTTCTGAAGATTTGAGGAGTGCAGATGAGGAGGTGTGAACATCAATGTGTAAAAAGTACTTCTATTTATTTTCAGGAATGTTCTTTTATCCCAATTCACATGCAAAGTAAGTTTGAGGGAGGGGTGAAGAAACCCCATGAAGAAAAAAAATAATTTCTCCCTCAAATTTGGGAGAGAATAGAGGAAAATATGACTGCTGTTATGCAGTCAGTATGGCAAAGGATTCACTATGAGTACATTAAAATATGTCAGCCCACGAGTACCCTAAACTCTGATAGGCAAAGATATCTTATCCATGACCCAATTTTTAAACAAAGTAGCAATTTTACAGCTCACATGAGTTTCCAAAGCATGCTGCTAACCATAAGACATTTAGAGGAAAGACTGAATTCCCTCCCTGATAACCGCAGACTTGGAAGCAGAAATTTGGAGGGGAGACCTAAAAAACAAATTATTCTCCTTTCCTCTCTCTCCTTTGCAAATAGGAGCCCTTCCTACAATATCTCCGACAAGTGATCACCCAGTCTACTTTTGAAGATCTCCAGTGATAAGGGAGATTCTCTAAGTTCTGGTACAGCTCCTGATGCTTGGGGACAACTTGAATTAATAGAAAGTCGTTTTGTGTGTCTTTTTAAATCATGCCTAAAATATCCATGCATCATTCCTGGTAATTCCCTCTGGGGTTGAACAACTCTAAACTTAAAGACTCCCCTCAGATGCTTCCTTCTACACAAAAGCCTTTTCTGACCCCCTTCATTATTTCTATTCACTCCCTCTTAAAACAACTTTGCACAGTTTTACAAATACTTTGTTTTTAATAAATTTCTTATTTAGTAAATAAATCTAATAAAGCCCTTCCAATAGAATACAAGCTCCTTGAAGACAGATATTTTCACTTCTGTTTTTATATTCCCACTACAGAACCATATTGATGCTTAATAACTGTTCACTGAGCTAAAACAGACATAAAAACCAAGATCATCGTGCCAATGAAGGAGCTTATTGAGCATGAAAAAAATATCACTAAGTGCAAGAAAATAGCAATTAATAGCACTAATAACTTATACCTCCATGTCCCCTGACTTTTTACAAAGTACTTTCCTTACAACCACCCTGAAAGGTAGGTAGTACAAGCGTTGCATCCATTTTATAAATAATATCAAAGAGTAAATAATTTCTCACAGGGGCACAACACCAGTAACCGAGTGACAGAGCTGGGGTTAAAACTGAAGTTTCTTAGAAACCAGTCCAATCCATCCATTTTTTCCTTCCTTCCTTCCTTCCTTCCTTCCTTCCTTCCTTCCTTCCTTCCTTCCTTCCTTCCTTCCTTCCTTCCTTCCTTCCTTTCCCTCTCTTTCTCTCTCCTCCCTTTTCCTCTCTCTCACAATTTGGTTAATTGCTAAGTGTTACTGTACAAATTATTTATGTTATTCAGAAAAGTTTCTTGGAAGGATTTATGGTAGGCATTGATGGACAGGTAAGATATGGAGAAGAGAAAAGCATGTAATCAAAGGCATTGAGGCGAACGCTGGAATGACATCTTCGTGGAGAGGTGAACCCACTTAGAATGGCAGGACCAAATTTGAGAATAGGGGAAAGTTAGGTCATATTGGAACAGATTAGATTTGGTCTTGGAAATGAGATAAAAGGATTTAGACTTAGGATAACAGGAAGTAGGGAGCGCTTTAATTTACTGATTTAACTTTCAATAACATCTAATTCCACTGATTTGGATCTTCTTACGGCTCTTATGTACTCTTACACTTTCATTTGCTGATTTCTATAGAGACAGCATGGTACTGTACACGTAGTAGGTTCTTTTAATAAATGTTTGTTGAATCGGATGGTATGTAACCTTTGCTGAGTGTTGTTTTAGTCTGATGAAAGATACTACATCTCTCAAGTCAAAAAGACCTTTAGCCAAATTTATAGCCAATTAGTATCGGGAGGCAGTAGCTTCTCCTAGAATAGAAACTTGCATTGGTTTTCCATCAAAATATTATTTAAATGCAAAGGCCCAATCTGAATGGTCTAGGAGACCTTTAGCAATTTTGTGGTGCGTGTTATTTAAACTAAAAGCAATACGGTGAAAAATCACTGTTCAGCGCGAGCCATTGAAAACACACCACATGGAATTGACCAGCTGCAGAGAAGACATGATGATGGAAATATCTTCCAGACTATTACATCCTTGGAGGGTTTAAACAATGAGGAAAAGACAGAAAGGGGATGATTTAGGATAGCCCATTTAAGAATAAAGGGATTAATTTAATCTGGAGTGGGGAGAGAAATGGAGGAAATTATGCAAAATGTTAGAAGTTTCCCAAAAGCAAAGCATGCTAGTCTGGGGAATTTCCCATTGAACTGAAGCTGGTGGAACTATCTATCACAGTGATTTATAAGCAGATGACAAATCACCGGGAATATACGTTATGGGCCATGTTCCTAAATAGTCAAGGTAACAGACACAATAATAGGTCTTTTCAGTCTCTAATTTCAAAAAAGCTCTGTCTCTCCTGAGGTTGTTTATGGTCAATCAATCAATGAATATTTATCAAGCATCTACTAGGTGCTAGGGATACCTGAGAAAAGCCTCTGCCTACAAGGACCTTACAATCTATTAGGGAATATAACATGTAACGTCGCTAAGTTGTTTCAGTTGCGTCCAAGCCTTTATGACTTCATTTGAGTTTTTTTTGGAAAAGATAATGGAATGGCTTGCCATTTCCTTCTCCAGCTCATTTTACAGATGAGGAAATTGAGGTAAATAGGATCAACTGATTTTCCTTGGGTGCCATGGCAAGTAAGTGTCTGAGGTCGTATAGGGAAGGTGAATTTTCCTGACTTCCCACCCAGGCACTCCATTCACTTTACCACCTAATTGTAAATGCATAAGTAAATATAAGATAATATGAAGGAAGTTAAAGTGGCTCCTCTCTTCAGTCATGGTCTTCAAGAAGAGTCTAAAAAGCCACTTTAGGATCATTATTTTGGTAGCTGTGTGCAGGATGGATTGGAGAGGAGAAACTAGAAGTCAGGGATCTAATTACAAGGTTGCTGTAATAATTCCTGTTCCAGAGGATGAGGGCCTGAACTAGGCTACTAGCCATGAGTGGACAGGGAAGGAGACAGGAGCAAGGGCTGTTGTGAAGATAGAATTGACAAGACTTGGCAATTGATTGGATATGGGGTATGAGGTAAAGAGAAAAGTTATAAAGTCTCCAATGTTGAGGGAAAGATTATAGGTGGTAACCTACAAACATGGTTAGGGAGATTTCCATTTCAGACATACTGAATTTGAGCTGCCTACAGGGCATTTAGGTTATTACATTAGGTCAATCTCCCTTTTTTGACTTAAAAATTGATATAAAGGAATAGTCTATCTAAGTAGGAGTCTAGAAATCATACCAGTTATATAACTTTTATTAAAATTTTACTCCAGACAGGGAAATGGATTGAATTTCAATTTTAAGTGTCTCCTACTCACTGTATTTTCATATTAATAAAAATAATTATCTTGATGGCTGTTTACTTTTAATTTTCAGTCAAGCTGGAGAATTTATACATTCTACAAAGTAGCCACAAGATTAAAAGACTTCTTGAATTAAAGTGAAACTCGGCAGACCTGAACATTAATCACCTATAGAATCCTCAACATTTAGGAAAGAAGCAACAGCAAATGTGGAGGAGGGGGAGAGTTGGCTTTATAAATACACTAAGCCATATCATTTCTTAGTTCTTGCTGTAGATTGTAAACCTTCTCCCCTAACCTCACTGCCTCTGAGGCTTTTGAAACATCTTAAAGCTCCAGTTTCCCCTGACAAGGATATATGTCTATATATTGCTGCCCCCTTCTGGACTTAGGAAGCCCTTTCCTTCAAATGCCAAACATTTCATTTACCAATTTCAATGGCTTTGAAATTCTACTTTCTCCCACCCTTCAAACAAAAATTGCAATTTCCAAAGGATTCAGTGCTTTAAAAAAATCCTCTCTTGATGAGTGTATGAACAATATCATTGCCTGTTTTATTGTGTGTGTTTGTCCTTCATTGCTGAAGAAGACCATGCCATCAGAAAAATAATGACATGACTTGCACTTGACTTGTGCATGAGGGAGGGCTGTGCAGGTCACTAGCCTCACCTCTCCTCCAGAACCATCTGAATCCAGTGACCAGGTACTCATCAAGATGACTGGAGATGACCCAGGATGAGACAATTGGGGTTAAGTGACTTGCCCAAGGTCACCCAGCTAGTGAGTGTCAAGTATCTCAGGTGAGATTTGAACTCACATCCTTCGGACCCCTGCAATGGTGCTCTACCCACTGCACCACCTAGCTGCCCCATCCTATTTATTGTATTTCCCCATAAAGTGACCCATAAGTTTTAAGCAGTATGAGTTGAGAGAAGGCTGCCATGTCAACACATGTCAACACAATCAGCAGTCTTAACCTCTAAGTAAAACCAGGAAGAATGCCAATCAAAGGCCCTAAATGATGAGCATATATATCCCCATGAATCAGTATTTACTAAAGCACCAATGTCTTATGTAAAGTAGGACCTAGGCATTTTTGTACTTGGAGCAAATACCATTAACCACGCCCAGGAAAAGTATCATGAAACTCTGGTTCAGTTTGGAAAACGGGCTAAGACAAGGGCAGATAAAGAACTTGCAGCGCTGGTCAAAGCAAATGATGGTGAGGCCACCATGAATGGTTGGAGGGGAGCAGAAAATGTCAGGGAAAGAGACTGTCCCAACTGGCTATTTTGTAGCTTCCTGTTTTAACTAATCATTATTGTGAACAAGTGCTATACTGTGTTTCTATAAGGCTTAGGGATTGCAATTGCTACCAGTTTCCTCTAAATTTTTTGCCCTAGTGCAAAACTCCAGTTACTTCACCCCAGTTATAACTTTGCATATATCCTACAAATTTACAATTTTATGAAGCTTTCTGCCTATTTCAGAGAAATTCACTGGGTCCTATACACCCCGGCATCTCAGGCTCTTCCTATGATAAGCACTTCACAACTAGATCACCAAACACAAAGAAAGATCACCATCCAGTAGGATTTAGAAACATACAACTGTTTTAAAATTGGAGAAGATCATCTAGCCATTTTAATTTTTTTTAATTTCCATTTCTAAGTTCTCTCCCTCTCTTTATCCCTCCCCCTCACTGAGAAGTCAAGAAATATGATACCATTATACATAGTAAGTCACACAAAAGATATTTCTCCATTGGCCATATTGGAAGAGGAAACAAGAAAAATAAAGTGAAAAAATATATTTCAATCTGTAGTCAGAGCTTATCAGTTCTCTTTTTGGAAGTGGACAGTATTTTTTAGCACGAGTCCTTTGGAATTGTTGTGGATCATTGTATTAATCAGAACAGCTGAATCTTTCACAGTTAATTATTAATACAATATTGCTGTTCCTGTGTATAATGTTCTCTTAATTCTGCTCATTTCATTTTGCATCAGTAAATATGTCTTCCCAAGCTTTTCTAAAACCATCCCCCTCATCATGTCATACAGCATAAGAATATTCCATCACAATCATATAGCACAACTTATTCAGCCTTTCCTCAATTTATGGGCATGTCCTCAGTTTCCAATTTGTTGCTGCCACAAAAAGACTTGCTATAAATATTTTTGTACGTACGTGTCCTTCTTTTTCTTTGGGGATCATTGTTAAGATGGAGATTCTAAGATCTACTGAAAGGAAGTAACTTGCCCAAAGGCATAGAGTCAGTTATTGGTGTTGATGTTCCAAAAGAACCATTAGAGTTTTGGTAAAAAAAAACTAGGAGGACCTGGATTCAAGTTATGATTCTTCCACTGTCTAACAACATGACTACAGACAAGTCATTTCATTTCTTCGCATCTTGATTTCTTCATCTGTAAAATAGGAAAATTATTTCTACTACTTCACTCATAGGATCGATGTAAGTATAAAATGAGATAATATATGCAATGAACTTTGTATAAATGTGCAGAGTGTTATATAAATATGAATTATTTTAAGCAGTCTCTAGCTGCTGAAAGAAAATACAGATACACCTGACATTACACAAGTCATCTTCCTTGAAAATTTTATGTAAATTGGATTTTTATCAATTAATCACATACCTAACTCACTAGAGGATCTTGCTATTTAAAGAATCCTTTGACAAAACCTTTTGTGATGTGAATAATCTCTTTCATAAATGAAATGATTATGGCCTCTTTTAGCTGCTGAGTTTTCATTATAATTAGATGTTCTTAAATTGGAATCTCTTCATATAGGAGTTCCATTGATTCCTGTCTATTTCCACTCACTGGTGCATATTTTGTAAAAGGAACAATGCACTGCCTTCTAGCATTAGTCCAAACTACTTCACAAACATGGAATAAACTCATGTTCTTGCTTGTCTGCTTACAAGCCTCCCTTCTTCTCTATAAGAACCCAAGACCAACTGCTCTCAGAGGCTTTCCTGGATTAAGCCATCTCATGCTTACCTTACTGACAAAACTTCTGACATCTCCCATGTCTCTGTGTGCCTTTGCTCTGGAAGCCCCCATGGCTAAAATGCTCTCCCTTCTCATTTCCATCTCTTACAATCCCTACATGAAATCCATCTCTCCCCTCCCCCACCTCCATGCCCTTGATCTAAGTACATATTTTGTATATAACTCAGTACATATTTTGTATATAACTTCATACATGTATGTTGTCATGCAAGCTTATTGAAGGCAATGCTGTTTCTCTTTTGTCATTGTATCCTCAGCACCCAGCACAACCTAAACATGCAGAAGAGAATTAATTAATGCCGGTTAACTAATTAATGAATACATTTTACACATCTCTCCTACATATTTGTAGTACTAATTTTCTTGAGAAGAGGATGCCATTCAATCCATACTCCAAAATTTTAATGGAGTCCAACGGTGCATTGGCAGTGCTCAGTAGACTTGAAGATTTATAGCTGGTCTTGAGCAAAATTGTCAAGTCAGCTAAAGTTGAATTCAATGTCTTCCCTCCCACATCAGAGTGAATTCCCTCCACACATTGCTTACTAGTCTGCTAAGGTCCCCACCAAGGCTTGCCCACACCTTCTCCAGACCTTTCTCTCCAAAACCGCAATGAAACCCCATATACCTGTAAAGAAATCTCATGAACCAACCTATGATGACATATTCATAGCTTATAAAGGCTTACTAGGGTTCTTCCCAAGACACATTCACATTTTAATGGGGGGTTCTTGAAGACCTCTAATAGTACAATTTTAGGCTCCAGACGAGAATTTTTTTAAACACTGCATCTTTCTAGTAGCCTTAAATCACAATTCCCAAGCAACCACAACAAATACAGTTGCAGTTATGAATCCTCCTCTCTAGAGTAGTGTAGAACATTGCAATGTGTTAGGAGCTAGAAAGAATATACAAAACTTCTATCAAGACACTCATGGTGTAGAAGGGGGAGGATACCAATATGGCAGCTCTTATTCATTATATGACAGACATGGCCATGTGTTATGGTGGAAAGAGATTGGAGTCACACCACTCTGCCACTTCCTGGATGTATGACCTTAAGCAAATCACTTAATCTCTTTGAGCCTTGGTTTTTCCATCTGTAAATTAGAAATAGTAAAACTTGCACAATCTACCTCCCAGGGTTTCTGTGCATACAGCTTTGAGGAACTGCTTCTCATACATAGACACCCCTGGACTAAGGGTTTAAGTTCAAGACACTTTCTGGATTCATGTCCACTTTATAATAATAGCTTATGAGTTTCTTCAATGTATATCTTATTTTTTCCCCTCTTTCTACCAAAGGACAAAATTAGCACCCAGTAAATGCATTTAATAAAAGAGAATAAGAAGATTTGCACGAGGACATCCTTCTCATTACAATGAGGACACACTCACCCACAAACGCATGTCTCACCTATGGGGAAAGTGAACATGAAGATTACGAATAGAGATCATAAACAAGAAACTCACAAGTAGGAAATACGCAGGAAATGTCAGCTCATACCTCTCATGTTGGAGCCTTCTAGAGAGATCCCTGGACTTCCTTCCCTGAGCCCGCTCCTTGCAGAGTGCATTATTTCTGCTATTGTTTTGCTCTGCTAAGCTCTGGTGGTCTTGTAGTGACTACTGTGCATAATATTTCACTAGACTTGGGGTCTCTGTTGGACATGCTGCTCTGTTTGTCCTCCTTGTATCAGCCAGTTGGCTCTTTGGTAACTAACAAGACCTCTATCTCTGCTAGCATAGCTCTCTGCTGCTAGCTTCTGGGTTTACCTTTTCAGAGTCACACAAGCCAACTCAGACTCTGCCTGCTAGGGTATAGTAACCAAACTTTTTCCCTAATAAGAGCAAGCACCACATTTTTAGATTTCACTTACAAAAATCAAATAGCCTGCTTACAAGCTGATTGACTCTTTCCTTTCAATCTTCTTATTCTGGGAAGAGATCTAAGTCATAACTCAAATCTGTTACAGACAACTATCTAGTTTAGGGTCAGAAACTCTTGAGTATTCCCAAGATCTTTTCTAAATGAATTTTTGTCCAGACAAAAGTTAAATCAAGGAAATAAGGTCAGTATTTTCCAGCCACCTAGCCAGGACTTTTGTTTTCACTACACATGTTTGTAAGAAGCAAAGCCCCACCACTCTGGTGCTGTATTTTTGCCAGTGAAAAACCTGTCTCCCCAATTTGAGGAAAGTTCTTTGTAAACTGTAAAGAGCTATATAAATGTAAGTTGCTATTATAATTGTCTTGTATTCCTCAATGATTACTTAGAAATCATCTGGCTCAACTGCTTCATTTTATAGGAAAGAAAATTAGGGCCAAGGAAAGTGGATGCACTTCTCCAGGTCATGAAGCTAATTAATGCCAAAGCTAGGATTAGAAGCTAGGTTTTCTTGCCCATAATTCAATGCTCTTTCCACTATACCTATCTGCCAACTTATTATTCCAACTTATATCTCTTCAGCATATCAAGACAGCCTGAGTTTCATTCAACGAGCATTTACTAAGCACCATTTCCATGTAAGAAACCAGGCCATGTATATGAGTAAAGAAAGAGAAAGAGAGAAAGAAAGGAAGGAAGGAAAAAAGAGAAAGAAAGAGAAAAGGAAGGGAGAAAAAAGAGAGAAAGCAAGAAATAATCTGTGTTTAAGGACTTTGCATGGGGAGGAGCAGGTGGGAATGGAACATAAAGAGAGATAAGGAAAAACAAAACATATAAAAGAAATACAAAGGAAGGAGTTGGAGATCTCAAGAGATATGAAGGAAAAGAGTGAGCCTTAGCACAACCAATAAAAGCTCAAACAAGTTCCCTCCCTTCATCTAGAACCTGTCACCACTAAACAGTTATTTGGAACCATGCAGCTGTCTCTCTTTTGGCATTGTGCTTATTTGTAGAGAGTGGGCAGCAGGGAAGGAGGCCAGGAAAAGAAGCCAGGATGAGGAGATTGCCAGCTATCCCATATGAGTCACAATTCCCCACCCAAGTCAAACAGCAGAAACACCAAGGTTGAAGAAACAGTGCTCTAAGTGGCTAAGTTCCTATCCCTTCTTAGAGCTTCGTGACTATGGTCTTTGCTGCCGAACCAGTAGCCCTGGGAACAGTAGCTTCTACTTTAATCAAAATTTGCCCAAGCCAAGTCTAACTGTTGGCTCTGATTTCACCTGAAAGACAGTTTCCACAGTCCATCCTTGCTGCCTTGGGCTCCCTGAGCACTTGTCGACCAAATTCACTGGAAAGCTCATTTCCCTGGAAACAAGTCATAAACATCTAAAGTTTCATGTTTAACAAATTTTCAGTATAGAGACTTGGGAAGACACATTGAATTGGCAATCAGTACAACCACAAAAACACCAGACAAATAAAAGTTATTTTGAAAACATTCTCTGTAATGTCACAGAGTCTTTTTTGTGACAACTCTCACTTAAGGATGCCTCCAAGCCATCTCTGTATCCTGACATGTTCCCTGCTGCGGTCAAATTTATTCCTAACAGAAACAAGGCAATTTTGCAGAGAGATGACATCTCCCAAACCCCAAGCCATGTGTTCAGTTATTTTTTTCTGAGCTGCCCAGACCCCTATATCCATTTGTTTCTCTTTTCCTTCCTCCTGCCCTGTGGCAAACTCTAATCCTAGCAAGCTACTGTTGTACCTAACCACATTGACTGCATACACTATTGCATAGGGTGCCAACTCTGTTCCTAACTAGCTGCATAACCTTGAAGAAGACACTTCATCGTGTGCATGGAAGAGTTGTAAAAGAACCGGATTTGAAATCAGAAAACCTGGGTTCAAAATCCTAAATATGCTACTTCTTACCTGTATGGATTGAGTTACTTAACCTTTGTGGGTTTCAGCTTCCTGATCTTTGAGATGGAGGTGAAGGAAGGGGATCTTACAAGAATACCTACCATCACTTACCTCATAGGATTGTTGTTAGGGTAACATGAATTTTTACAAAAATATCCCTGAAATTGTAGCCAGGAGAAAAATCTGGGTTAAAATTTCATTTCTAACAATAGCTGTGGAGTCACATAGGCCCTCAGCTTCAGCTTGCTCATCTATAAAGTGGGAATATTAATAACCAAAAGATTTACTTCATGGGGTCATTGTAAAACCTGGGGAAATATATGCAGAGTTCTTTATAATCACTAAAGGGCTAGGTAAATGTCAATTATTCAGGCAGGATGGGAAGGCCACTATACTTGGACTGAGGACATATTTGGGTTCCAATCTGACTCTCAGAATTTATTACCTGGGTGAGCAATTATGGGGAAGTCATTCAACCTCAGTTTCCTCATCTATAATGTAGGGATATAATCCCTATTTTATAGGGTTGTGAGATCCAAATGAGATAATGATGTATGTATGCAAAACAAAGTCAATAGGAAGGCCATTATGAATGTGCACAAAGGCAATTTGAAAAGTTAAAGTTTGCAAAAATCTAATGGGGTCAAATAAGCACTAACACTGTCTTTTATGGGACACTATAACTTACAAAGTATGTTTTTTACAACTCTGTTAGGGGAGTAGTGAAAGTGTGTTTATCCCCATTTTTCAGAAGAAAAACTGAAGTTCAGAAAGATGAATGATTTAGCCATGTTAATGCAGTGTTCCAAATTCTTTGTGCTTTAAAAATAAAGACTTAAAACTGCACTATGATTTTTGGAACACCCTGTCTATCTAGTTAGCCTCAGAAATAGGACTCAAACCCATGACATTTGAATCCAAATGTATGACCCTACCACAACATGCCACCAAAAATCTGTGCCACTTTCTATTCTGAGGAAAAACAACCAAATATTTTATCTTCCCCACTCCTCAACTTTGGGTACCCATGCCCATAGGGGAGGAGCCCAATGGTATATTAAGAAGCTTGTATTTTAAAATCACCATAATCCAAGCCCTTCCAACAACCTTTTACTATGCACTAGATGCCAATGTGACAGAGGCAAAAATGAAGCAATCCTTATTTTCTAGAAGCTACTGGAGGTGAAGGATTCCATCAAAAGAATATGGAAAATTGAGAATACAGAAGAACTATGGCATAGTTACTAGAAAAACAACTTCAGAGGATGGAAGATTTAGGTTAGAGTTCCAACTCTGACACACATTGGCTGTGTGGGCAAGACATTTAACCTCTCAGCTGCCCTAAACAATTGTCTTATCTCCATTGGTGGAGAGATTTTTCTCACTGGGAGTTCTCTATGCCAATGGAATCAGTCTAATTAAAAAAATTTTAAGTACATCTGCCCTGTTTTTGTTTGTTTATGTGATCCCCTCTCTTACAACAGTATACTTTAAGGAAAGGTTGGACCAGCCCAGTTTTGATTCAATACCACACACTGAGCGCAAAGACTGATGTGAGCTAGTTAGCTTAGAAACTGGCAGCTCCCTGCTCACATTTGACAGGGAGGGCAGCAAAATTGCCTTAATAGTGCTTTCACAGGTGATAAGCAATGGGCTAGAAAAATGACAACTCCCCCCCACCCCATGCCAAGATGGCATAGTGAAGACCATTTTAACACTCTGAAAAACGAAAACACTCCCCTGGATTCTTCCAGTCATTTGAACCAGGTGTCTGAATGCACTATTTTTCTTGACAATTTGCAACACCCACATTCTAAAGGTCCAAAGGGCAAGTATTCTAGATTTCCCAGAATTTTCACCCCTAAGCAGGAATGCCCGCTACCCCAGCCATTTGTCTCTGGGTCAGAGTCCAGCTTTTGAAAAACTATGAAATGATATGAATGGCATTTATTTCTAACATATGTCACTTTTTCTTGTGTGATGGGACTAATGTTTACCAGTTTCCCTGACACTGCCTGATCCCAGGCCTCTCTTTCTTTCCTCCTTCCACAGAAGTTATTTCTTCCTAAAAGGAGACAAAGATGTCCTCAGATCTTCATTGACCTCTACATCTCCTTCTCGGCATCCTGGTCACCTAAAGGCATAAGACCTACCAGCCACAAGTAGTCTTCCCCACTGTGATTTGATGGATTTCTAAACACAACTGGAGTCACCACGTTCTTCATATCCTAACATGATGACCAGATATATTTTATCCCGCAGTGAGGCAGCCATATCCAAAGAACCTAAGTGTACTGTGTCTGTTGCATATCTTTGCTAGGTTAGACTGAAGTAAACCTCCTTGTGTTCAATGACACACATGTGCTTCATTTCGGTCCCAACACTGACCATGAACTAAGAGGGTGCTGACATTAGGGCTGCCTCTAACACTTTGTGTGTCTGGTCTTCCCTCTAGGGTAGCCTTCTTCTCTCCCTTCAGATGCCCAGTGTTTCAGTGATCTCTTCTTCACTCTTAGATTTGTTTTTAACTAAAGATCAGATATGAGTCTTTGTCTCTCAGAATGAATTTAAGTTACTATAGGTGTTGGTGCAGGCACCCTAGATATTTCAGGGTCAGAGAAAGGATCTGTTTTGTACACTCACTCCAACGGGTGAATCCTTTCATGGAAATAATAGGGGGAAGAACAGTCTCACCCATGTTCCAGGATGCCTCACCATCAGGTCTAAAAAAGGAGAAATGAGGTGCTGATCTTTGTCACGTTTAACTTTAGATAGGATCAGGCTGAATTTCTCATAGTGTAGGGAGAAGAAGATCTGGTCTTTAGGGACTTTGGGGACCGACTCTCCCAGAGACCCACTCATCCACAGGCTCGGGAATGAACAAAAGAAAAAACAAAAAGAAACCCTAAACCCATTTGTGGCTCCCCCTCATAGCTAGAATTTGTGATTCTCAAGGACTTCGTCTATTTAGCTGTCCGTTATTCAACCTCTTGAATCAGAGGTCATTCTTTCCTGGAGGGTTTTCTTCTGAGGGGGATGAAGTTTTTTCCAGTTTTGTTTTTTCACATCTAGGGTTCAAGAGAGTCTCTCCTGTCCCTGAATCCTTATAGCATTTGTGTCTGCACCATTCACCTGGTATTTTGCATATATTTTTCTGTATTCATATATGTGTGTATATATATATTTGTGTGTATCTATATATATACATACACGTATACATACATACAGGCACACACATATACATATATACATACACAAACACACACACGTGAACACCTTACCTTACACATTTAAGGTTAGGGACCATGTAGTTTTTCAAACCTCCGTTGCTTTTGCACACAGTAGGTGCTTAAGGACACATTTGTTGTGTAGTAGAAAGCCCACTATATCTGAAGTCAGGAGAAAACTGAATATCAGTCCTGATTCCCATCCATGCTGACAAGTACTTACTTCAAGGGGCTTACATTATACATGAAAATGCAACTTGTAAATAGATAAGTGTCTATGTAAACATTTAAGGAGGCAGAGGCACTATATGAGATAATGTCATGGGGTCTGGCCAGCCTGCTCTCAGATACCCAAGTGGAAAGAGAATAGGGATGGCAACCTACTCACAAGGAAGTCACAACCCAGCACTTGGTAGATGTTTAATAATTGCTTGTTGATCAATGAATTGATTAGTAATAGTCTGACTAGGGAGGGGCAAGTCATGTAACCTTCAGAGCCTTGCCCTCCCCATGTTAAAAGAGTGAAATGAGAATATGTTTAACATATTTTATAAGTCTCAAGGAACCATGCAAATGTCAGCTATTTTAATGATAATATTAGTCATTTGAATTTATATAACTCTTTAAAAGTTAAATCAATTAGCAAGCACTTATCAAGTGCCTCCTACATGGCAGACATTGGACTAAGCCCCAGTGATACAGAAACAAGAATGAAAGCATCCTTTCCTTTCCGAGGTGCTAACATTCTAATGGGGAAGACAATGTGCATGTATAAACATGTACATAATACATACAAAATGAATACAAAGTCGTTTGGGGGGGAGCATAGTAGCAGCCAGAGGGACTGAGAAAGATTTCTGGTAGAAGCTGACACTTGAGCTGAGATTTAAAGGAAAATAGGGATTCCAAGAAGCTAGAATTGAATAAGAAATGCATTCCAGGCATGGGGAACAACTGATGCACAGACTCAGAGACTAGAATTGGAGTATCAAAGTCCGATGAACTATAATAGAGCCTGGATGGTTGGAGTGGAGCTTATGAGGAGAAGAGCAATGTGTCAGGAGACTGGAAAAGTAGGAAGGAGCAAGCTTCTGGAGAGCTTCAAATGCTAAGGGAGGAATAGATATGTTTGATCGCAGGGGCAATAGGAAGCTGGAGTTTGTTGAGAAGAGAGGTAACGGTTCAACTCAACCTTTAGGGAAATTACTTTGAGGGTTGTATAAAGGATAGAGAAAAAAGGAAACCTGAAGAAGGGAAACCAATAAGGAGACTTTTACAGTCTGAGTGAGAGATGACGAATGCTTGAGTGAAGGTGTTGGTTGTAGTAGGTTGCTACAGCCCTTTTAGTCTTAGGTAATAGGGTGCTGTAAATGACTGATTCAACACAAGCAAGAGGTTATGAGACAGGTTTTCTTTGCTCATTAAGAATACAATATTCAAACACATATTGATAGAACTTGATTAGATTCCATAGGCCAAGAACTTGTATTATTTCCCTATTTCTCCACCTGGATAATATTTGAGGGATGGCAAATGCAGTCAGCATGGTAGTGGAGGATCTACGAGGTCTGAGAAGGTATCACGCTGTCTCAGAGGGAGCCTTTTTTACTAGTGAAATATCTTGCATTATTCATTCAACAACAAAAATGTGTTGCTAGTTGCCTCTGAGTCAGCAACATCTCCTAATTCCCATACAGTAGGCAAATGCTCCACTGGCCTGGGACTTCCCTCTGGAAATTGTCTCTGTGTTACCGGGTCTGTGCCAAGATGATGTGCACAAGCCTGTCTGAGGCCTACCATAGCAGCTGTGTGAGTAGAGAGAAGGGTATGTGTTCAAGAGGTGCTGTAAACATAGAAGCAACAAGATATGGCAATGAATTGGTTTTGTGGGAGTGAGGAGTCAAGAATATGAATCTCGACAACTGGGAAGAAGATGGTGGTATCTTTAACAATCTTAATTGTAGCGGATGGCCTGCGTCCCTACACGGCTTGGTGATGTGGTTGAAAGAAAAGAGTCACAGGAGGCGGGAAAAGATAGACCAGTTCCGTTTATTGATCTGAGGGTTAGGGTTTATATAGTCAGGATCTGCAAGTCTACATGACATTCTGCTCGTCTCCTGCCCCAGTGATTTGGCCAGACTTATTGTCTTTAAAGGCTATTAGCCTAGAGGACATCTATTTTACATATCCCTTGTTTTCTGTAGTTCCCACGTTTGTCTCACGGAGACAGCAACATCTGAGGGACATGGAGAGCCATTCCGGATGATAATGAACACAGTCTCAAAGATCAGTTTCCCCGAAGGTCTATCCTGATCTTGTCAACCGCACTCCACCCTGGCCTCAACAAACAATACCACAGAAGTTCAGAAGGAGTGGGGAGGAGGGAAAAGAGTTTTGCTTTGGATTACATTGAGTTTGAGACACCCACAGAACATCCAGATAAACATGTTCAGGAGTGTGACACAGAAGCTTAGGACAAAGAGATGAAGTCTGAGAATAACCAACATAAACATGGGGATTGAATTCATGGGAGCTGATAGGCTCACCAAGTCAATAAGTATAGAGAGAAAAGATTTCCCAAGAACCTGAGGAAGGGACGTGAGGATATACTTATATAATGCTTTAAGATTAACAAAGAGCTTTTCAAAGATTTTCTCATCTGAGCCTTACAACAACTCTGTGAGATAGGTACTATTACCTCAGTTTTACAGCTGAGGAAGCTGAGGCAGACAGAAGTTAGGGGACTGAGGAATCTGCAGTGGAGAGTGAGGAGGAATGTTCATCCAGGGAGAAGAACCAGGAGAAAATGGTGTCACAAAAACCCAGCAAAGAGGAGAGAGAATCCAGGAGGAGAAGGTAGTCACCAGCGTCCAGTGCTGCACAAAGTTCGAGGAAAAGGGCTGGGAAGAAATGATTCAATGTGACAACTAAGAAATCTTGAGTAATTTCAAAAGGAGCAGTTTTGATTGAGTGAGCAAGTCAGAAGCCAGATAGAGGGGACTTAAAAAGAGTGGAAGGGGAAAGATTGACAGCACAGAGCTTAGATGTTTTTTTAAAGGTTTATAGAGTGATTTACATGCACAAGCCCAGAACAATCTCCTGACACAGTTGCTACAGGTAGTATTGTCTTCATTTTTACAAAGAAGCTCAATGACTTACTTTTGGCCACCCAATGAATGGCATAGGAGGGATTTGAATCTTGATCTTCCGGAGGCCAAGTCTAATACTAAATAGCCCATATCATTTTTGGGTGATTGTGAGTCAATTAACAGATTACCAGGGCAGCTAAATGGCCCAGTGTCAGGCCTGGAGTCAGGAAGACTCATCTGGCTGAGTTCAAATGTGGCCTCAGACAGTTACTTTCTTGTGTGACCTGGGACAGTCACTTAACCCTGTTTACCTCAGTTTCCTCATCTGTAAAATGATTTGAAGAAGGAAATGGCAAACTACTCCAGTAGCTTTGCCAAGAAAATCCCAAATGGGGTCACGAAGAGGCAGACACAACTGAAACGACTGAACAATAAATAAAAAGGGCTTTATTTTCCAATCTTGAGTGAGACAGAGGTTGTAGTATTTAATCAATCAAGAAGTATCTATTAAATGTCTACTGTGTACCATGCACTGCACTAAGGCCTGAAAATACAAAGAAAAAAATGAAATCAAGTAAGACCCTTTAGGTCCTTATGGTGCTTCAGTTCTGTAAGGAGAGACAATATGCAAAGATGAATATACAAAATAGGGCCTGAGGCTGGACCTATGGTTTTATTAGAGAATTTCTGAAGTGGAAACTCCTGTCAGCATAGGCTTTATATTCTTTGCAGTTTATAATCTTAGATAATTGCTTAGAACATTGAGAAATTAGGTGGCATGCCCAGGATCACAAAACCAGTATTTCTCAGAGATAGGCTCTCAACCCAGGTCTTTCTGACTTCAAGCCAGCTCCCTATCCATTATACCACTCTATTTTTCATACAGAATAAATTCTAAAATAATACAAAATAATACTGACATTTGTAGTGCCTATACTAAAAGTTAAATGGTGCGACAGATATAATGCTGGACCTGAAGTTAGGAAGACCTGAGTTCGAATCCAGTTTTAAACACTATTTGTAGGACTCTGGGCAAGTCACCTAACCTCTATCTGCTTCAGCTTCCTCAACTGTAAAACTGAGATAATAGTACCTACTCGCAGAGTAAGGATCAAATGAGAAAATATTTGAAAAGCGTTTTGTTAAACTTAAAGCACTATATAAATATTATTGGGGCAGCTAAGTGGCACAGTGAATACATTTCAAGGCCTGGAATCAAGAAGACCTGAGTTCCAATCCATCCACAGACACTTACTAGGTGTGAAACCCGTGGAAAGTCAATTAACTCTATTTGCCTCAGTTTCCCTATCTGTACATTGAGCTGGAGAAGGAAATGCAAACCACTATAATATCTTTGCCAAGAAAATCCCAAATGGGATCACAAAGAGTCAGACATGACTGAAAAAACTGATCAATAACAAATTAATATTGTTATTTCATTATTATTATTAATTACGAATTTCTTAGGTCTCTCATGCATCAGATTCCATTTCTATAGTCAGCATCTTCTGACTGATGGCCACTCTGAGACTTACAAAGGAGGATGCAATATAGACAGCGTAAAAGATAGCTAATATTATCAGGGAGTTTATGATATGTGGCAAATGAATGACGTAGCCTCTAATTTCATTTAACCCAGCAAATTTATATTGATTGTTTCCTATGTGTAAAACACTGTGCTAGGCACTCTGAGTTTTATAGTTGTTCAGAGAATGTCAGAGTACCAGAGAGTAATACAGAGCCACATTCATCAATTCATTCCCACTGGTGATCTTGAGAAGTAGGCATTACTGTTCAGAGCTTACAGATGGATAATCTAATAGCGACAGGCAGATGGGTGACCTGTGATTAGATTGTAAGGGTAAAATCTCACTGAAGGTAGTGATGGATTGGCAAGGGAAAAGCTTCTCTGGCTGAATAATTAGCAGGGAAATAAGGCACTGTTTTTCCTTTTCAGAATTGCTCAGGCTACTGTGGCCTCATATGAAAAGCAGCTACCACTTCTTAATGCAGTACATTTTCCCAGAAAACCTCAAAGGACTTTCCCTTTTATCTACTCATTTCATTTTTTAAAACTATTTTTAGTGGTTTGCACGAGCAACAATTACATTTTAAATAGTGCTTTAAAGCTTATAAAGTGCAAGTGTTATCGCTGCCATTTTACAGATGAGACAATTGTGGCTCTGAGGGGTTAACTGACTTGTCCATAATCTCATTGCTAGCAAGTGTTTGAAAGCAGGACATAAACCTAGGTCTCTGGACTCTATCCACTATACCACCACCATGGGAGATCTGGACCCAGTTCCAACTCTGCTAATAAAGTGTGTGTGTGTGTGTGTGTGTGTGTGTGTGTGTGTGAGAGAGAGAGAGAGAGAGAGAGAGAGAGAGAGAGAGAGAGAGAGAGAGAGAGAGAGAAAGAAAGAAAGAGAACTCCTCTAGGCAAAGACAAGACAAGACATTTGTGCATTCCTGGGCAAGTTTAAAATTTCTTTCTGCTTCTGCTCCCCTGTATACTACTGTCTATTGAGATTTTAGAACCTTCTCTATAAGGTATGGCCCAAAATAACTATCTCAATTTCACAGAGAACAAAACTATGCAAATGTAAGTCTCAACATATACAGCACATTGTATCCCAGCTTCAAATTGCATCTTAAGCAACTGCCTTTTTTGTCTACTCTTGGTTCTAGTTCTCTCTCCCAGTGTCATCTTCCTTATCTGTAGAATGAACTGGGCTCCTTTCAGTTCTAGGATTCGATGGTATTATGTAGCAAGGGAAAGCAAGTGCCAGAAGGGTTAACTAACTCCCCCAATATTTATCTATAATGAGTGTTAAACTTGAACATCCCAGAGCTTTTAGATCAATGTTCTGTCCATTAGATAATATTGCCAGATAGCTACAAATGAATGGGGGAAAGGGAAAGTTACAGATGGATTGACTGTCCTGATATCCAGGCTGCTTGTAGGTGACAGAATAGCCTTTCCTCCACCAGGTATCATTATCATCTGCCACAAAATGCCCAACAGTGGGCAATATTATAGTATCATAAGCTTTATAGCTGAAAAACACCTTAGAGATCATCCAGTCCTTTTCTGTTCAGACTATAAATAAGGAATTACAGACCTAGAAAAATGAAGTACTTGCCCAAATTGACAAAAGTAGTCAGTAATAGACGTGAAACTCAAATCCAGGTCCTCTAAGAAGAAACCTAGGACTCATTTCACTCATATCACTGCCATGCTACACTCTCCCCCAGTGATGAGGGATGGAGTTGTCCTGAAGAATGACATATATAATTCTGAGGTTAATTCTGTAGAGCATGTCATTATCATTTAAATTCCCTTTTAGGAGTATTCTTTATATTAGTTCTGAATCAGTGTCTGGACTGGCCATGTACTATGCAAGACAATCAGGAAAACACAGACATACCATGTGACTTCTCCCACATAGCATACTACTTAAGGATGTAGAAGGGAAGCCCTAGACTTTCCCGGCCGAGTCACTGTGAGATTCTGCTCTCTACTTCCTCATTCTCCTACGTACATGCCACAGTATAACTGATCTGACTGGGGTACCTAGGCACAGAAGGAAGTGCAAAACTGATTTATGTATCTACTGCTTCCCTTGACCTCTTCGCCAATAAATAGCCCCAGGTAAGCTGCTCTCCTTCTGTGTACCCTATAACCTGAGTACAGCCAAATCTAAGTCTCAAATTTGATAGACTCCTGATGTACGAACCAAGTAGACTTAGACACTGTACCATGAGCATTCTGAAGGTTCCTTGGAAAGGAACGTGCTAATTTGGCAATCTGTGTCTGCTCTACTGACTATATGCTTCATTATTTCAGTCGCCTGTCTGCCACCTGGTGTGCATGAAGGAGAGTTGCTTACAATTCCCAAATGAGAAAACCGAACCAGAGAGACAGATCATAATTTAAAGCCTTAATGTCTCGTGTGTTAAAGATAGAATCAACTTGATTTCAACACTGTACCTTCTACATTGATGGGGCCTGATTGGTCAATACTGACTCATCTTAAATATGTGGTGAAAGAAAAAAGGGCAAACCATGACTTTTGGACACTGACTCACAGAGCATGTGGGAGTACTTTGAATGAAAGTGTAAATGTGTAAACGTGACCCAGTCACATTTTGGCTAGAGCTTACAAAAGAAGGTAGTGTAAAGTTTCAAAAGAAATAACACTCCTCAGGTCCATTTTTAAAACAAGTCAATAATTGTGTTGACTCTTCTATGTTCATCATTATCTGTATGTGTTTGGGAAAGGGAGGGAGATGATCCTCTACTACATCAGAGACATAGACAAAAGAGAAAACTCCATACTACAGATGAAGACACCGTACATCAAAAATGTAGGTTAAGAATTAAAAGGCAAAACAATGGAATTCTGCCCATTTTTTTTACAGTGATCCAAATGACTCATCAGTTTCCAATATCATTTTGACTAATTTGTTCTACAAGAATGGGAAAATGAAAAATCCAGAGTTAGGAGTGGTTTCAGTCAAAATGTTGAACTGAATCAGAAATTGTACATAAGATCAGAATTTGAGCATGACCCTTTGGGAGAGAGATATTCAGGATATCTAATGTTGGAATATGTGTCTTAGTTGTAAAGACAGGATTGTTATTCAGTCATGTACATTTAGGGTTTTCTTGCAAAGATACTAGAGTGATTTGCCATTTCCTTCTCCATCTCATTTCTGAGGAAACTGAAGCAAACAGGGTTAAGTGACTTGCCCAGGGTCACACAGCTAGTAAGTTTCTGAGGCCAGATTTGGACTTCTTGACTTCTGGTCTGACATTCTATCCACTGTGCCCCCTATCTGCTGGAGAGCCCTGAAATACTGGAAGGAATCAGGGATGGAGAAGGGATAGGAAGAGGGACCCAGCAATGATATCCTACAGGCAGAGACAAAATGAGGAGAACACAGAAGAGACAGCAATACCCACTTTACCTAACTGAAACCTATGTGTGATTATGAATAATAATGATGGTCCTAATAATAGCTAGCATTTAGATAGCACTTTATGATTTACAAAGCACTTTACAAATATTTTATCCTTACAATAACCCTGGGAGATTGGTACTATTATTATCCATTTTACAGATGAACCTGAAGCAGACAAAGGTTAAATGATTTGCCTAGGCTAGGGTCGGAGGCTGTCATTGTGACTCTAGATAAAATGCTCTATCCATCGTTCCACCAACAAGAGTTTCTTTGGAATCACAGCCAGGACTTAGACAATGTCTCTGTTGCTTTCCTAAAAGTCAGGTCACAGATTCAGAGTAATTCAATCGTTTAATGATGTAAGTATGTATTTATCTACCAGTCGAGCAGATAAAAAGAGAATGACCCTGCATGTGCTCCAAGTTTAATTCCACTTGTTGATGAAAACACAGGATACCTTACAGTACTAGGTAACCACCCAAAATGCACTCAGTGTGGTGTAATCCTTTCTCAGATCTTCAACTGTCTGCCTTAACATGAGTATCCTCCCTAAACTAAATATTTGCACTGGCCCTGGGGCATGGAAATCCCCAAAGTATGAGATCCTTAAGCCTTGTCCCCCACTGTCCTTTACCCTGCTTCTGTAGTCATTCCTGGCTTATCTCTTCCATCCATTCACTCCTGACCAGATTCAGTTCTCCTGGGGTCAAATTATTTCGCAAATATAATATCTGGTCATACTACTTACATATTTGATATGCTTGAAGTCTTCCTTAAGAGTCCTTGAGATTGTCTCCCGGCAAACTTGTAGGTCTCAGATGATAGGCTAGACTAGTTCTTTATTGCTTCTGACCAGATTTCCACTGAAACCCACCTTTGTGCCCTAGAGGATTCATCCCAATCTTATCTGAACATTAAAGAGTCAGGGTTTTAAAATGAGGTTAAAAGTTATTAATCTGCACTACCCCTGGCAAGTTCAGAGTCATTTTTCTCCCCTCAGAAAAGGAAACATTTCTCACCTGACATCATTAATTGGCTATGTAAAAATGCATTAAGTGAAACATTATACAGGGCACTTAGTTCCACAGGAACTATGTTATAAATTGGCAATGGGGCAAACAATGCTACAGTGGAGTTTTCTGACTTTTTGATGGTGTCTGATTATAAATATTAAAATGTGATCTTCAAATAATGTTAGCTGGTATAACTTTATGTGGGTTATACCTATAGAGATATGCAATTAGTTCCGAATTTATGCAGAAACTAAACATGCTATAGTTTAGATCCTTGTAATAAGACAGCTCTAGGGAGAAAAAAAGAGCTAAATTTTAAGTTTTATATAATTGATTAAAATAAAAGAAAAAGGGAAATAGTTGCAACCTTGCCTAGGTACCAATAAATGTACAAATATTATTTCTATATTCACTGTTTTTCCTGTTAATATAATACAAATTTGGGGGAATGGGGTGTTATAATGCAATAGGATCTCATACACTTGACATAGTTGAAGGTTTAAGCAAGTTTAATCCGGTCCTGTGTGCATAGGACTATGGCTGAGGCCAGAAGGATGGCTATTTAGTCCAATTTGTCATTGTCTTTTTAAATATAACACATTTAGGGAGACCTTAATCACTGTACTGAATTGTTGTTTTGTAATAAGTAATTTCATATGAATTTTTTTTAATTTAATGTATACCATTATAAGTGCGGTATAAGAAAAACAATGGTTTTAAGGTTTAAAAATTTAAGGTCAAACTAAATTTAATTTCTGGCTCTTGACTTGGGGCAAAATCACTTGATATCTCTGGGGTTCCCGTCTGTAAAATGGGAATAATGATACTTGTTCTACCAATCATATAGGATTAAAGTAGGGAAAGCACTTTTGTAAATGATAAAGTACATAAATATTTCATTATTATTTAATAATATTTAAATGATCTAGACTGTTGAAATCATCATTGTAACACAGACAGATACATTCCTCGGTCTCATTAGCCTTCCCTCCAGTACTTTTCTCCAACCCCAAGCCTAAAGCAAGGGTTTTGGGAGTTGTTTCTCTTTATTTTATCTGTTAACTAGCTTTCTCACTCTCAGCAATCACTTCCTGGGCAGTCTCAAGGGTCAGGATCTCCCATAAGGATTAGATTATTTGTTTGAAAGACTTTATACAGTATGAAGTGTCATATTCCCAAGGTAGGAAGGGATTGGATAGCCTAAACCCTTGGAAAGCTCTGCTATGATCATGAGAATTCACCCTACTTACTCTTTAAAGACAGTCATCTAACCCTATTTAAACTGTCTGGACATAACAGGTTGTTGTGTTTGTCTGTTCTCAAAGAGGACCATGACATCAAGATGATGACATCTGATTTGATTTGAGTGAGGGAGGGCTGCGCAAGGTCACCAACCTCACCCTCTTCTCCTGAGCCATCTGGTCCAGTGGACTGATATTCATCAAGATGACTGGGGATGGTCCAGGATACAATGTGAGACCCTGGCCCTTTCAGGCTAAGGTCATATCACATTTCCACTTTGAGTGAGATACACCCACTCAATGAAGAAGCTTCTTTAAGTAGTTACTCAAGGGATGGCCCCTTTAATTAAAAAAAAAAATCAAACTGGGAGGAGAAGATCCTCAGGGTTCCTGGGTAAAAGTGAAACCATTTCTAAAAGTGGATTTAAATACTAAATAGTAATTGTTTCTCTTTTACCCAGCATACTACAGAGTTTAACAGGGAAACACCAACTCTTCTTAGCCACTCCTAAACCAAAAGCTTTTCACATTCCAATTTCTCTTTCTTTGTTGTTCCCACAACTGAAGGAGTAGTGAAATGGAAAAAAGGCCAGATTTGAAATCAGAGGACCTCAGGTCAAATCCTGGCTTCACCACTTTCTTCTACATAATTTTGAGGGTTCACTTGACTCTTCAGGACCTCAGATTCTTTGGCTGTAAAATGAAGGGGTTCTACTATATGATCCTGGAGGTCCCTTCTAGCTCATAGGAAAAAGGCTTCAGGAAAGATCAAAATCCCTGACTCATGCTGTCAGAGTTACACCCGTAATGAAGGTCCAAAGCCCCTTTCCAGTAGTGGGAGAGTTTGAATATAGACTAACCCCAATTTCCCAGGTTTCAGCGGCAGTCTGAACTTTGACCTACAGCCCAGGTCTGAGCTCTGCTCTCTGCCCCAGTGCCTGGTCCTTTTTGATCCCAGTTAAGAACCATATAAAAACTCACCCTGCTTCACACTATGTTGAGCGCCTAACTCCATCCCGCATCCCAGTGGAATCCTATATCCATTCTTCTTCACTGTCCTTTTGTTTTGCAAAACTCCTCAATAGGGGCTGGCTTGCTTCACTTTCTCTATGCTCTCCTGTGTCTTGTGCTGTGTTTTGTCTAATTGTTTCTCCATTTCCCATCTGGACCAGTTTTCTCTTTGGAAGAATCACCCTCATTTCAGGGTCTCAGGAGCCTATCTCCAAAGCTTTGTCTCTAGGAACCTAGAATTCAAAAACTGGATCAAGAATTGTATGCCCCAACTGTGGGGTGTTCCTCCTCTACTTGGCTGGGACTAGGGCTTTTTCCGTAGTGATGGAAGTACCAGATAAGAGAGTTGTCACCTTTCCTTGTATTATCCTTTGGGATCCCAATTCTTTCCAAACCTATAAGGAGATACTGACTCTATGATTTGTCTAATCTGAAAAGACAAGTGAATCTGAAAGCAATTTAGGTTGAAGCCCGATATAGGGAAGTGAGCCTATATTTTCTATGATCTAAATCAACATCTTTAACCTTACTTTCCCTTCCTTCCTTTCTCCTTGAAGTGTGGAAGCTTTATTCCCCTTCTCTTACCTTTATCATTTTCTTTCCAAACAATTATTAGGGCTTGAGAAGCATGAATATGCTAAACCCCAAAGCTCACTTTGATTTTCCCTGGGAACCCCATGACCAAGTTCAAGGACAGAAAAATCTGTTGCATCACTCCTCATAACTCCAATTAAACTTGAATGTGTTGAACAGTTTGAAAAGAAGCTGATAGATTTGAGGCGATATTTTTAGTAGTGGAGCGTTGGTAGTCAGATAAAATATTATTGGCTCCTTATTCCCTAAACATATATTTGGCAATATGCTTCATGCTCTGTTTGATACCAAAATTGTGACATCGTAGTCAGTCTTCAAAGAAATGAGCGTTTTTCATGGTGAGAGAGAAAGAAAAAAAAAAGAAATAAACTTTTTTTATGAGGCCATGATTGGTTAAGTCAAACTCTAATAATGAGGAATCTAGATATTTATGAGGCTCTATTTTGCGTTTATTATTGCTGTAGGTGGCTGTTGACAGCTGCAATAAGCCGATTCATATAGATTATAAATTTACCAATGACACTCCATTGTAACAATATAAATGAGAAGGTAGCAGCTTTTTCTACTTGTATGTTTCTTCATCTGAAATGGAAAGCAAGCAAGAAGAAAATAACTTTCTCATAGAAATTAAATCAAAATAATAATAATCAACTGAAAATGTTAAAGAATCTGTTATTGTTGGATAACTCCACGATTCATGGCTTCATAAATATAGAGGAGAGGACCTTCAAGATTGGCTAGTCCAACTCTCATTTGAAGTTGAGGTCCAAAGAGATAAATGAAGAAGACCCAGGATTTGAACCCAGCGCCTCTGGCTCCAAAACCAGCATTTCTACTGTACTTTGGTGCATTTTTATTCATTCTATAAACACTGATTAAGTATGTAGAGGGTATAATGCATTGTAGGAAGTGCTAAGAGAAATACAAAAATGATGCCTTCTCTCCAGGAAATATCAAAACAAAACATTATTTGGATTAGAATATTTTTACATATATATATATATATATATATATTTCTATGAAATCAGGTGAGAGATAACCACATTCAGCTGAATAGAGCATGGAAGTTTTCATGGATTAAACATCAGTTGATAAGGGTCTTGAAAGATGAGTAGGTTGTCAATAGGTTAAGATGATATGGGAGAGTCCCCCAGGTATATTTAAGAGTATGTATAAAGGCATGTAGGTACAGATGCAGAAACTACAAGAGACATGTTTCAAGATGGAAAGTAGCTTAGTATGATTTGAGTATAGAGTACAGAGTGGAGCCTACAAATGTCAAATGAGGCTGAAGAGGAAACTGGGAACCAGATAATAGAAGTCCTGGAATAAGAGGGTAAGGAGTTTGGTTTTTAAGTGATAAGCAATGAGGAGTCATTGAAAATTTATTTTCATAATTTCTGGAGCTAGACCATTCAATGTTAATCATTATCCCATGTTACTGCAATCAGACTGTAAAACATACATTATCTTACCAACACATCTAAGTTAATCAACTTGAAGGAAATAGAATTCAATAACAAGTTTTATACCTAGCTTAATTTACTGCTGTGATTAGTAGCTGTGAGACAATTAATTGGACCTTGATTCTTCCCTAATTGGAAAGCCATAGAAATTCACTTCCTTAGGATTACATGGACCAGGGCACACAGTCATACACAAAATACCAATATTGTAAGACATGATGTCTTAACCTTGTACAATTCCAACCACAGAAATCCACTCTCCAAGGCAGAAAATAAAGCATAATTTAACTTCTTAAAGTTGCAATGAAAATTTCTGTTTTTACCTCAATAAATAATAATGTCTTTATTAAGAAACATATTGATACCAGATCACACAGATCAATAAAATTATTAATAATTAGTTGTTCTTGTGACAGTTTCATCCATGAATCATAGCAGTTCATTTGGCTGACAGAAGGGATAGTCATGAAGCCAAACGTTCTGACACATTTTCGTTTATGATTTCTTAAAAATCCCATCTGAACAAATTTTGACTTTCCTACAAGACTTTCCTATAATGGAATGTAATCTGTGTTCAATATATGCTCAATAAATGAACCAGAAACTGATATTTGTTTTTTATTTCAAATGCTGAATGCTAAAACCATAATAAATACTACCAGTATATCATTTTTCTTTGAATTTTTCTGACATTTAAAAATATATTTCCAAAATATTTTATTTGTAAAAGAAAATTTTGCATATTAATTAAGAGATAACAGATACTCAACTGAAAAGTTAAAAATAACTTCCTTTACGTGAACCCCTTTTCGTATTTCCTCTGATAGCAAAGTAAATGTATTCATTGGTAGCAGGAGTTCTTAACATGGGGAAGATGAACTTTAAAATAAAATGGTTCAGTGGAGCCAAGATGGCGGAGTAGAAGGATGCACGTTTACGAGCTCCAACCCACAGCCCATAGAATTAATGTAAAAAGAGACCCCCATAACTTCTGGACCACTGAAAGGGGTAGAGAAATGGAGTGGAAGAGATTTCTGTGCCAGAGAGCCCTGGAGACCCATCCCCAGGGTCCATCCAGAAAGCGGACCCCACCCCAGCGCTACCCTGGCCGCGGCCCCAGAGAAGCTGACCCGGGCAGGCTTCAGGGACGGAAGCTCCGGCAGTCGGGGAAGTCCCTCTGCCCACAGAAGCTACAGGTCAGTGAGAGAGACGGCTGGCTGGCTGAGGGGAGTGGGGTGTCTCCGTGACTCGGGCCCCCTTGGGAGGAAGTGGCGGCAGCAGAGAAGGGGGCAGGAAGCGGCAGAGGCAGAGGCGTGGGCGGCAGCGGAGGCAGCAGCGGCAGTGGTGGCCCGGGACTCCCCCAGCAGCAGGCAGGATCTTCATTACTGAAAGTCTCTGCATAAACAACCTGAGGGAGCTGAGCCTGGGAGACGGCCCTGCCCCACCCCGCTCTATTACTGAAGGCCTCTGCATAAAGCCCCTGAGGGAGCTGAGCCTAGGAGGCGGGCCCCCCACCCCACCCCCACCCACTCCATTCCTGAAAGTCTCTGCATAAAGCCCCTGAGGGAGCTGAGCCTGGGAGGCGGCCCTGCCCCCACCCCAGCACCAGAACTAAAGCATTAGCAGTTGGGCAGGCGGCGAGGAAAGCCCATTTGAATCTCAGAGCCCAAGCACTAGCTGGGCGGATCTAGGCGGGGGTGGAAAGGAATCTCAGAAGTCAAGTAACTGGCTGGGAAAATGCCTAAAAAAGGGAAGAAAAATAAGACTATAGAGAGTTTTTTCCAACAAATGCAAATGATCCCGACATTCAGATCTGATGATGAGGACGTATTCTTGCCATCAGGGAAAGACGTGGAGGGTGGGGCCTCAGTACCCCAGACACCCCAGGGGGATGTCAGGTGGGCTCAGGCCTTGGAAGAGCTCAAAAAGGATTTTGAAAAGCAAGTTAGACAGGTGGAGGAAAAACTGGGAAGAGAAATGAGAGAGATGCAAGAAAAGTATGAAAAACGGGTGAATAACTTGGTTAAGGAGACCCAAAAAAATGCTGAAGAAAATAACACCTTGAAGACTGGGCTCACTCAATTGGCAAAAGAGGTTCAAAAAGCCAATGAGGAGAAGAATGCTTTCAAAAGCAGAATTAGCCAAATGGAAAAATTAGAATGGAACAGATGGAGTCTAATGACTTTACGAGAAACCAAGAAATCACCAAACAAAACCAAAAGAATGAAAAAATGGAAGAGAATGTGAAATATCTCATGGGAAAAACAACTGACCTGGAAAATAGATCCAGGAGAGACAATTTAAAAATTATGGGACTCCCTGAAAGTCATGATCAAAAAAAGAGCCTAGACATCATCTTCCGTGAAATTATCAAAGAAAACTGCCCTGACATTCTAGAACCAGAGGGCAAAATAAGTATTGAAAGAATCCATCGATCACCACCTGAAAGAGATCCAAAAAGAGAAACTCCTAGGAACATTGTGGCCAAATTCCAGAACTCCCAGCTCAAGAAGAAAATCTTGCAAGCAGCTAGAAAGAAACAATTCCAGTACTGTGGAAATACAATCAGGATAACTCAAGATCTAGCAGCTTCTACATTAAGGGATCGAAGGGCGTGGAATAGGATATTCCAGAAGTCAAAGGAACTGGGACACAAACCAAGAATCACCTACCCAGCTAAACTGAGTATAATACTTCAGGGGAAAATATGGTCTTTCAATGAAACAGAGGACTTTCAAGCATTCTTGGTGAAAAGACCAGAGCTGAAAAGAAAATTTGACTTTCAAACACAAGAATGAGAAGAAGCATGAAAAAGTAAACAGCAAAGAGAAGTCTTAAGGGACTTACCAGAAGTGAACTGTTTACATTCCTACATGGAAAGACAATATTTGTAACTTTTAAAACTTTTCAGTATCTGGGTAGTTGGTGGGACCACACACACACATGTACACTCATGCACGCACACACACATACACACATGCACACACACACAGAGACAGAGAACACAGAGTGAATTGAATAGGATGGGACCATATCTTAAAAGAAATTAAGGTAAATGGTGAGAGAGAAATGTAGTGGGAGGAAAGAGGGTGAAATGGAATGGGGTAATTATATGTCATTTAAGAGGCAAGTAGGAGACTTTTTAGTGGAGGGAAAAAGAGGAGAGCTGAGAAAAAAAAAAAACCAATTAGCTTACCCTCATCACATTTGACTAAAGGAAGGAATAAAATGCACACTCATTTTGGTATGAAAACCTATCTTACAGTATAGGAAAGTGGGGGAGAACGAGATAAGCAAGGCGGGGGATGATGGAAGGGAGGGCAAAGGGAGGAGGGAGCAATTTGAAGCCAACACTTGGGGAGGGACTGGATCAAAAGACAGAAGAGAAACAGTGAGGGGCAGGGTAGGATGGAGGGTGATTCAGTTAGTCTTATACAACATGACTATCAGGGAAGTCATTTGCAAAATTACACAGATATGGCCTATATTGAATTGCCTGCCTTCCCAAAGGGAATGGGTGGGGAGGGAGGGATGGGGAGAATTTGGAACTCAAAGTTTTAGGAACAACTGTTTAGTATTGCTGTTGCTACTAGGAAAGAAGACATGCAGTTAATGAGGAATAGAAAGTCATCTGGCCCTACAGGAGAAAAGAGAAGATGGAGACAAGAGAAGGGAGGGATGACAGAAGAGAGGGCAGATTGGAGATAGGGAAAATTAGATGCTTGGGGTATTGGGGTGGGGGGAGGGGAGAAAAGGGGAGAAAATTTGGAACCCAAAAGTTTGTGAAAATGAATGTAAAAAGTTAAATAAATAAAAAAAAAACAAAGAGACAGCGGGAAAGGAAAAATGTGTATAATTCTAATAGGAACTGTCCCTAAAACATCTCTAAAAAAAATAAAATAAAATAAAATGGTTCTACACCTGTATTTCAATATAGATATTTTCTTTTGTCATCCTATGTATTTATGTATTTAACGAATTTAAAAACATTATTCTGAGAATGGATCAATTGGCTTCACTAGACTGCAAAAGTTGTCCATTCACACACACTTAGGCACACACACTAAGATTTCCTGATCTAGTCAATCAAAAAAAGATTATTAATCACTTGCTTATATGCCAGGAATATCTCTGGATATCCAAAGAAAGGCAAAATCAGTTTCTGATCTCCAAGAGCTCATGTTCCAGGAGGGGAGATAACCTGTAAAAAACTAAGTACATACAAGATAGTTACAGACTAGATGGGAGGTGACCTGAGAGGGGAAAAGGTCTTTAAAATCATCTAGTCCAACACTTTCATTTTATAATTAAAGAAACTGGCGTCCAGAGTTGTTAAATGACTTGCCCAAGGTCACACAGACATTAAGCAGCAGAGCCCACTTGAACTCAGGTCCTCTAAGTCCAGCATTTTCCCCTATACTATATAACCTCTTCAGATATTCATTCATTCAACAAACATTGGTTATGTTTCTACTAGGTGCAATGCTCTGTAGGGAGTCCTAGGGGAGATACAAAAATAGTCTGCACCCCCAAAACACACATTCTGGTAGGGAGAAATGAGACATACACAAATACATATGATCCGAATTAGAATATTTTAAGGACATAGGGACAATACAAAGTCCAATAAAATCAGATGAGGGATAATCCCTTTCATGTGAACAGAGAAGGTTAGGCTTCGGAAACGAGGTGGCAGGCAGGTAAAAAGGGCTTTTTTTTGAAGGATGAGTACATTGTCAAAAGGAGGAGGATGTGAGGCAGTTTAGCAACTGGATTGGGAAAGAGCTGCAGCTGGCATTGTTTCCATCAGTACTACTCCCCAAACAACTGTAATTCATATGAAGCAACAGTATATAAACAAGGACTAAAAATTAGCATAAACTTAATTCCTTAGTGTTGCAAGAACTACAAGTATTAAAGAAGGTTCAACTCACGTTTAAAGCAAAATGGACAAACACCACAAACATTCTTTCTCCTTCTCTTCCCCCCTATTTTCATCCATTCCTCTGTGATTGCCACTCTATAACAAAAGATTCTTCTCACCGAAATCCTCAAATCTTTCCAGAAGCTTTAGTGATGGGAGTGCCTCAAGCCAGCCCCAGTTAATCTATGCCTATTCTCCTAGCAAATGGTTCAATACTTTCCCTAATGATCTGTATACTTTAGATTTACTTAGGGCTCAGCAGCTCTACGTGCACAATGGCAAAGTCAGGAACAGAGAAATATATAACTACCTGAGACTTACACACTTAGCCTATAGGCTGATATACAACCAAGCAATCACTTAATCCCTTAGGCTGAGGGCAGCTGAAACAGTTGACTTGACTTAAGATCTAGACCAAAAGTGATTCAACTGAGTGTAGGGGAAGAAAGGCAACACGCCCACGTTCTCTCCTCTCTGTTTCTTTCTGTCCTTCTCTATTTCTCTCTGTCTCTGTCTCTGTCTCTCTGTCTCTCTGTCTCTCTCTCTCTCTCTCTCTCTCTCTCTCTCTCTCTCTCTCTCTCTCTCACACACACACACACACACACACACACCCACACACACTCACAATTTTTATGAGTATTTGTCCTAGGATAACAAAATTGGTAACAACTCCAAATCCAGACATGCCTTTTTTTCTTGTTAGTCAGCATTTTTCTCCTCACAAGAGAACAAGAGATCATCTTTTGGGAATCCTGGAGGTGAATCAGATAACAGGTTGAATCTAAGCAACAAGTTGAATCCATCATTGAAAGGTACAATGATATATCTTTAATGAAAGCAAGACGGTGTGGTGTAGTGCAAAATGCACTCAATTTAAAGTCAGATGAATCTCGATTCTGGTATTTCCTACCTGTGTGCCCCTAGTTGCTTAAATTCATCGGGCGTTGGTTGTCTCACTGTGTAACAGAGAGAGCTGTAGCTTGTTTGTGATTGGAGGCCGTGAAGTCAAATCATCACTCATATATTCTCACCTGTGTGAGCCAGAGCACATCAGTACCTGGCACACGTTTAGTGCTTAATAAATCCTTGTTCCTTGATTCCATCTGTAAGATGAGGGGGTTGGACTAGACGACCTCAAACTCCTTTCAGAGTTAAATCTGTGATGCTATAAAATAAATGAAGGTGTTTATGTGTATAGTTTCTAGGGTCAATTCCTGGTTTAAATTTTATTATATTCCTCCTCTCCATGAGGAATTGACTGAGCATTTGTGTAGGAACATGGCTGAATCACCAAAAGCCTGCCAGCAATCCAGAGGCTTCTTAATTGACTTGGGACTGTAAACTAACCAAGAGCCCAGAGTATCCATGTGGGTAAATGACAAGCAAATGGAAAATGAGCTGGGACCAGAGTCTTGTTTGGGGGCCCATGAGAGAGCAGCACACTGTCTCATGGCGTATAGGTTTAGAGTATCATAAAAATCAAATTAGACCCTGTGGAATTTTAGCTAGAAAATAGTGTAGGAAGTATAGGTACCACCCAATAGAGGTAGGACAGTTTTTTGTTTTTTGTTTTTTTTAGCAGTCTCTTAATGAAGTTCTATTCATTGCCTACTCTTCTTTTCTTTTGTGAAGAAAGTAATAGATATTAGGACATACATTCTTGCCATCTAGAGTTATGGTAGCAAAGGTGAGAAAGGAAGAGGGTGTTAGATTTGATCATTAAGATTTAACAGTAGTGGCAAAAGAAGGGGGGATATGCAAAAAAAAATTTCATTGGATAGATGATCTAATTGAAGCCCCATAAGGTAAACTGACTTGTCAAAGATTAAATAGTAAATAAATAGCTAAGATTCAAATGGAAGCTCCAAGATTATTGATTTGGAGTTGGAAGAACACCTAAATGCAACCTAGTCCAGCCTCCCAGGTTTTATAGATTAAGTGAGGCCCAGAGAGGACAAGTAACTTGTCTTACATGATTCTCAGAACCCAGATTTAGAGTTCTTCCCACTTCACTGTATTGACTCTAGGAATCCAGAAAGCCAAACAAGTTTTCAAGGATCTGGGAGGCCAACCAACTCAGTGCCTTCTTTGAGCTGGGTGTTCAATAGTCAAAGACATTTTGAAAGTAGTGAAAGATAAAAGCTGTAAAATCAAGGCCAGAGCCATCCAGAGCACTTCTGGTGCCCCCATGAAGCTGACAAGGAGCAGAATCTATCAAAAGAACTAGGAGGGAGCCAGTTCCTAATGGAGAGAACCAATTGTTAAATTTTGAGTGTGAGCATTTACACCTCAGAAATTGATCAATGCTAAAAATCAGGACTCTTTATTCTTTTATTGATTATTTGGACTTAAGATAATGATGGAGAAAATGTTAATAAGGCAGATTAAACTTGAAAGTGTGTGATGCACACATTTGTTGAGAGCTTGTTATTAAATATTTACCAGAAGACCCCTGCCTAAAGCCCAGGGCAGAATCTTTTATAGAAGTACTCTAGAAATCACAAATCCATATCTGATGAGGTCTGGAATAGCATCGGAATAAAAATCACGCTGGAGAGATATTAAAGAATACTCAGATACTCAGCATCTGTTTTTATGCCTCTGGGAAATTCTAACTGGTTCTCTCCATTCTAGCCAAATTAGCATTCCTGGACCCTGTATCCACACATTGAGTTTCCCTCTTTCACCTCCAAGACCAAATCCAACTGTTCCATACAATTATTCCTTATTCAAAACTGTGTATTATTCAGGAGCCAGGATAAGAATCATTGAAGGAATAAAGAGCAGTTGTTGAAATAATGTAGGGCCAAGAATGACAGAAACCAAGATTAAAGATAAAGCCATGGATTCAGAAAGACAGGGAGTATATCCAAGTCAGAGGTTAAGGTGCAAGGACAAAGCAGAAGCCAGGAGCATAGTCAGGAATCATTGTAGAGACACCATGCCAACTGAGTCCACTGCGAATGCATGTTCGTTAACCACAACAGGCTCTTCACAACTCTATTAACTCTTCTCTGGTCCATTCCTCATGAATCCTTTATATAACTATCTGTAGTAATTGTTTCCAGCCTTCTTTTATCTCTTCCAACAAGTAACACCACTCTCATTTCCCTTTTTGTCCTGGCTGTCTACTACTAAGAAAATGGAGATTACTATTTCTTCATTGCCCCACCTATGTCTTTACCTACTTTCTCTTTTTCTGACAGTGTTCAAGAATATGACCTTTCTTCCTGCAAAGGTTAATAGCTCCATTCTTTCCCAAGAACTCATTCCTTCTTACCTCTCCTAAGACTTCACTCCACTGACTTTCTCTCAACTCCAATCTCTCCCCCTCTGCCGATCAGATAATATATGTAATAGATTAGATGTTAGATATTAGTATTATTTTCTCCACTGTCTACAAACCTGTTTCAATCTACATTCAGACTTCAGTTCTTTCTTTGGAGGTAGATAGCATTTTTCATGATAAATCCTTCAGTGTTGTCTTGGATCTTTGTATTGCTGAGAATACTTTAGGCTTTCGCAGTTGGTCATCATAAAATATTGCTATTACTGTATACAGTGTTCTCCTGGTTCTGCTCATTTCACTTAGTATCTGTTCATGTAAGTCTTTCCATGACCTCTAATTTCTAAACTGAGTAGTGTCTTAATTGCCAGATGGAGTAGTCTTTTCTTAGTACTTGTCCTTTTTTGGCCTTTGCAAATGTTGACACTGTTGACTACCCTCATCTTTAAAAAAACAAAAAGTTCATTGATGTCTCATTTTTATATCATTGTTATTTCTGGAAATATTTCCCCCTTTCTTTCTTCCATTCAACTTAACCCTCTCTTGTAACAGATAAAAACAATTAAGCCAAAACATCTGAAACAATGACCATGTCTGACAATGCATACAACATTCTGCTGAAGGAATTCACTGTCTTTCTTCTGAGAGGAAGGAGGTATTTCATTATCTATACTCCAGGACCACTACTAATTTTTTAAAGCTCTTCTTTTCAATAATTCATTTACACTGTGTAGTCACTGTGATGTTATCTTTGCTCGCACATGGCATGCCATTCCCATCGTCTTTTCCACTTCTCTCTGTGCCTTTTTACCAGCTGCCCTCATATCTGGGATGCATTCTCTCCTCACCTTCACCTCCATAAACTCTAGTTTTTGTTATGGTTGTTTTTTCAAGTCAACAGCCCTTCTACAAGAAGCCCTTGTTAGTCTGCCAGTTACCAATGACTCTGCCAGCACTGTATCTATGTTGTCATTGTATATCCCTTTAATATATGAGTGTGTGTACACATGTACATTTCCCCCTCGTATTCACATATACATGTATGTGTATATATATATATACATATATATGTATATGTATATGCGTGTTTATACCTCGTGTTTACGAGCAATAGAATATTGGCTCCCTAAGGATTATTTTGGTTTATCTTCGTCTCTGTATCTAGAACCTCAAACGGTACTTGCCACATAGTAGGTGATTAATAAATATATGTTGATTGGTCAACGTACTATTCTTCAAACAAATCTCTGAACTCCTTATAATCTTCATTTTTTACTGCATGATAATACTCCATTGCAGGAAAGCAGGTGGCAGAGTGGATAAAACACTGAGCCTGGAGTAAGGAAGACCTGAGTTCAAATTCAACCTCAGACTTCAGGCATATGACTTAACCTCTATTTACCTTAGTTTTCTCAACTGTAAAATTGGGTTGATAATCATAGTACCTAACTCCCAGGATAATTATGAGGATAAAGTAAGATATTTGTAAAGTCCCTGGCACACAGTAGGTACTTAATAAATGTTTGCTTCCTTTCTTCATTATGTTCTCATATCAGTGTTTTCCCTATTCAGTCATTGCCTAATTTAAAACACCTTTTTTGTTTTGAGTAGTTAGTACAAAAAGTTGCTATAAATATTCTGACACATATTGGATCTTGGATTCTCTCTTTAACTTCTTTAAGGTATACATGCTCAGCAGTTGGAATGCTTGGTTAAAAGATAAGAACAGTTCAGTTCATTTTCTTATATAATTACAAATTAGCATCCAGAAGAGAGTTGGACTAACTCAAAGTCCTGTCGATAGTACATTAGTGTTTCCTGTCTTCCTATAGATCCTACAAGATTAACTGTTTCTGATTTTCATCATCTTTGCCAATTTGTTGGTATGAGGTAAAAGTTAGGATTGTTTTAATTTGCTTTTTTCTAACTAGGAGATTGCTTCCAGCTCTACATCTATGTACTACCAACCTATAGACTAGGAATGATTTGAAAAATGTCATGTATATTTGTAACACCTTTTTTGAGAGCTGTTTCTTCCTGTCCTTTGAAACTTTATCTATTGAGAATGCCGCTGTCAGTTTCCTATGTATTTTGACCATCAATGATATTTGATACAAATATTTTCCCACCTCTTTGTTTTCTAATTTCACCTTCAGTTTTTATACAAAAGCTTTTAAATTCTCTGTGATCAAAAGTTTATCTTGACTTGTATGTTCAACTCTATACTTCTTGTCTGATCTCTTCACTCCATTGTAATAATTACTTCTATCTAGGCTTCTGTGAGACTGTTCTCTCTTGGTTTGCCTCTTACCTGTTAACGTCTCTTTCTTAAGCAAGTGGGTGAGGGACAATGGATTAATAAAGTGTGGGTTCTGCAGACAGCTCTCTTCCAGGCCCTTTTCTTCTTTCCTTCTAATACTATCTTCCTTGGGAATGTGATCCATTCCCAGGAGATGACTTACACATTGATATATCTAGCCCTAATTCCCTCTTGAGATTTAGTTCTCTATTTGCACCTGCTTGTACCGCACAGCACCTATATATGCTATTACCATCTCAAATTTCTTATGTGCAAACCTGAATTTATCATTTTTTCTCTCCAAACCTGCCCTTCTTCTCAATCTTTCCATGTCTAAGGGTACCACCGTTCTCCCAGTTACCTAGACTTGAAAGCTCTTTGAGTTTTCCCTATCCATAGTCACCCACAACTAATTAGTTTCTGTCACTTCTACCTCTAGAATGTCTTTGATTGTCCCCTCCTCTTTACTGACACTAGCATCGCCCTAGTTCAGGACCTAAAAATTTCTTGTGTTGACTTGTATACCACACTTCCATTATGTTCCCTCTCCAATTTATACTTCACACAACTGTCAAATTGAGCTTCCTAAGAAACAAATCTGACCATGCTATTTCCCTACACAAGAACCTTCCATGGTTCCCTATTGCCTATAAGAGTAAATAAAAGCCTAGCACTTGAGACCTTTCAAAATTTGACTTTATTCTCCCTTATCAGCATTACTTCACATTCCCTTTTATAAATTCTTTATTTCATCCATATTGGACTGCTAGGTCTTTCTCTAATTCAGAGTTCTAACCTTATTTTGCATCATGGTCCCCTTAAACAGTCAGATGAAGCTTATGGACCCTTGCTCAGAACATATTTTTAAATGTACAAAATCAAGTAAATAGAATTACAAAGGAAAACAACTATTTTGAAATACAGATATCAAGACTCATTTTTTTTTAAAGTTTAAAACCCTTGGTTTAAGAGTCCATTCTCTAGCTTATCCTGTACTATCCTTCATCCATATATTTTTTGCAGGCATTATTCCATCTCTCTATTAAAATCCTTCTCTATCTATAAGGCCCTGATCACTGTGTAGTCTTTCCTAAATTCTTCAGCTGAAAGTAATCTCTCCTTCCTCTAGAAATAGTAAAGCATTTTACCTGGATCTCTCTTCCTCTCTTTCTATTTTACCTTGTGTAACATTTATTTGTACACGCATTTTATATTTTTAATTGGATTTTAAATTCTTTGTGTGAACAATACTGTGTCATTTTTCATCATCAATGCCTCTCCTCTCATATTGAGAACTTCTTGAAAGAAGCTACCCTATGCCTCCATAAAGCCCAAGAACCTAGTACCTGCTCTGTAGGCTAACATATGAACTTCATATGGTCTGAGTAATTGAATAGTGAAGAAACACCTTCCTCCAAATCATCCTTCCTTTTCCCTATCCCAGCTTTACCATCATTTTGATCAAACTAAGACTTCTCTGAGTTTCTTTCTATTCATTGATGAAAGGAGACAAGTCAAACACACACTCCACTCAGTGTGGCAAATGACGGCTCACGGCTCTAAACAATCGTGTATAACAAATATGATATTTACTTGGCTCAAGTAAACTGCCAGCACCTATCTCCAGGCAAGGTCCCATTTTATTATGGTTTCTATTTAAACACCATTGAATTTAAACACTATGGTGTAATGTTCTTCCTTTACCTAGTTTCTCAAGAAAAAGAAAAGGAAAACATTTGCTCTGGTTTTCAATTCTTACTTCTTGGTGGGAAATAAAGAAGTCACAGAACATTTCAATCTTTTGCTCTCAGGAAGATGCTCCTCTGCCTATGAATCCTGAATAATAGGTAAGTGTTCTCAGTCCCCTCTTGACATAGTCTGTAGGCAGATTCTTTGTGTTCATTGTAACTCACTTCTTGTTTGACCTAAGTTTGTTAATTTCTATCTGGTCTAGGATCTTATTGTTGGTAGATGAACCAGCCCTCTAAAAGCTAAGAAGTGTATTATAAAGGATCATGGAAGAATTGTATTCATAATCTCTTTTCCTGGTCCAGTCTCATCTGCCAATTAAAATTCCTCCCATTCGTCAAGGCCAAGTTCAAGCCTCCCCCTTAACTACTATTCTAGACTTCATTAATCATTTCTTTCTCTGAACTCCCTCCTACAGTACTTAGAGCATACTTCATACAATTCAGTCGTTAACTGAACTGTCGTTAGTCTGTCTTAGTTATTTCATGAATTTCATCTTATCTTTCCAGTAAGAATGGAATTGCTCTTAGATCAAGGAATATGTTTTATATATTATTTTTAATGCTGAAAGTAGTGCTGGGCACATGGGAGACACTTGTTATCTTGGTAGGATTATGCCCTGGAGAATAATTAACTACAAGTACCTTCCCATTCTTTCCTTTACTCTCTTAAAATAAAGCCAAAATAGATTTCTACTGGTAGTAATTAGAATATTATTTAGTATAAGGCAAAGAATCTGTGATGATCAAGTGTAGTCATGCTTGCAGTCAGAGAAATGGGTTGTTTTATCCCTATTGGCCCTCTGTTTCCTTCCTTTGACTCCATATTCAATTCCATTCGAAAAGCATTTACATATCCCCTTCTATGTTCCTAGCAGAGGAGAAAGGCTATAGATAAAAAAACAATTGGGGAAATGAAAATGATGAGGCAGGGGTGGTGAGACAAGAAATGACCATCTTAAAGTTGGGATAATTAGATTTAAACTCACCTAAAGACTGACTTGGCAGTTCATGTCAGTATAATAGAACACATGTCAATTATAAACAATTCAAGCGCAAATAAAATTAATAGTCTTTGTAATTCTTTTACATATCAGGATGGGTTTCTGCAAATCACCCTCTGTAATCCCAGACCTGAAAGACCAGTTTTGAAAGAGACAAAGAAAGAAGCCTCACTGAAAGACCAAATCATTGTCCTTAACAGAGCAGCACATTTTAGCCACAGTGACATGAAAAGGAAAAGGAAATTCCAAAAATGGATAGATGTTTAAAAAATCAATGAGCCCTGGCAATTTTCCTGCCGATCAGTGACATTGTCTTTTGCTGCTCTGAATCTTAGGAGCCTTTATATCATTCCCTGACACGTGTCGCCCGTCAAAGCTTCATAATCTGATACATCAAGGCACCAAATGGTTCCTGGCACTTTATGTACAGTTCATATTACTTGTGTTTCCAGAGCAGCCCACCACTGGCAAGGCAACCTAGCAGTATAGGACAAAATGGAGTTGACTGCAGGCTCACACTGAATTTGCATAAATTTGCACAGCCCTTCAGAAGCTCTTATAATCTTGAACTACAGTTCAGAACTGGCAGATGCTTTAATCTTAAACACCAGCAAAGAGCTGGGGAAGAAGAGTGGTCAAATAGCAGCTAGAAAGTGGAGGTAGAAAGGGAGGGTTCTATATAAGAAACTTTTCCTATGACACTTTCCTGTATCTTTGTCATTGTTTCTCATTACCCATCAGAAATCATGTAACTTTCAGGCTCCAATCTGGGCTTTAAAGTCATCCCATCCTTTGTGGTCTATGCTCTCTGAAAAAGGGAAAGGAGCTGTGATGAGCACATTTAACTCTGGAATAGCAGCTTGTGCCTTCAGATACAGCAGCCTAAATTACAAGTACTTATAGTTTCCATATAGAAAATTTATAATCCTGTATTCTGATATTAGCCTGTCTAAAAGGGAAGATTAGCAAGTGTACTGAGCCCAGACCTTACCCTTGTTTCTTGAAATGAAGGCACATAAACCAAAATGTTTCAGAGTGGGGGAAAAAATAAGTCAAGTTAACCACCTTTGGAAATCTGCATACCATCTGCAGTTTTATTGAGCACTAATGGGGAATAATTATACTGCTCAGGCAGCCCAGTAGCTGTGTACATCTATGGAAGTCAGGCTAGCTCTCCTGCTCTTCAGAGCCTCTGTGGTCTGGCAGAGGTGTGAATAAAAAGCTTAGCCCTGCAATGACTCATTAGAGGAGCCTTGAAAATCTGGGTTACTCTTTGGATTTAAGGATAATAATGAGTAACTCTGCAGGCTGTGTGGAGAAAGGTACCCCAAATTAACTTACTCCCCGCAAGGGAATGAATAGGAGCAAACTGTTTTGGGGACAGAAAGTTGGGGATGAGAGAGCATATGTGTAACTATTTTGAATGTACTCCAGCCAGACTCTGACAAAACTTCTCTAAGACAGTTTCTCTGGAGGAGCTCTCACCAGCTGGTCCCTGGCAAGATATTTAACACTGTCAAGGAGCTCCAGTTAATCCTGGCTGACAGTTTTGGAGGCTGGTACTATTCTGTGTACCTTAAATGGAATATCAATTTAGCCTGGGCTCCTGCTGCTTGTGAGTGTGGGAATAGGAGGGAGAGATGCAAGAATGCTGATCTGAAAGTTGCTGTCAGAAGAGTCAGGTCAACAGGCCCGGTGGGAGGGGACCTTCATTATTTTTCTTATCTGATTTCATTCGAGTCTATCCTCCTCTTTGTCCAGAAGCATGGGTCCAAGGCATCTATTAATAAAAGTCTTCCCTTCCATCATAATCCTCCTCCACAGGCATGCCAAACAAACAACCCAGAAAATAGGCAGAGGGGTGAGGGAAGGCAATAGGGCACTATTACTTCATCTCTACTTCCTTGTAACCTTGGCCAAATACTTTTCTCCCTCTGGATTTCAGTTGTCTCCCCTACAAAATCAGAGTTAGATTAGAGGACCCCCACTCAATTGGTAAGCATTTATTAAGCATTTAGTACATGGAAGGCACTGTGCTAAATGCTAGAGATACAAATAAAGACAAAAAAAAATAGTTCCTCCCCTCAAAGAGCATCTCAGCAGGGAATACAATAGGTAAATAAATAGGTGCAAACAAGTTATCTACAGAGTATAAGGAAGATAATCTTAATGAGCAAGGCATTTGGGGGATCAGGAAAGACCTCTTGTAGAAGGTACAGTTTGAGCTAAGACTTAGAAGTGAAAAGGGAGCTCATTCCAAGCATGGTTATTCTAATTATAAATCTATGATCCTTTAATCCATCCTCAAAAACAGGACCTCAACCTAGTGTTCATCAACATTCTAAGAGGTACGTATATGTGGGTGTGGGTGAGTATATATGTTTGTGTGTATATGTATATGTGTGTATATATGTATACGTGTGTATGTATACACATACACACATATGTATGTTTATTTCATCAGGTCCATGAACTTGAACTAGAAAAAAAATACATCTTTATATTAATATAATTGGTTTTCTTGGTAATATTATATGTTGTATTTTATGTACTTAAAAACACTATTCTTAGAAAGGATCAATAGACTTCACTAGACATGACCAAAGATACACCAAAAAATTAAGAATTTCTATTCTAAAGCTGTAACAACTTTTGGATTCTATTCAGTTCTCCTAACATTCTATTCATGCTTCAGGGTCTAAATGTTCTAGCTCACCATGAAGTATTCCACAATGACACTACCCACAAACAAAATTCTCCTTCTTTAAATTCCCATTCCATTTATGTTCAGTGTCCCTTATTTTGAGATTTCATTACCATACAAAATTTATCCCATTTACTATTGCAGGAACTGACATTATTATTTAATATTTAAATTCTGTTGCAAATCTTAATTTTCTAAAGGACCAGCTTCCAAGGACAGGTAGAATAAGCTAGGAATTTGAGGGATATGCCATAAAGGACAACTTGAAGAAGTAGATGTGGAGTTAGTTCTCTAAGTAGAGATCGTTTACTGAATTCAGAACCTATTCATCAACTCAGCTTTGCCAGTGATATGAATATTTTGATGTTATGTCATGTTGTAGCTACAAAGCACATAAGAGGAGATCATGTTCCCTGCTGGTCTTGCTTTGGTAATAGGTATCATTTGTAAGTCTGATTTTCTCATGATCATTATTTGCAAGTATCACTCACAGAATAATCTTATCTTGCTTCAAAGGTTGAATTTTCTGTTGTACTCTTTACTCTTTCCATAATTCCCAAACTAATGGATTCTAATGACCAGGATCTAGCCATGAATTTTTCCCACTAGGGTCAGATACTAAAACAAGAGGTGAAGACATTAAGTTTCAGTGAAAGGAGTATTTCCTTAACAGATTAATACAGTCAATCGACTGTATTAATCTGACAATCGACAGGACAAGATTCTGTGATGTCAAATCTAGTTTCATAATAATACAAAGATAATACAATTCTCAATATGGTAAGTATCAATAGCATAACAAAGCTTTTGGGGGTCCTCAATGATTTTTTTAAAGTGTGAAGGCCTCCTAAGACAAAAAAGTTTGAGAACTACTGGATTAATGACTTTTCTCCAGGAGCACTGCTCAGGTGAGAGGGGTTACAGTAATAAAAGATTTCCAAGGAAGTGATGACTGAAAGGTCAGTGAACAACAGCCTTAAACCCAAGGAAGAAAATCTCTGGAGACCAAAGTTGTTAAAAGCAGGAGCATGCAGGTCTCTGGCCATGGTGCTGACTCTACAAACCCTCCAATGCAAATGTAAATGAACTAGGCATAGATCTTCAATCATCCCGTACCAACCAATCCCCTTTTTAATGAAGATTTTTATAGAGTCAGCCATTCCAACACCTTATATCTGCTAGACTGAATATTTGCTGCACATAAAACTGTGGTCTGATTACTCTTTCCATTAAACACACTTCAAACAAAATTTTCCAGAGAAATCCCTGATCTCTGTTTCATAGGGTAACCAGCAGCACAAAATTGTGTTATTGTTAGTTAGATGAAGAGTCAGATCTTTAGTAGAATTGGTACCATCAAGATGCCTAGCCTTAGTTAAATTTGGTTTGGTAAGTAATGCTGCTAGTTTTCACAGTTCTTCTAGAACCTGATTTCTGATCTTATTTGTACATGCAGATCTCTTGGTTTCCTAAAATATTTAGCATCTCCCACTATTCTGTGTCACAACAATTCTTCCTATTATTTTGAAGGCATTTTCAATAACCACAAAAAAGCAGTCATTTCTCTTGCCCTTACTGACTGCTGCCTCTGGGTCTTACAAAAATCCAATCCTAAGACTTGGTTCTCAAGGTATTTATCTGTCCTGTGTAACACCTAATGTTCTCCTGACATTTTAATTCCTCTACTGGTGGCTAAGGTTGGAGTTTTGGAATGTTCCATTCAAGGGACTAAGGAAAGATTGGCCTGAAACTAGCTCATCCTAGACTACTAGATATCTCAGATTCAATTAGTCTAGGACCAAATCCAAATTCCTTCCAATCAGCAGTACACATTACACAACTGGGTACCTTAAAGGAAGCCTGCTATTCTAGTTGCACAGAGGTCAAAACACATATATCCTGGACCACTGATAAAAACTCTGTTCAGAAACAGTCGATGAACTAAAACACAATGGATTTAAGAGCTAACCCCTAGGCATGCCAGAGGAAGGGTTTCATCCAGGGAAAGGCCATGTCCTTCAAAGATATACTCTTAATTGACCCTCTCAGAGACAACTGAGAAGTTAGAGATTGGACAACTATGTAAATGGTAACCAGCAAGATCTAGGGCTCTCTTAATAGTTCTTAAAGGTGAGATCAACTTCTGATGCCAGGAGATACAGCAGTACCTCAGGTGAGGAGAATTAAGGAAGACATAGGCCTGGATCCCTGTTCATTTCCAGTAAAATGTAAAATGTAAAAGTTCCAGTAGAGGCTGGTGTTAGATTTTAAGTCTTCCCTGCTTCCATTGAAACCTGGTTTCAAATCCTGATTCTAAAGCAAATTACTTGTGTGACCTTGAGCAAGTCACTTAAACTCTCTGGGCCTCAGCTTCCATCATGCAAAATGAGAGATTTGAATTGATGACCACTAACTTGATGCCTTTCCAATTCTAAAGTTATGATCTTATAACTAGAATTATTTTTACTTTTGTTTGTATCTCCAGTACCTAACCTCGTGCCTGGCAGATAGCAGATGCTTAATCAATGCTGATTGATTGAGAGAGTAGATTATTTATGAGATTCCTTCCAGCTCTATATCTATAATCATGTGGCCAATAGCATTATGGCTATGAATGATTGAACACCACAGTCTTGAAAGAATTAAAAATATAAGTAATCCAAAGGGCACATGAAAGATGTATGGATGAAATAATTAAACTGCAGTTTTATCAACAGTGACTTGAATGAAGCAGCAGTATTAAAAGATATGATGAAAGACATATATAACCAGAAAATTAGATAAGCCATTGATGTTGCAAAAATAAGAAAATAGATGGAGTGTCCAAGTGCCATATCAGTATTCCTGAGATATGAAATGAATAAGAGTAAGATTTTTGGCACAATAGTAGATCCTTTAAGGAAGATGCATGGGAAGTCATGAGCAAGAGTCAAACAAATTGAGAAACCCTGAAAGGATTGTGGTATATATCAGTGGAATGAAAACCCATAGCAATGACGTCACATATCCACCAAAATAATGTTATAGCCCTTCCTTTTTTTCTCTATTTTAAATTCCTGTAGGTTTCCCAATACTTGCTATCAATGAAGCACCTTAGAAAATTGAAATTAAAGAGAGTTGAATCATAGGAATATGCTAGCTATAATCTTATGGCTGATGAGAGCCAATTGTTAAAATTTCAGTGTGAGCATTTATATATCAGAAATTGGCAAAGCTACAAATCAGGGTTTGATTTATCATTTTGTTAACTGTCCAGAACTTAATAAAATGATAATAATTCAGGTTAAACTTAAAATGAGTGCATAAATTTTCCTCCAGAGAGCCCATTCTTAAACATTTACCAGCACACCTTTGATCGTCTGCATCTTCCAGCCATGGCAGGGCAAAGGAGAACCATCCTCTTTCACAAGAGAAAGCCAAGGTTAGAAAAAAATGACTAGAGAAAACGAACTACTGTGTCATCTGTTTGATCTCCCCGGTAAAACCATACTCCTAAACTACAAGTACTGTGCCCTCTACTTCCTGCTTCTTTGGGTTCTATTTCAGAGTTTCTATCATAGTCCTGAACATAAAACAGTTGTTCTATAGGAAACTCAGGCCTGATTAGCTTTGTGGCTAAGCACATTGAAGGCAAAACTCTTCCAGAGAGATGTCTAATCTTTGCTTCCTAAGGTGACTGGCAGCATTAAATTATCCAGACCTCCACAGTGGGTAGTATGCCTGGTCTGGAGTCGGGAAGACCTGAGTTCAATCCAGTCTCAGACACTTACTAGCTGTGTGACTCTGGGCAAATTACTTAACCCAGTTTGCCTCAGTTTCTTCATTTGTAAAATGAGCTGGAGAAGGGAATGGCAAACCACTCCAGTATGTGGTGTGAAAATCCCAAATGTGGTCACAGAGTCAGACACAACCAGAAAAGAAAAAGACAACTGAACAATCACAGATATACCCTCTCTGCCTCCACCCTTATTTCAGAGGTCTAAATATTTGTATGATAAGTTAGTTTCTGTCATGTGCCAAATCAACCTCATTTGGGACAAAAGAGAAAAACAGAGTCCATGAAACTGTTAGCATGATAACATTGCCTTTCTGATTCAAAACATTTAACACTGTCGGTTGAATCTCTTCTATGTGCAAATAGCCCCTTCACCCATGGAGCTTACAATGTAGTAAGGAAATATGATATATTCACAAATGAGTCCAGCGTGAATGGGACAGAGAGGTCATGAAGAGAGGGATATGAATAAGTTTCTGAAATACATGTGTGCATACAGATATGAAAGGGAAGTTGTCATAATTAATACAGCATCAGTCCTGGAGAAAGCAAACCTGGGTACTGTGTCCCACTGAACTAATCAATGAGTGACAAGAACTGTACTAGGTGACAGAGACACAATGAAGAAAATGAAACCCTCTCTGCTCTCAAGGAACTTACATTCAATAGGGGGAGATAATATGTGCATATATTGTTTATACAGAATAAATATATACATTTAAACCCTGCAGCCTAAGAGACTCAAAAATCCTCATCCACTAAGGGGACTCAGCTCTGAATTCATAAAGAAATCAATCATGGGGAAATCTGGCTCCAAAGAGAGGAGTCAGGTCCATCTTATGCTCTCTAGATAAGATTCTCACCTGAGAACCTGGGAGTGGGAATCTTAGAGTTAAAGTCTGGCTCATGTTAATCTCTCCAGAAGATTGAGGGTCCTTTCTAGCAAGGTAATTAATGTACAAAGTAAATCAGGTGTAGACAGCTGTTTATTTACTTTACCACAAAAGAAATACTTAAAACACAAATTACTAATAAATATACTTTGACAATTACTTAAAACATAATATAGTAAACCCACCATACATTATACTCTCCCAAGACATTGGCACTTAATCCATTAAAACATGAAACACTTAGTGGAACTGCTGAACAGGCATTTCACTTTCATCTACACTATCCAAACAACTCACTCAAGATTCCTGTCGTCTAGCAAGCTAGGGTATGAATTGGGCTCAAACTTCTAATGGTAGTTAACTCCTGTGATCAATTGTTTCAAAGGTCAGCTCCTGCTGAGCTGTCAGAACCTAGACCCAAGAGCTTATGACCTCTTAAACTCATGCATTTGCTGCCAAGACTAAGAATATCTATCTCAGGACTGTGTTTGGTCACATGTCCTTAGGGAAAGAAATACAAAGTAAAATAGGAAACAAGAGAAGAGATCCAGTCTTGGGCACATCAAGGCCAATAAGTATGCTTGTTCACATGTGTGTATATCCACCTTTGATGCTATCCTGCTAAAAGTATAAGGAAGAAATCAAAGAGTCTTGACAAACTGAACACATGGGGAAACAGAAAGCAATAGTATTTATCCTTTAAAAGTCTACCAAATGGACAACTCTTTCTGTATCTAATCATTTCAATTCACACATCTGCGCACAAGTATCATAGATACCAAGATGACCACCCCCCCCCAGCTCATTGCCACACATGCTCCATGGGATGTGCTTTGATCCAAACCCTGCCACCAATAGAATAGATGAAAGGAATGTAGGACGCTGTGTGGGGGAGGATGAGGAAATACTTCACTGGAGAAGAGGGGAGGGCTTGAATTGAGTTTTAAAGGAAGTAAAGTATCTGATATGGTGGAGATTTATCATCTGGAGCTCTACTGCTGAAGAAATCATAGGTGTGGACTAACTATACACCATAAATGTATTCATGCATATATACGCACATAAGAACCATCATAGAATGGTGCATAAAGAACTGACCTCAAATTCAGAAGACCTAGATTTAAGTCCCACCTCTGACACATAGTGACCACGTGACTATGGGAAAGTCACCATCTCAGTACCACAGACAAGGCTGAGAAGCAAATCAGTAGCTGATCTACATCAATAGACAGAATTTCTTTGCAGAGAGTTCCTCACACCAATGAAATTAGAGGTCCAGACCCAACATGTTACATCTATATATACAAACACATACAAGTGTATGTATATGTATATACACACACACACACACACACACACACACACACACATATATATATATATATATATATATATGTTCTTAATTCATGGTTAATTACCTTAATGCACTCTTATCTTCCACCCAAACCAAACTGTTATAGTTGTTTCCTATATCTGACATTCCCTTCTTCTACTACTTTGCATTCTACACAGTCTGCCCCCATGCCTGGAATTCACTGCTTTCTCACCTCTAACTGTGAGGATTCTTCAGTTTTCTTTAAGACTCAGCTCAGGGACCATCCTCTAGGAAACTTTATCTAACTCCCTAAATTGTTAATGTTCTCTTTGTCTTTAAACATAGAAGGCAAATAGAAGGTAAACTCATGGAAAGGCACTAACATTGAGTGTGACTGGGAAAGCTCTCCTGCACGGTGAGAATTAGCTGAGATTTAAAGGAAGTCAAGAGATGGAGGCAATAAAGGAGAGCATTCCAGGAATAGGGGACAGTCAATGAAAATGCATAAAATTTAGAGATGGAGAGTTGTGTGTGGGGAGCAGCACAAGCCAATCAGAGAATTATACACATGTATACATCTATCATCTATCTATCTATCTATCTATCTATCTGTATGTATATATGTGATATATATGTGTGTGTATGTATGAATATATAAAATCCTGGAAGTAATAGGGAGCCAGTGGAGTTTGTTGAGTAAGGAAGGGGAGCGGGGCAGAGGTGACACAGGAAGACCTGTGCTTCAGAGCCAAAGCTCACTTTGGCAACTGAGCAGAAAGTTTGGCTCTCTGAAAGAGTTGAAAGAAAGTTGGAAGAAAGAGTTGAGGCAGAAGGTTAGTGCAAGAGTCCAGGAATGAATGAGGTGATGAAAGTCTTACTCCAGGATAGTGGCACTGTCAAAAGAGAGAAGGGAAGATGCCACAAAGGTAGAATCAATAGAACTTGGCAACAGATTGGATATGGGGGGAGGGGAGAGTGTGGGCAGAGAGTGAGCAGTTGTTCATGATTCCTAGACTGATGATAACAGAAGAGTCAGGAGTAGGGGAAAATTCAAGAAGAAAGATAATGAGTTTGGTTCTGGACATGTAGGACATGCTAAATTTAAGAGGTATACAGGATACTCAGTTCAAGATTTGAGACTAGAGGTCAAGAGAGAGGTTTGTTGTTTTTCAGTTGTGTCCAGCTGTGGACCATACAGCTCAATGGGGTTTTCTTGGCAAAGATACTGGAGTGGTTTGCCATTTCCTTCTCTAGTAACTTGTTAAGTGATTTGTCCAGTGTCATACAGTTAGTAAATTCTAGAGGCCATATTTGGACTGGTGTACTATCCACTGAGCCAACTAGCTGAGAGAGATTAGGGCTGGATAAATAGATCTGAAAATCATCTGCATAGATCAGACCTGTACAACATATGGCCTGCCAAAGGATTTCAGGTGGTCCGGGAAAAATGTAGAGGATATAAAACAGGTCTTTACAACATACTGCCTGCAAGCCACTTTGGCGGGCTACGAGGCGCCCACGAACCATATGTTGGGCAGGTCCAGCATCAATCATAAATGAATCTGTGGGAGCTGAAATCACCAAATGAGATATTTTAGAGGGTCCATGATAGAACCTTCAGGAACACTCACCATTAGCAGGTTCAACCTTCATGAAGATACAGCAAAGGAGCAGTTAATCAAAGACAATCATTCAACAAATATTTCAACCATTAAATAACTGAATAATTATTTATCGAGAAGCTTGTATAACAGTGAAAACAACAATAATCCCTATACCTACTGCTTAAAGTGATTCATGTCTATTATTTCATTTGATCCCACACTTCTCTAAAGTAGGTGCTCTAGGTATTATCCCCATTTTACAGATGAGAAAATGAAAGCTCAGAGAGATTAACTAGTCTTCTCTTTCTCACATAGCCAGTGTCAGAGATGGAATTTAAATCTAGCTCTCTCCTGAGTTCAAGTCCAGTACAAACTACTATGAGAGATATAAAGATATATAAGGCATGGCCTCTGCCTCAAGTATCTTAATACAGATAAAGAAAGAGGACGTAAATGTAAGCAGATGAATTATAATAGAAGTTAAAAATAAAGAAATAAAAGATAACCTAAAACAACCTGTAATTAGATTGCAAGATGACTTTATCAACAATAAGTGGTGTAAGTCTGGGGAAGGAGAAATCAGGTTGGACTCACTCCATCAATTAGGCAGGATTTCAGTTGGGTCTTGAAGACAGCATGAAAGGGAAATGAAAACATAACAAGCAATTATTAAGCACATAGCATGTTCCAGACACTGTTCTAAGCACTGGGGATACAAAAAAGTCACAACTTTAAGGACATTCCCTGTTCTCAAAAGTTTACATAACAATGGGGGAGGCATCATTTAAATAGATACATGTAAAACACATGCAGAATAATAATAGTTATAATATTAGAATCCATTTGCGTATTGCTTTAAGGTACTTTACAAACGTTTTATTTTATCCTCACAAAAACTCAAAGGTAGATTTATTATTACCCCTATTTTATGGATCAGGAAATTGAGTCTGAATCAAGTTAACTGTCTGGCCTAGGGTCACATAGCTAGTAAGTGTCTGAAGCCAGACAGAACTTAAGTCTTCCTTACTCCAGGTCCAACACTCTATCTGTCCTGTCACCTAACTGCCTCAAGAGTAAAAAAGAAGGCAAGCTTAAAAATAAAAACCCAAGAAACCTACAAACAGGGAACTATGTCAAACAATTACAAACACAGAGGGTCAAAGAAGTGCTTTAAAATCACATGAAAGGTTTCAATAATGCTGTGGAACTGTGCATGGTTGAAAAACCTCAGTGGTAGGCAAATCTGCCTTGGAAAGGAACAGATGTCCTGTTGCCCAAGAAACAGAATGTCCTCCCCATAGGAATTTTCTCTCTCCTCCCATGGAGTAAAGACTCTCTTGATGGCCCTGCCATCATGGTGACAAATCATAAAGCTGGAGATCTTCTCCAGGGAAGAAATTGTAAGGACCACTCATCTTTTTTCATCCATACCCACAAGCAAAGAAAGCCTCAGTATTAGAAGCAGAATCTTAAAACAAATCCATCTGAAATTTTTTCAGTGCAAATCCTAGGAAAACTGTGATATCATAAGATCACAGATTTAGAACGAGAAGGGTCCTTAGAGTCAATCATATTCAAACCCCTCATTTGACAAATATGGAAACTGAGGCTGACACTAAGTAACCCAAATAGGTTACATCTGATGATTGTCTTAGAATGTTTCCTGACTCCAAGTCCAAAACTCTATCCCATGCAGTCACTACCACTTCCTTCCTTTCTTCCTTTCTTCTTTCTTTTCTTCCTCTTTTTAAAAAAATCCCCCTACCCCATTAGTGTTCCTTGCTCCTGCTTCCCATGTGGTGCCCAGCACCTTCTTGCTGTCCCTTCTTTCCTGTTACAAAGAAAAGCAAAATGAGGAACTTATTCATTCCAAGGTTGCAGATTTAATATGTGATATTTCCTAGTGAGATTTGCATTTAACAGGTAATAGAAGGGAAAGAGTTATACTTAAATTAAGAGATGAATTGAGGGCAACAATCTCCATCTAATCTAAGGCATAATACTATTTTCTACATTTAACAGATGCTTTTAAAGCAGTTTTTGAATGAATATTTAATTTAAGGTATTCTTAGGGAAGATATTTAGGGATAAGGTGCTCTTTTGTTGTCATACTCAATCACTTATTAACACTAATGATGTGCTAGACACAATCATATATATATGCATATATATACATATACCCACAGAGTATAAATAGAAAATAATAAGAGGAATTTGGAAAGTCTTTGTGTAGAAGATAAGATAGCTGAGCCTTAAAGGAAGCCAAGGAAATTAGTGGGAGAGTTGAGGAGGGAGGGAATTCCAGGAATGGGGGACAGTCAGAGAAAATGCCAAGAGGAAAGAGATGGCATGTCTTGTTCCAGCAATAGTCAGAAGGTCACTGTTACTAGATTGAAGGGTAAGTAGCAGTGAATAAGATGAAATAAGACTAGAAAAGTAAGAAGGGGCTAGGTTATAAAGGGCTTTGAATGCAAAGCAGAGCATTTTATAAGGAGATGCTGGAGCTTATTAAGTGGGGGAATAACATGGTTGCACTTGTGCTTTGGGAAAATCACGTAAGTGGTTACATGGAGGATGAATTTGAATAGGGGAGAAACTTAAAGCAGACAGACCAACCAGCAAGGTATTGCAAGAGTACAGGTGTGAGGAGGTGAAAAGGGTCTGTACTAGAGCGACAGAAGAAGGAAGGAAGTATATTAGAGAAATGCTGCAGAGGTGAAATCAACAGGCAATCAATTGGATATGGGGATTGAAAGATAGTAAAGAGTCCAGAAGGACTCCCAAATTGGGAGACTAAGGTACTGGGAGAATGATATTTCCCTTTATAGAAACAGAAAAGTAGGAGGGAGGAGGCTTCAGAGGGAAAGAATGAGTTCCATTTTGGACATGTTAATTTTAAGATGCCTACTAGATATCCAGTTTGAGCTGTCTGAAGGGTAGTAGGAGATACCAGATAGAAGTTAGGGCAAGATAGGTAGAGTTGATAATAGTTAGAATAGAGATGGTAATTAAATCCATGGGAGTTGAGGAGATCAAGTGTAACAGTTCAGATAGAGAGAAGAGAAGGCCCAGGACTGGTCACTGAAGGACACCTACATTAAGAAGGCATGATCTGAAAGAGGATCCAGAAGAAATTATTGAGGAGCAATCAGATAGATAGGAGGTGAATGCAGAGAGAGTGGGGTCCCGAAAACTTTGAGAAAGAGGGTATCAGGAGAATAGTGGGATCAACCATGTCAAAGGTCAAAGAAAGGTTGAGGAGAATGAGGACTGAGAAAAGGTCATTGGAGTTGGGTTTCTGTAGAGTAAGATCACTGTAGAGGGGATTGTTTTTCAGGAATGGCTTCTAATAAATGACTTCAGACTCTGGTACACTTTGATTTCACCCACTATACCAGTCCACCCTCTAATTATGGAGATCACAACTAATGTTCAGCCGGCTAAAAAACATAGATTAAAAACAAATTACTGGATTGTGGCTATGTAGATAATTCTATTTACCAAGCTACTTCCTTTATTTCTTGTACACTATTTTGAAAACCAAGAGAGCTTGCATGGGAACAGACGGAAAGAATATTCAGTATTTTACTGAACTGTCTCCCCAAAAGATTTCTTTACATTCTAAACTAAAGCCGCAAATCAAATGAAGTATTGATTCAGTTCAGGTTTAGTGTGAAAAATATTTTGATATTCCAACTTTGTTCCAGTTCAATTGTTTCAGAAAATGAATAGATCTGCTTCTCATTTAAACCGGCTCACCAGGTTTGGGATTTGCATCACTCTCTGAATATGTATTTTTTTTCAATCTCTGGTTCAGTTAGTTAATGGGTCAATTAAAAAAAAAACTTTAATCTGGAGTTTAGTTTCATTCAAGGGGCAACATATTAGTGTAGTTCATTCTAGGTTTTTGTTTGGGATTATGGCCTTGGACAAGTCATTGAACCTCTACATGGTCTAGGTCAATCTTAAAAATTATAAATTGTAGAGAAATTTGCCTATTCCAGTAGTTCTCTATATAAATAAAGTCACAAGGCCAGTCCCTATGCCTTTCCCTATATCTTGCCTTGTCTTCCCCCATGAAGACTACAAGCTTCCTCCATGGTAACAGACAGTATCTTATACTTTCTGGTATTGCCAATCCCTTTTAATATTAGTGCCTTCTCTCTAAGATTATCTCCAATTTATCTAGTACACTCTGTTTGTACAATTGTTTACGTATTGTTACGTATTGTTTCGCCATTTGAATGTGAACTCCTTGAGATCAGAGACTATTTTTGCCTTTCTTTGTACCTCCAGTACTTAGTATATTGCCTTGCACATAACAGGCAAAAATGCCTGTTGACTTGGGAACTTGGTAGATGACATACTCATCTCCTCTAGTTTGAACTAATATAATAAATTCACAGAACCATAAATTGAGAGCTAGAGGGATCCTTTTAAGAAATGAGGGATGTGAGACTCGAAGAGATGAAATGACAGATAGTAGCAGATCTGGGACCATGGTTCTCTGACCCCAAATTCAGCATTTTTTTTCACTATTTTACACAGTACTGCTTGCCTTGACAAATAAACTGAAGGCAGAGGAGGAGATGAGCCAAGATAAAATGCTCCATACTCCCCAAAAAAGGCCTCAGGCTCCCTGTACCCTGAGCATCAGACCAAATCTCACAGAAGAGAAACATTACATGTCACTATACCCCAAGCATATATCTGTCTAACTGGTCTTGCTTTCAATATCTCTCCCTCTCTCATTCATCCTCTTTACCATTGCCCAAGAAATAATCCTAATATACAATTCTAATCATATCATCTACTCTTCTATTCAAGAACCTTCAATATAGCTCTCTATTGACTAATAAAATACAAATCCATAGTCTTGGCATTCAAGGTACTCAACAATTTGATTCTGACCTACCTTCCAACCTAATCTCATTCTTTGTATTCTGTAATTTTCATTCCATGTTCTTGCCTACCTGTCTCCATACCTTTACTTACGTTATCATCCACACCTGTGATCCCCATCTGTCTGCTGAAGTCCCTCTCTTCTCAAGATACAATCTAGCTTTCTCCATGGAGATGTCCCTCATATTTCCAGCCAAAAAGTGATAAATCCTCCTCAAATTTCTCACAGCCTTTTTCCTGGCTCTCTCTTTCACTTATCTCACCCTGTTGTATCACGGTGATGTGCATACATTTTGTTCTTCCTTTTAGAATGTAAGTTCTTTGGGAGCAGTATCTTTTGCACATACCTAGGTACTCAATAGTAATTGAATTTTAGTTGAATTTAATTGGCTATATTGAACTATAGCCTTATGCCTTATACATAATGAAAGTGGATGATTACCTAGACTAGTGGTATCTTATAAATTCCAAAAGGACCCTTTTGACCCCTATTCACATTTTCCTGCCCAATTTTTGACAGGTACTATATAACCTCTCCCACTACCACATATCCATCTCTTGGTCTTCAGAAACCTTCTAAAACCAGGAAGTACAAAAAATGTTCTTGGACAATTTAGGGTGGCATCCTGGAGCTTAGAATACCCGATTAATAACCATTTCTTCATAAATAGTAGTACCTTGAGTTTTGGGCAAAATTATCTCATACAGACCAAAAAGTAAGGATAAGAACAGTCCTATAGGCCCTGGAGATGCCAAAACAGACCAGGCCCAGAAAGGTAAAGGTGGTCAATGTGCCAAAATAATTGGGAGTATTTTGGGCAGTTATGTTCTTCTTGTGGAGAGTTTGAAACATCATTTCTATTGTTTTACAAAAATGTAGAACTTGTTTTACCAGAATTCCTGAAATATATGTAGTCATTTTTTCCCCCTGTGCTAAGACTTCATCCTGTCTCAAATAGTAGGCTCTGTAGGAAAAAATTAACCTGGGATCCTAGAAATTTTGTTTGTTTTTCAACTTCTTAAGTATATTTCAATATAATTGGCTTCCTTTGTAATTCTGTGTATTTTATTTTATATGTTTATAAACATTAATCTGAGAAAGGGTCCACAGGCTTCCCCAGATTACAAACGGGGTCCACCACATGAAAAGAAAGTTAAAAACATTGTTGTAGGGAAAAATAATGCACTTATGCTAAAACCTAAGCCAGAAGCCTGGGAAATCAGGAAAAATCTATAGCCAGTTTTTGAAATTTTTTCCAAGTGAAATGGGTTTGGATGGAACAGAAGCCAAATTTTTTCACAATATTAAGAAATGTACTTTATTTCTGATTCTCCCCCTCAAGATCCCTGAAGGGTAACCCTGCAATCAGCAGAAACAAAGGAAGGAGTCTAAAAGCTGATTAGGATGCCTCCTACCTCTTTTCCTCAGTACCCCACCTTATACAAACTCCCCCAAGCACTTAGAGGAGAACACTTCAGACACCAAGATAAGAAGACTGAACAGGATGATTTAAAGCGGATGAATTTCCTTGGGTTTTTGTCAGCTCAAGTGGAGGCCTTTGCATCCCAAGTGAGGCAGCCTTCAGGGAAAGCACAGGAGCTTTCTGGTTGAGTAAGGCAAAAGAGGAGGATTTGTGGGGAAGAAGAAAGGAGCCACCAGATTGGTAATCTGCATCAGGAAGGAGTGGTGAGACCAGAAGACTAACAGGCAGGGGCCTAAGGCTCAAACCACTCATCCTGGGTCCCACTATACCTAACAACAGAGTTGATTCACAGGCTCCAAGAAAATAGTGTAAGATTTAACCTATCAGCAAAAGAGAGGTCAATGTCCCTCAAATAAAAGTCACTGCCCAGCACCACACATTGTCAGACAACCTAAGAAGACTTGGACATGGCCTATGGAACCATCATTCAGAAAAGTCCTTTTATTTACTTATGTGGGAAGTTAAAAGAAAATATATAGGTAGAAAGCTGAGGGAGAGAGAGGATGCCTAAATACTCTCAAACCATATGGGTTCTTAACCTGGGAGAGGGCTCTATGTGAAGATTTCAGGGATTCTGTGAACTTGAAAGAGAATCCATCTTTATTTCAATACAAATCCTTTCTTTTGTAATAGTGTTTTATTTTATGATTTTAAGACCATTATTCTAGGAAGGGTCCAAAGGCTTCCCAGATTGCCAAAAGGGTCCATGACACAAAGGTTAAGAACCCTTACTTTAAACTTTTTTAAGGAGTATAATGTCTTTACCTGACTTTCATGGTTTTTCATGATCTGATCCAACCCTGTCTATCCACACTTATTGCCTACTACTCCCCATTCCCTCACACCCATCCACCTCATAGTCCTCCGGGCAGGCCATAGTCACTAAGTTTTGTGTCTATTGTTTCCAATATCTGCAGTGCCCTCAGATTCTCCTTTCAGTTATCTAAATTCTCTTTTAACACTGAGCTAATGAAGTCTTCTTCAACACATTTCATCTAACCTAGTTCTCTCCCTTTTTATTGACCAATTTATCTCGTGATAGCAATTAAATAGCTTAAAGAATAAAATGACTTGAAATCAGGGAGATTTTTGTTCAAATCCTGTTTCAAACATTTACTAGTTATGTAAACCTGGGAAGATCAGTCTCCCTATAAAACCTGTTGTGAGGATCAAATGAGGTAAAAAGATAAAGAGTTTTGCTATCTCTTTCTTATGTAAATATATATATATATATACATACACATTATTATATATACCATATACATATATATGTATATTATTGTTATTAATTGTTAGTCCTGAGTGAAACAAGATTGGCAAATGAAGGCCAGCTTCCTGAAGTTGGAGCTCATGACAATGCGATTGCCACTCACAGGAAAACTCCATGCCACCATCATCAGTGCCTATGCTCCCACCATTAGAACCCTGATCAGATCAAAGAAAAATTTTATGAGGACAGGCTTATAATTCTGGGTAACTTTAATGATAGAGTAGGCTTAGACTACCAGACTGATAATTTCATGAAAGATAAATTACTTCTCCTGGATCTATTTTCTAGGTCAGTTGTTTTCCCAGTGAGATATTTCAGACTGTCTTCTATTTTTTCATCTTTTTGTTTTGTTGTATAATTTCTTAGTTCCTCATAAAGTCATTAGCTTCCATCTACTCCATTCTAATTTTTAAAGAACTATTTTCTTCAGTGAGCTTTTGAACCTCCTTTTCCATTTGGTTAATTCTGCTTTTTAAAGTATTCTTTTCCTCATTGACTTTTTTGGACCTCTTTTCCCAATTGAGTTATCCTGTTTTTAAAGGTGTTATTTTCTTTAGCTGTTCAGCTGAAGTTCTGAAACCTTCAGCCATTGCCTCACTTTCCATGAGTTTCTTGCATTGCTCTCATTTCTCTTTCCATTTTTTCCTTCATCTCTCTTGCTTGATTTTCAAAATCCTTTTTGAACTCTTCCATGGCCTGGAACCATTGGATATTTATTTTGGAGGTTTTGGATGCAAAAACCTTGACTTTTGCGTGTTCCTTTGATGGTACGCATTGTTCTTCCTCATCTGAAAGGATGGAAGAAAATACCTATTCACCAAGAAAGTAGCCCTCTGTAGTCTTATTTTTTCCATTTTTTAGGCATTTTCCCAGCCAGTTACTTGAATTTTGAGTCCTTTGTCAAGAGGAGGGTATACTCTGGGGACCTGTAAGTTCTCAGTTCCTCCAAGGTGGGAGCCACCAAAACTTTTCTGCCCAGGATCTGCAAGGAGAATTACCTTTCCAGAGCATCCACTAGCTCCACAATATCAGCATTCTTCCTCACCCCAGGACCACTACTCAGGGCTGAGACCCAAATCAGCATCTCAATTCCCCCAGGGTCTTTAGGTGGAGGGCCCCAAAAATGGATGCTGCTGCTGCCACCCCCTAGGGGCCATGGCTAAGGGAGGACCCTACTCCCTTCTCACCTTGGTGAAAAAGCTTTCCCACTGACCTTTGAAGCTGTTTTTGGCATTTTGGGTTGAGGGATATGTAAACTACTGCTGCTGCTGGGGATTCTGGCCCTGAGGCCTGCTCCCATCCTGTTCCTGATGGTGCTGTATGAACAAGGCTGGGCTGGGCTCTATGGGCTGTTCTCCATGCCCTTCTTGTTGGCCTTCCAGGCTACTTTGGGCTGGAAATTTCTTTCACTCTGTCATTTTGTGGCTTATGCTGCCCTAGAATTTGTTACAAGGGATTCATTTTTCTTCTTTCCAGGAGAAGGGTAAGATGGGAGAGAGAGAAACTACATGATTGTTAATTGAAAATAATTGGGAAATATTTTTTTTTAAAATACTTCCCTAGCTATGCTTATGGACACATCAGGAAGTATGAAAGTAGACTCATTGGTTCTGAAGTTATTTTATCCTTGAGCTACTTACTCCTGATAATTTCTTCTTTAAACACAAAATTGCACCCCAAAAAGATTTTGCATCTAAATTGGACACCAAAGAGTCCATTTTGATGCTTCCTCTATGATATAAAAGTCCTATGCTTTTCAAAGTCTGTACCATTGAAATAGAAATTTCAGCAGGACTTTCCAAGGTGGAAAGGCCTCAAGAAATAGGCCTGACCACCTCTGTGTCATAGCAGTACAAGACTAGTTCTAAATACAGAAATGCCAATCATCAGAATGAGGACCACAAAATGATACGTTTTGTGGTAAGGAACCATAGCTACTCATGAAAACCATTTACTGAAGTGTAGAAGGGCTGCCATCTACATCAGTAGAAAGAGTTCATGTATCAATGAATCCATAGATCTTTTGGAGGACATCTAAGAAGCATTACAACTATTAGACTCAAAATAGTCTCTTGCTCATCTCCTGCACATCTCCTTGAAATCAAGTTTCTCAGATGTCCAAGAAAAAGAAAAATACAACTTGTGCAATGTTGGGCAAGTCACTTAACTCCCCTGGGCCTTGATAACCTCATTTGTAAAAGGGGTTTGGGGGTGAACAAAAAGACCTCTGAGGTTCTTTGATTCTATATAGAAGAAGTCGGTTGTTTGCTCTGGTGATCTATGAATTCATCTTTGTGTAGAATTGCTTATAACAATCATGAATGCTGCTGTAATTTCAGAAGGAGATGGTCCTGGAGCTTATTTCTCCTCCAGCCAACCTCTTCTTTCAGTCAAAGAAAGATTCCAGGTTTGAACTGAAATTTGAAGGATGTAACTTCTTCCAAGAGTCCTTTGAGACATTCTGTAGGTCCTAATCTAGATCACGACCTAAAATTCAGAATTAATGCCTAGTCAAAATGTTCTCAACCTTTTTTTGTTCCATGGTCCTCTTTGGCAATCTGGTAAAAATCTATGAAGCCCTAATCAGAATAATGTTTTTAAATAAAATGAATAGGATTGCCAAAAACACTCATTATACTGAAATTCAGTTATCTTTATCTATATATACATATATATGTAAATATGTACTGTATATAAAATATATACGGACCCCAGGTTAAAAATCCTTGTCACATACACCTACTTAGTCTCAAGCCTAGATGTACACTATAAGTTATCCCTACCCTAACCTACCATTTTGAAGTGATCAGCTTATTTCTTACTGAAGAGATGAAGCTAACAGGTCAAGAAATGCTTCTTTGAGGGAAGAGTGGAGCATTAAGCTTAAGAATATCCACATTTCACTTCAAGAAGTAGAAACTGTAGTCAAACTGTAAGTCCACCTGCTCCCCCATTGGGAACAGGGTTGTTGTGAGAACTAAGGACTATATAAATGCTTATTCCCATCCCTTTCCCCTTTTCTTCTTTTCCCTAAGGCATAGAGCTGTGGTCAAAGACTTTCATTGCAGGAGCAAAGCTATCATATTTTACTCAAGGGAGATGGTTTATATTAATGTACCATTACATATTAATGTAAGTGAAATTTTGGGTTTTTTCCCTGATCAGGAATCAGTAGTATCAAATTCAAATAGAAATAGGTCTTTGCATTTGGATGTTGACTTAGAACATTACAAATTAACATTATCTGCATTGTATTTTTTATTTTGTTAAACATTTTCCAATTACATTTTAATCTGGTTCTCAGTACTCATGAGTTTTGTGCCAAAAACAAGTCTGCTATCTTCAGAGAGACCTTTCTGATGAGTCTCTACAGATTTCTCTTCCTTTCCATCAATCCAAATACACATAATGCTTTGTTCAATCAGTAAATGCTTCCTGAGTTATTGGACTAGGTCAGTACTATAGAGGAAAACAGAAATGAATAAGACAGTCCCTACCCTCAGAAAGATTTACAGGCCAGCATTTACTGAGTCACTGATGTTGGGTAACATTGTAGTACAGTGGACAAGGTACTGGCTGTGAAGTCAGATGTCCTGGATTCAAATATCCCTTCAAATACGCTTGCTACCTATGTGACCTTGGGCAAATCATTTAACCTCCCTGGGCCTCAGTTTTCTCATCTGTAAATCAAGGGGGTTGCAATAAAGTATGCTGAGATTCCTTTCAGTTCTAGGACCCTCTGTCTCAACAAAATGATTTGCTGTGGGGAAGTGATGGGAGTGGGCAGTGTGTTGAGTACACCTCCTTGGAAGAACTGTCATATCCTGCATTCTCAAATCTAGAGAATGCTCTATATTTGAACAGGTCACACACATTGATTTATTTTCCTATCCCTCCCTCTATTGAGGGATGCTAGAGGGATGCTAGAGTCTTACAGGGCCTGCAATTTAAAACAAAAACAAAACAGGAAAGAATGGCTGCACAAGGCCTGGCCCTTAACAATATTTAATGACAGACGTTACCATTTGTATTCCCTATGGTCACAGGCAAGGATTATTACCATTTACAAACAAGTCGAAGGTGACTGGGGAATAGCCACTAAATCTGTGACAGGCAGGAAGGGTCATGGAATGCTTCTTGAACACTAGCTCTGAGCTCAGGACTGATTCCATGCAAACCCACACTGACTAGATGTCCAGTGTCTCCTAAGGGCTCATTAGTCATAAAGCCTAAGGAAGCCATCCACATTCCTCCTGCTACTTAGCATGCCCCCCTGCTTTGGGTGTCAATTGTATGTGTTTAAATAAAGCCAGCCTCCCTAGGCCCAGGTTCCTTGACAGTTTAATCCTGCAGAGAAATTGTTTGTGACAAGGTTAATGGAGAAAGACTTGGAAGCCCATGCTGAGATTTCACCATGGGTCCTATGGTCTTATCCAAACTTCAACATCCAAAACAGCAGAAGAGTTGGAAGAATTGGCCAGGAAACTTAAACTATCTTTGGCTCAAATGTTTTGGGTTGCTTTTTTTTCCCAACTTTGTTCCATTTCTATATCCCCTTTCAACCATTTCTGCTCATTACAATTTAGTAGCTCTCTTAGACCCCAAAATAGTTAACTTGATGATGATCATTAACAGAGGATAATTTTCCATGAGAGAGAATGCATTGAAGAACAATGAAACAATCCAAACTTATATTAATACCCCCATGAATCCATCCCTACTACTACCCAGATCATTTAAATTGATGCACTCCATATTCTTAAAGCCAATATATATGTGAATAACTCCAAATATTTGCCAGTGATTGTCAAGAGAATCTCATTTTTAAAATGTATTTCAGTGGCATCTGTGCAGTATGTTTTTTCTTTCCTATTTCACAATATTTTCAATTCCCCTTCCCACAAGCCAAGAAAACAGAACTCTATCCATCAAGATCCCAGATGATGGCACTTGCTCTCTTGCCCTTTTCGCTTCATTCTTTTTATTGATTTATTAAAGCGACAGAGGTATAGATTATTTATCAAGACTTTTGGTTCCAAGCGAACATTAAGTAAATTTAGATAGTCCCGAAAGGTGGAGGTCTATTAAATCACTCAAGGTCACACAAGTAGAAAGTGACAAAGCTTGTATTTGACCTCAGGTACTCTGACTTCAAATCCAACATTTCTTCCCCTATACCACTTGTATCCCATCTCACTAAATACTAGTAGGGAAAGAAAATCTAGGAGATATGGCCATTTACCTACTATATCGCTATTATCAAACAACCACAGAGTTATGACTCCTTCATAACTTTCATTTTACCTCCCTTCCATTCATGTTCCTACATGCCACTACCCAGTGATAGGCAAAACAACTGAGGATGCCAACAGTGAGGAGGCCATACGTTGTCTGAAACCAGTTCACCTTTGGCCAAAGTTAAAACTTTTCCTTCCTGGGCCTAAAAATACTTTAAAATAATCCAAAACCTGTTTTCCCTTGCACAAGGTGAATTCCACAAACATAGAAGTCTTCCCTAGCTTCAAATATTTGTGCTATGTATTAAACAAAACTCAACTTAACTTCAGCACTGATAAGCAATTGCTCTCAGATGTCAGCAGTAAAAATTCATCTTGACATAGATGGCACAATAAAGATGGTAAAATTGCATCCCACTACTATCATCAGATATTGGCCTTTGAAAAATGTTTCTTATAGCTACAGAATCAAAGTATTTTTTTAATCATACATTGAAGCACTCAGATTCATCATTATTTTCAGGGCCTGATCTGTGTCAGAGTAGAAGTATCAGGTTTCCCTGCTCTCTCCTTTCATCCACAATAGAATTCTTTTGTCCTATCCACTGCCACTACCACCATGGTGACAAACTTGCCATGGTAACTGCTGAAAGCACTATTATGAATACAGCTGCAAACCTCTGATCACTGGGAATAACATCAAATAAATACATGAGATAGCCCCACTCTAGGCATGAGTCTGCTTAGCTGACAATACACAAAACACAGGGTAAGCAACAGTGTCTTTATTCAGTTTGTTTGGAGACAGAGCTTTGGATGAAAGGAAACTAAAGCAAAGAAACAAATATCAAAAGAAAAAAATGAAATCATTTTTATCTACTGAAGGAAGGCCACTTAACCTGCAAACGTTAACAATCTCTCTTATCAGACATGTCACCTTGAAAGCCATGAGGAGGAGGTGGTAGAGAGAAAGAAACCAGCCTATAAACGAAGAGATGATGTGGAAGGTAGGCCAGAACCAATACTCACAATGATGAAAAGAATGGGAAATGAAACACACAAGGTTTCCAACTATGACTGAAGATGAAGACAGACAAAGCAAACTCTCTCTTACCCGTACCTACGAAGTAATTGTCAAGGCCAGTTGGTTCCTTCATTCTATCCCCACTTAATTTCCGGGAAAGGTGGGATCTGAGATCGCTCTGTAGCAACTAAGAATCTGTGAGCCAAGCCTCTTCAATGGTTCTGTCACCATTAGATGGGCCCCACCAAGAACTAAAGACTTCCTCAATAGTTTCTTTCGTGGGTGAATCCCACAATATGATATGAAAACAGGTAACAGGACCACCATGTGCCCATGACTAAAGCTTTTGACCTTGAGCAAGGCATATGAAACCCGTTAAGGAAGAAAAGAGCATGTTCCTCACCTCTGCAGAGACAAAGTTAGGCATCCTTTAGTCCTAACCCACAATCAAACTGCAATTATAAGAGTTATTATTCCAAATCATTGATAACATCATTGAACTCAGACACCCTGATTTACCCATCAACAATAACCAGCAATTGGTAAGATCCACTTACTGGTTCATAAACTGTACCTTAAGATGAACAACAGTTGCCTCAGGTTTTGCTGACAGTAGAGCAAAACCCCCAGTAGAGGAGTTGCCCCATCAGCTCTAACTACCTAAGTGAAGCCTAGCGGACAAAGGACACAAACCCTAGTAGTTCAGAGACACCCAGAAGGGTCTCTAAACTGGCCCTATACAAAATTAATTGCAAATTTTCAGTCATATTTTAATGACTGATGTTTTAATAAACCACTAAATTACTCCAAATTAATTAGCTGCTAAGAAAAAAAAATCTGTACTCAACCGAAGTTTATTCCATTGTGTATAGGGCAGGGAGAAGTTGGTAAGAAAGGGGCAGTCACTAAATACAGCCAAAGTTTCTTGACCATATTTTCTAATTTCTAAATTAAGCAGAGATTTCATCAGCCAAGTAAAGCCTGCATCTGGTAATTGAACAGCAGCCTGCTAAATTTACCCTCTTAAGTGGCTACAAACTGACATTTAAATAATCCTCTTCAATTTCCAAATATTAACCATGTGCAGTTGGTCATTTGGGTCCATAAACAGCATTTGAAAGAGCACATTTCAGATAAAATTCTGGAAAAATGCTCATTTGCTTCATTTTACTTACTAAATGGTTACCATCCTCCCAAGTTCAATTAAACCCACTTGAAATTAAAACTCACAAGTATGCATTTCATTTAGATTTACCAAAGATGTCAGCCACCAATTAATTGGCCTTAAAGCAGCAGAGCTCCAAGGTGCTTCACAACTGGATGCTGTGTCTTTGATTTATAGCAGCTCTTGTTAATAGAATCGATTGCATGACTCATCCAATATTTTTGGCCAACCAACGATTATTGACCAGGCTGCAAGCTTTGACAACTAAATCAGATGCAGATTTAACATTTTCTCATATGCCTATGATTTGCCATTAGCCTCTGCAGCCAAAGAGAGGCAGAGGGTGGTAGAGATTACTTGATTACTGTGACCCGAGTGCTCATTAAATGTCTAGAGTATCTGATGGCTTTCAGCTTTCTGGATGGTGTATACGCAGGCACTTGCGGGTTTTTAAGTTATTTTTAAAGTGGGAAAATAACTTAAATGCAATTAATTTAGGAAATTAGGCTTCATTTTAGGTAAACCACTAGAATTTATTATTTTATTTAATAACAAATGAAATGCTTCCCTAGGAGAATTAGTGAATTAATTCATCAAGAACTATATACCAAGTACCTAACATGTGCCTACTGGTATAGGCGTTACAAGATATTGTGCCTAACTCATCAAACAGATTATAATCTGGGGCACTGGTGGAGGAGGAGATCCAGAACACATTCCCATAAGAATCTGAGAATACAAGACATTAGGTTATATAAATAAGTGCCAAGTTGTTTTGAGAGGCTGTTGCTACCTGTGTCTAACAAAGGGATTATCAATGATACTGATGGCATCATAGTATTGAAAAAAAATGCTAATGTGAGTTGTGTAACAGGCCCCCAATCCTATCCTTCCAATTTTATATCCTATTTTCCCCCAACATACCTCATCAGGCCAGCATCCTTCTGATCGGGCATCTATTATGCTCGTTCCATCCTTCAAATCTTTCCTTATATTCTTCCCCTAGCTAAGAATGTTCATACTTTTCCCCAACCAAGTCCTACTTATATTTCAAAGTATAATTCAAGGTCCATATCTTCTTCCATGTAGTTCTGTCTAGCCACTTGACCAACATTGGTCTTTCCTTCTATGAGTGCTAGCAATTATAGTCAGAGCCACATAGCTTATCATGTTGTTGTTTCCAAGTTCATAGGATCACAGTATTCAGTTTGGTTCAATATTTATTGAGCACCTGCCATGTTCATGGGCCTCAGGATACAAAGATTAGAGAGAGACACACTATATTCCCTCAGGAGATTTAGTTCTGTAGAGTATATATCAGATACAAAGATAAGTTACATGTGGTAATTCTGAGCCAGGAAAAAAAAAAAAAAAACAACTCACATGTCATTTAGTTTAAGGCAGGGGTGAGGGGAAAAACCTGAGTTCCTGGGAGATCCCCTAGCCAATAAGCATTATTTATTTATTATTTATTAAGCCCTTACTATGTGCTAAGGCTCTGTGATATGCACTGGGGACATAAAGAAAGACAAGAACAGTCCCTATCCTCAAGGAGTTCACATTCTAATGGGGTAAGCGGATACCTGGGAAGACATCACCATCTTCTCCTCAATGCCCTATTGTAAATCTCTGCTTCTTCTATAATTTTCCCCTTTGTGACATGAGTGTTAATTCTGTTTTCCTCAACTAGACCATAAACTAAGGTGTGACAGGAAAATCATTTTATTATTTTTTGGATCTCTCATGCTTCCAAGTCAATACTACTTGCATAGTAGGTGTTCAGTTAACACTTATACTCATAGGATGTTAGAGCTAAAAAGGACCTTAAGTATTATATACTCCAATCCCTTTATTTTACAGTCATATGGCATAATGTAGCTAGTTGGTGCAGGATAGGGTGGCAGGCCTGAGGTCAAAAAGACTCCTTTTCCTGTGTCCAAATCTGGCCTCAGACATTTTCTAGCTGTATGACCCTGGGCAAGTCATTTTACCCTGTTTCCATCTGTTCCTCATCTATAAAATGAGCTGGAGAGTGAAATGGCAAACGATTCTAATATCTCTACCAGGAAAACTCCAAATAGGGTGTAGGACACACCTGAACAACAACAAATGGCAGAGTGTCCTTGGTGTCATGTTAGAAAGACCTGGGTTCAAATCCCATCTCACTGAGTGACCCTACACAAATCTCCTGATCTCAGTTTCCCCAGTTGTAAAATGGGGGAAACAATGGAATCTGCCTTACAAAGTTGTATATGAGAATATAGGCAAAGTTCCTTGTAAACAATAAAGTATCAAATGAATGCAAATTATCATTATTTTATAAATTAAAAAAATTAAGGCCCATAGAGATGAAGTGACTTTCCCAAGGTCACAAAGGTAATTCATGCTAGAGCCAGACCTAGAACCCAGGTCATCTGGCTACTAGTCCACAACTTGTTCCACTAAATTTCCTCTGTATAAACACTATAGGACTAACATCACCTATTAGGAAATTTACTTGAGTGAAATTTGCTTACAAAAGGAAAAGAAATGTGATTAAAAGAAGAACGTTGTTAGAATTTAATCATTTCCTTGATGGAATCTGAATGCAAATGAAAGCATACTTTTTTTTACTTGATTTGTAGAGTGTTTTGCCTGTGTTTTCTTTTGTAACAGGCTAATATAGAAATGTGTTTTGCATGAGTGAACATGTATAATCTACATCAAACTGTTTACCTTCTCAAGGAGGGGAGAGGGAAGGGTGGGAGAGAATTTGGAACTCACAATTATTGAAAATGAACGTTAAAAAATGTTTTTACATGCAATTGGAAAGAATATATACATTTTCACAAAAAAAAAATTTAATCAGTTCTTTGAAGAGAAAAGCCTTGCAAAACTTGATTAGTCAGATTGGGAACATGTCAGTTGAATTCATGCCTGCCTAAAGAAACCAACTCAGCCTTATCCAAACTAGTGAACTGGGCTCTGCTTCATGAGCAGGGAAGCAATCTCAGAGATCTTTGTGCCTCTGGCTACAACAGGCAGTACTGAAGAGCCCTTTTATTTCTGGGAAGGAAAATTAGGAGATATTGACATTTGTCCCAGAGGGAAAAATAAAAAGTCTAAAATCATTTATTTACAAAACTTCTTTTAAAATACTACTACCACCTCATGTTTGTAGAGTACTTTTTAATCCTCATTAAAGTAGGTTCACACCTTTGATCCCATTTTAACTCACAATCTTGAAAGAAGGACAAGGTAGGCATTATTATCTTCCTGTATATGTGTGTGTGTATATATATATATATATAAATATATATATATATATTTATATGATGTGTCAACTTACCTGTCAATCCTACTGTTTCTCTCTGGTAAAATGTAAGTTCCTTAATGAAAGCATCAGTTGTGTTTTTGTCCCTGTTTCGTCACTGATGAGCATAGTGCCTTGTTCACAGTAGGCACTTCTTAAATGAATGGATCTTCCACAGAGGAGGAAATAGAGGCAAATGGGCTCAGTATAGTATAAAGGAAAGAGTATTAGATTTGGGATCAGAAGATGTAGGTTCAAGTTGGCTTTCTCACATCCTAGCTTACCAGCAATCTGGGCCTTGACTACTCACCTATAAACTGAAGTGATTAGAATATGTGATTTTTAAGGCCTCTTCCTAATATAACACCTCATTGAGAGATTAAATTCTGTTTAAAAATTTGTAACTAGTAAGTGGCACATTAGGATTGGAACCTGAAGCTTCTACTTCCCCAGTTGCATTCTTTCCACTAGAAATTCAACCATTAAATAGGGGGCCAGGAGCCTTCACCTTACCCAATGTGTCTGTGACCAGACAATAAGAGGGTGGGAGGATGGGTCTCTTTCCACCCTCCTCCTGGCTTTTCTTTCCCATTTGTCCTTATATTCCAACACTCCCCCATTCTACTCTCTCTCTCTCTCCACTATACAAGTTCCCATCCCCTCTCAACACCCTATACCCTACCCCTGTCCCTGTCTCTCAGGGCAATTATAACCTGAGTACAAGTTGGGCACCTATAGCACGAGTTTCATGAGTGACATTGAAAAAATTACACACACACACACACACACACACACACACACACACACACCCTCACCTTCCAAAGTATATCTAGCTCATGTCCCTCAGATCTGTTCATGGTTGCAGCTAATTCAACATACACAATCTCCTCACCTCCTCTATTCCTATCTATTTTGTTTTGGGTGGGACAAAGTGAGTCACTACACAGGATGAGCAAGCACAAATAAATGTGCTACACACCATATGATTTTCCTAAAGCGCAGGTCTAACAATATACATTCCATTGACACTAAGGAACAATTATTATTTCTTCTTAACCTTACTTTTAAAAAAGTACCTAATTAGTGCAAGAGTACATAAATAAATTATAAACAAGTAAATATACACACATAGAAAGGGTATACCTTTTTTTTCTAATAGAGGTATACAATCAAAAGTTTGGAGACCACTAAACTTGACCACATTGTCATGAGCTACCTATTTCTTTTAAGAGTCATCCAGGAATGGGTGAAGAACTGATCAATAAAAGTATTTTAAGTCCCTACTAATGCCAGAGACTCTGCTAGGAGCTCAACCTACAAGTGTGAAGGTGAGGCAGACCCTGCCTTCAAGGAGCTTATATTCTTCTAGAGCAAGGTTCTTAACACAAGGACCCTGATCTTGTTTTTTGAAAAATGAAACTTCATTTTCCTTTGTAACCCTTTATCTTCCTTTATCCCTTTAAAAGTAGTCTGTGAAGAGGTTTTTGTCTTTACCAGTGTGCCAAAGAGGACCATGACACAAAAAAGTCAAGTCCTTGCCCCAAATATGCATAGGAAGGTGACAATTTTAGTGCCCAGTCACATTTAGTTATACAGCGGATCCTCTCTCCCTCCCCTTACATTCATTTTAATCCAATGCAAGCTTCCAGGGTTTCCTAACATATCACAAAGTCATTTAGGAACCTGTGCTAAGCAGTGAATGCACAAGCCAGTGGCTAACAGCTGCATGATTCCTTTCTCCAACAGAGAATTATAAGCCTGGCTTGGGCAGAGAATCAGGAAAGAGCCTGGAGAAAGACTTTTCTCCACAGGGTGCAGAGACAGAAGGGGGAAATAGATGTCTGTAATCCAGGATTCAGAGAATTGGGTTTTACAGCAGTTGTTATCCTTTCAAAGGTATGGACAAGGGGGTAGGGGAGGAAGAGGGGAAAAATGGGTAAGAAGCTTTTTTTTAAGAGGAAGAAATGCATTGTCTGTGAGAAGAGGGAACATGCAACAGTCTAATCACAAGTGGCTGCAAGGTGACCAGAAGGATACTGGGAAGATATCTGATTGTAATGAGAGACCCCTTGGCAAGAAACAAGTGGCCACTTTAGGGACAGCTGTGTGAGCACCACACAGTTAGGAGGCAACAGAGAAGAATCAGATTGGGGATATTTGAGGCCATGATCCATCTCTGAGAATCAGGAAAACCAGAAAGGAAGAGGAAGAACGATGAATAAATGGACTGCAATCAGAAGCCATAGGATCAGACACAACTGGTTCCAGACATAGGACCTTGGGGTAGGGGGGATCTAGGGTCAGCTCAAACAAGCAGGTTCAAACACTTTTCTTTGAAACCTTTGTAACTTTAGCCTAGTAGCTGGTATACATTAAGCATTTGGTAAATGCTTGCTAATTAATGGACATCAGCAGTAGACAAGGACTATAACCATTGATTCAATAGAGGTGAAGCACCCTCTATTCATGTCTTGCTGGTGATGAATTAGGGTTGGCAGGGATGAGCTAAGAGCCAGACAGAAAGGTGGGGGGAAGAGGGGAAAAAAGTATTGTTAAGTACCTACTATGTGTTAGGCACTAGCTAAGTGCTTTACCAAAATTATCTCATTTGATAGCATGGCAGGCTTATGTTGAAACTCCCTGGTTGATCACAATAACTAATTGCAGTTGTAGCCAATAATTATCTAATGCCAAGGTACTAGATCTCCTAAGCTCCACCAGCACAGGTCTACCAAGCACCCATTCAGTGCCTAGTGTGTGTGCTAGATCTATGGAGTACAAATGAATCCTAAGGCAGGTCCTGTTCCTCTGAGAATTCTGTCTCTCGAAAATTCATTGACAGGACAACGTACCTAGTCTGCCATATATTCACATGGAGATAAGACATGGCCCATTTCCAGGAAGAGTCAATCAGGCTTCACACACTTCCCAGCCAGCCACCTGGGTCTGCTTTGTGCAGGCATCTTGCCCTCAGTCAGCAGTCCTTTCTCCTCATCAGAGACAGGGACCCTCTAGACCCACAGTACTAGAGATGATCCTACTGCATTTCCTTTGATTCAATCCCCTGAACTTTGAGATTCTGCACTGAGTGTGAGGCGTCCTGATTGATGGGTGAGTGAAAACTCAGTCTATTAAATCTAACCAACTCCAGGCTAAGCTTTATGTCCCATTCAGCCATCCACCAGGATACTACAACCCATAAAGAAAGAACTTCCCTCCCCTTTTCACTTTGGGAACAATAATCAAGTCCATATTACCACAGTTACTACAAAGAGCATGACAATCTACTTCCCTAGGGCTCCACACCCAATTCCTGTGACTGTTTAGTCTAAACATTTTTCTTCCCTGGCCACCATTTTCCTACATATGTTGTTTCCACTTAATGAAATAAAACCTCCTTGAGGGTAAGCACTATTTCTTTTCATCCCCAGTGCCTAGTTCAGAGGCTGGAATGTAGCAGGTACTTAGTTGACCTTGTCTGGGTAATGGATCTGTGAAAGGGTGACTTCGACCTCCACAAGAATATTAAGGAGATTTTCTACCAAGCTCAATGGGAGGAAGTACTCTGTTTATTCTGAAATAAGAAGAGTTCTGGTACTCTGGGTTCAAGGCACTGTCATGGGCGGAAGTAAAGGTTAAGTGAAGAGAGGAGTCATATAAGACTGAGAAATTGCAAGACTTAGAACAAAATCATTGGGACGAAGCATGCCCTCCCCATATCAGCTACTGTCAGCACCCTGGAACAAACCAGCAGTCACTGACCTCCTAGCTGGAGCTCGGTTATACCCCAAGGAAAAGACAGACTAGCATCCCTGCTCCCAACCTGAAACTCCTAACTGGACTACACTAAGATGAATGCTTACAGTCTTCTTTCATACCCACTCAAAATTTGCACTGTATATGGACAAAAAAAATATATTGTTTGGTTTTTTTATGGTTTTCCTTCATAGCGTCCTCCATCACTTACCAATACTTTACAATACAGTGGATGGAGGGCATTTTTTATGCCTTTTTATAGTACCTCTGAGCAGTAGGAAACTTTGGCATAAAAGTTTCCAGATGCTCATTTTTTTTTTGATGCAAAGGAATCTTTGAAGCTTTAGCTAACCATCTCAGGAGGGGAAGGGTGGAGGGGAAAGATTTTTCAACTGGATTTTCCTCTAGTCAGCATTTAAGTGGGTCTTGTCGCCTGTTGGTGCTCACATGAAACTCTCATTAACTTAATGGGCTCTCTCAATGCTCGGAGGGGAGAACCAGCTACTGAATTCAGGGACTCCCCAGCCGGCTTGATATCTTGTTGAACTTTCCCTTACTTTGGGGTAGAGTAGCTGCCTAATAGTGATTCATTCTCTGCTGCTTCAACCCCCTCCTAATAACCAGAGGGTAGTTTACATACACACGCTAACTGTCTTATTAAAGCCAAATGAAGCACATGTTTAAGTATCTCGTCCTGTTACTAGGGTGTGTTATGTGTTATTCAATCTCACATGGCCTGCAGAGGCAATGAAGGGCAAAGGGAATTACCTTTTAATGTATTCTGCAGGCACACACACACACCCACACTCCCAAGGATAACAATTTGCCAATATAACCTTTAATTAAATGAACAGAAATCATGCAGACCCCACAGAGCAAGATGTCAGCTAAATAGAAGGGAATTATGTATGAGTTGCCCCTAGCCACTCACTTTCCCTTGAGTAGGATCTATCAATAGGGCCTCAAAAATACTCAGAGGGAAAATAGGGAACTCCCTTCTAATTCCTATCAGTCAGAACTCTCCCTAAGGCACCAAAGAACCTCCCTCCAGGACACACCTGGTGAGAGGAGAAAAGACCTTACAAAGGATAAGATAGATACCCTGGAGAAAGTAGACAATAATGCTCAGAAATTCCCAAGTTGGTGGGCAAATACCAATTGTCCCTGGAAAGGGACATTAAATCCTTCGATGCTGAGGGAATCAGCAATGCACCATCAGTGGGCACTTTTGCCCTCGATTCAAAATGTTGCAGATAGAGGTTGCATTCAGTGGGAACTCTCAAGGGTGGCATTAACTGGCTGGAAGCCAACACTACTACAGGCAAAAATCATTACATTCCAGCAGCCTGGAAATGACTCCTTAAGTGACAATGTTCAAGTACTGTCTAACTTGGGGAAAGAAAGGGAGGAGAAAAGAATCCATCTCCTTTCTCTTTATATCTTTTAGGGAAACTTGATGTAAGTAGGGCCAGGTTAGAATATCTCCCTAGATGTAAGAGTGGGGGAGGAGCCAAGATGGTGGAGTAGAAACACTCATGTATGCTATCTCCAAATCCACAGCCCTTAAATTTCCTGTAAAAAGAAGTCCCCACAAATTCTGGACCAGTCCAAGCCATGCAGGAACGCAGTAGAGGAGATTTCTGTTCCAGAGAGCCCTGAAAAACCAACCCCAAAGGTCCGTCGCGCACCGGAGGTGAAGCCCACCCCTGCACTGCCCTGGCCACATGGCCCCAGAGGAGCAGATCTGAGCAGGCTTCAGGGATGGAATCTCCGGCAGCTGTGAGGGTCCCTCCACCCACAGGAACTACAGGTCAGTGACAGAGACTTCTAGGCTGGCCGAGAGGGGAGCGGGGTGTCTCCGTGACTCGGGCCCCCTCGGGAGGCAGCGGCAGAGGCAGCAGAGGCCTGGGACTCCCGGAGCAGAGAGGAGCTCAGGGCCATTACTGAAGGTCTCTGCATAAACCCCCTGAGGGAACTGAGACTGGGAGGCGGCCCTGCCCCCACCCAAGCACCAGAACTTAAGCTCCCATTGAATAGCAGCCTCGCCCGCTGCGGAAAACCCTGAGGCTGGGGAGCAGCATTTGAATCTCAGACCCCAAGCACTAGCTGGGTGGATCTAGGCGGGGGTGGACAGGAATCTCAGAAGTCAAGTAACTGGCTGGGAAAATGCCCAGAAAAGGGAAGAAAAATAAGACCATAGAAAGCTACTTTCTTGGGGAACAGATGTTTCTTCCTCCTTTCATTTCTGATGACGAAGTACAATGCTTGCCATCAGGGAAAGACGTGGAGGTCAGGGCCTCTGTATCCCAGACATCCCAGGTGGATGTCTGGTGGACTCAGGCCATGGAAGAGCTCAAAAAGGATTTTGAAAATCAAGTTAGACAGGTGGAGGAAAAACTGGGAAGAGAAATGAGAGAGATGCAAGAAAAGTATGAAAAACGGGTCAATACCTTGGTAAAGGAGACCCAAAAAAATGCTCAAGAAAATAATACCTTGAAAAATAGGCTCACTCAATTGGCAAAAGAGGTTCAAAAAGCCAATGAGGAGAAGAATGCTTTCAAAAGCAGAATGAGCCAAATGGAAAAAGAGGTGCAAAAGCTCACTGAAGATAATAGTTCTCTCAAAATTAGAATGGAACAGATGGAATCTAATGACTTTCTGAGAAACCAAGAAATCACAAAAGAAAACCAAAAGAATGAAAAAATGGAAGAGAATGTGAAATATCTCATTGGAAAAACAACTGACCTGGAAGATAGATCCAGGAGAGACAATTTAAAAATTATGGGACTACCTGAAAGCCATGATCAAAAAAAGACCCTAGACATCATCTTTCATGAAATTATCAAGAAAAACTGCCCTGATATTCTAGAACCAGAGGGCAAAATAAGTATTGAAGGAATCCATCAATCACCACCTGAAAGAGATCCAAAAAGAGAAACTCCTGGGAACATTGTGGCCAAATTCCAGAATTCCCAGCTCAAGGAGAAAATATTGCAAGCAGCTAGAAAGAAACAATTCCAGTACTGTGGAAATACAATCAGGATAACTCAAGATCTAGCAGCTTCTACATTAAGGGATCGAAGGGCGTGGAATAGGATATTCCAGAAGTCAAAGGAACTAGGACTCAAACCAAGAATCACCTACCCAGCAAAACTGAGTATAATACTTCAGGGGAAAACATGGTCTTTCAATGAAACAGAGGACTTTCAAGCATTCTTGGTGAAAAGACCAGAGTTGAAAAGAAAATGTGACTTTCAAACACAAGAATGAGAAGAAGCATGAAAAAGTAAACAGCAAAGAGAAGTCATAAGGGACTTACCAAAGGTGAACTGTTTACATTCCTACATGGAAAGACAATATTTGTAACTCTTAAAACTTTTCAGTATCTGGGTAGCTGGTGGGACCACACACACACATACACACACACACGTACACACGTGCACACACACATACACACATGCACACACATATAGAGACAGAGCACAGAGTGAACTGAATAGGATGAAATCATATCTTAAAAGAAATTAAGGTAAACAGTGAGAGAAAAATGTAGTGAAAGGAGAGAGGGTGAAATAGAATGGGGTACATTATCTCTCATTCAAGAGGCAAGCAGGAGACTTTTAGTGGAGGGAAAAAGAGGAGAGTTAAGAAAAAAACATAAAGTTTACCCTCATCACAATCAACTAAAGGAAGGAATAAAATGCACACTCATTTTGGTATGAAAACCTATCTTACAATACAGGAAAGTGGGGGAGAAGGAGATAAGTGGGGGGGGGCCAATGATGGAAGGGAAGGCAATGGGAGGAGGGAGCAATTTGAAGTCAACACTCGGGGAGGGACAGGATCAAAAGACAGAATAGAAACAATGGGGGGCAGGATAGGATGGAGGGAAATATAGTTAGTCTTACACAACACGAGTATTATCGAAGTCATTTGCAAAACTACACAGATATGGCCTATATTGAATTGCCTTCCTTCCCAAAGGGAATGGGTGGGGAGGGAGGGATGGGGAGAATTTGGAACTCAGAGTTTTAGGAACAACTGTTGAGTATTGTTGTCGCTACTAGGAAATAAGAAATACAGTTAATGGGGAATAGAAAGTCATCTGGCCCTACAGGACAAAAGAGAAGGAGAAGGGAGGGATGATAGAAGAGAGGGCAGACTGGTGATAGGGAAAATTAGAATGCTCAGTGTATTGGGGTGGGGGGGGAGGGGACAAATGTGGAGAAAATTTGGAACCCAAAATTTTGTGAAAATGAATGTAAAAAGTTAAATAAATAAATTTATATTTAAAAAAAAAAGGAATATCTCCCTAGACTAGACATGCCCAGAATGGCAAGTCACAGTTTAGAAATTTCCTGGAGGCAATATTCCAGGAATGGAAATATCTAGAAGAAAGGACACAAATCTTTGGGTGACTTCTGAGACATTCTGTCAGATATTGTTAGGGGCGAGCTAGAATCCAAGATCAGCTGCTAAACTTCACTACACCTTCCTTCTCCCTTATGGACCAAGTCTAGAACAACCAACAATCCAATTCAACAAACATAAATCAAACACCTGTTGTGTGTGGTGGATTATTCTGGTTGTGGGGGGTAGAAAGAGGAGAATGAGAAGGAAGAGAAATAGAGAACACAGGATATGTCAATGTTCTTGCCATCCTACCACTTATGGGTCAGTAGGGAGATAAGCACACACTGAGATAACTATGAAATGAAATAATACTTGTTAAAGCATTAGAGAGGTAAATTAAGTGCTACAGAAAACGACAACATTTTTAAAAGATAGAATCATAGTTCCAGAAGGAAACTTGAAGACCCTTCATTTTACAGATGAGGAATTGAGACTAAGTCAGGGCTTGACTTATCGTTTTGCTGATTATCTAGATTTAAAGTGAAAATTCTGAAAATCAAGTGTTAAACATTTACCTACACACTTCCCCCTCAAGAGACCAATTAACTTACCCAAGGCCACAGGGGACACTAGGGAAAGAACAAGGATTCAAACTCAAGTCCTCTGACTCCAAATCCAGTACCCTTTCCAAGTTATATTCTGCTTCCTCACAATTATTCGAGGTCGATGATAAAGAAGTACCCAAATGTCCCTCAGGATTAATAGTTGCTTCAACAGAAGACTGAAATAAAGATAGAAGCTGATAAGATTTTAGAAATTTGAGTTAGAAAGAAGTTTTATTTCACTCAGAAATAGTATATAGGGTAGTTGCCACTTCCATTAGCATTAGAGATCTGCCTTTTCTTCAGGGTCCAATTCAAGTCCCATCTTTACCATTTAAGTCTTTCCCAACTACTTCAGTCCTTACTGATTTCTTTTTTCTCTGAATTCCCACTTTAGAATCTGGGACTACACAATTTGACATACATTATTAGAGAAGGAAGGGATCTGTGAGGTCACTAGTCCACCCCCCCTTATTTTACAGTTGAGGAAAGTGAGCATCAGACATCAAGTGAACTGTCAAGGGTCCCACAGCCTGTCAATGATAAAACTCTGTTCCTCTAATGACAAACCCAGATTTTCACAGCACCATACTACTTCATTAGCTAACATTGTTCACTGATTTTGGATGTGCTCTGCCTTCTCTTCCCACCCATGTTTGCACTACAAGGGCAAGGTTCAATTATTTAATTTCTCAGAGTCTTGTAACAGGCTTTAGAATAGAGTCATCTACAAAGGTGGTGGCCAGTGACTCACAAGCTTCAGGCATTACAAAAAATCTGAGACAGTGGGGTATACAGACTTTACTTTGGATTATGGAAGAGAATTTCAAAGAAACAGATGTGGGAGTTTCATTCTGCAACTTTTGCTTACTTGTTTGGTGTAAGCAAGAGAGACAGCATGCAAGAGTAGATAGAGTTGGCCTTGAAGCCATGAAGACCTGGATTTAAGTCTTGCTGATGACATATGTTGACTGTGTGGTCCTGACCAAATTCACTCAACTTTTCAGTGCTCCAGGAAGTTTTCTAAGACTATAAACTGCAGAGAAGGAAAGTACTGACCTACATTGGTTCAGGGAGTTTCCACATCTGGGAATTTCCTATGCCAATAAAATCATAGGTTCAGTCTGTTTCCTATCCTACTTAGCTTAGCAGAAAGAGCACTGCATTTGAAGTCAAAAGATAGAGAGGCTGAATTTCTAGTTTTGCCACCTAGTAGCTATGTACCCCCAAGGGAAATAGCTTCTCTGAGCTTTAGTTTCCCCATCTTTAAACTGAAGATAATATTTCATTTACCAACAATCTCATGAGAAGATCTCCTAGCAAACTTCAAATCGATCAAGAAATAAGAGCTTTCTTCTTTGGGCACCTAGAAAGTGCTACAATGCTATTCAAAGTGTCTTCCCCATGAGCAGAAACATACCTACTACAGGCATGGCAACATATTGGGTATTTTAGGGGCTGCAAAATAATACAATAGCCACCATTTATTAAGTGTTGGCTATGTGCTGTGTGTGATAATAAGTTATACTCTGCCTTCCAGAAATTTAGTCTACTCAGTCTACTAAGGTTTTGTGTATTTGAGCACACATAAAAAGATGATATTACAAGGTAGGATGTGATCTAGGGATCTTTGTTGGTGCTTAATTGCTTTTTTAAAAAAAAAATAGATTTTTTAAAGATCTTTTGCCTTTAAATTGACCATATTTTCCCCGTATCCCTCCCTCTGTCCCATCTCAGAGATTCATCCCTTATAACACAGAATTTTTGCTTTAAAAGAAGAACAGGAAAAAAATTTCAAGTTGAATTATTTCTATGTAGACCAGAGTTTTGATGGATTCAACATGTATTAAAACAGTGTAAGACAAGGTTGTTACCCTTCAGAAGCTTGACATTCAAAAGGGAAGACAGCACCAGGTGCAGAGGGACACCATCCAGTACACACATACAACACACAACATTAAAAGGCAACATATAAGGACTAACCTGAATGGTGGGAAAAGTACAGGTCTGGGGTCAGAAGACCTGGGTTTAAATCAAGACTGTGTTACTCTGTGTGACCCTGGGCAAGTCATTAGCCTCTTAGTCTCCATTTCCACATTAATGAAAGGATAGGGTTGAACTAGATGATTTCTACGATGCATCCCAGCTTACATCCTAATAATCTTCTGAGTAATGACAACAGTAAACAATAGAAATCCTCATCATTTCCTGCCCCTCCCCCTTTATCATAGCTTTCAGGCTATGTTAAGGCTGTTTCTCTCTGTTAAACTCTACCAAACTCTTTGCATGTACTTGAAGTACCAATTTGGAGTTTTACTTTTTTCTTCTTAAAGTTGTTACACTTAGAATGGGTCAGAGAGGTGAAAGTCTAACTTGTCTGAAAACAGTTATGTTTCTCATGTCTTTTCTGCTTGCTTAGTTTTCTGCAGAAGTTAAGGCTCCTTTAGAAGGTAGCCAGATATGTGCCTGGGCAATAGCCTAGAGACTGTATGCAGTACATTTTTTCACCCTTGCACCAGAGAAGAGGGACCACTGAGGCTAAGAAAAACTGCCCAGAAGCCAAGAGTTCTGGGGATTTTCCCTATTGCTACAGAAATAATTCAACTCAAATTTTTTCCTCTTTTAAAACAATAAAATTCTTGCTATAAGGGATGAATCTCTGAGATGGAGCAGAGAGAGGTATACAGAAGAAAATATGGTCAATGTAAAGGCATAAACTCTACATAAATCTATTTTTTATAAAAAAAAAAAAAAGTAATTCAGCACTTGTCCTGAGTCCCAAAACTGTCTTGCCAGCTTTACCTCCAATCCCTCAAAGCACTAAATGAAAACAAATACTGAATCCAAAGAAAAATAAAGCAGAACCAAAGAATGCACCCATAGAAGAATGAATTTGCATTTTTCTGTCCTTAACAGTGAAATACCTGAGGAGAAAGTGATTCTAAATGAAAAATCATTTCAAATTTAAAAGAATCATTGGAAGATGGGGAAAATATGTGAGATACCTTACTTGTCTCAATGATAGCCCCTCATGTAGGTAACAGACAATTCCCATTTTGATGGACCTCCTTTAGCCAATCAATACCTGAATATTCATGTCAGAAATGCACCATCTACATGACCCAGAAAAGGCTCATATGTGTAGGTGTTAAAGAGGCCATGAGGGGATTCCAAAAGAATATTTCCTAAAGTGAATATAAAAGATGGAAATGAAACTCTAGCCTCTCTTCTTGAGGCTATGAAAGCCCTAGGGAACAATTTTAATTTTCCCAGCAGAAAAGACTTGGATTCAAATTCTAGGTTTGTCATTCATTGCTGTATAAGTCTGATTAAATCTTTGGCTCTCTCAGAATCTGTTTGTTCCTCTGAAACATGAGGAAATACTTTCTCTAACTTACTTCACGGAGTGATTTTGAGGACCAAATGAGAGATGATGTCTATGAAAGAGCTTTAAGAAATATAAGGCATTATGCAAATATGAGATTAAGATAGCCTTGCCCTACCCAGCTTGAGAATCTCTGTGAACCTGTATCTGTGCTAAGATAATCAAGGACATTCTTTAAATGGGATCAAAGATTTAGAGTTGAAAGGAACATTGGAAGCCATCTTGTTCAATCCTCTTTATTTTACAGATGAGGAAACTGAGGCACAGAAATGTTAAGTGACTGGTCCAAATTCAGTAAGTACCAGACCTGGGATTCTACCTCAGTTTCTTTTGTCAGAATCCATGGTTCTTTGAATGATGTCTCTTATCTTGGACAAAGTCACTGATCCATAAACTCAAAATATGCCAGCCCTGAGACATTCTATGCCTGTTCTATACAGTATCTTCTTATGTCCTTCTCTTCTGGGGTTAAGGTAGAGGACATTTTATTGACATTCCAGGGAATGAAATTAACAAGATCAGTTACTACTAATTTCCTTATATGGCTCAGGAAGCACATCTTCCTGAAATTTTGGAAGTTCCTTTCTGGTCCTAGAGAGGCAATAGTTTATTTCCTCAAGTTTAAGACTGATTAGAACCATTGAAGGTACTCTGAACATGATAAGGGCTATGCTGTAAGTTAGAATTGTGCTATAAGCCAAATATCAATTTGGGCAACACACATCATGGATTGGTATCAAGTGTATATATTCCTTTTCTTTCTATTTTGCTCTTTTCTTAAGTTATACTACCCTTCATCCTAACTGATTTCAAAGTTAATTGACCTTTAAACACAGCTACATCCCTTCTGTACCTTCCTTTCCATTTAGCTATTGTGGAAAAAAACACTGAACTGGGAGTCCTAGATTCTAGTCTCTCTGGCACTCTGTTTGCCTTGAATAAGCTAATCTATTTGTCTAGCCTCGTGGGATACGATCATAATTTAAAGCTGGGAGGAATCTCAATAAGGCATTTGGGTTAGATGATTTGTAAAGACTGTTTCACTTCTAACATCTTATGATTCTACCTCTTTAGGGGGGACTAAGGCTTACAAGATGCAACCTATAGAAACTGCTTACCTCCCTATGCTGAGAGAGTGTATGTTGAAGCATGATAGCCTACTTGCATAATGTGAGGGGAAAGAAAGGTCAGATTAGTTTTCAGGGACCTTGGCAGCTGCCGTTTAAACTCCGTGATACTTCATTGTACGTTCTTAGATCTATCCATCACAATTCATTTAAAGCACATGGCAGCTCCTTTCCCTCCTCCCCCAGTCACCTAGAAGCCTACCTACACAATTAACTAGCATAGCAGCTGTAATGTCTGAGCAGAGAATAAGGAAACAAAATTTGAGACTCAAACAGAATTTTAGCATTTCAAGACATTATATCAAAACAGAGGAAGAACTAACAAGCGAACAGTAGATATCTACTATATTCAAGGAACTATACCAGACACTAAAGGAAATAAGATAAAAATAAAATAAAATAATAATAAGTAAAAAAAATAAATAAGTAAAAGATATGATCTCTGTCTTCAAGGAGCTTACAGTCTAGAAGAGCAGCAGAGGGGATGTCTAGTCATATCACCACCCCACCCTTTAATGAATTCCAGGGGCTACCTGTTGCCTGAAGAACCAAATACAAAACCTTCTTTGGCATTGAAAGCCTGTCATAATCTAACCCTCTCCTACGTTGTCTTCTTACACCTTACTACCTCTCCCCACATACTTCACATACACACACCAGTCTCATTATTCCATGAACAAATCATTCCATTTCTCAGATCTGGACATTTTCTCTGGGTATTCTCCATGCCCCAGATGTTTTCCTTCGTCATCTGCACCTACTGGCACATCTGGCTTCAAATCCCTACTAAAATCCTGTCTTCTACAGGGAGCTTTTCACAGCCCCTCTTGATTCTTCTGCCTTCCCTGTCTTATATACTTCCTATTTACCCTGCATATAGCTTGTTTGTATATATTTATGTTTGTTTTCTCACCCATTTGATTATGAGCTCCTAGATGGTAAGTATTGTCTTTTGTCTCTTTCTGTATTCCCAGTACTTAGCACAGTACCTGGTACATCATAAATACTTAATACGTATTGACTGACCTAAAAAAATTAATAATATAAGCAATATATACTAAGTAGACTGTAAGTGCTACAGAAATTCAGAGCAAGGAGAGTTAGATCACTTTTAAGATCACTATAGGCTGGGAAGGCGTCCCAGAGAACAGGATGATTGGTCTGACCTTGTCATTCAACACCATTCACTCAAGAAGAATGGTTTTTGAAAGAGAATAAGAATAGGTGGAGAGGGGTGGGCCTGTCAAGAGCACTGGCAATATAGGTTGAGAGAAGACACTTCTTTTCTGCATCACATTTCTTGGGGAGCCAGAATTAAAATACCTGCGGGGACAGAGATGATGGCAAGCTGCTGAGCCTGCTGGAAATTCTCCCCACCTGGCCCTCTTTCTCAACTCAGATCATTCAACTGCCATCCACCCTGCTGGTGGCAACTACGCCAGACCCTGAAACCACTTAGCAGACCCCTATAGGTTTCCCCCAGGCCTTTACAGAACGCTTTCCTCTCACTTCCCAGCATAACCTTCTGCTCCATCCTGCTTCTAATCTTTCCCATTTCCCTGGGGAGGAAGTGGTGCTTCTGGTCTCATCCATCTCCACATGATAAACATTCAACCATGCCAAAGGACCATGACTCAATGTTCTTTCCTCCGTCCTCATCCCCCCACCTCACCCTTTTAAAGTCCTAATAAAGACTGTAGGTTGATTAAATGAGGAGAGTAGGAGGCTACATACCAGCAACAGTGGGATACTCAGAGCAGCAAATTATACGTAATGCCTCCAGATCAGGCATGGAATAAAACAGTTGAATATTTATTTTTTATGTTGGCCTATTTAGCTGGCAAAGCTTATGATTTCAGTGGAATGGTCTAAGAGCTCTAACAGAAGACAGAATGGTATAACAGAGATCTAACAAAAGGTTGCTCTCAACTTTTCCCCTCTCTTTAGAAGTATTCCTAATGCAATTTTAAATCGGTTCAACTTTTACAGTATTTCATTGGCAACTGTTGTGAGCCTAGAGAGGTAGTGATCTAGTGGAAAAGGGAGAATTTAAAGAATGAGAAATTATTTCCAGCCTCGGGAGAGGAGAGAAATCAGAGGAAACTTAACAGAGAAGGTGGTTCCTAAAATGTATCTTAAAGGAAGAAAAAAATCTTAACATACAGATATGGCAGAAGGGGCAGGCAGTAGAGTTGGGGGTTGGTGCTCACGCAGAATGTCAGGAGAAAACACTGAGGCTAGAGAGAGCAAAGCAAGCTCAGTGGATAGTGAACGGTCCAGCTGATTCATAATAAAGCCTGTATGGTGCAACAAGGTGGCTCAGTGAATAGAGCACAGGGTCTGGAGTCAGGAGGACCTCTGCTCAAATCTGGCCTGAGACACTTAGCTGTGTTACCCTGGACAAGTCGTTTAACCCTGATTGCCTCCAAAAAGAAAAAGAAAAGAGAGCGTATGTATGAATAGGAAGGGCAGTGCTAAGTAATTAAGTTGGGAAGTTAGGCAGCAGGCTATACAAAGCCTGACTAAGGATTTTGTATTTTATTCAGTAGACAATGGAGAGCTTTTAAAGATTTTTGAACAGGGAGTGACATGATCAGAGATATACTGCAATAAAAAGAATGGATTGCAGGCAGGCAAAGAGACTACATGAAGAAAGACCATTTAAGAGACAAAAGTTCAGGTGAAAGGTATTGATGGCCTGAATTAGGACGGTGTCAGTGAAAACAGGAAGAGGATAGATAAGAGATATTTTGGAGGTGAAATCTTTAGCATGTGTCAACTAATTGGCCACGGGGAATAAGAGGAAGGGAAGAGTCAAGGATGATAACCTATAATGTACAAAGTATTGTGCCAGGTGCTAGCAGAGATAAGGCACAGGGGCAATATCTGTTATTTCTTGGCAAAGGGAACTACTGGATGAAGTGACACCCTCTACCCACGCAGACCAGTACCTTTAAGGAGTTATTCGAAAGATTAACTGACGTACTCTGACACATGGCCAATGTGCGTCAGAGACAGGACTTAAACCTACATCTTCCTGGAATTAGGGCCACCTCACTATCCATTAGACCATACTGCTTCTCAAGCTCCTGGTGCAAACATGAAGGTAAATAAACATGAAACACCTCCAAGAAGCTGATTGTTTCAGTTCCCTCATTGTTGTAGCTTTGTGATCTTGGATAAGTCACTAGAACCTCAGTTTCCTCATCAGCAAAGTGAAGATATTACCTACCCTCAGTTGTAGGGAAGATAAAATGAAGTAACATATGTGAAGTGCTTGGAAAAACCTAAAGTATTACTTAGTTACCATCTACAACAATCACTGTATGTGTGTTTGTCCTTTGTTGCCGAAAGAAGACCATGCCATCAGAGAAATGACATGACTTGCACTTGACTTTGCTTTGAGTGAGGCAGGGCTGTGCAGGTCACCAGCTTCACTTCTCCTCCAGAGCCATCTGGATCCAGTGACCAGAAATTCATCAGAATGACTGGAGATGACCCAGGATGAGGCAATAGGGGTTAAGTGACTTGCCCAAGGTCACACAGCTAATGAGTGTCAAGTGTCTGAGGTGAGATCACCGTCAATCACTACATTTATAACACTGAAAATAATAATTCTCAGCTGCTGTCCGAGAAAATGGTCGGTGATGGTAAGTGTCATGACATGGAAGACTGGAGCTATATAAAGGAGCTCCTCAAGTGCTCTGGAGCATTCATTTTTCATAAATTCAAATCTCTTGAGTTTTTGTGAGATGCATGCAAAGTAATAGTCTATTACAATGGAAGAGGGAATGAGAAATATGCACAAATAATAATACAAAATAAACATATTAAGTCCATAATACACAAAACAAAGCACTGCTCAAATTGGGGGGAGGGTAAGAAGAATGATTTCCTGCTGATTAGGGACCATGTAATAGGGAGGACAGGTCAGGGAGATACAACCAGAATAGAGATTGAAACCTCACAAAGGGAGAGGAGACCACCAAAGATGACAGTATTCTAGGCAAAATAAAAACAGAGGATGATCATTGCTAAGTATCTTTGGCTACCAAAAATCATTCTTAAAACTTGGCCTGCCTTTATAAATATAATTGAATTTCTACTATTCTCATCTCAGTTGGAGGAATGAAGCTGATGAAAATTGTGAAATCTTTTCTGAAAAACAGAAATAATTTAAAGTTCTGATTGAAGACCCTCCCATATAAATGACATTAAAATATCAACTGACTCCTTAATAAAAGGCCAAATCAAGACCCAAAGTTGTGTAAGAAAAGAAAGTGACTTTTAGACACCATGGTGTAATAGGAATTTATCTTCTATTGCCCAGAAATCCAATAACTTATTTAGAATATTCATAAATATTGAAACTAGATGGCAGTTGAAGGTTTACCATCATCTATAATGATATTTGAAATGTTGCCATTTGAAAAAATCCTATGGGACATCAAGATATTAGGAGATACCCTGTTTTCCAGAGCTAAGGTTCAGCAAGCAAGCTGTGCCCTGTGCTTGGCATAACAACAATCCTTTGCACTCACCCTCTGGATGATCTCACCCTCTGGTAGAATCACATAATTGTTGTATTGCTTTGACCAGCACCAGGTGCTCTCTGAGCTTGGACAAGCACCAGACAAGTTCGAACAAGTAGCCATGTTCCGGTCATGAAGCCCTGCTATGAATCAAACTTGTCGCCTTGTTGCGTTAACCCTCGTTGTCAGGGCTGACGCTCAATGCATAGCCATAGATATAATTATTGAGATTTGGCCACACTAAAGCAGCCTTGCCCCCCCAGGGGCAGGTCCTAGTATGTAGGTCCTTGCTTGCAAGCCATTTCCCTCACTTTGATTCCTGACTCTCCTGTCTCTAGCCTGCTCTGTTTGGCTGGAGCCATCCACAGGTTAGAGACCAGTGCAATCCTGTCGACACGGAGGTTGTAGCTAGCTAAAAACACCAACCTCAAACTATTTTTCTTTATATTTGCAACATTCCATATAACAAGGGGCTGACCTTAACATTTCATTAAGGAAGGATACTCAAAAGATGCCTGGTTCTGTGGCATCCAGAGGGATGAAGGAAAAATCAATTTCAAACTCCCTTAGGTAAGATTTTGTTGCATGATTAAAGAAAGGGATGATGCTTAAACTATACTTAGAGGCGAGGTATTTGCAGTCTGCATGAAATAGCAGACTTAGAGCTGCAACATTCTGATTTAATGAAATATGAAATACAGTTTCCTGAGGTTATTAAGCATTTTCATCTATTGCTTATCTGCATAATTCAAACATGCCCTAAAAAGACAAATGCCGATGGCAGGATGCAACATGCTATTGTTAAACTGAAGAGAGAGAAAGCCACTATCAGTTGTACTGCAAGTGTTCAGGAGGCTTGGCTTCAGCAAGGAACTTGGGATTCTTTCTTTCAGATGTTCCTACCTAGAATTGGGACAAGGTGCCGAGGGCCAGTTATCACATAGCTCTGCTTACCTTCACCAAAACTCACCTCTCCAAGCACCCTGAATTTACCCAGAGTGAACAAAACTGGCAGGGGTCTGCCCATTGGGCTATTGGATCAGGCATTGGTTAGATATTGAGGTTGGCAGTTCACAGATAAAAAAGGCAGGTTGAGTAAGAGTAATATTTGAGAAAATTGGTTGAAGCGAAGTCAGAAGTTGTTCCAAACCCAAGGAAGAGACAGAGACAGTGCAAAGTGGTGTGACCAGAAAGTTAGATCATGATCAGAAAGTTAGAGAAAGCCTGAACTAGAAGAAAGTCTACAAATAGAAAAAAATTATCACCAGTGTTCACTGTTGTATTCCCTAATGGTTTCATGTTCTACTTTTGTCTCCTCAGCTAGATTTTAAGCTCCTTGGAAGACCTTATCATGTACTTTGCACATATCCTGAATAGTCATCAACACAGTACTTGGCACATATCAGGATCTCAAAAAAGAAAAAATTCTGCTTGAAACCATTCTATTTTTCAGAACTTCAAAGGTATGTAATTTCAGGTGGTTAAGTGGTGTAGAGGAAGAGCCCTGAACCTGGGTTTACAAAGACCTGAATTCAAATTCAGCCTCAGACACTTACTAACTGTGATCCTGGACAAGTCCCTTAACCTCTCTCTACCTCAGTTTATTTGCCTGATAATAACAGCACCTACCTCCTAGGGTTGTTGTGAGGTTAAATGAGATAATATTTGTAAAGCACTTGGCAAACCTTAGAGAGCTACATACATGGTAGGCATTACTATTGCTATTGTTTGCTATTATTTCTTCATGTTGAGTACTCCCTTTACAGATTGCCCTTTTAGTCTTTGTTTTTGAGAACTTCTATTGTCTAAAATTTTGTCATGCTGCAGTCAATCTGGTAATGAGACATTACAGATTTAGCTAGACTATTGCTCAGGCAACCGACACATAACAGTTTTTCATGAGGTCTCTATTTGAATCCTTTCCCGCTTGTTATAATTAACCTACAAGAGTTTAGGGTTATCATGGTTCATCAGTTTCCCATTAAAATGAAGCTGAGAGGTCTTGAGAGGCTTTGTCTAACCCTCTCATTGAAACACTGTGTGAAGAAGTAGTAAGAGTTCATAAGATGAAGTCAGGAAGAGTGCCTGAAACCTAACAAAAAACATACAGAAGAAATTGTTTTTGTAACAACTTATTTTTAATCAAACTAATTCATTGATTCTAAAGAGAGTTCCAAGAGGGGAATAGTCCAAAGGAATGGCAAAAATCACAGATTGTGTTTTTGTAAAAAACAAAGAACCCTGTAATTACTGATCTGTCTTGTTTCCCCTTTCTAATACAACAACCTGCTAGAGCAGCTAGATGGTGAGGTGAATAGCGCACTGGCCCTGGAGAACCTGAGTTCAAATCTGGTGTCAGGCACTTGACATTTAACTAACTGTGTGACCCTGGGCAAGTCACAACCCTGATTGCCTCAAAATAAAATTAAAAGATTGTGCTAATGGTCTAGGTAAACATAAAGAACCAAATCTTCAATAAAAATATGAGAAAGAAACAGAAAGTCTTTTGAAAGCGACTTTTCCAAAGCAAACCACATCTTTATGCTCATATAATTTACTGATAAGGAGATAGAATACAAGATCTTGATGCATTTATTTTTCGTTGATTTTTAGAAAGCATTTAACTTGGTAGAGCAAAACGAAGCCTAGAAGGCCCCCCTCAGACAAGGTGTCTCTCATGCGTTCATCAAAATCTCACAACACTCCATGACGGATGTGACTACAGAGGTGACTTTGTTCTATAATCTGCCCGGTGTTACATCGAGTATGATATTAACAAAAGATGTTTGCTTAAGGGGTTTGTAAAGATATCATGAAAGATGCTGTTCAGGAGGTCCAAAGAAAAGAAGGATTTTTTGTTGATTCTCTGAATAGTTTTATTTGGAAATCATCATGTTAAATTTGTGAAAACCTGGAACACTACACAATTCCCTCAGTGCATTTCACAATGGTTTAAATGACTAACTGAATGCAAAGAGCAGTTATTAAGCATTTGCTATGTTCCAGTCATTGTGCTAAGCACTGGTGATACATGTATAAAAGGCAAGACAGTTCTCTACTTTTAATGAGTGTACTTTCTAATAAGTAGAGTACGACTATATCTAGACACAGATATAGACATACACATATCTGGCTCCAAATTCTATGTATTTCTCTAAATCACAATACCTCTGCCACATACATATATATGCATTCTGTAAAGCATGTGTATATGTGCATATATATGTATGTGTGTATATATATGTGTGTATATATGTGTGTGTATATATGTGTATATATACATATACACACACATATATATGTATATATATTTCATATATATAAACATTGACAGAGAATTCTCCTAGTATGGGGGACAGCTAGGACAGAATTCCATTATCATCTTATTCCCTCCCTACCCTTTTCCACCATCACTTTGCTCTCTCCTAGATCTTTGTCACCCATCCTTCACTGCACCTAACACTAACTTCAGGTAGAAAAACAATTACTCAAGTGAGTTTCTATTGTTTTCTGAAATATAACAGAGAAAGGAGAAAATCTACCCTGTTATTAATAACATGACACATTTCTTTTTATGGAAGATTACTGTCATTACACTTCACATGGGGGACTGCTAGGGCAACTGTGGTGTAATGGAGACAGAAAACTTGTATTCAAATCCTGACTCTATTAATCACTATCTATGTGAAGCTGTGATATACCACTTCACTAAGTTTTCTCATCTTTGAAATGAGCAGGTTGGATTAGATGATTTTAAAGATACTCTTTAGCTCTAACTTCTCTGGTCCAACATGGGGGCTTGACTTGGCTGACACTTTCTTTTTGAAAATGAGAGAGGAAGGGAGAGGGGAAGAGAGGGAGAGAGACAGATAAAGTCAGAGATGGAGAGGGAAGGGAAGGAAAGGGAAGGGAAGGGAAGGAAAAAGGGAAGCAAGCACTATTATCACTAATGCACAGATAAAGAAACCGACACTCAGAGACTGAGTCACACAGTTACTACTATAATGCAGAACTTAGGGAAGTCCTTTCACCTTTCTGGAAATCAGTTATCTTGTCTGAGAGCTGGTTTAGATATTTTCATCCTTCCTAGAAGAGGGAAATCACATGCTAGTCACCTGTCCAAGCATCACAGTGAAAGATCCGAAATGCCCTCCTGGAACAAAGGTCATCTTTGGAATTAGGATGCAAGTAAGTAAAAATGAAAAGTCAAAGCTAGTCAAAGGCCAGAATTTCTTTCAAGCACCATGACTTCAGGGGTTGAGATAGAAGCTGGAAACTAGTAGCAGAGGAGAAAGTCTAGCCAAGTCAGAATCAGATTAGAAAGCAAATACAGGGCACGTTAAGGAGCTGTCTCCCTCCATCCCCAAAAGTTTTATCAGTCCTTTTACATTGGCTACCTGCTTTCTTGATCCCTATTCTGGTCAGATGTGTTAGTATGGTCACAAGCAAAGTATCTTCTTCATACTCAGCTGTAGCAGTAAGGCATGGATACAGGTGATCTCTGATATTTCTTTACACTACAAATTCTTTGATTTGCTGACCAGTCACAATTCCAGAATAGAGAATGCTTCCCACCTCTTGGTAGAGAGGTGGTAGATGGCAGGTACAGAATGATATATGCTTTAAGATACAACTAATATGTCCATTTGTTTGGCTTGACTATACTTATTTGTTGCAAAAAGTAGTTTGGTTGAGAGAGGTGGAGAATTGTGAGGGTTAGTGATAGTCATACAAAAAAATTAGAAAGAAAAAATTATGAATGAAACATTTTAAAAATATATCTCTGGGAGTTTTAACTCAGAAGGGGATACAGAAACACAACCAGGCTTCTGTTGATCCTAAGATGCTAGGTTTCATATATGTATATAGAATATATATTTAAAAAAACAGGTTTGTAGGTACTATATATATATATATATATATATATATATATATATATATATACACACACACACATTTATGTAGAACCTCCTTTCATGGTTCTTAAATTTTTTTTACTTAGTAGTACTTTATTTTTGCAATTACATGTAAAGATAGTTTACAACATTCTCTTTTGTAAGATTTCAAATTCAATTTTTTTCTTCCTCATCTTCCTCTCCCCCAAGATGGCAAGCAATTTGATATAAGTTATATATGTACAATCACATTAAACATATTTCCACATTAGTCACATTATGAAAGAAGAATCTGAACAAAAGGGGAAAAGCCATGAGAAAGAAAAAACAAAATCAAGTGAAAATAGTATGCTTCTGTCTGCATTCAGACTCTGTAGTTCTTTCTCTCAAAGTGGGTAGCATTTTCCATCATCTTTTGGAATTGTCTTATATCACTGTATTGCTGAAAGGAGTCAAGTCTATCACAGTTGATTATCACACAATGTTGCTGTTACTGTGTACAATGTTCTGGTTCTGCTCACTTCACTCAGTATCAGTTCATGTGAGCCTCTCCAGGTTTTTCTGAAATCTACCTGTTCATCATTTCTCATAGCACAATAGTATTCCATTACATTTATATACCACAATTTGTTCAGTCATTCCCCAGTTGATGGAAATCCCCTAAATTTCAAAGTTTTGCTACCAAAAATATTGCTACTATATTTTTGTACATGTGGGTCCTTTTCCCTTTTTATGATCTCTTTGGGATACAGACCTAGTAGTGGTATTGCTGGATCAAAGTACCACTTTATAGCTCTTTGGGCATAGTTCCAAATTGTTCTCCAGAATGCTTGGATCAGTTCACAACTCCACCAACAATGCATCAGTGTTCCAATTTTCCCATATCTTCTCCAATATTTATCATTTTTCTTTTCTGTCATATTAGACAATCTGATAGGTATGAGGTGGTACCTCAGCATTGTTTTAACTTGAAATTCTCTAATGAATAGTGATTTAGAGCATATTTTCATGTGATTACAGATAACATTAATTTCTTCATCTGAAAACTTCCTGTTCATATCCTTTGACCAATTATCAATTGTGTAATGACTTGTACTCTTATAAATTTGACTCAGTTCTCTATAAATTTTAGAAATGAGGCCTCTAAAAGAAACACTGGCCATAAAATTGTTCCAGATTTCTGTTTCCTTTCTGATCTTGGTTGCATTGGTTTTGTTTGTGCAAAAACCCTTTTTAAAAAATTTAATGTAATCAAATTTATTCATTTTGTATTTCATAATGTTCTCTATCTCTTGTTTGGTCACAAATTCTTCCTTTTTCCATAGATGTGACAGGTAAACTATCCCTTGCCCTCCTAATTTGCTTATAGCTATACCCTTTCTGTCTAAATCATGTACCTATTTTGACCTTGTCTTGACCCATGGTGTAAGATGTTGATCTATGCCTAGTTTCTGCTGTACTATTTTCCAGTTTTCCCAGCAGTTTTTGTCAAATAGTGAGTTGTTATCCAAGATGCTGAAGTCTTTGGGTTTATCAAACAGTAGATTGCTATAGTCACTGAATACTGTGACTTGTACCTAACTTATTCCACTGTTCCATCACTCTATGTCTTAGCCAATACCAAACAGTTTTGATGATTGCTACTTTATAACATAATTTTAGATCTGGTACAGCTAGTCTGCCTTCCTTTGAATTTTTTTTGCATTAATTCCCTTGATATTCTTGACCTTTCATTTTTCCAGAAGAATTTTCTTATTCTTTTTAGCCCTATAAAATAATTTTTGGTAATTTGGATTGGTATGATACTGAATAAGTAAATTAATGTAGGTAGAATTATCATTTTTTATTTTATTAGCTCAGCTTATCCATGAGTAATTGATATTTTTCCAATTGTTTATATCTGATTTTATTTGTGTGAAGTGTTTTGTAATTGTGTTCATATAGTTCCTGGGTTTTTCCTGGGAGCTAGACTCCCAGATATTTTATGTGGTCTACAGTTATTTCAAATGGAATTTCTCTCTCCTGCTGCTGGGCTTTGCTAGTATTATATAGAAATGCTATTGATTTATGTGGGTTTATTTTATATCCTGCAACTTTGCCAAAGTTGCTAATTATTTCAAGTAGTTTTTTAGTTGATTCTCTAGGATTCTCTAACCTTATATCATCTGCAAAGAATGATAGTTTTGTTTCCTCACTGCCTATTCTAATTCTTTCCATTTCTTTTTCTTCTCTTATTGCCAAAGCTACCATTTCTAGTATAATACTGAATAATAGTGGTGATAACTGGCATCATCTCACCCCTGATCTTACTGGGAAAGCTCCTAGTTTGGCCCTGTTAAACATAATGCTTGCTGATGATTTTAGATAGATAATACTTATCCTTTCAAGGAAACCTCCATTTATTCCTATACTCTCTAGTGTTTTTAGTAGTATAGGGTGATATATTTTGCCAAAAACTTTTTCTTCATCTGTTGAGATAATCATATGATTTCTGTTAGTTTTATTATTGATACGATCAATTGTGCTGATAGTTTTCCTAATATTAAACTAGCCCTCCATTCCTGATATAAATCCCACCTGGTCATAGTGCATTATCCTGGTGAAAAATTACTGTAATCTCTTTGCTAGTATTTTATTTAAAATTTTTCCATCAATATCCATTAGGGAAATTGCTCTATAATTTTTTTTCTTCATTTTGGTTCTTCCTGGTTTAGGTATCAGCACAATGTTTGCGCCATAAAAAGAATTTGGTAGGACTTCACTTGTTTTTCTAGTTTATATGGTATTGGAATTAATTGTTCTTTAAAAGTTTGGCAAAATTCTCTTGTAATTCCATCTGGCCCTGGAGGTTTTTCTTTTTTTCTTAGGGAGTTTTTTAATGGCTTATTCAATTTCTTTTTCAATGGAGTCAGATATTTTATTTCCTTTTCTGTTAGTTTGGTCAATTTACATTTTTGTAAATATTCATCCATTTCATTTAGATTGTCAGATTTATTGGCACACACTTGGGAGAAATAACTCCTAATTATCACTTTGATTTCTTCTTCCTTGGTAGAGAATTCACTCTTTTCATTTTTTATACTGGTAATTTGGTTTTCTTCTTTCTTTAAATCAAATTAACTAAAGGTTTATCTATTTTATTTTTTCCATAAAACCAGGTCTTAGTTTTATTTATTAGTTCAATGGTTTTCTTAATTTCAATTTTATTAACCTTGCCATTGGTTTCCAGAATTTTTAATTTGGTATTTAATCAGGGATTTTTAATTTGTTCTTTTTTTTCAGCTTTCTCCTCTATTTTATTCGTATAAGCATTTAGAGATAGAAAATTTTCTCTAAGAACTACTTTGGTCACATTCCATAAGTTTTGTCACATTGTCTCATTATTGCCATTCTCTTGTCCTTTGACCCACTCATTCTTTAGGATTAGATTACTTAGTTTCCAATTAATTTTTAGTCTATCTTTCCATGGACCTTTATTACATGTAATTTTTATTGCATCATGATCTGAAAAAGATGCAATTAATATTTTTGCCTTTCTGCATTGTTTTTTATGCCCTAACACATGGTCATTTTTTTGTGTAGGTGCCATATTTCACTGAGAAAAAGGTATATTCCTTTCTATCCCTATTCAATTTTCTCCAGAGGCCTATCATATCTAATTTTTCTAAAATTCCATTCACCTCCTTGTGGTTAGATCTATCTAGTTCTGAGAGAAAGAGGTTGAGGTCCCTTACTAAGTATAGCCCAAGGTTGGTCAGTCAAAGAACTCTGGTCTGCCTGGAATCTCCTAGGTTTTCTGGCTGATGAGTACTGGGTTTATATCTCTTCAGCTCATCCTGCACTGTATACTGGATTGTTGTCAGAGGGATAGCTAGCTAGGATAAGATTCTGAGAAAGCCTAAAATCATCATATTTTAAATTTGTATAAAGAGGTTGCTAGACATTCCTGAGGGGCTAGAGTAGGCATTCTTATTCTTTTGAGTGTGAGATGGACCCCCTCTGAATGAGTGAATGAAGCATGTATTCAGTGCTTCCTGTATACCAAGCTATTGTACAAAATGTGGGGAAATAAATCTAGAAAAGTAAGATCATCTCTGTCTTTAAGGAGCTTACTTTCTAATAGAATGAGAAAACATATATTTAAGGATTCAGTTTTCAAGTCCAGTGGAATTTCATGGTCCTCAGAGTGCAACAACCAAGTGCATGTTAATGTCTTTTTTTAAATGCTGTTCCCACTGATAAAATGACACTATTTCCTGACACTGAGCCTCGGATAATGCCAAGGACTCTAGTGGAAAGAACTTTCTTTTCTAGGTCACCAGTAGTAGATCCTTTTTAATGTGTTTAAATGCTTACAGTAAAATACATAGGATTACAAAGGAAACCAATTATCTTGAAATACAGTTTTCAAAATAGTTTAAAAAAATTCATGGACCCCAGGTTGAGAATCTCTTGCTTAGAGTTTTTGATCTAGGCTCAGGTAAATCCCCTTCATTAGTGGGCCATAGTGTTTCTCCATGAATGTTTTTGTGGAAGGTTGCTTCTAGAGGAAGACAGATACCTCTTTTGGTTTTCTGATTTGCATTTGCAAATGTATTCCTGAGGATGAGAATAATGACAATAACTAACATTATATAGTGCTTTATGTTCTGAGAAGCACTTACATGTAATACCTCATTTGAGCCTCACAATATTCTTAGGAGGTTGGTGCTATTGTCTCTTTTCTAGGATGCAGAAAGTGAGACAGAGAAGTTCATTGACTTGCCTAGAGTCAGACAGCTATTAGGTGTCTCAGGCAAGATTCAAACTCAGGCCTTCCTGACTCTTAATTCTCAGAGTTCTGTCCCATACCCCAGCTGTCTCAGCTTTCTGGGGCCACTGGCTTCTCTTTGAGCCAGTTTTGGGAATCATTATCTTTGGTCCTTGGATTTTTGCTTTTCACTGTTTTCTAAACTTTACCTGAAGAATCAGCTAAGTGGTGCAGTGGATAAAGCACCAGTGCAGGAGTCAGGAGGACCTGAGTTCAAATCTCACCTCAGACACTTGACACTCACTAGCTGTGTGACCTTGGGCAACTCACTTAACCCCAGTTGCCTCATCCTCAGTCATCTCCAGTCATCCTGATGAAAATCTGGTCACTGGATTCAGATGGTTCTGGAGGAGAAGTGAGGCTGGTGACCTGCACAGCCCTTCCTCACTCAAAACAAAGTCAAGTACAAGTCATGTCATTATTTCTCTGATGGAATGGTCTTCTTCAGCAATGAAGGATGAATACGCATTTCTTCCTGTACCTCACTTAACTTGTCCTCTAAAAATCTGGATGCTATACTACTTGGTGCATATATTACTTTACTGTCTGTGGCATGGCTTCTTAAACCTTTTCTACCTGCAATCATTTTTCACATCTCAGCAGCATTTGTTAGTGTTACATGGTATGACAGCATGCACAGTGCAAAGTGCCCATGCTTTGTGTTCAGGTAGTACAATAATTCTTAAATTATCTCTTCTGGATCTATTTTCCAAGTCAATTGTTTTTTCAATGAGGTATTTTACATTATCTCCTATTTTTTCACTCTTTTGATTTTGTTTGACTGATTCCTGATGTCTCACAGTGTCATTAGCTTCCACTTGCCCAATTCTAATTTTTAAGTAATTATTTTCTTCAGTTAGCTTTTGTACCTCCTTTTCCATTTGGTAAATTCTACTTTTTTTAAGGAGTTGTTTTCTTTAGTAAATATTTTTTTCCAATTTGGCCAATTATATTTTTTTAAGGAACTATTTTCTTCAGTCAATTTTTGTCTTTCCCTTTCCAAGCTGTTGACTCCCTTGAACACCTCTCATTTCTTTTCCCAGTTTTTCTTCTACATATCTTATTTGACTTTTAAAGTCTTTTTTGAGCTCTTCTAAAAAGACCAGCTTGAGACCAATTCATATTTCCCTTTGGGCTTTTGCATGTAAGCATTTTGATTTTTCTGAGTTCGTGTTTAGATCTTCCCTATGACTTTAGTAGCTTTCTATGGTCAAGGTTATTTTTTGTTCCTTGCCATTTTTTTTGGCTATTTTGTGACTTTTAAAGTTGAACTCTGCTCCTGAAGAACAGGGGGCAATGTCCCAAGCTTCTTGTGCTGGGGTCCAGGGGCCTGGTCACTGGCTTAGTGCACTGGGGCCTCAGATGCTGGCAGCTTGGTTACTGTGCTGGGGTGACCTTGCCTAGTTGTGCCTGCTATTACCTGAGTTCCAAAGATAGCAATTTGCTTTCTGTTCTGGGGCTAGAGACCTCACAGCTGGCATGCTGTGCCACTTCCTTGCTGAGTCAGGACTGAGAGGCCTCCATTGCTGATCTGTGCTGTGGTAAAGTCTCCCACTAGCCTGCCAGGACCTCTTCCCTGGGCTGCACTCCCCTTTTACCCAATAGAGACAGACATTTCCTGAAGCCCTTCTAAGTTATCTTAAGTTGGGAAAGCATTTAACTCTGTCTTTTTGTAGGTTCTGTCAGAATACATTTAAAGGCTTGATTTAACATTGTTTCAAAGGGAAACTGGGGAAACCTCAAGCTTCTCTCTGTTATGTTGGCCCCATTTCTAATATAGGAAAATATCTATGTTTGTTGAGGTTTGTTGAGTTCATAATTTTAAAAAGGAAGATTTAATGAAAAACGTTACCTTGACTAGCCATCTGACATGCTTAAGGAATACCTGTAAACAGCCAAAAATCTCTGGATTGCTCATGACCTTTTGGAGGGAACACACCCATTTTGAATCTTTGTATCTTGACTAGATCTGATGTCCTCTAGATCCCACTCTGTTTCATCAAGGTCCCCTAGGCTTGCAACATCACGTGGGAAAACAGAGGAAGTGATCAGGATGCAGCCAGGGACATAGCAATGAAATGTAACCACCAGTGTGGCAATGAACTTCTAATGAGATCTAGCTGTCTTATTTAGAATTTGCACTTATTTTTCAATTGCTAATGCAGGGACTGTCCTTGAAATGATATGAATAAGCCATTTAGCGAACATGCCTTCTATCTTTTCTTTAACCATTCCGTGGTACCCAGGACCATGCTGGACCCACAGAAGGCAACACAAGAAATGCTGATTAGTTGAATAAATAAAACTAAAGCCAATTTTTCCTTAAGAAGAGGCTATAACATAAACAGCCTTTGTATAGTCACCAGATTCTTTTTTTTTTTTTTTTTTTTACCAAACCTATGATTTCCTTGGAAAAGGAAACTCCCAAAGAGGAATTTCTTCTGTCTGTACAAACTAACACCTTCTTTACAACTGATAGTCTTAGAGAGCTGTGTGGGTGGCATGAGAGGTAAGTATTTCCCAGGGTCACACAGTCGATGTGTATCTGAGGTAAAACTTGAACTGAGGTGATCTTAAGTCTGAAGCCAGCTCTCTGTTTACTCTCACCCATACAGCCTCTCACAGATTTTTTTAAAACAAACTTCTGCTTTCACCATATTGCTAAAAAAAAGCCTTCAATGAATACTCATTGTCATGGGATCCTAGAAATGAACCTGAAAACACAGTAAAGTAGGGGTTCTTCACCTGGGGTTCATGGAAAGTGTACAAATTTCAAGGGGTTGATGAACTTGAGTGGGAAAAAACTACATCTTTTTTCCCCACTAACTGAAATTTATTATCCCCTTCAATCATGAAATGTTATTTCCTTCAATGATGAAACATCAGTAGATTCATGACACACACAGAAAAAGTATTGAGTCCCTTCTTTAATAGAATAGGGAGATTAAAGTGACTTGTCCAAGGTCACACAAGTCACAAGCATCAGAAGCAGAATTTGAACCCAGTACTCCAATTGCAGAGGCAGTGCTATTTTCATTGTATGTCATGGCATCTCTACAAGATAATGTCCTAGTTCCTTCATATATCATTCACTAACTCTACAATCTGTCTCCTACCTATCTTTCCAGCATTAGCTCCCACAACTTCAGGGCTTAACTGATTCCTCTATTAAGTGATGTACTGTGCTCTCTCAAGATTTTGTTCATGTCATTCATTCCTTGAATGCCTTTACTAACTGCAATCCTCTAATCTGTCCTTCAGGGCTCAGATCAAATCTCTCTTCCATGATGAAGACTTTCTTGATCGCCCTAGACTATGACAGTTATTCCCTCCTCTGAATTCCTCTGGTAAAAGCCCAATATACAAAATACTCAACTAAAAATGACCCTTGAAATCAGATGCCCACTCCACTGCTCCACACCCTTTCCACCTCATTACTAGAGTTCTCAACACCCCCTAGCATGAAAGATAATCTTAAAAATACCAGGACTTCTAGGTTTCCTGGATTGAGAAATAGAAAAGGAAAGAAACAGTAAAATTAACATTAGAAACGGAGTCTCAGGTAGGACCATGTTCTCTATGTAGTATTCCCTGGCTGAAAATATCTTCCCTAATGCTGGCTCCTCAGATGTGTTCACTTCACTTCAGGAAATTCTATCAGTAACACATTCATTTGAATTGACAAGTTTCAAACATGCAAATACTTCTAGCATGACTGAATGGCTATCAGTCATTCACATCTGAGTATGAATTCATTTAATCAGATTGCTTCTCTTTAGGCAGGGAACTGAGCTTTCCATAGAGGAGCAATAGGAGTTGAAATTGAATATGGTAGGGGGAAGGAGAAAGAATAAAAAGTAATTTTTGAACATGAATTGCTTCCAGAGGTAGTAGAAACTTACACAATGGATAAGAAATAATTTTCCAAAGAAAGCATGCTTCAGTGTAATTGAGGCATTTGGAGCTTGGGGAGAGGTATACAGGGAGGTGGGGAGTGTGGCAAAGACAAACTGATTATTTTGAAACTTTGCTAATGTGGGCCCCCTCTAGGAAAGAGGAAGAAAGCATCCTCCTGTTCCTTATTCCTAAGGCCTCTTCTCCATCATACACAAGCTAGTGATACTCATGACAACTATTGGAAGAGGGGATTCTGAATCAATGTTTTGTATTTTGATAGAGAGAATTTCTTGCAAAAAAACCCCAAACACTCCCCCTATCTACTCCCAACAACTATATGTATTGCATAAATCTTTGAATGTTACTTAGGGTACTTAGAAGTAAAGGGGCTATGGTTTAGTTTAACTATGTTATAGGTTAATTAGGTCTTTTTAGTCTACTTAAGGGATCTAGCCACCATTTATAAAATTGTTTCTATGAGGAAATGTGTTCTGAGTTCCAAATCACCAGCTTACAAAATTTTAAAACCTAGCATTTTGGAAATCTGGAGATTGCCTGAACTCCCCATATGACAATTCTTAAATATTGCCTTGTGTCATAGATATGTTTGGATGTCTTATTTCCCCTCCTAGAATGTAAAGAGGGGTGATATCTTGTTTTTATAGAGAGATGAGCACATTATCTTAGATATACTAGTCATGCAATAAATATTTCTTGAAGCTTTCAGGGTCCTGATCTGAAAAATAAGACAGCTGAATTAGATAATCCCTAAAATTCCTTCCAGCTCTAAATTATATGAATGAGTGAATGAATGAATGAATGAATATGGAAACTTAATTTCTGTCTAATTTCTGGAATGGTCCTAGGACAACTCTGTCCAAAGTCAGGAAGCTGGATTAGATGACCTCTGGATGACTCAGCTCCGTTTAGAATTCTAATAATAATTTCTCTATCATCCCCAGGGCCCTGCATTTACAAAACACAAATGCAAAGAACAGTATGACCTACAGGATAGGCAAAGAGGAGAAAGATAAAAAGAACATTGCTTTGGAGTGGAGTATTCTTGCCTGAGTTATTAAAAGGCTTCCCTTCTAGAAGATAAATTCATCTCCTAGTCCTTTCCTGTTATAAGTTGCAATTATACCTCTCTAGGCTCCTTCTTCTTTTTGAAAATGACAAGCCAGTCCATTATTTTTTTTTAATGGCAACTACTGAAAATCTTTTAAAGGAGAATGCGTTCTAAGCCACTCAGCTGTCTGTGTTCCCAGTTAATTCTTTCATTTTCCACAGACTAGTGTTATTAGTATCATACTCAAGAGAATAAGACCTTCCCCAATCCTAGAGGGACTTGTGCAGCATTCTGACTTCCTGATTAACTCAAGAAGCAAGACCGGCTATTAATCACCATATTGCCGTTTGCTTCCGATACTTTGCACTCAATATTCACTTTAAAGGTAGCTTCACCGTGACATCCTTCCCCACTACCCCACCTCCACACAAAACTTCACTCTGCCATAACTACCACTAGGAAGCTATCCATGGTTAGTCCTATCTGCTAGTTGGCATAATGGCTAGAGTCAAGAAATTCTGCCTGCCTTAGATCCTGCCTCAAATGCTTACTAGCTGTGTGACCCTGGGCCAGTCAATCTCTCTACCTTCATTTTCCTCATCTGTAAAGTGAGAACGATACACAGAACTGTTGTGAGGACCAAATGAGATAATAAGTGTAAAGTGTTTTGCTAGCCTTAAAGTGCTATACAAATGTTAGGAATTATTGCCATTTCTTTATTTTCCATTCAATTCGTTTGCAATTTATACTATTTTCATTTATATTTTCTATGACGCTGCTGCCACTCTCTTCTTTTTAGACTATTAGCTTCTGATGTGAAGAGATGTTATCTTTCACTTTGGAATCTGCCCTTCATGCCCAGCACAACTCCATGCACATAATGAACAGACAATTCTGTTTGCCTGTAGGAATCATGGGATGAAGGCTCAGAGGAAGAGGTTTTGGCAAAGTGCAAGAGAGATAGATGGAGACAGAGTCCAGTGCAGAAAGCTCTTCAAGGCCATTTCTCTTGGCCTCTCCTACACAAACTCCAATGTTGACTCATGGGTATTACACAACTATACTGGAATGCAACCACAAAAGCCATAGTTACTCTTAAAATGAAGAATTATGAAAATAGGTTTGTTGTGTATGTTGGGCAAAGCAAAGGTACTCGGAAACAGGAGTTCTTAACCTTTATTTTTTGTTTCATGGATCCCTCTGGCAGTCTGGTGAAGTCTATGAATCCCTTCTCAGAAAATGTTTTTAAATGCATAAAATAAAATACATGGAATGATAAGGAAACAATGCAGTTTTTAAAATATTTTAAAGTTAAGAAACATTAGGTTAAGAATGTTTGCATTTTACTTAGGGGAAACATATATATATATATATATACATTATGTAAGTATATACAACATGTATATATATACATTTACAGATACATATATAGGCAAGTATATATTATATATATATATTATATATATATACACGTATACTTTCCTAGATAGATAAACATACACACGTGTGTGTATGTGTATAATAAAAAAAGCTGTTTGGGGATGGGAGTCACCAACATCTGAGAGGACTAGGAAAGCAATTAACAGGTACTTAGTAACTTTCTATTATAAACCAGACACTGTGATAAACACTGAGAAAAGACATTGGAAGGAGGCAGCAAAGGGACAGAAATTTAAGGGATATTAGAGAATGTTGATTTTCAGGTGATGAATACCAATAATAAAAAATGTTCTATCCTTTAAACAAAGGTGTTCCAATTGCTTTATATTCATACATAAGGACATAATATTTACAGCTGTTAAGTGACCTCAGAGATCATCTCATCCAATCCTTTCTTTTTTACACATGAGAGAGCTAACACCCAAAGAGGTTAATTATGAAACATCATTTGTTAGTAAATGGCAGAATTATGCCTCAAACCCAGGTCCTGTGACTCTAAATCATTACACTATGCCAACTTGTTTCTCTAATAGTGGGGAAGGGTTACCCTGAGCCATTGTCTAATCTCTGATGACAGATGTCGTGCTTTTACAAGACAGTGAGTCAGAGGGAGGGATAGGATCAGTGATTATAGAACTTTATTACTCATTGTCTACTGCAAAACTACCTGACCTGTATGATTGAACCCACATCCTCAGCCTTATTACTGATGCCCTAATTGAATTTACTAAGATAAAATAGATAAAATGACACCTTCTTGGGACCTGTAAGAGCATTATTTTTCTTCTTAGGGTTAGCTAAGCATTCAGATTCACAGAACCACTAAAAAATAACCTCAAAGAATCAACCAAAGTAATTTGAAGTCTGTCTCTCGGAAATATCACTTTTCTAGATGGTATTCAACCAAGATATTTCTTCAGTATTCTGCTCCGTTCCTAAGTGTCAGTTTTTCACCAAATGGAAAAGAAACAGACAATTTTAAACCTATCAAGAAACATCTAATTTTCCTGTAACAGAAGTCCTACCATTGTCAAGTTGTTCAGCATCTGAGGTATCTGCAGAGGACAATTCTATATTTTTAGCTGAGCAGTTAAAGTAATCTGTCCTCCGTCAAATCCATTTGCTGAGTGGCTCTCAGCGTATTGCCTGGGCCATCTTTGAAAGGCTATTCCTGCACGAAATAAAGACTTTTATTTTGAGCTACACATTAGTCTGCCACCAAGATACAGTTCAGGGATGGGGGAGGGGAATTAGTCACTGACCTTTGGTTTGCTTTCTTTTTTTTTAAATGAATGACAGGCTCCGTTCCATCATGATTTCCTAGTTTAACTTGCAGTTTAGATCAACCACCACATCACGTGTTTACTGTAGGTGGCCACGTGGAAAGTGGAAAGAAATTGTGCTTTGCAAGTTTCCCCAGAAAATTATTTGTGTGGACAAAACAAAATTCTGTACCATGAAAAGCACTTTTTAAAAAATCAATGCTGCTCTTAATGACACTTTGGCTGGATCCTAACATTTTTGGATCTGGTCCTAGTCACTGACACTAGACATGTCAAAACTAACCATACATATCTGCTCTGTGCTCTGAAATAATGCTCTGTTTGAATAAAAATTATAAACTGAACGATCTAGCAAGTAAATAAGCAATTTACTTCTTTCCCTACTGAGCCTTCTTGGGGCATAATCTTAGGGGGACTTAGAGAGCAAGGAAGGATAAAGAATGCTCAAAAGGGTCTATGACCAATAAGTATAGTGAACTAAAAAGGATATAGGACATGCCAGTCTAGTGAACACAGATAATAGGGCTTGCGTTTAATTCATTCTGCATTGTCTCATATCATGCTGTAATTGTCTCTCCCTTAGGGTGTAAACTTCTTTAGAATAGGGAATGTGGCTATCCTTCAGAGAGCAACTCTAGTTTGGCCGCTTCCATGAACTCTTCCACATATTCTCCCTTCTTTAAGTACTTACAATAAATATTATCTTTATCACCAATTTGCTGGTAGTATATACGACACAGTGTCTTGTACATGACAGTCACTTTATAAATCTCTGTTGGATGAATGAATGACAACCTTGCATTGTAATGTTATTTTCCTATGTTTATCTACAGTCTCTAAACTATCAACCCTTTAAGCATAGAAATCACATCTTACAAATCTTTGTATTGCCTCGTCAACACCTAGGATAGTACCTATCACATCCATATTGTATGACCAATAATTATTTGCTGTGCTAAACACATAGTAGATGCTCAGTAAACCCATTTTTTTGGCAACCAAAAAAGTAGATTTATTATACAAGCGCTACACTCAGACACAAAGAAAATTATTAGTCCAGAATGACAAGAGGGTCTATGGCACCAGATGAATTGCTATTAGTCAAACGCAACTTGCATTAAAGTTGGAATGCTCTGTATCAAAGAGAATATAAATGCTGGTAAGAGTCCCATACAAGATAGTAGAGATAAGAACTCTGAATTAGGTGGGAGAGCTGGTACAGCAAATAGGGTGACATTTACAAAGGAGTCTAGCAATGTTTATCTCTACTAATGCAGTAGCATGTTAAGGTTAATATATACTTTAAAAAACTATGTGTAAGAGAAGTTCACAGACATATACATTCTTCTTTGTTTTGCTTTGTACACTAAAATTCTCAACTTTGTTGATGACTATCCAGTTTGTGAGAAAAGGAAAAAAGTATTTTAAAACAAGGGCTCATCCATCTTTCCTTATGTCAAAATAGCAGGCAAATCAAAACAATAGGGGTGGGAAATTAGTCTGATATCCTTTAGGATTCCTGACTTTCTTCCCCAAACTCAGTTTTTCTAAAGCTCTTTTCAAATGATATTGCAAGTTTTGTTATCATCAATATTTGAGGTACAAACTTTTTTTAGTGTTTTGTGGGTAGAGTCTGTTCCATAGGACCTGAGTAACATACAAGTACTGCGTCAGTCAATCTCAGCCAAGTATGATCAGTCCCTCCTGCCTTCAACAACTGTACAAAAACAAGATAGTGCATTCCTTTTAAGAGGAAATCACTTTTGTTGTTTATTCATGTCCCATTCTTTGTGACCCCATTTGGGGTTTTCTTGGCAGAGATACTAGAGTGCTTGGCTGCTTCCTTCTCCAGCTCATTTTACAGATGAGGAGCTGAGGCAAACAGGGTCAAATGATCTATCCAGGGTCACAGCTAGTTAGTGTCTGAGGCCACATTTGAACTCAGATCTTCCTGACTCCAGGGCCAGCACTCTACTACAATACATAATTACATGTGTTTGGCTCTACTTTTATTCAGTTACCTATCAGAATACATGATCCAGAGCCAGCTAGTCTCAGGTAGGGTGATAGGTGGCAATGCTTGATTCTATAAGGCTTCTTTATTCAGATTCCCAATGGGTAACGCCTCCTAGACCTGTAAATCCAACAACCAAGGCAAAGCAAAAGTGTCTGTGATGGAGACAATACACCCTGACCATCTCATCTGTGCCCTTTAATCATTCTTTTAGGAGCTGTTCACTCTTCTCCCTCCTTTTCCACATGTGCCTTGGGATCCTTGAAATTTTAACTAGGGAAGAAGTATATGCAATCTGCCTACTCTACTCTTTACATGAAATTGGGAAAATAAAATACCCCTAAGCTTCTGGAACTTTTTGATTGGTCATAGGCTCCATGTGGAATGATCCCTTGGTATGTTACCTAGGCTTACAAGGTCTTAGCAAAATTATTTTCCTATGAGACTGGGCCCTTTCATAAACATGACCGAAATAACACCAAACAAATAAAAGCTATCTCTATGTGTATGTTTCAACATATAGAAATATCCATACATGTACATATCAACTAGTGACAAAAATATACAACAATATGGCAGAAGCAATCTCTCAAATAGGGGTTTGCCTTTGTGATAGTATCAAACGCAAAAAAACTTTCTTATATTTCAGTGACAGATTGAATGTTTCTATATAAAAGTATTTACAGGAATCTTAAGGAGAGTTTCTTGAACAGAGAATGTTCACCAAGAGAAATAAAACTATTCAAACCTATTCCATGACTTGGGCCAAAATGGTCACCTTTTGGGCAATAATCAAGTAGACCAACGCTTTGGAAAGTGATCTTTTTTTAATAGTATTTTTTTTCAATTACATGTAAAGTCAACTTTTAACCCTCATTTTTTATAAAATTTTTAGTTCCAGATTTTCTCCTTTCCTCTCTTCCCCTGCTCCCCTCCCTAAAACAGTATGCAATTTGATATAGTTTATATATGTGCAATCATGTAAAAATATTTCCATATTAGTCATGTTGTAAAAGAAGAAACAGTTTACAAAAGGAACAAAACACACATACGCAAAATAAAGAAAGTATAATTAGTATGCTTCAATCTGTATTCAGACTCCATCAGTGCTTTTTTCTGGATGGAGATAGTATTTTTTATCATGAGTCTTTTGGAATTGTCTTGAGTAATCTTTTTTTTCTTAAAAGAGTATTGAAAAAGAATCAATTATAATTCCAGTTCTTCCCCAATAAGCTCTGTGAATATAAGCAATGAAATTTAACTTCTCTGGATCCCAGTTTGTTCATATACCAAATGGAGTTGAACTAAGTGACTTCTAAACTTGCTTTGAATTCTGAAAATTCTATGGGGACTAGTATAGTATACTAGACCTGGTATAAGGAACTCTCAAGTGAGGAAACTCCCTCTATCAATTTAGGTCCAGTCCTTCTCTAACTTTAAGTTGCAGAGATACACCCCTTGGAAACTTAAAAGGTTGAATGATTTCTGCAGTCACAAAGCTAGTATTTGTCAGGGGTGGGGCTTGAATTCAGGTTGTCCTGACTTTGAGTCCAACTTTCTATCCAACTCTCTATTCAATATAGTAATACTGCCTCTCTAAAAATATTCCATGAATTTATTAAATCCTCTAGTGCCCCGAATCAAGTAGAAAACCAGCATGAATGAATATTTTTATGATCCCCTTTTCCCAAAGAACTTCATGCGCTTTCCTATACTTGAGTAAATTAAACCTCCTGACATTACTATGAGGCAGGGAGAGGCAGACATAGTTTCCATTAGGTCAACAGAAAACTAAAGCCTTGAGTCCTTGAGTGACTGACCAAGGTCACACAGTAAGGCAGGGATAAAAGTTATACTAGAACCCATGACTCATGGCTTTGACTCCATCCACAAGCCAGTTCTGTGCAGTATTATGTAGATTTCCTTCTGCTTTGAGTATTTATTTACCAAACCAAATAGTAATTATGAATATTACCTGCTACAAAAGGCTTCATTGGATTGTAATGAAGATTGATGAGGCACTGCCCGTAGAGGGCTTTGGGTACCTTAGCGACAAAAGTAATAAAATGCAGAATGTCATTTTAACATCCTCATTATTATTATTAAAATGGGCAAAAGAAGTAGAATGTGGTTTCAGCTGTGCAATTTTTAATGGTCATCGGGAAATGTGGTTTCTGGGAACAATTGGTTGCAAAGAGCGCTAACATTATAAATTGGCTCCAGAGACATAAGTAATGTCTAAGCCATCAACTTTATTTATTTGAAAACGAAAGTCATCTTTGCCTCCTCCCAGCAGTGTTTTGCAAGTGCTTTTGGAAATAAAGCTTGGTTTGATGAGGCTCATCCAAAAATTCATTTTGATGTATTGATTTCTGTGGCCAATAATTCCTTGGCCTTAAAGGTACATGAAGACAGCATCAACACATGTATTTATCATAAACTCTCCTTCTCCTTCCTTCTTCCTCCCAATAGAGCTAAGGTGACTAGAGGACAAAAGAGTTCAGCATCCATTCATGCTATGCCATTAACCTATTTTAGAATAAAAATCATTGATTATGCAGTCTTAGAGTTGGCAGGGATCTTAGATTATCCAGTCTATCATTCTCATTTAACGTAAGAGGGAGTTGAAGGCCCAGAGGAAGTGAAATGACTTGCTCAAGGTCATACTGTTAGCCAATGATAGAGATAAGGGTATAAGTAAAGTCTCCTTGACTGAACTCTCTCTATTCATTATAACAAATTCAACTATGGAAGGTAATGTAGTTGTAATTACGTCAGCATAACCTTCCCTATGGCAGGACTATGTCGTCATGTTCCATTCTCTCCCCTGTTTCAAATAACTCCCTCAACAGTTCTACCAACCCAGGAAACTATAGTCCCTTCCCAATCCCATACCTCCCCACTGGGGATATAGCTTGGGTTTAAACAAAATACCCACATTACCAGCAAGATTATAGATTATATAAAAAGAGTCTAAGTAACAGCAGGGGAAAAGGAAATATCTCTGTCTTCCCACATACTCAATCACCTAAGCCCCACCTCCAACCTGGTCTTACCAATAAAAGCTACTATCATTTGCTCTAATGTGGAATTTTCCTGGGAAGGCAATTACTGTGGTTCCTGTCCTATTCTTTTAAGAAATGTTTTGGAGGAGGAGTTCTCTGCTGCTATAGCAATAGAGAATATCTGAAATGTTACAAGAATCGAAAACTAATCAAAGACATGAGTTGAAGCAAAGGAGAAAAATGTTCTAAGTAGAGCATCTAACAGATTAATTTTAATGACTTTTCTGATTTTCCCTTGACTCTTAATATGTCATTTATATCCTATTTCCTTTTTGTAAATAACCTTTAGTTGTAAACTAAAGTTGCAATTCGACATCTGAGGCAGGGATTTTGAGTAGGGGAACTGAGTAGACTAATATCTCAATCAAATGTAGTTGGAAAAATACTAGGTATACAAGTAGATGAATCAGATATCTAGCAACCAGGTCACTAATCTTTGCTCCATAAGCTGCCAATGCAAAATCAGATGAGTTTGGTGATGACAAATGCTCCTTATCTGATGCTTATTTCATGACCTTAGAGAATGAATCAGCTTCCCCTCCAGAGGATTTCTCATTAACTAGCTTCCTGACTGAGAGTCTCAAGAATGAGGCTGATCTCTTCAGAGAGAAAGGAGCCCTCCCCCAAGAAGGCATTGGTGGCAGGGGCCCTGAGGTGTGGGTTCCCACACCAAGAGGTCAAGGGGGATGTAGGAGAAAAAAACAGATGGAGTTCCTGACCTCAGGATGCTAAAAATAATGAAGAAAATAGGAGAAACATAAGAACATCTGTGTTCTTACTCCTCAACTCTCTGATTACCATGGAGAAGCTGAAATACTCCTTGTTCCTCATTGCTACTTCTAGAGTCTAGCAATCCTCACTAAACAACTTCTCCTTTGAGGTTCACACTGTTACCTTCAGAACACTCTCCTTTCTTCCTCAATGAGTTCAGTGCCTGGCCTACAGACTTCCTTTCCCCCTTGTATCTTGGCTCATACTAGAGGGCTTGCCTATTGGTGCTCTTGAAAATTCCCTAACTTCCCAGGTCCTCAATGTATTCAGTCCCTGTGACTTCTTCTATCACTTCATCTCAACTATCCATAGAAAGTGGTCCTGCCCTTGATCTTGTCATTCAAAACTGTTTCCCTTAAATGTTTACAAACTATAAAATTCCTTTATATGATCATAATTTTACTATTTCCTCTTTTCCTGTGCCTTAGGACCCCCAACCTAACTTTGTTCTCTGTCCTCTTTGACATTTTGCATTCCCTCCACTCCTCACAGTCTTTCCCATTCCATCAACTCTGCACTGGCTGGTTACACTCTCTTCCTTTCCCTGTGTTGACCCCTTGGTTAAACCAACTACCCTAGCCTCTACCTTTGAATCTCTTGCCCCCTTTTCTATTGCTGATCATGCCTTGCCAAACCCCAAGTTTAGATAACTTCCCCCACGTACTTTCTTCACTTCTATTTACTGAAGGGAGTTGGAGGAAACAGCAAAACTGTGCTGATTGAGTCCACTTCAAGTTTATGTTATCAAATCTCAACTGGGCCCTCATTGCACTCAAGGCAAATGTTCTACTTCTGCCTAATCTATTCCCTATCCCAGCAGTTGTTACAAACCTTCCCACCTCTCCTCAAGCCTTTCACAGGACCCCTTTCCGCCACCTCCTTTGAAGATTTTGCTTCATCATTCACTGAGAAAAATGGAGACTAATTACTGAGAGTTTCCTCTTTTTCCCTTCTCCTTACCTCACATCACAGACATCTTCTCCCACTAAGTCCTTCACTTTGGTTTCATTTGAAAAACTGGCCCTTCTTGTTTCCAAGGCAAAGCCCTATGTATCCTTGATCTGATCTCTTCCTGCAAATTACTTCCACTGTCATGACCAGCTTCTATCAAATGATCCCTTCTCTGCTGCCCATAAGAATGTCCATGTTCCTCCATCCTTAAAAAATGATTTGATCATACCATTCCCCCTAGTTATCGCTATATCTCTCTGTTCTCAACATCTAAATTCTTTAAGAAAACCACCTATAGCTGGTGCCCCTACTCTACTTCATTTCCTCCCACTCTCTCCTTAACTCTCTGCACTGGGGCTTCTGATCTCATCATTAAACTAAAACTGCCCTCTCTAAAATTACCAGTGACCTCTTAATTAAAGACTCTGATGGTTTTTTTGAAGTCCTCATTCTTCGTAGCTTCTCTATAGTATTTGAGCCTGTTGGACATTATTGCCCATCTAGGTTTTCATGACACCATTCTCTCCTGTTTATCTTCCTACATTTCTAACTGCTCATTTTCAGTCTCCTTTGTTAGTTTTTCATCCAGGTCACAACCACTAACCATGGGCATCCCCCAAGTTTCTGTCCTTGGCCTTCTTCTCTTCACCTTCTAAATCATCTCCCCATGTAAATGATATCCAGCCCTAGTCTCTCTCCTGAGCTTCCATCCCATACTGCCAAACTACCTTTTGGACAACTTAATGTAGATTTCCATAAGGTATCTCAAATTCAACATGGTCAAAACAAATCCCATTGTCTTTCTCTAAAAACATTCTCCACTTTTCAACTTCCATATTAGGCCAAATCTTGTCATATTTACTCATTACATCTCTGATTTAAATCAAATTCTTACTGCTTACCTTTCATCTTCTTTTAGACTTTCATAATCTCTCATTTGTACTATTGTTATAAACTTCAAACTGGTCTCCCTTCCTCAAGTCTCTCCTTATTCCAATTCATCTTCCAACCAGATGCTAAAGTAGGTTTTTCTGAAAGTCTATGCTTAGAATGACCCTGGGGGTACAAAACTAGGTTACCTGGATGATGTTAGAATCCTGGATCGTAACAGAGAAGTTGGTAAGATGGGAGAGTTTGGGGAAAAAAACAATGGGTTCTGTTTTAGACATGTTGCATTGGGGATGACTGTGAGACATTCAGTTCAAGATGTCCAAAAGACAGTGATGTGGAATTGTAACTCAGAAGAGATATTTGGGCTGGATATATAGATCTGGGAGTCTTTCAATTCAATTCAATTCAATAAACATTTATTAAGGTTTTTAAGTGAATGCTTGACTATGTTACCTTTCCTGCTCAGTGAGCTTCATGACTTGCTTCTACCTCCAAAATAAAACATAAACTTCTCTGAGTGACATTTAAAGCTGTTCATAACCTATCCTTTTCTTGTCTTTTCAGTCTTCTTACATTTTACTCCCTCAGTGTACTCTTCAGTCCAACTATATTAGCCCTATCACTGTTTCTCATACATAACACTATATCCTCAGTGTGTTTCCTTACAGCTTTCACTCATTCCTCCTGGCTTTGCCTTCTGGGCTCAAATCTGTTCTCCCTATCCTATTATCTTCTAATACTTGAAAGTTGTGAGTGTGTCCCTTTTTGCCTCCCCTACCTTTTAAAATCGTCTCTTTTACAGGCAATATTGTTTATTTCCTTCAAATAATCCATATACATGGCAAATGCTTTGCCTTGTCCCATGGAGAGAAAGGTGTACTATTGGGAGATCTGGAAATAGTATTAGATTTGGAGTTAGAGGAACAGGATTTAAATCACAGGTTCTGCTACTTAGTAGCTGCATGACTTTGGGAAAAGTCACTTCTCTGGGGTTTGTTTTCCTCATTTGCAAAGTGAGGAGGTTGGATTAGATGACTGCCAAAGACCCCTCTCAATGTAATTCCTATATAAGATAAAAGGCCAATAGCTCTACTAGAGTCCTATTCTGATGGCTTATTCTGGAACGAAGGTGACCTTGCTTTTATCAAAAACTGACAGTGGAACAAACTCTCAGGTGCTCCAAGCATAGAAAGTCTTCATTTAGAACAGGGCTTTTATAAATGCAGACAATGTGGCAAAGTGGAAAGAGTGCTATATTTGGGCCTAGAGAGTCTGGGTTCCCAACTCTGGCTCTGCCACTTACTACTTATTGGACATTGGGTAACTTGCTTCACCTTTTTCAGCCACATTCTCCTCCTCTTTAGTATGAGGTGGTAGGAGCAGGGCAAAAGAGCGAGGTAACACAGTGGATAAAGTGCAGGGCCTGGAGTCTGGAAGACACATCTTCCCAAGTTCAAATCCAACCTCAGACATTTTACTAGCTTTGTGACCCTGGGCAAGTCACTTAACCCTGTTTATCTCAATTTCCTCATCTATAAAATGAGCTGGAGAAGGAAATGGCAAACCATTCCGGTATCTTTGCCAAGAAAGTCCCAGATAGGGTTATAAAGAGTCAGACACAACTGAAATGACTAAACAAGTTGGACTAGATGATCTCTGAGGTATCTTTCAGGTCTAAAATCCTATAACACATACTGTTATCTAATAGGTCTTCCTGTACCTGAAAGTGACGTCCAACTCTCTGGGGAAAGAAATGTACACATATTTAAGTTTAATCTGCATCATTAACATTTTTCTCTACCACTTTTTAAAACTAGACAATCAACAAAACGACAAATCAAGCCTTTCTGAAGTGCAAGTGCTTATACCGAAAATTTAACAATTGGCTCTTATGCACCAGTATGAGCTGAATCTAGCACACCCCTGCCCATAATTCAGAGTTCAGAGCTGTTCAAATGATAAGCACTCAATCATATTTATTCCTTAACTGCTAGAGAAGATTCTCATCTGATTAGAGCCAGGTGGCTTATGGAAAAGGTAAACTTGGAGCAAAGGTCTAAAGACAAACAGATATGGAGCTATGGGAGAAAGAAGTGATGGTTCCAAAGAGTTTCATTTTTTTTCCCAGTATCTAGGGAGAGACCCTAAATCACCAAGGCAACATATTCACTGTTTATGACAAATCAAGTTTTCACTTGAAAAATCAAGATGACTCATAGCGGTTCTTTTGATAGGCAAACTTGGTGGCTATCACTTTGGAAGAATATTTCATCTTTTAAATTTTTGTATATAAATGTTAAAAAGAAAACCTCATTTCCTGATAACTATATATTATAATTCTTTCAAAGATATGGTACAGAGTTGATAACCAAATGAGTATGGCTACAAAAATCTATACCATTATGTTTTCTTATAAAGTAGATTTTTTTCCCCCTCTTGGAGGGAGAAAAAAATATATGTGTGTATACACACACACATACATACATACATACACATGTGTGCAGGTATATACATATTATATATATATATAATATGTATATACCTTCCCTGTACAAAATTGCTGAGTTTTCTTCCTCTTAACTGGGTAGGTTAACTCCAATTCTGCATGCATACCTTCAGTTCTAAAGCCAACTCCAAATTTAACAAGTGACATAGTTCACATGTTACCAGCCTGATGTCTCCATAATATCTGTCATACACAAATAACACTGCTTCCACCCAACCAAAGACACCCCAAGGAACACAATGCGAGCTGATCAGAAGTGGGCAAATTACTCCACTGCTCAGGTTCAGCTACTCCTCATACCTTGTGCAAATACAGTAGCACAAACTGGCAGGAAACACAAAAGGTAGGACTATGCATGCATGAGTGTGTCTGATATGCTCCCCTTTTTCCAGACTTTTCATTGGTGATTTTTTTAGCCTTTCTTCTTCCATATGAGCTAAATGAAAAATGTTTCAGGAAGTGTGTCCTGAGAAGCAGCATGCTGGATAGCTGTTGTTTGTTCTCCAAGAGGACCGTGACATCAGGGAGACGATGTCATGACATGCAAGTGAACTGAATTTAATATTACTTAACTTACAGACAGAAGACCTACGTTCAAACCCTAGCTCTGACATTAGTTATGCGACTACTAGCGGGTTGCTTCACCACTTCAAGCATATTATCTTTTCTATTAAGTAGAGACAATAAAAGACAAATTTGCAAGGTTGTTTCAAAGAAAGTGTTTTGTAAATTGTAAAGGGCTATGTAAATTTGCTCTTATTCAGTCATGTCTGACCTTTGTGGTCCCATCGAGGGTTTTCTTGCCAGAGACACAGGAGTAGTTTGCCATTTCCTTCTCCAGCTCACTTTATAGATGAGGGAACTAAAGCAAACTGGGTAAAAGAACTTGCCCAGGGTCACACAGCCAGGAAGTATCTGAGGCTGGATTTGAACTCATAAAGATAAATCTTCCTGACTCCAAACCTGGTACTCTATCCACTGCCCCACCTAGCTGCCCTGTGTAATTGTGAGCTATATTTAAATGCTTCCTAGAGTTTCAGTGGAGAGAATTAAGGCTCCCAAGTGGTGAAGCAATTAGCTCCCCAGTGACAGGGAACCCAAAATTTTCTCATAAATTTTCATGTCAGACCACTTGGCAAAACTAACTCCCTTAAGGAGTTTCCAGAGTGAAGCTTTTAGGCACTGAGTATATTTTGGATGAATGAATGAATGAATGAATGAATGAATGAATGAATGAATGAATGATTCATTTAGGAGTTATATACCAGGTACCATGCTAAGAGTGAAGAACCTGTAGCCTCACAGCCACATGTGGCCCTCTAGTTCCTCAAGTGAAGCCCTTTAACTGAATCCAAACTTCACAGAATAAATCCTTTGGGGTAGTACTTTGGAATTTGTTCTGTTAAGTTTGGATTCAATCAAAAGACTGCACTTGAGGACCTAGATTGATTCTGTGAAGTTTGGATTCAGTCAAAGGGCCATACTTGAAGACCCAAAAGACTACATTGACCTCGAGGCTATAGGTTCCCCATCCCTGTTCTGTGCTATGTCCTGGGGATACAAATATAAATGACCAAAACAACCAAAACAAGTACACACTCTTTAAAATTTAATCTGCACTATTAACATTTTCTCTATTACTTTTTAAAATCTAAATTCTAGACAATCCACAAAGCAAGAAGCCTATGTGGGGGAAGAAAATACATAAAGGATAGGTAAAAGGTCTAGAGGCATGGTTTAGAAATATTCAAGCTGTGGAGACTTGATTCTGAACAAGCAAGGAAAAGCTCATGGACCAGAGTCCAGAATGCTAGGGACAAAGCCCAGGTTTCCAGTGGCAAGGGATGAGGATGATTGATGGTAAATGTACAGGCAGCATGGTTTGCAGATGGCTGAGATGATGTCAAAAGAGCATGTATTTGACTTGGAATTGTAGATTTCAGGACTGAAAGAGACCTTTGAGATCATCTACTCCAACTCCTATTCTACCTCACCTCTGTCCCCAGCCCTCCTGCGCTATATAGCTTTTCAGCCTCCCACCTACCTCTAATGACATTATACCAAACATTTAGATTTTTAAAGGGAATTTACTCTGAAGAATTATAAGGGGTTATTTAGTGTAGGGTGGGGATATAGTTACAATCAAAGAAGCATTTGCTTAGCACCTATTGTGTGTCAGATATGGTGCTGGCACACAATTATAAAGAAAAAAATAGTTTATTCTTAAGGAGCTTACTTTTGGTTTACAGTTTATAAAGATTCCTATAGTTAATCCTGGTCCTCCAACAGCTACAGGATATTTGGTCTCCTCTCAGTTGTTTTCTTTTGCCTATATTTCTTCTTGATCTGAGTCTTGACCATAACTCAGTTCTAGCCCTTTGGCTGTGGAATTGGCTGGCCAGAGGCCTTTGCAGACCTCCAGAATCTGCCAGCTCAGCTCTTAATGTAATGAAACAGAGTCTAAATCCTAAGCAAAGGACTTTCCTCTTAAAGTCTAGTTTTGGATTTAGGGGAATGACTGCTCTGTGATCAGCACTATGTTGGACTCTGTGTAAAATACAGAAGGTTTTTAACTAGGAAGTGTCAAGGGGCAAGAAAATTCTCTCCCTTAGTTAGCAAAGCCTTCTCTTCTCTGAATGCCTTTGATTTAGAATCAAAGGCTCCAGCTAAAAACTATTTTCTCCCTGCCACTATTCATCAATTCTTCATCCAGGTCCAAGTCTTCCCCATCCCTCAATAGTCCATTTCTTCTCTGTGTTTCCCTTACATTGATCCCTTTAGAGTGTCTATTCTAGAATAAAATCTAAAATAATATCTAGAAAAAAATAAAGTAGAATAGACACTAAAACAAACCTCAATTCAATCCAATAAATATTTACTAACTGCCAGGCATTGTGTTAAATGCTGAGGATAAAAATAAGAAAAAGATGCAGTCAATGCCTGTCCTCAGGGAGCTTACAATCTAATGGAAGCTGAAAAGCTAGAGGTGGGGAGGTACTGCAGGTGTGTACTCAACCTGGGGTCATATTGCTTCATGTGGATGAAGTCAAGCAGAGAAACTGATGGGAAAATGAAGATAGCAGGAAGATTTAAAAAGAGATTCCACTATCAAGGAAGGCTTTGGGAGAAGGTTAGTGCTCTACCCCATGGCACTCCAATCAGAGGGAGAGGTAACACACCTGTCTTAGATCTTTTTTCCTTTTATTAAATTCACAAAACCCTGACATCTTCCAAAAACTACTGGATCCTGGCCCCTTTGGCTGGTACTGAGTTCACCTCCTTTCATGCTTTCTAACACAATTGAGCAGGAGGAAGAGTAAACATAGGCCTTGTTCCACACAGGCACTTCTGAACATTTACTTTACCACTGTCATTACTCAACAACCTCTCCTGTGCCATTCACATCAGTCCTTCAAATATCTCTCTATCAGGGTATTGATGGTGCTTATCTCCTGGGATCCAGGTCATTCTCCTCTTTTTTCAAGTAGTACAGTACCTGGACTGAAGTCTGTTTCCCTAAAACAATACATGTCCTTAGGAATTTATATATAAGATGTCATATTCAACATCCTGTTCTATTCCTGGAATGATCATGGAGCAAGAGCTAGAGGGAACTTGGGAGGCCACTGAGTCTGAAGCTACTGAGGTCTCAGTAAAATGAAGAAAGTAAAACTAGGAGACATTAAGTGAATTGAAGTTCGCACAGATATTAAGTAGATGAGGCAGGATTTGAGTTCGGATATTGCTGCCTCATTTGTCTGACAGTCAAGTCAATCTAAAACTTGATATCACTTTTTGAGACTTTAGCTGAAGTGCTCTCTTTTCACTCAGTGGGAAGGAGGAACATGCTGTGAGGTAGCGACCACCGAAGGGCCCTCTCTTTTCAATGTAATTGTGAATAGAAATTATCTTCCCAGCAGACAGCTAATCCAGTGAACTATGCCTACCCCAGGGTTAGTCCTTCACTACCCACCATTTATCCACCAAGAGATGCCTTTTTGGTAGCATTTGGTTGAGAGCAACCCTTTCACCACAGTTCATGAAACCTTGAAGTGACTTGAAGTCTTTCCTTCTTCTCTATCTTCTGGATCTAACATCCCCTCTTCCCTGCAAGGACGTAAACTAGCAGAGATGTGTAGCAAAGTGTTCTTTGGACACCATTCTCTGGCCCATTCATTCCAGATATTACCACCTAGGGCAAAGTATCAGCTATCCTTCCTTGTTAAACTTCAACAGTCTGAATAGACAGACAAAATTAATACTTCCTGCAATACTGCAGCTCACTATACTACTAAAATAACTGAGCAATGCCACCTCTCTATAGGAAGGAGAGGAAAACAAGTTCAGAATGGTGTGTAGGCATGATGGGGACAGACTGATTGAAGAAATGAGCTGCTCACTGTAAGCTTTCAGAAAATAGTGTATAGCCTATATATAGCTAATATACCTCCTGGAAATTATTGCTATAAATTCCAGATTCATCTTTTTTTAATTTTATTTTTTATTAATTTTATTTATTTTCAGTGTTCTATGATCACTACCATATAACTTAGATTTTCCCCCCTCCCTCCCCAAGATGGCATATGATTTTATATAGATTCTACACATATATTCCTATTAAATACATTTTTACTATAGTCATGCTGTGTAGAAGAATTAAAATGAATAGAAGAAATCATATAACAAACCAAAACATAATACAAAAGAAAATGATCTGCTACATTCTGCGATTGAATGCCATAGTTCTTTCTCTGGATGTGGAAGGCATTTTGCCTTAAAAGACCATCGGGAATTTTTTACAGTCCTTGCATTGCAATGAAGTTCCAAGTCTACCATAAAAATCTCTTGCATACTATGGTCGTTGCTGTGCGCAAAGTTCTCCTAGTTCTGCTCCTTTTGCTCAGAATCAGATTGTCTTTCCAGGCCTCTCTGAAGTCTTCTTGTTCATCATTTCTTATAGCACAATAGTATTCCATAACATTCAAATACCATAATTTATTCAGTCATTCCCCAATTGATGGGCATCCCCTTGATTTCCAGTTTTTGGCCATCACAAAGAGTGCTGCTATAAATATTTTTGTATATGTGGCACCCTTTCCCCAGATTCATCTTCTTAGGACTCCTTTGTAACTTTAGGTCAAAAGACCTGAGTTTAAGCTGAAGCTCTATTATTTATTTGATGTGATCTTCAGGGAGTCACTTAACCCTCTCTGGGCCTCTGTTTCTATATCTCATCAAAGTCATATGAAGAATCTAATAACCAGAAGAAGGAGGAGCATAATAGGGGAGGGAGAGTCTAGTGACAGCAAGTCTTTTCATAGGTCTAGGATGACCTAGGGCCAAGGAAGGTAATGGGGGAGAAAAACATTTCCAGTGCTGGTGGTAGGTCTTCCCATTATACAGAGGAAAAGGAAAGTCATCACTGCGGATAAGGGAGGAAAGTAAAAGTATGCTTCTTAGAAGAGGTTGGTTATATTTGAAAAGACCTTAAAATACAGGCAACAACTCCATTGGCAAGAGTGGTAAAGGAATGTATGCTAGTCATAGGGAATGGCCTGAGCAAAAGCATGGAGGTTTATTCAGCATTCAGAAGAGTCAGGTTTGACTGGAGTACATAATGCATAGAAGGAAGTAATGAGAGAAACAGTGAAAAGTAAAGTGATATCAAGTTTTTAATAGACTTGACTTTCATACAAATGAGAATGAACTTTACTAATAGAAAGCCACTGAATATTTCTGAGCAGAGCAGAGATAACATAACAAGTAACATAGCAAGATCTTTGAGTAAGAAAAAAAATCTAGCAGAATATCAAGAATATATTGAAAGAAGGAGATAGTAGAGGCAGAAAAATCTGTAATGAGGTTCTTTGAATAGTTCAGCTGGAGGATAAGTGCTTATATACTAGGGTAATAGCACTGGGAATAGAGAGGAAGAAGCAAATGCAAGGCAGTTTGACAGGTAGATATGACAGGGCTTAACCATGAATGGGACATGAAAGGTAAGAGACTGGGGAAAATCAAAGCTACTACCAAGGTTACATGTATGGGGGACTGGAAGAATGGTGATGCCGCAGACAGAAATAGTGGTCAGAAATAAGTTTGGGTCTAAAAATAAAGCAAACACAACTGGTTTGAATTTAAGGTACTGAGTCTCCTGGTAGAGAGGTAAGAAAATAAGTCAGAGTTGGAAATATTTGCTTGGGTGTCATCTAGGTAGAAGTGGTAGTTAAAACCATCAGAGTAAATGAGGTCAAGGGAGAAGATGTAAAGAGAATGAATGAACAAATGAAAATCATTGATTATAGACATGCTAAACATTGTAAGGATGAGAACCAAAGACAGCTCCTTAGGGGAATACCTTTATGGGATGAGGGGATGAACGGATAGGGAGATGAGAGGAGAAGGATAATTAGAAAGGTAGGAAGGGAACAAAGTGATGAAAAGAAAGAATATCTAGTAAAAGAGTCAGCAGTATCAAAAGCTAGAGAAGTAAAGGAGGATGAGAAGTGGGGGATAGAGTAGAAGGAGAGAACATCAGTTGTGGCAATTAAGTCATTAGCAACTCTTGAGAACAGTTTCAGAAGAGTAGTTTCAGAAGAAGGTCAATTATGAGGATCTGGGGGCCATAATGAAAAAATTTGGAATTATATAAAGAAAGTGACTAAAATATTCATACCTTTGGACCTAGAAATTACACTGCTAGATATATACTCCAAAGAGGTCAATGACAAAAAAGAAAAGCCTCCTACAGACCAACGAGAGCTTCTCTCATAGTAGAAAAAAGCTGGAAATAAAGGGGATGACCATCACTGGGAGAATGACTAGACAATCTGTGTTACATGAATGGAATGGAATATCACTGTGCTATAAGAAAAAAACAATGCCGAATACAGAGAAGCGTGGATAGATACTTGAAATGATGCCAATTGAAATAAATGGAACCAGGAAAAAAAATCTGTACAATATCTATGACAGCAAAAATAGAAGAAGAAAACAATGAAAATTGAATACTACAAAAGTATATCAATCAAACCTGACCCCAAAGAAGACATATGAGAAATTATCTCCATTTCTTTCAAGAACTGGGGCTCTCAGGGTGTTGAACGTTGAATATGACCTCAAATTTCTTCAGTGTGCTAGTTTTTCTGAACTTTTTCTTCTCATTTATTCTGTGCTACAAGGGATGGTTATCTCAAGGGCAGGGTAGGAATTACACTGGGAAATGTAGACAATGTAAAAGCAAGAGATAGTTATATAAATTCAAAAAAATAAGATTGAAGATCAAGGAAGGAAATAGAAGCATTCTATGCAGATAGCTTTTCTTTTTTAAATTTATTTTTAGTTTACAACATTCATTTCCACAAGATTTTGAGTTCCAAATTTTCTCCCCATCTCTCTCCTCGTCCCACCCCAAGACACCATGCATTCTGATTACCTCTTCCTCCAATCTGCCCTCCCTTCCCTCACACCCCTTTATTCCCTTATTCCCATCTTCTCTCTTTTCTTATAGGGCAAAATAGATTTCTATACCCCATTACCTGTATTTGTTATTTCCCAGCTGCATGCAAAAACAATTCTCAACATTTGTTCCTAAAACTTTGAGTTCCAACTTCTCTCCCTTCCTCCCTCACCATCCATGCCCACTGAGAAGGCAAGCAATTCAATATAGGCTATACATATGTAGTTATGCAAAAGACTTCCATAATAGTCATGTTAAAAAAACGAACTACATTTCCCTCCATCCTGTCCTGCACCTCATTTATTCTGTTCTCTCTTTTGACCTTGTCTATCCCCAAAAGTGTTTACTTCTAGTTACTCCCTCCTCCCATTTGCTTTCTCTTCTATCATCCCCCCACACCCCACTTATCCCCTTCTCCTATACTTTCATGTAGTTTAAGATAGATTTTCATACCAAATTAAGTGGGTATGTTATTCCCTCTTTAAGTCAAATGAGATGAGAATAAGCTTCACTTTTTCTTTCTCACCTCTCCCCTTTTCCCCTCCATTGAAAAAATATTTTCTTCCTTCTTTTATGAGAAATAATTTGCTCCACTCCATTTCTCCCTTTCTCCTCCCAATATATTCCTCTCTCATCCCTTAATTTATTTTTTCATCCTTTAATTTTATTTATTTATTTTCCTTCTTATTCAATTCACCCTGTGCCCTTTATCTATTAATATGTATATAATCCCTCCAACTACTCAAATACTGAGAAAAATTTCAAAAATTACAAATGTTATTTTTCCATGTAGGAATGTAAACAGTTAAACTTTAGTAAGTCCCTTATAATTTCTCCCTTCTGTTTACCTCTTCATGTTTCTTTTGATTCTTGTGTTTCAAAGTCAAATTTTCTATTCTGTTCTGGTCTTTTCATCAAGAATGCTTGAAAGTCCTCTATTTCACTGAATGACAATTTTTCCCCCTGAAGTATTATACTCAGCTTTGCTGGCTGGGGGATTCCTCATTTTAATCCTAGTTCCTTTGATTTCTGGAATATCACATTCCAAGCCCTTCAATCCCTTAGTGCAGAAGCTGCTAGATCTTGTGCTATCCTGATTGTGTTTCCACAATACTCAAATTGTTTCTTTCTGGCTGCTTCCAATATTTTTTTCTTGATCTGGGAACTCTAGAATTTAACTACAATATTCTTAGGAGTTTCTCTTTTTGGATCTCTTTAAGGAGATGATAAGTGGATTCTTTCAATATTTATTTTGCCTTCTGGTTCTAGAATATCAGAGCAGTTTTCCTTGATAATTTCATGAAAGATGATGTCTTGGCTCTTTTTCATCATGGCCTTCAGGTAGTTCCATAATTTTTAAATTGTCTCTCCTGGATCTATTTTCCAGGTCAGTTGTTTTTCCAATGAGGTATTTCACATTATCTTCCACTTTTTCATTCTTTTGATTTTGTTTTGTGATTTCTTAGTTTCTCATAAAGTCATTACCTTCCATCTGTTCCATTCTAATTTTTAAAGGACTATATTCTTCAGTGAGTTTTTGAACCTCCTTTTCCATTTGGTTAATTCTACTTTTAAAAACATTCTTCTCCTCATTGGCTTTTTGGATCTCTTTTACCATTTGGGTGGGTCTATTTTTAAAGGTATTATTTTCTTCAGCATTTTTTGGGTCTCCTTTAGCTAGCTGTTGACTCACTTTTCATGATTTTTGTGCATCGCACTCATTTTTCTTTCCAATTTTTCCTCTACCTCTTTTACTTGATTTTCAAAGTCCTTTTTGAGATCTTCCTTGGCATGAGACCATTGCATATTTCTTTTGGAGGTTTTTTATGCAGAAGCTTTGACTTTTATGTCTTTCTCTGATGGTATGCTTGGTTTTTCTTCTGAAAGGATGAAAGAAAATATCTTCTTACCTCAATAGTCTTATTTTTTCCCCTTTTTGGGCATTTTTCCAGCTTGTTACTTGACTTTTGAGTCCTTTGTCAAGTGGAGGGTATACTCTAGGGACCTGTAAGTCCTTAGTTCCTCCAAGGTGGCACAATCAAGGGACAGTACTTCTCTCCTGACTTGTTCTCTGGTCTATGAGTAAGCACAAGCTTTTCTGCCCAGGATCTGTGAGTAGAATTCCCTCTCCAGAGCCTTCACCAGCTCCACCATGTCAGCCAGTGCTCCTCCTCACCCCAGGGCTAAGACCAGTTCAGCTGCTCAATTCCCCCAGGTTCTTTAGGCCAAGGGCTCTGAAAATGGACCCTGCTGCCTTTGCCAGTATGGCTGCCTGGGGCCAGGGCCTGACTACATTCCCTTCCCTTCCAGGTGAAAGCGCTTTCTCACTGACCTTTAAAGCTGTCTTTGGCGTTTGTGAGTTGAGAAATCTAGGAACAGCACCTGCTACCAGGGATTCTGTACCCTGAAGCTTACTCTGGTACTGTCCCTGACACGCCGTGTGGCCAAGGCTGAGCTGTGTTCTGTGGGCTGTGCTTTGCTCAGAGACCAGTGTGATAGACCTTTCCTATTGGCCTTCTAGGGTAGCAAATCATCTCACATAAAAGAAGCAAGAAAGAGCTTTTACAATGGAGGAGAAGAAGGGGGAAGATGAAAGGAAACAAGTGAGCCTTACCCTCATGGGATTAGGGAATAACACACACTCATTGGATATGGAAATATCTTTTACCCTGCAGGAAGGCAAGGGGGAAGGGGGAGAGGGAAGATAATAGAAGGGACAGCAAATTGGGGAAAGGATAATCAGAAACAAACATTATTGTGGGAGGACTGGTCAAGGGAGAGAATGGAATAAGTGGAGGGCAAGATAGGATAGAGGGAAATGTGATTAGTCTTTAGCAATATAACTATTATGGAAGTGTTTTGCATTGTTACACGTGTGTGACCTATATTGAATTGCTTGTTTTCTCAATGAGGGTGGGTGGGTAGGGAGGAAGGAAGAGAATATGGAACTCAAAGATTTAAGAATGAATGTTAAAAATTGTTTTAGCATGCACCTGGAAAATAAGATATACAGGCAATGTGGTATAGAAATCTATTTTGCCCTACAGGAAAATAGAGGGGAGAGGGATAAAAGAAGTGGTGAGTAATATAATGGAGGACAACCTGAAAGAAGGGATGGATGGGGTGTATACTGTCCTGAGGTGGGGAGTGGGAAGAGATGGGGAGAAAATTTTGAATCAAATTCTTGTGGAAGTGAATGTTGAGACATAAAAAATAAATAAATTATATATTTAAAATTTTTTAAAATACATAATTAGAACATGACTATAGAATTTTCTCTGTCATCATTTCCTGGAATGAAATTTGAAAAATATGCTGAAAACTGAATTTAAAAAAAACTTTAAAGTTTTCTACAAGCAGTGTTTTTGTATGATTTTCAGCTTATAATGTAATGAAGGCAGAGGATTCCCTTGTTAGTAAATGATGACAGAGCCTATGAAGAAATATTTTTAAAATCCTTTCACAGCCTTAGCATCTTGTTAAACACTATCCTAATCACTGTCAATTCGTGGTGATTTCTGCCAGGTACATATGATGGTGACTTCTGCTAGGTACAAACGGTTGACGTTACTCTTCAGGAACCAGTGATCAGAGCATTTGTTTGCATAAGGCAGATCTTTAAAAGCTAAGTTTTCCCCTTGCTGTCTTACTCCTCCAAAATGCTTCAAAGGACTTAGATCATTTGCAAGGAAAGCTCATCTTGGGGGTTGAAACTAAGCAATTGCTATGAGCTCAGTTTCTCTGAAGTAGCAAAATTCTTCCTCATTGTCTGTCCAAGGGAAAATGAGACATTACCCTCTAATGCTAAGCTTGTCTTGAGTCAGACTCCTTTTCTTCCATGGATTCATTCACTTCAACAAAAGTTTATTAAGTGTCTACTGTCAGTCGATCAATAAACATTTACTAAGTTCCTACTATGTGCCAGGCAATATGTTAAAATTCTGGGAATAAAAAGAAAGGTAAAAAGACATTGAGGGCAGGTGGGCAGCACAGTGTATAGAGTTCTGTGGCTGAAGTCAGGAAGACTCATCTTCCTGAGTTCACTTACAAGTTGTTTGACCCTGGGCAAGTCACTCAACCCTGTTTGTCTCAGTTTCCTTATCTATAAAAGAAGTTGAGAAGGAAATAGCAAACCACTCCAGTATCTTTGCCAGGAAAACCCCAAGTGGAGTCCCAAAGAGTCAGACATGATGGAATGACCGAACAATGACAACAAAAAGAGAGTTCTCAAGGAGCTCATACTCTAAGCTCCTATAGGCAAGACAAAAAGCAGGATGAGGGAAGATCCGCTTTTCGTCCCCACCTTATACTGAGCCTGCAGGAATTGTACGGGAAAAGAGCAAGTGGAACTCCCAATGAAGTTGCTGGCACACACCAAAATTTCTGAGCTTAATGAGTGGCTCCAGTTGAAGACTGGAACGACAGAGCTAGCTACTGACCTTCACCTTGCGGAGATCTGAGTTTAGCTGGCAGGCAGAGATCTGGGACAAGAGGGAAGGAGGAAACCTGAAAAATAAATTTCTGTTCTCTCCTTTACCCTTACCTGAATCCCAGGATAGTCAAAATTTATATTCTTCAAGCTAAGAAGAAAAATCAAAGAGGAGAAGATACTTAGTAGAAAAGAAAGAGGGGAGTTACATCTACTTTACTAATTACAGGATTGAGGATGGATGAAATAATTAACAAACAACATGCATTTTGATAGACTCATAATTTCGAATAAGATATATTTCAGGAGACAGTCAATAAGAAAATATCGTTTGATGATTGTGACTATGTAGGTTTTTTTAGTTATTATGGTTTATTCCCAAACCCCCATCCATGGAAAGTACATAGGAATAAGAGGAAATAAATATTTATTAACTAAAATAAAATCTTTAAAAGTTTTTTATGCATAAAGCATTGTATAGATAAAAGCCTAGGAGGCTGTATGGGCTAGTGGATAGAGCAGGAGATCTGGATTGAAATAGGACTTCAGATAATAACTGGTTATGAGATCATGGACAAGTCATGGCTCTCTCTCAGAGCTCAAGTTCCGCCACCTAAACAATGAGAATACTACTATTTATAGTTCTTCCCTTACAGCATTGCTAGTGGATAACTGCTTCACAAATCTTAAAGGAGATTTTCGTTAATTGTTATAATAATCATTATTGTAAATTTCCTGATCAGCACTGAAAAAAATAGGGCATGAAACAAATCATATAGGTGGTTTCCTAGAAACCCTGAGCACAACAAATATCCTGTTGTCCTCGGTCTTTTCTAAAAAACTATCCAAATAGGCTGATTTGAGATTGAATAACTCTTAATCAAAAAGCATTTATTGAGTACCTCCTCTGCTAAAGGCATTGTGGGCAGATAAAGGATACAAAAGAAGCACAAACACTACAGAGCTTGCAACCAAGCTAAAGAAGTTGTAAGACACACACACACACACACACACACATACACATACACACACAATGAGACAAAAGTCCATTGCTAAACTATAATACTGGCAAAGTATAAGGGTACGTGCTTGTAATCCCGGCTGCCATCGAGGCTGAGTGTGGTGTCTGTTTTGAACTCAGGAGTTCTGAGCTGCAATAGACTAATTAGGTGTTCCCACTAAGTTCAACACCAATGGGATAAACCCTCTCCAAGTCACTCCCCCAAAAAAATGGAGGGACACCACACTGCTTAAGAAGAGGTGAAATGGACCATGTCAGAAATAGAGCAGGCCAAAGCTGATCAGACATGGGACTTAGCCCATGAGTAGCCCCTGTACTTCTGTTCTTGGTGAGATAGGGAGTCCCAGTCTTTAAAAATAAAATAAATCAACTAGATGATGCTGACAACTGCTAATGGATAGAATTAGTCTTAGAAAGGACCTTAGAGATCATCCATTATATAAATGAGAAAAATTGATGCCAGAGAGCCCAAGTGACTTGTCAGTGGTAATACTGGTAGTGAGCACCCCTTGTCCTCTGACTCTATATCTGATGTTCTTTCCACAGTCTCCTCTGAGCACTCACTTTCCAGAGAGAGCAGAGGAGGGGTAAGAGGAGGGAGGTAATTATGCAAGTCTTCAAAAAGCTTCAGAGAAGGAGGCAATTCGGCTTTGGAACACACCAGATCTCATATAAAAATGGCGAACCTATATATTGGAAAATTAGTGTTTCAATATTTTTAAATCCTTCTAGAATGGTAATTCAAATGGGAAAATCTCTCCTATTCATTAATAGGCCCATGTGACCTGCCTGGGTCACAGGGAAGCCTGAGTCACATGGAGCCTGTGGTGGGAGGAGTTTGCTGAATGGGTGGAGCAGGAAGAGGCGGAGCTAGAGCAGAGATAAAAGACAATTGATTAGAGTCTAGTCAGAGCTAGGAAGGATGCGGAGAGCTGGTGGGCATGAGTGAAAATACTTGCTTGTGATTTGGTTAAGGGACCTGGTTTGTGGTCCCCCTAGCAGGGCAAAAGCGTGGGAATGGTGTTGTCCTCTGTATTGTATAGATTTTTGTTACTATGAGGGATTTGGCTTTCTGGTGTCTGAATAAATGTTTTGGTTCTGTCTTCCATGAGGAAAATCTGTGGTATTTTGCAATTCAGAACTGCACTGGGATATTCGCTGTGAATACTGCACTGGTGCTACACCTTTCTGTATGTAGAATAACAAAATTTTTCTGAAGTATTTTATCATGTTTTGTCATTTGATCCATACAGTAATACTGTGTGTATCTTTACATGCTTGGCAGTTATTTTTGTAATATACTCATGAAGATAATGAGGTAGTATAAAGTTATGGAAAGAGCTGTAGATTTGGAGTCAAAGGACATAGGTTTGAATCCTGTCTCTTTTACTTGCTGTTTTTGTGACCTTGGACATGTCACTTAACCACTTTGGGTTTCAACTTTCTCCATCTTTTAAATGGAGTTGAACTAGATGACTTCCAAGGTACCTTCTCCATCTCCAAATGCTGACACCAACAGGTTAAGTAACTTGTAAACCCATGTCTTCTGGCTTGGTTTAGTTTTATTTTCACCAGACCACAGGCTCAATACTAGCAAATTCAATTCCGTTTATTAAACACCAAGTGTGTGGAAGATACTATACTGAGTGTTGGGAACACAGACATGAAAAACAACAAAGTCTTTGTTCTTAAGGACCTTATTTATAGTCCAGTAAGATAACAAGATGTGCTCAAATTACTATTGATTCAAGGTCAAATGGAGCGTTAAAGGGGAAAGAAGGGGCTCTAGACATAACAAAGTTTTTATAAGAAAGATAAAGAGGTAGAAATCAGTTTTATCCTATAATTATAAGTGGAAATTTCATGTGGCACAAGATCCTGGTTCTTGAAGAAAGAAAACTATTTCAGTAGATGAAAGTATGGAGGGAAGGTGGTTATAGTAAAAAAGAACACTAGCCAAAAGTCCAAAGTCCTGGATTTTAGAGCCTTTTCTGGCTAATCTCAGGCAATTTATTTCACCACTCTTGAGTCACGATTTCCTCTCCTGTAAAGTGAAAGGACTGGGCCCAGTGATCTCACATAACTTTCAGCTCTAAACTCTTACGGTATTAGCTTGCATATACTTTTTCTGGATATTCATTGAGGCTAAAGAGAAGAGGACAAGCTGTGTGAAAGATAGATTAGAAGGGAGAGGCTAGGTGCAGAGAGATTGTCCCAACAATACAAGTGAGTAGAAATAAGGGAATGAATGGGAATGGTGACTGTATGAACAGAGAAGAGGGGACTGATGTAAGAGATATAGCCAAGGAATGATAGGATCATCACATCATATCATCATATCAGATCTGAGAGAGACAGATCATTTAGTTCACTGACCTTATTTAATAAATGAGAAAACTGAGATCCTAAATTAAGTGACTTGCCCAAAGTCACATAGTTGCGAGGACTTAGTAAATTATTAGACATAGGTAAAGAGAGAGAATTGAATGAAGATTTATTCTGCCTTTCTTTAAAAAAAAAAAAGTGTACTTTTTATGGCTCCATTGTCTTATTCCTTTGTGACAGGTAGCATGCACAAGGCAAAGTGTCACTTTGGAACCATATTAAGCTAGAAAGACAGGTTTGCTAATGAATGGGCGGCTGGGCTTCAAGTTGTCCATTCCAAGAGAGATATGTATTGCTCCTGCAGAGAAATGAAATCCTAGAGACAGGTCGATTGCAAACAAAAGCAGGATTATTACATTTGTCTGCCACTTTGCTCAAAGAAAGCAAGCAATTTATGACTGAGAAATGGCTCCTAGAAAAGTAAACATGAAATACTAAACGAGAAAGATTGATTACTTGAATAGACAGAATTCTTAGGGGCTGGAGAAATGAAGGTGATAATCTGGATAATTTGGGTCAAGATATGCAGTTTCTTGAATATCCTCACACTTGAGAAAAAATATGCTTATGGGAATGACTTATTTATTCAGACCCAATTCATTTGGAATTTAATGTGATTCCATCAAAGTTATTGCTAGAGAGAGGCAGTCTGGAGTAATAACAGGTAGACTAGTACTAGACTTGGAGTCAGGATAGATCTAGATTCAAAAACTAACTCAGACACTAACTGGCTCTGCAACCCTTGGTGAGTCATTTATTTTCTCTGTGCCTCAGTTACCTCATCTATAAAACGTGAGTGTTGTGGACTCAGTATCCCTTCAAGTTCTTAATTTATACTCCAACAATAAGTTTCTTTTGCACTATGGGTAAAGGAAGGCTTTGACAAGGAAATGAGTACATCAACAAATATGTGTGTGGGAAGAACCAGTATTTAATGTACTTAAGAATATTTTAAGCACCTTCAAACATTTGAAATGTAGCTACTGCCCTACAATCAATTGATATCTCATTACAAGTGTTTCTTTATCTAATTAGATGATTTGGTGCACGTAGTTCTAGTTACCTTGTGGTCTTACAAGCAACAAAACTCCATTTTCTTTACAATGCAAGGTGTCGAAAAAGTCTTAATGCAGTTTTTTAGCTTTAATAAGCTTAAATCTACCTTAAGACTTTCAGGACACTATTTAACTGCCATAGTGTGACTGTCTTCAGGCCATGTGAACCAGCAAAGTCTGATTCTTGTAGCTGTTCATACCTACATATTTTTATAGTGAAAATACTCCCACTGAAGACTGGAAATCTGCCATACCAAGGTCGGGAAATTCCAGTTCTACATAAAGAACACCTAAACTATATCAAATTGTGAAAGAGTTTAATAAAAAGCAGACACTAGTATTGGAGAGGGTCAATTTGTGTACTGGTCAGGTGGGGAACCCAAACAGCCTCAAGGCCACATGTGACCCTCTAGGTCCTTAAGTGCAGCCCTATGAATCCAAATTTCACCAAACAAATCCCCTTAGTAAAGGATTTGTTCTATAAAACTTGGACTCAGTCAAAAAAGCCACACCCAAGGACCTAGAAAGCCACATGTGACCTCAAGGTCACGGGTTCCTCACCCCTTGTCTAATTATTCTGACAAACTTAGAATTATGAGAGAAAAGTGATTAAATTTTTCATACTCTTTGACTCAGTGATCTGACTACTAAGTACTTAGGTCAAAGACATAAATACATAAGGTCCCATATATACCAAGATATTCACAGAAGCATGTTTTATGGTAGCCAAAAAAAAAAAAAAAAACCTGGACAGGAGAATGATTAAACAAAGTGTCATACCCTACCATACCACAAAAAACCCACAAATATGAGGAACTCAGAGGAGCATGAGAAGACTTACATGAATTCATTCAGAGCAAATAAAGTTGAACCAGAGTAAAATACATAGTAACTAAAATAATATAGATAAAAATAAAGCTAATGGGCAGCTGAACTCACATTAAATGCAATGACCAATCTTGCTTCCAGAGGACAGATGATAGAACACACATCCCTTCCTTTTGGTGGTGATGAGTGGCCTACAGATGCCAGATGTCAGACTCTAACAAATGCTGTTGCTGTTTTGCTGAACTGTATTTTATGAGAAGGAAGCTGGAGTTGCAAAGTGAAAGAGGGAGGCATGGAAAAGGATATCAGGAAATGTCCGTGGTGGTTTAAAAAGCAAATGGTATCAATTAAATTTAAAAATAAAATAAGGTCCAAGTCCCTCAGCTTTCACATTCCAGTTGCAAATATTCAAAGTAATTGTTGCTTCCCTAACATAAGGGCAGAGAATTATAAACCAGTTATGCAAGCCCTGGCTGATGGGAAAACTGTCACTAGTCTGTGTTAAGTAAATTTTGGAAACCTTTCCAAACAGCAGAGTAAGCCCATTATTGATTCTCACAGAGACTGCTGACAATAGACAAGTAAAAGCCCTAATACTTCCAGGAGTCTACACTTCTGCATTATCTCCTGCCAACTGCTTGAGAGATCCTAAGGAGCAGCAGTGACCAGTCTTACCCTGTCTCACTCTCTCCCAGTTTTAATTTGTTTTCATTATTCTCCAATTCAGAACTCAACTAGACAGAGGTACAGCAGTGAAAGACACAACAAGAAAAATTAATATTTTCAGCATGGGCTTCCTCATCATTCATAGATTTATGAATTTCATTTTTATGCAGAAATCATGCCTTTTTTTTTTACAACCCGAGAAAGAATATCTTTAACTGTTTTCTTATTGCCTGAAGAGAGCTTCAGACATCTTGCTCCGTGGCATCATTTACATTTCACATTAAATGCAAAATATGTTTGAAATGAGCAAATATTTGTTTTAATTTACTCCATCTGTTAAATGAAATACTAAAAAGACAACTAAGTCACCACATTAAATTCAGCGATTTGTAAACAATTTATATGTTCATTTGTTCTGGGTTAAAAATGCCCCCAAAGCATCATTTTTATGAAACCCACAAAGAAAATGGCATTGTATTAATCTGATGGATGCAGGGCATGGTTTCTTTCTTTTCACTTCATTAATTTATTTCCTAACTCGAGTTAATTAGTGAGAATCACATTTTTAAAAGCTATTTGAAATACAACATGAGAGGAATGTAACAAAGTGCTCTGGAAAGTTAGCTGCAGAGGGCATATGCTAAATATCTCTTATATCCCGAAGAACCACTCACGTAAGGAAACTTATTACCATCAACAGTCTCCACTGGTGAAGAGAAGGGGACACAGACATTAAGGCTGAACAAGGCAAACTAGGCTAAATGATCTCTAAGGTGACTGACTTTCCTTTGTAAGTTCTATCATTCTACTTCAGGCACTTGGGGATTATTTTTGTTTTTTTTTTTTGTTTTTTTTTCCTCAAGGCAACATCATTTAGTGAGGGGTGAGGATTCCATCAGAAGACTGGACACACAGACTCCTAGAATATAATCCTTTGTCAAAAATTAAAGAGAAAATATTAACTACTTCTATAGACTTTTCAGGAAAGAGTCCTGGGCCAGTAGTTTCCAACCTTGAAGGTGAAGGTTCATTTTGAACATCAAAGAATTTCATAGGCCCCTCCTCCTTGTGAAAGCAGAATTTAAACAGCACAAAGGAAAAGTAGGATGTGCAAATTTGGAGTATCCTCCCCAAATGTTCCCATGGACTATTTGTGCCCAGTCTGTGGAGAGAATTCCGAGCTCATGTTGGTCTGATCAGCCACAGTCATACATACTGAAACTTCACTTTATCATGGTGATATTATTTTGGTTCTCTTTGAGAAGGACAACAGCCAACCAGATGAACTAGTACTGTCCACTAAGACATATATGGTGCCAAAAAGTTATCATGAATTCAATAATACATTTTACATGAATTTGTATTGTATTCACCACCAGCATCAATATACAATTTTAAAATAATACATGCATGTACACAATACATGTGCTTATTCAGCCTTCTAAAAGTGTGTTTATTTAACATACTGAATAAAGCTGCAAATTATGTTGCAGTTAAATTAAAAAGTGAAAGTGTTTAGTGTACATGTGGATTCCCTGACTCCTTCCAATGATTCTATAGTCCGTAGGCTGACAACAGCAGCCCCACTCAAAGTTATGAGCTTCGCCCCATCTCCCCTTTCCTGCCTGTTCCCTAGTCACTAATCCCAACCTCATCCTTCATACTTTAGAAAAGGAGTGTGGTTTAGTGGAAAGAAGACTGAATACACGGTCAGAGGAGCTGCATTCATATCATGATTCCACCACTTAATATCTATTGATATTAAGTGACTTGAGAAAGTCACTTAATCCATTTAAGTATTAGTTTCTGCAGTTGTAAATGAAGAAATTGAACTAAATGGTCCTTCAAGTTCCTTCTAACTCTAATCCTACGACCTGTGAAGGTCTGCTCTCCCCACGATCTGCTCTCCATTCACATGAAAGAACTAATGACTAGAAACAGCTAAAAGCAGTATTTCCCATACTTGGAATTCTAGCATTCCCCAGAGAATGAAGAGAAGCTGTAGGAGAAAATGTCAATTTAAGATAGGCATAATTTTTCCCTCTAAATATTAAATATGAAGCTATATTTTATATCAAAAAATTTTCTTGCAGCAATTTTCATATGAAAATAAACTTCATTTCCTCTGTTTTGTTAGGAAATTTCATAATTCCCTCCCCCTTTTTCCTACAGCATATCACAATCCCAGATCAGAATTAATGGGATCATCTACATATTAGAAGATCCAATGTATTTCCTGAACAAATCATTCTTAAAATGCTTACTTAACATGTTATCTCTGGGGATTAGAGGGAAAGTAGGATTTGAACCTTGCAAGGGTCAGTGTGTTCTGGTGGTAAGAGTATTGATTCTGGGGTCATAGGGGCAGGGTTCAAGCCCTACGTCTCATGTCCACTATGTCACTTCACCTCCCTGGATCTCCACTTTCTAATCTGTAAAATGTAGGGCTTAGTCTAGCTGGCCTTCCAGGTCCCTTCCAGCTCTCCTCTCACGATCCTTTAAATTAAAGGAATGATGTCCTACCAGATGAAGAGTCAATCAACAAGTCAGGTACCTTAAACATACAAGGTTTCCTCCCAGGACTATCTAGTTCTAGGTCTTGATTCCTGGATTTCCCCCAGCAAAACACGACAGGAAACCTAACTACAGCTCTCTCAATCCTATTACTACATTCTGACCATTACTCCATTTAAAAAAAAACAACAAAAAACCAGCTCTCCTGAAAAAGTTTCCTTCTCCTCCCCTACACAAAGATCCCTAGAGTGGGAGTCAGGAAACCTGGTTCTAAATAGGACTCTATCCTGAACCTGTGTGATCCTGGGCCATTTACTTCTCTGTTCTGGATCTTAGGACCTTCATTTGTTTTAAATGAAGAAACTAGCTGAAGTTTTGGGGCAGATAGGTAGCACAATGGATAGAGTGCTGGACCTCGAGCCTGGAAGACTCATCCTCTTAGTTCAGATCAAGCCTCAGACACTTCCTAGCTGTGACCCTGGGTGGGTCATTAACTCTATATGCCTTAGTTTCCTTGTCTATAAAAATGAACTGGAGAAGGGAATGACAAACTATTCCAATATCTTTGCCAAGAAAGCCCCAAGTGAGGTCACGTAGAGTTGGACACCACTGAAAAACAAGAAGTACAAAGTCGGAAGTTGATGTTCCCCAAATGTCCTTTCAGACATTTTCAGGTCCTTCTGATTTCAGGGATAGAATAGCACAGTAGGAAGAATGATGCATTTGGAGTCAGAGGACTGAGTTCAAATCCCACATTTACTTATTATCTATGGGACCTGAAGGGCATTGGCCTGCACTTCTCTCTGTACTATGATTTCCATGGGGAGCTTATCTTTTCAAAGAATGAAGAAGGCCCTTAAGTGCAAATGAATAATCACAGAAGTTTAGAAAACAAAAGACTTTCATCCTGTCTTAATTTGATATTTGCAAGGATTGAAAGCAAAAAAAAGTTCTAGCAATCTGTGCAGTCCTTCTGGTTCTGCTCAACAAAAGATTACTGCTGCATGTGGAAGCTGTGATAAGGAAGCAGACAGACCACTGTTGTCACCCAAGCAGTACCCAGGGAAGGCGTATCAGAGCACTCCAGCCTTCTGAAGAGGGCTCCAGATGGTAGCACAGAGAGCAGCTGGTGGCAGGGAAATAGCACCCTCAGTAGAACATATCTGATCCAGGTAGTTCTCTGAGCATGGAGTAAAAATTAGAACCAAAAGAAATTACCCAAGGAAACAGACTCCAGGACAAAGGAGGCACTTCATAATTCAATTCAATATGCATTTCCTAAGCTCCTACTGGGTTAGTCACTGCAGATACCAGTAAAAAATGAAAATAACCCCTACCCCCAGAAGCTTACATTTTACTGAAATTTACTATAACATACTGATACTCTTGCATTTACACAGTTGCATTTACACAGCCCCTTTGTTGCGTTGATTTTTCTCATGTGATCTTCACTAGATCCTTTTAAGATAGATAGACTTAGTACTAGTTTACACATGGAAAAATTGAGAGCAGGAGAAGTTACACTTCTGATTCTGTTCTCCCCACACCATAAGTGTATGGTAGTGCTTCAAGAGAAGTTAGATCTCCTGATTCCTAGCCCAGCGTTTTTATTTTTTGGTCTAGACCATGATGCCATCTGTGTAGGGAACTCCCCGATGGGGAGATCAAAGACAATTAGCAACTGACCTGAAATCTGCCGTCTTTTAAAGTTGCCTGGGCATTCCCTGAGAACTCAAGAGACTTGCCGAGACATATAGACAGAATCCTTCAGAATGTGAACCTAAATCTCCTTGGATCAAGGAGATTTACTACCTCTTCCAAAAAAAAAAAGTTGTATTGATACCTTTTGCTTTTATGACAGAATTAGTTCTGGCTATATACATATATGTGTAAGTAGATAGATATACATATATGTGTAAGTATATGTATATATGTTTTGTCTATTCATATATGTGTATACATATACACACACATACATAAATATATACATAAATATATATACATAAATCTTTTTCCTCCTAGCTCAGCAGAGCTGGTAGTGCAGATATCCCAATGCAATTTTCACCTTATAAATATATACCCATATAGATTTGCATGTATCCTCCAAAATCTTAGTGTAGTCATAAGCTATTAAACCTTACAACTGCACTAAGACTTTTGGGACACCCTGTATATACATATCTCTCCCCCCACAAAAAGAATCCTCTTTTATAACAAAGAAAAACAATTAAGAAAAACCAGCCAACATAATGATGGCATCTGACCATTATGTAACCCAAAGTTCTTCACACTGCCAATCAAAGTGCGGAGGGGAAGGAATCAAAAGAATCAGGTAGATTCCTAATGTTGCTTCTGAATTTGTCAGCCCAAATCCATTTTCATGCAAAGGAGTTGCTATTAGATTTTAAATACTTGATGGTGCTTTTTCCATTGAAGTCCCAGATTTAGTGCTGAGACTCAAAAGTCAGGAAGGCAGGTGCACCTGCCTTCTGGGACAGGGACTCACCTAGGAAGATGATGGTCTGCTTCCTGGCTACTTTGCTCTCATCACTCTCTGTCTTCCTCATCTGAGGTTGCCCCCTCACTGCCAGTGTGCCTTTCTTCCCTTTCATCAGCACTCGCATCATGTTTCGGCACATGAAAGCCACCAAGAGCAGGACCACAAAGTAGATGATGAAGGCAATGAAGATGCTGGATTGGAAAACCGTCCACCGACTGGAGAGGCTGGTGCAAATGGACATGTTGGAAGCCTCCGGGTGCTCGAGGTGTAGTGTCCGAGAACGATTGCAAAGGAGGCCACGGTATCTAGGCACCTGGACCAGAGGGTATTCAATGCCCATGGCAAAAAGGAGGGGCAGTGCCACCAAAACAGAGACAACCCAGACAAAGCAGATCAGCAGCTTTACCTGAAGGGGCCCTGAGAGTGCCTTGTACCTGAAGGGGTGGCAGATAGCCAAATAGCGCTCAAAACTGAGAGTCAGGATGTGGAGGAGTGTGGCATAGCTGCAGGCCTCGAAGAGAAAAGTATGCAACTTACAGGACAAGTTATTGCTACTTGTAGTCAGAGGGTTCCAGATCACACTGTAGAACTCCACTGGCATGCCTATGAGGAAGACCAAGATGTCCGAGCAGGCCAAGCTTATCATATGGTCAGCGACTGCCTTCTGCAGGTAGCCTTTGCTCTGAAGCACCTGAGTAACACGAATGGTGACGCTGTTCCCGAGGATACCCATCACAAAGACGACTGAGTAGACGAGGATGAGAGTGATCTTGATCCAGGTGGCTACTTCAAACTCTGGGACATGGCTGTGGTCAATTACCTGGGAGCAGTCATGAGCTGAGTCTCTGCGGGCAGCCATCGGCAGAGAAAGCCTGATTCCTGATCCCCTCCCTAGTAAAACCAGACCTTCTTCCCTCCAGGAGCAGGCCCCCGAGATCTTTCCTCCTAACTCAGCAGAGCTGGTAGTGCAGGTATTCCAATGCAATTTTCACCTTATCAATTAATTCACCTGCTGATTGCCTTCAGCTGGAAATTTCCTGAAGAACTTCAACTCAAAAGAGCCATGGCAAGAAACATGACAGCCAAGGCTTTGGGAGTGCATGAATCACTGTGAGAGGGAAAATGGAAAGAGAACTTTTGCAACCAGTCCGGTTAGTGGAGAGAGTTACTCAGTCCCAGTTGTGGGTGAATGTCTCCGCCTCTCTCGCCTATGGATTAACTCCACCTCTGCTCACCCCCATCCAGTCAGTTTTCTCTTTCCCTGGAGCAGTGAAGGAAGGGGACAGCGGTTGTTAATCATTAATTAAGTACCTGATCAAATACAATGTACACTCAGTTTTGTGGACACGACTTCGCTCCTGGGAAAGGAACCACCCTCCCTGAAATCAGATCCTTGCTCTCCTGGCACTGGGTGAGGTGTCACCGAAACCTCTCCTTTCTTTCCTTCCCCCCTCCCCCAAGACACCAGAGCCTGGGAAAATAATAGGGATAGGGACCAGAGCAGAAGTCTAGGAAGATTCTGGGAACCTTTTCACTTTGACTTTGAATGCAAGGTTTAATTTGGGGATGGCTAACTGCCCTTCCTCTCCTTTTTGAACCCTACACACATATAGGTGCGCGCGCACACACACACACACACACACACACACACACACACTTCCACCATACCCTAGTCCAGTCCTCAGTGTTAGGCAAGAGTTGGAATTTCTTGGGCTATTTGCTCTGGCTTGAGTGGAGCACCTTCTCTTCTCCAAAACAAATAGCCTCAGTCTCTGCAGCTGCCTTGATATCTTCTCTCTCCAATCAGCCAGAGCCCTGAAGAAGCAGGCAAGTTTAATAAATTCTCCACTATCAAGTCTTTGGGGCATTTGTTTTGTTTTTAAATAAATACTTGGACTCAGTCCCTTGAGCTACTACTGTCTCAGAGGGACAGAGCAGAGCCCAGATCAGGCTAATGGGATCCCCTTAAAGCCTGGTCATTTCACCAAAGCCCTAACACCATTCAGAGCAGGCTTTCTAGAGCTCGCTCTTCCCATGAGGGCATGCAGTGGAATGCCACTTTTCCCTTTTCAGTCTCACTCCATAGCACAGACAGCTCTCGTGGCAGCTGCAGGAAACTTTTAATTGGAGGCATGTATATGGATGAGGGTCTTTCAATCTATCCACAAACTGGAAGCCTGGAAATAAGCTCTCCTGAACAGGGTTGTGACAATTCACACAGGGAGAATGAGCCAACGTTGTCTTCAGCTGGCCAGGAAGAGTCATTATAAAGGAGACACTAACTCGTTCTACATCGGTTGCTTTCAAGAGAGACTTTGTTTCATATAAGATGGGGAATGGGTTGCCTTGAAGGTCAAAAGTTTCAGAACTGAAGAAAAACAAGCAGGAATGAGTATTTCCTTTCTTATCAGAACTTTACTACTCTAAACCGCTACTCAAAACTCAATCACTCCAGGAAAATCATCCAGATTTTCACTAACCCCAAAGTTCCAGCATACACGTATATGTATGTATGTATGCAGATATACTAATACACACAGAGATACATGCATATGGTGGTATATAAGAAGACTTAATGAAGTTTGATGTTTTAATAGCCACACTTGCATACACAATTCTTTTTTTTTTTTTTAACACTATATCACCACATCTCACCCTGAATGGACTGACAAGGGTTACTGTAGAACATTACATTGAACTAACAGCAGAACTCGCTACTAATCAGCAGGGAGCTTTAGCTTTAACCTGCTCTGTTTCAGACCTGGGCAGGTAGTCATCTCCCATTTCCCTCCACCTTATTAAAGTTAAACTTAGTACCAACACCTTACTGGCATAGTCTACAGCAGATCGGAACTCTGAAGCTCAAGACATTCACCAGCTTCATGCTCCACTGGAGAAGGAATTACAGGTGTGTCCCACCATGCCTGGCGAGGCAACTCTTTAAGTCTAAAAGCTACAGTACTGTTCTCTGTTAGTAAAGGAAATTCCTCACAAAAGCTGCCTACACTGATGAAATCACAGGTCCAGTTAAGAAAAGAAGGATATAGATATAGAAAAAAAATCCAGTGCTAGGTGGTTCAGTGGATAGAGTGCCAGGCCTGGAATCAGGAAGACCTGATACAACCCACATTTCCTAGCTATATGACCTTAGGCAAGTCATTTAACCTTTGCTGATTCATTTTCTTATCTGTAAAATGGAGATATTAGCACCCACCTCACAGGGTTGTCAATTGTGTATGTTGATAAATTCATCTATAATTTGTTTTACAAATAAGTATGTATTATATATGTGCATACGTGTGTATACATACATATAGGTGTATATATACTATACACCTATATGTATATATATGTTCTTGGTATTTTCCATGTGTTTCTCCTGTCATCTCCATTAGGTTGTAACCAGCTGAGACTGGGAACGATTTTTCTCCCTTCTTCTGATTCTACCTCCAGTGCTTTGAATACAGTGGACTTTCAATAGATGATACTTTGCCATTTGATCCCTGACTGATAGAAGAAGAAAAACCTATTCATTGATTGCTTACTGTATAGGATGCACTTAATTAGATGTTTGAATCCTTGGGATCACACTTATTCCAGTGGACCCAGGCTTTTATAGAAACGGGTGCTCCTTTCATTTGGGCAGATTTGTGACTGATCAGTACCTTCTTATGCTGTGCATTTCTTGTCTATGTCTTCTGTAAATCTTCTGTAGAAGATCCACCCAAGCAGTTCTTCTAATATTTAATGAATATTCTTTCACTATTTTGTGGTTGAGTTCATAACGTACCATTCACCAGGTGATGAACATCCCCTCAATTTCCAATTCTTTTACACCACAAAAGAGATGTTTTACATTTTTTTTGAATATGGTTTTTTTTTTTCATTTTTCTCTGATCCTTTGGGATACAGATCTAGTATTAGTATTGCCAGTTCAAAGAGTATGCAGAGTTTTATACCCTTTGGGCACTGTCTCACCCTAGTTATCAGTGGATTTTACTACCTTGGAACTCATTTTACTTTTGCTTCTCATGCATCGACCACAAACTGTTTTGAATGAGTTATTTAGATAATTGTCATACCCTTCCCTCCCACTACAATGTAAGTTCTATCAGGACAGAGTGGTTGTCTTATCTAAATCACAGATTTCTCCCAGCACCTATCAGAGTACTCTATACTAGAAATCTTCAGTGTTTGAACATTTAAATTTAAGAAATATCCAAAAGAAAGCATCATTACCAGTTTTCTTGAAATTATAGCTATATTCACTCCCCTTCCCTCCCACCCATGCTGCCCACGTTCCAGGCCACACTTGTTATTAATTCCAATTTGTTCTTCTTAGACAGAATTTCTATTATTGTCCAATTCCTTTCACCTAATTTTCTTTTCCCAAACTGTGAACAAAGATTACAACTGCATGATGGAAGAGTGAGAATCAATACAATTAAAAGTCACTGCTTTACATGTAAAGAATCCAGAAGGATGGCCTCTCCACCCACTCTTTGAATTTTCTAAGCCATTTATGAACTGGTGAACTCCTCCTTAACTGTTGATAACAGATTATGGCAAGCAGCAAGCACTGTTGAGAGTGTTATTATATGATTGAGTAGTGACATCTTTTATAAGAAAAAAAAATGAAGATACAGGCAAAGTATATTCTAGGATCCCTTTGGCCTCAACCATCTTTGAGGCAATGCTAAGGCATTCATTTATATACTGTACAAATTTGGCAGCAATATTTCAAAAAGGAGATCTTGAAAATGCATAAAAGGAAGCTGAGACCTACCAAGGCAAAAGTGGCTTAATGAAAGTTATACAGGAAAGAGTTTAATTTGAAATCTCCACTGTGGCACTAGCAGAAAGACCCTGGAGTCAGGTGGCTAGAAACTAGACAAGTCGCTTAATCTCTCTAAAGCTCATTTTCTTCCTTTGTAAAATGGGGATAATAGCACTCATACTAGTGAATTCATAAGATTAGGTGAATAAAGTGTTTGGGTAAACTTTCAGGTACTCTAGAAAGGTGAGTTGTCATTATATTATTTTCATCATTAATTGCAGAAGACAAAGCAAGACACTCCTGACTCCCTGACAAATATTCTCTTTGGAACTTATAATCCATTTATCAGTCAGTCAGAAAACCAACACTTACTGGGTGTCCTCTCTAAATATGGCACTCTATTCTTTGTTAACACAAAGGACATAAGACTGTGTATAGTAACAAAATTTTTAATTATATCTGTGGTTAAGTGATACGTTTTGTAAAATGTTATAAAATTGAAAATGATGTATTGCAGCATTTTCTAAATAGTGCCCTAATGTGAATAACTGGAGTTTTCAGTGCTCAATATGTTGGCAAAATTCCTCATAGTGGAAAAGAGTACTGGTTTTGGAGTCAGAGGACCTGAGTTCAAATCTTAGCTCTTTTGGCAAGTCATTTTATCTCTGTAGATGTCAGTTTCTACAACTGTATAGAAACTAATGGACTAGTTCTCCTCAAAAATGCATTATGTCTCTGAAACTATCCTATGTTCCCACAAAACTATAAATTTTTGTGAGCCTGCAGAGTCTGATTTCGGGACCTCTAGAAATTAAAGTGATCTGGACAGATGTAGCAATTTGAATATGCCTGGCCAGAATAGAAATTCTGTAATTATACGAACCAGGTTAAAAGTTCTTTAAAAGTAGGGGAATTGTCAAGTGGCTCATGTTCCCAACCAGAATTTTCCTAGGAATTAGGCACATATCTAGCTGACCACAGCAAAAAGACAAAAGATCCTAGCTCTCATGCAAGCACTCAGGCTAACATAATATGAATACAGAATAGGTTTTGTTTTTAACCTGACAAATGACTCATCTTTAATCCATGAATAGTCAAGACATTTCCCCTTTCCTCTTCTAGCAGGCTTCTGCTTCCCAAGGACCTATAACATTTTTTTAGATTTATGATGTCCTAGGATTCTCCTCCAACATGCCTGCAAAATTAGGAAGGACAGTTTTACTAGAGGATCAGAAAACACATCCTTCTGATGAGTCCCTTGTCCTAAGAACATATACAGACCTGTCCTGCATAGCAAAAATAATGAGCAGAATAGAAAACCTTGAATCTGTAATGGCAAGTTGCACTAAAGAAACAAAAAAAACCCCAACAACAACAGATTAAGAATGCTAATACACAGACAGGGAAAGACAATCTAGAAGAAGAGAAGCAAAAAACAAGAACAATATAAAAGAAAGTATGGTCACTATACAAAAAAAATATACTGATCTTGAAGACAGGCTACTTATAGTAAACCTTGGGATCACAGATCTCCCAGAAGAACATGACAACAACATACCTTAATACATAATGAAGTAAATAATAAAAGCAAACTGCCCAGACTTCTGAGCACAGAAAATGAAACTCCAATTGAAGGAATTTACATATCACATCAAAAAAAGAAAAAAAAAGCAAGGCTACAAACTCCAAGATACAGAGTGGTTAAATTTAACAACTCAATTTCGAATCAAGAATTTCTACAAGCCATCAGAATAAAGGCTTTTGACTACAAAGGAAATGACATTGGAATAATGCAAGACTTCTGCACCCACTAGAGAAAAAGGAGGAGGGAATGCAATGACATGTTCAAAGAGCATTAAAGCTCAGGATACAGTTCAGGATGACCTACCCTGCAAATCTGAGCATAACCATACAGGACAAAAGATGGGCATCCAACAATAAGGAAGAGTTTAAAACATTTTGGAAAGAAAACCAGAACTGAAGAAATAATTTACTTCTCAAACACCCAAACTACAGAATGTTAGAAGGAGTGAATAAATGCAGGCAGCAGCAGCAGTAGGATGACAACAGAATGACCAATAACAGACTTCTTTCTAAAGGTCACAAGGAGACAAGAATGAAAGGAGAAATCTGAAAGAGATGAGAGTAAGAAAGTAGACAGGGAGCATTATAGATGGAACCTGGCAACCTACCTACAAGTGAATGTTTCTTTTGTGGGGAAAAGAGAGCAGTGGGATAGAGAGGGATGAGTGATGCACTGGGATCAAATCAAGAGCTAATGATGAAGGCAAGGTGACTTCTGTGGTCTCCAAGTCAAAGAGCTACTGAGAAATGGGGGGAGAGATTAAAAATAGGGAAGAAAGTAAGGAGGTAGAGGGGCCTCCATTGATGAATGCACTGGTAGGTTAAGTGAGATGAGGACCTTATACTAGATGAGGCCTAACAAGTCTACTTATCCTGGGAGGTGGGGAGTTGGAACTCCTAGGGGCATCTGAAACCTGCCAGAGGAGGACAGCATGGACACAGGGAGGATATTTTCAGGTAAATTAGACGGGAGAAAAAAGATCAGCAAGAGAGTGTATAGATCAGTTGGAGTCAGGGGAGGTGGCCTACCGTATGGAAGTACCCTCTCTCATACCTCCAATAATTTACATTGTTCTAAGAGTGAGGCAAAATGGAAAAGGAGAATTCATGTGGTAATCCCTATAAGACAGTGGCAGAAAGTGCCTAGAGGGCATAGCCTAGGAAGAGAATCTTGGAAGCTTTAATTACATGAGGAATACAGAGAAATGAGGGAAACCTGATGATTATAGGAATCATGAATCAGACAATGATAGTCTAGAGTAAACAAAAGGAAAAATGGATAATGAAGAGAATGAGAGAAATCCTTTGTGAAAAGAGTCACCAAAATGAAATTAAAGAGCTAATGAACGGGACTAACTGAAAGACAGGAGAGAAGAAATCTACTTGACTAACTGAGATGAAAAAAAAGAGGGAGGAAAAATATGTAACCAAATAAATGCAGGAGAAAAGAACAAATAAAATCCTAAAGGAAAAGGGCTAAAAAACAAGAAGAAAGGATTGGGGGAAGGGAAGAGAGCCAATGAGAAAAGGGTCATCATAAAAAAGATTAAAATAAAGTAATTGGAGGAATGAAATCTTGTGTTCATAGCAGAAGAGGAAAAAACTTGAATTAAAAAAAAACAATTTTAGAGTCAGATGGAGGAAAATATAAACCTAACTCAAAACTTTAAATATGAATGGATTAAATGATACAATAAAATGAAAAAGAGTGACAGATTGGATTTAAAAGAAAATTTTATGATCTATTGCTTACCAGAAACAAAATTTTAAACCAAAACATATACAATAATGAAACTGGAGGGGATGGAAAAAAAATTACCAATCCAAATGAGAAGATGCCATCATGCTATCAAAGCAGAAACACATTCAAAAAATAAAAAGACATAAACAAAGAAACTATCATACTGAAAGGAATTATAGACAACAAACCAATACCAGTAATAAACTTAAACACTCCAAATGCCTTAGCAAACAAATTCATAAAAGAAACATCAGAGCTTCAAGAAGACATAGTAACACAGTAGTGACAAAAGACTTCAATATCTCTCTATCAGTTTGGGGTAAGTCTAACAGTAATAAAAACAAAAAGGAAAATATGAAACAACAAATTGCTGGAGAAACTAGATTTAAAAGACTTATGAAATCTTCTAAGCAAAGGAACATTCATGTTCCACAGCACTACATAAAAATTTTATCCCCCCCAAAAGTGTATGAGGACACAAAGATATTACAAACAAATAGAACTGGTTCAGGGACCACAAACAAAAGATATAAACCCAAATGGAGATGTAACAATGAAATTTTAAATAATTCAGGGCATCAAAGAACAAATCATAAAAATAATTAATAACTATGTAAAAGAAAATGATAATAATGAGATGACATACGAAAATTTCTGGAACACAACTAAAGCAGTTCTCAGGGGGAAATTATATTATTACAATCATACATTAATGAAACAGAAAAAGAGGAGACAAACAAGATATGCATTTAAAAATTAGAAAACCAACAAATAATCCTAAAATAAGCACAAAAGAGGAGATAATAAAAATGGAGGGTAAATAGATAAATTGAAATGAGATTTTTAAAATGACAAAGCTTTCTTTGAAAAGATGAACAAAATTGGTTAACCCTTAGCTAATCTGGTAAAAAAGAAGAGAGCAGAAAATGAATTGACAAAAATAGCAAAAAACCCAGGTGAAATCACAGTAAAATCAGAAGAAATAGAAAGAATAATCAAGTTCTATTATGAAGTTATATGTTAACAAAACTGAAAACACAAAAGAAATAGAGGAATACCTTCAAAAATACAAAATACTCAAACTATCAAAAGGCCAAATAGAGAGCCTAAATGACCCATTTCCAGAAAAGGAAACAGATCTAGCTGTAAAGTAACTACCAAAGTAAAAGCTCCTGAACCTCCTGGATTCACGGGAAAATTCTACCAAACCTTTAAAGAATAGTTAATAGCCATACTTCATAAATTATCCTCAAAAACTGTGGAAGAAAGAACTCTACCCCAATCCTTTTATAAGACAAATATAGTCCTAATATCTAAATCAGAGAAAGATAAAATATAGAAAAAAACTGTAGGCCAATGTAATGCATAAACGTGTAAAAAAATTGAAACAAAATCCTAACAAACTACAGTGAATTATTCAAGAAATCATTTATTAAGATCAAATGTAGGAATGTAAGGAGGTTCAACATTTAGAAAACAAACTATATATATGTATATATATATATATGTATGTATATATATATATATAAAACCATGCGATCATCTCAAAGCATGCAAAAAAAATCCATTGACAAAGTATAACACTTTTATGCTAAATAGCCATTATAGTGTGTGCTATTTAGCATAAAAGAGTGTTATACTTTGTCATACATATATATGCCAGTGTAGGCACAGAGAGATTTTTTGGAATATACTAAAAAGCATCAATTAAAAACAAAAAGCAAGCATCATATGCAATGGGGATACAGTAAAACCTTCTCCAGTAAATATAAAAGTGAAATAAGGATGCCCAATCTCCCCCCTATTATTTGATATGGATCTGGAAATGCTAGCAACGTTAGTATTACAAGAGGAGAAAATCAAAGGAATAAAGACAGATTGAGGAGAGATCAAACTATCCCTATAAAAAGAATTCCTGCCTGCAAGCAAGAGGCTTGAATCTGAAACTCATCTTATCAAATTTTCCACCCAGTTTTTTAGAATACATGTATATGTGTGTATGTATGTATGTATATATATATATACGCATATGTATGTATATGCATATTTGTATGTATGTATATATGTATGTGTATTTTTTTCTGGTACTACCATGTGCCATCAGGGTCACTGACCTCAAGTCCCAATTCTGTATATCTTTCTGGGTTCCTAGGAAGGATTCACTGTTGTCAGGAATCCCACTCAATGCAACAGCTCTTTTTGGAATACCTTCCCCTATACCATACATTCCTCCAAAGAGGAATGTCTAAAATCTTTCAGAGTAACGATTATCTCAGTCCTTGAGGACAATTCATACCTTGCACTTTGGATCACCCTAGTACTTGAACTCACTCTCAATACATAATTATGCAGTGTTCCACTATAATTTCATAAGCTAGCATTGGACAAGCATCTGCCTTAATGTGTAAAAGGGCCTATCTAAATTCATTATTGCTAATACAAAAAGTAAAAATTAATAATGCTGAATAAATATATATACATACATATGTGTGTACATATTTGATTTTGATATTGATATTTGATATTTGATGGTTTGATTTGAACCACATTTGATGCAATTTTGAGAAGTCTGTCCTTGCGTTCCTGGAGCAGGGAGTCAAAAGTCAAAAAATAAAACAAAACAATCTCAGACATGACCCCAAAAATTTATCTGAGCTACAACTTTGAGATATTTATCCTGATTCATGCATTGCATGTAGCAAATATATCCCGGCATTGTCCTAGGCTCTCATTTCTCCCCCTCCTCTAGTTCTGAGATTGTAGATATCTTAAGAAGGTGTGAAATTCCATTGACAAGGTTAATTTCTTCAGGAGGTATGAAAGCCTTATATTTTCCTGGCTCCTTGTTACTCCATTGAATTTCATTGATGCCAATTAATTGATTCACACACCTGAGCTACATTCTTGAGCTTGGTATTTTTCAAAAAGTCTGGAGAAAAATTTAGACAGAGCCACACATAGAGTTCACACAGAGTTCACAAACATGAACTCCATCACTTGGAGAGAAATCTGAGTACCTGAATAAGCTTTAACATAAAAGATGAAGCCTCAGGACAGCATCAAATAGAATCAGAGGTCTCTCTCAGAAGAAATTTCTGAACCCAACAAGAGTTTCAGCAGAAGAGAAGTGATATGAGGGTATTGACATATTGTATAAGTGAGAGATCCTCAATGCCAAAAATGAAGTCTTCAATAGTGAGGAAAATAAGGACCCAGAGTGATGACCAAATATACTTATTAGATGAAAGTTGAAGATTCTGGCTCTCCAGTAGCCCAAGTCATCTTAAATTTAGTTCTAGCCCCTCTAGATCACACAGATATATTCCTTCTTCTGAGATGGGTACCAGCAAGCAACCTCATTTATAATATGCAGGGTTGATAAGCTTAAGTAGATATATTCAAAGTCAAACCAAAGAACCAAACTAAAAAGCATGGAGCTAATCAGGATCAGGCATCATGTAGAGAAATAGAAGATATAACCCGTGCCAATGAGGAGTTTATGATACAGTTGGGTAAACAAGAAATATATTTAAAGAAACTAAGACTATTGTGAGACAAACCCTCTCCTGGGAGACAGGAGACCTAGGTTTTAGCCCTACTTTTGCCACTATCTAGTTAGATAACCTTAGCCAAGTCATTTTTCTCTTTTTAGATAACAACTTCCGTGCCTACAAGAGGAGGAAGTTGGGCTAGCCACCTTCAAAGATCAGCTCATGGACCATCTCCTGAAACCCTTCTTGATCTCCCCTGTTTGCTTATGTCCATCGAAATAACTTTGAATTTTCCTTGTATCTATTTGCATTTTTTTGTATATTGTTTCTTTCAGTGAAATGCAAGTTCCTTGAAAGAAGGGACTGATAGCAAAGCTGAGCAGGAAGTCCCAGGTGTTCTGATGCATCAGTCACACTGTGGAATCTCAACGATATCAGCCCAGGATGAGAGTCCAGTGGAAGTAAGTGAGAGAGAACCACAGCACCCCAGGTAACTGCAACAGCCACTCCTGAGGCTATCAGCTTGCAGATTAAATATCTATAAGTCACCTACTCGAACTTCTGGGAGCCAGGATGGTTGAGTGACTGGTAATGCTCCACCCCTCCCCTTGTTGACCTTGAAAAACTCATAGAATATTTCCTGGAAGAGTGAGATCAGCCAAAGGGGCAAACAATCTCTTAGCCTGTGAGGCTAGGAAAATAGCAAAGGGAGGGTCCCTCTTGCTGTGGCTGAAGCGGACCATTGCAGGACTAAAGCTGTCCCAGAAAGTTCCATGATAGCGAACCAAGAGGAGATCCTGAGCCCCAGGGCGTGTAGCCCACAGTTGTCAACACCAGGATCCCAGGCTTGCCTCAGCACAGCCAGGGTAATAGGGAAGACACTAGTGCAACCAGTAGTTCACCAACCACTGAGTCTGCCTGTGCTCAGGAAAGGAAACTTCCTGTGTTCAGACCACCCCTCCCCCATACTTAACTCAGCTAGCTCCATGGTAACTGGGGAAACTTAGAAAGACTTCACCTGGCCTCTGCTTTGGTACATCAGCCAGTGCAGCATGAGGTAAGCTACAGCATTCTAGCCTCTAGTTGAAAGAACCAGAGACCACAATAAACAAAGCCTCAATTTCTAAGCACAAAAATGGTGTAACAGAGAGCCCTGTGCCCCAGAAGCAGAGATCCACTTTAAAAGTCAGGAAAAGGGCAATTATCGTGAGCAAAAAGTGAACCAGAAAAGATAAGACCACAGAATATTTCTACAGGGACAAGGACCAAAACACAAATTCCAAAGAGGTTAGCATCTGAAATTTCAGAAGGGAATATGAACTGGTCTCAAGCCCAAAAAGCATTCTTGGAAGAACTCAAGAAGTATTTTAAAAGCCAAATTAGGAAAATAAAGGAAAAACTGGCCAATAATTTTAAAAATATGAAAAAAGAAATCACAGAAGAATTTAAAAGGTAAATTGGAATAATGGAAAAGGAAATACAAAAACTAACTGGAGAAAATAACTCCTTAAAAGGAACAATTGGACAGATGGAAAGGGAGATGCAAAAGTTAACTGAAGAAAACAATTTGATAAAAATTAGAATTGGACTAGTAGAAACTAATGATTCTATGAAACATCAAGAATCAGTCAAACAATCAAAACAACTCTGAGATACCACATCACACCTATCAGATTGGCTAACATGACAAAACAGGAAGATGGTAAGTGTTGGAGAAGATGTGGAGACTTGGAACTCATTGTTGGTGGAGCTGTGAGCTGATCCAACCATCCCGGAGAGCAATTTGGAACTATGTCCAAAGGGCTACAAAATGTGCATACCCTTTGACCCAGCAATAGCACCTCTAGGACTGTATCCCAAAGGGATCATAAAAATGGGAAAGGGTCCCACATGTACAAAAATATTTATAGCAGCACTCTTTGTAGTGATGAAAAACTGGAAATTAAGGGGATTCCCATCAAATCGGGAACGGCTGAACAAGTTGTGGTATATGAATGTAATGGAATACTAGTGTGCTATAAGAAATGATGAACAAGAAGATTTCAGAGAGGCCTGGAAGGACTCATATGAATTGATGTTGAAGGAAAGGAGCAGAACCAGTAGAACTTTGTACACAGCAACAACCACAGAAATTTTTCTGGTAGACTTAGTCCTTCACAGCAATGCAAGGACCTAAAAAATTCCCAATGAATTTTCAAGGCAAAATATCTTCAACATTCAGAGAAAGAACTATGGAACTGGATTGCAGAATGAAGCAGACCATTTTGTCTTGTGTTATGTTTTATTTTGTTTTATGGTTTCTCTCATTTATTTTAATTCTTCTTTGCAACGTGACTAAGGTGAAAATGTATTTAATGGGAATGTATGTATAGAACATATGTAAGATTGAATGCTGTCTCCAAGGCAGTGAGGAGGGAGAGGGAATAAGTGGGATGGAAGGGATAAAAATCTAAGATATATGGAAGTGATTGTAGAAAACTGAAAATAAATAAAATAATTTAAAAAAGAAAGAAGCTGTTTAATTTTTGTCTTTACCTTTTCTATGCCTAGTCTATAGCTTGATATGTAGTGAGTATTTAATAAATGCATCTAAATTAACTGACCAGATGATCACTAAAGTGCTTTCCAACTCAAGTCTTAAGTTCTGTGTTTTACAACTAACATAAAAATGATTGTGAAACAGTGTTAAAAAGCAATGGAGTTATAAAAGCACAGAGGAGGGAGAAGGGGAAGTGGCAGCTCATCTGTCTCCAACAAGTATTACAAAGAAGATGATGAATAACTAAAAACAATTTTAATAGAAACCCCAAAGTCAGAAGCTGAAATGAGGTTTCCTCTCCTGGGTCTGTGGGGAGGAGGGAAAATAATGAGAGCAAGGGGAGACTATAAAGATTGCTCTTTATCACTACAGCTGACCTATGAGGTAGAAACATTAGCAAAATACATAGGTTGGAAATAGAACCACACACACACACACAGACACACACACACACACACAGAGACACACAGACACACACCTTTTTTTCTTCTTAAAAAACACACAGACCAAATCCCAATTGGGAAATCCAAAAAAAAAACCAGTCACTTTTCTAGCCCAGGTTGGCAAAGACAAAGGCACAGAGGTCTGTGGACATTGGGGATAGATAGCATCTAGCCAGGAATGGTGGCATGAAGCATTGTAGTGAAGGTAGAAGTTATACACTAATTCTAGAAGAGGTCCCAAATCCAGCAGTGATGGGCCTATATTCAGGGGGCAGGACTAGGTGTAACCTGGCAGCACTGTTGTTCAATACTGAGTTCCAGGTCATATATCCATTGTAGAATGAGGAAGAAACCAGAACCTAGGCATGGTAGTATCAGCTAAGGGACTATCTGGCCCTCGGATGTGTACCGAGCAAAAAAACAAGTTCAGATGGAAGCAGAAAATGTGTGGCTCTGATTCCAGGAACTAAGCAGGGTCTCAGCTCCAGCTTCCAGCTCAATCTAAAGACTACCACAGAATAAGCAGGCCAGGAATTCCGGACCAAAAGGGAGCCTGAAGTGGTATCTTCCTTAAATAGCAGAGCTTTCCAGCTTTGACTCATGTTTTCTCTTTTCTTCCATAAAATAATATTATTTGCTACATGAGACAAATATCTCCCTCTCAGGGAAAGTGAGAGAAAGTGATATAAGAAACAGAAAATAACAATAAAACTTTTTTTTTAAAAAAAAGGAAAGACTGTGTTCAGTAACTGAATCTAGCAGCTAACGGAACTCCAAATGGGGCAAGCCTGTAAGCAAGTTGCTCAGACCCGTCTGAGACTTTAGGTCAGGAACTTGCAGAGCTCAGAGTATGAGAGCAGAAATCAGATTTTCCCTGGATGACTTGAAGCCTGAGGATCCCCACTATGAATTGACTCTGAGATCCTGGAACAATATAACACTTACTTTAAGAAGGCAACAGCAGCAGGATAAGTTCAGATATTCATTCCAAAAGTGTGCAGAGCTTAACCCTAAAATAAAGTCTGAAGTCAGGAATTACATTGCAAGAATGAGCAAACAAAGAATACCACCATAAAAGGCATAAAATGGTGACAGATGCTCAAGACACAAAACCAGAAGAAGAGAATGATTCCAAATCACCTATAAACATAGCTTTAAAGGAAAACACAAGTAGGGCATGAGTTGAACTAGAATTTTTGGAAGAGATGAAGCAATAGGTTTTTTAAGATTTAAAAATTTTTTTTTAATAAATGAAATAAGTGCTCTAGGAGAAAAGATGAGAAATGAAATGAGAGCTATGGAAGAAAGAATTGAAAAAAAGTACTTACATCTCAGAACAAACCTTGCCCACACAACAAACTCTGAAAATTATTGTTGCTGCTGCTGAAAATTAGAATGCCCAAGTAGAAGCTAATGATTCCATGAGACAACACGAAATGTTAAAAACAAAATCAGAAGACTGAAAAAAATTGTAAGTTACCTCATAGCAAAAAAAAAAAAAGGATCTGGGAAAGTGAGCAAGGAGTGATATTTAAAAATAATTAGACTACCTCAAGACCATAACTAAAAAATTAGCCTAGACATCATATTTCGTGAAATCATCAAAGAAAATTGCACTGATCTTTTAGAATTAGAAGACAAAGTAGAAATAGAAAGAATTTGCTGGTTACTTCCTGAAATTCAAAAAGGAAAACTCCCAGGAACATTAAAAAGAAACTGAGAGCTTAAAATGTAATATTCCAGAAAGCATACAACCACGAATAATTTATCCAGTATTACAACCACGAATAACTTATCCAGAGAAACCAAGTATAATTCTGCAGTGGGAGGGGGGGCCCAGGAATGACCTTTTAGTGCAATAGAGGACTTTAAATCACTCCTGATTTAAAAAAACAGCAACAAACCAGAGTTGAATAGAAACTTTGAAGTTCAAACATAGAAGTCAAGCAAAATATACAAAAATAAGCATGAGTGAACAGTCATAAGGGAATAAACAAGGAGAAGATGTTTATAATTCCAAAATGGAAAGATAATGCATGTCTCCTCAGAATCCTACCATCATCAGGCATCATAGAGGGCGTCTAATTATATCAAAAACCTGGAAATGGTTCTGTTATGTCTTGATGATCTTAAAAGAAGAATGGAAATGGGGTAGAAGGAATATACTAGCAAAGGCAAAAGGGAATAGATGGATGAGGAAAATTATCTCACATCATCAGAATGTTCATCTAGAAGTCTATGCATAGAATGAGGGGGGGATGGGGTAGCAGATGACCCTGGAACTTCATTTCAATCGTCAAAGGAGAGAAGAACACAAACACACATTTAGTATATAAACACATTTTAATAACTAGGGAAATGGGTAAAAAAGCAGAGAATGTATAGGGGGCAATAAGAGAGAGTAAATTTAAGGGAGGGATTAGTAAGCAAAATAAACTCTAAAGATATACAAAATTACTTATTTCAAAAATACTCTTTTCACAGTGTTAGAGGATTGAAAACTGGAAGGAGGGAGTGTCTATCAGTTGGGGAATAGTGGTGAATGAATGTAATAGAATACTGTAGGGCTGAAAGAACTGATGAAGAGATAGTTTTGGAAGGGCATGGGAGGATTTGTATGAACTGATGCAGAAGGGAATGAAACAGTACCGGAAGAATTAACTGATGCAATGACATCATTGTAAAGACAAACAACTTTGAAGGATTTAGAAGCTTCAACTGTAAGGAACACTGAAGAAACATGCTACCCACTTCTTGACAGAAAGGTTGCTAATTGAGATATTTTTTATTTAAACATATTTTTCCTCAATTACATGTTAAAATAATTTTTAACATTTGGGTGTTTTTTAAAATTTTGAGCTCCAAATTCATTCCTTCCCTCTCCCCTCCCTGAGATGGTAAGCAATCCAATATAGATTATAAATGTGTAATCATGTAAAACATTTCCATATTATTCATTATTTATAAGAAACTCAAATAAAAGAAAGGAAGTGAAAAAAAGCATGGTTCATTCTGTAATCAAGCAATATCAGTTCTTTCTCTGGAGACAGATAGCATGTTTCATCATGAGTCCTTTGTGATTGTCTTGGATCATTATATTTCTGAGGATAGCTATTATTGCAGTTCATTGTACAATATTGCTATTATTGTGTACAATGCTCTCCTTGTTCTGTTCACTTTGCATCAAATCATTTAAGTCTTTCAGGTTTTTCTGAAGTCATCCTGCTTGTCATTTCTTAGAGTGCAATAATATTTCATCACAATCATAAACCACAGCTTATTTAGCCATTACCCCATTGAGAGGCAGTCCTTAGATTTCCAATTCTTAGTCACCACAAAAAGAGCAAGATGTAATTTTTTGGACATTGCCAATGCATAAATTTATTTTTGCTTGACGATGCTTATTGGTAACAGAGGGGAGAAAGTACTGAATGGCAACAGAGAGACTACCAAATATAATACAAACTCTGATATCAATCAATAAACATTGTTAAATATATATTGTATGTATGTAGGTGCTTGGAATACAAGTACAAAGAATGAGGCAATCTTTTCTCACAAGGAACTTGTATTCTAACAGGGAAGACAAGTACATATATAAGTATATACAGAATGGATATAAATAGAAAAAAATACATAGTTAAATGCAAGGTAATTTAGGAGGGAGGGTACTAACGGGTTGAGGCATCAGGAAGGGTTTCATGTAGGAGGCAATGCTTGAGCTAAGTCTTTAAAGTAAGAGGGTGATTCTGTGATGAAGAGTCCAGCCCTAACAGAAGAAAGAGTGAGCAAACAAAAACAAAAGAAATCTCAACATGAAAAGGTATTATGATAGCCATAAACCCCACAATAAAGAGCTATTGTAGTAGAATGCCCTCCTCCTGAATGAAGGAAGAATCAAGCAGGGAGTGCATTCCAGGCATGATGGACAGTCACCTGTCCAAAAACACAGAGAGGGAAAATGGAGCGATGTGGTTAAGGAACAGAGAGAAGGTCAGTTTGGCAGGATGACAAAATGGGAGGAAGAGTAATGTACAATAGAGGCTGGAAAATTGGTTGGGGACACATTGTGAAGGGTTTTAAAAGCTTAGTGGAGGGGTTTATGGTTTATCCTAGAGGCAATTGGAAACCACTGAATTTCTTGAGCAAGATAGTAACATGGTCAGATGTGCTCCTAAAGAAAATTACTTTGGCAGCAGTATAGAGGACAGATTGGAATAGGGAATCATATAGACAAAACACTTTGTAAATTTTTAAAACTAATGCACTCTATAAATGTAGGAACTATTATTTAAAAGCTTCTACAATCTGAGGTCCATCTACCTTTTCAGCCTTATATTCTAATATTCCTTGTATAAAGACCATATTCCTACCACACTGGACTGTTAATCTTTCCCTGGTCATATCTTCATCTTCCACACCCTGCCTTTATTCATGTCCTCCCCACCCCATCTCTATCTATAAAAATCAATTATCCAAACTTATCCTTTAAGGGATAGCTCAAATGTTATTTTTTCCATGAAGAATTTCATAAGCATCCCAGCCAGAAGTGTCCTCTCCCTTCTTTCGGTTCCTAAAATCTTCTGAACTGCTCATATGGCATTAATACTGTAAATATTTGGGTATAAATCTTTTTGCCCCTATAAAGTTGTAATCCCTCTGAGGGCATAAATTGTTACATTCATCTTCTTATCTGACCCCACAGCACCTGGCAAAGCACCTCTCATGTGGCAGATATTTAATTTTTCTTGATAGCTACTCACAATTACTTAGCACCTTGAAGATTTACAAAATGCTTTCCTCACAAAGCCTTGGTGAATGAAACAATGCAAATTTTATTATTCACATTTTACTAATGAAGAAACCAGGACTTATGGAAGTTACATGTCTTGCCTACAATCACAAAGTAATCAGATTTTTTATAGACAGATTCAAAGAGACTTCCTGGAAGAGGGGTATTTTCCATCAAAGGCACCTTTTCCTATAAAATGCACTCCCTCCTTTCTTCTTCCTTTCTGTACTTTTATCTTATTTTAAGGCTTGACTTTATGAAACCTGTGCCTGATCCCCTCCCATCCTCTGCAGTTGGTAGCGTTTGATTTCCCTCTTTGAAATACTTGTATTTACTTATCTGTGTGCATGTTGTTCACAAGAGAGTGTAAGATAATAAAGGTTGCTGTTCATTTCTGCCCTTTTATTCCCAGGACTTAGCATGGTGCCTTGCACGTTGTAAGGGCTCAATAAGTGTTTATGGAGTTGAATTGAATAAGAAACAGAACTCTCTCCTTGGTTGAAGGAGTGAGTCAGAAATAAAGGTAGAGTTTTCAATATTGACTCTTATTAGGGCCATCCATTGATTTTTAATTCTTGATCAAAAGATTATTGGAGAAAGAGTGGAAGAGTTCAGCTCTGTGCCTGAAATCATGAGAAACGAGTGCCAACAAGACAAGGGTAGGAATACCTCCCATCTTTCCTAAAGCAGAAGATAATCTGTTGCAATCAACAGGGATTGCCTAGGCTCCCTCATGGAATTATGGATAAGGAGATCCTTGCTAGGTCATCTTTCCAGTCATTTCCTCTCTATGAGCCACAGTTTCTTTATCTATGGGATGAGGGCAAAGGAGACTACATGATCACTGGGTTTCTTTCCAACTCTAAATTCTAGAAGTACATTTTTGCTGACAGTTGTGAACTTGGAATGAGTAGAAACCTGGATTTAAATCCCACCTCTGATGCTCACTAGTGGTATGATCACAGGCAAGTCACCTCTCTCTGAGCCTTGGGTTCCTCGTCTGTAAAATGGAAGTAATATCTGTCACATGTACCACACAACTAGTAAGGTTTCTTTTTTGTTTTAAATTTTATTTGTTTTCGGTGTTCTACAATCACCTGCATATATTTTAGATTTTTTCCTCTCCCTCCCCCTTTTCCACCCTACCTCTCCACTCCCTCCCCAAGATGGCTTACAATTTTATATAGGTTCTACACATACATTCCTATTAAATACATTTTCACCTTAGTCAAGTTGCATAGAAAATTCAAATGAACAGGAGAAATCATAAAACAAAACATAATACAAAAGAAAATGATCTGTGTCTTTCTGCGATTGAATTCCATAGTTCTGTCTCTGGATGTGGAAAGCATTTTGCCTTAAGAGACCACAGGGAATTTTTTAAGTCTTTGAATTGCAATGAAGTTCTAAGTCTACCAGAAAAATTTCTCACACACTGTGGTTGTTACTGTGTACAGAGTTCTCCTGGTTCTGCTCCTTTCACTCAGTATCAGTTCATGTAAGTCTTTCCAGGCCTCTCTGAAGTCTTCCTGTTCATCATTTCTTATAGCACAATAGTATTCCATCACATTCATATACCACAATTTATTCAGCCATTTCCCAATTGATGGGCATCCCCTTGGTGGTGGGCATTCCCAGTTTTTGGCCACCACAAAAAGAGTTGTCATAAATATTTATATTTCTATAAATATTTTTATACATGTGGAACCCTTTCCCATTTCTGTGATCTCTTGGGCATTGTTGTGAGGTTTCAGTGAGATAATGAATAGAAAACATTATGTAAATGTCACCTATTATCATTATTATTATTAGTCTAGGAAAGAGAGACAACACTTAATCCATAACTGACAAATGACAATTTAACCTATTTTTAAAACTTCATCTAGAGATGAGGTCATCATGGTACATTGGAAATAACACAAAATTAGGATGTAAAATATGAATTTTAATTCCATCTTGGCAACAAATTAGCTGTGGGACTCTGGATAAATCACTTCACTTGCCTGAGCCTCAGTTTCCTTCACTGTAAAATGAGAGAGATGAACTTGATAATCTCTTTAGTCCCTTCCAACTCTGATATTCCAAGGAGATTTGTTGTCTCTTCTAACAACCCAGTCTAGCTTTTGATAACACAACCGAAAGGTTTTCTTCCTTGCCTTAATCACTATCCCTCCCTCTGCAATTTAAAACACATTTCATCTCACTTCTTCTTCCCCAAAGAGGACAAGGGTCACCAACTTTTTATAATGACTTCTTACAGGCTAGAAAGCCATGACTGAGTCACTTCTTCCCTGAAAGGTCAAATGATGATCCAATAGGTTAAAAAACACCATGATGAGAACACACAGATTCTCTCCTCTCCTGACCCCATAGAAAGCAAGCATCAGCAGCCCTTGCTTATAATCTGACCTTTTATGTGTCCTGAAGTGCTCAAATTGGGAAAATGAATGAATATACACGTTGTGTTACCACAAAACTCTTTCTTTCTGCATCTAGCACAAAAGCAATCAGAATGGAAAGGGATGATGAGGTGTAATGCCCAGAGTCCTGGAGGGGCCAGGCAGGGAGAGAAGGAAAGGACCCTCATTCCTTCCTCAGCTCATTCTCTTCAGGAATGCCATCTGGCAGGCAGCCTGAGGAAAAGAGCTTCTCTGGCCGGCAAAATGCATTCAGTAAATAATGACACCATACTCAGGTTGCTAGCTTCCCAAATTGGGAGCAGCTGGAGCACCAGTTTCTCCTCAGAAGGGCCTTTCCTTTCAAGATAATGCATATAATACCGTGAACAAGTTGCTTGTTGGATAAGCATTTGTGATCAAGGAGTTTGGATTCTAAGGAGGTTATGGTGACCTCATTTTCTTCTGAACTCAAATGTAAAAAGTTTTTTTTAAGAGGTATTGTGTTGATGAAGACTTAATACATGATTAGTTATTGATTTTAATACATCTACTACATTTTCCAATGCTAGCTTGGCTAGTTGTAGGTGTTTTTCATATACGACCTCTCTGTTAATTCAATTCAACAAACATTTATTAAGCATCTACTATATGCCAGGCACTGAGAATACAAAACTGTAATGTTAATTAGAGGTCCATTAATAGGCTTCAAGTACCTTTTGCTCATTTTTATTGAGGCACTGGGTCAAAGGGTCCTGCTGTCCAACTCTGAAAAGTGTATAAATACTCTGAGGTGAGGTTTTACTTTGGGGCTAATTCACTGGAAGTGTTTGAGTGGTCAGATAATACTCTTGGCAGCCACTAAGGATCCCCCACCCCATCTGAAAATGGTGCTTCTCTCTGGTAACTATGTATATACATAATGGTCAGACAGTTGGAAGTCCTGTCGGTTATCTTTCTCTGTCTGGATTTTCTCTGAAGTTCAGGGTCTGAGTAAATGATACATGTGCTTGATTAGATTATTGACCCCCCAAAAGTTGCTTTTCTTTTAGAAAAACAGATCTAAGAACCTGTATAGCAGGCCCTCCTGGGTAGGTCTCGGTCCTTGCTGATACAAAAAAAAAAACCCAAAACAGTCCCTGCCCTCAAGGAACTTATATTCTGTTGATGGAAAACAACATTTACATATGTAAGTAAATACAATATATATATGCAAAATAATTTTGATAAAATAAGGGGAGGACACAGGTTGAATATAGAAGGAGTTCCACTGTATTGTTAGTACCAAGCCCTGACACAACTCGCTAATCAACTTGGTGGTCTTTAGAGTTCATGCCTAGCCCCCAAACCCCAGGACTCTAGAAGGGAGACTGAGGCTGATGACTTTGCACTGCTCAGCCTCAATTAAATCCAATTTACTTACAAGTCAAAAGTCACTCTGCTGATGTCATTGGTGAGAATGAAGGAGCAATAGCACCAATGGCCTCATGTCCATTATTTTGCTGTGTGCCGGTGACCCAGTCATTTAACCTCTCAAAAGTTTCTGCCTCCCAAAGCTGTTGTAAACCTCAAATAATAAACCAAGTCTACAACTGCCTTAGCTCTATGGGGGAACACTAAAGGGTCAGAGCATTTCTTTAGGAAGGGACTCCCTCATCCCCCCCCCCCCACACTTCCTAAGAGACCCTAAACAGACCTGAGCATATGAGTAGATAGAAATCTACAAATGAGTTCAAGGGAAGGGTTGAGGCTATTAATTCAAAATTCAAGTTGCAGCTGCTCCCTACTTTTGTCCTGGGAGAAGGGGAGCAGAGCTTATCATCCACCACAACCCTCATCCTTCAAGCCGATTGGATGAAAATGTCACAGAAACATGCCAACACCCTAAACGGAAGCAGCTGGTGACTGGTGGGGTAGGGGGGTGGGGTCAGTGGTTCCTGCAAGACTATTCATTTAGTCTTGATTAAGCTGTTCTTTGACAGATGGGGAGAGTGTTAGGTGTTAAATGTTCAGTGAAGATTAACATTGTTGACTTGATTCCTTCTATGAGCTGTTGCACAGTCAATATGGCTGTTATGTTAATGGTTTCCACACCTGGGGCCTGCTTCAGCACATCCTCACAAATGAGTGCCTCTTCATGTGTATTTTATAGCTGTTGTAACTAATGATTACAAATGCATTTATATATTTGGATCACCTGGAAGATAGGAAATAAGCCACATAAGAGCAAGTGTCTGGGTCTAACTTGTAATATTCACACCACTGACTTAGCAGGTCCTTGGTACTGAAACCCTGCAAAGTGCAAGGTTTTATCCATTACTGTCATGGATAAATATACACATATACAGAAGTAGTATCTGGGAATAGTTCCATTGCCCTTCCCCCTCAGCTTATAGCTTGTGTTGTCTCAGACAAGCCCACCCTAGGATCAAGGTGTTCTGTGGACCTACATCTATTCAAAACCATCGTTGATAAGGCCTCATTGGTGTGTTCAACTTTGCTAGTCAACCAAACACAAATAGTTCAGAACAAAGGCATCTAATGAAAAAGCATAATAAGAAACATTTTCCCCACAAAGCAGGGACACATTTTTCCACATGTACTTACGCTATCAGTGGAAAGAAGGGATACATGTAGGGGACACAAATGGTCACACACATTTGTAGGTAGAAAAACAGTAGACTGGGGTACAGACGGGAAGGTGCTCACATCTCAAGTGCTGGATCATTGTTAGTACCTTCTGGGGACATCTCCAGACAGGTAACATCTCAGTGTAACATCTCAAGACTGTAGGTTCCCCCAGTCCTGTAAGAGCTTTGAAAGCTAAACAGCTAGCAGTATGATGGACAGTGTATGGAGAACCAGCCTCAGAGTTTAAATTCTGCCTGTAACACATACTGACTATGACACTGGGCAAGTCACTTAACATCTCTGTGCTCTAGGTCACTGGTGTCAAGCTCAAATAGAAACAGTTGCTAAACTGTACATATGGATCTCTGCTGCTGCAAATGAACTTAGAAAACTACATATTAACATTATCTATGTTCTATTGTATTTTTATTTATTTTGTTGAATATTTCCCAATAACATTATATAATCTATTTGGGTCCTCAATCAGGAATGTTGGTCTTGTAATTTATATGTTTAACACATTTGCTATAGGCAACTCTCTAAGACTTCAAATTACAAAATTCGCATGGGCAGGAGTTCTCTCACTGGGCATTGCCTCCACCAATATAATTACAGGTCTTTAGAAAAAAAATTAAGATGTCCATTTTATATTTCCTAGCAGAGCTGATTTTATTTTAGTTGGTACTTAATTATTATGTTGTAAACCTCTTTTTCTAACATTCTGGGATACATTCCATACCTCATCCGTTATTACTATTTCTAATAATGCCGTTTCTAATAATGCACTGTATTGTTGAAATTTATAATCACTTTCCTTTTCTGGATTTCAGTTATGTCATCTTTTAAAGAATGGGGATGAACTAAATTATCTCCAAGCCCCCTTCTACCTCTAAACCTTACTGTCCTATGATACTCAGTGATGACTCTATGATGTCTATGAAGACAAGACTCATTTCTTCTACTGGATTGTATTTTCTGAGGCACCTAGCATGGTGCTTTCTATGGAAAAGTCACTAAATCAACACTTGTTGCTTGACTAAAACATGGTAAAACTTTGAGAATTACAACTTCACTAACTCAGATTGCTCAGATGGGAACTGGACTGCTTATTTTTAGAGTATCCATGGAAAATAAGGGAAATAGTTTACTAAATAAAATGGTCGTGTGAAGAAGACTGCAGTATCCATTTAAGAGAATAAAATCGTCAAGAGTTTTGGTCTAAATGGCATCCAAACAATAGATATTTCAAGAGACAAGGGCGAGGATGTTGGGGGAGAAGAGAGCAATGACTAGATCTGTAATTTCATTGACATAGGAAACTTCTCATATGGAAATATTCCATATACATACACACATATATTACATATATACACACATATACATATCCTATAGCTTATAATAATAGCTAGCATTTATTTGATACTTTAAGGTTTGCAAAGAACTTTACAAATATTATCTCAGTGAATCCTTCCGATAACCCTGAGAGAAAGTGTAATTATTACCCTTAATTTACAGTTGAGGTAACTAAGACAGACAAGGGTTAAGTAACTTGCCCAGAGTGTCCTAACTAGTATGTTTCTGAGATAGATTTGAACTCAGGTCTTCCTGATTCCACATCCAACATGCTATCCACTGTGCCACCTATCTTAGAGTGTTACCTGAGACACTGAGAAATTAGATGACTTACCCAGGGTCACATAACTAGATAGACAGAGAACTCGAATTCCAATGTTCCTAACTCTTCTACACATGATGACATACTATCTCTTTGCTGGTTAAAATCATTCTTAATTATTAGTTTAAGCTGGACTTCTAATTAGCAAAATCTTGTTAGCCTAATTTAATTTATTGCATATATTGGAAGGTAATAAAAATGAGCTAGGTGATGCAGTGGATAGAGAACCAGGTCTGGAGCCAAGAAGACTCATCTTCCTGTGTTCAAATCTGGCCTCAGACTTACTAGCTGGGTGACGCTGGGCAAGTCTCTTAACCCTTTCTTCTATCTATAAAAAGAACTGGATAAGAAGATAGCAAACCACTCTGGTATCTTTGCCAAGAAAATCCCAAATGAGGTCATAAAGAGTTAAACAAGTAAACAAAAAATAAAAATAAATTTCTTTAAAGGCAGCCTATAATTAAGAATTTTTTCTAATATAACCTGTCCCCTCCCAGCCCCATTAGTAAAAACTAGCGAAGGAAAGCTCACTAGTTATGGGGGACAAAAAGAAAAGAAAAGAAAAAGAGTGAGCAAATTGAGACAAATATTACCTGATAAAAATTGAAGTTAGTGCAGAGGGTTGAAGGTTAGTCAGGATATAAAAGGCTGTAGGATTTCAGGAATTAGGGAGACTCCTTCCTTTATGACAGAGCATTACAATGTAAAGGGATTTAAAGTTGAGAGATTCAGGTTCAAATCCTGTCACTGAGACTTAAGAGCTGTGTCACATATGGATAAATCACTTCCCCTTCCTGGTCTCAGCTTTCTCATCTAGACGGTGATGGTAATAATATTTTTAGCACCTGTGTCCCTGGGTTGTAATCCATAAAGTATCTCACAACTTGGAAGCAGTGTGAGTTTTTATTATCCTGAAAAGCCAAAGATCTCAGGGCTGCCTCATTCACACAGTCAGACTATTAACTTCTCAAAAGATTTCACTTCCCAGTTTACAGATGTTTGTGGGCTCCCAATAAACTATAATTGTCTATAAAATAGGTCTGGACAAATGAGGTAAAGAACTCCTGGGTAGCACCCAACTTGCACCGTATAGCATTAGGCTGTCTTCGTTACTCAGACTCCATGCACCCTACTGCTTGATGAGGTGGCTATTTTCCTGGCAATCTCGAGAGCCAGCTGTCTAAGACTGTTTTTTGAGCCCAGCATTTTAGCCCAGCAGGTGTATACTCATCTATCTTTAGGGCTCCTTGCAGCTGCTTCTCATTATCTCCCACCTTTTTTCATTGTTCCACACTCACAACCCACTCCTCCTTCCCCCAATATCTCCCCGGGTATGCAGGAACCCACCCTGCTCATGACTCCCAAACAGTCCTTTGGAATTAGAACTGCAGCATCTTGGCATCTTCAGAAATGTTCCAGTAGAACGAGACTGATTCCCTGGGAACTAAAAGCTGGGAGCTGGGAGTGGGAAAAGATCAAGCTACATTAGGATTTCTTTATACAGCCTAATAAGAAGAAAAGAAGTGTTATCTTCCCTTTGCAACCACCAATATCACTAAATAAAGGTCATTTAATGTGGACCCGGGACTCCATAGTCCTCAAACATGCACCCACACATGTATACACAAATAAGCACAAATTACAATCGTACCAAAAGAATCCATTAAGGCTGAGGAGAAGGGAATCACTTCTCTGTGAGAAAATGAGGGAAGGCCATCTGAAGAGGATGTTGTCAACCATGTTTTGTGATATGCATAGTTAGTGTTAGGGACTAGCCTTGTGATTTTATTGGTATATAGGATGAAGAATGAAGATGAAGATGAAGAAACTCTACCGATGCAGTTTGGCACCATCTTAGAGAGTTGCCTATAGCAAAGGTGTTAAACACATAAATTACAAGCCCAACACTCCTGATTGAGGACCCAACCAGATTATATAATGTTATTGGGAAATATTCAACAAAATAAATAAAAATACAATACAACATAGATAATGTTAATATGTAGTTTTCTAAGTTCATTTGCAGCAGCAGAGATCCATATGTACAGTTTAGCAACTGTTTCTATTTGAGCTTGACACCAGTGGCCGGGGATGTTAAGTGACTTGCCCAGTGTCATAGTCAGTATGTGTTACAGGCAGAATTTAAACTCTGAGGCTGGTTCTCCATACACTGTGCGTCATACTGCTATCTGTTTAGCTCTTAAAGTTCTTACAGGGATCGAGGAACCTACAGTCTTGAGGCCACTTGACCTTCTAGGTCCTCAAGTACACCCTTTGAATCTAAATGACTGTGAGGTTTGGATTCAGTCAAAGGGCTGCACTTGAAGACCAAAAGGGAAGTAGGTGCTATTACTATCCCCACTCTCCAGTTGAGCAAACTGAAAGAGACAAAAGGGTAAGTGATTTGCCAAGGGCTACACAGCTAGCAAGTATCTGAGGTCACATTTGAACTCAGGTCTTCTTTATATCAGATCTAACACTCCAATCCACTAAGCCATCTAGTTGTAGGAATGTATGACTTGGGGAACTCTGCCTTAGTCTCCTTAGCTGACTTTGAGTTAAGGAACAATTCTGTTCTCCTTAAGAAAAACTGAATTATATCCCTTGTTCAATAGCAATAAAAAAAAAAAGGTTAAAAAATATTCTCTGGGCAAAGGTGACCTGACCAGCCATTCAACAAAAAGCAGATCCTTGACTTTTCTTAAATTTGGCAAAGTTCCAATCTGACAGATTCTAGACAGCCAAAAGTCTGGTCCACTGATTTTTTTGTTTTGTTTCAACCTTTCAGAATGTAATTTTTTTCTCTTTAAAAAGATATACATTTTCCTGCCATAAGAAATTGAGCATATACTAAATATAATTTTTCTTAATGACTAAATATAAGGATTATTCTGTTGTTACAGAAGTCAGTTACTGAATTAAATACCTACAATTTGTGCTAGGACTTACCCTGAAATTTGCCTCCTTTCATAAGCCCCTGATAATTAGCTTACTTTCTTGTCTTTTCCATTTTTCTTGTAAATAGTATAGAGGATGTACAGTTACTTGTAAATCCTAATGAGCAAAATGGTATTATTGTTTCCTAACAAAATTAATTACTAAATAAAAAAGCAAGCAACCTTCAGCTAAATTGTTTTTCTCCCTCAGGGAAAAAAAATTCTCACAAACTTGCCAAATGTCCTTTGATCTCTTATCAATATACTAAAAGTCCAGGAGTTTCACTTTTTTAAAAGTTACGAGGAAACCCCTTTTTAAAGTTTGAAAGTATGAAAAATGGAAGTCACAGTTGAGAGATCTCTTCAGTAAAAGCAATAGAGGAACTATTCCTAACGTATTCTGGCACAGTTCCTATAATGTGAAGGGAGAAAATATTGACTTGGAATTGATAAAGATTATATGATAAAGTTGATAAAAGACAAACCCTTTAGGTCATCATTTTTGTACTCTGTGTCTCTGCTTTAGTTTATATGGTGCATAGTTGCTAATACAGAACTTAGGCAGTATTAATTGGTTTCCTTTAATACTCATGAGGAAAATAAGTTAACTGGTTTCTTTCAGCTTAATGGAGCTGGATTTTAGGATGTTAATTTTGCCCCCTTGATGCTTTATTGACACCTACTGGGATATTCAGGTAAACTGCCTTGTCAGAAAATTCTGTTTTGTCCCTCTTTTCACAGTAGCTATGAAATCTCTGAGTCAATGACTCAACATTTCATAGAATTTCAGAATGTCAATGTTGAAGCAATTTGAGAGATTAGTCAGTTACATTCTGGTCTGAACAGTAGTCATACCTTGCAACATATCTGACAAGTGGTCATCTGGTCTCAACTACCTCCACTAAAAAAGAATTCACTACCTCCCAAAACAGTTCATTCCATTTGGGGGCAACACAAATTGTTAAGAATATTTGTTTACATTGATCCTAAAAATGCCTTTCTGTAATATTCACTCCTTTGTTCATAGTTCTGCCCTACAGGCAGGAGTTCTTAACATTTGTGTGTGTGTATGTGTGTGTGTGTGTGTGTGTGTGTGTGTGATGGACACTTTCAGCAGTCCAATGAAGCCTATGGAACCATTCTTGGAGCAATATTGTTGTTTTTTAAAAAAAATTTTAATTGGGAGACAATCAGGGTTAAGTGATTTTCTCAGGGTCACACAGCTAGTAACTGTCTGGGGTCTAATTTGAAAATCTTGCTGACTCCAGGGCCAGTGCTCTATTCACTATGCCACCTAATTGACCCAATAGTGTTTTAAAATGTATAAAATAAAATACACAAGATTACAAAGGAAATCAATGACATTGAAAAATGTATGTAATTTTTCCCATTCAAGTAACAGACCCCCAGAAATCTATCGATGGATTGACTGGGAATTCTTGGACCCCAGGTTTAAAACCTCTGCTTTGTGGCTAAACAGATCAAGTCTAATCCTTCTTCCACATGATAGCCCATCTATTACTTGAAAACCACTATCATGTCTTCCAAGATTGTTTTTTCTCCTGGCTCCTTCAGCTGATTCCCACATGGTCTCCAGCCTTCTCAGCATCCCAGCCACCCGTCTCTGAGCATATGCCAACTTGTCAATTATCCTTTCTAAAATATGGTACCCAGAACTGAACATAATGCCTTATATATAGTCTCACCATATTAGACTGCCGAGGAAATATCCCCTCCCTCACTCTGGATTTTATGTCTTTACTAATGCAAGTTAATGTTCCTGCATTAGTTTTGTTTTGGTTTTTTTTTTGAAGCTCATATCCTATTGGTCACTCATATTGAATATACAGTCCTCTGAAACCTCAGATGTTTTCCCCCACGAACTGTTATCTGGCCCCATCTTCCCTATCTTGTACCCATGTCTTAATTTTTTAACTCAAATTCGATATTTCACAATTATCCCTAATAAATTTTTTTCACTGAGTCACTGGATTTGAGAACTAGAGAGGACTTCAGGGACCATCTGGTCCACCCAAAAATGCAAAAGGAATCCCCAATACCCAATTAGAGGTCATCCAACTTTGATCTGAAGACCTGCAAGGAAGTGAAACCCACCACCTCTAGAGGCAGCCCATTTTGTTCTTAGACATCTGTAATTGTCAAGAAGTTTTTTCCTGACGTTAAGTCTAAATTGCTCTCTTTCCACTCATTGCTCCTGGTTCTGCCCTCTGGGAACAAACAGAATAAAGTAAATCTTTTCTTCAATATGACAGCTCTTCAAAGACAGGAAGCTAGCTATCATCAATACTACATCCTCCCTTTCTCTTGTCCAAGGCAAACAAAGGCAGTCTCTTCCATTGATCTTTATATAACATGGCCTCAAAGTCTTTCATGAATTTGGATGTCTCTTCTGGGCCCTCTAGATTATCAAAATCCTTTAAATCGCAACATTCATTAACTGAACACAAAATCCCAGATGAGGTTTGGGAATGAGTACAATGGAACTAGCTATTCCTGGAAGTTATACCTCTAATGCAGCCTAAGATCATATTAGCGTTTTTGGCTCCCACATCACACTATTCATTCAAATTGAGGTCATGGTCCACAAAAGCCCCCAGATCACTAACAGAGCAAGTGCTGTCTAACTATGTCTCCCCCACCACGTAATTGTGAAGTTGTTTTTCTGCCCAAGTGTAAGACTTCACATTTATTTCTACTGAATTTCATCTTACTAGATACAGCCCAATTCTCGTATCCTATCAAAATCCTTTTGGATCATGACTTTGTCTTCCAGTGTATTAGCAATCCCTCCCAGCTTCATCTCATCTACAGATTTGATGAGCATAGCATCTATGCCTTTATCCAAGTCATTGATAAAAAGAGTAAATAGAATGGGGCCAAAGACAAAGTTTGTATTACCCTACTGGAAACCTCCTATCACGCTGACATTGAACCACTAATGATTATTCCGACTTTAACCCTTCCATCAATTTCACATTTATCTGATTGTGCGTCTTCTCTACCAGAATACAATGTGACACTATTAAAAGCCTTTCCAAATTATAGGTGTTATATCCACATGATTCAGAGCATCAAGTAGAAAGCATCATGCCAATATCTACTATAGACCTTACAGATGCTATACTTTAATTAAAGTCAGATTTCTCTGGTCTTTACCCATTCTATTTCAGTTGCTAGGCTTGGCCAGACATTGTGGAGACCAGGGCCTAAGAGACAGAAAGAGTCTGAAGGGAAGATCTTATTAGAGTTACCTCATTATTTTAAAATGTCAGAATGGTTTGAGATTTCTCTTACGCATCTAATACCTTATACACTTTATAGTACGGGAAGGCAAAATTAAATTAATGCAATTTACTTTCTGAGAATCTGATGCAGTTCTAAGTATAATCCATGTACTCGTTGAGGATAGACAGATATTATATGAGAGATTTATCAGAAATAACAACATCAAGTTTCGTGATGATATCCAGGTAAATCTGGAGATATCTACACTTGGCTAATTTCTAGTAGTTGTCTAGATGTCCTTCATTCCTGTGTAAGAACCAAGCTACCAAGATGTAGAACAGAGAATTAAGGCATTGCTTGCATGTGCACACACACACACACACACACACACACACACACACACATACTACAGAAAGGACTAAAATCTGAGGCCAATTTAATAAACTTGATCTTCCATAGGGCCTTATATAACCAGTCCAAACTTACAACTCCTCCCTCAACCTGCCATGTCCAAGCAGGGAAATAACTCAGGGCTACTAATGCAGTAACCCCAGTCCCTCAAACCTTTTCAGATCACATGACTCACAGAACAAGGTCTAAGTTTGCTCCGCATTAGGGTCCTGCACCTTGGAACTTCCTTGTCTCATCCAGGAACTTTCTGCTGCCCCAAGAATACCATTGCTTGATCCAAAAGCTCCTCTGTTACTCAGCTGCTGATTTGTATTGCTGCCTCATCTCAGTTTATGAGTGTCTACCATCTGCTGAAAGACAGTCTCCCATGGTGTGTATCAGATCCTTAAACAGCTTCCAAGCCCTTCAGATGTTCTGTAACTGTCCACAGCTCTCTACTGCTAGTGCTTCTGCTGCCACCTCCATAACCAAGTTTTATAGTGCTTTTTAAAAGAGATAGCCTGGGCCAACATGCCTAAGGACTATTCAACACATTCCTAGCTCTGCTATCATACCTGCAACTCCACTCTGTTAGTGCACAAAAGAACCACTTAGACAGCTGATCAGACCTTCCAAACCATTTTTCTCAACAAGAGATCTGAAGATATCACTCTTAGTTGAGTTTCAATGCCTGACTTTCGCTCCATTCTCCCTTACTTCAGGATGCAGGCTCTGTGGACACCACATATTTTTAGCACCTCTCCTTCAGTCTTTCGGAGACCAGTGAAATCACTCATACCCCCTTTATTTGCCTTTTCAGTTCCCATCATTTCCCACTCATATCACCATCCCAATTGCCCTGAGACTCAGAAAATTTCTAGAAAGAATTAGAAACATTGCAAAGGAAAGGAAAAAAAAAACTGGTGGTTGCTATTATCAATCCTGCTGTGGACACAGAAATTCATTTTCTCATTACAAACATGCCTTTCATTCTGCTTTCTATCTCTCCTCAATTATCATTTTTCTTTGATTCTTTAAAAATTTAGACATTAAATTGCACAATTTTGGTCAATTATCTAGTCAATAAACATGTATTAAACACTGGGTACTGTGCTAACTGCTGTAGATACAAAGGTCAAAAAAAGTTCTTGCCATCAAGGAGCTCTAATGGGGGAGAGATGCAAACAACTAAATACAAATAAGATACAGACAGGACAAATTGGATATAATCATAAAGGAAAGGCACTTGTATTAAGGTGGATCAGGAAAAGCTTATAGCATAATATAGGCTTTTAAAAAATATTTTCTTTTTATCAATTAAAATTCACCTTTTCCCTAACAAATTATAACGCCCAATTAAGTGCACAAGAAAAACAAAACCCATTACAAACATGTATGGTCTATCAAAACAAATTTTCACATTGTCCATGTCCAAAAAAAATAAAGTTTGTTTCTTTCTGCACTAAATCCTTGACTTCTCTGTCAAGAGGTGAGTGCCATGTTTCATCATTAGATCCCTGTGACCTTGGTTGATCATTATACTCATAAGTGTTTGGTATTTATTACCATTTATTTATTACATTTATATTACATATATATACATATATACAATATATACATACATATATTATATTACATTATTCACATTTATTACATTTATATACCATAATTTGTCCATCTACTCCCTAATTTATGGGTCCCTTCTCAGATTCCCATCCTTTGCTATTTCAAAAAGAGTTATAAATATTTTTGTTCATTCTTAGAATTTGTTTTGTTTAGGACTAATCCCTCCCTTAGTTTATTCTCCCTCTAATTCACCCTCCCTACTCCTTTTTCCTTTCTATTTCCCTTCTGAGTGGAATGTATTTCTCAGTGAGATATTTCACATTATCTTCCATTTTTTCATTCTTTTGGTTTTGTTTGGTGATTTCTTGGTTTCTCAGAAAGTCATTAGCCTCCATCTGTTCCATTCTAATTTTGAGAGAACTATTTTCTTCAGTGAGCTTTTGAACTTCTTTTTCCATTTGGCTAATTCTGCTTTTGAAAGCATTCTTCTCCTCATTGGCTTTTTGAACCTCTTTTGCCAATTGAGTGAGCCTATTTTTCAAGGTGTTATTTTCTTCAGCATTTTTTTGGGTCTCCTTTACCAAGGTATTGACCCGTTTTTCATGCTTTTCTTGCATCTCTCTCATTTCTCTTCCCAGTTTTTCCTCCACCTGTCTAACTTGATTTTCAAAATCCTTTTTGAGCTCTTGCAAGGCCTGAGCCCACCGGACATCCCCCTGGGATGTCTGGGATACAGAGGCCCTGACCTCCATGTCTTTCCCTGATGGTGAGCATTGTTCCTCTCCATCAGAAATGAAAGGAGGAAACATCATCTGTTTCCCAAGAAAGTAGTTTTCTATGGTCTTATTTTTCTTCCCTTTTCTGAGCATTTCCCCACCAGTTACTTGACTTCTGAGACTCCTCTGAGATTCCTCTCCACCCCCACCTAGATCCGCCCAACTAGTGCTTGGGGTCTGAGATTCAAATGCTGCTCCCCAGCGTCAGGGCTTTCTGTGGCAGGCCCGCTGTTATTCAATGTGAGCTTAAGTTCTGGTGCTTGGGTGGGGGCAGGGCCGCCTCCCAGGCTCAGTCCCCTCAGGGGGTTTATGCAGAGATCTTTGGTAATGGCCCTGAGCTCCTGCCTGTTTGGAGAGTCCCGGGCTGCTACTCCCTCTGCCGCTGCCTCCTGAGGGGGCCTGAGTCACGGAGACTCCCTGCTCCCCTCTCAGCCAGCCCAGACATCTCTCTCACTGACCTGGAGCGCCTGTGGGTGGAGGGACCTTTGCGGCCACTGGAGGTTCCATCCCTGAAGCCTGCTCGGATCTGCTCCTCTGGGGCCGTGTGGCCAGGGCAGGGCCGGGGTGGGCTCCGCTGTCTGGAGCATGATGGACCCCTGGGGACGGCTTTCCAGGGCTCTCTGGAACGGAAATCTCTTCCACTGTGTCTCTGCATGGGTTCCACTGCTCCAGAATTTGTGGGGAGTTCTTTTTACAGAAAATTTATGGGCTGTGGTTTCGGAGCTAGCATATGTGAGTCTTTCTACTCCGCCATCTTGACTCCTCCCCTGTGGAATGTATTTCTGCACCAACTCTGTGTGTTCTTCTTTCGACCAGTTAAGATGAGAATGAGTTTCAAAAGTCAGTAACTCCCTTCTACCTCCTCCTCCTTTTTAGTATAAATATCTACTGGTGAACTATGATTAGGTGGGAGAATATTCCCTAATCTTCCTTTCCCTCCCTTGAGTGTATTCCTCTTCCCTTCTCTTTCCACTCTTTTCTTAAGATCATCAAAACTTAATAAGTACCACTCCCAGGTCTTATCTCATTGGACTTTCTCTATGAACGCTGATGATGATAAGCTTTATCTCCCCATATTTGAATGTAAGCAGTTTATCCTGTTTAGGTTTTTTACCATTATTCATTTATATTTAATTTTTTGTGTTTCTCTTCACTATTATATTTGAGCTTTAAAGTTCTTCCTCAACTTTGGACTTTTTGTTAGAAACACTTGGAAGTTCCCTGTTTCATTAAAGGACCATTTTTACCCTGTAGCATTATATTCAATTTTGCTGGACTGGAAGTCCATATCTTTTGCCTTCCATAATATCATATTCCAAGTTCTCTGCTCCTTTATAGTGAATGTTGCTAAATCATGTGTGATCCTGACTGTGGCTCCTCAGTACCTGAATTTTTTTTTCTTTTTGATTTCTTACAGAATTTTTTTCTTTGCCCAAAGACTGGATTTTGGCTGTGACATCCCTGGGGTTTTCTTTCACATATCTTTTTTTTTTACCACTTCTGGTCTTTAATTTATCTTTGGGTACATGATGCCTTCTGATTACACTGATCATGTATCTTTCCATTGACCTCTAGGTTGTTTATACTTATAATTCATCTGGTATCATGATATTCTATAATTCACAAACATATAGAATTGCCTAGAGTTTAAAGAGATGGTCTTTCGTAATGGCAAGCATTTGGGTTAATTGAAAATGTTATTTAACTTCCCAAATATGATCTAGCCTGATCTCTTGCTACTCAATTCTGGATCTTGTTTGTTGTCTCTCTGTAGCATTCATCTAAGATATATATTTTGTACAATTGCATATTACCTGTCTATATATACATGTAAAATATGTGTGTATACATTTACACAATACAATTTATTTATATACATATGCACATATGTGTGTAAGATATACATGCATGTGTACTAATTTGGTGGACTATGAGTTGCATATTATGCATAGATATGAAACTATGCATGTATAATCTAAGCAGCATGTATTTCACCTATTTTGTTGTTGAAATCATGTGACTGAAATATTTAATAACAATAATATCTTATAATTTAATAGTCTTTTCAAGTTTGCAAAGCACTTAGCATATATATTCTCTAACTTGAGTGTTATATTACTCCTGTGAGATAGGTTTAGTAAAACCTATAGTAATAGTAATACTCATTTCATAGATAGGAAATGAAGCTCAGAATGATCATCTTTCTCTCTTAATAAAGAGAGTTGAATATAAATCTACTTTTTTAAAAAAAATCTAACTGAATTATGCAGGTTTCCAAACTGTAGAGGCAATCCCCCATAGAGATTCTATGAGAGAAGAGATTATAGTTGGAATAAATTTTTTTTGAGAAACAGTTTGCCTGTATCTACATAGCTAGCCAGCAGCAGAGGTAAGATCTGAACCCAGGTCTTCCTGACTACAAGTCCAGTACTTTCTTCACCATGCAACACTACCCTTTTGCAGGGGAAGATAGGTACAGAAAAGAACAAAAGGTCAGATGATTTAACTTTAGAGAATATCTCACAGGTAAAGAAAGAAGACTTAGCAAAGGAGACAGACAGAAAGTGATCACCAGGAGTATATGGAAAATAATGACAATGTTGTGTCACAAAGGTCAAGAGAAGAGAATATCACATTCATCCTGCTTCCTAAAAAAGGAGGAAAAATTATTTATCCAGGATGCAGGAACCTAAGGCAGAAGAAAGGAATGTGATTCAATTCCTTAAAAGAAGAGCCCACAACTGTGCCTGCTTCAGAAACCCAAGCTCAGTCTCAAATCTGTCCAGATCTAGGGCATCATGGAACCGAGACCTAAATGTTCATGCTTCAACCATAGCATTTTTGATTAATGTGGGATAAAAGCCAAGGAGCAGGGAATGAGCACTGGGTAGTGAAATGATTAGCCAAAGCAGAGCTGCTTGGCCAAAGTAATTAGCATTAAATCATTATTACACCAAAGAAATATGGTGCTAATGAGGAAAGGTTCTGCTGAGGATGTTACGATGTATTTTAAAAGGTAGCAGCTCAACTGCAGGTTAATGCTAGAGGCTCAGAATAGGGCATGTCAGATGGGTTCTACAAAGTGTGTGTTTGATTGAAAATGCCCATTACTTTCAAATGCCTCTGTACTTCACTCCTTTTTTCTTTCTTTCCTCTACCTTTCTTTTTCTAGAGTAATAGTTACCAGTGAGAACTGGATTATGGATGAACCTCATTGCGTTTTGGATGGGGATATTACCATCTTTCCTAAAAGCCTCCTATAAATGCAGTCAAATTCAGATGGCCACTTGGGGCATTATTTGCAATGGCTTTGCATCACTCGTTCCACAAACCTGGTTCTAGGATGCCCCCTGGTGCCCTGTTGGTGGTGGGTACAAGCCAAACTGACCCAGGAATGCAAATCTATATTTTTTTAATCTAACTATATAATTCAGATTTCCAAATTGTAGAGAAAAGCCCCTCAGAGCTCACTTGTGAAAGGAGACTATAGACTGAAGCAAAGATCAAAATAATTGTGCCATAGCTCCTGCATAAATACATTCAGTTTTTTCAATGAAAACAAAGTTCAAATCAAAATGAATAAAAACTATACTATCATGGAAAATTCACTCCAGATGATAGTGAACACCACTCAGTTCAGTTATTTAATACAGCATGCACAAACCAGGTCAAATTTAGGGTTGTCATGTGTTGGATCTCAACATGGTGCAACTCTCCCCACCAATCAGCGTAAGTTCATGATGTAGATATGTCTTTGTGCACATGTGAACAAGTGGGTGAACTTGAAGGTAAGCAATTTTGTGGTAGCTCAGTATCCTGTACATATCACAGAGTAACTCATTTTGTTCAGTGCAATATAATAAGCTGGTTTCAAAAAAATCCTGCAACTTTTAAAAAATTGAAATAACACAAGAATAGTTATAGATATTTGAAATCTGCAACAATCAAACTTAAGTTTTTAAATGCCTCATTTTAAAAGTGAAATAATATCTCTTCACCATGGATAAATTACTGTTTTGAAAAACTAAGGAAGTTATTTACGAAAATTATTTTCTGAAAAGTGGAGTAAAATGGACTTTTTTGATGATAAAAAATGGGAGAGATCACTAAATAAAATTTGGAAACTATTGGTGTAATGCAAATCAAGGCCAAGTGTGTTGTAAATAGTTTCTGGATTAAGCATAATTGAATATCTCTTCTCTAAAACCTAACTGTAAAATTCTCTATGGAGCCCCTGTATGTCAACCTTCTCTTAGCTCCACCCTATTAGCCTGAATAATCCAGGATTGATTTAAAGGGAGTAGAGGAATTTAAATGTAAAACAAGAAGTACTTGTCTTTATTTCTCACTTAATGCCCCATTCCTCCATTTCTGTGCTGTTTTTCTTTGGACTCATTAAACATGGGTAGTTGCTTCCACTTGAGACAGAGGGCAGCTATAAGAATAATGAGGTTGGTACTATGCTAAAATAATTTAGGTCAGATTTTTATGCCCTAGAGCCTAGGCCAAAGGTTGTGGCGAGACCAAAAACAGGTACAATAGGAGCTAATAATGATGGTGATACCTTACCTCTGTCTATCATCACTTTAATTTTTTAAAGTATTTTGTATTTTGAAGTAGTTTCAGGTGACCTTATTTGATCTGTTTGGTCAATAGGTAGAAGGGGTATTATTATCCACATATGAAATATGATGAACCAGGTCTAGAAAGCTCAAGGTCATATTTGTACCTCATGTAGTAGAGAAGCCTAGGAACCCTAAAGTTCTAGGTCCCAGGCAGGAAGTATTTTCACAATCCACTGGTGCTAGCCAAAGGAAGACTTTAGGTAAGATGCCAGCATGTTACACCTAAAGAAGGTTCTTCAACTGCAAACTAAGTCTAAGCCCAACTGTACTTTGCACTGCAAGGCCAACTGCAGTTAAAGACATATCTAGCTATCTATCTGCAAAAATCTATGTGCATTTTGAACTTTGGACATGAATCTAGTCTCTGAAGTAACCAGTCATTTCTGACAACACACCTCAAAAAGCAGAATGTCAGAATTTTGGATGAAAGGTGCATTTTATATATATACATATATATGTATATATATATACATATATATGTATATATATACATATATATATATATATACACACACACGGAATATAGAAAATGAAAACCAAATAAAGACTAACCTCTTCCACTCCCAAAAGGGAGTATTAACAAGGAGGACATATTTTTCCACTTCAACTTGGATAGGGAAGGTAGAAATGTGGCGGCTTCCTAGGAGATTGAAAATGGTTAAGTCATTCTTTCTCATCTGCCTCATGGCAGGTCAGCAACCCCTGAATTCTCATAGCCCATTAGGTTTTGTGAAATGAATTGGTATCATCAATACCCACAGGCCTGGGTAAACTGTCCATATATATGTAATGTTAATGATCACGTCAATCTAGTTCATGATGGACACTCCATAGGTCTGAGCCTTCCTTTTAAAACTAAAAGGATGCAGTCAAGGCATAAGTAGGTTCACATGTGAATCTACTCCAAAATTTTTACCAGTTCATTTTTACTTGGTGGACAAAACTCTAGGATCATAGGATCCTGGATTTAGGGCTAGAAGGTATGACTTCTCATTGTACAGGTGAAAAAACTGAAATCTGGAGAGATTAAGTTACTTGCCCAAGGTCACACAGGCAGTAAAGGTCAGAAAGAGGGAGTGAACTCAAGGTCTTCACCTACACTTTCACTGCACCACACAGTAGGAGGAAGCCCAAACTCCTTGGTCGGGGTTCAAGTCATTTGACACCTACCTACCGATCTTTCCCCCTTCATTTTTCCACTGGTCTCTATTAGACAGATAGATGATAGATAGATAGATAGATAGATAGATAGATAGATAGACAGACAGACAGACAGACAGATAGATAGATAGACAGACAGACAGACAGACAGACAGACAGACAGACAGACAGATAGATAGATAGATAGATAGATAGATAGATAGATAGATGATAGATAGCTAGATAGATAGATAGATGATAGATAGATAGATAGATAGATGATAGATAGATAGATAGATGATAGATAGATAGATAGATAGATAGATAGATAGATGATAGATAGATAGATAGATGATAGATAGATAGATGATAGATAGATAGATAGATAGATAGATGATAGATAGATAGATGATAGATAGATAGATAGATAGATGATAGATAGATAGATAGATAGATGATAGATAGATAGATGATAGATAGATAGATAGATAGATGATAGATAGATAGATAGATAGATGATAGATAGATAGATAGATAGAAGATAGATAGATAGACAGACAGACAGACAGACAGACAGACAGACAGACAGACAGATAGATAGATAGATAGATAGATAGATAGATAGATAGATAGACAGATGATGGATGGGTGGATGATAGGTAGATAGAGAGAGATAGATGAGGGAGATTTTGTTTTTCCATTGTTTCAATCTTCCTATTTTGCTCCCCTTCCCTATATCCAGAGAGCAATGCCATATGACAAAGCATATACTTAAGAGGAGAAAGAGAAATAACAATTTGCAAAATCAATCTATTGAAAGAATCAGAAAATATATGTAATATTTCACTCCCATTCCACTGCTTTCTTAAGGAATCATCTGCTCAATTCAATCCAACAAGCACCATGTAGTTGTCAAGTTGTATTGAACTATCCTAGTCATTGTTTCCTAAGCATAAGTACTTGCCTTCCTGTCTGCCCTTCTTTCTCTGTCTTTAATTCCTCCCTCCCAAGTCATTTCCTCTCTATTTCTCTGTCTTGCCCTTCCTCAAATCCCAACTCAAATCCTATGACCTCTGTGACAGATCCACCAACTCTCCCAAACCACAGTGATCTCTTCCTTCCACATCTGAATTCCTGGAATCCTTAGTGTCTGCACACTTATTTGACATTTAACTGATACTACCTAATATTGCCATATTTTAGGCTTATATCCTCTTTCTCCAAATAAATAATAAGCCCTTCAATGTGTAGTTCACCATGGAAATAATTGTACTCTTTGATAAATTAGTGTTTAGTCTCCTGTCCATTCCACCTTTCTACCATTCCAACCATGTGATTGCCCATAAGATATAGTAAGAGTGTACCTTTTTGGAGGTAATGGTATCAACCATCGCCAACAAATTTTCTCCTATACCCTTACCATTACTGCACCTTAGATTTTATATTTGCCAGATATAAAACTAGCAGAAGTGAAACTCATTGGCACTGTGTGAAAACCTACACCACTAACTCAAGAGCTGGCTCTGCTCAGCTCCATCTGTAACTACAGACTAGTTTAGTAGCCCTGCTCCTCCAGGGATCTAGGAGGGATCAAAGACAACGGCACGTAGTCAAATGGCTTGTGCTAGACTGACAGGAGTTTGGAGAAAGAACTAAATGGGAAGGAAGCAGACCGCTATATCTGTGTATCTTCATTGTGTCTAAACCATGCTCCTCTTAGAGGAAGCTAAGTCGTGCAGTGAATAGAGCGCTGCTGGGTTTGGAGTCAGGAAGACTTGAGTTCACATCCTACTTCAGACACTTACTAGCTGTAACAGTGGAAGAGCATTTAATCTATTTGCCTCATTTAAGTGGAGATAATAATAATACTTACCTCTCTGAATTGTTATAAAGATTAAATGAAATAATATTTGTAAAGTACTTAACACAGTGCCTGGCACATAGTAAGTACTATATAAATGCTATTGGTCATTACTATTAAAGATTATGTCTATTTCTTCTGGTTCAGGATGGAAAGACTGTGCCCTACACATTTAATCTGTGTCTAGTCAACACCCTGGGAAAAAATTGAAAAATCTGGTTGCTTATTCACTTGCCCACTTGATCAAGTCAGTTGTTTAGAAACATCTGGCCTCTAAGTGGTTAAAATATCTGTATATCTGAGGGAATTTTTTTTAACATTTAAAATTTTTTTATTTATTTGAAGTTAAATACAAAAATACAAAAAAAGAGAACATTTTCGTGAACACAGCACAACATAAAAAGAGGATTCAGTATAAAGCCATGACTTTCTATTTCACAGTTTACTTTTTTTAACTGTGTAGTAGATACTACATACATTTTCAAGACACTCTGCTTTTCTGCATTTCCTTCTAAGGTTTCTTTAGTTCTCTGTGCACTTCTTTTTCACCTTTCCTCTCTACCCTGCCCTAGAGAAAGCCACCATTAGAACACAAAAATGTGTGTGTATATATGTATATGTAAAACCATACTATATTTCTATTTACCAATTCTTTCTCTGGGTGTAGATAGCATCTTCCTTCATAGGTCCTTTGTAACTGACTTGTATTTATAATACTCAAAATGACTTAGTCATTCAAAGTCGTTCTTAGAACAACATTGCTGATGTTGTGTACAGCGGTTCTACTCATTTGACTCTTCATTATTTCATGCAAGTCTTTCTATGTTTTTTCTAAAATCAATCAGTTCATCTATTTTTATAGCACACTAATAGTCTATCACAATTGTATACATGAACTTATTTAGCCATTCCTCAATTGACGGGCATCCCTGCAATTTCTGGTTCTTTGCCACCACAAAGAGAACTGCTATAAATATTTTATAATATATAAGTTATTTTCCTTTTTCCCTAATCTCCTTGGTAAATGGACCTAATAGTGGTATTGCTGAGTAAGAGGGTATACAGAATTTTAGAATTCTTTGGCCATAATTCCAGATGGCTCTCAGAAATGGTTGGATCAGTTCACAATTCCACCAACAATGACTTGGTGTCCCAATTTTTCCACATTCTCTCCAACTTGTGTTGATTTCCCTTTTATCACTTCAGTCAATCTGAAAAGTGTAGCATGACCTCTCAAAGATGTTTTAATTTGTATTTCTCTAATCAATAGTGATCTAGACTATTTTTTTCATATGACTAAATACAGCTTTGATTTCTTCCTCAAAAACCTACTTGTTCATTTCCTTTGACCATTTATGAATTAGGAAATGACTCCTTCTAAATTTGATTAAGTTCTATATATATATTTGAAATATGAGACCTTTACCTGAGAAATTGTCTACAAAAATTTTCTCCCAATTTTCTATTCTTCTAATCTTCATATTGATTTTATTTGTATAAAACCTTTTAAATTTAATGTAATAGAAATTATCCATTTCATACCTCACTTTGCTCTCCATCTCTTGTTTATTATTCTCCTATCCATAAGTCTAAAAGGCAATATGTCCCATGTTCTTCTAATTTTCTTATGATATCTTCCTTTATATCTAGGTAATGTATCCATTTTGACTTTATCTTGGTAAATGGTTTAAGATATTGATCTATGCCCAAGTTATGCCAGATGGCTTTCCAGCTTTCAGAACAATTTTTACCAAATAATACATTCTTATCCCAAAAGCTTAAATTTTGCATTTGTCAAACACAAAGTAACTATAATAATTTGCTAATTACTTCCTTATGGTATGTTACTGATAAATCTCCTTTCTTTACTTTTTTAAATTAATTCCTTTGATTTTCTTGACGTTTTGTTCTTTCAAGTGAATTTTGGTATTATTTTTTCTAGCTCATTAAGATGATTTCTTTTGGTAATTATATTGGGATGGCATTGAATACGTAGATTACTTAGGTAAAATTATCATTTTAATTACATTGGCTCTGCCTACCCATGAGCAAAAAAATATTTCTCTAATTATTTAAATCTGACTTTATTTGTATAAAAAGTGGTTTATAATTATGTTTTATAATTAGTTCCTAGGTTTGTTTTGACAGGTATACTGTCTACAGTTACTTTAAATGGGCTATTTCTTACTATATCTTCTTGCAGGGTTTGTTGGTGATATAAAGAAATGATGATGATTTATGTGAGTTCATTTTATATCCTGCTCTTTTGCTAATATTATTTTTTCAGCTAACTTTTTAGTTGAATCTCCCAGATTTTCCAAGTATATCATCACGTCATCTGCAAAGAAAAAAAAAGATAGCTTTATTTCCTCATTGCCCCTTCTGATTCCTTCAATTTCTTTTTCTTCTCATTACTATTGCTAGAATTTCTAATACAATATTGAATAATACTGGTGACAATGGGCATCCTTGTTTTACTCCTGTTCTTATAGGCTTCTAGATTATTCTCCTTATAAGTAATGCTTATTAATGGTTTTAGGTAGATGCTTTTATCATTTTAAGGAAATTTAAAGGAAAAATTCCTTTATACCTATGCTTTCAAGTGTTTAAAATAGGAATGACTATAATATTTTATCAAAAGCTTTTTCTACATTCAGTAATATAATCATATGATTTTTCATATTTCATATGATTTAATCAATTATGTTAATAGTTTCCCTTATGTCAATCCATCCTTGCATTCCTCGTATAAATCCTACTTGCTCACCCCATATAATTTTTGTAATACAATATTGTAGACTCCTAACTAGTATTTTATTTATGATTTTTGCATTCATATGCATTAATGAAATTAGTCTATAGTTTTCTTCCTCTGTTTTTGCTCTTCCTATGTTTAGGTATCATACATCATTGTTTGTCCTTCATTTTCAAAGAAGACCATGACGTTGGAAAGGTGATGTCATGACTTGCAAGTGAGTTGGATTTAAGTGAGGTAGGGCTGTGCAAAGTCACCAGCCTCACTTTCTCCTCCTGAGCCATCTGGGTCAACATATTTGTTTCATAAGAAGAATTTTCTAGGACTCCTTTTCCTATTATTTCAAATAATTTATTTAATATTGTAATTAGTTGATGTTTAAATGTTTAGTAGAGTTCCCCCATAAATCCATTTAGGACTAATTTTTTTTCTTAAGAAGTTCATTTGTAGCCTTTTCAATTTCTTTTTCTAAAATAGGTTTGTTTAGGTATGCTATTTCTCTTCTGTTAATCTAGGTAGTTTATATTTTTGTAAATACTATTCTATTTCACTTAAGTAACTAAATTTATCAGACTACAATTGGGCAAAATAACTCTTTACAGTTTTTTTATTTCATTAGTGGTATGTTCATGCTTCTAACTCAATACTATAGACTAAGTTTTCTTCTCTTTTTAAAAATCATATTAAACAATGGTTTATCTATGTCATTTTTTCACAAAGCCAATTTCTACTTTTATTTATCAATTCAATAGTTTTCTTCTACATGATTTTATTTATCTCACCTTTAATTTTTAAGATTTCCAATTTGGGATTTAATTGAGGATTTTAAATTTCTTTTTTCTATTTTTTTAATTGTGCATCCAATTTATTGACCTGTCCTTTCTCTATTTTATTGATATAAGCATTTAGGAATATAAATTTTCCTCTGATTATAGTTTTTGCTCCATCCCATCAGTTTTGCCTCATTATTGTCATTCTCTTTAATAAAATTATTTGTTTCTATGATTTATTCTTTAACCTGCTCATTATTTAAGATTAAGGTTGTTTGGTCTCCAATTAGTTTTTGATCTGTTTTCATGGTTCCTTATTGAATGTATTTTTATTGTACTGTGATCTGAAAAAGATGCATTTAATATTTGTTTTTCTCCATTTAAGGATAAAGTTTTTATGCCCTAACATATGCTCAAATCTTGTAAAGGTACCATGTACTGCTGAGAAAAAGGTGTATTCTTTTCTATTTCCACCCTATTATGTTCAGATATCAATCATATCTAGTTTATCTAGGATTCTATTTATCTCCTTAACTTTTTTCTTGTGTTTTCTATTTTTGTTGTTGCTTTTGTCTAATTCAGAGAGGGGAAGGTTAATGTCTCCCACTATTAGAGTATTACTATCTGTATCCGCTTGTAATTCACTTAACTTTTCCTTTAAAAATTTAGTTGCCATAGCATATGGTACATATAGGTTTAGCATGAATATTGATTCATTGTCTATAGTCCCCTTTATCATAATGTACTTTTCCTGTTCATCTCTTTTAATCAAATTTATTTTGCTTTAACTTTGAGATCATGTTTCTACTTCTGCTTTTTATTTACCCTAGCTGAAGCATTATATTTATGCTAAACCACAAATTCTGCTCCAGCAGAATTTTAACTATGTGTATATCTTTTTCAGGAGGTGATCAGTGGATTATTTCAATTTCTATTTTGCTCTCTGGTTCTAATATATCAGGATAGTTTTCTTTGATAATTTCTTGAAAAATGTCCAGACCTTTTTTTTATCCTGGATTTCAGGTAATCCAATTTTCTAAGTCAGTTGTTTCTCCAACGAGAAATTTCACAATTTTTTTTCTATTTAATTTTTTTTTGTTTTATTGTGTCTGGAAGTCTCACAGAGTTACTAGTTTCAACTTGTTCAATTCCAGTTTTTAAGGAATTATTTTCTTCAGTGAGCTTTTGTACTTCCTTTTTCATTTGGTCAATTCTATTTTTTAAGGAGTTATTTTTCTCAGTAAAATTTTTTTTATATCTTTTCCCATGCTATTGACTCTTTTTTAATGATTCTCTTATATTAATCTCATTTTTTTCCCATTTTTCTTTTTAAAACCTTTTTAAAGCTCTTCCAAGAATTCTTTTTGGGTCTGGGACCAAATTACATTTTCCTCTGAGGCCACAAACATGTAGCCAACTTGATACTATTGTCATCTTCTAAGTTTATGCCTTGATTCTTCCTATTACCATAGTATCTTTCTAAAATGAAGTTCTTTCTTTGTTACTTTTTTTCCCATTGTTTTGCCTTTTGTTGTGATTTGCTGTTTTTATATCAGAGTTGGGTTCTGGTCCTGCACTGTCCCAAGCTTTTTGTGCTAGGGCTCTGGGTCTTACTGCTGAATTTCACTGAGTTTCAGGTTTTAGCTGCTTGCTTTCTCTGTAGCTTCCCTTTAGGCTTGTACTGGGGCATGGGGCCTCCCTGAAGGCCTGCCCTTGGTGTGGGGTCCAGCTGCTGGTACGCTCCAGGGGTGGGGTCTTGCTGATGGGTTGCTATGGAAACAGGGAATTTCTGCTGGCAGACCCTCAAGGAGTAATATTATTGCTGATCTGCCCAAGAGGTGAGGCCCTGCTGCTGGGTTACTATGGAAACAGGATCTCTCAGCCAGTAAAGCAGGTTCTTGCTGTGGGCCATCCCTGAGGTGGGGCTTTACTATTGGTCGGCAGTGGAGTCAAGGCCTAGTTGGTACCTGTGCTGGGGGTGGGGTCGCTGAGGTGGAGCCTTGCTGCTCTGTACAGATTGCTCACTTGCTTAGAGGGCTGCTGATTTGCCTTGCTGGTAGTTCCCCCCAGGCTTGTGCCCTTGGTGAAGGCCCCCTGCTGTGAGGGTGGCAGCTACTGCTCTTAGACTTTACTCTCCAACCCCCGGTGAGACCGACCTTTTCTGCTAGGCTGGTAAGCTGCTTCCCTGCTCCTTGATCAGTTCTGATGGGGTTTTCCAGTTGTTTGGAGGGGAACTGGGGAGAACTTCAGAGGGTTCCTCCCTCCCTCTGCCATCTTGGCATCTGAAGAAAGTCAAGTCTTTCTTAAGGTCCTCCCTGATTTTTCATTATTTCTGCTGCTCAGAGTTTAATTTGAGAATATATTTTATCTTGCTTGTGGGAGAATTTTGGAGAGCCAGGTAATTTATTGCCTTACTGTGCCATCTCCCCAGAATCCTCTCTTCTGAGGGAACTTTTCTGATTTCATAAAAGTACTTTGGTGTCACACAGATATAGCCCCAACATTCAGGTTACTCCCTTTAATAGACAAACAGATAGACACAGGGCACCAGGAACACATCCACATATCCTATAACAGGATGAGAATTTGAAGGTCACCATTTCCAGTTGCCCACCGGAAATTCTGCTAAGCATTGCTGATATAGGTGTGTACCAGGCTTAGAGATCTGCCAGGTAAGAGCTTGAGAGTATCTCGGAAGTCAGTGCAGGCTAGAATGAAGTGATATAACTGCATGGCATGAACTTTGGAAGAGAAGAGATTGTTACATGGAGGGATGATGACAGAGAAGAAATGTGGAAGTGACAAGGAGAAGCAAGGAGAGTGACCATTAAATCCCAAGACATGAGAGAAGCAGGGCCCTGAGTTGGAGAGAGTAGGCAGGAGTATTACAAAATGAAGGACATCATATTGATGGCAGTGTGTGACATTGAAAAGAACACAGTGAAAAAAAAGGCCAGAAAGATGATGAGAGAGACTGAGGAAAAAGGTAGAGGAGATCTAGATATGGGAAGAAATTGTATGGAAAAGTAATTTTCACATAGGCAAGAAATGATTCTAAAGGGCAGTGACTAAGGGAATAGTGGTTTAGGATTTGCGAGCCATAGAGAAAGAGGAGAAACAAAAATGAACATACTTGTAGAATAAATCAATTCTATGTAATGGTTGTAAGTAGAATATTAGTGCAAGGAAACCAGATATTGAATCTCAAGGTAGTTCCTACTGTATTGACTTTTTATAGGAAGGACTGATAGGTTACCAAAAAAAGAGACCTTCAGAGATCTAGGTAACTGAAACAACTTTCTGCCTCAGCGCTACAATTTTCCTGTGGTTACTTTAGCTAGCCAGGCCCCTCAAAATAGGAACAGGTGGTTAGAAGCATTTGGAAAAGGTGTGGTCAGTAGGACACAGTTGCTTCTGGAAAAGGTAAGTCCTGACAAGGACTAGTGTTCTGCCCACTTCAAAGGAAGGTAAAACTTACTCTATTTTACAGTCCCATTAAAGAGAGGATCAAAACTTTGGATTCTTAACGGGGGGAAGGGTCTATGAACTAGAAATTTTTTTAATTTTTTAATTTAATTTTTATTTTGTTTTTCTATTTTGATAACTGTATTTCAATATAATTGGTTTCTTTTGCAATTCTATGTATTTTATGCATTTAAAGACACTATTCTGAGAAGAGATGCATAGGTTTCACTAGACTGCCAAAGGGTACTTGCAAAAAAATTAAGAGTCCCTGGTTCAAATCACCCCTCAGCCTTTAGGAGAGGCCTCTTAAGTCACCTAAGAGAAGGGATAATATTGTGGTGGTTGTGGTGGTGGTGATAACAGCTACAGCTAGCATTTATAGAGCACCTACTATGTACCACTGCTAAGTTCTTGACAAAAATCACCCCTGTTTTCCTCACAACAACCCAGGGATTTAAGCACTATCATTATCTTCATTTTACAGCTGAGAAAACTGACTCAAACAGAGGTTCTTTTTCCAGGTTTCTAAAAGATTCCACAACCCTTTTCAGTGCCTAATAGGAAAATGTTCCTTATGTCTAACCTCAAGTTCTTATGGTTTGACATAAACTAATTCCTCTGGTCCTATTCTCAGACATCTAGAAGAGCTGGTCATCATACTGTTGCTAACTGCTTTTGATTTTCTTAAAGAAAAACAGTAAACTTCTCCACTGTCTTCTCTTCTCCAAGTTAAATAATTTGAGTAACTTTCATCTTTCTCCAATCCTGTCAAAACTTTGGCTCCTCCAGTCTGAAAACTATATAATTCTGCTCATTAATTTGAATGATTCTGAATACCCTGAACATTTCATTTAGAAGTTAAGTGGGAAAGTCATTTTGCTCTATGTATCTGAAAATACCCTTATTGGAATGTTTAAGAGGGAAAAATTATCACTTATTTTAATTAATTTAGTATAGACACATATTGTTGGGAACTCTTTAAAGACCTGGATAACACTGCCACTCTGATAAGAGAGCTTGTCTCCTGGCATTCTCGTACCTGAAAGGCCTCTGTTTTTGTAGTCAGAAGCAGTAATGCTAAGCCTGCTGGTTACCTGGCAACTCATAAATAGGCTGAATTGCAAAGGGAACTAAAAGGATGAGTCTATTGAATGTCTTCCTCACAGCTCTCTAAAAATTGTAAATGAAACTATTATGTGAATAAGCTGAATATGAATGACTGTGAGCCCTGTTGTCCTAGGAAAGGAGTCAAAAATTTCAGAAGAGTAAGTGAATAAATAAAAATGAGAGATGCTAAATAACTGTAAAAGTTTTCCTCTCTCCCATTCTACCCCTAAAAAAAGAGAAAATTCTATTTTCTTTTAAAAACTATTTTTTTTTATTTTTTATTTTTAGAAGGGAGATTAATAACTCTGACAACGCTAATCTTGCTTTTCTGTCCCTAGCCAACAGGTAACAGCAGGGTAGATTTAGTACATACCACAATGGGGCATACACATAGGATAAAAACAAGCTTGCAGAGTTGAGCCTTGTTTTCCAAATATCTATAATGAACCAGAAGACCAAAGGTATTTCCCATATGTAACAACACAGAACCTGTTGTGTTTCTCCCTCCAAAGAGGCCCCTAGCTTGGGACAGCATGCACACTGATCCGGGTCAGTCCTTGGGGGAATCTGATCTCTGAAGTGATGAAGGGTCAGGCTCCTTTTTTAATACTCTCTAGTTCTTTATGCCCCTACCCAGAATTCAAGGAAAATCATTTAAAGTTTAGGTTTGGCCCATGTATATAGGACCTCTCTAAAAAGGAGAAAAAGGTGCTCAATGTATGATTTAGGTTTGGTATAGGACAACTATTGCTTTAAAAAAGAAAAACCCAAAACTTTTTTCAATGAACAAAAATCTACCTCTCCCTCTCAATCCTTTTCTCCCATTGAAAAAGAAAAAAAACAAAAATCTTTGTAATAAATATACATATTCATGCAAAACAAATTCTTATGTTCGCCATGTACAAAAAATATTTCAGTCTGTACCTTGAACCCATCATTTCTCTGTCAGGAGACAGCTATTTATTATCTGCACACAAAAGAAATGCTTAAGACATAAAAGATTCACAAGTATGCATTGACAAAGACTTAAACCTGGAACAGTCATTTATAACAACGATTGTGTCTCCCAAAAGGTTGAAATTTAAAACATTAAAAACTGAAGCGTTTAGTAGGGTGGTTGAAAAGGCATTCCACCTTCACTTTGGCTCTGCAATGTCTAACAGCTCCTTCAAGGTCCATGTCTTCTAGTCAGCCAGGCCAAGGCCATCCTCCTATCAATGGTCATCTCCTACGAGAAACACTCTACTGATTTCAGGGGATACTTCCCGAAATACAATTGATACCAACTGATGGACCCAGAAGCTCCCAAACTCTTGAACTCAAAAGGTTGCCTCCAAGGGTGGAAGTGTTTATTTCACTATGCTTGAACAAAGAAACACAAGGTGGAAGAGGCAGCTAGAGCTCTGAGATCGGTTGTGACTGAAGCTCGCTCAGATGAGCACATGCTTTACCTTCCATATCGGTCGAAGTCCTAGAGAGTGCACCAAGCCACACATACTGGAAGTAGGAGGAAAAAGAATACCAGGGGCTGGTATTCCTTTTAAGGCAGGTAATCCCAACCTTTTTTCAACCCCTGCACCCTCTGGCTTTGAGTGAACCTTCTCATAATCCCTATTCTATATGAAAAGGAATAAATTCTAGAATTTATCATGCATATGCACATAAAAAATAAAATAGAAATTAATTGATTTTTCATAAAGATAAATATTTTTTAACATTCAGGTCACATGTTCATTTTAGTTTATTGTGGTATATAGTAAAAACTGTTGGTCCAGACCCAATTTATTAAACTTCCAGATTTGAGATTTATTTAACACTGGGTTATGGGGTTTAATTATTTCCTATTCTTCCTTTTTGCATCTTTTCCATTAATCAACTTTTGAAGTTTTTAATCAGTACAAAATTGCTTTGATGGTTACTGTTCTGTAATAGAGTTTGAGGTCTAGAAATGTTATTTTGTCGCATTCCCACCTCTCTCCCTATTTTACTTTGCTTTTCTATCTTTTGTTCCTCCAAATAAGTATTCTTACACTATTGTCTAGCTCTCTACCTTGTAGAAGTATGCCTTCTACAATATAATTAACTATAAATTAATTTTGATGGTATTGTTTGGCATAGCTCAGACAAGAGAAGCGGACATCTTTCCAATTATTTTAGTTGTTCTTCTATAGGTATCAGTTGCCTGGATTGATTCCCAGGTATTTTATAAATGTACTTTGTAGTTTTCTTGAACTAGTCCTCCCTTTCTTTTACTTGTTCCTAGATTATTTTTAATGGCTTCATAGAAATGTGATTTCCTGGTATTATTTTTGTAAAGACTTACTTATTAACATATCTTTGTATAAGTGTCTGTATGAATATATTCTATAGCAAACAATATTGATTAATATATTCCTCAGCATGAAGGCTAGATAACACTTGCAGTTAACAAAAATCTAAGAAGCAAAGTCATATCCTTATGAAGGTATGTAGAACTGCAAAACAACCAGATCTTATTGGAAGGCATAGCAGAAGTTAAAGTTTTGTTGCCTGACCCTACCACAATTATTTATCACATTATAGTACTACAAAACAAAGTCCTATAAAAAGTTCAAGGGCAAAGTTTACTACTGGCTGGGGAAACCAAGGAAGGTTACATGGAGAAAGTGGCATTTAATCTAGGCTTTAAAGGATAGCTTCCACAAGTAGGGCAGAAAATCAAAGTCATATAGAACAATCCAAATGAAGGCACAGGACTAGAAAAGTTCAGGGAGCGATCAGGATGCAGAGAGTTGTCCAGTTTGATTACAGCAGAGAATATGTAAAGGGGAATAATATGAAGTGAGACTAGAAAGACAGAGTTGCACCACATTGTGGCACATATTAAGACAGAAGACTCTAACAATAAGCCACTGATAGTTTTTGAGAAAAGACACGGAATTATCAGATCTGTTCATAAAACAATTTTGGCAGTAGTGTGAAGGACTGGTTAAAGATAAGAAAATCTGTTAAAGGGATATTGCAATAATCCAGGTAGCTATTAATGGAGAGCCCTCACTCTAATGGGAACAAAGAAGTAGAGAGAGATGTGAGATGTATGAGAATCTGTATGAATATATTCTATAGCAAACAATATTGATTAATATATTCCTCAGCATGAAGGCTAGATAACACTTGCAGTTAACAAAAATCTAAGAAGCAAAGCCATATCCTTATGAAGGTATGTAGAACTGCAAAACAACCAGATCTTATTGGAAGGCATAGCAGAAAATTGAATGTGGGAATTTGAATGTGAATGTGGGAATCCAGGTGAATGATGGCACACAAACAGAAATAATGGCATCAAAAAGAAGGATATACCTTTAGAGAGAAAGATGAACCCAATTGGACATGCCAAGTGTAATGATGATGCACATATATATATGGGTGGAAATGTCCTAATGGCATTTGGAGATGTAGACATAGAGTTCAGGAGACATATTAAGACTAGATTTGAGAGTCATCTACACTGAGGTAATTGAAGCCAGGGGAATTAATGGAGCTACCAATGCAGAGAATGTAAAGAAATAAAAGAAGGCCAAGAGCAGATCTCTTGTGAAATACTCATGAGATGACATCTCCCTTAGCCTGTACCCTGTCAATTCCTTCCTCCTACTAGGCTAGTCACACTCAAATTGCTTCCTGTCTTAACAGAAATGATAGAAAAAACTCTGATTTGTCTTCCCTCACAAGGCTCTTCCCCAAGTAGTACAGGAGAAAAGTTCTCTGAATTTGGATTGAGGAGAAATGAATATGTCTGGCTCCTTGGCAAATTGCTAAATCTGTTCAGTGCTTAGTTTCTTCATCCATAGAATGCATTTTGTGTCATTTGTACTACCTAGCTTCTGAGGATTACATGAGATTATGCTGTAAAGTATTCTGTGATGGTCAAATAGCTTTAGATAAATGCAAACTGTTGTTATTGGTGACTCAAATCTGTTTTCTTTGCTTAACTCTGACCATTTAGCCAGCACAGATATCCTGATTCCTTGTTTTTTCCAGACTCTACCACCTTGTCCTGCCTTCTAGTATTTGAGGGTTACCTGTGTCTTACTGGTCTACCTGGCTTCTAATTCATTCTTTATCCTGACCCTCATTTATCATATATGCCATGACTCTGAGCTCCCTGCTTGGTCTTCCTTTGCTTGGATTTTTGGTACCTAGATGTTCCAGACTATTCAACTGGCTCCCATTTCTCAGGTCTGCTGATCCCACTGTATTCTAACTTCTACCTTAGGTTTATCCCATTCCTGGATGCATCTTTTATCCCATGTTCCCAACTATCTTGGTCCTGGCTCATCAATTCTCATCTTGCTTTTTCCAGTGCTGACAAGGACATCTCCAAGTTTTTAATAATAGAGTGGGGATTAATTTTTATTTGAATCTGTGAAATCAAGCTAAGAGCTTTCAAACATAATATCAGATGTAGTTGATAATGCTCCAAATGTCAAGGAAAAAAATTAAAGTCACATACCTTTTCTTTATCATCTTCATAAAAATTAGCCTAGTTTTGCCAAAGGCAAAGATTGGGGTAGAGCCCCAGGGTACCGAATTGAAATCATGCTGACTAGACTTGCAGTCCTTCTGAATCATAGAAACAATAGATCTTAGCAACTAGCTAGCAAAAACAATTAGCTGAAACAGGAAACTGATAGATATCAGACTGTGATGATTCTCTCCTGTTCTGCTTTGTGCCCATTCTTTCTCCTTAGGACAAATGTTATGCTGCATACCCAAAGCATGGTTTCTGGTTCCTGATTCAGATGCAAAAATTCAAAAATTCAAAAATGCATTTGCCAGGCCACTGGATACTTTGTTTCATGGGTTGCCATAGACAATGAATTTATCACCTACTGGTGATGAGTCTTTTAGTACCTCAATAGGTTAATTTTCAGAAACCAGACATAATCATTGCTGGAACCATATTGAAACCTTTCCAACATGGTAGGATTCACTTGAGCTTGTGTTCTTTGGGCATAGCCTTTATGAATCTAGTTTTATCTCCAAACCACAATGATAAACCAGTGATATCTTAGGATAAGTGAGATGCAGAGAAAGGAAGAAGGAAAAAATGAAATCTAAAGTTGAAATAGACCCACATAGGAAACACCTGCTATTCATGAAAGCTCCATAAACTCTCAAAGAGTCAGTTTATGAGATGAGTTAGCTTCTGAAGCATTTCTGTGATCACATTAGCCCCAAGTGAATGAATGAAAAAGCTATTTTAAATTGTTTACCATGTTCAAAGCACTGCATTCATATCATTCATCTAATGTGATTCATATGGTATACTCTCTCGTATTACCTTTTCATATGTAAATGACATCTCTCTATAACTAGACTAAAAATATCTTGAGGGCAGGGACTACACTTGATATTTGTTTAAATCATCACAGTAGCTAGTGCAATGGCTCCCATATAGTATGTATTCAACAAATATTTACTGGACAGCTACAGAAACATTTATCGAACGAAATGGAAAGATGTCAGAACTCTGATCAATACAGTGACCAATCTGGACTTCAGAAGACTAAAAACAAAACATAATTTAATAAAAAAAATATGCAAATATTCCAATCTCTTGATAGAGTGTTGTACATTGAAACTTATATCATCATAGTTATGTTATTGTGCTCTGCTTAAATATATTTCTTCATTAAAAGTGAGGGCCCTGTATAAAAGCATTTATCAGGAAATAACAGAATTTTTTTTTGGAGGCAATGGGGGTTAAGTGACTTGCCTAGGGATCCCACAGCTGGGAAGTATGTAAGATATGATTTGAACTCAGGTCTTCTTGACTCCAAGCTGCCCCTGGCTGCAACATTTTTAAAAGGATCCATAAAACTCTTTTCAAAAGGCAAAAGAAAGTAATAAATCAATGGATAAAATACAACATTCATTCATAATACAAAAGAAATAGGAATAGATTTTTCCTTAACACAATAAAAAGTTTCTAGCTTAAAAATGATATACAATGGAAAATCATTTGAAACATTTACACCAAAACCAAGTCCCCCCAAAAAATGTGCTCACTTTCATCACTTTTATTTGACAGAGCATTGGAAATTCTAGTAATTTTAGTAATACAGAGAAAACATGTTGGGAAGATTAACATTGAAAATGGAGTCAGAACACCATTATTCATCGATGAAAGTAATTTAGAAAATTCATCTCTCTAAGTTTACTTATCAAATCTATGGATAAAGGAAGAATTTATGACCAAACAAGTGATAAAGAGCAATATAAGATGTAAAATGGATAATTTTGATTATATTAAATTTTAAAAGTTTTGCACAAACAAAACCAATGCACCCAAGATTGGAAGGAAAGTAGAAAGCTAGAGAAAAAAATTATAGCCAGTGTCTCTGAAAAAGGCTTTATTTCTCAATACAGAACTGAGTCAGATGTATAAGAATACAAGTCATTCTTCATTTGATAAATGGTCAAAGGATAGGAATGGGCAGTTAGTTTTCAGATGAAGTCAATGGTGTCTATAGTCATAAGAAAAAAATGCTCTAAAATATGATTGATTCGAGAAATACAAATTTAAAAAAATGTGAGATACCACCACATACCTATCAGATTGGTTAATGTGATGAAAAAGGAAAATGATAAGTGTTGAAGAGAATGTAGGAAAATTAGGACATTGATGCATTTTTAGTTGAGATGTGAACTGATTCAACCATTCTGGAGAGCAATTTGGAACTATAAGGGCTATAAAATTATACATACACTTTGACCCAGCAATACTACTACTAAATCTATATCCCAAAGAGACTTTTTTTAAAGGAAAAAGGCCTCCTTATAGGAAAATATTTATAGCAGCTCTTTTTGTGGTGGCAAAGAACAGGAAATTGAGGGGCTATACATCAATTGGGGAATGGTTAAACAATCTGTGGTATGTGATTGTTATGGAGTACTATCATGCTATAAGAAATGCCAGGAGCATTTTCAGAAAAACTTACAAAAGGTTATATGAACTGATGCAAAATGAAGTGAGCAGAACCAGGAGAACATTGTACACAATAAAAAACAATATGATATAATGGTTAACTGTACAAGACTTAGTTATTCTTAGCAGTACAATAATCCAAGACAATTCCAAAAGACATAGTGGAAAATGTTATCCACTCCCAATGAAATAACTGATGGAAATCCAATTGCAGATCAAAGTATAATATTTTTCATTTTTTTTTCTTTTTTGATCTGGGTTTTCTTTTACAAGACTAATAAAGAAATATGTTTTGCATGATTGCACATATATAACTTATATCAGATTGCTTACTGTCTCAAAGAGTGAGGAGGTGGGGAAGGAGAGAATTGAAACTTGAAAATTTTTTAAATGTTAGAAAATTATTTTACATGCAATTCATAAAAAATATTATTAGGAAATATTTGAAAAGAAATTTCAAATCTCTTGATAAAAAAAATTAGTGGAGAAAACAATTGATATTACAGGATACAAAATTAAACTACAAAAATCATTTATGTTCTTATTTACTAGAAATAATATTAAGAAAATATTTATTTTTAAAAGAAGCACAATTTATATTAATAAAAAAAATTCAAATATTTGGGCATTAACGTACCCGAGCATTGCAAATGTCCAAAGAATCATGTGTAGCCATACACAGGATAATTCAAGACCAGTTTGAAAGAATATCAGAGGGACTAATGAAGAAAAACTAAAAAACTGGCTTAGCTGCAACAGATCTTAAACTATGTTATAAGGCAGTAATTATCAAAACTATCTGATACTGTCTAGGAAATAGGAAGTTAGATCAGTGGAACAGAGTAGACATACAACTTAGAGCAGCAAAGAAGTAGAGTAAGTTTGTACTTGACAGGTGTACAGACTTAAAATTTGGGAATAAGAATTCATTTTTTGGTAAAAATTGTTGTTGGGAAAACTGGAAAGAAGTATGGCAGAAATTGGGTATAGACCAATATCTTACATCATTTACCAAGAAAAGGTCAAAATGGATAAATGACAGATTCAAAGCAAGATATTATAAGAAAATTGGAAGAACATGGAACATATTACTGTCAAGTTTATGGATAGGCAAATGATGCATGAATAAACAAAAGAGAGAGCTGAGTGAGGTATAAAATGAATAATTTCAATTACATTAAATTTAAAAGGTTTTGTACAAATAATACAAATATAGCCAAGATCAGAAGAAAAACAGAAAGTTGGGGGGAAGAGAATTTATATACAGGTTTTTATATCTCAAATATATAAATAATTTTGTCAAATCTCTAAGAAAGGAAGTCTTTCCCAAATTGCAAAAGGATCCATTGATATGAACAGGCAGTTTTTAGATAAAGAAATCAAAACAATTTATCGTCATATGAAAAAAATACTTTTGATTAGAGAAACACAAATCCAAACAACTTTGAAATATCATTTTATACTTATCAGATTGGCAAAGATAATTGAAGGAGGAAGCAATAAATGTTGGAGGAGGTGTGGAAAAATAGAACACTAACTTGTTGGTGGAATTGTGAACTGATCCAACCATTTTTGAGAGCAATCTGGAATCATGGCCAAAGAGTTAATAAACTACCTATACACTTTGACCCAGCAACATCACTACTAGGTCCGATTGCAAGGATGATTAGGGGAAAAGGAAAAGTATTTATATATTCTAAAATATTTGAGCATCTCTCTTTGTAGTGACAAAGAACTGGAAGTTGTGAAGATGCCTTTGAGTTGAGGAATGGCTGAATAAGTGCTATATAATTGTGATGGAATACTACAATACTATAAGAAATGATGAGCTGGTTGATTTTAGAAGAAAATATGAATAGACTTGCACAAAATAATGAAGAGGGAAATTAATTGAATCAAGAAAACATTGTACATAGTAATAGCAATATTGCTTTAAGAACAACTGTGAGCAAATAAGTCATTCTGACTATTATAAATACCAAAATTTACTACAAAGGATGTAGAAAGAAGATGATATCTGCATCCAGAGGAAGATCTGATAAATAGAAGCATATATAGAATGATTTGACATATATATATATATGTATGTATACATGTATTTGTTTTTAATGGTAGCCATCTCTAAGATGGGGGAGGGAAGGAAGGAAAAAAAGAAATTTACATGGGAATGTTATATATTTAAAAGAAACAGCAAGTTGTATATAATAGATTTACAGTTTCATGTGCAATCATTCTTTTTATTATACCGTGTTATAGAAATGTTTGTTTTATTCCCAAAATTAAAAATAAAATAAATTTAAAAAACAACTGAGTGATAAATGGTCAAGGTATATAAACAAGTAGTTTTCAGATGAAGAAATTAAAGCTATCTATAATCATATGAAAAAATGCTCTAAATCACTATTGATTAGAGAAATGCAACTCTGAGGTACCATCACACCTATCAGATTGGCTATCATGATAAAATAGGTAGATGATAAAAGTTGGAGATGTGGGAAAATTGGAATATTAATGCATTATTGGTGGAGTTGTGAATGGAGCCAACCATTCTGGAAAGCAATTTGAAACTATGCCCAAAGGACTATAAAATGTCACATACCCTTTGATCCTACAATACCACTACTAGGTCTGTATCCCAAAGAGATCATAAAAAAGGGAACAGGAACCACATGTACAAAAATACTTATAGCAGCTCTTTTTGTGGTGGCAAAGAATAGGAAATTGAGAAGATGTCCATCAGTTGGGGAACGCATGAAAAAGTTGTGGAATATGAATGTAATGGAATACTATTTTTCTGTAAGAAATAATGAGCAGGCAGATTTCAGAAAAACTTAGTTAAGACTTATGTAAACTGATGCTGAGTGAAGTGAGCAGAACTAGGGGAACATTCACACAGTAACAGCAACATTGTGTGATGACCAACTTTGATAAAATTAGCTTTCTCAGCAATGCAATAATCTAAGACAATTCCAAAAGACTCATGATGGACAATGTTATCCATATCCAGAGTCTGAATGCGGATCAAAGTATGCTATTTTCTCTTTTTAAATTTCTTTTGGTTTTTTCTTTCTTGCTTTTTCCCTTTGTTCTGATTCTTCTTTCACAAGATAAGTAAGGAAGAAATATGTTTAATATAATTGTACATATATGGCCTGTATCAGATTGCATGATGTCTTGTGGGGATTTAGAAGTCAAAATCTTATAAAAGTAAATGTTGAAAACTAAAAGTAAATAATTAAAAAAAAATTGGGGATTCTGGAATCAGTCATTTCATGTGAATACTGGATTTGTAACTAGAGAACTTAGGTTGGAATCCTAGCTTTACCACTTACTACCTGTGTGCTCAAATCATTTAATCTCTTTAGGCTTCATTTTTCTCAGCTACAAAGTGGGGAGCAGAGGAAGGGATTAGAATATTTGATTTCTGATATCTCTTTCAGATGTAAATCTATGATCCAATGAACTATAAAACTATACTTACTAAAATAAAGACCAGTAGTTAAAGAAATAGTCAGTGTTCAACAATAGTACGTACTAATGTAGTGGTGACAACACTTCCAAAATTAATTTATATATTTAATGCACTACCAATCAAAATACTGATGGGATTTTCATAAAACTGTATAAAATTACAATTAAATTTAAATAGAAAAAGACATGGGTAATAAGATTAAGGATTATATAAAAAATAATCTAGTTAAGGTAATTTTGTATTCCCAGTCTTTAGAACATGTTACAAAGTAACATCCTTAAAAAAAAACTATCTGGTACAATATAAAAAAAAAATGTGTAGAGAGAGTAATAGATCAATAGGAAAAGACAGATTTTTTTTGTCTCAATCCATAAGGAATCTCCTTCAACTAATTCAGATCAACACCTGCTCTACAAATGACTTACTCAGAATCACAAAGTCAATCATCTATCAAAGTCAGGTCTTCCTGCTTCCAGTGGTGTTATGCTGTCAGTCACTCCACCAACAAAATACAAAAGATAACAAACTGAAAAATATGTAGAAAATAAAAATGGAAGAAGATATTTATTATTCACAGCAAAAGACCTTGAGGAAATTGACTAGTAATTTGGAAGGAACTGGATCAGATCAGATCAGATCCACATCTCACATCCAGAACCTCAGTGAATTCCAGCCGGACCATTTGACCTAAACACATAAAACAAATAATAAAAAGTTGGAAAACGTGGAATAATGTATTTATCTCAGTTGAAGAAGCAATAACATTTTTGTATTAAACGAAGAAATTAAGAACAAGATAGATGTGCTTGATTACATTAAAATAAATTCTGTACAGCAAAAGAAAAAAATAAATAAATGAAAAAATAATAGGTTGAGATTTCTGGCAATTAAAAATCTAAATTATAGAAAGAGCTGGTAAAAAGTTGCAAAGGTAACTAACTCCTGGACTGTCATGAATATATGATGAGATATAAGTAGACAAATTTATTTTTTGTTAAAAATATTTTTAATTTTTATTTTTAAAGGTAAGCCTACTCTTCTTCTCTCCTCTCATCCTCCCTGAGAAAATAAGAAAAACAAAACTCTTCTTATAAATATGTATAGACAAATGAAATAAATTTTCACATTGGCCATGTCTAAAAAAAATATGTCTCTGAGTCCATAACTTCTCTGTCAGGAAGTGGGCAGCATGCTTCAATGAGTCTTCAACAATTCTGGTTAGTCATTGCGTTGCTCAGAGTTCACACATACGTCATCCTTCCCTCTACCCTCTCCTTTTAAGAATATAAGAAAAACAAAATTCATCACTAACATATATAGTCAATAAGATGAATTTCCACATTAATCATGGCATAAAAAAATTATCTCTTGAATGTTGAGGGTTTCACTTCTCTATCAGGAAATGGGTAATGTGTTGTATACTTAATCCTTTGGAATCCTGGTTGGTCATTATTGAGAGTTTAGTATAGTATTAAATTGAACTTACATATCATAACTTGTTCAACCATTCTCCCCACTTTATAAGAAGCCCCTCAGATTCCCATTCCTTGCCACCTCAAAAGTATTATATTTTTGCTACATCCTTAGAATTTGTTTTGCTTAGGACTAATCCCTTCTTTAATCTACCCTCCCTCTAGTTAACAGTCTTCCTTTTCTGCTTTCCCTCATATTTCTCTATTGAGTGAAATGTATTTCTATAGCCAGTTCTGAGTGCATATTCCTCTTTCTTGTGACCAGTTAGGATGAGAGTGAAAGTTCAAGTGTCTGCCACTCCCTCCGCCAATTTCCTTGTTTATATGGTTTCTATTTGTGTACCCTGATTATGTAAAATAATTTCCCCTGACTTTCTTTTCCCTTCCCCCCCTTTTCTGTTCTCATTTCTTTTGATTCTCAAGTTCATCTAGACATAACAGAGCCACTTCCAGGTCTTTTCAAATTGGACTTCTACAAACCCTGATGATGATAGGGATCAGAGGGGACATGTGTCACCTCCCCATATTTGTATGTAAGCAGTTTGTTCTTGTTTTGTCCTTTATCATTGTCTATTCTTGTTTAACTGTTTATATTTCTCTTCATTATTATATTTGAACCTTAGAGTTTCACAGCAGCTCTAGTCTTTTCTTAAAAAATGTGTGGAAGCCTTCAGTTTCATTAAGGACCCATCTTTTCCCTTGTAGTATTAACTCAGTTTTGCTGGGTAACTTATTCTTGGCTGTAAGGATCTATCCTTTGCCTTCTGGTATTTCACATTCCAAGTTCTGTGCTCCTTTTTTAGTTTTGGCTGCTAAATCATGCATGGTCCTACTTCTTTCTGGCTGTTAGCAATTTTTTTCTTTGACCTGTAACCTCTGGATTTTGGCTATGATATTCCTGGGAGTTTTCATTTTGGAGTTTCTTTCAGGAGATGACCAGTAAAGTCTTGTTATTTCCACTTCACCTTCTGGTTCTAAGAGATTTGCACAGTTTAAGATTTCTTGAGATATTACATGTAGGTTCTTTTTGGGAATCATGGCATTCAGATAGTCCAACAATTCTTTTTTTTTTCTCCTCTATGTTTTTCAGGTCAGTTGTTTTTGTTCTGAGATAGTTTAATTTCTTTTTTTCAGCCTTTTAAAAAATATTTCCTGTTGCCTTATGGAGTCATTGGCTTCTGTTTGGTCCATTTGAATGCTCAAAGAATTTGTTGTTTGGGCAAGGTTTTGTACCTCTTGTGCCAAGCTGTTCATTCCCATTCCAATTCTTTCTTCTATATCTCTCATTCTTTTTCCAGTTTTTTCAGCAAGCACTCTCATTCTATTTATAAATAATATTGCCTCTTTTTAAAACTTATGCTTCATCTCTTCCAGGAATTCTAGGTGGGTTTGTGCTCAACTTGTGCTTTTTTCTCTGAGACATTGCCTTTAGATGTTTTAGAGTGAAATGAAGCATCTCTGCCAGTGTAATAGCTCATTATGGTGGGATTCTTTTTTTTTGTTTGCTCATTCTGCCAGACTACTTCTTGACTTTGTTTGGACTTGATTTTAATGTTGAGTTTTGCACACTTCTGGAGGGAAGGTCTTGGATAGTCCTGTTTTTTCTTTCTTTGGGTATTGAGTATTATTTCACGATCTCAGGACAGGCTGGGCACCTTTCAGTGCTCTCAAAGTGGACTAATCCAGGGTCAAGTCTGATTCCTGTTGCCCTTGTCTGAACTCAGCAAATTTTTCATCTGACTTTGGGTCTGTGCAAGAGTAGACTGCTGTTCCATCAGCCAACAGAAAAGCTCAGTTGATTCAGAGTAGCAGAATTGTAGGTTCCTCTTTTTCTGGTATTTCCATCCTGGATAGTCTTCTGCAGGCTTAGTTAGAGCCTGGAAATGAGACCCTACTTTCCATGGGTTCTGAGCCATATTGCTGCTGCTGGTGGTTTCTGAACTTCCACTTTCCTATAGAGGTCACCTTCTGAAGTCCACTGTAGATGTGACATGCACCTGGGTAGTAGGTTACATAACTGCCAATTGGCACCTGTCCTCATTGTATTATCCTAGTATGAGTCCAGGGGTGCCCCATCTAGCTCTGGGAACTCCTCCAATCCTGGTACACAGCTTTTCCCTGGGAACTAGAGTTCTCCACAGTGTGCTCCTGACCCAGTTTGTCCCTAGTGTTCATAGTTTTCCCTGTCTTCTTGTGCCATAGGACATAGAATATAAGATAAGATACATTGTAACTTTTTTTGCATTTATTCATCAGAATTTGGTGTAGCATATTTTCTAGATCTATTTGGAGGAGTTTAAGGACAGGAGCTCACTATACTCCATCATCTTAGCTTCATCCATAAGAAGACAAATTTCAAAAGGAGAAACATAAATTGCTTATAATTACTTTTTTTAAAAAAAACCTGTTTCATCAATAATCAAAGAGATGCAAATTAAAATAAATTTGACTTAATATCTTATACCTACTGCACTGAATGAATGAAAATGTAATAAAGTTCAATGCTGGCAAGACGATAGAATAAAAGAGACAACAAGTCATTGCTGATGGAACTGAAAAGTTTTAGAATATTTTTGGAGGATGATCTGACAAAGCAGTCAAGTAACACATTTTTAAAAAATGTATTAAGCACCTACTATGTGCCAGGCTCTGTGCTAAACGCTGAGAACAGTTCTAAAAAGTAATTATACCCTTTGACCCAATAATTTCTTTGTTAGGATTAAACCCTGAAAATATTATCTAAAACAAGCTAAAAAAAGAGTAGAGATTGTTAAAGTAACAACATATGTAATTACAAGTAACAATTGGAAGCAACAAAAATACCCAGAAATTAAGATGTAGTTAAATAACTTGTGGTATATTAATGTAACACAAATTATAATGCAAGTAAGATCAACAAGTGTGAGAAATATAAATAAATGTGAAAGCATTTTATAAAATAATCCAAAATTTAAAAAGCAGAACCAAAACAGAATACATACATGATTATAATCAGAAAAAAAGCAAATGGAAACAAAAGGACATAGAATCTTGATGGAGACTTAGGGATGGGGTGGCTAAAAAGTTTATGACATTTTGTATGTTAAAATTAATCTGTTCAATTGTAAATAGTTCTAAGCTAATCCAATTTATTGCATAGATACTTAATATTAAGTTTATAACAAAACTTTTAATAATAAAAATAGTACTGGTTTGGTTGATTGATTAAACATCCAAAAACAAAGGGAAATAACTTGTAAGGATGGATTTAGGAATTTTTATGTCTATGTCATTGCTGACATCTGACTTCATTTACTATTTGACCTTTTTTCCTTTGGTTTAATGGTAACTGAAGGGAACATTTTATAATGTAGTGGAAAGAGTACTGAATTTGGAGTCAGATGACAAATTCTAACTCTGATATTTACTTCTATTATGACCTCAGACAAATCATTTAACCTTTCTTGTTCTCATTTTCCCCATCTGTCAAGTGACTGGGTGATCTCTAAATTTTCTTTCACAAATTATCTTTAAAAAAAAGTCAGAAACTTAGAGGTTGTGTATAAGATGGAGGCATGTGTGTTATTCCAATAGGCAGCATAAAATTAATGGATCTCTCCTTCCCAGTCATGTCAATGTACTAGACATGTGTAGGCTTGGGGCTGAAATCTGGCAGCAGTTGTCCTGTGCGCATCTGCAAGAATCCAGCATGCAGATGTTTGATTTTGTATTTACATTATTTCTGACATAAATGAGAGGTGAAGATATATCATCTGGGAACATTTCCAGATGCACTTAAGAAAATGAGGCACTCAATAGAGTTTGTTAGTAAGGGAAATTGGGGCAAGGGATAGATCATACTTAATGCAAATATGAAAAGAATCCAAGAACTACATTCTCCTAGTTCCTTCAACATCAGGATCTTTTTCTTATACTGTTCTGCCATTTGGAGTGGTTTAATTATGCGTTATAAAAGCAAACATATTATTCTATTTTCACTATGCAAAACTGATTTTGAATGAAAGCATCAAGTAAATTTGCCCTTTTGCATTTTTCGCATTGGTCTTGAATCTCATTGTATGACAAGGTCTACTTCTGCAATCTCAGCATCATGCCCTTTAGAATCATCCCTGAGAATAAATGTCTATTTTTTTTTCTTAGCTCAGGACCATTCTTACAGGGAGAGATACAGAAATAGGCAGAATTAATCAATTGCCTAGTGAGATTTAATGAATACCAGCTCCCCAACACTAAATGAAATTCTTCATTTTACTTTTTTTTACCTTGTCTCAGTTTCTACCGATTAAGGATTCATTCAGGTTAACCAATTTTTTAAAATGTGAATACCCCTTGGAAAGTTAGAGGTTTATTAATAATTTACTTCTTAATGTGAATTAGTTTCATTAGATTGTTTTCCTACTAATAAACAAGATTACCCATAGATCACTAAGGGAATCAGATTGTATATGAAGAATTGGTGACCTGTGTGGATGAAGGGGATAAAGAGAGAAATTTAGAGATCAGGCACTTTGGGAACAAAGTGTTAGCATTTTATTTAGAAGAGATCTATTAAAATAAGTTGAAACATGTTATAAGAATTTACATAATAATTTTGATGATGGGAGCATTCACTGGAGTATTTTAAAAATTGGAAAGGCTGGTTATACTTTGCTACTTTGATGAGTTTATAATCTCACTGATATGGCTACTTCCTTTGCCAAGATCAACTGTAACCCATCCATGTGTTCTTATCATAGGTGATTCTTATCCATGTCCTTCCATAAATGCTTGAGAGGCTCTGCTCAATAAGCTAGAAGTCTTTTTACTTTCAACAAGACTTCTCAACTTGGGATATATGTATCCCACAAGAGGTATGAGAAGCTTGTCAAGGGGGTACAGGGAATTTTTGGTAAGTAACTATGTTGTCCTAATGAAAACAATTAACCTCTTTTATTTCTTATATGCATATGTATGATAAACTTTAAATTCATTTCCCTTCCTATTGAAGGTTTACTGAGAATCAACTAGTATGAGGACTGAAAAGGGTTGTGAACACTTGCTTGAGATCTTTCACTATTTTGAGGATATGAATGCAGTGCTTGGGCAATCTAGCTGTTACCCTTTATTCTGGCTAAATGACCTCTCTCTGTCTCCCTCAGTTCTGATCATTCCTACATTTGATATCTTTCATACTATATGTTACATGCAAGTCATCATTGATAATATGCTGTCACCTACTTGTGCCTACTTGACCCCCATTGAACTTGGGGGTCTACAGTTTTGATTCTTTGGAAATTATGGTATTCCACAATTCACAGCTATTTAGCATCATCAGAAAATTATTGGTATTGAGGAGATGGGCTTTTGCATTAAAGGAAGCTTATCACTGAAAGTGATATACAATTTCCCCAGTGCAATCTAGATCAATAGTGTCAAACTCAAATACAGATGAATCCCTGTGGGCAGTACCTTGACGTAGAAAACCACAAATTAACATAACCTATGTTGTATTACATTTTTATTTATTTAACATTTAATTTAACTATAATTTAATCTGGTTCCTGCACTCAGGAATCTGGGGAGCTGGTTGAGTTTAACACCTCTGATCTAGCCCACTCTCCTCCTATTCAGCTATGGTCCTAGATCATTGTTCAAATGGATTGCCAATGTGTGACATATATTCTGATGGAAAAAGCTCAAAAGACTGCTCTTCCAGCTGCATCTCAAAATCTCAGTAATATGTAATCTCTATCCACTTGATTTTTCTATTTAAGATGGCTAGGTCAATCCTGAGGCTTAAGGCAATCAGTACAACATTATCTGTAATGGAAACATACGAAGAACCTTTCCATCTGCAGGGAATTACTCTTCTTTTTGAATTCTATATAAGGAATATTCCATGATATTGGTAAACATATTTAGGGAATATGTATTTCCCTATTTTATGCCTTGCCTAAAATTGATACAAGTCCCTTCTCAGTCTACTACACCAAGGGTGGGAAAAGAGGGAATGAGCCCTGGGCCTTATTTCTCAGGTCAGCCATGTCCTTAAATTTCTGAAGGTGACCTAGAATGCAGCCAGCTTGGGAACTTTCAGAAAAGACAGTTAAATGAGGAAACAGAAAAGTGATGGTTGTAGGAGGAATATTTATCCTTTCCTGGGTCTGCTTTTTAGCCCAATTCACCTCTCTGCTAATAATAAGCAAGCTGTAAAAAGTAATCAGGGTGCCATACAACACAGCCAATGAGGCAAACACATTGGCAAGCAATCATTAGAAAGGACTAGAAGCCACAGCTAGTGACAGATAATAGAGCAGGAAAAAGGCCTGAGGAGAAATCAGCGCATGGGGTTCTAAGTTCCCTCAACTGGCTAGATAGTGATACTTTGGGAACCCATTAAGAAAGCAACATTAAAGAGCTTGCATTGGGAATAACTAATGGGAAATCTGAATCTAATCACATTAAATACATTCCTGCAACTCCTAGTTTGGGGACATACCTATAGATTGGTTCAGGGCTGGCTTTCTAGATTTGGGAGGAACCAGGTGCATGGTAACCCATGTGGTGGTAATTTTAGTATGTTTGATTTTATGTCTTTGACTGCATTGATAATCAGTAAAGGATTATGTAAAATCATACCATCCTTGTGTGATCAACTCCATTGTACTGTGCTAGTGTGATTGAATGGAAGCAAAATATAGTGGAAAAAATGTGAATTTTTCCAAGTGAGCTGTAGCTAAGCCAAGTGAATAATTGGACAAATCCACACAGATCTCATCCCTAGACTAATGAGATGAGTAATGCAACCCGCAAAGAAGCAGAGCTAGGGACAGAGGTAGATAATTATTTTGAGGAACCTAGAGAGTTTGGCATTTCCACTGAATGTCCTCTGATATTGGGTGAAGTACAGAATTGCTGCCATAGTGAGCATGGGATTGGTCAAAATCTTGGCGTTTTGGAATAGGATAAAACAAGAGTCCTGCAGGCCCTCCTGGTGCCTTAAATGAAAATTGGAGGATGCTAGAGGAACCATGAGGACACACACACACACATAGACACACACACAAACACATACACACACACACACACACACACCCCTTTCATAGAGTTGAGTTCTTATATGTGTGGAGCCTTTCTCCTCTGTGTATCTCTATTCCAGCTCTCCAGCATAGCATTTAAAGGTCAAGCTGAATAAGTTAATGAACTAGCTATGATCATCAGTCACTATCAGTGTGATGTCAAAGAGACAATAAGTACCATGTATAAACCAAGTTCACATCTTATCCAAAAATTAACCTTGTCAAAGGAATTTCACACCGTGTTAAAGAGCCATCCCATTATCAATGCCAGAACAGTAGGCCATATAGGGCAATAAGGTCCTAAAAGGCATGCCTGAGCATTTCCATCATACGTACATTTGAATTTAACAGGAATCCTTTGTGAGAGGTGGTAGTGCAAGTATTATTATCTCCATTTTACAATTTAGGAAATTGAAACTCAAAAATTTTTAGTGATTCTCTCAAAGCCACATGACTAGGAATTGGCAGAGGAGGACTCAGTCTTAGGTCTTCTAACTCCAGATCCCATGGTCCTTCTACCACATTTAACCTTCCAGGAGGCAGAATAGCACAATGGAAGGAACATTGGATTTGAAGCCAGAAGACATGGATTCAAATTCTGGCTTTCAACTTACTTCCTATGTGACCGTTTATCCATGGTCATTTAGCATTTCTTATACTTTAATTTTCTCCTGTATTTAATGAGAGGATTGGACCAGATGGTCCAATCTCTAAATCCTAGGATCAAATGGGAACTGGATGGAATATCAGAGAGTGATATCAAGATGCTATGAACTTGTCAAGGAGGGTTACCAGAGAAGCAGAGTTAAGCTAAACTGCTCCCAATCATACAATCATAAGTCAGAAAGTCTGGGGAACCTTCCGGTTATAGAGTTTGTTATCAACTAATGAAAACATATTGGCTCTACAGAGCAGTTTGACAAGTATGAAGTGTCACACCATAAAATGGTAAAATGATTTGATTAGGTGTAATGGTAAAATAGATTATCTGATTCTTGGTAATGCAGAATAAGAGGAAAAGCAAAAGGGCCATTAACAAATGGGAGATAATAATGAATCTATTCTGTCTTAAAGTTTGACTTTGATGCTTTTTTATTGAATGGAAGTGACTCAAGATTCTCAAAGGCTGTGCTAACAGAGGATAAGCTCAGAAAAGTTCTACAGCTTATAGAGCATTATATGAAAATGCTATTTTCTGATTATATACATGTAGACAGATGGCACAGGGTGAGTTGAATATGAAGGGATGATATCTAAAAAAATAAAATTAAGGGATGAAAGAGGAATATATTGGGAGAAGGGGAAAGAGAGAAATAGAATGGGGCAAATTATCTTTCATATAAAAGAGGCAAGAAAAAGCTTTTTCAAAGGAGGGGAAGGTGAGAAGGAAAGAGTAAACCTTATTCTCATTGGATTTGGCTTAATGAGGGAATAACATGTACATTCAATTTGATATGAAAATCTATTTTACACTACAGGAAAGTTGGGAAAAGGGATGATAGAAGGGAGGGTCAGTGGGAGGAGAGGTAACTAGAAGTAAACACTTTTGAGGAGGGATGGCATCAAAAGAGATAATGGAATAAATGGGGGGAGTAGGATAGGATGAAGGGAAATATAGTTAGTCTTCCACAACATGACTGTTATGGAAGTGTATTGCATGACTACACATGTATAACCTATATTGTATTGTTTGCCTTCTCTATGGGGATGGGTGTAGAGGGAGGATGGGTGTAGAGGGAGGATGGGAGAGAAGTTGGAACTCAAAGTTTTAAAATGAATGTTAAAAATTGTTTTTACACAAAACTGGAAAATAAGACATACAGGCAATGAGGTAGAGAAATCTACCTTGTCCTACAAGAAAATAGAGGGGAAAGGAATGAGAAAAGGGAGGGGTGTGAAGAAGGGACAGCAGATTAGGGGAAGGGGTAGTCAGAATGCACAATGTATTCAGGTAGGCAGAGGGGATGGGGAGAAAATTTGTAACTCAAAATCTTGTGGAAGTGAATGTTGAAAACTAAAAATACATAAACTATTTAATAAAAAAGCATTCTAGACCATATTAAAAAAACAGACAGGACTTTGGCACAATAATAATAATAAAAAAGAAAATGCCATTCTTCTTATGTGTCTATGTTCTGGTGTTTTCCTTCAACTTTGGTGAAAGTGTGGTGGGCATGAAGCTCTGAAAGTCCACGCAAGTATCCATGGACACACGTATGTGACTTTGCTCACTGGATTTCAGAACCATATAATCTTTATAGGATTACAGAGTATGAACTGAGTGAAAGACCAGGTTTGATATCTACCCGTGTCACTCTCCCACTCTTGTCTCTAGAATAAAATGTAAACTCTTTTTAAAAATTATATTTAAAGCTCTTCAGTATCTATTTTCGACCTCTATTTCCAGTCTGGTTTCATATTTTCTCCTTATGCACCAGTCCCAGTTAAACTTGTCTACTTTCTACACCCCTATTTGGCAATTCATCTCCCTCCTTTACACAGGTTAATCCATACCATAACTAGGATACTTTTTCTTTCCACCTCCACCTTTTGAAATTTCTAATTCTATTCAAGACTCAGCTCACATTTCAAGGTGGGAGCTTTCCTGACCTTCTCTTAACATCAGTTTGGTAGTATTTTCCAGTCACCAAAACTGTTTTCTATGTTTTGTGCACAGTATTTTGCATATACTTGCATGTACTTTCCCATATATGTGTGGTTTCTCCCCAGCAGAGTGGGAATTCCTCAACAGCAGGGATTATTTTCACTTTTGTCTTTGTCCCATCATCTAGCACAATGTATAGCACATAATAGGACTTTATCAGTTCAGGTTGAATTGAGTTGAAATGCATTATAATGTCTAAGCCTGACTTTGCTAAATTCAGAGAGACTCATGATCATAAAGTTGGCCACTAAGTGGGGGTCATAAGAACTTAGAAAGAAAGATATAGAGGAATTGTAATCTGTGACTTTGGAGTGCTTTCCCATATCAGTGAATGCATGGATCTTTTGACATATTGAAATAAGTAATCTGTAGCTAATGAGTCTTATGCAATAAATGACAGTGGTAGCATGTTGTAAAACAAAAAGCTTTGGAAAGGAGGATGAGATCTTAGTCTTGGCTCTACACTTGAAAATACAGCATGGTACAATGGAAAGGCAGCAACAACAATAGCATCATACAAAGAAAAGATCATATATAGTAGAACTTGGTTCAAATCCCACCTCTGACAATTATTAACTGTGTGAACTTGGGCAAGTAAATATTTATTCTCTCATCTGTAAAAAGTAGCTTAGACTGGAAGAATTGCTAAGATTCCTTCCAATTCCAAAATTTTAACTCTGTGCTTTATTAATTATGTGATCTTGGACAAACCACCTTCCCTATGTGGGCCTTAGTTTCTTCATCTGTAAATTTTTAAGTTTCTTCATCTATAAATCAGTTTCTTCAATCTGTAATTGAAGAGATCTCAATAATCTGATCCCTCATGTCCCTTTTTTGCAATTCCATCCTATGATTGTAAGTAAAAATTGATGACTGGTATAGGTTACCCATGTGCCAAAGCCATTAGAGGAACCAAGATAGACCTTGACTTTAGAAACCTGGAGCTTCCCTCTACAATTATCCTAGAGCAACAGACTACCTGTCACTGATAACTAGGACTAGGCCAGAATACTATAAAATGCTGTGGCTTTCTATTGTGCCACATTAACACAGACTGTCTGTCAGATGCCATATGCAGTTATAAAAGCTATTCCTGGAGTTTTGTTTGTTTACTGGTTCTGAAGTCCAATGAGCAAAGTCACACATGTGTGCCCATGGGTACTTGTGTGGACTTTCAGAGACAATCTAACTCAAGCTGATTTGCTTCATGCCCACTACACTTTCACTGAAGTTGAAGGGAAACACCAGAACATAGACACCTGAGAAGAATGGAATTTTCCTCTCTGTCAAGGGTAGATAGACATAAAAGCTGGAAAGAAGGGAGGAAGAGAGGAAAGGGAATTAGAACAGTCATAAATAGTTCCATATTACCTAGAAAAAGCTGCAGTTTGTGCAGAGTTTGTGTACTATGCTGATTGTAGACAAGGGATATAGATAGGGAGTTAAAAGTAGCAGTACTTATAGGAAAATTCTACCAGACATCAGCTCATTTGTAACTAGCCTTTCCAAATGACTCTAGAATTGGATTTCAGGAGGAATGAAAATGCCCTACAATTGCAGTCAGTCAATCAGTAACATGGGTTGAGTACCCACTTAGAAAAGACTCTATAATATGCACTATGGGAGGCAATACAAATGTCAGCCTTTGCCCCCTTAAGGAAATTGAACTCTAGGGAATATATAGAACATAGCTCCAATTCCAAATGGGAGGGAGAGAGTACCTGGAATGAAGAATAATGGTGAGTGACAAAGGAGAGAAAATGTTGACACGCACCACAGGGGGAGGATTTAGGATGCCAAAGACAATATTCAGCAACTTGACAATTATTCACTGAAGCCAAACCAGAGGTTCCATTGCTTTGTGAGGATCTGACTCCTTGCAAACTGCAAAAACCCCAAAATCCTTTTACATTTTTGTACCCACCCTACCTGGTAGAATTCTCCATCCCTCCCTTTTTTATTTTCCTGAGGTCTGACTCATAAGATATAGCCTCTGTCATGTCTGAATTATCAGTGAAAATAGAAATAACTTAAGGCAGGCTAGCAACCAAGACAGAGGTTGTCCAGGGAAGGACAAAGGCACTTTGACCTTGAAATCCTTGGGAATAAGGATAGGAACTTGAGCACTAACGGAGTTATTACTGAGGGAAATTATATACCCATTTAAAAATATTGAGCCTGCCTTCTATGTGTGAACCATTTCAAAACTCTTTCCATAATACCTTGCTAGGAAATAGGGAATGCTGTCAACAAAACTGTAAAATAGGCAAAGTTTACTTTTGATGTGCTGTATACCCCTCTTTGATGCTCTTGTCTCATGTCCTATGTGCTCTCTCCCATAGTCTCCAGTTGCCTAGTGTTCCTAGTATCATCTGGCAGAAGATGCTCCTCCACCCCAGAGCCCTCAAATATGTCTTCATAATGATAAGAAAGAATATCAGAATAATAGTTAGTGACAAAATGGATTCTGGGCAATAGATAGACGTACAGACTTACCAACATACATATAGATAGAGAGAGACAGAGAGATGGAGACTGAAATGGAGAAAGAGAAAGATCACTTATTAAGTACTCACTATGTACCAGAAATGGTGTAAGTGTTTGGGATATGAACACAAGTAATCCAGAGAGGGACCACATCCAAGGAGCTTACATTAGACAAGGTCCAATGCCCAATAGTAAAATGTGGTGGTGGCTGGATGTGGCATGGAAACCTAATTCCTGGCAAGATAAGGAGAAAGCTTATGTATCAAGAGTCCAGGCTGGTTTTAGAGATAGAGCCACAGTTCCTACATAGAGAAGGTGGGATTTGATGGCTGGAGTAGAAGAAGCAGCATTATGTGGAGATAACAGAGAAATTCATAGCTAAAAGGTCTTATAATCATAAACTAAGACCCTTTTGGAAAAATAACCCCCTATCACTGAGGAGTATATCCAGTATGGCAATGGGTTAGGGTGGGAGTGTGATTAGCCTTCACCTGCTTTCTTATCATGAAGCACTCCAAGGAAAGCACAGAGACATTTGCCAGGAAATTTAGACAAGGCAACCATATTGTCAGGTCATGGCCGACTTGGGAAATAATTGTTCTAGAGAAATTAAAAGAGAAATAACTTATTTCTAAGGGAATAAGTGGACATTGTGATTGAGGAAAGAGGAACGATTCAATCCAGCTATCACAGAGCCAGTTCTTATCTACTTAAATCCTGTATTTTTTCACCCAGGAATATACTAAGCTAATTTTCCCCCTGAATTAAGCTCACATGTTCCAGGTTGGGGTGGAGGGAAGAGGGAGGAAGAAAAGAAACTAGATGAAGGGAGACCAAAAAGGAAACTAGTCCTAGAACATTTAACCTAGTACATTGTAATAGACTAAAATATTGAGGGCCTGAGTTAGGGGAGTGGCAATGTGCATAGAGAGAAAGGGATAGATGAAAAATATGCAGGAATGAAATCAACAAGACTTGATAACTGATTAGATATTAGAAATGAGTGAAAGTAGAAAACTGAAGATGGCCCCTTGGTTGTCAACCAAAATAGCCATATAAATGGTTTGTAATCTTTATAGCAATGGAGCAATCAGGAGGAAGGACCTGTGTAGAGGGAAAGATAATTACTTCTCTTTTGGACATATTGAGTTTTAAGATTCATTTGGCATATCCAAGTAGTTGGAATTGTGACATTGGGGCTCAGAAGAGAAGGGGACTAAATATGTAGATTTGGAAGTCATCTACCTAGAGAAGATAGTTCAGTGCATGAGAATTGATGAGATCACTGAAACAATAGAGAGAATAGGACTCTGAGGCATACCTGGGGGTGGGACATGCAAGATGTTCCTGCAAAGGAGGCTAAAAACAGTTTGTTTACTTAGGATGGGAGCTGAGAAAGCTCAGTGTCCTGAAAACCCAAGAAAGAGATTATATATAGGAGAAAGGGGTGGACAATACTGCCAAATAATGCAGAGAGGTCAAGAATGATGTGGACTGAGAATAGCTTTGATTATTCACAAGTGGTTGGTACATTAAAATCTACGTGAGAAATCTTATTCCAATTCTTCATCAAGACAAGAAGGTGACCTTGGGTTCTTCAAGCCTAGGGTAGAACAGAATGCAAGCTCTGGAAGGATCTATCAAATTGAAAGACTTCAAAGACTAGTCCTAGTGGCAGAATGTATCTGCTGATGATGACCAACCAGCTAGAAGAGAAGCTTATCAGCAGCGGGTAGGCTACCAGGTGATAAATAATTTGGCCATGGTGACTCATGAAATACAAATGTTCAAAAACAGTCCTCAGGTCAAGGTGATCTCAGTCTATTTTCACAGTAACGTTGACAGTGTGGCAGACAAAAAGGGGCAAAAAGTGTTTAAAGTTACAATTTTCAGAACATCTATAAACATTAATTTAACCATTGGCTCTAAATGCAAGATTTTTATCCAATGCCCAATGAACCAAGACGCTATTGGAAGAAATGAATTACCTTGATATTGACATTCTCGCTAGAAAGAATACCAGAAGACACATGTGTAAAAGCTGCATCTAAATGGAAACATAGCTTATAGATTTTCTCTGGAGAGGAAAATAAAGTAGTTAGGTACGTTGGTTTCAATGCATTCCCAAATGCAAGAAGAAACGTAATTTCATGGGACATTTGGTTATCTTGTTTTGCAATGCTCATAATAAGCATAAACAGAAAAGACCTCTATGAACATAATTGCAGCTTGTGTGCCAACATCTGCTGCTGAGGATAAAGTAGAACAGTTGTAAGGAGAACTTGACAAGATAATAACTGATATTTATATAGCACTTAAAGGTTTTCAAAATGCTTTATATAGACTGTATTATTTGAGCCCCTCAAGAACTCTATGAGGTAAGTACACCCAGATATTCTTATTCCCATTTTAAAGATGGAGAAAGTGAGGTTCAGAGAAATAAAGTAATTTTTCCCAGGGATACCAAACTAGCAAAATGTGAACCCAGGTCTCTTCTGATATCAACACTAGCATTCTTTCTATTATATCATCGTGCATATCCAAACCAAGTCACATGATTTCCAAGTTACCAGAGAGCAGATTGACAAGAAATACATTAGAAAATTTAGTGTGAGGTTAAGAAATGAAAGAGGCCAGAGGCCTCTTATTCAGAATTTTCACGTCTGTATATGATGAACTTTGTTTTCAGGAAGAGTCAGAAGGTACTAGATATGATGAATATCAAATAATATCATTAGAAATTAAATTACCTATTTTGGAAAGACATCAAATAAATGGCTACAAACATAGGCATCATTTCAGAATCAGCTCTTTATGTGTTTATGATCATCAGCTGGCTTGAACAAATTTTCAGTAATACTGAAAGAGGCGTGGGATGGAGGGCAGGGGGTATTAAGGAAGGAGGGCATTGGTCATGATGATCACCGTTTCTTAGAGAGGTTTAAATACTGAAATAGATTTGTGATCTCATTCATTTGGATGCTCCCTACAAAATTGCAGAGGACAACCCATTCATCTATGGCTGCCCATGGTGCACAACTCATGTCCTCCCATAAGTTTACTCTGAGGATCTTCCAAGAACTATCCTTTTTTCTCCTTAATTTGTGAGGATATTTGTAAATTACTCAAGCTGCCTGCCTATCCTCCTCATCCTCAGAGAGCAACTGGAGGTACAGTGGGTAGAGCTCTGGGTCTGGAGTCAGGAAGACCTGAGTTCAACTTCAGTATGAAACATTCCCTAGTTGTGTGATCCTTGGCAAGTCATTTAACAAGCCTTTGGATATGTAACTTAGGGAACACCATCCCCATTAAGGGGCAGGAATCAAGAGAGCTCAACATCAGCCAAAAAAAAAAACCAAACTCCTTCCCCAGCCTCAGTTTCTTCAACTGTAAAATGGGGATAACAATAGCACCTACCTTGCAGGGTTGTTATGAGGATCAAATGAAAATATTTGTAAAAAGCCTTTAGTACAATCCCTGGCAAAGAGTAGGCCCTACTCTGTATTTGCTCCTTTACCCTTCACCCTTCCTTTGACATAGCTGGCTCACAACTATCCACTATTCATTTTTCCATTGTCTTCCTCCATGTGAAATATATTTTCACTTTTACAGATACTATTGTATCCTAGGTCAAGAGGTCACACAGTTTTGGTAGAATATTGCTAAAAAGATGGACTTCCCTAATAATTATATGAACAAACAGAGAACAGAAGAATTGCCAACCATTGAAAATTAATTACATTAAACAATGTTCCAAATTATTAATGTAACTCAACTCAAACCTCATTTACATAAGATTCTCCTCATTGCTAAAGACTGATTATTCAACGTTCTACACTGAACATTGTTCTACATTGGTGAAAATTTGGGAGAGGAGAGATCCTGCTCTCATTTCTATCTTTAAGAGGGTCAACTTTCAGTTCCAGATCCTCTTCAAGGAAAGTTCCCTGAAAAGAGAGAGTCTGGGAAGAAGCCAACATGTAGAGGAGCTGGTGTCATAATCATGTGCCTATCCCAGATTGTTACACTGGAGACTTTGGGGAATTTCTCTTTGGGTGAGATCTGGGACTCTCTCATTCAGTTTTCTTGCTCCCACAAAGCCCACTCACTTTGTATATTTTTCTGGTATATTCCCCTATGCATACCTCTCCGAATTCTTTTCACTATCAACTTAGATAAATGAGTTTATTTTCTATGTGTTATTTGTGTTCACAGTAATACTAGCATTTGGTGGGAAGGGAGTCAAGCCTTGGATATTTAGCTTGGGGCATTCCTTCCCCATTAAGGGGCAGGTATCAAGAGCTCAGCATCATCCTAAAATTTATATCCCCTAGACTAGTAGTATTTAGTGGGTCAGATAGATACAATTCTACCCCGGAACCCTTTTTCAGAGAACAGAATGGCCAACCTCTGATGTCAACATCTTGCCTCCCCTCCTGATAGAAAAGTCTCCCTTGGGGAAGGGTGGGTCATGGGAACTCTATAACAATAAGTATTCATGCCTTCCTGGGAGCCACATCTAACTAAATCTAGGTGAACACACATAACCTTCATGAACACTACACACCACCCTTACATTAATAATAAAAAAATGCTAATCAAAAAACCTTTGAAATTTCTCTTAACAGTCAGCTAAATTGGCAGAGATGACAAAAAATGTGAGTCAATGTTAGAGAGAGTTGTAAAAAGATAAGAACACTGTGGCATTATTGACTGGGACAGTAAATAGGTTCAAACTTTCTGGAAAACTATTTTGCATTATGCAAATAAATCAACTAAAATATTTATACTCTTTGACTCAGAGAATCTACTATTAGGCAGATGCACCAAGAATATCATTGAGAAAAGGAAAGACCCCATGTACACCAAAATATTTATAACAGACTTTTTTTGTGGTAGCAAAAAAAAAAAATGGAAAGAAAATAGGTATCCATTGACTAGGGCATGGCAAACAAGTTACGGTACTAGAATATATTGGAATATTACTATGCTACAAGAAATGAGCATGATAAATACAAAGAAGCATGGCTAGACATATGAAATGAAGCAAAGTAAAGTAAGCAGAACCAGGAACAATATGCAAAGTGACTACAACAACGTAAATGGAAATAACCACTACAAAAAATTAATGAATATTGATCAATTATAAAGACAAGATTGGCCCCAAATAAAAGATATGAGAAGAAACCTCTACTCTCTGCTTTACTAGAGTGGAACTCTACAGGTATGGTCATTGTAAACACACTAGATATTTTTTTAATGTATAGATTGCTTTTACTGAGATTTCTCTCTTTTATTAAAAAAAAATTATAAGAGATGGTCCTCTGGGAGGGACCAGAGAGGAGAATGTAGGTGGAAATAAAGACTATGTAAAAACACACACACACAAAAATCAATACAAAACTGTTTAAAAGCAAACAAATGAGGATCTTTGTTTCTAAAAGAAGTTTGAGGTTATTAAAGAAACATGACAATTTTCTAAAAACAATCCACCCTGTTCTACCTCTCCTATTTCATTCTAAGTCCAATTCATCGTTCCTGTGTTCTGTCTGCTCCAGGCATGTATAATGATGGACAACCTCAATAAGGATTTTCTTATAGCATTGTCCATGCAAATACAAACCACAATATGAATAACATAAGTTCTTTATTGCCCTGTGTATTTTCTGTCTTTTTAGTGGCTATAGATCTCTTCTAGCATGCTCTAAAAAGGTTCAGAGTTTGATACAAAGTGCAGCATCTGGTAAATCTTAGGGAATCATTTTCACCTTTGATTTTGTGCTTTATTTCCACTATTATTGTGGCAGACACCTTTAGGGAACATTCATCTCGTTCCTGCTTCATCTGACATTTCTGATTAGAGGATCACTGAACAAGGCCATCTTCGTTGTTATATCTTTCAAGGAATCTTGAATGACTTTGATATGTGACTGAGAGATGTCTACTTGGAGAAGAGACATTAAAGTATAGGCAGGATAATATAGTAAAGAGAATATTGACTCTGAAGTCAGAGAGCATGGGTTGAAATCCTTTCTGTGATACTTGTCTGAGGGACCTTGGAAAAGTCATTCAACTTTTCAGTTAAATGACTGAGCCTCCGTTTTCTCATATGTAAGGCAAGGAGGTTGGACTAAATAGACTTTTACCTCCCTTTTTGCTATTCTATAATTCAAACCAAATGCTTTTTTCTTAATCATCAAACAAAATATAATGGGATAATGTATTCTATGTATCTTTCAGTTAATTATGTAATAGTAAAGATGTGGTTCACTGTGGAATATCACTTGCAAAAGTCTGTCTGTTCCCTGCAAAAGTACTCATCAAGAATGCCATGGGTGAGTGTATACAATGAAGTCATGAAAGATTTTGTATAGATGGGTAATAAGTCAGGTCAACAAGTGTTATTATTTTCTCGGTCTCCTAGGTGATATTAAAGTGTGTGATTTTTCCATGCCTTTTTATTTTCTCCTCCTTCATACACCTCATGAATTAATCCCTCAAAAAACTTGAAATTGGGTCACCTCTAATGTGGATATCTTCTTCATATAATTGATCTGATCTGTTTCCCTCATCTTTGTTATATTTAGTGCCATTTCTACTTTCTCACTAAGCATTTGTAACCTTGTGTGTCTCAAGGATCCCCTTTGTTAAGCCCATGAACTCTTTCTCAGAATAAGATACAGTTATCAAAATACTTTTTAAAAGTATATCACAGACCCCAGGTTTAGAACCCCTGCCTTATTGGCACACACAGTGCTGTAATATTAGAGGTGGCTCTACTTTCCTAGACAGTGTTGTTTATTAAGTTTTTTTCACAGATCTTTTCTAGTTTTCTTCTGTTTATTTTCCTCTATCCATTTTCATCTTCAAATGTCTTCAGGGTCAGAGTGATTGGGGGTCTTCACTAAGCTTTCATTAAACTGGTTTTATCCTTTACTTCTCTCTGTTTTATAAGATGATAAGTGGTACTCATAATCTTCTATCATCCTTCTTTGAAGGATTTTACAAATGATTTTTTAAATTGCCTTTGCTTGACATCTTTCTCTACATGGCAAGAAGATCAAGGGTTTGCTAAGACTCCTTTCAGACTTTTTTGGTCTTATTGTAGCGATTGATTTATATCAGACAAGCATCTATATAAATTTTATTTAATTATGGTTAATGTCCTTTCTACTATCCATTACCTATTTTTGTCATCAATAATTTGTTTAAATAGGTCAAAATTGAATTGTTTCAGTTATGTGCCATATCCTTTTTCTCATTATTCTAAATTCATATCAATTCTGATCTTTGATCTAAGAAGTCAGCAGTCTTAATTTACAGAAACATTTGTATCAGGGAGCACTTCCATATAAATATCTCTTAAAATATAATATTTTGTATTTTTAATGCTCTTCAGTGCTCATTATATCTAGCCCTTACCATTTTTTTCTTTAAAAAAGTATTCATGATGTAAATGTTTAAACCTTCTGTGTAGTCTATACATGTTTGGTTTCTCTCATTCATCTTTTCCTGACCCTTGTTTTCCATTATTTTTCTCACTATTCTTGCCTTCTTCCATCTTTGCACTGAAGTCACTGAGTATCAAAGTTTATATTGATAATTCAGAGGACCTCATCAAGTTCTTCATGAAATTTCTCTATCTTTTCATTTTCTGAAACAAATACTGGTGCACAAGCTACAGTTATTGTCACAGTTGCCTTGTCACAATACTTACCATGAGCACTGCAATACTATATTACCAAATGTCCCACAAAATGATCTTGTTGCTCTTATGCATTTAATAAAACTCATTCCATCAACTCCTTTACCATTCTGAGAGTCATCCTCCTATTTAATTTCCTTCTGTCTTCCAGTTTTGTTTCTAGTTAAACTGGCAAGAATGATGTTATTCAATTTCTTCATTAGTATATGCAATCATTGGTTATTAAGACAGAGATTCTACATTTAGAATAACAACAGCCAAGGTAAGATAGATAGATAGATAGATAGATAGATAGATAGATAGATAGATAGATAGATAGATAGATAGATAGATAGATAGATAGATAGATGGATGGATGGATAGATAGTCTTAAAACAGTGATTCGTAAGATTCTGCCTCTTTTTTCTGCCACTTTTTTACCATCACTGAAGAAGTAGAAGGAGACTATACAAGACTGAATGCTGGTTGTCTGTTGTTGGAACTACACTCGAAGTCCTCCCAACAGTGTAAAACCTACAAGAGTTTGCATTCATCTGGCATAGCCTTTGAAAACCCTGAGTCATCTTCCTGCCATGAGGAGGCATCAGAATAGATAACAGAAGTTAAACCAATATAAAACAGTAAGGGGACCAAAAGAACCCAGAATCAGCCTCATTTAGTAAAACATGATTTTCTTGCCAACTGGAGAAATATAGCAACCTAGGGTGACACCAGTGTAGAGTGCAAATGCATTGGCAAACATTATTGGGGCAGATGACAGAAGATCAAAAAGCAATTAAAAGCAGTGGAAGGAAAAACAAGCCTTCAGACAGCCTGGTATGGGACTGAATTGTGACATGGCATTCCAAGGCCATTTACAGGGATCTGGAAGGAGTACAGCAGATAGATATAAACCAGAACATATTTTGCAGCATTTCTAGAACAATCCACTTTCATCACTGATGATAATGTAATCAATACATTTAGACTCTACAACCTCATTTATGTGCTATATGAGGAAATGGACATGAGACTTAAGACTTAATTGAGAAGAAAGGCTGCCTCTAACCATGTTCTTACAGAAATCCATACTATAGGCATTGTAATTTTTGACATTTAGGGATAAATGTTTAAGATAATTCAAAGAGGAAAAATTTCCCCCAAAATATTAAATGTCACAGATACCATTGCTAATTTTTTTAAAAAGGAGGCATAAACAACTAGTTGATCCTAGTTCTCATTTCTATATAATGTTTATGAAACTAATTAACACCAGTGGTTTCACCTTGTAGGCTATGAATTCCTGGAGATCAACGGAACTATAAAGGTCTATATCCAATCATCTATTTTCTCAATTGTCAGATATTCATAGTAAAATTATATATTCATATAAGATCTAGGATATACTTTTTAACCCTGAAGAAGGGTTCTCAAACTTAAGGATATTGGAATTCACTGATCTACTTGACCATTAAGTAATTAATGTCATCAAGTTATTTTCATCCATTTTATGACAAGGGAATAAGCAGGTTTGCGTAAATAATTTTTCTATAGCAAGCTCCTGTTAACAGTAACACTGGATTATGAAGAATAAAAAATAATGGACCTCATTGTACTTGGTTTGGAGGTATCTTAATTGTTTATGGGCTTCAGTGTAAACCTCTTTTTGTGGGTTTTTGTTGGATTAAAGCCTGTTTTATATTTGATATTCTGTCAACCGGAATACTTGCATAGGAGCTGAGGGTCTTTTTCCTTTTGTAACAGAACCCTAAAAACAAAGGAAATTCTGATGGTACCATAGGAAATGTCATCACTTCCCAGGGCCTGAGCAAAAGGATATGATTATAAAGAAGCCCTAAAGATAAATCTAGTTGATGTATAACTAGAGTTTTGGTTCTGAACCATGTGTTACATATGGAAAGTGATTTGTAAATCTAAAAGCACCATATGGATATATCATGGCTAGTTGTTTATATTTTGTTATTGTTATTATTGATATTGTCTAAGCTCAAATGACTAGCAAATGGAGGATCAAGACCCACATTTCCTGGCTCCTAGCCCAACCAATTTGGTGGTGCTGGTGGTGGTGGTGTAGTTTTATGGTAAACCATGGCATGTCCCATGCCAAACGTATTTGCATTCAAAAAGAGAACAAACCCTTGAACCAAAAGAATTTCTAATGACAATTTTATTGGCTAAATCAGATTTTTCCCACCTGAGGTTGGGAAGTACCTCCTAGAACTCTTCATATCAGAATAAGCAGGTTCTTGTCTACTTGGTCTACACATGAAATTGATCCTCAGTGCCAATGTCTGTGTCCTGTTTTCTCAGAAGGGGGTTGAGAGAATCCTCCTCCTCCTCCATACCAACCAAAATCATTGACTCATCCCTTCTCTTCTGTGCCTTAATGTGATCCTTCCTGTTCTTTCTGGATGGAGTAATAAGAGGTTGCTTCCATTCTCATTTTATTCATCAGTGTACCAGGAGACTTGCCAAGGTTTCACTGTGAGAACCAAAAGTAACTCTTTTCTCTTATCCTATAGTCTGTGAAAGAACTGAACATTTAAAAACCCAGGAGGTCTATTAACTCATGCAGGTTGGCTCCCATCTCATGACACAGTGATTTGGCAGTCAATAGATTAAAAGAAAACAGTGCTTTTAAAAAAGACTTTAAAAAAAGAAACAGTATAACCCACTAAATTCAGACTTTGCTATTACCAAACAGAATGAAAAATAAAGAGAAATTAACCCCAATTTGGCCTTTAGCATCTTATTTTCTTTTCTTCTGTTGTCACCCTATCCTTCTTTTCCTTCTCTTTTCTGCTGCATAACATGAGAGTCAAATAAATCTTTTTGTTAAGAATTTATAAGGAAAAATAATAAAAGCTGAACAAATATTCCAAAGGAGTATCAGGAATAAAATACATGGGATGACATGTAACTAAAGTAACTTCACTTACTTCCAACCTTAATAAATCTGCCTACAAGTTATGACAGATGCCCCTTCAAGGTTGGTTCCTACACCACAAATTGTGGTGACTATTCTCTTGGCTCAGAAGTTAATTTCATTATTTTCAACATCCTGTCCGCATAACTTGTTCCATCCCTTGGATAGGGTTGGTTCTACCCAACTTTCAACTTCTAGGCGTAACCTACTGGAGTGTTTTAACAACTTCATCAAAACCTTCGCCAAAAAGGAACCACCATTGATACCTAGCTAAACTTTAGTCTCCACTAATAAAATTCCCCTTGTGATTACTAAGTTTCCATCACCCTCTCCATGCAATGAGAGCAAGGAAGAAAGAGCAGGGGAACCTTACTGAGCAGAACCATAATTAGCAAGTCTGACACTAAGAAAAATATTGCAAAATGTTCCCAGGCAAGCATGAAAGTCACCCTCAAATCAATTTTTAAGGAAATTCATTTAGCTATTGAGAAAGCTCACTGGAAAAAATGTTAGACGTTAAAACAGAAGGTCCCCAAGAGAGAAAAAGAGAGAAAAAACTTCAGGACACACAAAACTTGCTACTGGATAAAAATTTACTAAGGACTGGAACAAGGCAGATTCAGTCCTTAACTCATACATGTGTCAAATTCCTTGATCCTTATTTCAGGATAAGCTTTTTCTTTGGTTAGATGATATTACCATTTACCCCTACAATGCATACAAACACAGACACAGACACACACACACACACACAAACACACACATACACACACACTTGCTATGAAAGGGCATGGTACCCCAATGGCCCATTTTTTCAGAGAGAATAGCTTTCTGTTCATGATCTTCTCATATCTTGGAGGCATGCCAATAGTGGCCTTCTTCAACCTTGAGATGTTAGTGATAATCTGCACTGCATGTAACAGTTTGAGAGATATATGACAGCACTTAGAGATGATATCCTGAGACCTGGAAAAGAGAAGAGGCAAGCCACAGAACAGGGAGACATGGCACAGGATCACAGTTGTGCTGAGCCAGAGGACCTATGCTGGGCATAGGAATCATATTTCAAAGATGTTTGTTATGCACCCAAAATGAAAGATATTTCTAGTTTCTGAAGGAGTACAAGCACTAACAGTGCCCCCCTAAACTTGGGTACCCACGGGGAAAACCCATATTACTCTGCCCTAATTCTTGCTGTCCTGATTCTAGCTCTATCAGAGGGCAAGCGCTCACCATATTCAAATGTTTAAAGCATCACCTGATATTAATGATCAGAGGGTTATCTCCATTTGCTATATTTACAATATCTTACAGGTGGACAGTAGATAGAATGCCAGGCCTGGAGTCAGGAAGACTCATCTTCCTGAGTTCAAATCTGGCCAACAATCTTACTAGCTGTGTGATCCTGGGTAAATCACTTAACCCTGTTTGCCTCAATTTTCTTATCTGTAAAATGATCTGAAGAAGGAATTGTCAAACCACTATAGTGTCTTTGCCAAGAAAACCCAAATGAAGTCATAAAGAGTTAGTAGAAAACCCATAAGAACAATATTTTATGCTGGAATAGTAAAGACTTTGTTGGAAGAAAAGTCCAAAGAAAAAGTAGTTTTTTGCCTTACCAAATAAATTGCTATTTTTTTAGTGAATAAGTACAATGGGAGTTTGTATTGATTCTCTACATCTTTCAGATAATTATATAATGGTAAAGATGTGACCTGTGAAATATTGTTTATGAAAGCCTGTCTGTACCATATTAATGCTTTCAACAATGTTGCCCTTGATTCTGAGATATTGTTTCTTATACTAATGTTACATAAATGGGAAAGGAAGCATATAGGTCAGTAGTTGGTATGATTTTATGAGGGTTTTTTTTCTTTTTGTTAGGTCTGAGGGTTTTTTCCCCCATCTTTGGTATCTTCCTTCCCAACCAATACCCTGTGAATTGATCTCACAACACATAACCACTGTGTCACCTTCAGCACGTATTTAATATGCCCCATTACTCCCATTCTAGTTCAGCCACTTTCCAAATCATTGTTTTCTTTAGTATCGTTTCTACTTTCTCTTTGAACATATGTGAAACTGTGATGTTAGAGTCCAAGCGTGGTAGATCTGCCTTTCTCGATGATGAAAAGTATGTCATTTAAAAAAATACCTACAGATCTTTTCCATCTTTCCTATATATTGTCCACCTTCTGGTTCCATACTTAAATATCCTTGGGATCACTTTGCTCATGTGGGTCTCTTATCAAGATTTATTTAAACTAGATTTACCTATTATAGCTTTTCTCTCTTTTACAAGATATTATTCATATTTTTCTGCCACCCTTTGCTGTAAGATATTACACATAAATTTTCATTCTAAAAGTTTTTCTCTTTATCTTCATACTTCTCCACTTAGCATATAACTGAATAAGACATCTTCGTAGTCTGCAAATGTTTTTTATTCCTGTTGTATATGTGCAATATATGTATAGCTATATACTTTTTATATGTTTACATATTAATACATAATATATTTGTATCATACATAGACATATTTCTCACCCATTTCCACCTTGACAGTAAAGTGAGCATTGAAAGATTAGTTAATTTTTAATAGGTCTTACCGAGTTTTTCACAGAATTTCTTTTTCTCTCCATTCCCTACAACAGATGTTGGTACATAAGCTGCAATTATTTTCATAGTGGTCTTTTTGCAAATACTGATCATGAGCACTAAAAAACAAGATGAACAAATGTTCCACAAAATTATGTTTCTTGTTGTCTTTGGATGCACAATAAAAACAACTCTACCAGCTCCTTTATTTTGCTCTGCAATGAGAATCTGTGAGCTATCCTTCTATTTAGCAGCAGTTTCATTCTGTCTCCTGGGGTTTTTTATAGTGGTAATTTCCATATTGATATAGTTCAATTCCTTCAATCATGTGTCCACTCAGGGTCATTGGATAAAGATCTCATATTTAAGTTACCAACATCTGAGGCAAACTTTATATATTTGGTTTACAAACCACGATACAATTCTACTACTGTCACTTGGAGTTTATTGCCACAATTAAGAGGTTAGTTAGTCTATGAAAATCTCTAAATATAACTTACTTATAACTCATGTCAAAGTTCCTCCAAATGGGAATAACAGAGTCCCCCAAATTCACTATAAGTGCTCAAGACATGAAGGCAATATTATGTATAGTAAATAGCCTTTATTTCACTTCATAGAAAATTCGGAAGGAAAGGACTAATAAGGAACCCACAAAACAAACATAGAAAATACACAAAGCACTCAAAAGACTCATAGGAGTCCAGAAACAAATCTTAAAAACACACACAGCAGTAATTTCTATTGAAAGAATCTAAATTCAGGTTTGCTATAGGGGTGACCTTTAATATTTCAGTGGAACACTAGCTTTCCCGTAGGGAGACTCCAATGCAGTCACTCTTAGATTTATAGCATGACATTCTGGATTAGACTCCCCGCTGAAGGCAAGCACACTTTTTAGTAGCTAAACAAGCAATCCCTTTCCCACTGGACTGATACCATCTAAATAACTCCCTAAAATAGTGGGAGTTGAGGAGGGAGAGAGATCTTGATATCATACCAACCAGATGGCATAGCTTAAACCTTTATTGATCTTCTGCCTTCAGGGATCACAGAGGTGATGCTCTCTTTTTGGAGAAGGGATACACTCTGCCATAGATTAAATTGGACAGTTATTGCCATTCTCTAAATCGACAAATCATCTCCCAAAACCATAATAATTGCTCACAAGTTTTCTTTCAAAATTTTTTTTACTTCTCAAATAAGATAGTTTATGCAAGGTATTTGCTTTCTATCTGGTGCATGAACTTGTGTTTGTTAATTTAAGTTATTCAAATAAATATCTCCATTTTTCATTGCCTTCAGCCTGTCTAGAAATTCACAATCATAGCATTGCAAGAAGGTGTGCTTGTAATGGCACCCTGGAGAGTTTATAGGTATATCATAAACAAAGGGGCAAGGAGAATTACACACACCAATAGCTATCATTTTAAAGGGGCAGCAGATTAAACAAAATTATCCCTGGCCCTGTCAGGGGCACCATTTTCCAGAACTCAATCAAAAAACTAATGGGATTCAGTGGGATGCCTACCGTCCAGCACTTTACACCATGTGGTGCAATAATTATGCTCAATTAAAGCCTAGTGTGTGGTTTCTGGCACCATAAAAATCTCCCTGAGTCAAACTAGTCTTAGAGAAAACTAAGAACCAGCTTTGAAATGACTCTGCACTGTTAAATATCAATCCATAATTTAATTCTCTGGGGTGCCTCTACAACTTCAGATGTGTCACTAGTCCATTGTAAGATCACAGTGATAAAAGGTTAAACAATAACTTGGATTCATCTAAGGCCATTTCAAGACCCAAACTCTCTCAGTGGCTATGTAAGTTTGTTGTCCCTGCCTTAGTCACTGGATCATGAGTACCATGGCAAACTGATGGAAAAAAAAACAAACAAAACCAAATAGAAACACAGCGCAGAAGTCTCAGCACAGAAAAGGGCCCACATTCTCATTTACAACCCTTGCCTGCATGTTGTTCCTATTTGCATGTGCACACCCACCAGCTGTTCTGAAATGGAATAAGAGACACGAAGCCAAACAAAACAAAAGCTTCAGAAACTTGTATGTGTGTACACGGGTGCTCATGTGTATAAGCCCTGCCCCCAAACACAGGCAACAATTCAATAAACATATATTGTTTGCTATGTACATGGCATTCTGCTAGATGCTAAAAATTTGAATATCTTTCCTCACAGCTATTTTGGGGAGATGCATATGCAATATGAGTAAATACAATATAATGTCAGGAGGAGAAGGGCCTAACATCTGAGGGAATCAAGAATAGCTTGACATAGGAGGAGACATTTGTGCTAAACTTTAAAGACAGATAAAGAGAGGAGGCAATCCATCCTAGGTATGGGGACACCCTACAAGGAAACAAAAGATGATGTATTGAGTTTGAGGATTAGGTAGCAGATCAGTTTAGTTGGAATGGAGAGTAAATGAAAGGAGGTAATAAGAAATAAGTCTGGAAAGATAAGTGGGGGACAAATTGTATAGTGCTTTAAATTCTCTGCAGAGGTATTTGTATATTATCCTACAGGCAATTGGGAATTACTGAGGGTTTTTTGGTAGAGGAATGCTATGGTCAGATTTGTATTTTAGGAAGAATGTCTTGATGTCTGCATAGGGGAGAGACTGGAAAGAATAAAAAGAATTGAAGAGAATAGAAACATGGTTACTAATTAGGAGGTACCTGCGAAAGTTCAAGTGAGGGGTGATAAGAATCATTCTTAGGGAAAACTGAAGTGGAGTGAAGATTTAGGTCATAAGATCTGAGATGGTTAATGAACAAGAAAGTATTTGAGGGGAGTCATCATGTTTCCTGAAATGTCCAAGTATAAGGGCAGAAGTAAGAGTGGAAAGAAAGACTAAGAACTGATACCAAACTTCAAGAATAAAAAGGAGAATGATCTAGAAGTTGGATAGATGACTACAACAAAAATATGGACCTAGAAATACAAATGGCTGGACACAAATTAAAACCATAAAGGAGGAGAGGTTGCTGAGGGATGATGGCAAATTGATTGAAATCACAGTGAAGATCAAGATATGTATCTTTTCTACCACGTAGGTCACTGTGTTGAGGATGTGAAGGAATGAGTACTCATTAGTGAAGAGAATGTCTTCCAAATGCAGTGTTTTCCAAAGAGAATATGGTTTCCATTAATGCAAGAAAAATGGAAAGAATGTGAAAAGATACATAATGAAGATGAGTTTATTAAAATGGATGGAGGGGCAAAGGAGCTAGGATTTCAAGCAAGAATCATCTACCTGGAGAAATTAAGAATAAAACTTCAAGGGAGGGGGCGGAGCCAAGATGGCAGAGTAACAGCATGGACTTGCTAAGTGCTCTCCCCATAAGACCAGCCAAATACTTGTAAAAAAATGACTCTAAACAAATTCTGGAGCTCCAGAACCCACAAAGTGACAGAGTGAAGCAAATCTCCAGCCCAAGACAGCCTGGAAGGTCATCAGGAAGTATCTATCATGCCACGCTGGGAGCAGAGCATAGTCCAGTGTGGGCCATGCCAGTACAGATGGGACCTGAACAGGTCTTGAGAGGAATGAATCTTGGGCACCTGTGGCAGTTTCTAGACTTCACAACCATAAAACACTGAGGGCAAATTTGAAAGTCAGTGGAAAAAACCTAGAGATTAGAGTGGTCGGGCCCCAGCCCCAGGGCAGTGGAGTAAGAGAAGTAGAGCAAAAATTGGGAAGAGAAATGAGAGTGATGCAAGAAAATCATGAAAAACGAGTCAACTGCTTGATAAAGGAGACCCCAAAAAATGCTGAAGAAAATAACACTTTAAAAAATAGACTAACCCAAATGGCAAAAGAGATCCAAAAATCCAATGAGAAGAACGCCCTAAAAAGCAAAATTGGCCAGATGGAAAAGGAGATGCAAAAGCTCACTGAAGAGAATAATTTCTTAAAGATTAGAACAGAGCGGATAGAAGCTAATGACTTTATGAAAAATCAAGAAATTAGGAGTCACCCTTTGGTGCCCACCAGTCTCTTAATGACAAAACCCCCATTGTCTGTGGAATGACTCTCTCAGAGCAGCCAAGTGCCCTCACACCTCGCCAAGGTGACTATGAGACTTCCACCAAGGTGACTCTGAGGCCTCCACCGCAGGAGAAGGCCGGGGGACCAGGTCTTGGGGTGGAATCCTCTTTTATCTGGGCTTCCTGATACCTCAGGGTCAGAGGGCCCTTCTCCGAGTTCGTGGGTCCCAACGCTACCCACCGCCGACGCTACCCACCGCCGCCGCTGTGGGAGAGTCTTCCTCAGTCAAAACCAGGTCTCTGGTCGAGGAGGTTTCGCCTGAGGTCAGCAGTGGCAGCTGCGGGCTGTCAGAGGGCCCAGGCCCTGAACCCCATGGCCAGGCCCTCGCGCAGGGCTTTTATGACCAAGCAGATCAGCACTCTGGAGAGCTCCTTCAAACGCCACCACTACCTGGGCGCTGCTGAGAGGCACAAACTGGCCTGCAAGATGCAACTGTCAGAAGTTCAGATAAAAACCTGTTTCCAGAGTCGCCGCATGAAGCTGAAGCGCCAGCTGCAGGATTTGAGGCCCTTGACCATCCTCCAGGCTTCCCCCTCCACCTCTACAGTCCCCTGTTTCTGTGCTCTACACCAGTCCCGCCGCCAGGCCTGCCTTATGTGTACCTCTCAGTTCGCCACAGCTCTGAGTTCCCAGCCTCATTCAGGAGCCTTTTACTGGTGGCCTGGCACTCCCACCTCTACCCCCTCTGCCTTTACTCCCCAGTTCCTGAAAAGTGACCCCTCCTGCCATCCTGTCTGTGCTGGCCTATTAACTGAGGTTGCTCAGACCAGGCCTCCTTCCTGAGGGCCTTGTGACATTGGAAGCCCGCCCTCCTTTGGGGGTGACATTGATACCGAGGAAGGAGAGATGGGACTGGACAACATAGGACACCTCTAGGAGCAAGTCTGACAAGACCTGGTGAAAGAGTTCTCTTTGTTCCACTGGAGGTCCTCAAATATGAGCTTAAGTATATACTTTTGTCAAACTATATTATGTACAGAAAGAAGTATTTATGGAAATGTTAAATAGTTATTTTTTTAAAAAGGAAAAATCAAGCAATTATAAAACAGAGCCAAGGGAATGAAAAAAAAATAGCAGATAATGTGAAAAATCTCATTGGAAAAACAACTGATCTGGAAAATAGATCCAGGAGAGATAATTTAAAAATTATTGGACTACCTGAAAGCCATGATCAAAAAAAGAGCATAGACATCATCTTTTAATAAAGTATCAAAGAAAACTGCCCTGATATTGTGGTTGTTGTCCTTTGTTCTCAAAGAGAACCAAAATGACATCACCACGATAAAGTGACTTTTCATTGTGTATGACTGTGACTGATCGGACCAATATGAGCTCAAAATGTTCAACCACAGATTGAGCACAGATAGTCCATGTGAATATCTGGAATGCTTACGTCAAATTTGTGTATCCTATGTTTCCTTTGTGCTGTTTCCATTCTGCTTTGGTCATAGAACACAGTATCCTTTTTGATGTGGGCATGCCATGCTCAGTGGTCCTGTGCCAGTGTCTCCCATCTTGTACAATCAAATCCAAAGTTCTTGAGACCTTGAAAGTGTGCTTGTATCACTTCTTCTGACCACCATGTGATCTGAACCATGCCAGTTCTTCATAAAATAGTCTTTTTGGGAAGCTTACATTTTGCTTTTGAACAACATGGCCAGCCCACTGGAGTTGCACTCTCTGAAGCATAATTTGAATGCTTGGCAGTTTATTTCAAGCAAGGTCCTTAGTGTCTGGTACCTTCTCCTGCCAAGTGATCTTCAGAATCTTCCTAAGACGGTTCAAATTGAAGCAATTCAGTTTCCTGGCATGTGATTGATAGACTGTCCATGTTTCACAGGCATACAACAATGAGGTCAGCACAACAGCTCTGTAGACCTTCAGTTTGATAGTCAGTCTAATACCTCTTCTCTCTTCTTCAGAACCTTCCAAACACTGAACTAGCTTTAGCAATGCATGTACCAACCTCATTGTCAAGGTGTACATCCCTAGAAAGTACATTACCAAGGTAAGTGAACTTATCCACAGCATTCAAAACTTCTCCATTTGTTGCAACTGATGGTTCCACATATGGATGATGTGGTAGTGGCTGATGGAGCACCTGTATTTTCTTGGTGTTAATTATTAGGCCAAAATTAGCACAGGCAGCAGAAAATTGATCCATACTTTGTTGCATCTCAGCTTCAGAAGCTGCACTGAGTACATAATCAAACAGAAAATCATGTACCAACAATCCCTCCACTTCAGTCTTGGCTTGTAGCCTTTTCAAATTGAGGAATTTACCATCAGTTTGGTAGTTGACCTTGATGCCATGTTCATCCTCATTGAAAGCATTTGAAATCATGGCTGAAAACATCATTCCATTGGTGACTGGGAAGGCACGAGAGCATTGTCCACTATCCAGAACTCAGGCAAACATGCCATCATGAAATTGATATGCAATACTGATGAACTTCTCTGGGCAACCGAATTTTGACATAATTTTCCATAAGCCTTTATGACTAACAGTGTCAAAGGCCTTGGTCAGATCTACAAACATTGTGTACAGACCTCTGTTCTGCTCCCAGCATTTCTCCTGGAGTTGTCTGGCAGTAAACACCATATTGATTGTTTCTTGGCCCTTTCTGAAGGCACACTGACTCTCCAGTATATAACCATCTTCCAGGTGAAGGATCAGCCAATTAAGGAGGACTCTAGCAAGAATCTTTCCAGCAATGACTAAGAGAGAGCTCCCACTGTGATTGTTGCAGGACAATCTATTCCATTTTCCTTTATAGAGATGGACAATGGAGGCATCCTTGAAATCCTGGTCTTGCCATATAACCTGGAAAATTTCAGTCAGCTTTTGTATGAACAATGGTTCCCCTAACTTGTAAATCTCAGCTGGAATAGAATCAGCACCAGGTGCTTTGCCACATGAAAGGAGCTTAATGACCCTCAAAACCTTTTCTTCAGTTGGAAGTTCAGCTAAGGAGGGATTGACTTCAACCTGAGGTAAATGGTCAATGACTTCTGCATTGATTGATGATGGTCTGTTGAGAACTCACTAATGGGTTTGAAATTCCTTGGTTACACTCAACCTGGTTTAGCCTGTCTGCCAAAATGGTTTACTGGGGTGTGGCTGCTGCACATGTGGCAGCTTCTTGGGGCAACAGGTGAGAATTGGGTGGAAAAAGTGGAAGCTAAAGGTGGAAAGAGTCTTGAAAGTGACTTGGCAGTCATCACACCAAAGGTACTTATCCTCCATGAACGTACCCTACAGCCACGTGATATTGTAGAACCAAAGGGTAAAATAGATATTGAAAGAATCCACTGATCATTTCTTGAAAGAGATCCCAAAAGGAAAACTCCTAGGAATATGGTAGCCAAATTTCAGTGCTCCCAGGTCAAGGAGAAAATATTGCAAGAAGCCAGAAAGAAACAATTTGAATATTGTGGAAATACAATAAGGATAACACAAGATCTAGCAGCATCTACATTAAGGGATCACAGGATTTGGAATATGATATTACAGAGGTCAGAGGAGCCAGGATTAAAACCAAGAGACATCTGCCCAGCAAAATTGAGTATAATACTTCATGGGGGAAAATGGTCATTCAATGAAATAGAGGACTTTCAAGCTGCTGGGGATTCTGCTCCAGAGGCCTGTTATGGTCCTATTCCTCCCAGTGCCATGCGGCCAAGGCTGGGCTCTGCTCTGATCCTGTGTGATAGACCTTTCCTGTTGGCCTTCCAGGTTACCTTTGGCAGGAAATCTCTTTCACTCTGTAGTTCTGTGGCTTCTTCTGCTCTACAGTTTGTTGAGAGTCATTTTTTACAGGTATTTTATGGGCTGTGGGAGAAAAGCTAGAGTATGTGCATCTTTCTACTTTGTCATCTTGGCTTCACCCCCAGAAAAAAGTTTTTTCAATGGAGAGGAAGAGGGGAGAGTGAGAGGGAAAGAATGAATCTTACTGTCATTGCATTTGGCTTAAAGAGGGAATAACATGCACAGTCAATTTGGTATGAAAATCTATCTTCCACTACAGGAAAGTAAGGGGAAGAGGATAAGCAGGAGGTGGGGGGATGATAGAAGGGAGGGTAAATGGGAGGAGGGGGTAATCAGAAGTAAATAATCTTGAGGGATAGGATCAAAAGAGAGAATAGAAGCAATGCGGGGAAAGATGAGATGGAAGGAAATATAGTTAGTCTTTCACATTATGACTGTTATAGAAGTGTTTTGCATAATTACACATGTATAACCTATATTGAACTGCTTGCCTTCTCAGTGGGGATGAGCGGGGAGGGAGGAAAGGAGAGTAGTTGGAACTCAAAGTTTTAAAAATTAGTGTTTTTAAATAAGATATACAGGCAATGGGGTATAGAAATCTATCTTGCCCTACAAGAAAATAGAGGGGTGGTGCTAAGAGAAGGGAGGGATATGATAGAAAGGAGGGCAGATTGTGGGAAGTGGTAATCAGAATGCTGTCTTGGGGTGGGTTAAGGGAAGATATGGGGAGAAGATGTGGAATTCAAAATCTTGTGGAAGTGTCTGTTGAAAACTAAAAATAAATAAATAAATTTTAAAAAGAAAAAAAGAAAAGATGAGCAGGATGCTTTCAGAAAAACCTGGAAAGTCTTACATTAAATGATGTGATGTGAACTGAACAGAACCAGAACATTGAACTTAGCAACAATATTGTACAACAATATTGTTCAATGACCAACTATGAATGATTTAGCTACTTTTGCAATATAGAGATTTAAAACAATCCTGAAGGATTTATGATGAAAATGCTGTCTACTTCCAGGGAAAGAACTAATGGAGTTTGAGTGTAAATCAAAGCATACTCTTCTTACTTTATTTTTTCATGTTTTGGTGTTTTCTTCCACAACATGATTAATACGGAAATGTTGTACATAGTCACACATATATAACCTGTACAAAACTGTTTGCCTTCTCAATGAGGAGGGAAGGAAGAAAGGGAAGAAATGAATTTGGAACTCAAAATTTCTTAAAAGGAATGTTAAAATTGTTTTTACAAGTAATTAGAAAAATAAAATATTTAAAATAAAAAAAAAAACTTCAAGGGAAAAAATGGTCATTCGGTGAAAAACAACCATTTCAAACTTTCAAGCTTGCAGAAAACCAGAATGGAACAAAAAAATTTCATCTAGAATTTCAAGACCCTTCTAAAGAGGTAAAAAGGGAAAAGAATACATATGAAATTCAATGGAGCTGAACTGCTTACATCTCTACATGGGATATAATTCTTAAAAATTGTACCACTAATTGTTGTCCTAAAGGTTGTCCTTCATTCTTGAAGAGGACCAAAATGATTATCACTATACTACAGTCAAGTTACAGTGTGTCTGACTATGACTGATCAGATCAATATGAGCTCAGAATGCTCTACCACAGATTGGACACAAATAATCCATGTGAACATTTAGGGTGGATTCTCTAAATTTGCGCATCTTGCATTTCTTTTGATCTACTTCAATTCTGCTTTGCTCATAGAGCACAGCACCTTCTCTGATGTGGGAACACCATGCTGAGTGAATGTCTCCCATGTCACATAATCAAATCCAAATCTCTTAAGAGAGATTTTTGAGAGTGTCTCATATAGTGTCTGACCACCATGTGAACACTTGCCTGTGTGAGTTCTCCATAAAATAGTCTTTTTGGCAAGTGTACATTTTGCACTTAAACAACATGGCCAGTCCATCAGAGTTATACTCTGCAGTAGAATCACCAGTGGAGTGAAACAAGGCTATGTGCTTGCTCCCATGCTTTTTAGCATGATGTTTTCATCCATGTTGTCAAGCTCCTTCAATAAGGATGAACTCAGCATCAAGGTCAACTACTGTACTGATGGTAAGTTCTTCAATTGGAAAAGGCTACAAGCCAAGACCAAAGTGGAGAGAGTATTAGTGCATGATTTTCTGTTTGCAGATGATTGTGCACTCAATACAGCTTCTGAAGCTGAGATGCAACAAGGAATGTATTAATTCTCTGCTGCTTGTGATGATTTTGGCCTAACAATTAACACCAAGAAAATACAGGTGCTCCATCAGCCAACTCCACCCCATCCATACTTGGAACCATCAATTACAGCAATTGGAGAAGTTTTGACTATTGTAGATAAATTCACTTAGTATACTATCCAAGGATGTATATATTGATAATGAAGTTGACACACAGTGCCAGAGCTAGCTCAGTGTTTGGGAGGCTCCACAGGAAAGTGTGGGAGAGAAGAGGTATGAGACTGACTACCAAACTGAAGGTCTACAGAGCTATTATGCTGATTTCATTGTTGTGTACTTGTCAGACCTAGAAAGTAGAGCAGTGCCATGCCAAGAAACTGAATCAGTTCCATGTGAATTGTCTTAGGGAGACTCTGAAGATCGCCTGGCAGGATAAGATACCAGACACTGAGGTCCCTTCTCAAATTAAGAACCACTAATAGTACAGCTAGAAGGAATATAGAGTATACAGGTGTAAGATGAATTTGAGGGAATAACATAAAGAAAATACTTAAGGAATGAGAAAGAAGGATACCATGGTTGCAGAAAGAAGGGAGAGGTGGAATAGGGTAAATTATTTCACATTAAGAGATGTAGAAAAATCTATTACAGGGTAGGGAAAGATGGGAGGATGAGCAATGGGCATTGCTTGAAACTTACTCTCATCAGTATTGGCTCAAAAAGGGAATAGTATATAGTCAGTTGAATATAGAAATCTATCTTACCCAACAGGAAAGTAGGAAGGGAGGAGATTAAATAAAGAGAAAAGTGGGGAAGAGACTGACATCAGAGACGGCAGATCAGGGAGACAATAGACAGAAGCAAAAAACTGTCGAGGGGGGAATGGATGAAAGGAGAGAGAGGAAAAACACGAGGAAAAATAGGATGAGGAAAATACACACTTAGCAATAATAACTATGAATGTAAATAAGATGAACTCTCCCATAAAACAGAAGCAGATAGCAGAATGGATCAAAAACCAGAATCATACAATATGTTGTTTACAAGAAATACACTGGAAGCAGACACACACACACACATACACACACACACACAGAATAAAGGTAAGAGGCTATAGCAAAATCTACTATGCTTTAGCTGAAGTAAAAAAAAAAAAGCAGAGGTAGCAATCATGATCTGACAAGCAAAAACAAAAATAGACCTATTTAAAAGAGATAAAGAAGGAAACAACATCTTGCTAAAAAGTATCATAGACAATGAAGTAACATCAATAGAATGCACATATGAGATCTATGAAGAAGGGAAGAATTCATGATGAAACAAGAGACAGCATTATGAAACATAAAACAGATAATTTTTATCATATAAAATTAAAAAGCTTTTACTCAAACAAAGCCAATGCAACCAAGATTAGAAGGAAAACAGATAGCTAGGAAACAATCTTTACAGCAAGTTCTCTGATAAAGGCCTCATTTCCCAAATATATAGAGAACTGAGTCAGATTTATAAGAATACCAGATATACCCCAAATGATAAATGGTCAAAGGATATGAATACATAATTTTCAGATGAAAAACATCAAAGCTATCTATCAACAGATGAAGTGCTCTAAATCACTTTGATTGGAGAAATACAAATTAAAACAACTTTCACACCTCACACCTATCAGATCATCTAATATGACAAAAAAGGAAAATGATTAATGTTAGAGAGGATGTGGGAAAACTGAGGCACTAATGTACTCTTGGTCGAGTTGTGAACTGATACAACCATTCTGGAGTGCAATTTGTAACTGTGCCTGAAGGGCGACCAAACTGTGCATATCCTTTGATCCAGTACTACCACTACTAGGTCTGTATCTCAAAGAGATCATAAAATGGGGGAAAGGACATATGTATGCAAAAATATTATAGCAGTCCTTTACATGGTGGCAAAATATTGGAAACTGAGGGGATACCCATCAATTGGAAAATGACTGAACAAGATGAGGTATATGAATGTAATGGAATACTACTGTGAAATAAGAAATAGACTTCAGAAAAACCTGAAGTGAAAGTGAAATGAGCAGAACCAGGAAAATACTGTACACAGCATCAGCAACATTATGAGATGATAAATTATGAATGACTCAGCTTTTCTCAGCAATACAATGGTTCAAGAGAAGTACAAAGGACTCATGAAGGAAAATGCTATCCCTATCCAGATAAAGAATGGATGGACTCGGGGGCGGAGCCAAGATGGCGGAGTAGAACACGCACGTTTACGAGCTCCGAAACCAAAGCCCATAGAATTAATGTAAAAAGAGACCCCCATAACTTCTGAACCACTTAAAGGTGTACAGAAACAGAGTGGAAGAGATTTCCGTTCCAGAGAGCCCTGGAGAGCCGGCCCCAGGGTCCGTCGTGCCCCGGAAAGCGGACCCCACCCCAGCACTGCCCTGGCCGCGGCCCCAGAGAAGCTGACCCGAGCAGGCTTCAGGGACAGAAGCTCCGGCAGCTGGGAAAGTCCCTCTGCCCACAGAAGCTACAGGTCAGTGAGAGAGAGATGCTGGGCTGGAGGAGGGGAGCGGAGTGTCTCCGTGACTCGGGCCCCCTCGGGAGGAAGCGGCGTGGCAGAGACAGGGGCAGGAAGCGGCGGAGGCAGAGGCGTGGGCGGCAGCAGAGGCAGCAGCGGTGGCAGCCCCGGCACTCCCCCAGCAGCAGGCAGGATCTTCATTACTGAAAGTCGAAAGTCTCTGCATAAACAACCTGAGGGAGCTGAGCCTGGGAGACGGCCCTGCCCCACCCTGCTCCACTTCTGAAGGCCTCTGCATAAAGCCCCTGAGGGAACTGAGCCTGGGAGGCAGCCCCCCCCCACCCGCTCCAGTTCCTGAAAGTCTCTGCATAAAGCCCATGAGGAAGCTGAGCCTGGGAGGCGGCCCTGCCCCCACCCTAGCACCAGAACTAAAGCTCATTGATTAGCAGCTGGTTGGGCGGCGCGGAAAGCCCATTTGAATCTCAGAGCCCAAGCACTAGTTGGGCGGATCTAGGCAGGGGTGGACAGGAATCTCAGAAGTCAAGTAACTGGCTGGGAAAATGCCTAGAAAAGGGAAGAAAAATAAGACTATAGAGGTTTTTTCCAACAAATGCAAATGATCCCAATATTCGGATCTGATGACGAGGACGTATTCTTGCCATCAGGGAAAGACGTGGAGGGCAGGGCCTCGGTACCCCAGACACCCCAGGGGGATGTCAGGTGGGCTCAGGCCTTGGAAGAGCTCAAAAAGGATTTTGAAAAGCAAGTTAGACAGGTGGAGGAAAAACTGGGAGGAGAAATGAGAGAGATGCAAGAAAAGTATGAAAAACGGGTCAATACGTTGGTTAAGGAGACACCAAAAAATGCTGAAGAAAATAACACTTTGAAGAATAGGCTCACTCAATTGGCAAAAGAGGTTCAAAAAGCCAATGAGGAGAAGAATGCCTTCAAAAGCTGAATTAGCCAAATGGAAAAAGAGGTTCAAAAGCTCACTGAATTTAATAGTTCTCTCAAAATTAGAATGGAACAGATGGAGTCTAATGACTTTCTGAGAAACCAAGAAATCACAAAACAAAACCAAAAGAATGAAAAAATGGAAGAGAATGTGAAATATCTCATAGGAAAAACAACTCACCTGGAAAATAGATCCAGGAGAGACAATTTAAAAATTATGGGACTACCTGAAACTCATGATCAAAAAAAGAGCCTAGACATCATCTTCCATGAAATTATCAAGGAAAACTGCCCTGACATTCTGGAACCAGAGGGCAAAATAAGTATTGAAAGAATCCATCGATCACCACCTGAAAGAGATCCCAAAAGAGAAACTCCTAGGAACATTGTGGCCAAATTCCAGAACTCCCAGCTCAAGGAGAAAATCTTGCAAGCAGCTAGAAAGAAACAATTCCAGTACTGTGGAAATACAATCAGGATAACTCAAGATCTAGCAGCTTCTACATTAAGGGATCAAAGGGCGTGGAATAGGATATTCCAGAAGTCAAAGGAACTAGGACTCAAACCAAGAATCGCCTACCCAGCTAAACTGAGTATAATACTTCAGGGGAAAATATGGTCTTTCAATGAAACGGAGGACTTTCAAGTATTCTTGATGAAAAGACCAGAGCTGAAAAGAAAATTTGACTTCCAAACACAAGAATGAGAAGAAGCATGAAAAAGTAAACAGGAAAGAGAAGTCTTAAGGGACTTACCAGAAGAGAACTGTTTACATTCCTACATGGAAAGACAATATTTGTAACTCTTAAAACCTTTCAGTATCTGGGTAGTTGGTGGGACCACACACACACATGTACACGCATGCACGCACACACACATACACACATGCACACACACACAGAGACAGAGAGCACAGAGTGAATTGAATAGGATGGGACCATAGCTGAAAAGAAATTAAGGTAAATGGTGAGAGAGAAATGTAGTGGGAGGAAAGAGGGTGAAATGGAATGGGATAATTATATGTCATTTAAGAGGCAAGTAGGAGACTTTTTAGTGGAGGGATAAAGAGGAGAGCTGAGAAAAAAAAAAAACAATTAGTTTACCCTCATCACATTTGACTAAAGGAAGGAATAAAATGCACACTCATTTTGGTATGAAAACCTATCTTACAATATAGGAAAGTGGGGGAGAAGGAGATAAGCAAGGGGGGGGGATGATGGAAGGGAGAGCAAAGGGAGGAGGGAGCAATTTGAAGTCAACACTTGGGGAGCGACAGGATCAAAAGACAGAAGAGAAACAATGAGGGGCAGGGTAGGATGGAGGGTAATTCAGTTAGTCTTACACAACATGACTATCAGGGAAGTCATTTGCAAAACTACCCAGATATGGCCTATATTGAATTGCCTGCCTTCCCAAAGGGAATGGGTGGGGAGGGAGGGATGGGGAGAATTTGGAACTCAAAGTTTTAGGAACAACTGTCTAGTATTGCTGTTGCTACTAGGAAAGAAGACATACAGTTAATGAGGAATAGAAAGTCATCTGGCCCTACAGGAGAAAAGAGAAGATGGAGACAAGAGAAGGGAGGGATGACAGAAGAGAGGGCAGATTGGAGATAGGGAAAATTAGATGCTTGGGGTATTGGGGTGGGGTGGGGGGATAAAAGGGGAGAAAATTTGGAACCCAAAATTTTGTGAAAATTAATGTAAAAAGTTAAATAAATAAAAAAAAGAATGGATGGACTCTAAATGCAGACTGAAGCATAATTTTTTCACTTACTTTATTCATTTTCATGTTTTTTCTTTTGATAGGTTTCTTCTTTCACAATTGTGACTGATATAGAGAAATGTTTTACATAATGGCACATGCAGCTTTTATCAAATTGCATATCATTTTAGGGAGAGGGGAGGGGAAAGAAGGAGGGAGGAAAGAAGGGAGAAGAAATTGGAACTCAAAATCTTGTAAAAATGAATGCTAAAAATTGTCTTGACATATAATTGGGGAAAAAAATAAAATACGATATAGATGGGGGGAGGGTGGATTCCAGAGTGCAAGATGGAATATATAGACAGAGGACATGGAATGAAAAGGACTAGAGTTCAAGTGGATTGAGATGAAGTAATGGTTTTCACCATTGCCTCATCAGATATTAGTTTTGAATAACAAGAGTAAGGGGAGCTGCCACTGGGAGTTAACCTTCTACAGCAAAGGGGAAGAAAGTGGATCAAGATCACCAATCTCCATCATAGAAGACAAAAATATGTCCTATGTGCATACTACGATACTATATGTATGGTGAAGATTAACCAATATTGTGCCTCCACAATACACTCACCACACTCTATAAAATAATTTTAAAGTAAAATTTCTATAGAAATGTAGGTCTTAAGTAATCATCTCCCCTGGCCCAAAGGCACTCAGCTCTTTAGTAACCAAGCCAAGCCTACAGCTCCTCTCTCCTGATTCCCATGCTAGTATTTGTCCTGCTACACCGAAATGCCTCTCAACTAAAGCTTACTTAGCCCCTACTATGCACAAAATTCTGTGTATGGCAGAGTCTAGAAAGGATTGTGGGATCTGGAGCTAGAATGGACCATAGAAATCATCTATTTCCAGTTTTTCAATTTACACATGAGGAAACTGAGAATCAAGAATTTTAAGTGTCTTCTACTAAAGTCACACAGAAGAGCTAGAAGTTAAAACCAAATATTTTTATTACAAATCCATTTTTTAAAAATTTCCATTCTGAAAGGATTTATTTAAAAAAAAAACAAATGTCTCATATCTTCAAGGAGCTTTCAATATAAATGGGAAGACAAGATAAATATAATAATATAACTAGGATAATACTATTATAAAAGGGTACAGCATTACATAATGGATGGACTGCTGAGCTCACAGCCAGGAAGACTGCGTATTAAGGCCTGCCTCTGACATGTCCTGGCTATTTAACCTTTCTCAAGTTGTTTAACCTCTTCATGTTCTAGGCAGTTAAGACCTCAAGCTATAGAAAAGATATCAATATGCACTGGGAGAGGAAATTTCCTCATCAGAGAGTGGTCTTTACCAGTGAAATTAAAGATCCAGTCCACATCCCAATATAATAATTAAAACATAATAACACAAGGTCACATTGTCAAATGAATATATCATGCATTTATTCTTCCCTCATTCCATTTACATATAGCCATTTTTCTCCCATAATATTTTTAGTAAAAAGTAAAAAAAAAATCTAATTCTTTTCAAAACCATAGGTCAGGGTCAATGTGCATGTGTGTGTGTCTGTGTATGTGTGTGTATATATACATGTGCATATGCATGTGTATATATACACACAAATTTTTTTTACTTTATGCAGATGTGTGTATTTAACTGTCTCATTCCTTTACCAAAAAAATAAAATAAAACCACTTTGTCAAAAGTCTAAATAACACTGTTTAATCCTAAAGACTATCAAAGTTAAAGAAATAAGCTGTACAACTGCATTGCCTCTCCATTCCCTTTCTTTTGACCATGACCTTGTGCTGTCAGGAATCAATCATCACCTACCTCCCATATGCTGGCAGCTCCTTCTCTTGATCACCCTGTGAGAAGGAGGAACTGTATTTATGGGATTTGACAGAGACAATCAAGTGTCAAGTCAGTTGGAGAATTTTCTTTTCCCTCTTACCCCATACCCTCCACTTCTCAGATCCCAGGTGGACCACCAAGCTAAAATTTTACTCTAGGAAGAATCTACGACTAACACATGCAAAATCCTTTGCTATCCTTCATATTGCAGTTCACTGAGGGAGGGAGAAAATGTTTCTGTTAGAGACAGGCATCTGAGGAAACAATTAATAGCAGGAGCATCCCACCCCCCATTAATCCCCATTTTGAATTTAAAGAGGGCTCCTAAGAGAGTGTCATCAGTAGCTCTTTAATTAAGAGCAAGTGTTCTTTCAAGGTAAGCTTGCTATAAAAACAGCAAAAGGGTGTTTTGTCTTTTAAAGTAATCAAAAGCAGCAGGTAGGCTGAGACTAATCTTTCATATTGTAGGAAGAAAGGGTGAGTGGGGCATGTGTGCTGCTTTCTTAATACCAGGTGGTATTATATGGTATTCCCAAATTCAAAATGTGAGAAATATTGTGATGTAGGACCCAAAAAGGCATTGAATAGAACTCAAACAGTCTCAAAAGAGGACTCAAATAGAATCCAAAATCACTTGGGGAAGGGCCTAGAAAAGCCATCTTATATTAATTTTGTTATTCAAATCAACAGTGAATACAATTTGTTGAATTGACTTCACTGTACAACCAAGTAACTGGTTGGGAAAATGCCCAAAAAAGTGAAGAAAAATAAGACCATAGAAGGTTACTTTCTTGGTGAACAGATATCTTCTCCCATCCTTTTGGATGAGAAAGAACAATGCTTACCATCAGGGAAAGACATAAAAGCAAGGCTTCTGTATCCCAAATACCCAAAATAAATATTCAGTGGTCTCAGGCCATGGAAGAGCTCAAAAAAGATTTTGAAAATCAAGTAAGAGAGGTGCAGGAAAAACTGGGAAGAGAAACAAGAGAGATGCAAGAAAAGCATGAAAAGCAGGTCAACACCTTGCTAAAGGAGACCCAAAACAATGCTGAAGAAAAATAACACCTTTAAAAATAAGCTAACTCAGTTGGAAAAAGAGGTTCAAAAAGTCAATGAGGAGAAGAATGCTTTAAAAGGCAGAATTAGCCAAATGGAAAAGGAGGTTCAAAAGCTCACTGAAGAAAACAGTCCTTTAAAAATTAGAATGGAACAGATGAAGGCTAATGACTTTATGAAATACCAAGAAATCACAAAACAAAACCAATAGAATGAAAAAATGGAAGAGAAGGTGAAATATCTCATTGGAAAAACAGCTGACTTGGAGAATAGATCCAGGAGAGACAATTTTAAAATTATGGGACTACCTGAAAGCCATGACCAAAGAAAGAACCTAGACATCATCTTTCATGAAATTGTCAAGGAAAACTGCCCAGATAGTCTAAAACCAGAGGCCAAAATAAAAATTGAAAGAATCCACTGATCACCTCCTGAGATCCAAAAAGAGAAACTCCTAAGAACATTGTAGACAAATTCCAGAGTTCCCAGGTCAAGAAGAAAATATTGCAAGCAGCCAGAAAGAAACAATTTGAGTATTTTGGAAATACAATCAGGACAACACAAGATCTAGAAGCTTCTATATTAAGGGATTGAAGGGTGTGGAATATGGTATTCCAGAATTCAAAGGAACTAGGACTAAAACCAAGAATCACCTACCCAGCAAAACTGAGTATAATACTTCAGGGGGGGAAATGGTCTTTCCATGAAATAGAGGACTTTGAAGCATTCTTGATGAAAAGACCAGAACTCAAGAGAAAATTTGACTTTCAAACACAAGAATCAAGAGTAGCATGAAAAGGTAAACAGGAAAGAGTAATCATAAGGGACTTACTAAAGTTGAACTGTTTACATTCCTACATGGAAAGACAATATTTGTAACTCTTGAAACTTTATTCAGTATCTGGGTAGTTGGAGGGATTATACGCACACATACACACAAACACCACATACACAGCACAGGATGAGTTGAATATATTGGGATCATATCTAGAAAAAATAAATTAAGGGGTGAGAGAGGAATATATTGGGAGGAGAAAGGGAGAAATGAATGGGGCAAATTATCTCTCATAAAAGAGGCAAGAGAAGATTTTTCAATGGAGGGGAAAAGGGGGGAGGTAAGAGGGAAAATGTGAAGCTTACTCTCCTCACATTTGGCTCAAGGAAGGAATAAAATGCACACCCATTTTGGTATGAAAACCTATCTTATGATACAGGAAAGTGGGGGAGAAGGGGATAAGCAGGGTGGGGGGATGATGGAAGGGAGGGCAATGGGAGGAGGAAGTCATTAGAAGTCAATACTCTTGGGTAGGGACAAGGTCAAAAAAGAGAATAGAAGAAATGGGGGGCAGGATAGGATGGAGGGAAATATAATTAGTCTTACACAACATAACTATTGTGGAAGTCATTTGCAAAACTTCACATATATAACCTATATTGAATTGCTTGCCTTCCCAATGGGGATGAGTGGGGAGGGAGGAAGGAGAAGCTGGAATTCAAAGTTTTAGGAAAAACTGTTGAGTATTGTTCTTGCATACAACTGGGAAACAAGAAATACAAGTAATGGGGTATAGAAATTTATCTTGCCCTACAAGTCAAAAGAGAAGATGGGGATAGGGGAAATGAGAGATGTTAGAAGAGAGGGCAGAGTGGTGGTAGTGGTAATTAGAATGCTTGGCACTTTAGGGTGGGAGGAGAGGAGAAATGGGGAGAAAATCTGGAACTCAAAATTTTGTGGAAATGAATGTTAAAAACTTAAAATAAATAAATTATAAAAAAAAGAAAAACAGAAATGACAAGCAGGAAGATTTCAGAAAACCCTGGAAGACACAAACTAATGTCAAGTGAAGTGAACAGAACTAAGAGAACATAGTTCACAGTAACAACAGTATTTTATGATGATCAGCTGTGAAGGACTTAGCTATTCTCAGCAATATAATGATCCAAGACAATTTCAAAGGACTCATGATGAAAAATCCTATCTACCTTCAGAAAAAGAAATAACAGACACTGAATGCAGATTAAAGAATACTACTTTTCCTTTCTTTATATTTTGTGGGGTTTTTCTTTTGATCTGTGTCTTCTTTCATATGACTAATATAGAAATATGCTTTGTATGAATGCATATGTATAACCTATATCAAATTATTCAATTTGATATAGGGTTATAGGTTAATCTCAGAGAGGGGGAAGGTGAGGGAGGGAGGGAGAAAATTTGGAACTCAAATGTTTTAAAAACTTAATGTTAAAAATTGTCTTTACATATAATTAGGAAATTTTTTAAAAATCACTTTGGTAGCTAAGGAAATGATTGATTGAAGTGGGAAAAGGCTTAAGAAAGGTAATTAGTAAGCCATTGTAGTATAGTGACCCAGCATCTAAAAATCAATGCATACATATGAGCAAACAGGCTCACCAGCCTTACATTTCATCTTTTTGAAGCTTTGTCTTGGGAAATTGAGAGAGGAAGCTGCAGATAATCCACAGGGGTTCATTCGTTCATGGATAAGAGTTAAAAGTTGATTCTTCATACTTTACCACATAAATGAGAGGGGGAGAGAGAGAGGCACAGAGAGGAACACAGAGACAAAGAGAGACAGAGAAACAAAGAGAGAGAGAAAACAGAGACATACAGAGAGAGATCTAGAACAAAATGTAGTAAAGTTGAATAGACATTTTTAGACAACCAAAGTAATTTTATTTTCTTCTTACTGCTAAGTATGTTTGGCACCCCTTTGCCTTCACATTTGGAATGTTATTTATTGATTCCTCTTTTCTAAGAACTCAAGGAACTGAATAAGAAATCATGACCCACAAATGAGGGCCATCAAGACAGAATGAATTTGCCCAAGGTTTCCCAGTCAGGATTTGAATGTAGGTCTCTCAATTAAAAGTCCAAAGTCCAAGACTTTGTCCCTTTGGCTCCTGCTGGTTCTGCAGAAGTAGACAATAGGATAATACTTTCACTACCTGTTTTATTGTAGGAAGAGCTCTTTGTACACTTAAAAGCACCATAGAAATGCGAGTTGTATTAATAACAAAAATAATAATGAAAATATCATCATAACCATTATTGTTGTACCTGGCCTGAGAACTAGGTTCCATTCTCTGCACAGAACACATTCCCTCATAACAAGTGGACTCATGGCAAGAAATCCTATTACATATCGGAAGTCCCAATTGTAGGTTACTTTGTGAGCACAGAATTATACCAAAGAGAGTTGAAGTTTACAAGGGATATTTCTTTTAATTATTAAATATAATAATAACGGTAATAATAAATATTAAAATATTTTTATTCTTAATTTTAAAAAACATCAAAAAGAGAGAAAACATTTCCATTTACAAAGGAGACTAGAGGAAAAAAGGTTATATTTGAAGCCATAAATTTCTTTTATAAAAAGTTTGCTTTTAAAAATATGGGTGGTACCCAGACTCATACAATTAATACATCTGTAAAATGGGGATGTAAAATAATAGCACCTGCTTTCTGGAGTTGTTATGAGGATCAAATGAGATAATTATTTTAAAGTGCTTAGCACAAGGTCTGGTATATAGTAAGTACCATATAAATATTAGCTATTAGTATGTCATATAATAAATTTGAAATGTTACTTTTAAAGCTGTTCTCCTTGTCCATGTTTTCCTCTGAACTTCCTTCTTTTCTCTTCTATGTGTTTTTCAGACATTTATTTCTTTTCTTCTTTTTTGTGATAACATTACTATAAGTCTTCTTTCCCCTTCACACAAAAATGAAAGGGGGAAAAATTCTTCTAACAAATATGCATAATTAAGCAAAACAAATCCATACATTTGCTAAATACAAATATAGATACCTATGTATATAGATGGAGAGATAGATATGTATGTGTGTATATATATATATATATATATATATATATACATGTAAATAGAGAGTGAGATATGTATATCCCACTCTGCAATCAGACACATCATTCTTCTGTCAAAAGGCAGGTAACAAGTTTAAACACTGGTCCTCTGAAATTGCTTTTTCTTTACAATACTGTTACTGTAAAAAGTGTTCTCCTAGTTCTTGCACTCTGTACGCCTTCTGCGGAGCTGTTTTCCATCTCAATATTTAGGCAAATAGTTTAAGATCCACATAGTCAACCATTTCTACCACAGCTACCAGGTTAGGGAGGATGACAATGAAAATGAACCACCATTTGCTCATCAGATAAAAATGCCATTTAGTCACTTAGAGAAGCATCGTCTATTATATATGACATATATGCTTATATATGTATTTGTGTGTAAAGATACATACATATGCATGCATACTTACATGCATATAATACATACATGTATACACATATACACATACATGCATGCACACACATATACAAATATACATGTATGCGTATGTGTGTATGTGTGTATATATTATATCCATATATATATGAAAAGGAGAAAACAAAATATGGCTTCTTTTTCCTGTTGTCACCAAAAATTAATTTAAAACACTAGTCCAGAACATTTGATTAGTCATTATATGCAGAGTTCTATACTTGATGGAGGTCAGAATAGACTTCTTTTCAATTACTACATGATCCTTAATCTTGATGTGTTTATAAAAGGGAAAAGAGAAAATGCACTCTCTTGAAAAAGGCAAGACCATTCTCTCACATCCATTAATCTGGTGAAAAAATGAAAAAATAAAATATTTCATCTCTATCCTCATCAAACTTACATTCTAAGATATTCTCTGACACTGACATTTACTTAGTCTCGATTACTAATAATACCTTTCTAAGTGGTCCTATTGCCTCCTGACTCTTCTCCAAATCCATTATTCACTGAGTTGACAAAACAATCTTCCTGATCCACAGGTCTAACCTTATCATTGCTGTGATCCAAAACCTTCAGCAGGCTCCATTGCCTGTAATATAAAATACAGACTTTTTAACCAGGCATTCAAGTGTAATCCTAAGGCTCCAAACCACCTTTGTAGTCTTATTTTAGGGTTTTCCACTTCACATACTTATTCACTCCATCCAAACTGAATTAGCCACACTATTCTATGATTTCATCCTGTCCTTTCCTATCTACTTTTCCTCACTCTATCTCCATAACTAGAATTTATTCTATCTGATGAATGATTTCTAAGATTATGTCTAGCTCTTAATTCTTTGCTCTTTCCCTTATTCCTGCAATCAGAAGTAATCCTTTCCTTGACTGCCTTTGACCTCTCTTATGCTCTTAACCATATAGTAACTTGCATTATAATTATATGTATACATATCTCATCCCTCTATTAGATTGTTAGATCCTTAAGGGATCTTCTATCTTTCATTTTTGCATCTCCAAAGCAATACACAAACACACACACACACACACACACATCAGACTCTTAATAATCAATGGATAAAACTAACCCCAGAACACAAAAATAAGAGCTTTAACAAACCAATGGAAAAGTACATGTGTGCTTTTGTCAGATGCAAAGGATGTATATGATGTATGATTTCTTCTACCTACTCCACTAATGTTGCATGGAAGGAGATTTGAGACAAAAGAAAAGCAAGGGAGTTAGGAAAATTGGCTCAAGGATAATGATAATGAAAAAAGCAAGTAACAATGGAGGAGAAAAGAAAAAATATCAAGTCCAAAGGCAGAGGAAATGTGAAGAACAAACTGTTATCTGACTGCAAGGGGAGAATTAGATAAAAGAAAACTACAAGAACATTATCTCAAACTTTACAGATCATCCTTATGTTTAGCAAAGATTTCTTTTTCCCCTTATGCTCCCCACCTCCCCACTTCTATCCAGGTCCTATGTGGTGTCCTCTCATTTCCATTGTCAGGTACAATTGTTCTCTGCAAACCATACCCGTGCTTCGTAAGGTGAAGGCAACTGCATTCCCACATCCAATTCAGATTTTAGAGACAGGCATTAAAGTATAGCAGATAAATTCTCATATGCTACCTACTCTGCCTGTCTTGCTCCTCTAGCCCAGATGAAACTGTTACTGAGCTGCATTCCTTAAAAGCAATTCCTCCTACAAAACCAAATATATGAAGAAGAAACATATACCTTTTCCCTTACCCCCAACAAAAAAGTGAAGCAAAGAAACCTTTTTACTAGAGAAGATCATATGACAAAATTTATATCACTTACAAAATGCAATATATTGTATATTTTGGAATCGACAATAATATTACATAACATGCCTATACGTTTTCAAAACAGCCTTAAAAGGTTAATTCTTTTTTGATGAAACTAAGTAGATGGTGGAATGGACAACAAATTTTCTGGCCATAGTTCTATATAAAACCATAGTTGTATAAGCCCAGGTTGAAGGCACCCCACTCCTCTTGCAAAATGTAAACAAAAACATTACACTCACACAATGTAATAATGGGTTTTACTCATCACAGCTAACAGCATGATTCTAGTAATTAGGGCAAATAAGCCCAGTAAATGGTGCTGGGATGGTAGGCTCCTACAAAGATGAGCCAATTTAAGTAATTAGCCAGTCTTTATGGTATGATCATCTTCTGGTCACAGCGGGACAGTAGCGTAGCACATGGCTCTTATGCAATAAAAACCATCCTTCATTTTTATAATCTTTTCATCACTTTCTCATGTCCCAAGCCTCCACACTACACCCACAGAGGATATTTCTTCCCAGTAACTTTCAACCAACTAGAAAGGAGCAGGGAAATTACTGTCACAAACTAGCACATGATTACAAGGTTCGCTTTATGAAAAAAAAAATAAAACAGATGAAGTTATTCAACAGTCTAAATTGCTAAAATCTAAAATGGAGCCTTATGTCTCAATTTTATGTAGTTCTCATACTTGAAGAGAAAATGCAACAAACAGATTTGCATTTCTTTTTTAAAAACTCTTCTTGACTAATCCAGTCCCCAATGGTGTGTTTTGTTTAAATGATTCAGTCTCAACCACACATTTTAGCACAGCACTTTATATTGTTTTCTCATTGCTTCCTGTATGTGTCTTGTCTCCCCAGCAAGAAGGTAAGCTCCTCTGGAAGGCAGGAACTGTCTTATACTTTCCTTAAATTCTCCCAATTAACATGTGAAATAATGCTGAGAACATAGTAGGTACTTGATAAACACTGAATGATTGACAGACACAGTTATCTTCTAAAACACTTTGTTCAGCAATCAGTCATGTGTTGTGCTTTGCTAAGCTCGATACCACAGTTCCATCCCTCTAAAAACATCATCTAAAACAGGATGGAACTAAAGAAACTATATCTAATTTATATAATGGCAAAAGCACTTGACTAGGAATGAAGAGATTTAATCCTCCTGTTTTTCTTAGTAACTGCCTGTATGACCTTTATAGTACCCAGTTATTCAGAGTTCTAAGGGTACCTCTGAGAAACAGACATATTTTACTTTTTTCTGGTTTATACTATCTTATTTTTTCCCACTTACATGTTAAAATAATTTTTAACACTTTTAAAAAAGGTTTTGAGTTCTAAATTCTATTCCTCCTTTCTTCTCCTCCTCTCCCCCCTACTGGAGATGGTAAGCAGTTGAATGTAGTTTATACATCTGCAGTCATGTAAAACATTCCCTATTGATCATTTCATACAAGAAGGCTTGAATTAAAAAAAAAGAAAGAAAATGAAAATAGCATCCTTTAGTTTGTACTTAGTATCAGTTCTTTCTCTAGAGGTAGATAGTATGCTTCATCATGAGTCCTTTGGGATTGTCTTGGATTGCTGTATTGCTGAAATGAGCTAAGTCATTCACAGTTCTTCATCATACAATATTGCTATTACTGTGTACAATGTTCTCTCGGTTCTGCTCACTGCACTATGTATCAGTGCATCTTTCCAAGTTTTTCTGCAATCATCCTGCTTGTCATTTCTTATAGCACAATAATGTTCCATCATAATCATATACCACAGCCATTCCCCAACTGATAGGCATCCTCTTGGCTTCCAATTCTTAACTACCACAAAAAGAGCCGCTATCTTTGCATCAGTAGGTCCTCCTCCCCACCTTTTTTTTATTGTCTTTGGGATACAGACCTAGCAGTGGTATTGCTGAATGAAAGAGAATGCACAGTTTTATAGCTTTTTGGACATAGCTCCAAAATGTTCTCCAGAATGGTAAGATCAGTTCATAATTCCACCAAGAGTGCATTAGTGTCTTGGGGTGTCTTTCTAATGCTAGAGCACTGGGCCTTGAATCAGGAGGAGCTGAGTTCAAATCTAGCCTCAGTTATTTACTAGGTGCAAGACCCCAGTAAAGTCACAACCTCTGTCTGCTTCAGTTTCCTCAGTTGTAAAACTGGGGGTCAGGTCATATCACCTACTTCCCAGGCTTGTTGAGATAATATTTGAGATGTTTATAATAAGCTAATGTGCTAATATTTGTAATGGACTTAGCAGAATGGCTGACAATAAATAGCAGGTGTTTAATAAATGTTTGATCCCATCCCTGACTGGCTTGAGCCCTCATTCCAGTGTTCCCTCCTTACCCCCATCAATGACTAAATGTATTACTTCAACTTAACCAATTAACATCAACTAGCTTTTCAAAAACATATTTACTTTGAAGATGTGACAAGAAGAAACATTCCTCCCCAACACCTCAGGAGCACACTTTCTCAGATACCATAACAACCTCAAGGGGAGAAGGGGCTCAGACTTAATGTATTTTCGAGACAGCAGTAGTCAAGGTCACATGCAGCATCACTGCCAGAGGAGTCTATGTCTCAACTGCTAATGGGCTGGTCTCAAATATGTTCATCAGGACATTGACTAAACAGCCTGGTTGCAAAGGCATGACATGAACTCTGATCCCAGTTATGTCCAGAGTAATCATAGCTTACAAGGTCATAGCCAGTCTCTGATCTCCTTCACCAAAGGAGGAAAGAAAGTGAGATCTGTATCCCCAGGCCACGTGCTGGCCTCTGATCGGTAGGGTACCAGGCTTCTCCCTCAACAACATTGTCTTTTTTCTTTCACTGGGACATAGTCAGGCAAGAAAGAGTTGGACTAAAAGAACAGGCCTGGGTTAACTAGTACCTTTTGAATGTATCTCAATTCTGACGTTAACTAAAGTTCTAATTAGCCAGAGGCTAACCCCTAAAATTATTTCAAAGAGATGTAGGCAAGCAGAAAATACAAAGACTTTTGCCTCATCTCCACATTTTAGTTTTTCAGACAACCTTTGAGTAGGTGAAAGATATGCCTTTCTTACTGAAAGAGCTGAAGGTTAACTCTCTGAGTTCTGAGCTAAGAGAGGGAGAGAGAAAGAAACAGAGGGAGGGAAGGAGGGAGGGAGAGGGAGAGAGAGTGAGAGTGAGAGAGAGAGAGAGAGAGAGAGAGAGAGAGAGAGAGAGAGAGCATCATGATGACATCCCCAAAAGACACTGGCATTTCTGCAATGTTGGAGACATGAGTTGCCCTTCCATGCATGAGACCTGACCAGATGTATTCTCTATGCAGTTCCACAATTCAAATGTACTCTAGGTGTATGGATATTTTTTTAAATTGGTGTAATTTTTAACTTGGTGACAGCAACAAAAAAAAAACAAAAACCCGAGCATTTCCATATGCAAATAATAGAAAAAGGGAATGAAATCCTGCATCTCCATTACATGTAGTTTGCCTTTCTCTTCCAAATTATATAAATCCTACATGTTATATTCAGTCATTCTGCATGTCTGGGTTTCCTTTTAGCCTCCTATTCTCTTCTGTTCATTTTTCAAAAAGTTACAATTACTGTCTTTTTTTTTGGTATCACTATAATTCTCTCCCATATGCCCTCCCCAACTTAAAAAATACCCCTTGTTACAAATAAGCATAGTCATGCAAAATAATTTTAAAAATCAACCATGCATGAAAAATGTGCATCTCAGTCTGTATCCTTGAGATTCCCACATCTTTGTCAGTTGGTGGATAACATGTTTCATCATCACCTCTCTGGAGTTGTAATTGGTCATCACATTAGAGTTCTTGAACTTTTCAAACTTGTTTTTCTTTACCATATCATATTTACTGTATAGATTTTTCTCCTGGTGCTTATTTCACACAGCATCAGTTCATATATCTTCTAAGACTTCTGACTCCATCCCTTTCATTATTTCTTATGGTACAACAATAACTTATTACATTCAAATACCATAATTTGATCAACTGTTCCCCACTTGATGGTCACCACCATGCTTCCATTTCCAGTGCTTTTCTTTAAGTACAAGAAAAATATTGTACATGTGAGTGTTTTCCATTTAAAAAAAAATTTCTTTGGGGTATGACCTTTGTGGTATTGGTAAGTTTAAGAATTTTTAGGTCCCTCTAAAACTATCATCTGAAATTTCTTTCCAGAATGACTAAATCAATTCACAGCTTCAATGCCCTTCAACAATTGTCATTTTTCCCTTTTTTGCTACTCTGACCCCAATCTGATAAGTATGAGATAGAGCTTCAAAGTTATTTATATTTGTATTTTTCTAATTATCCATGATATGGAACACTTTTATATGGCTATTGGTAGTTAGGATTTCTTCCCTTAAGAGCTAATTGTTCATATGCCTTGAGTATTTTTCTATTGGAGAAAGGTTCTTATTCTTATGCATTTGAATCATCCTTGTATATCTTAGATGTTAAGAAATATGGTGCAAAAAGGTTTTCCAGTGTTAACTATTTCCCTTCTACTTTTAATTGTACTGGTTGTGCATAACCTTTTCAGTTTTATGTAATCAAATGTAATCTTGTTTTTTCTTCTGTGATCCTTCCTATGGTTTGTTTGATCATGTACTCATACTCCATTCATAATTGTGAAAGACATCTCCTTTCTTCTAATTTTTTCATGTGACCTTTTCTATCTAGTTCAAGTATTCATTTGGAACTTATGGAGATATATGATTTAAGACTTTGTCTACGCCTAATTTCTACTAGACTACTTTGCAGTTTTCCCAGCAACTTTTGTCACATAGCATTTGTTTTTGTAGGAGAGTGTGCCCAAGGTTTGGGTGGGTGAATATTGCATTGACACTTTTCTTGTTACATTATTTCACTAAATGCCTTTTAAAAAAAAAATCTAATTATATTCTCTGAATTATTGTAAGAGTAAGCACAGGAAAAGCAATGATAAAAGTTGATGAAGAGCTAGCCTGGAACTCAGGAAGACCTAAGTTCATGCCCTGCCCTTAATACATATAGTGGTCATTGAACCCAGAATAAATCACAACCTTTCAATGCCCAGGCAACTCCTTACAAGTAAAAGTTATAGAGAAGGTGCATACCTGCATTGGTAGAAAAATATTTCTCACTGGGAGAGCCCTATACATGAATGAAATCACAGGTCTAGTTTTTTCAAAAGTAACTTGTAGGTTTTTTTAAAGATTGAGCTTGTTGGTAAAGCAAACTATGGTTTTAAGGAGATACAAACCCACACAGTATCTTGAATCTATGCTAGTTTATGAGAGGCAGGAGCTATGAAAACAGAAGAAACAAGGGAATATAATGCCGTTAATAATGTAGTAATACTACATAGATGAATAAGTGCCTAGGGTAAGATTACTAGTGAAGAGGCTTCTCAAGAGTAATGTATTTAACATTGAGTATGTTAATTATGTAAATAACAAACACATGTATGTAAGTAGCATATCTGTTATTTCCTAGGATGTATAATATCCCCTTTATATTCATATGCCCCAATGCCCATTCCTGGTTTTGAGCCACTGCAAGATGCCTCAAATTAACTAAAGGGATCTGGAGAAATTTTCAAAATGGGGACAGAGCCAATATAGCAGAGCAGAGGTAGCAACCCAGTCAAACTGTCCCAATATTTCCTCCAAACAACTTAAAAATAACTAAAATCAAATTCTGGAGTGGCAGAGCCAACAAAAGCTTAGGGTGGTATATTTTTCCAGACTAAGATAACTAAGCAGGTCAGCAAGAGAGGTCTATGACACCTGAGCCCAGGCCAGCCCAGAGCCAATGAGGCAAGAGCACCAGTGGTGGGCCTTAGAGGCATCTATGAGAGCAGAAGCAGCTGCTTCAGGACCTCTCAATTCCAACATGGTAAGGGGTTGGATAACTGGTGCAGGGCCTGGAGCTATTTGGCAACTCTATTTCTCATATTCAATTCTGAGTCACAGTTCTGGATGACAGTACCAAGACCAAGAGGAGTGTTCATGGTCAGTTAGAAGGCAGCAGAAGCCCTAGTTCTGATTCCAAGAGAAAGCCCTAGCACTTGCAGCTGCAATAAAGCAGGGAACCTAGTCACAGTTCCAGGGCCAAGAGCCTCCCAGCATGCTTGCAGCTACAGAGGAAGAAGAGTCTTTCTTGCATAAAGACTATAGCTCAAACCAAGAAAGCAATGACCACACCTCACCCCAGATCATTTCACCTTGAAATCACCAGAAGCTTGCAGACCCCCAGAACTAGCTCTGAAGCTTGCAACAGTGCTTTCCCATTCTTAAATAAGCAGAAAGAAATAGGCTAGAAAATGAGCAAAAAAAAAAAGAAACTTCACAATAAAAAGCTACTACAGTGGTAGGGAAGACCAAGACACAAACTCAGAAAAAAGACAAAAATATGAAAATAGCTACAATCAAAAACCTCCAATAAAAATACAGATTGGACACAAGCTTGACAGCAATTCCTGGAAAAGTTAAGTTTAGATGAGAGTGGTAGAGGAAAAATTGGGGAAAGAAATGAGAATGATGCAAGAAAAGAAAAAGGAATTAACATCTTGATAAAAAGAGGCACCAAAAGAAGAAAATAACACCTTTAAAAATAGAATTAGCCTAATGGCAAAAAAAGGGACAAAAATTCACTGAAAAAAATAACTTCTTAAAAAGTAGGAGAGTCCAAATGGAAAACTCACTGAAGAAAAGAATTCCTAAAAAGTAAAATTGGCCAAAAGGAAAAAAGAGGTACAAAATTCCCTGAGGAAAATAATTCCCTAAATATTAGAACTAGACAGGAGGAAACTAATGACTCCATAAGACATGAAGAAACAATAAAACAAAGTCAAAGAAATGAAAAAATAGGAGACAACATGAGTATCTCATCAGAAAAACAACTGGAAAATAGGTTCAGAAACAATAATTTAAGAATTATTGCACTACCTGAAAGCCATAACATCATATTTCAAGAAATTACCAAGAAAAACTGCTCTGATACTTAAAACCAGAAGGTCAAAAAAAAAAAAAATTGAATCTACCAGTCACCCCCTTGAAAGAGATCCCAAAAAGAAAACTCCCAGTAATATTATAACCAAATTCCAGAACTCCCAGGTCAAAGAGAAAATACTGCAAGCAGCCAGAAAGAATTCAAGTATCACAGAGCCACAATCAGGATCACATAAGATTTAGCAGCTTCTACATTAAAAGCAGAAGGCTTGGAATATAATATTCTGGAAGTCAGAGAAGCTAAGAAGTCAAACAAGCTAGGATTACAACCAAGAAAAACCCACCCATGAAAACTGAGTAAAAACCTTCAGGGAGAAATTTTTCAAACAAAATTACCTTTATTGCTCAGTAAGTTGTTTTATTTTAAATTACTTTGTTTTCAGTTTTCTACAATCACTTCCATGTATCTTAGACTTTTTCCCCTCCCTCTCCTTCCTTATCCCCCTCCTTCCCTGCTCCTTCCCCACTCTCTTCCCGATGTGGCATGCAATCTTATAAAGGTTCTACACATGCATTCCTATTAAATACATTTTCACTTTAGTCATGTTGCGTAGAAGAATCAAAAATGAATGGGAGAAACCATAAAACAAAACACAACACAAGAGAAAATGGTCTGCTTCTTTCTGCAGTACAGTTCCACAGTTCTTTCTCTGGATGTGGAAGGCATTTTGCCTCAGGAGTCCATTGGGAATATTTTAGATCCCTGCATTGCTGTGAAGGACTTAGTCTACAAGAAAAATCCCTTGGACACTGTGGTTATTGCTGTGTATGAAGTTCTCCTGGTTCTGCTCCTTCCACTCAGCATCAGTTCATATAAGTCCTTGCAGGCCCCTCTGAAGTATTTTTTTTTCATTAAATCTGATTTATTTCTGCAAACAGTTGCTTGTCAGTTTTTTTAAATTTTTCTTAATTTAAGTTTTCAACATTCATTTCCACAAAATTTTGAGTTCCACATTTTCTCCCCATCTCTTCCCTCCCCCCACCCCAAAACTCCGAGCATTCTAATTACCCCTATCACCAATCAGCCCTTCCTTCTAACATCCCCCCCTTCCCTTATCCCCATCTTCTCTTTTGTCCTGTAGGGCAAGATAAATTCCTATACCCCATCACCTGTATTTCTTATTTCCCAGTTGTGTGCAAGAACAATACTCAACAGTTGTTCCTAAAACTTTGAGTTCCAACTTCTTTTCCTTCCTCCCTCCCCACCCATCCCCATTGGGAAGGCAAGCAATTCAATATAGGCCATATCTATGTAGTTTTACAAAAGACTTCCATAATAGTCATATTGTGTAAGACTAACTATTTCCCTCCATCCTATCCTGACACCCATTTCTTCTATTCTCTCTTTTGACCTTGTCCCTCCTCAAGAGTGTTGACTTCTAATTGCTCCCTCCTCCCACTGCCCTCCCTTCCATCATCCCCCCACCCTGCTTCTCCCCTTCTCCCCCATTTTCCTGTATTGTAAGATAGGTTTTCATACCAAAATGAGTGTGCATTTTATTCCTTCCTTGAGTCAAATGTGAGGAGAGTAAGCTTCATGTTTTCTCTCTCATTTCCCTCTTTTTTCCCTCCATGGAAAAATCTTTTACTTGCTCCTTTCACAAGAGATAATTTGCCCCATTCCATTTCTCTCTTTCTCCTCCCAATATATTCCTCTCTCACCCCATTTTTTTAGATATGATCCTACTCACCCTGTGCTCTGTGTGTGTGTGTGTGTGTGTATGTAATCCCACCAACTACCCAGATACTGAGAAAAGTTTCAAGAGTTACAAATATTGTCTTTCCATGTAGGAATGTAAACAGTTCAACTTTAGTAAATCCCTTATGATTTCTCTTTTCTCTTTACCTTTTCATGCTTCTCCTGATTATTGTGTTTGAAAGTCAAATTTTCTTTCAGCTCTGGTCTTTTCATCAAGAATGCTTGAAAGTTCTCTATTTCATTGAAAGACCATATTTTCCCCTGAAGTATTATACTCAGTTTTGCTAGGTAGGTGATTCTTGGTTTTAGTCCTTTGGTCTCAGTTCCTTTGACTTCTGGAATATCATATTTCACACCCTTCATTCCCTTAATGTTGAAGCTGCTAGATTTTGTGTTATCCTGATTGTATTTCCACAATACTGGAATTGTTTCCTTCTAGCTGCTTGTAATATTTTCTCCTTGACCTGGGAATTCTGGAATTTGTTTACAATGTTTCTAGTTTCTTTTTTTGGATCTCTTTCAGGAGGTGATCGGTGGATTCTTTCAACATGTATTGTGCCCCCTGGTTCTAGAATACCAGGGCAATTTTCCTTGATAATTTCATGAAAGATGATGTCTAGGCTCTTTTTTTGGTCATGGCTTTCAGGTAGTCCCATAATTTTTAAATTGTCTCTCCTGGATCTATTTTCTAGGTCAGTTGTTTTTCCAATGAGATATTTCACATTATGTTCCATGTTTTCATTCTTTTGGTTTTGTTTTGTGATTTCTTGGTTTCTCACAAAGTCATTAGCCTCCATCTGTTCCATTCTAATTTTTAAAGAACTATTTTCTTCAGTGAGCTTTTGAATCTACTTTTTCATTTGGCTAATTCTGCCTTTTAAAGCATTCTTCTCCTCATTGACTTTTTGAACCTCTTTTTTCAATTGAGTTAGACTATTTTTAAAGGTGAAAAAACCCTGTCACTGACCTTTGGCTCCTGTGGGTTGAGGGATCTGAGAACTGCTACTACTGCGACTGGGGATTCTGCCCCCAAGGCCTGCTTGCATCCTCCTCCCAGAGCCAAGCTGCTGGCTAAGGCTGGGCTAGGCTTTGCTCCGCATCCCGAGTGACAGTTGTTTCCATCAGCCTTTCAGCTCACCCTGGGCTGGAAATCTCCTCCACTCTGTTGTTCTCCACTTCTGCTACTCTAGAATTTGTTGAGAGTCTTTCTTTACAGGTATTTTATGGGCTGTGTGGGGAGAGCTAGTATATGCACATCTTTCTACTCCACCATCTTGGCTCTGCCCCCCTCAGTAGGTTTTATTAAGTTTTATAGCATTCTTAAGAAGAAATTAAGGTGTTGTGACTTTTTCTTAAAGGGTAGGATTTAGACACTCATAAAAATTTTAAATATCAGTGGTTTCAATAAGTGGCAGATTCAATTACCCTCAGCAATTTAAATTAATAAGCAATGACAATGTAACTACCACTTCACTAAGAGTTTTGGAACATACAAAAGTAGAAATTTTGGTCACTGATCAGCAGAAATCCAGGTTTTAAGAGAAACAACCAGAGGAGAACTTTAGGGTAACATATAAGCAAGAAGGATGAGGAACTTACAATAATGGAAATGGCAGAATCAGTAATATAATGTTAAACAGGGATGATGAATCTTAAGTTGGCTTTTGAAGAATGAACAGGATTTATGCTGGAAGTGGACAGAAGACATTCCTCTGTGAGGAACATCACTTCATGATGGAATGAAAACACAAAGGTAGAGATGAAAAACAGCAAATGTAAAGGACCATAAGAAGATTATTAAAAAGTGGCTTTCCAGGGGAGCAGAAAGAAAAGTTTTAATTTAATACAACATTCAGAAACCATTGTAGATCTTGAGCAAAGAAGTCTTTCTCCCTCCTGCAATAACACCCATTCATCATGGAACCACTGATTTTCTGTGTAGAGAGAAATAATTCTTTCCAAAGGACTTGAAAGAGAATTCAGATTTGGTAGAAGTGTAGCTATAAACTGAAGTCAGGTCATGCTGATTACCAAGTATCAATGCAGTGGGGAAATCCATAGGGCTGAGACAAGTGGGAAGCTAGTAGTCAATGAGTTAAGAGCTATTAGAAGCCACAGGAAAAACAGAAAATCAAATGTCAGGGAGAACTAAGGAGCTGATAATTTGTTGCCATCATTCAGGAGTTTACCCTCAGTTGACATTAATATTTCTGTCATCATAGACATTCCTTCTAATTTGGCTCCTCCCACCCAGACACAGGCAAATGAATAGAAAATAAATAGTAGTATAAAAATAATGATTTAGGATAAAGAATTTTACAGTTGTTTTGAATTGGTTGAAAGTAGGGACTAGAAACTAGAATACCACCTTGGAAGCTGCTGCAGTAGACAAAATGAGACATGATAAAGGCCTAAATGGAAAAGGGAGCTATGGAAATAAAGAGTGGGGTGCAATCTGAGGCATTGCAAAGAATCTGAGAAGCACAGTAGAGAAACAATTAGCAATGCTTCCTGACAATGGATATTGGGGTGGACGAAGACGCTGATCATTGAGCTTAGAATACTAGAAAGATGGTGGTATCATGGACAGAAATGGGGAAATGGTAATGCTTGAACATTATCTCAATGATAAAGTGACAACACTCAATTAGAATAGAAACAATAGCTAAGTTCTTTTTTCTTTTTTTAAAATTTTATTTTAGACATATGCTAGAACACAAATACAGAATAGAGAAAATAAACTTATTGTAATTTAAATACAAAGTTAAAAAGAAAAAAAAGCATGTCATCTGCGTAGAAGAACATGAGAGGATTCAAATTATGCAACAATAAATGTTCATTTCAAGAAAGCCTGTATGGCAAATATTTGTTGTGCTGAAAATTGTCCTCTTTTCTTAGCTTCCTTGTGAGTTCTTTTGTTTTCTGCTGTGCACATGGTTTACTTTGTTCTTTTTACCCCTCCCACCATCCCCCAGAAGGCTACAATAAAGTTCAAGGGTTTCCCTATAGTTATAGATATATACATACACATATATAGAGAGAGACATGTTCTTTCCCAAACATATTCTACTCCTGATTTTAGTTTTTTATGTTTGCGAATATCTCTTGTTTCCTATCCCTCCTGTCTTCTCTATTTTACTTCTACCCACTACCTTGCCCTCCTATGACTTGCCTACACCACTCCAAGGATCCCTCCCTTATCCTCCCATTCCCATAAATCTAAACACCTTTCTATACCCCCCTTTACTTATCCCCTTCCTCTCCCCTCTACAGACCCCTCCCTTGTCCTTTCCCCCCTCCCTATGCCTCTACCATTTTATTTCCTCTGAATTTAGAAGATTTTTATACTTTTCTAAATATATACGTATTGTTCCCTCTTAAACCCATTCCCGAGAAAAGTAGGTTACCAGAACTACCAGCCCCCCTCCCCCATCTAATTCTTCTGTAGTCATTCTTCCTCTTGCACCTCATTTGTATAAAATAATTACTCTTTTGAGCTGTTCCTAAATGGTTTTACTTTTTAAATTCATATTCTACTCATTTTCTCCAATCTTATGAACTACTCAATTATTAATAAGAACTTTATACATATAGTTTACATTTCATATATATAAACTATTCTTATGAATCCCTTATAATCAGCCTTTGGTATGTACCTTGTATTTCTCTTGGTTCTTGTATGTCAAATCTATCTAGTTCAGGATTTTTTCTTTAAAAAGTCTTGAAAGTTTGAGTTTATCAAATGTCCATTTTATTTTCATACAGGATAATACTTAACCTTGCAGAGTATGATATTTTTGACTAGAGCCCCAGTTCTTTTGCTCTTCAATATATTATGTTCCAAGACTTGCAATCTTTTAATGTCTCTGCTGTTAGGTCTTGTGTGAGTCTAATTGTGGCACCACCACATTTAAATTGTTTTAATCTTAATGCATTTAATATTTTATCCTTGAGCTGGTGGTTTGAGAATTTGACCATGATATTCCTATGACTTTTCGACATAGGATTTCTTTTGGGTGGTGATCAATGGATTTTTTTCTATTTTTTTCTCCTTCCCCCTTGTTCCAATGCTTCAGGACAATTTAATGATTTCTTGTATTATTGTATCAAGATTCTTTTTTGATCATAACTTCCAGTTGGTGCAATTATTTTTATATTTTCTCTTTTTGATCTATTCTCTAAATCTGTTGGTTTTTTTATGTTTCACTTTCTCATCTACTTTTTTCATTTTTCATATATTGGTAAATTATTTCTTGATCTCTTATAATTTTGCTGGCTTCACTTTGCCCAATTCTAATTTTCAAGGTGTCATTTTCTTCATTAAGATTCTGAATTTTCTTTTTTCTTTTTCTTTCCTTTCCTTTCATAACCTTCTTGTTTTTCTTGGATTATTTTTTTTTAAGTTTTTCCTCCATCTCTGTCATTTGATTTTTAAAGTCTTTTTTAAGATCTTCTATGAATTCTTTTCTGGTCGGTGACTATTTGAGATTACTTTTGGGGGGTTTCTTTACTTCAATATCCTCCTCTGAAGATGAACCCCAGTCATCTCTATTCTCATAACAGTTTTTTATGGTTGGATTCTTTCTTCTTTGCCTGTGCAATTTTTTCTGGCAGTAGCTTAGTTTTTGTAATCACTTCTGGCCCTGGAGTATGGGAAATGGTGCCACTTAACCCAAGATCTTCATTTCTTCCCTCCTGCCTGGAACCAAAGCCAAACCTCCAACCTCCTGTAAGTGCCCATAGCCAGGGGCTTTCAGCCCCACTGCTTCTGCACTCACCGGGTGTGTGCTGGTTCCTCCTCACTCCAGCTGCTCTTTGCAGCACAGCTGGGTCTGGCATAGCAGAGGTTCCCTAACTCTCCCCAGTCTCAAATGCCCAATTCCTCTCACTGTCCTGGGGGTGAAAGTTCCTGTCACTGGGCCCAGGCAGCCTCTCAAACCAACTAACCCCAGGGTTTGCCACTTGTTTAAGCAGTTTAAAATGGACAGTAACCAGGAGGTGTTTACGCTTCACAGGACCAAAACTCATTCTGGGATTTTTCTTCTGATCTTTTCAAATTGTCCCAGGAAGACCCCAGTTATGCCCCTATTCTAAATATATTTATCTCCACCCACACTTTGTTCGCCCTTAGGTGCTATTTTCATGGAATTTTCTGACATACTCCACCATCTTCCCAGCATCCTCCTAGAAAACATGATATGTTTTGTGCTTATCATGTCTCTCACCAACAGAGGATCACAATGGCTTTCTGTCTATCACAGCTTCCTTAGGAACTTATTTCTGTTTCTCAAAATGTACGTTTCAATCACCATCTAGTTCTTCTCAATGTCTCACCTCTCAGCTCCTGGTAGCCAACTCTACTGCCAGACAGAAACACAAGCCAAGGTTTCAAAGCTTCCTTCTAGTTTCCTTACTCTTGCTCCTTTCCTTGATCTGAAAAGGTCATATCTAGGACTTCTCATTTATTTATGTGGATTGTTTCAATCGCTTTTGATGGAAAGTATATTTATTTCCACAGTACTTTAATCCTCTAAACATTCTATTCCTTCACTTGTAAGCTTTCTTGGTGATTCAAGCCTCATCTGATTTATATGTGTGTGTATTTTTCTCTGAGGTTATGCTAGATGCCTTGTTTTTTGCCATTGTTTTTCTAAGATGACATCTGTGCTGTTTGCCTGGTTCTAAGAGTCTCTCTTCCTTTGCTGAACTTTCATTTACTTCAAAGGCAGCATGCTGAAAGGAAAAGATTACTATGCTTGAGGTTAGAAGAGATGAAAGTTTGTGCCTCAGTTTCTTCAGCTGTAAAACAAGGATAGTAATAGTTATAGAGTTCACATCACAAATTTGCTGGGAGAACCAAATGAGCTCATGCATGCAAAGCATGTTTTAAATCTGTGTATGAATGTCAGCTATTACTTTTCTTTCTTTTTACTAGTATTTGTGTCTCCTGTAATTTGGAGGAATTATAGTTCATCTTTCTATAATATTTTTAGTTTAGAAAAAGTTAAGGTTCCTCTTACTTCCTTTGTCCTCAACCCCCCAGGAATGCAAGAAAATAATAGGGGTTGGCATCTAATTAATTCCAGTTGCCACAAGTAAAGAGCCATCTCTTTAAAATCTGTGGCAGAAATGAACCAAATACTCTCTAGTATAATACAATAAGAAAAGGACAGACAATGCTAAAAATCCACCATGCTGATTGACCACAATGTGTTTTTAGATTTGCTGAGTCCATGTGCATAGGTCCAGCTTTGCTGTTGTCACAGGGCTAATGACAAGAACCTCATATGTAAAATTGGGCTCCACTAAAAATTTTGACATCACAACAGAAAAGATTAATTGAAAATATGAGCTATTTCTGTACTTGTTCACTATTTTAAGCTCTGAGAAAGATGTCACTATGAAACATTTGAAAGTTATAAATTTTTAGCAATCTCTTCAAAATATGCCATGTGACAATCAACATATACATATCTATGGATTTTCAATGGCAAATTTTCAATCTCAGGATGACTTTCTTTGCCCAAAGAATCTAGAGTCAGTTATTTCAAGTGTATGTGTACAGTTCCCCAAGCTCATTACATGCATATTGTATACTTAACAGATTTGCATTCTGACAGGATAAGGTGATCTCAGAGTTAAATTTCTAGTATACCTACAAATTCTTAATTCTCCACCAAGTTAATGTGACTGAAGTCAGTTCAATACCTGTAGAAAAGTTAGCTTCTCTATACAACTTATTTAATTGTTCTCCAATTGATGGACATCCCTTCCATTTTCAATTCTTTGCCACCACAAAAAGAACAGCTATAAATATTTTTGTACAAATAGGTCCTTTTCTCTTTTCTTTGATCTCTTTGCTATAGCAGTGGTATTGCTGGGACAAAGGGTATGCACAATTTTATAGCCCTTCAGGCATAGTTTCAAATTGTTCTCCAGAATGGCTGAACCAGTTTACAACTGCACAAATAGTGCATTAGTGTCACAATTTTTCCACGTCCCTTCCAGCATTTGTCATTTCATTTTTCTGTCATGTTAGCCAATCTGATAGGTGTGAGGTGATATCTCAGGGTTGTTTTCATTTGCATTTCTCTAGTCATTAGTGATCTACAACACCAGATATACCCATGACATTAACCTGTCATTTTGCAAATAAACAGTACATCCTTAAAGATGGAAAACTATGAAGGAGAATGTGGATGGCTTAAGCTTAAAATCATATCCATTGTGGCAAAACTACTTAAATCATATGCCTTCACAGCGATTCAGTAGTGTCTTCATAAGAGCACTGCATCCAAAAATCTACTTGTAAGTACCTAACTTCATAGTACTCTAAATGAAAAAAGCCTGAAAAGAGTAGAACTGGTTTTACCCTTGCATAAAATCCTCAAAGGATCCTGTTTAGTGGCATACATACAGCCAAGTACTTAATAGGTATTTGTTAATTCCAGGCATAAGTACTGACCCACATCCCACTGAAAGGTAAGTGAATCTGGGGAGAAACAGAAAGGCTAGGGAAGAAAAGTCCCCATATTGTATGCCCTAAAGGCCTATTAGATTGATGATAAAGTGGAACCGAGAAATGGGCTTTATGCAATATTCTACCGCCCTTATACGTTGCCCTGGACATTCATTCACCAGCAGAGCACTCAGATCTAGCTAGTCCCAACCTTTCAGCAAAGTAGAGTATATGAGTTGATCAGATCCCAGGAGATCAGGACAGACTCCCTTGTATTTTAAACTATAGTCCAAAGAGGCTAAAAGGGCAAGGAAAAAAGATGGGACAAAGTTAAAATCTAAAAGAAAATCCTAAGTTTTTTGAAAATATTTTTCTGAAGGAAAAAAAATCATGTAATAAAATGATTTATGGATTAAGAACACAGATCTTAAAAAAATTTTAATTAAAAAATTTAAAAAGAACACAGATCTTTTTAACAATTATGTTGATACATTTGGCAATTAGAAAAATGTGTATGTATAAATCGTATAAACAATAGTAGGGGAGAAGGGGAGGGACTGAGGAATTTTCATAGTATTTTCTTAGCACTGATCTAAAAAGATGAAGTGCTACTTAAGTTGACATTCAGGAAACTAGAGACTTTATAAGAGTAGTTGAGAACCAAAGGAATTCCACAGAAATCAATGCCTGAAGCTGAGACTCAAGAACCACTCCTTTTAGGACTGGAGGCTGAGCTCAGCATTTACATGACAATTTCTACTGTTTCTGCTGTAACTAACTTCATGCTTCGCATATTCAAATCAATGAGAGATAAGAATCTACCCAAACCCTATAAAATTAATTTCATTAAATACAGAAATTGGCAGCTCAACAAAACCAAATCTTTAATAATTAAATAGCTACCCTGAAAATTCTACTCTATGAAAGGACATGAGTATTAATGCAATTAATAAGGGAATTTTGAAAATATAGTACAGTAGTCCAACAGTTAATGTTGGTCTCAGTAAAAGGGCAGCTTTAGTGGGTTTACAATTCAGTACAATATATTGTCTATGCAACAGTAGTGCCCCCTGCTGGCCTGATGAGAAATAACATTGCTTTCTACCAACCTTGGAATTTCAGAGTAATTGATGTTAACGGTGGAACTTTAAAAAAAAATTATTTTAGACTCAAACACTAGAACAAAAATACAAAATACATAACAAATTTTCATTTCAAGAAAGCTTGTGTGATAAGTTCTCTCATAGGATCTCTTTCAAGTAGTGATAAATGGATTTTTTCTGTTTCTATCCCCCCTCCCCCTTGTTTTAATGCATCAGGACAATTTTCTTTAATTATTTCTTGTGTTATTGTATCAAGAATCTTTTTTGATCATATCTTTCAGGTAGTCTGACTGCTTTTGTTTTCTCTGCTTGATCTGTTCTCCAGATCCAAACATCAGATTGTTTCACTTTCTCTTCTATTTTTTAATTCTTCATATTTTATTTCTTGAGCTCTTAAAACTTTGCTGACTTTGCCTTGCCCAATTCTAATTTTCAAGGCATCATTTTCTTCCTTAAGATTCTGAATCTTCTGTTCTAATTGGTTCTTTCTTTTCATAATCTCATTTTTCTTATATTCTTTTCTTTTCTTTTTTTTTTTTAGTTTTTCCTCTCTCTCATTTGATTTTTAAAGTCTTTTTTAAGTTTTTGAATTCTTTTTGGGCAGGTGATCATTAGATGTTATTCTTTGGAGGTAGAAGAGGGTTTCTTTGCTTCAATATCCTCCTCTGAAGATGAACTCCAGTCTTCTCTATTCCTATAACTTTTTGTGGTTGGATTCTTCTTTGCCTGTGCTTTTTCTTTTTTTTAATAGTAATAGCTTAATTTTTGCAATCACCTCTAGCCCTTGGGTATGGGGGATGGTTGCCTCTTGCCCCAGATCTTTAGTTCTCCCCTCTAGCCTGGAACCAAAGCCAAACCACTACCCTCCTCTAAGGGTCCTCAGCCAAGGGCATTCTGTCCCACTGCTTCTGTACTCACCAGGGGTGTGCTGGTTCCTTCTCCCAACCATTCTCCCAACCCCTCCAACTCCGCCACTTAGCGCACAACTGGGTCTGGTATTCCTAGTCAGCAGAGGTTCCCTCAATCATCCCCAGCTCAGACACTCAACTCCCTTTACTATGGGGTGGTGGGGTGGTGCAGGGGATGGTAAAAGTTCCTGTGGCTGGAGCCTGGGCAGCCTCCCAAACCAACTAAGTCCAGGTTTTGCCACTTGTTGATAATGTGGACTCCAGCCTGGAGTAAACACTTCACAGGGACCAAACATCTTCCTGGGATTTTTATATTCTCAAATTGTCCCAGGAAGACCCTTGTTGTGACCCTATTCCCATCTTTACTGGCACATTTGTTTGCCCTAAGGTGCTATTTTATCTCTTTTGTGGGAGAAAACCTTGAGAATTTTCTGACCTATTCTGCCATCTTACCAGAATCAAAATTTTCCAATGGATACTTTTAAAAAAAGTGTATGTTCAATGACACTTTTCAACCCCTTGCTATCTGACTTTCAAACTTACATGTAACGAAAACTGCTTTCTCCAAAATTACCATTGATTTTTTAATTGGCAAAACTGTTGGCCTTTTGTCAGTCTTCAACCTTTCTGACCTCTCTAGCACTTGACACTAACCTACCACCCTCTCTTCCTGGATACGCTCTCCTTTTATAGCACTGTCTCCTGGTTCTTCTATATGAAGACTGCTTTTCAACCAACTTCTCTGGACATACCACCCCCTGAGTATGTATCTTCTGAGGTCTTCTCTCTCTACACTTTTATCACTTGGTGACGTCAACTATCTCCAATGAGTTCAACTACCATTTTTACATGGATCACCTCTCAGATCGGTATATTTTTCACTCTTCTTTCTCCTTTACTTGAATTAAAAGGGGTTAGGAAAAGCTTCCTAGTATTTAAGATGCAGCTTCCTGAGTCTTTACAAAAACATAACTGAAAGAAGTCATGTCTTTTTCTGTACAATATGTCTGAATGCTATTTGAATTTACAGGATTTTAAGAAAGCCAGGTAAATCTCAAGGTGGAGATATGGACAGAGCATTCCAAGTACAGATGTAGGTGTGCTCACCCTTCTTTGATGAAGAAGACCATGCCATCAGAGAAATAATGACATGACTTGCATTTTACTTTGTTCTGAGTGACGGAAGGCTGGGCACATCACCAGCCTCACTTTTCCGGAGTCATCTGAATCTAGCAACCAGATATTCATCAGGATGACTGGAGATGCCCCAGGATGAGGCAACTGGGGTTAAGTGACATGCTAGTGAGTGCCAAGCGTCTGAGGTGACATTTGAACTCAGGTCCTCCTGACTTCAGCACTGGTGCTCTACCCACTGCGCACCCCCCCAACCCCAGCTGTCCCTTCCAAGCATAGGCGAGAGCCAGTGAAAACCCATGAATTGTATTGGATTGCTCTCTACACTATTCTCTGAATGTATATTCAATGTTTTTTATCCCATATTCACACAAAATATTTCAGATGTAGTATTTCACCCCATTTAGTACTTAGGTATTCACAGCCCATTAATAGAAACAGTGGCATTTCTTGGCTCATGACATGGTAATTGTTCTTCCATAGCTGAATAAAAACCATTTAAAATACATATCCACTAAAATAATAAGTTTGATTGTTGAGTATTATTAAAATATTACAGAAAAAGATGAGCTATTACTATTCTTGTTTTAAAAAAATCACGATTCTATTAGTGTGCAGTACAGTTGAAGATCATGCTCATTTCATCAAAGCAGTCATTTACATGGACTTCTTTGGATTTTAAAATATAAAGCCTTTATCTTCTATGGTTACCCCTCTCTGCCAATTTTTAAAGAAAAGGGCTTATGCTTGATATTTTTTTCTTAAGAAGCCCAGGGTACCAGAGTAGGCAGCTGTGGTAGATGGGTTCTGAATGGTTCTTCTTATCAGTGAATCCAGTCTAATTTTTTTGTTGTTGGTAAGCTGGTAATGTTTTATTGATGCGAGGTTGAAGAATCAAATATAAATGTTCCAAATAGAGCAAATAAATACTTTTTCTTTGAGATGCAGCTTCTTGAGGTTTTACTAAAACATACCTGAAAGTCATGTCTTTTTTCTGTACAATATGCCTGAATGCTATTTGAATTTTACGATTCTGGATCAAGTCTCTGCCCCTTCCTGTTTAATAAAAATTAAACATTTCTCTGAAATTCATCATTTGGTTTTAAAGAGATTATACTGCTCTTCTCATTTTCCCTAAGCTCTATTTGGATTCCATTTGTACAACCAAATAGAAATCTACAGATGATAGAAATAGCAAACTTTGATTTAAGAAAGCTTTTGTGTTAAGAAAAAGCAAAGGCTACCTGGCTAATTAAGGACACATTCTCATTCATTTTTCATTTATTATCCTTAGAAATGTAAACGTAAGATGGCAAATCGACTTCCCTAGAGGTTTTTTTAGCCCTATTATAATTCCTCTTTCAAAAAATCATTTCATTCATTCTTTAGAATCTTCTTAGACTTTTTTATTGACAGGACTATTAAAAACAACAATGAATTGGCACAATCTGAATTTCAATATCAATTCAAAATTCTCAGATTTGGAAGAAACACGAATGACCTATATAATCCAATCCTTTGATTCTAAAAAGAATAGCCTCTAATGATTTGATAGAGGCAGAATGGAAGAGAAGAAAAAGCAGTGTACTTGAAGTCAGAGGAAGAGGACCAGGGTTTGAATCCTGGCTTCTTCCACTTACCCCCTTCTTCCATTTATCACCTGTGGGATCCTAAGCACGCAAATTCACCTCTCTGTATCTGTTTCTCCATCTTCAAAATGAGGGAATTGAAACAGATTAACTTCTACAGTATATTCCAATTATAAAGCTCTGATACTATGGAGCTGACCCAAAGTAGTCATCCAAACAATTCAAAGACCTCTGTTAAGCAAAAACCCATTAAATCTCCTAAGAGCATACTAGGTATGACCAGTGAAAAGACACAGAGATGAGGAAAGCAGTGTATATAATAAGGTTGTAACAGTAGGTTCGGACCAGGTTGTGAAGGGCTTTAAAAGTCAAACAAAGGATTTAATCCCGGAGGCAATAATGGAACCCAGGAGTTTGAGGAGTACCTCTGTGAGACATAAGCTGAAGGAAAATTACTTCAACAAGTGTGTGGAGAACAGAGAAGTGAGAGACATGGAGAGCAATCAGGTTATTGCGATAATATTCACAGATGCTTATATGGCATAATCTCAAAGTCCTTTACAATACTGGATATTCTTCTGGTTGTTTCCCAGCTAAAATATCTTTCTTAAATATTGTGCTAAAACTGAACATGATACTTTAGATATGGTCTAACTTGGGTATGATACAGTGGGACTATTATCTTCTTATTCATACCTCCTTTAATGAAGTCCAAGACTGCATTAAATGTTTGGGCTATCATCACAAAGTATTGCTTCATTGAGCTTTCAGTTCACAAAGACCAAAATGTTTTTTCAAAACTATGGTACATCCATACTTTCCCCATATCAGGGTTATGAAGTTAAAGTGTAACAGCTGTCAGTAATCTTCTTAAAGCAGGCCTGCACGGCCTACAGCCAGCCCATGGGCAGTATGTTGTACAAGCCTGTTTTATATCCTCTACATTTTTCCCAGGCTGCCTGAAATCCTCTGGTGGGTCTGCGGTAAGGGAATTTCAGTCAGTTCTGCTGAGGAATTTGCATTAAGTAGCCCTGCACAAGATACTGCCCATAGGCGTAAATTCTTGTGACTCCCTATCACCTATATGCTCAAAAATAAAATCCTCTGCTATTCAAAGGCCTTCATTACCTGTCCCCCTCAAAACATCTTTCCACTCTTTTTAAACCTTCTATCCTCCATTTCCCACATACTCTATAATCCAGTGACACATCTCCTTGCTATTCCTTGAACAAGACACTGCATCTCTCAGCTCCAGTCATATTGTCTGTCCCCCATGCCTGGAATTTTCTCTCTCTTGATCTGATCTCCTAACTTCCCTCAAGTCCTAGCTAAAATCTTATCTTCTACCAGATACCTTTCCTGATCCTTCTTAATTCTGTTGATTATCTCTACTTGATCCTGTATTCTGCTGGTTTGTACATAATTGTATGCATGTTGTCTCTTCCATTAGACTGAGTTCCCTGAAAACAGATACTGTATCTTGCCTTTCTTTATATTCCTAGTGCTCAGCACAGTGTCTGCAACAAAGTAGAACCTGAGAGACATTTATTGACTGATTGACCAATCTTAATCATATGGCACTGGTTTAGCTTGCTAAAACCTTTTTGAAGCCTTTCTCATTCAGACACTCCTCAATTATGCCCCCAAATTCATTAAACATGTATATATTTCTTTTTGACCCAGAGATACTTCTATTAGGCTCATACCCCCAAAAGACCACAGATGGAAGGAAAGAACCCATGTGTATAAAAATATTTATAGCAGCTCCTTCTGTAGCAACAGTAAAGAATAGTAAACTAATGGGTTACCTATTAGTCAGAATGACTGAATAAATTATGTTACATGAGTGTGGTGGAATACTATTATGTCATAAGAAAGGATGAAAGTTTAGAGAAACCTGGAAAGATTCACATGGACTGCTGCAGAGTGAAGTGACTAGTATACTAGGAAAACACTTTACGCATGACAACACTGGAGAGATTACCAATCTGAAAAGATAAGAGCCATGATCAATGCAATGAACAACTGTGATTCCAGAGGACAGACAATGATCTGTCTTCTACCAGCCTTCCAAGAGACGTGATGGATTCAAGATACAAAATGAGACACACTTCAGGGCATGCACAAATGTGGACATTTGTTTTGCTTGATTATTCATATATTATAAGGGTTTTCTTTTCAACTGGATAGGGGTGATGAGAGATGAGATAAATGCTTGTTAACAGGGAAATAAAATGAAATTAAAATCCAGCCATCTCTGTTTTGTTATCTACAAATATGGTAAGCATGTTACCAGCATCTTTATCCAAGCCACTGATAAAAATGTAACAGCAAACCATTGATACACAGATACCCTTAAGATGTCCTTCTTAGATGATGAACTCAGTTCTAAATTCTAATTATATTTTCATCTAGTCTGCCTCCTTCAATCTTTCTCCCTAAGAACAGTATGAAAATTTTGTCAAGTACTTGGCTAACTTTAGAAAATCTGTCTACAGTATTCCAAGATCCACCCATTTTGCTAAATCTGTTGAAATTAGATTAAGAGTTATAAATTTAAGTGCTTCAGTAAAAAGTCTTTATAAACAAAAAGCTTAGAGGATAGACCTACATTTTCATGTCTTTTATGTACATACAATAAATATGAAATACACAGAAAATTTAAGAAAATTTACATGAATTACTCCATACAATTCGTTAGAAGACTTATTTTCTACATTTATTTCACAGGGATTTTGCATAGATAGAAAAATACTGAGTATCAGAGCCCATCTTTCCCAAAATAACAATTAAACACTACAAAAAGTGGTATTTCAAACTACTCAAACATCCAATTTTTTTTTTATTTTAACTCAGTTATACCACAAAAACTAGAATGAGGCATTTCAAAAGTTTTGTTCTATCACTATCTTAATTTCAAATGTCAGTTTCTTAACATTTTTACTTCGTTAAAAATTGTGGGGAGAAAAGGGTCAGAAAATTAAAAGTTGGTAAAGTTGGTAAAAACCAGTGTTAAATCACTTACACCGAATAAGAACACACTAGAAAGAATTGTCTAATAAGGAATCTACCCTTAACAATATTTCACTACAGGTACCTGACTGGATCTATCAATTATCTTTCTAAGGATTGTCATGTAAATTACTCATCTGCATAAGCCCACTTGTCACTGAATGAAGATCAGATTAAATATTAAAACATGCTACAATTTGATTACGAAGGCAACCATTATACTGACCCTAGAGAGATCTGCAAATGCAATATATGCTAAAACAATAACAAATAATATTTTAGATTCACTAGTAAAAAGGACTATGGCACAAAGTTATAACAAAAATGAGTATGACAATACTTTAAAAATTCCTTGAAATCTCTCAATCCTAAAAAAAAGTTATCCTTCCACATAGAGTAATCTTGCTCTGTTACGCAACTGATTGTGAAGACTTGCTTCAGAATGTACTAATTTTGTTACACGATAGTACATGAAATAGATTTTTGTGCCATCAGATAATTTACTTCATGCTAGAAAAAGAGCATCAAAATTCTTAATGTTCTGAATACTTTTTCCAAATAATTACTTTTCTTTAAAGATTTTTCCCCCTGGTTAGTGTTCAACAGTATTTTAAGCAGTCTAATGAAATGTATGTAACAATATTCAGTGAACAAGGCCTTCACTTCTCCTACTCTTAAGCGCACTTTATTCACAGTTAAAATTTCCCAGGCTTTCTAGAGGATACTTCGTTTTGTTTCTGAATACAAATCCAAGCCATGCCCAAGTAGACCCTTAAAGCTTTTAAGCTTCTTGGACCAATCCAGTTTATGCAGTCGAAAAGAAGTAGGCATCCAGGGAAGAAATTATATGTCTACGTTTATGATGATTTTATTTTTCTTACAGGTTGGGATTAAAAGTTAAAGGATGAACAATCATTTTAACACAATACCTTTAAATAACCCAAGTTTTTAGGTTTTAAAATTCATAATACCCAGTTATTACTTTAAAAGTAACTATGACTTTTAAATTAAAAAGCCATGTTCTCAAAATACATCATCTCATTTTCTTTGAACTTCATTTTGAGCAATCTGTGTCCTGAAGTTTCCAATAAAAAGGTAGTCAATTACATATCATGTGAAAATGTATTAACACTATTTTAGTGCCACCAGGATAAAACAGCTTAGCAAAATACAGATACTTCATTTTCTCTTTATCTGAAGGACTACTGAAATAAGACAGTCATGTACTCCAATATTAGGGGTACATTTAAACTCTTGTCACATAATTTGTTCTTTATTTGACTCTTGGAAACTTTGCAAGAATTCTGATATCTTATTGAAATAGAACACATTCATTATGACACCAACACTTCGCCATGTACAAAACCTTCAGCAGGCAACAAGCTGCTTAATCTTATACAACATAAACCTATTAAAGTCACAAAAGTCATAAAATAGCCCACAAAGATACCTTAGTCTAGTCAAAAACCATTATTTGGAAGAAACCTGAGAGACCAGCTAGACTAGTCCAAACTCTTAATGAAATGGAGTCCTCTGTACAATAACCCTAATAAGTAAACTTCTGTTCAAAGATTTGCCATGTGTTGTAAACCCTTTACACTTGAGTGCAACTCAACTATTCAGAAATTTTCCTTGCAGAGAACATTCATATGCCTCGATGGACTTTTGAGTACAATTCCTTCATTTTATAGATCAAGAAACTGAAATCCAGAGTAGTCAAGTAATCTATAAGCCTTTATTAATTACCCTACTATGTGCCAGGTACTGTGCTAAGGGCTAGAGATTTAAAGTCAAAAGTGTAACAGTCCCTGCCCTCAAGGAACTTAATTTCTAATGGGTTAAATAAATTGACCAAGGTTACAAAGCTATTTGGTAGCAGAGATAGCAACAACACCCAGTGTTCAGATTCTCACTCCAACACATTCACTACATTGCCTCTCATGTGTACTTTGGGTATGCATGGTAAAAACATGATGGTTTTACACAACACAAAGTCCAAATATGATCATGACATTTCGCTATACTTAATTAGGGTAATGATACCTTCAAAAATGTTTTTGCTACTATGTTATATATTTCTTCAATGTCTAACATCTTATTTCCACTGCATTTTTTATGTAGGAAAAAAAAGTTGAAGTTATATTCTAATACAAATACTGCTAAATCAACAGTTAAGTTTTTTGTACCATCCATATAAAGATTTATTATCAGCACTTTCTACCCTGTATTACATTATTTTTATAAAAGAAAAATTACTGAAATTAGTGGATACTTTCATAATGTTGATTTCAATGGTACTAGAGTTAAAAATAACCACCAGAAAATTGTGTAAGGAAATATTGCATGGTTAGACATAACAGAATATTTTGGACAAGTATTAAAGTAGTTCTTTTGCTTTTATAGATGAAATCAAATCTAAAGCATTAACTCTGAAATGAAGTAAAAGATTTTCAACTAAAGCAATCTGTCTCCCCTTCTATATACATACATACACTTATATATACACACACACACACATACACTACGTGAGGTTCAAATTTTCTATGAAGCCACAGACCTTGTTTCATGACAAGGTTCTTTACTAGTGCTGTGGTACTTATGTTTAATAAATGCTTAGCAAATGAATTGAATAGTGCCCAAAATAAATCCATGCTATGCCCTCACTGACTCAGGGGTTTTTGATTTCAGAGCTACCATTTCACAAGTAAATTTCAAAGAATTTTTCTAAGTAGCAAAAGGGTCGACTGAACTAGTGTGTTCAAATGAATACGTTCCTCATATATGCCAGTTAAACTGCTTTGACAAATTAACTGAAACTACCAGATTCTGCTTTTTTTGTTGTTGTTTTTAAATGTCAATTGGTTTCTAATCCAGTAGAGCTTTGGAGCAAGTCCCTGAACATGAACCTCATTTGTGAAATATGAATTACCTGTCCTGCCCACCTCATAGTATCATAGCTATCAGATGAGATAAAATATGTGGATATGCTTCACAAACTAAAGTCCTATACAAATAAATCACTATTTTTCAAAATAAATTATTGGTTTTTGATTGCCTTTTTTAAGATGTGCCTATTTTTAAACCAAAACGTCAGAATTGAAACAAAGAAATTCTAATGAAAAGAATTAAAACAAAATTTTCTGATTATTGTGAATCAATATTCAACAGCAAATATAACCTTCCATTACTATAATTAGACATTTCCAAAGGTAGTTTGTATTTTAGGTTTTACTTTTACTGGACCTATGATTTCATTAGTGTAAGGAGCTCTGAGTGAGTAATTTCTGTTATCAATGTAGATCAGAATCTTCTCTATAACTAATACTCTTAGAGACTTGCCTGGAAACTAAGTGAACTTGTTTAGGGTGACAGATAACCGTCAGAAGCAGAACTTGAACTCAGGGCTCTTATTTTAGTTACTATGAGCTGGTAGGACTTATAAAATTCAGCCAACAAGCATTTATTTAAAACCTACTCTGCCAGGCACTGTGTTAAGCATTGGGGATACAAAGGAAAAAAAAGTCCCTGCTCAAGAAGCTCATCCTAACGGATCAAAAACATGCGTGTGTGCGTGTGAGCATGTACATATGTACGTATGTATGGGCATCTGCTGTATATTGCTGATTCCTGAGAACCACTCCTTACAAAAGGCAAATGTCCTATGTATCATTTACATACATATCCAAAAAGAGCACAGAATCCTTTACAAAAGACGTTAAGGGTCTAAAAATCTCATTTTGATATAAGAAAGTTTTGTTACGTTTTACTTTAAATGTTAATGAAACACGTCAAAAAGAGAATTTCAAAACTGAATGTGCACTATGTACCACCCATAATATACTGTTATTTTAAAATTTCAGTTCACTAATAATTTGCTAAAACTTCAGATACCACACACACACACACACACACACACACACACACACACACACCATTCACTTATTTCATTGCACCAAGTTCTTATGCATTACCTATAATATATTCTTCTGTTCATTTTTTCCTTTACATATAGAAAGAAATGAAAGATTAAAAGAATTAACTAAATAAATTTCATGTTTCATTTACTTCAACTCTACATATCATTTTAACCTTGAGATGTACTTAATCCTTCTTCTTATACTGTCTGTCCCCCTTACTACTATGAAAAAATAAGCATGATTTCCTAATTAATGCCTCCTTTCTTAAAACACTTCATTTTAAGTCAATAAACTCTTATTAAGTGCCTACTATGCGCTAGACATCGTTAAGCTAACCAGAACAGTACAGGTTAGTATCACAGACTTACTGGTGTGTCTTATAGAGAAAAAAACCCAAACACAAAAAAATCTGGCTTGCAGACAGTACATATGCCTTGCAACCCCAAAATGACATAATTTTGGCTATATGTGATTGATTTTAAAGCAGACATTAGCATTCTTCCTAAACTAAAGCAACATACCTGAGAGAGCACTCATTTAACCTTGCTAAAGCTCACTCCTACATTCATTTATACTTTTAGCTGCCAGAGGGGCAAAATCACCTTAATGTAAAGAATTAATTAAGATGTCTCATGAGAAAGCCAACATCTCAATAACATATCAAATATTATGTAAAAGAACAAGTATATATAGTTGGTTGCCAATATATCCTAATGGCTTTTTCTAGCTTTAAAAGGCACATATATTAAATTCTTTTAAAAAGCCTCACTGTAATTTCTTCAGATTTGAATGCTCATTTGAAATAAGTCTTCTTTCATTCCAAACAACTAGCAAGCTTTTCTGGAACAGGGTCAGATTTTTGAAATATTATATAATGATGACATTTAAATTATATATAGAAAGAGGAAAAGAAAACTAATTCAAGGTCACAAAACTACTATCCCTGTACTATTAGGTTAAACACGGTTCAGCAGAAATTAGAAGAGACGATGTGGGCAACTAAGATGCAACTAAAGTGTATCTAGTCACTTAATTGTCACCAATTCCCAAGCCGATATTTATCATGAACATGAGACATGGCTACTGCAATTTCCATAGGTGTGTCTCTTTCTTTCCATATTTCCAAAAATGGAATTAAAATTGCACACACACACATAAACACACAAAAAAATTCTTCCGTTCACTAGATAATGAGAAAAGATAAAGTCTTTTCACACATCTCCCTTCTCCAATTTTACAAAAGTAAACTGCTATACTAATGGAGAACAATTCAACAAAAAAAGGAGAAAAATTGAGTGACAGAGGTAGTAAATGCTAATAAGCTGCCTAGATCTAGATCTAGATCAAAGCTTCTTAACTTTAAAAAGAAAAATCAATAGTTATTTCAATTGCTGGTTTCCTTTCTAATTCTATGTATTTTACATTCTGCATTTAAAAACATTTTTCTGAAAAAAGTTCCATTGGTTTCTTCAAACTGCCTAAGGGGTCTACAAAAGAACCCCTGATCTACAAGAGAGAGTACCCTTTGAAGGGCTTTTCCTCTTTAGACAGAAGCAAGGCAATTGGAGAATTTATTGTCTCTGTCTCTTTCTCGGAACTGAGCAGGCATTTTAAATGTTTTTATCTATGAGAATAAATTACCACTGCCAACAAAATCAGTCTGACGGTTGATAAGCATAAGCAACAACTCCAAATAAGAAAATTTCACCAAATTTCATTTAAGTTATGTCATCTCTGCCTTCTTCACCAACACATTTGCCAGATTCAGAAGACCAATTTTTTAATTGCTAATTTGTACTTCTTTCTAGCCCTATCTGGCTTTGGCAAAGGTATTTCTAAAATAAAAGGTAGGCAGCAAGAATGCTTAGTCCCTTATAATCCTAAAGTTCAGGACTTCAAAAAGCAAAAACCCTTTCATTTCCCCCAGATACACAACCTAAAAAGATAATAAAAAGAACTAAAATCAATTTAATTTGGGCTGCCTAGAACTTTCACCAGTTCTGAACAAGTAGGCAAATAGTTTTCCATGATGCCACATTAAAAAATAAACAGCCTATTATGATGCAAAAATACTTTCAGTAACAATATAACAAGAATGTTTAGAACCGAGGGCTAAGCTTTCTCTTATTCTCCTAGTGCCACAAAGAGTTTTAGTACTTAAATGAGACAGGTTAAAGAAACATTACTACAAAGTGAATTTTAAAATGTCAATCTAGTTAAGAAGTTTTAATGAAAACTAAATTACCTTGAAATGGAAAGGAAATTCATTAGTCATAAGCATGGAAAAATAAGACTCATTCATTCACTGCCATCTATAGTGATGAGAATTAGAAGTAGTTGCACAGTAGATACATTCAAGAATCTAAAGCTACATTAAGGGCTAAATGTTTTGTATACAATTTTATCTTAGTGGGCTTTTTATTAAGGTACAAAAATAAACAAAACCCTTAAATGGAAGAATCCCTTTTTGGTCTCTCTCTCTCAATTTAGTTTAATTGTTTAAAAGCTTATTTAGAAATACAAAACTAAGGAGGTGGTTTATAGTTAAACAATAAAGGGACACATTTAAACTTGTGGAAAAACTAGTAATTGCTTGACTCATTTGTAATACACATACATACAAATAAGTTTCAATAATATTTTATTTTAATAATGGACCATTTTATTTCAATCTAAATTATTCCATTATGAAAATTTCTTCACTGAAAAGTGGCTATTTCTTCAAACCTTTATAACAAGCACAGCTTTAGCAAGTCAAGTTTACATACCAATAACTTTGAGAAATACTTAATTCTTCCCCCCTCATAATATGATTTCCCCTTTAAAAACGTGATCTGGGTCGTCAGAGTTATAACACACAAGGCACATAATGCTACAGAAAAATTTTACAAAGATAACATAGTATATGTAGTGTAAGAGAACAAAAGATCCTGTTTCAAAGATTTTTTTAATCTCAGATTTGCAAAAATGTATTATTTCATAAATTAAACTATATTTCTGTGGTGTTTATATTCAAGTTTACACAACACAAAAATATAATCCGTACCTACAAGGCACCTTAGCCTTTTGCATCTCCCCTAAAACAAATACTGATCTACAAAAGTTAAAGATTTCTTACATATATAGCTCCATAGTCCAGCATTTAACAAAAATGTAAAAACAAAATCTCTTTTAACATCAGCATCTTTTTCCTTGATAATTTCACCAACTGAACCCCATGAGATCTATAAGGCAAGTTGGTTCTTTCGATGAACTGGAATATCCTATACTTGTAGTGATATGTTTGTAGCAAAATAGTTCATTATAAAACTCAACAGAACAAGAAAGAGGAGAAAATATCTATTTAGAGTTTCAAAGAATTGAAACTATTATTTTAAATTTAGAGTAGGCACTGAAATATATTTTCTATATAACCTTGTCGGAGATTGTCTCTTCGCTGTATAATGCTTCATCATCAAGCTAAAAATAAATAAAGACAACATCATCATTAGGTAATAATTTTCATAATTCTTAACCCTTTTTATTGTAAAAACTATGTTAGAATAGATATTCCCAGAAAAAAAATTCTCACACTGGACTACTGTAAAGTAGTGCAAACAAGTCCTGAGAAGAATTCCAAAAGCTGCAACACTCTAGTCAGCCTAATCTATCAAAACGCACATGTGTTCATCCTGTCTTTTCTCTGCAACCATGCAACCCGTCTGCTGTTTTCCCACGTGTTCGACTTTATCTTCCATATTATACTGTTCTTAGCCTTCTGCCCCACTTAGTTTTGATGATAAAAATCATCAAAATCCACAGGTTTGCTCAGATAGTAGGAATTATATGGTATGTTGGGAATGGGGCTGGTAAAAAAAAAAAGATCACAGCAGAGAAAAATACATTTAATTTTAAAATGGCATATTAATAAAAAGAAAAGAAAAAAGACAATTGGCCCAAGATGGATGTTGTTAGTCTTCTTGTTATGCTAGTCACAAAAAGTAGATCAGATAATTCTGCCAGAAATAAATGAATGGAAAACTATTTTGTATTGGGAAACTACAACACTCAAACACTATTCATGCCAGCTCACACATGATGACCACATCCACCATACACTTTTCAAATGTGTTTAAAGGCATACCTACTATTTATGAACAGCAGAGAGCTCCATCCTCCTGAGAAACACTGTGCAAAGGAATGAGACTCTCACACTGTTCACTATCTTCTGGAACTCTAAAAAAAAAACCAATTATGTAGAGTAACTAGAAGAGTCTTATAAAAATAGGAGTTCTATTCAATAAAGTTTTTGTGTCTAAATTAACTATAAAGTGGTTTTTCTTCTCTAGTAATCAAATAAAAATTTATTAAGCTAAGAGTTTATTAGATACCAAAAGTAAACATGCCTACTAATAAAGGAATTAATCTACTATGATTAGTTTATCCAGCTGATTATTCATATTAAGTACAATCTTTATTCTTCACAAAAGCTCTAAAAGCTTATCTAAGCTTGTATGGCCATCATATTAGTAGAGAACCAATGTTATGGTTAAAAAACACATCTTTCCTTTAAAAAAAACTTACCTCTGAATTCGATGTTTTCTACAGATAAAGGCAAAAATTCTTCTGACTCCCACCATCACTGGATCCCAGTTATTGTAATGGCATAGGAGAGTTACAATGAAAAATGAAAAAAATACAGGGATAGCACCTGCAAAAAATAACCAGGAAAATTGCACCTGGAAAAAAGAAATTAAGAAAATTCACTTATTACTGACACAATTACTTTTTTTCTTAAATTTTTAGTTTTTATTTATGGAAATTGGCATGGATAAGTTTAATACCAAGAAGACAATATAAAGCACCTATTTTATTTTAACATTAAAAATTTGGGTAATCTGAAACTTCTTCATATCATCACTATCCTCTAAAAACTAATAGCTGTACTGACTTAGTCAAAGAACGGACAAGTCAGCAGCACAGCCAAGGATACTTAGAATGCATACTTTTCTTGTACTGTACCCAAGACAACAGGAATACTTTTCCTACAGTTTCCTGTAATCTCTGATCCACATATCAAACTACACATTCATTACCTAGTGCCTTTCATTTCTCACTTACTGATTTCCCTGATTATTGTTCTCCCTTGCTCTAAGGCCAACTCCAAGAATCATCTTTTGGCTAAAAACTGCTGTATGTCTCAACATTAGCTATCAAAATTAGATTACTGAGGTGTAACAATTTTTAATTCACTAAAAGAAAAGAAATAAAACTGTTTTCTTAAAAGCTTAACTATTCAGGGGGAGGAGCCAAGATAGCGGAGTAGAAAGACTCACATATGCTAGCTCTGAATCCACAGCCCATAAATTTCCTGTAAAGAGAACTCTCCACAAATTCTGGAGCAGAGCAAGTGCCCACCAACGCAGTGGAAGAGACTTCCGTTCCAGAGAGCCCTGGAAAGCCGTCCCCAAAGGTCCCTCGCGCTGTGGACAGCGGAGCCCACCCCTGCGCTGCCCAGGCCACCGCCCCAGAGGAGCAGACCCGAGCAGGCTTCAGGGACTGAACCTCCGGCAGCCGGGAAGGTCCCTCCACCCACAGATGCTACAGGTCAGTAAGAGAGACATCTGGGCTGGCCAAGAGGGGAGTGGGGTGTCTCCGTGACTCCCCTCGGGAGGCAGCAGCAGAGGCAGCGGCGGCCCAGGACTCCCTGAGCAGACAGGAGCTCCATTATGGAAGGTCTCTGCATAAACCCCCAGAGGGAACTGAGCCTGGGAGCCGGCCCTGCCCCCACCCGCTCCATTACTGAAGGTCTCTGCATAAAGCCCCTGAGGGAACTGAGCCTGGGAGGCAGCCCTGCCCCCACCCAAGCGCCAGAACTTAAGCTCACATTGAATAGCAGCCACATCCACCACGGAAAGCCCTGAGGCTGGGAAGTAGCATTTGAATCTCAGACCCCAAGCACTGGCTGGGCAGATCTAGGCAGGGGTGGAGAGGAATCTCAGAAGTCAAGTAACTGGCTGGGAAAATGCCCAGAAAAAGGAAGAAAAATAGGACCATAGAGAGTTACTTTATTGGGGAAGAGATGTTCCTTCCTCCCATCATTTCTAACAAGGAAGTACAATGCTTGCCATCAGGGAAGGATGTGGAGGTCGGGGCCTCTGTATCCCAGACATCCCAGGGGGATGTCTGGTGGGCTCAGGCCATGGAAGAGCTCAGAAAGGATTTTGAAAATCAAGTTGGACAGGTGGAGGAAAAACTGGGAAGAGAAATGAGAGAGATGCAAGAAAAGCATGAAAAACGGGTCAATACCTTGCTAAAGGAAACCCAAAAAAATGCTGAAGAAAATAACACCTTGAAAAATAGGCTAACTCAATTGGCAAAAGAGGTTCAAAAAGCCAATGAGGAGAAGAATGCTTTCAAAAGCAAAATTAGCCAAATGGAAAAAGAGGTTCAAAAGCTCACTGAAGAAAACAGTTCTCTCAAGATTAGAATGGAACAGATGGAGGCTAATGACTTTCTGAGAAACCAAGAAATCATAAAACAAAACCAAAAGAATGAAAAAATGGAAGGGAATGTGAAATATCTCATGGGAAAAACAACTGACCTGGAAAATAGATCCAGGAGAGACAATTTAAAAATTATGGGACTACCTGAAAGCCATGATCCAAAAAAGAGCCTAGACATCATCTTTCATGAAATTGTCAAGGAAAACTGCCCTGACATTCTACAACCAGAGGGCAAAATAAGTATTGAAGGAATCCATCGATCACCGCCTGAAAGGGATCCAAAAAGAGAAACTCCTAGGAACATTGTGGCCAAATTCCAGAATTCCCAGGTCAAGGAGAAAATATTGCAAGCAGCTAAAAAGAAACAATTCCAATATTGTGGAAATACAATAAGGATAACACAAGATCCAGCAGCTTCTACATTAAGGGATCGAAGGGCGTGGAATAGGATATTCCAGAAGTCAAAGGAACTAGGACTCAAACCAAGAATCACCTACCCAGCAAAACTAAGTATAATACTTCAGGGGAAAATATGGTCTTTCAATGAAACAGAGGACTTTCAAGCATTCTTGATGAAAAGACCAGAGCTGAAAAGAAAATTTGACTTTCAAACACAAGAATGAGAAGAAGCCTGAAAAAGTAAACAGCAAAGAGAAGTCATATAAGGGAAACCAAAGGTGAACTGTTTACATTCCTACATGGAAAGACAGTGTTTGTAACTCTTAAAACGTTTCAGTATCTGGGTAGTTGGTGCGACCACACACACACACGTACACACATACACACATGTATATGCGTTCACGCACACACACATACACACATGCACGCACACACAGAGACAAAGAGCACAGAGTGAATTGAGTAGGATGGGACCATATCTTAAAAGAAATTAAGGTAAATGGTGAGAGAGAAATGTAGTGGGAGGAGAGAGGGTGAAATGGAATGGGGTAAATTATATCTCATTCGAGAGGCAAGCAGGAGACTTTTTAGTGGAGGGAAAGAGAGGAGAGCTGAGAAAAAAACATGAAGTTTACCCTCATCACATTCGACTAAAGGAAGGAGTAAAATGCACACTGATTTTGGTATGAAAACCTATCTTACAGTACAAGAAAGTGGGGGAGAAGGAGATAAGCAAGGGGGGGGGGGGATGATGGAAGGGAGGGCAATGGGAGGAGGGAGCAATTTGAAGTCAACACTCGGGGAGGGACAGGATCAAAAGACAGAAGAGAAACAATGGGGGGCAGAATAGAAGGGAGGGAAATACAGTTAGTGTTACACAACACGACTGTTATCGAAGTCATTTGCAAAACTACACAGATATGGCCTATACTGAATGGCCTGCCTTCCCAAAGGGAATGTGTGGGCAGGGAGGGATGGGGAGAATTTGGAACTCGAAAGTTTTAGGAACAACTGTTGAGTATTGTTCTTGCTACTAGGAAATAAGAAATACAGTTAATGGGGAATATAAAGTCATCTGGCCCTACAAGACAAAAGAGAAGATGGGGACAAGAGAAGGGAGGGATGATAGAAGAGAGGGCAGATTGGTGACAGGGGAAATTAGAATGCTCGGTGTACTGGGCTGGGGGGAGGGGATAAATGGGGAGAAAATTTGGAACCCAAAATTTTGTGAAAATGAATGTAAAAAGTTAAATAAATAAATTTATATTTTTTTTAAAAAAAGCTTAACTATTCTTTTCATAAGGCAGCTATGATATACCATTCGTTCTAATTCTGCCTCAAAATTAGTTCTAATTCTGACTCAAAGATTAAGTACCTTATGAATAAATATTTCAATTAAAATAGCATTTATAAAAGAAATACAAAAGTAAACAGCTAAAACATTAAGATGTCTTTAGCCATCTAAGCAGCAAAAGATGTAACAAGAAATTCATATCAAACCCATTTTTTTCCTACTAAATTTAGGACATAGTTTTGATGCAAAGACCATTAACTAACTTACACGTGGGAAGAGCAAGGGGAATAAGAGGCATAATTTCCATAGTTGTCCAGTAAGATTTTAAATGTGTACTTTATATATAGTACATGGAAGCTTAATTATTATGAAAAGAAAGATTTCAATTCTAAAATAAAAAAAGTAAAAAGTGCTTGCTCTTTGAGATTGCAAATAATTAAGGATGAAATGCTTATATTCATAGATAAGGCTCCCTCTGCTGGAAAGTACAAAATATTCCATTTCAAATTTTAAGTCAGGAAAATATCCAGTGATACATCATCATTCCTCTTACTAGGAATATTTTAAAGCAAACTCAGTAGAAAACTTAAGCTAAAATCACTTCATTCTGACTTTATACATTTTCCAGTTGCTTCAGCATATATTGTTGTTATGATAGATATTGTTATATTTTTCTAAAGAATCAAAGTTCACAAAGTATTTTGCTTATCCCCATTTTATAGATGAAAAATACTCATTAAAAAACATTAATAAATATTTATAAATCTTAATGTTCTGTTCATGCAACTTAAATGTTATATTAAAAGGGGTTTAATTTTCAACAAACAGCTTAATAATTGAGACTGAAGAATGTGACGTCATAGTACAGAAGAAAATACTCATCAGGTTTATGCATAAAGGAAGAGCTCTTGATCAAACAAGATAGGTTCACAGAAGGTAAAACAGACAATTTTAACTATATAAAATTTAAGTTTTAGCACAAACAAAACCAAAGCAGCCAACATTAGATAAGAAGCAGGTTAAGTGGGAAAAAAATCTTTGCAGAAAATTTCTCTAATAAAGTTTTCTCATTTCTAAGATATATAGTGAACTAATTCAAATTTACAAGAACAGGAGCCATTCCCCAATTAATAATCAAAGGATATGAACAGGCATTTTTCAGAGGAAGAAACCCAAACTATCAATAGTAATATGAAAAAGGTGATATAAATCACTATTAGAAAAATTCTCACATTCATCAAGATCGGCAAAGTTGATAAAAAAGGAAGATCATAAATTCTGGAAGGGCAAATAGGTACATTAAAGCACTACTGATGGAATTGTGAACTGGTCCAGCCATTCTGCAAAGTAATTTGAAATTATGCCCAAAAAGCTATTATACTGCACATACCCCTTCTTTTTGATCTAGAGAAACCATTAACAGATCTATACCCCTGAGAAATCAAAGAGGGGGAAAAAAACCTCGTGTGTGTGTGCGTGTGTGTGTGCATGTGCGTGTGTGTGTGCGTGTGTGTGTGTGTGTGTGTGTGTGTGTGTGTGTGTGTGAGAGAGACCTTTTTGCAGCGGCACAGAACTGGAAATTAATGAGATACTCAAAATTGGGAAAATGCTTAACAAGTTCTAATATATAAACATGAAGGTATACTACTAGGCTAGATGTGGTAGAAACACCAGTCTCTGAGAAATGAAGGAAAATTTTTATGAACTGATACACAGTAAAGTGAGATGAACCAGAAGAATAATTTATACTATAACAATAATGTAAAGACAAATGACTCTGAAAGACTTCAGAAACTCTGATCACTGCAATGATCAACCATGATTCCAGAAACCTCACAATGAAACAAGATACCCCATCTCCTGATAAAGAGGTGATGACTCAAAGAGTATAAAATGAGACTTTTTTTATATATGGCCAACAAGGGAATTTGTTTTATTTGACTATACATTTGTAATGGGTTTTGTTTTAGAGGGAAGGTAAAAGGGAAAGAAGGCAGATTTTATTTTTAAAGAGTTTAGAAGTTCAGAAAACCTGGATTCTAAGCTTATTTCTCACACACTTTATGTGACTTTGGACATTTGTTCAAATAGGTATAACACTACTTGTCCTACCTACTAGGTACTAGCAAGGGTAGAGGTGGGGTGGACATTGGGTTAAGAAAATACTTAAAAATTTTTAAAATGCTTTAAAAGTTTCTTAAAATGAGCTACTGTAGATGTTGTTGATATTGCTATTATTGTAGGGGAATTAAGAGAATTTCTTTTGTGCATATATACATTTGCTTTTGGAGGAAATAATCACCATCATCATCACAGCAACAGCTAACATGTATGCAACATTTACTATATGCCAGGTGTTGTGCACCTTACAATTACTGTCTCATTTGATCCTAACAACGACCCAGGAAAGCAGGTGCTATAATTATTATCCCCATTTTGCAAATAAGGAACTGAGCAAAAAGAGGTTAAGTGACTTGCCCAGCATCGCACAGCTAAGAAGTATTAGAAGCTGTATTAGAAGTCAGGTTTCCCTGACTCCAAGCCTGGAACTCCATCCACTGAGCCTAAAACTGGCCAGTAGGTAGGTGATAAATTTTCAAGGATGACCCACAATAGAACAGGGGAAAAAATCCAGTCACTGAAAAATAATTATAATACTCAAATCAGTATTGGGGAGAAGAGTAAGAGAAGAATAAAGTAGAAAAGATTCTTTTTTTTTCTGCATAGCATCCTTGTTTCACTGGATTTTGATGCTAACATTATATGTATAGTTAACCTGATTATTCTTCTTACTTTCAGTAATAGTAAGGAGAGAAGGGAAGGATAAAATACAGCTCTTCAGCCCTTGTAAGGTTAAAAAAACAGACTACAACTCCACAAAACAAATATGAAAGAGTTAATACATAAAGTTAACTTTTATTTTTAATAGATTTCACCTATAATGAGCATATAGCTACTTACCATTATTACTATGCTGTCTGAAAATGAAGATTTCAAAGTTTTTGTAATTCAGAATTTACAACATTTTTGGTTATGGTCAGAAATAATTTTTAAAGATATGCTTTTCTATCTTAGTTACTAACTTACTCTCCATTGGAGACCCTTACAAAAATAAAGTGAAAGCTCATGTTTTCACTACCTATAATTTGTTATTTTAAAAGTAACTTTCCAAATTTTAAAAATCTATAATCATAGCTGGAGAATGAAAAGCAAGAAAAGAACAGTGGATCTGGGTTCAAATCCAGCACTGCCAGTCACTGCCTATGTTACCTTGGGCAAATCATTTAACTTCTGCATACCTAAGTTTCCTCAACCAAAAAATGAGGAAGATGGGTTAGAAGACCTAAAATGGCCATTTTCAATCCCATAATAAGAAAAACCAATATTCTTCCCTATCTTCTATTTTATAGCAGCTATATAGGACACAACTCTAATATCAACTAATTTTACTCACAGAAAAATGTTAGTTACATTATTGATTGTTTAAACTAATATTGATTTGAAGTTTTTAATTATGACACAGTTTACTGATCAAGTTCTTTTTAATAATATATCATTACCTTTAATCAATAAAGGATAGCTTACCTTTTGCAAGCACATATCAGCTATTATGGTCAGAGGTATTGTAAGGCTTAGTGCAAGTGTGCCAATCAGGGATGAGGTAAGAAAACAGCCCCTAAAATAGATTAAAAAAATACACATTTTTGCATTTAAAAGCTACAACTAAGGCAAACCATCAAAAAGCAGATGTTAATTCTAAAATTTATATGTTAAGGGAGGGAAATCAGTGTTAGTAAGCTAAAATCATGACATTCTCATCTAATATTTTATTTTAAACAATTGTTAAAATGATCCTTCTTAATGGTAAACTTGAAATGCCAAATCCATACAAAATTTTTACTGTAAAAATAGAAAACAGTAAAAAAAAAAAAAGACAACTATAGAACATTAGGACAAGCTAAAATTAAAAAATAATGCTATATTCCATTAAGAAATACTTTATATATTTAAAGTTAACTATAAGCTTACCTAAAGTTCTGATACGATGAAATTACAAAGTAAGATTTAATTATTCAAGTTATGAGAATAAGGGGGAGGGGGGTGAAGGAGTGTATGTCTGGGAAGTCTCCAGAGTTATGAAAATTTAAGTTGAAGTCCCTCTTCTAGTCCATAATACTTCTGAGACCTGGGCAAGTCACTTAATCCCCTGGTAACCCCAGGCAACTCTATAAAATTCAGAGAAGTTGCTCTCTAGGAGCTCCAGATGAAATAGCAGACTTCCCTTCTCCCTGCCCATGCCAATCCTGACCCCAACTTAAAAAAAAAAGGGGAAGGAGGAATCAAGTAACCTAAATGATGGTTAACAATAAATGTTTACAGGCCAATCCAAGTCAGTGTCACAACGAAAAATAGGCCTACCCTATAGAACTGAACTCTCCTAAACGATTCCAATTTTGTGGGTTTTTTTAACCTCATATACCAAAAAGGATGAACATTCTCAGTACTCTTTTATTCTACTCATTTCATAATCTAAAACATTTTTAATGTTCAATTCTGGAACATTAATAACTAATTCTGAAAAAGCAAGGTGCTTTAGGATTATTTTCTAAAATTTCACAAAGAACTGGAAAACATACATCTTCTATTTGCAGAAAAATGAACTGTCACAATTTATAAATAAAAGTTAGCTTTATTTGCTCCCAATGGCCTGCTTCTACAAATTCACAGGATTCCTTTTTTTATATTATAAACTCCCCAGATACCTTTCCTTTCACCGACTCTAACTGTACTTAAGGTATATATAAGACCATTTATAGGATTTAATTTTGTAGATGTATTCTCTAATTGCTCTTTTAATTATTTTCTCTCATTTCCCCAAACAAATCTGTCACCTCTTTTTTAAACTCCCCCTTTCCCCATACACCCAGCAGAGAGCTGGGCTGGTAATAAGGCACCAATAAAAACCTACTGACAAACAAGTGATTTAAAATCATGAATACTTTTTTCTAGAAGTCACAGGAGCAAACCAGGAAAACTATAATTTTGCAAGGCTCTAAAAATTCTAGCTAATAAAAAATAATAGCTTGATCACCACAACTGGGCATCTAATACAATGTTGGGTTTAGTCTCTGTGTAAGTTCTTCAATACATTTAACTTATATGCTTTCCATTATTGTCAAAATACAGTCATGAAATAAACTGTTATTATCCTATTTCTGAACAAAAGAATTGAGACACAAAGAAGCCGAAGAGTTTGGCAAGATCAGTCCCATTCAGTTGTGTTCTGTATGCTACAGTAAGGATACAAATTCAGTTCATATAACTATTACATGCAAATGTTTAAAATTACAGGACAATTCACAGGACATTGATAATTTAAAGATTTGCAAGTACCATAGTATTTGTTTAAGATCATGGTACATAACAAAAGTCATATTAACCTTCAAAGTGACAAAAATTATTGTGAATTAAGAGTTCAATGATCTATATAAAGCACAACAAATTAAAAGACAAAACTGCTGAAGAAATAATCTAGTCTGTCAAGTTGCAGGAATTTAATCTTAAATGCAACATTCATTTCTGCCAAAATTTAATTGAACTAGAACTACAATGAATTGCAATAAAAATAAGTATAGATTTTAAAGTAGCCATGTTATCTTGAACAAAATACTATGCTAATTGCTAACGGTTTTTGCTTGCCCAAAATGAGTAGTTATAGACAGAAACAAGAAAACAAAAGACAAGCAGTTTGCAACTTTTCTTCAACGACCGAAAAATGCCTTTTAACTAACTAGATTACTGCAGACCATCCTCCTGAGAAAAAGTGACCACTTCTTAAAATAATTTTTTCTCATTCCATTGTTTAAAGTCCATGAAAAAGACACAAGTCTGAAAACACTCTCATTTTGTAATATTTGTCGACCTAATGGAGAAAAAGGAATTCAAAATTTGAGGACTCATTAAAGTTTCATTCTAAGGTCTTATAATGGCATAAAAGATACTGGATCTTAAAGACATTCAAGTTGGAAAAGCCTCAAAAGTGTGCCATAATGAGACTGCTTATAGTCCAAAGGATATCTTGCCTAAGTTTAGAGAAGTTCATCATAAGAAGACTGGCTACCAAGAGTTTTGGAATTTTACGATTTTTGACCACAGTAAATCAAGACAGTTGACAAAAGTGTAAGGTCTAACCTATTCCACTGATCTACCCCTCTATTTCTTAGCCAGTACCAAGTGGTTTTAATGATTGCTGCTTTATAATACAATTTAAGATGTGGTATGGCTAGGCCACCTTCCCTATTATTTCTTTTCATTAATTCCCTTGATACCTGGACCTTTTGTTCTTCCAGATTAATTTTGATATTATTTTTTCTAGCTCCATAAAATAATTTTTGGTAGTTTGATTGACATGGCACTGAATGACTAAATTAAATCCCAAAGAGATCATAAAAATGGGGAAAGGACTCACATGTATAAAAATATTTATAGCAGCTCTCTTTGTGGTGGTCAAGAACTGGAAATTGAGGAGATGCCCATTAATTGGGGAATGGCCAAACAAGTTATGGTATATGAATGTAACGTGCTAAAAGAAATGACTAACAGGTGGACTTCAGAAAAACCTGGAAAGACTTAAATGAACTGATACTGAGAGAAGTGACCAGGACCAGGAGAACATTGTACACAGTAACAGTCACAGTCTGCAATGACTGATTTGGATAGACTTAGCCCTTCTCAGCAATGCAAGGACCTGAAACAATTCCAAAGAACTTATGATAGAAAATGTCATCCACATCTAGAGAAAGAACTATGGAGTCTGAATGTAGAGAGAAGCAGACTGTTTTCTTTTTCTTTCTCATGGTTTCTCCCATTCATTATAATTCTTCTGTACAACATGACTAATGTGAAAATATGTTTAATAGGAACATATGTGTAGAGCCTATATTAGATTGCATGCCATCTTGGGAAGGGAAAGGGAAAGGAGGGACAGAAAATTTAAAACTTACTGAAGTGACTGCTGAAAACTAAAAATAAATAAACTAAAATAAAAATACAGAATGAATCATGTTTCAAACAAAAAAAAATAAAGTGTAAGGTCTAAAGTGGAGAATTTGTTTCCATAAAGAAAGTAGGTGCAACAAAATCTGAAGTGTCTGTTCAGCATTACTAGTTTCTGTAAAGAATATAAGGATAAAATAAAAAACAATTCTTGACTTCAAGGATCTTAAAATCTCAGGACATAAATGTACAATATTTAACAAAAATACACAAAGGAGAATGTATTAAATGCCATAAGAGAGGTAAAAACAAAGAAGTTAAGGCATTCAGAGGAAGGAGATATTATTAACTAGCAAAGATACAACTTTGTAGTTGTGGGTTTTTTTAGGTCATTGCATGAAAAAAGGGATCAAATATCAGGCTTCATCCTTCTGCAGAGGTTCCTAACATGGGGTCCAGACTCTAACCTACCACTAGAGGTCTGTGGCTAGACTTCAGGGGGTTTATGAACTTGAATGGGAAAAAAAAAAAAAATTACATCTTTATTTCAATAAAATTGGTTTCCTTTGTAATCCTATATATTTTATGTATTTAAAAATGTTATTCCAAAAAGGGGTCCATAAGTTTTACCACATTATCATAAGGATCCTTAACACAAAAAATCTTAAGAAACCCTGCTCCAAAAGATCTTTGGCACTAAGGAACTTGTCACTATCTAACATTCTAGAATTACTAAAGAGTATACTTGTGTGTAAATCTCATTTCACTTTCACAGGAATTTTATGTGATACCAACCATCATGATACTATGGATGAAGTTCTGCCACTCAACTGTGTGGCCTTAGGGGCCATGACACTTAATCTCCCTAGAATTCATTTTCCTCATTTGTTGTTGTTTTTTTTTTAAATGGGGGTAGGGGGAAGAGTTTGAGAAGAGTTGGACTAAGAAGCCTTGTAACTCAGTTCCTCCTGACCCAGTTACACTACGCTCTAGTGCTCTCATTCCAACTCAGCTATTTTGACAACTCCTGGGGTTCTATCAGTATTTCAGCCCCTTACAAAAGATTTTCTAAGGTCCTCTCCATCCTGCATCCTCTTTCTCTGTCCTTCATCAACATCTCAGATGCCCTATGACTATTCAAACTCCATTTACTTCCTTCTAAAACTCTGTTTGATTAGCAGAGACCCCATTCCTTTAAATAAAGCTTCCATCAACTCAGGGTTTAATATAAAAATCAGCTAATATTTTTTTAGAGCCCCAAGGGGAAAGAATTTTCAACAAGTACCAAAAATTAAAGTTGTTTTTTTTTGGGGGGGGGGGGGGCGGGGATAGTGTTTCCTTATTCCACTCTATTCAGTCCTAGAACCTTACCTAGCCTCTACTATCCTACTCTGTTCCCAGAACCATCTAGGCAATGCTACCCTTCCCTCCAAACTTATGTACCATTTGAACTTTGTTCTTAAAATACTGTACTGCTTCCTGGAAGCCTAAAAGTTTTCATGGCTCACTGAATGGAGTTAGGTGAAAAATGCCTATAGTTAGTATCCTTAAATAATAATAACAATATCCATATAAAATAAATAGTACATACCATAACCACAGCAACTCTGAGAGAACTGTTCCAATTAGACCATTAATGACAATGCACATTAATACTAATTTATTGGGAAATTCAAAGGCCTCAAATCCAGTATAATGAAGTAAAAAGAAGCCTGGCCACAGCAGCAGCAGATTAAAGAGACCTACAAAACCTGAACACATATATAAGAGAATGAGGGTTAGTTACTGCAATTTATTTCACTCCAAAACATTTCATGGTCAAACTATGTTCCTGTATCTGGCACAAGGATCTTAACTGTTTGATTCTGTAAGGTATAAAAAAAGCTACCTGGCTAATGTTTTATATCTTAAAGGCAAAAACTGTATTAAAAAACTAGTGAACATTCATTCTCTTGAATTTAAACTACCATAGATAGACGCTGAGAACCATTACCAAAGGATGCAAAATAAACTACTTTAAATGATTTTAAAGTAGGATTGAACATACTAACAATAGAGAACCTCTTAGTACAGAATCATATAAACATTAAAGATATTGGAATCCAAATTATCATTGAAAAATTGGGCAGTTAAAATTTTTTACTTTATTCAACAAATATTTGCAGTTCTTACTCTTCAGGAATACACAGACCAAATACAAATAATTCTAATAAAAAGCAACATATTTTTAGTACTATATAAATGAAAGTGCTATTCACATTTGTAATGACATAGAAGGGGATTCCTGATTTGAATCTTTTTAAAAATAGAGTCTGTTCTACTATCATTATGAATGTCAAGAACTAACAGATTTTAGAAGATATTTCAGGGAATCTGTAAGATTCACAAGGCATTGCTAAGTTTTATTGGCAGGGGGTGGGGAGGAGAGGGGAGGATAAAAAAACAAATTTTATCTGCTTTCATCTCTATGCACCAACTATCTCAATAAGCAGGGAATAAAATTCCAGAATATGAAAAACATGGAAGAGTTCTATATAAACACAAACTGGGTTGGAAGGAACATCAGGAATTGGTAGTGACAGGAATTCCCTCTATAACATTCTTTGAAACTGGTCATCCAACCTCTTCTGAAGATCACCAGTAAAGGGGAAACCACTACTTTTAAGAGAGCAGTCCATTCCACTTTGGGGCCCTTCTAATTGGGAAGTTTTTTCTTTACTTCAAACCCAAATTTGCCTCTATTTCTACCCATATAATTTTTGCCCTTTGCATTCAAACAAAATTAGTCTAAACCCTTCCACAGTCCTTCAAATACTTGATTACAACAAATTTGTCACCTTCTATGAAATAAGTATGTCTAGCTCTTTCCAATAATACTGTATGGCATGGCTGAGTAGTGGTACGGAAGGGTATGACAAAGTCTGAAGATTATCTTAGATAAAGAAACTTAAAATCTTCCAGATTCCATTTCCTAAATGTGCCTAGAAAATAGTAATGTATGACAGGATCAAGAGACAGAAGAGAAACAATGAGGGGCAGGTTAGGAGGGATGGTAATCCAGTTAGTCTTACACAACACGACTATCAGGGAGGTCATTTGCAAAACTACACAGATAGGGCCTATATTGAATTGCCTGCCGTCCCAAAGGGAATGGGTGGGGAGGGAGGAATGGGGAGAATTTGGAACTCAAAGTTTTAGGAACAACTGTTTAATATTGTTGTTGTAACTAGGAAAGAAGACATACAGCTAATGAGGAATAGAAAGTCATCTGGCCCTACAGGAGAAAAGAGAAGATGGAGACAAGAGAAGGGAGGGATGACAGAAGAGAGGCCAGATTGGAGATAGGGAAAATTAGATTGCTTGGGGTATTGGGGTGGGGGGAGGGGATAAAAGGGGAGAAAATCTGGAACCCAAAAATTTGTGAAAATGAATGTAAAAAAATAAATAAATAAATAAAATTTAAAAAAAAAAAGAAAATAGTAATGTATGATATACCATATGAAGTCCTATGACATGTCACTGTCTAGTTATTTAGTGAGCACGAATGATGGAAAGCATGAACATGTTACTGATATCCATGTGATTCTAAAAGATCTGAAGGTAGATAGATAACTATTGAAGGACTTAAGGGAAGAGAGAGACAAGAATCAAACAGGATAAAAAGACATGGATGGGCTATGATTTGCATCAACTGCAGTGCCTAAATAAGTAAGAACATAAATTCATTGAAGTACTAAAGTATTCCTACAGGATAAAATCTAAACTACTCATTCTGTCATTCAATAAATTCCATCAACTAGTTGCATCCTATTTTTCCAAACTAGACTTCCACTCCTCCTCTACATGAATCCTCTGCTAGACTGTGGCCAGAGTAAGCTTTATAAATTCTTTCTTCCATGACTAAGCTCCAGTCCAGCATCACCAATTGCTGACTGAACATTTCAAACCAAGTGTCCTTCCAAGATCTCAAACATGTCCAAAACAGTTTTGTCATTATCCTTCCCAAAAAACCAATCTCTTCCAAACTTCCCTGTTACTGCTGAGGACGCTATAATGATTTCATCTGGGTTTACAAACTTGATGTCATCCATTACTCCTCCCTCTCATTCACCCCACATATCCAAAGAGTGTCAAATCGTATCACTTCTATCACCACAATACCTCTTTAAATATACTCCCTTTACTCCACTAGCATAGCTACCACTCTAATGTAGGTCCCTGGATTACTGGGATAGCTTCCTAATTACTTGTTCTAGGCTCAAGTCCCTCTCCACTCCCAATTCTTTCCATAGCCACTAAATAGATTTCCCTAAAGAGTAGATCTCACATCAAGTCCACATACACATGCACAGCCACACAGCAGAGACTCCCTATAACCTCTGAGGGCAAACATAAAGTCCTCTCACATTTAAAGCTCTTCAAACCAGACTTCTTATCTTTCTAGTCTTCTTATACATTATTCCCCACTACAGTCCAGCTACACTGGCCACTCTGCTGTTCCTCACCCACAACACTCCACTGCTCACTTCTGGGTCTTTTCAAAGGTTGCTTCCCATGTTTGGAATACTTTCCATCTTTACTTCCACCTCTTGGAATCACTAGTTTCCTGCAAAACTTAGTCAACAAGCATTTATTAAGTTTCTGCTATGTACCAGGCACTGTGCCAAACACACGTGCCACATTCTTTTAAGAGGCTTTTACATACAACCCCCCTCCATACACACACACACACACACACACACACACACACACACACACACACCCCAAAAATTATGAGTGCCTAGTACATAGTACGAACTTAAGAAATGTCTGTTGATCAACTGAATGACCCATCCAAATCTTACTGGTTCTTCAAGGCTCAGTTTAATTTCCCCCCCTTCCACATAAATACCTTCTGACAATTCCAGTACAGTGACTTCTCTGCTTATAGCACTCTGTATATCATTATATTTGACACTTATCTTGTTCTTGAAAATAAACTCCTCAGATCATGGATGCTAAAATAAAAATGACCTGAACAAAACTTTGCAATGACTTATTCCAGTGATAAAGAATGACAAGTTATTAGAGAAGGAGATTAAGGAAGCACTACTTCTTCAAAAGAAAAACCTTTTCCAACAATTAACATTACACTATGAAGGAAAACTTAACAAGATTTCAAGCCAATTTAGATCTGACACATCATGTCACGCTTGAAGGTATTTTAGTAAACTAGTTATCTCTTACAAAAGTAGGAACAATTTTCTTTTTGAAATGTTAAGAAAAAGAAACAACATGTCACTGCTACAACACTTTACCTGCATACATTATACTTGGATGTATAACCTTATACTGACATATTTCACTGAAGTTCGGTTTTAATAGTGCTCATCTCCTAAAATTATTTTCATCACCACACTTAAAAACCAGATTTTAAAGCTAGAATCAACTTTAAAAACAAAATCGGTCAACCCTCTCATTTCAGAGATTCAGAAACTGAGGCTTGGAGGTTAACAGAGTGGTTCAAAATTATATAGTAAACTGGTAGCAGAGTCAGAAAGAGGACTAAGGCTTTCTGACTGTTCCAAAGGCTCTCCTTACAATACCATATGGCTTCCTTATCTGAAGAAAATCATGGACATTGAAACAAAGAATGGCCTTTATAAGGTTTCTTTTTCTTAAGAAGTCAGCTTCCAAAAGAACCCAAAAGTCTGCTCATTTCTAGTAGTCCAGTCCTATGAACAAGTTTTATTATTAAGCAGGTGGTAGATAACAGAGAATGGAAGGATTTATACTTGAGAAACCCCAAATCCAAGAGATGGTGAGTTCAATGATTTTGAACTGTTTTTGTTGTTCAACTTTTTTCAGTTGCGACTGACTCTTTGTGACACCACTGAGGTTTTCTTGGCAAAGATACTGGAGTGGTTTGCCATCTCCTTCTCCATAGCATTTTACAGATGAGGAAACTGAGGTAAATAAGATTGACTTCCCCAGAGTCACATAGCTAGTAAATATCTGAGGCCAAATCTGAGCTATGAAAAATAAGTCTTCCTGACTCCAGGCCTGATACCCTATTCACTGTGCCACCTAGCTGTGGGTACTGTACCAGCTTTAATCTCAATGAGGAAACGTGAGGCAAAACCAATTCCAAATGCCCCCATGATCTTTTTTCTTACTATGGCAATAAAACCACAGAATGAAAATGTTATTCCTAATACTGTCACAGTGAATGCATTCCTATGTTTTCTATAGTACACGAACTGCCAAATGCAAAAATGAGAACAGATTATCTCTCTCCTGAGATTTATATTACCCAGCAGAGAAGCAAAGTGATGTAACTCAATAAAGGAGTTTCCTTCTGGCAGTAAAACAAAGAATTCTCATTTCCAACTATATTCGCATTATACTGTGAGAGAAAACACATTAATAGTTCCGTGCGAAAAGCTTAAAATGCACAGAGTAGAAAGGAAAGCTAAGGGCAACATAAAGAGAAGTTCAAAGACTTTGGCTCAGGGCACAGAGGTGGATGATAATGGATAATTAAGAGAAGGCAGATGACTCAACTCTCATACTTGTTTTCTCTCCTGGAAATGAGAGAAGAAAAATGGCTTGATGGGAGTTGAATACTCAGAAACTCAAATAGATTTGCTAATATCATTTTGGAAGTTGACCTCCAACAATGAAGATCTCAATCCATTCATGCCCGCCTACTCTGTATGACTCTTGTCCATATCCTTCCATAAGCTTGCCACAGGTGATCTCATCCAGTATACCAGAGATCTTTCTCGTTTTTTCCTGACAATCAAGAGGGTTATATACACTCTGGTCACATACCTGTCCTATCTTGCCTTCATCCTCATCACATAACCTGCCTGTCTTCTCTTCCTACCATAGATTTCCTTAGTGACATCTTTTACTCCTATTTAAAATTTCCCATTTTGGTTCTACGGTACAACCTGCCCACATCTACCACATGCCACCACAATGGCCTGTATAATTCATTTTTACTAACTCAGATTTGTTTACCATGTCTCACTGCCACACAGCAACACCAAATGAATGCTGGTATTTAAAAGATGGGCACTAATTTCTTTGGGAAATCAAGAATCATTAAAGAAAATCAGCAATTTCCTAAGGGCAAGCTATCCTGCTACCCCTCCTTGCTTTCAACTCTGTATGCAACTGGTTGGCCACCTGTACTGTCTATCTCAGATATACATACTGACAGACAAGCTCTGTAGACAGAGCTTGTCATAATTTGGACAACAGTCATTCTTCATACACATGGGTCATAGCTATGTGGATGGTCAGCAACCCTTGACAAGTTCAAGACACTAGGTCCATGAAGGCTAGATTTCAGTGTAGAAGGTGATACAGGAAAGTACTAGAGGAAAAATACTTTGATTTTTTTAAAAAGGGGTAATGTGGAGTGTGTGAATCACAGGTCAGTTAAAGTTGTACACATTGTTAAATATGGTTGCTGTGTTGCTCAGCTTTCATAGTTATTTGGTCAGCTTTCATTTTTTTTCTTCATTAGGTGATTCTGGGGGTGAGTGTGGAGAACACAAGAAAGGATATTTTATGTGTGTGTGTGTGTACACTCACGCGTGCACACGAACACACAAACATATAAAACTAAGGGCTAATTTTCTTAAGGATAATTTTTAAAAATACAGCCTATAAACCCGACTTCAATTTCTGATAAAAACTTAAAAAAACTAGTAAATATCTTGAAAGGGCTATAGTAATTACAATGAATTATAACTTTGTAGCATATCTTCAACAAGAACAAGTCATGGCTTATGCAGTTTCATTATTTCTGATTCTTTTTTATCCAGTCTGTTCAACTGTTCTATTTCTCCATTTTTTTAACCAAAACTAAATGGTTTTAGTGGATTGCTTTATAACATAGTTTGAAGTCTGAAAGTGCTATTAGCCCACTCCTTCATTCCTACCTCTTCATTATTTCCCTTGACAGATCTTTTCTTTCTCCAAATGAATATTAAGTCTGTAATGTATACCCTTTGTGTGATTTGAAAAGCATTAAAATTGTAAATTAATCTTTATAGTAATTTTTTTCTATTGGAAGAGCCCAGCCTGTTCTGACTATTTTCTCAGTTATTTATGTTGTTCTGTAAGAAGAACTTTGTAACTGGATCTATGTGAGTATTTTATGTGCTTTGCTGGATTGATCCCCAAATATCTGGCACATTTTGAAGTTACTAAGAATGAAATTTCTCTATTGTTACCTCTTTAACTCTGTTATTATTCTACAGAAATGCTGGTGATTTTTAAGGGTATGTTTTGTAGCCTATAACTTTGGCAAAAGTATTAAACGTTATAATTAAATCTTTAGTGCTTTGCCAAGATTTTCTAAGTAAATAACCAAATCATCAAAAAATAGGAAAAGTTTTATCTCCTCTATGCTTAAGTTTAAACCTTTGGTTTCTTTATCTATTTCACATAATGTAGATGGCTATTTCTGACATGGAGTAGCGAATACCTGAATTTGAATGTGACGTCAGACACCTTTATCACCCTGTGCAAGTCACTTAATCTCAGCCTCAGTTTTCTCAATGGGGATAATATATGGGGATTATAAAAGGCCCTTTTGTAAACTTTAAAGCATTACATAAATGCTGATGATTATTATAATTACTTATTATTATCATTCTGTCTTATGGTTACTGCTACCATTTCTAGAACTAAGCCAAATAACAGCCGGGAGAAAGTATCTTTGTTTTATTCCTTTAGTTACTGAGAAAGTTTCTAGTGCATTTAGTTTTAGATATTTTTATAATATTAAAAATCATTCTTCTGTGACTACAATAGGCACAGAGGGCTTTTTAGAATAAATTACTGTTGTACTGTGCTGAAGGCTTTTTCTACATATTTTGAGATAATCATATGGTTTCGGATAGTTGTTTTAAATATGATTATGTTGTTTTCCTAATGCTGAAACATCCTGGTATAAATCCAACTTGGTCATAATGAAAGATTTATTAAATAACTGATGAAGCCTATTTGATAATTTAAAATATTGTAATCAACATTCATTAATAATAATGGCTGACACTCTTTCATTTTATCCTTCCCTGGAGTAGGTATTTTAGTATATTTTTGTCTATTAAAAAAGGAGTCTGCAAGAGTGCTTTTTGCCTCAATATCTGAAAGTAATTTGCATGGCACTGATAGCAACTGTTCTTTTAAAGTTTAATAGAATTTGTCTATAACTCTATCAGGACCCGGAATTTGTTGGTTTTTTTTAATTCTGTAGTTTCTTTAGAGCTAGGACTACTTCCTTTCCCAAGACTGAATTACTTAAATGTTCTATTTGGTTTTGTATTAGTTTGGGTATTTACTATTTTTAAGGTAATCCACAAAATTCTTTTGTGCTCTCAGTTCAATTAGTATATAACTGTGTCTAGTAGGGTGTGATAATTCTTTTTAGTTCTTCTGATTTTTCTGTGATGTCATGTTAGCATTTGCTATTCTGCTGATTTGATTTTCTGCCTTCTTTTTTATCAAGTTGATTAAAGGCTTATTAATTTTGCTAGTCTTTTCAAAAAATAACCAGGGCTCCAAAGAATTTTAAGAAAACACCTCTTCCCACTCCTTTGTAGAAGTGGAAGACCTAAAGGTGTGGAACACTACAAATATTTTCAAATTTTGATGATACATTAATCAGTTTCACTGATTATTTTTTCTTTTTTTCTCTTTATTTTTTCTTTAAAAAATATTATGTTATATACGGATAGCTCTCTGGGTGGAGAAATGGAAGAGATAAATGGATAAATTTACTCAATGTAAAAAAAAAAAAGCAATATATATCAATCAAACTTAAAAATAGGTCATGGAAGATTAAGCTAATTTCCCTTTTTGACAAGGGTGTTAGACTAGCAGACCAGAGGAATACCATATAGAGAGTTTACCCCAAGGCTTCTGACAAAATTTCTCTTGATATTCTTAGAGAGAAGAAAGAGAGATATGGACCAGATGGTGTTATAATTAAATGAATTCTGAATTATCTGAACAGACAGATCCAAAAAGTAATCAACAAGCATTTCATGCCAACTTAGAAGGCAGTTCTCTGGTGTATTGTACCAGAGGTCTGTGCTAGGTCTTTGTGGGTTAATCAAATCAGCAGATAACACAAAAGCAGGAAATATCATTAACACTAATTGAAAGTCAAAATATAACTCCAAAAAATCTCAAGAGGCTACAACTTTGGACTGATTAAAAGAATGACATTTAATAGAGATCAATGTAAAGTCTTATACAATAGTTTAAAAGAATCAGCTTCTGTACAAAATGTAGTGTATAATATGAATCACTAGTATGATAACGGAAATTTTAAAATATAATATAATATCAGGCTGCATTAGGATTTTTTTTGAGGGAGAGGGGGTGTCAAAAGAAAGGTGAGAGACCTGCTGTACAGTCCTAGTGAGACCACATTTGGAATACTGAATTCAGTTCTGGGTGTTTCATGAATGACACTAACAAGCTGGAGAACATTCAGAGAAAGTAACCAAGAAGCATCTAGAGATCACATCATATGAAGAATGGCTCAAGAAACTGGAGAAGAGAAGAATTAGTAGGAAGGGGGCACATGATAGCCATTTCAAGTATTTAAGGGCTATCACACGAAAGAGAGATTCCAGTTGCTGTTTGGCCCTATGGGGTAAAATTATGAGAAATAGGCAGATGTTCTAAAGAGGCAGATTTAGATTTATGGTAAGGGGAAACTATCAAATAAAAATGACGTTAAGTGGAACAGCTGCCTTGGGAGGGAAGAGGTTCCCTCTTACTAGAGGTCTTCGAGTAGAGGCTAAATAATAAATTTTGGGATAAATTATAGAGGCCTTTGTTGTTTAAATATGTGTTAGACTGAATAGATTCTAATGTACTTTTCTTCCAGTTGAGATTCTGCAATTCAGTAATTGTCCTTCCCAAGTAGGGAGGACAGAATTAACCATAATGTATTATACAGTGCAAATGGCAAAACCAGAAGTGGGAGTAAGGGTGAGGAATAAACTATTTAATTACTAAAGCCCTTTACTGTGATAAAATTTCATGGTGCTAATTAAGACACTTTTATAAATTAAAGAAAATTAAATATTAAAATATTAAAATAACAATTTACAATGCAAAGGGATTTAGTCATTTAGGAAAAAAAGTGCTATGAATTAACAGTCTTACCAAAGAACATTGGTATATCCAACTTATCTTCTCTGTCTACTTTTCTCTTAATCATAACAATATAGACAGCATAGAGCATGGCACCAATAAGAGACCAAATGGAACCTGTAAAAATAAAAATAACAAAGAAATTTTTTTTTAAAGTACTGTTAAAACACATTTGCTATTTCCATCTCCTTGGTGTTGTGCCTTTACAGTGTTCCCATCCTTCTCTATTCAAATCCTACCTCTCCATCAAAGTCCACATCTTCTGCAAAGCCTTCTCCAACTATTCCAGTCAACCCTGAACTCTCCCTTTCCTTAATTCTTACTGTAGTCTTTACCACATAATTAGCACTTACTGCAATTATACATTCACTGTTATATTGTTCTCTAGTTGAATAATGCATATAAGTGACATATGTTCAATCAGATTGCAAACTCCTTGAAAACAGGAAATCTGTATTATATAAGTTTTATACTCCCTAAACCACATAGTACTGGCTATACAGAAGATGTATAATAAATACTTAGGAAATGGACTAACAATAGATAGTCCATTGTTGAATATTTTTTGAATATGAAATTTTCATAAATCATCGCTAAGTATTTAAATTTCAAACAAGTCAAATATTATCAATTTGCTTTGTGATAATTTTTAGCACATCAAAAATGTGACTGCACTCATTTCTTCTTTTTGGTTTTTCAGAGTCTCGACATTCACTCCATGGAAGGACTTCCCATAAGTAGTAAAGACATTCAGAAGTGAACAAATGGTAAATGTGGAAGTTGAAATTTTAATGACAACTGAAATATCCCTAGATATCTATGTTCATACTTTTCTGCATATGAATATAATTTGGGGACTAAAAGAATAGATGAGGAAACTGAAGCCCAGAAAGGTTAAGTGACTTGCCCACAGTAACACGGAAAGTCAGCAGGATAGTTAGGATCTACACCTAAGTTTTCTGACCTCAAATCCAACCCTCACTCCACTCTACTCTGCAGCCTTACATTCATAAAGATGTGTATATAATTACAGATGCATGCACACATAATACACTACATAGATACTCCCATAAAGTATGAAGATTAATTCAACAGAGTGGGAAAAGTGTAGTGTAATGTATAAAGAGCTTTTCTCGGTACCAGGAAAAACTCTGCTCAAGTCCAGCCCCTCAAATATATTGGCAATATAACCCTGAGCAGGTCACACATAAATTTTCAATGTTCAAGAAAATATTCAAAGACTATGAATTGTAGAAAAGGTGCCAACGATCATTATTAGAGCTCCTGCTACCATTGAAAGCACAAATCTAGTCCTTATCACTGTTTAACAATTATTTATTATTTAGCTTATAAATACATGAAAGACTGTTATCTCTACATAGATAAATTAAGCCCTCTTATACATACACAGAGATTTGTACATACCTATTGTATCTTTTCCAGCAGATTTCTCAGACCCTGAAAGGTTTACCAGCACAACACCTCCAATGCTATGGGAAAAAGGGATCATTACTAATCAGGATAATAACTTATTCTGAAGAGGGCAACATGTAAAAATAAATATTTTAAGTGAAAGATCTTTAAACTATTTAGTCATTAAACCTCATATTAGTTAAAAATTTTAAAAAAAAGATTATTATTTATTGGAGAATTAAACAGTCAACAAGCATTTATACAATCAAACTATCTTTCATAGCTGGCTGATGTATGGAAGTCAGGTCAGGGAAATGGCGAGTGAGTGTACAGAGTGAGGAAGGGGGAGGGAGGAGGGGAGAGAGAGGGAGAGAGAAAGACAGGGACGGAGGGAGAGAGAGAATATGTATATGTGTGTGTGTGTGTGTGTGTGTGTGTGTGTGTGTGTGTGTGTGTGTGTGACTAATGGAAAAAACCTCACTAAAATTTGCTTTTTTAAAATTCAGGTCAAACTTCTTTCATTATATTTCTGTTTAGGAATCTGAGCTGGATCTGGAAGGAAGTCAGGGACAAAAGGTACTCTATCTCCCATCTCCACAGTTTTGCATCGGTTGCCCCCAATCCCTGGAATGTTTTCTTTCCTCCCCCACCTTAAGCTCTTAGAAGCCCTGGCTCAGCTCAAAAGCCACCTGCTACAGGAGACCATTTTCAATCCTCCAATTTCCAATGCCTTCCCTTATAAGGTTAGCTTGAATCCACTTCGTATTTATCCATGAAACTTCCTATATACATGCTATCTACTTCATTAGAATGTAATCTCCTTAAGGTTAAGGATGCTTTTTATTTTTCTTTGTATTTCCAGCACTTAGCACATTTTCTGGCACATAGTAAATTCTTAATAAATGCTTGTTGGCTGGTGTATGAGAATTATTTAAATGTTAGCCATGATTAAATTTCAGAGATTTTTAAAGGGTAAAGAAAAAAACTTCAAACTTATAAAGGTAACAATGTTTGTTTCTTTCTTGAATCCTGAAATACACTATTTTAGATGCAAAACAAAAATAATGACATTCTGCTATAGAAAAAGTTAAAAGTACAAATATCATATTCATAGGGGAAAAGTGAGGCTCAATTAAAGACCTAACCAATTTAAGATTGGGCAAAGGTCAGCATTTCCACTCCCAACTTTCTGTAGTACAGTACTGTAGGACAACTTGGATTCAAATCCTACCTTTGCTTGCTGTGTGACTTTAGACCAGTCACTTAACATTTCTGGTCCTCAGTTTTCCTCATCTATAAAATAAAAGGGTTGAACTAGATGATCTCTAAGTTCCCTTCCAATTCTAAATCTTATTAATCTTTTTCAAATTGCATCTACTTAAGTGGAATAATGAAATATTCGTAACTTTTACTTTAAGGATTTATTTTTCCTTTGATGTGGTCACTTCTCTCCATTGCAGCAAGTCACAATTCCCATGCCACTTAGTAGATGGTGTCAGAGTTGCTATGGCTAAAAAATTCATCAGCCATTACAGCATTCAAAAAGGATCAGAAATCAGGATAGCAACAGAAATAGTCAATAGGTGTTTTCCTTTAAAGGATTCTGTTGATTATTTATTTTATTCTGAATTTAACATCAAATAAAATGGGCATTCATATATATATATGTATGTGTGTGTATATACACACACATACGTATAGTAGAACAGAAAAAAAAGAGGATCATATATAAAACTGCAGAGCTCTATTATATACAGCGTATTTTTCTTTTAAAGTATCTAAGTTCAAACTATAACGTTCAAAGTTGTCATGCTTGTTGTTTCTTTCTGGCCTTCCTTTTTCTTCTCTGTCTTTTTAAAAAAAGATGCTTTAATGACCCTCTTTTTTTCTTTTTTCTACTGAATCCCTTCTTACCCTCCCAACCTATGCCCTTGGGAAAAACAAAATCAAAAACAAAAACAAAGTCCTTATAATATGTATTTAAAAAAAGAAAAAAACAACCTTACTCTGGCTGTATCCAAAAAATGCGTATCTTATTTTACACCTTGTGTCCATCACCTCTTTGTTAAGATACAGCTAACAGACTTCATCACCATAAATCCTTTAGAATCCCATCTGGTCATTAGATTGATCAAAATAGTTGAGTTTTTCAAAGTGACATTTTAATATATTCTTTAGTCCTAGAATTCTCTACTTAGTATAACTCAAATTTAAGATTACAAGTGAATTTAGTTCCATGTAAAGATTATTTTTGTACCCATACCAATCAACATGATTAAAAAAAAAAAAAGAGCAAGGGCCACAAACACACAAAAGGCAATCTATGGTTGTTGGAAGAGGTAGGAGGAGAGGGTTTCCTTATATTCAAGCTAGATTCCCTGCCCTGCACCCCACACCCCTCCATTAGACCGCAAATTCCTTGACATATGGGACTGTTTTCTTTCATCTTTGTATTCTTAGCTTTTGTTATAATTTTGTGTTCTTTGTATTCTTAGCTCTTGTTATAATTCTTTGCTTGTGCTTGAGGAGGTGCTTAAATAAGTTTGTTAAAATGAAAACCAATTACTGTCTAATTTCCTTTTCATATTATTCTTCCTAAGAGGTCTGGAGGAAACGCAGAAACCCCAGGCAGCCATGGGCAGCACAACATCACCTTCAAATCTCCACTGATAATTTTCTTTTGCTATGGCATCCCTGTTTGTACAATGTTGTACCATCTTTTCCTATATCCCAATCTATCCCTAACATCCAAGGGCCAGAAAAAGAAAATTACATTTGTTTTTTTACCAGAGCAAAGTACTTAATCATTTGATAGTCTTACCATAAAATGACAGCTAACAGTTTAGAAAGAGTAAATCTGTCTCCACTGTTACTTGGAAACACTGCAGCTAAGATTAAAGTAAAAAGTCCTGTGGAAGATTAAAACAAAGTATTAATTAAATATCGTCATGGCTGTACACTGACAAATGTTTTTTTATGAATAAGAATAACATGCCTAACTTCAGAATTAGTTCATATTTTATATTTAAATTATCTTAACAATGATACTATAGTTAGTAGGAATCAATTTTCCACTGGTCAATAAAAATGCCTCTAAACTAAATGACAATTTTTAATGTAATTCAAGAATGGACAAATCAATGCATTTAAAAAACACATGCAACTAAACTGCACAGATTCAAAGCAATATTCTGACTCCATAATCATGCATGTGTGACAAAGCTATTTTTAAAACATCAAATTTTTTTTTATCTTCTAGTTTGAAGTGACTCAACTTTAAAAATAAAAGTTATCACAGGCCAGACTACAGCTCAGAAATAGGTGATTATATTTAGTCACAAGGCCTGGAAAAATTCCCCTCCAGAATGCAAATGTGAGGAGATAAGACAATTGTATTATGAACAGTTGTATTATAAAAATGCAACAAAGGAACATATGTATATATCAGCAAATGCAACAGTCTTTTAAATTCTCATCCTTGACATCTCCATAATTTTTTCATTTTGCCTTTATATCCTGAGCACCAGACAGTCCCTTGAGTACGACTGACAGCAAATTAATGTTTACTGGGTTACTCTTTTACTAGCCTTTTCATTCTTGATACTTATTCCTCCTCTGGTTTCCATGTTTTTTTAATTCCTACATCTCCTGTCCTACCTGATTGTTCCTACTATTAAACTTGTCTGGATCCTCATCTTGCTACCACCTCCTTAAAAATGGGAACATAACACATTTCTACATATAGCATTTGAAAGTGTACAAATAATTTTCTTCATACAAACTCTGAAAGAAAGGCATCACAACTGATATTATCATCCTTATTTTATAGATAAGGAAACAGGCTCTAAGAAATTGTATGGCATACACTGCAACATCTGCAGCATTACATGAAGTCTCAAAACTAGTGCTTTACCAGTCATGCCAGCATTTAACTCTGGCTCTGTCCTTTGCCCTATCTCTTTTCTCTACACCCTCTTGATTACCTATAGCTTCTACTCTGACTGATTCATCTGTCACTCTATATAACTGATTCCCAAATTTGTCCCTCTCCCCTAAACCTCTCCCTAAAGTAGTCCTATCCTTCAAATCGCCTGTTTATTATTTCCACTTAGACGTCCTGCTTATGCTTCAAATTCAACATATCCCAAACTGAAATTATCTTATTCTCCTCTCCAAATCTGCCCTTCCTTCTAATGTCTTTAGAACTACTTTTTCCCAGGGGTCCATGCTCAAAATATTTGGATCTTCTTTACTTCTTCACTTTCTATCATCTCCCAACATATATAATGAATTTTTACATCTAATATCTCTTGAAACCTTTCGTTGCTGTTGCAACCACCCTCGCTCATATCCTCACATCAGCTGTATTACTGTAAAAACTTATGAAATACAGAATAACACGCTAAAGAGTTAAGAGGGCCTTCAGAGACGAGCTAAATGAATGATAACCTCATTTTAAAAATCCCCAGATAATGGTCATCCAGTTTCTACTTTAAGATCGCCAATGAAATGAGAACTCAGTGGCTTGCAAAGCAGCCCACTGCAGTATCAGAAAGTTCTATTAATAAGAGAGACATCATTCTGTAGCTCTAAATAAACTTCTTTGAAACAGTTCTCATTTTCCCTAATTCTGCCCCCTAGAAACAAACAGAATTTATCTAAAACTTCTTCCTTCTAACCCCCTTTAAAGACAAGAAGACATACATCTTTCCATCATTCTTTGGGTCACCTGTAATTTTGGTTCTTCTGAGACAGTGGTATTCCATGATTCACATCTATATGACATCATAAGAGAATGCAAGTGATGAAGAAATGGGCTTTTCAAAAAATAAGCAGCAAAGAAATAAAATTACTTATGCAAATTTCTTAAGAATAATTTAGCCCAATCTCCTCACTTCTGAGCCCAGCTCATCTGTTTGCCTGGAGCACCTGTCTGAAGCATGTATGATACATACAGAGACAAACTAATTCAATAAACACAGTATCCCTCTGGGAATTTTCATGAACTTTATCTTCCTAATGTTGATGGTCAAACCAATCACCCTTAAACAATTATGTGTTTTGGAGGGGCAGAGTCAAGACAGCAGAGATTAAGGCAGGGACTTGCCAAAGCTCTCTCAAATTTCGTTGCCTTGAATGCCTCAAAACAAATTCTGGAGCAGCAGGACCCACAAAAGGATGGGGTGAAATAACTTTCCAGCCAACAATAACATAAAAGGTTAGCAAGAAAGGTCTGTCACACCAGGCTAAGTGGAGCACAATCCAGTACAGGCCACACCAGGGCAGAGAGGCCCCAGCAAACCAGGAACAGGCCTCGGAAGCAAATGAATAAGCAGCAGCTCCTTCCAGACTCTGAGACCACAGATGTTAAGGGGTTTAGACAACTGATCAGAAAGATGCTAACAGGGGTTCCTTTGCTGGCACTAGGGGCAAGACTCTGTTGCAATGCCAATACTCAGATCCGAGTCATAGTCCTGGGTAGCAATTCCAGGGTGATGAGGAGCATTAACACACCAGAGCAGTGACCCTGGTCACAGTTCCAGGGCAAAAGAGAGTGCTTATGGGTTATTCACATACCAGAGTACAGGCCATGAGAGGAGTAAACATACCTCTCCACAGATTATACCACTCTGGAAGAACTGAAAATTTACAGGTTCCTAGACTTATCTCTGAAAACAGCTGCACAAAAACCCTGAAGCTTGGGAAAATGCACCCTCAATCTAGAAACAGAACCCCCTACCTTAGCACAGAGCTAAGTCAAGAAATAGGCTGGAAAAATGAGCAAAGAAGAGAAAAAAATTCTGACAACAGAAATTATAGTGTCAAGGAAAATCAAAATATACTCAAAGACAACAAAATTAAACAATTATGTTTCAAAGAGAATGTGGAGTACAGCAAGTCTAGATGCAATTATTATAATGCTGTCTATGTATAAAGGAATTCTTAAGAGATCATCAACATGATATTCTGTTTTTGCTCTACAAAGGACATCTTCTATGACACTGGTAAACACCCTAAAGCGAGGCAAGTTTCCCCGATTTGATGCTTCACTTAATATTAATGCTCAATGGGTTATGAACAAAGTTACTCTCATTGTCCCATTTTTCATAGTATACTTTTCTTATTTTAACATAATAACTGGAAGAGAACTATTGAGAAAAAAAATTAAATACAGCAGAATCTTGTGTTCTCTACCTGTCTCAATCCAGTGTATAAATGGATATATAAGACATATCTGCTATAGGACAGAGCCTGTAAAAACCTGTTCCTTTTGTATATTTAGAACAAGGATACCCCCAATGCATGCATATGTCATTTTCAAACATTTTTTAGACGTGAGAAAGCATTAGTTTGTCATCTCATTTTCCTTTTTAGTTTTTTTTTGAAATGTGTCCACACCCTCACTGCTGCACAAGTTTTATACATTAAGATAGCCACAGCTTTTTTTGATTAATAATTAACAATACTTGTACCATCTTTTATGCCACAAAAGATGACTAACCATGCTCTTTCCCTACTCATAAAGCTCTTATAATTCCCTCTTGCACCTAGATTAAAACACAAATTTGATTTTTAAGGATAGAAGTCAATGACCAGACCTGGGAATTTATTACCATACGGAACTCCTGGATGAGGAAAATCTCTCTACCAACATAGATCAGCACCTTTTCCGAGAGCTTGGAGAGCTGCCCAAGGCACTGAGAGGATAAGTAATTTGTCCATGACCACACAGGCTTTCAAGAAGCTGGAACTGAACCCAGGTCTTCCCAGCCCCGAGGATTTCTCTCTTTCAAATATATCACAGCACACTCAACATTTAAAGTCTTTCATATCCTGACTCCTAACTGCTTCTCCAGGCTTACTGCGTATTACTCTTCTTCACATACTCTTAGGTTCCAACCCCAAAATTACTCACTTGTTGTTACCCTTTCATGACATTCCAACCCTCACCTCAGTAACATTGCACAGGCTATCTTCCATGTCTGTAATGTACTCCTTTCTTACCTATACCTAAGAGAAAATCCAACAAACTCTTGCTTCCTTTAAGGATCGAGTCCCACCTTTTACAGCAAGTCCATGATCCTCTCCCATTTAAGAAAGGTCCACACTCCCTTTTCCTCTGGAAGTTACTCTACATCCGCGCTGCATCTATTCTGTACGTTGTTCTGCATAAATTCCTGTGCTACATCCTTCCTTCCTTCCAATTGAATGTATGCTGTTACACGTTTGTCTTTTAAATCCCCAGTGTCTAGCACGCTGCTAGGAATATAGCAGGAGCTTAATAATTACTGAAGGGCCACTTAATACTAAAGGTCATTATTTATCCTTTCTGCTTGATATGTTTTGCATTTCTGTTCACCTGGCTTCTATAGCAAAAAAATAAATCACCTACTGGCCAACACAGTTGGCCTATGCTATTTTCACATACGCAATAGTTCCATACACAATAAAAATGTAACATGTAGCAGGATAATTTTATTATGAAATGTCATACATTTGCAAAGATATATAAAGGTACAAAGACTTATCAAGACTCAGAAAGCCTAAATATTACCTTTAAAAATGAAATAATGTTATAATTGGATATAAAAGAGAAATGTCGTAACTCTTTAGGTATATCTACCCTAATGCTTAATTCATTGAAGCAGAATGACAAAATAAATCTTAACAATGAAGTAATTTACAAATTGCATTATACAATTAATATCTTACCAGAAGTTGAAGACAAGATGTTAACTATAGCAACTTGTGTGTCTGAAAGTGCTTCCTGGTATGACAAATTTGCCAAAAACCACTAAGGAGCAGAAAAAGATTTCACATGTGAGTAACATACATTTACAATTAAAATTACAAATTATTTTTCTTTCCTTCATTCTCCTCTAAATATTGTTCATCACCTCAGTTTTAGAAGCTGTTCTATAATGAAAAAGTAGCTTTAAAAAACTTAGTTTAGACTAAGGCTCCTACTATCAACATCACCCAAATAACTAATCCTAGCTATACATAACTTTAAGAAAAAATGAACTAATTTAGCAGATCAAAGTAGGAAAAAACTGTATTTGCTTCTAGAGATAAGAGTAGGGATTGAATCTGTGATTTCATTAACATAGAGAACTCCCAGATGATGAAATTTCCTCTCTACTCTTGCAAGCTGGCATTTTCTCTAGGATTTAACAGTTTTAAAGAGTCATCTAGAACACTGATAAGTTAAGTGACTTGCCCAGATTCAAATAGTCAGTAAGTGCCAGAGGAAGGACTAGAAGCCAGCTGACTCTGAGGCCAGTAATTTCTTTTTAATAAGGGCCAAACAATTTGTTGGATCAATATTAACCTTTGTTTTGTTCAGTATTGATGGCATTATATAAAAAAGGAATAGCAGTTGACTTCAAATATTTCTACATTCAAAGGATTTTCAATAGCAAGAGAACATTTAGTTTTTTACAAACTGACAAATTTCACAACAGTTTTAGGTGAGACTGGCCATAGAATGAAAGAATGTGTAAGATTACACAATTTTGCTATTGCTATTCTTGGATTTAACTAGATAAACTGTAACTTTACATTTCCTCTTAATAAGTAGAAATAGACAACTAAATAAACAAATAAAACAGAACAAAATAAAATAAAAAATTGGTTTTCATCATAGTGGGATGGTAGGAGTTTAATTAACTATGAAGGATCCACTCTTTTCTCATTCTTTTTCTTCTTTTCAACTAACGTATGTCTATACTTGTTCTTACTTTAACTTAGATAAGAAATCTGACCTGTTTTTCCATTACCTATTTTAAAAAACTGTAACAGAATACTAAATCATTTAAGTCAATAAAATGTAAGCCTAACACTACTACCTTTTTCATCAGGAATACAATGACTGGGAGAGATCAATATATAACTTCCTCAAAGAGTCACTTGCATCTCTTTAAAGAAGTGCTTTGTCTTTTCAGATACTGGAATTAAACCACCAAAATAAATCTTAGCCAATTTAACCTTCAAATAACTGGCAGTCATCACGAAGCGTCACCACTCCTGAAAGCCTACTTATGACTAGGGGCTCATGGCCTCCCTTCTGTCTCCAGTCAATGCTAAGGCTGGAATACGGCTATGACAGTTATCCTGACTCCATCTAAAGTTCTCCTCCTTCCTAGTCTTTTGTATCCATCAAAATAAGAAAATGAGGTAGTGAGATAATCACTATCAAAGAAAGTCAGCAACATAAATTACGCTGTCATAAGAATAATTAACTCATCCCTCTCATACATTTTTACCATTCTACTTTGTATTATATTTATTTGTGAACATGTCTTATCTCCCCTACCAAAGCACAAATTCAAGGAAAAAGGGGCCGTATCTTACTCATCTTTGTTTCCTCCATGTTTCTATGTTATTGCCTTGCACATGGTAGGTGCCTCATAAATGTCTGCTGAACTACATTTTATAAGAATTAGTTTCTTCTGAGAGGGCAAATATCTTCCTTAATCTCACATGAAATAAGAAATTCAGATTTATATTTGGTTCTATTTTGTTTATTGTTTTCCCCATATAAAAGTACTATTCAAAATAACCTAGGTCTGAGGCAGAAATATTTGAAGGAGATTCTCCTATATTAGAACTGTAATGAAATGGAGACCAGAGTTTTTGGTGAAAAAATCAGTCATTTACTACAGTTACAAATCAACTCTATGTAACACATTCTAGAATTAAATTACAATAGCAATGATCCAAAGACTAAGGGTCACTATTCTGTTGACACTCACCCGGATCTAAGTTGGCATTCTCTCCTAATCATTCCCTTCATAAGCTTTCAATACTTTTCTCTTCATTTATCACTTGCATTTTCTGCCATAAATTATCCCTTCCTCTTGAACACTATTTACTACCTCTGTTACATTAATGACAAGCTAGAACAATGAAAAAGGAAAAGATTTCTCTAAATATTCTACTGGAAGTTTACAGCAAGGAGGAAACAACACAGATGACCATAATTGCAACTTCCGTAAGCATCTTTTTTTTTTTACTATTAGTATAACAAATTAATTTTCTTAGTCAAAAATGTTGTTTGCTTTCTCATCAATCTCACTGTTCTCTGCTAGCATGAAGAAAAGATGAACATCTAAATAGCAGGTAATACTAATTACAAATACACATCTAAATCACATCTTCTATCTACCAGTTCTTTCAAGGGACTGCTGCTTACTAGTTCTATACCTTTCCAATTAGTCAACCTACGTTCTAGACTTAAGATACAGTTTTCCAAAAAACAGTCAAGATAATTCTCTACTATGAATTTATGAATTCATTTATGCAAGAGTTGTACACTAGGCCCCTCTCAGTATGAATAAACAAACAAACACAAACAAAAAGGGGAAGGTTTCCAGCATATTGAGTAGAACCTCAATAGTAAAAAGACATGGTAAAGAATCACAAAGGATGTATAGGTATAAAAGTGATAGTGATCTGCACAGCTGGAGACAACATTCAAATCCATGGAATGAATAAAACATAGGTCAACTGTAGTTTCTGAATAATGTTGATGAAGAGTTAAGGATAGCTAGAAAAAAGCGATACAAGTAATCTACTAAGAAGTAATTTATGCATATGAATACACAGAGTGAGTACAAGTGCATACAAGTATGCTGTATGTAAATATATGTATATTTACATTAATCTCACACATGCATACATACACACATCTATTCAGAGTGTACACATATACACATATATTTAATTATGAATAATAAAGACTGTATCTATGACGGAGTGGGTTTTGGTGAAGTTAGTATCTAAATAAAACAATGCCTGGTGAACAGCAAAGTCAGAAGATCTGAGTTTGAATCCCAGCTTCAATTTTTGTTAACTTGTGACTCAGAAAAATCACTTAATACTTCATAGAGTTATGAACAAAGTGTTCTGTATCCCTTGAATACACGCTACACAAAGGAGTTAGAATTTTTCTCAGCACAGAAGAATTCCTAGTTTTGAAATTCTCTCCACCAGTTGAGATTACAACCTAGGGCTTAGTAAATAAATTATTAGTAGCTGTCTGAGGCTCTGAGATTAACGGTTAAATGATTTACCCAAGGTAATGTAGCTACTAAGTCTCAGAATCTTGACTTGGACCCAGGTCCTTCCTGACTCCAAGTTCAGCACATTATCTTAAATACCAAGTCTAGGATCAAGAAAAGGTCTAAAGCTAGAAGGGACTTCAACTCCCTCATTACTCCCCCATACAGATGAAGAAACTGAAGAAACTGAAGCCCTGAAAGATTAAATGATTTGCTTAAGGTAAGGAAACTAATTAAACCCCAGAGGTGGGATTTGGACCCTGGTCTTCTGATTCCAGTGCTTTTCACACTATATACCACTGCTTCCAATAACCTGCTACTCTCTACATAAATGGAATTATTTTACTTTATGAAAGCTTTAAGGAAAAAAAATTCTCTAAAAGAAAATTGTCACTATGATTTGAAATGAAAATGAAAAGATAATGTTTCTTTAAAACTACTCAACAGAGGCTTTTAAAAAAAAAATGACCACATTAATTTGTCTCGAATTTTCTTCTAGTTCCATGTAAAAGCCTTATTAACTCAGAAAAGACCAAACTAAAATTTATGGTTCTACCACTGGTAGGAAAAAAAATAATTAATTGAATCAATTAATAACTATAAAATTTAAATGAGAAATTTTTACATTTGAGATCAAACTGTTTTCTGAAACTTATGAAGCATTCAACTATATAGAAGTATTAGTAAAAATAAAATACTTATATATATACTTATATATGTAAACATGCAAGTATATGCATATAATTTTTTAAAATAATACTTGTGTGATTTCATTAATACAAGACCCTCCTGGTGAAGTACTTTCTCTTCCAATACAGATTGGTACCTTCTGTGAACTTCTCTATTACTGTCAAGGATACAACCATTCTCCCAATTAACCAGGCTCCAAACTTCAACTCATCACCTACCCTTACCCCACATATCCAATCTGTTGCTAAATCTTGTTATTTCTACCTTAACAGTTCTCCTAGCTGTTCTCTTCTGTCTACTCCCAAAGCCACCAACTTAGTACAGTGATGAGTCACTCCCTGGCTAGACTACTACAACTGCCTTCTGACTGGTCTCTCTCCCTGCCTGTTTTTTTCCCTACTCTAGTTTATTCACTCAGCTGCCAAGGTTATCTTCCTAAAGTGCAGATCTGACCATGTCACCCTATTCCCATGTCACACCCCAATAAACTTCTATGGCTCCCTTCTACCTCCTGAGTCAACTACAAAATGCTCCATTTGGCATTTAAAGTCTTTTACAATCTGGCCCCTTCCTAACATTCCAATCTTCCTACATTTTACTTCCCTTGACACACAATAGAGCAACACTGGCCTTGTTACTATTTCTCACACATGACACCTCTCATCTCTGTGCCTTTTTGTTGGCTATGTCCCATACCTGGAAGGTTCTCCCTTCCTTACCTCTACCCCCAGGCCGCCTTCAAAACTCGGCACAAGATCCATTTTCTGCAGTCCATCCCTGGTCCCTCATATTACTAATGCCCTTCCTTTCAGATCTATATTATATGTAGATTTTTTTTTTTGCAAATTAGCTACAGCACTAAATGTGAGTTCACTGAGAGCAGAGGCTATTTCTGCCTTTCTTTGTATGCCCACTTCTTAGCACCTAGCCTGGCACCTAGAAAGTGATCCATGAATGCTTGCTGACTGACTGATTCTGTAATTTATATTCTTGGACAGTTGCCTAGGGTACTGAGATAGCCCTAAACCTCAGTATTCAGGGTTCCAAGATTCCTCTTACTCCATTATAACAAGCTGTTACTATTATAAAATATTACTGCTGTTAACAAATGTTGGTACTTTTCATGAACTCTAAATCATTTCTATCTTGTTCTTTAAAGGACCACCACTATACAATTTTTGGTTAAATTTCTCTCCTTCAGGCACTCTGTAGTCTATTCATATTATCCAGATACCTCAATATACATTTTCTCCTGCTATCATGCATGCACACAAGTTGTTCCTCAGGACTAAAATATACTCTTTCAACTCTTTATCTCCAAATGAGACACTTAAGTGCCAACTCATCCATGAAGCCTTCTCTTACCTATAAAGTTGTTAAGTTTTCTCTCCCTGCTAAAATTAACATATTAATTTGAGGGGCGAGGGGCAGTCTGGAAGTCATGATAATTGGATTCAAATCCCACATCTGACAAATATTGGCTGTGTGATGCTGGGTGAATCACTTAGCCTCTCAGCACCCTAAGTAACTCCCAAAACCTACAACTGGCAGAAGAGTAGCCAATATGCTTGGTAAAAGAGGACTCCTTCAAACAAGCTCAATACTCCAACAAAATCAAAGATTTGACCATATACAATTACTTATTTATATACATATTAGTAATTTCATCTCTACTCCACTCTCAAAGGAACAGCAGTTCTTTTAAGAAAAAGTATATTCTTTTTGTCTCTGGATACCTAGCTTTACACACAAAAGCAACTTCATGTATGTTGAATAAAAATTAGAAAGCTTCAATAAAATTACAATCCAGATTTCTCACTAATGCATAAGCTTTCTGTACAACTAGTAGAAATTGGTGAAATTTTATGATTAATATGAAAAAATATGAATTCCTTGATTTTCTACAGAGGGCTACTATTCAGCATTAATGCTACTTCATAGATTTGAAAAAAAATCAGTCTTAAGATTTACATATAGATCTCATAATCAAGCTTTCAACAACAATCTCCTTAAGAGAAAATGTTTTGTTTTCATTCGTGAATATCATAATGAACTTTAAGATGCTATCCAAGTTCTTTTGTTTTACTGTTATCAACAGTAATGCTTGAAATACACAAGCCAGAGGTTAATAAATGCTTAAAAACATTCTTATCAAGATCTTCATTTTAAGCTAATTACTGTAAGATTTGAACTGATTTAAATTAATATTACATCAATATAAAATCATGAAAAACAAGTATACTTATCAAAGCAATAAACAGTAAATCATCTTATCCAGACTTCATTATCAACTGTAGCATATATTCACAGCATAATCACTTTATAATGATGAACTGGGGAAACTATAAGATTCTGAAGTGTCTCTTATCTACCAAATAAACATCTAGTTAGTTTTGTATAGTTTATCATTAAATTTTATTTATTCTCTTTAAATTGGTAAATCACACGAGTTTAACAGTAGTTTTTATAACAGTTGTTAAATATACTAATAAATTTTTCACCCCTTCTAACAGTAACTATCCACATGTAAAATATTTGATTTATAAAGTATGAAGAGAAGACCTACCACAAAGCAAAAGAAAAAGCTAATTTTTGCTACTTGAGTTGCAGTAAGTTTCCCTACAGTTTTCAGAATTGACTCTTGTTCTTTCACAGTAGGATATGACATTCGCGATAACTTGGCTTCCAGTGCATGGCTTGATGGAAGTTGTCGGATCTCCATAATATTACTGAACCTTACACGAGATTTTTTAGGCGCTTAAAAGAAAAAGTATGGCACAATATCATTAGACATTCTCTACCCAACAAGAGAAGGTTTTTAAAAAGTGAATTTATTGATAATAATCACTATACTTAATATACCTGTCTCTGGTCAAACCCAAAAAGTCTAAGAAAGCATGATGTACAGTTACATGGACAAATTTTATTCATTCAAAATGGTAAAAATAAAAATTACCTTTTCAAAAAATAGCCAGCTTAACTATTTTTAAAAGTTTCTATATATGACCAGTTATTAAACGGTTACTCAGTCTACTGAACATATTAAGAGATTCATAAATGCAATATGATTTTCTCTAAGTCTGTTCCTTGAGAGAACTTTCATACATACTTTCAAGAGACTGAAAACTAGAATGTTGTACTGAATTAATGCACCAGCAGACAGTCATGCAGGAATTATTAATTGGCCTCCTAAGATCCTTTCTGTGTGCTTTAGCTTTAGCTTATGTGGATATCGTACATAAATTCTGTAAGTGGCACAGTCCTAGAGATTTCTGATAATTCAACAATGAATAATTATAAAAGTTAACAATCATGAAAATGCTTTACTAGCCAATATTCGCAGTTTAGTGAATCAATATTACCTGACAAAAGTAGTAAGAAAGACGTCCTAGATCTATTATGTCATCTTTAAAGGGTTGAAATGAAACCCCAAACATTATACACAAACATCTAATAACTCTAAATCCTCCATAAATATATTTGTGAAAATAGTGATAATGATCACAACTAGCATTTATACAGTGATTTATGGTTTGCAAAGCACTTATTAAATTTGATCCTCACAAAACTGTGTGAGCTGAGGTGCTAGCATTATCTCAATTTAACAATGAGGAAGCATTAAGAGTTTAAGTGACTTACCAGAGTTGGAAGTATCTGAGACAAGATTCAAAGTGAGGCCTTCCTAACTACAAATCCAGCGCTCAATCCACTGCACTACTCGGTGGCCTTATAATTTAAGATTTATCATCTCTAACAATAAGTATCATATATTCAGCTCAAGTGTAAAGTAGGACTTTAATTTGTCCAAAAGCTCCCTCTTACTCCTTCCAAGAATGATTCCTAATTTTACTACTCCAAAAGTGAACAAGTTCAATTTTACCTTATCTGTCCTGACCATGAAATTTAATAGTTCATCACCGACTACTAAGCAAATTTAGGGTTAGAATCGATTTGTAGTCAAGGTTCTTCATAATCTGTAGGCACCCCAAACTTATCTCACACTACTCCCTTTCATGTCTGCCAAATTTAACATGCCCCTAAGTCATAGTTTACTGTCTCCATATCTTTTTTAATGCCTATGTCTTGCTTGATCAACCCACCAATGTCTAAACATCTTACACACCTATCATTCTACTTTGTACTACTTATTTGTACATATCTAATTTCTTCACTTAGGTTCTGTGGACAGAAAATATGTCATCCAATGTTGTATTCATCTCAGCTCCTAGTTGTAGTCCCTTACACATATTAAGTGCTTATTGGTAATCAAATAAACTGATTACTCTTCCCATGCCTTTATAGATTGTAACCTTAATCTTTCCAACCTCTCCTCCCTACCTTCAAACGATTTTAATTGGCTTTTTCTAGACACGTTTTTTTTCTTTATTGAGGTCATCACAACTGCACAAAGTGTTCCATGGCTTTATACAAAGGAAAAAAAACATTTTCTATTTTGTTTCAAATGCCTTAAGAATATTTGCTGTCCTTTTTTTCGATTAGCATATTAAAAATAGTTCTTTAGTAAACCTTTTAAAATTACCTCATAAGTCTAACTTGTAGCTTAAAACCCATCAACCTGTGAGTGCCATTTGCATTAACATACTCTAAATAATTTATGTAATACTTGCCACAATGAAACTCATTTGGCACTTTACTAATATGCAAAATATCTCATGATATTTTTGGTTAACAGCCTGATATTTCACTCAGGAAGAATATTATCTGAAAATTTGAGCTATTTCACTGTATAATTCCTCTCTAAGATCATTTATAAAAGTTAAATAAGATAGGCATCACCACCAATCACTGCACTACCCCATTAGCTACACTTCACTGGGGGAATCTCTCTATTATTTAGGTTATTTCACTATTATGACTCTTGTTCCTGAAAGGGCTGAGTGGCAATTAATCTTATACTTGGCATTCATCCCTCATTTTCCCTCAAAATTTTAGGTACACCTCTTGGACTTCAGATATGTTGCACATGTGTAAAAAAATACCTATTCCAGCAAAGTCCTTTAAACACGAAAGACCAAGCAATCCCTACATACTTGACACAACAATAAACAGAACACTTAAACTACTGTCACCTGACAACACTAGCTCTGGCTTCCCTTTAAAACACCAAAGATCTTGGAGACTGAAGTAGAGTGGACCTTCATTAGAGTGAATTCAAAAGAAATTTACTCAAAGCCTGCTCCTTCCATTCACATATGTAGTTTCCATTTTTTAAACATCCTAGTCATGTAACTTTAACCTCTCAGGAGCAGCTTTATTTTATCCCAGTAAAATGAGATCAGAATAGAAAAAAAAACCTCTTAGATCTACTCCAGTCCTAAGAGTCCATAACTGCTAAAAGACTACCTAGAAGGTGTGAGTACTGTAAGCTATGATTTATTTAATTCACAATTTTGGAATTACCCTTTATCAGAGGCCTTTATACATGTAATAATGGAAGGAGGGAATAAAAGAGAAAGCCTAAGGGGTCTCTTTATACTTTCTGATTTTTCACATGCCTGGGGAACACCAAGTTTATACTCATATCCACATAAAGTGATACTATATATAACATTATTTTTAAATTATTTATGCTTATTCAGTGAACGTGCCAGCTACAAACATTCTTATGCAAAAGCATTACCTAAAGTACTCTGTCCAAAAGGGACAGCAACAGGAATGTTTTACGTTCAAGAAATAAGTAATGTTCAAGACATAGCTTTTCCTCATTTTATGCCCTGAAATATTAAATATGCCTTAGAAAGTAAAACTTTTCATATTACATAAAATTTCTTTCTTAACTCCCATTATTATTTCAAAGATGCATCCTCAACAGAGACCAAATTGGTCCTTAAAAACTACAGAACTACACCCTCTATTTGTTGCCTATTTGCATTAAACTTACTCCATCAACTTTAGAATGAAAACACTCTGCATATGCTCTAAAAGTACTTGAAAAATTTCAATTCATTCCATTTCGCAGGGAGTTCCCAAAGGCTCCATGATGTGAGTATTTTTTACATTCCTTAATGCAATTATTACAGATATGCTAACAGAACTCATTAGACAGGAGTCACAACTTTTCCAGATCTCAGTGGTTCTCGAAATATATAAAACATACACAGTGAATAATGCAAAAAAACATTGAGTGCCTCGGTTAAGCTTGATGGAGGTCATGCTGACCTCAAACTTTTACAAAGAGCCCTGAAATTTGAGTCTTTTACTTCTTTTAAACTTTATTTTGAATATTAAAGACATCAGAATTTAAACCTGGATCTTTACTATTTTATTATAAACATCTTTGCCACAGAATATGGTTAAAGTAAGCTTGTCCTATAAATATTTGAAAAGAATAGCATAAAATTGTTACTTAACCAATGAATCCTATTGTACAGTTATTTGAAAACACATTTTGTCATTGATAAATTACCTGCAGTTTATGATAAAGGTAAGAAATTACAATTTTTACTTACTTTTTTCATTCTCACCATTAGTACTTTCAGGTTTTTCACTTGCCAAGTCATGAAATTTCACAGGAACATACAGAGGTTCACTCTGATGTGGAAAAAATAACAACTGCAGTTAAACCAAAAACATCACTTAAAATTTATGTAGGTAGTAATTAATTATAGGTATAATTATGAAAATATCATTCTCAAGAAGATTTATAAGACATAACTTTCTATAAATTGAATTTAAGGGTTTTTAAAAGCTGTTGATATGAAAAAAGAATGCAACTAAGCCACATAGATGCTAGTAAATCAGTGACTCAACAATTTAATTTAATTTGGTAATCTGGTAGAAAAGTTGGCATTATGTATCACAGATTACTGATAAATCACTTTCTGCCTCTCATTTTCTACTCGATTGGTTGCTTTTCCTTGATCAAGATGCCTCTTCTCTTTGCCCAACTGTTTCCATCCCTTCACTTAAGAAATGACTTAAAATCTATCCTGTATCATAAAACTGTTATATACTTCTTCGAAAGTAAACAAATAGAACTTAATTAGAACAAAAATGAGAGGGGAAGCTAGGTGGTACAGTGGAGAGAACAACAATCCTGGATTTAGAAGGAACCAAATTCAAATCTAGCCTCAGACATGTCATTTACTGTGTGACCCTGGGTAAGTCACTTAATCCAAATGGTCTCAAAAAAACAAAAACATAAAAGAGAAGCAAGGTAGCATCTTAATTATAAAACTTCCTTCCCTTATATAGGCAATCTATATTGATCTATTTTAAGTCCCAAACGATCAGGGCCTGACTCATTATCTCCTTGACCTCCAGTGCCCGAGCCCTAGTAGATGGCTCAAAAAATAGATAATGATGACAATGATGAAAAAGATATTTCTATAGCAGCCACTCCAGGCTGAAGGACAAGAATACTTTTCTTCCATTTTGCAAAGGCAATAACATACTCCTTACATGCACTTTCTTTTCCTCTGTACAGGGTCTCCTAAAAGGATTCCTTATTTTGAACTACATCTTGAAGAGAAAAAATTTCAAGATATGACTCTTAGGAAAACTGTCAAAGACAATGAAATGCCTAAACAAAATCTGCTTCTATCTCTTCTCCATGGTTCCGTTCTACTACCACCTCATTTCTGATGCGTAAGTCCAACAATTGCCAGATACACAAAAAAGTAACAAAAATAATTCTAAGGTAGTGTTAATACATATGTGGGGATTAGGAAAGCTTTTTGTAGATGTGACACCTGAGAGAGCTATGCTTTGAAGGAAGCTAGAACACAGAAGTGAGAACGTAGTACACACCAGACATGGGGAACCATTTGTACAAAGAATGGAGGCAGAGAATGAAATGCACATATGGGAAATAGCTAGCCAGCAGACTACCTACATGAAGACAAGAAACATGAAACGAAGTTGGAAAGGTAGATAGGAGCCAGAATGTAAACTACTTTCAATCCCAAGCTGAGTAAATTATCGAAGAACTCCGAGTAAGAGACGGTAACATGGCCAAATCTTTATCTTGGCGATACATTCTTAGCCCCTGTTTTGAGAAAGGATTGAAGAGGGCAGAGAATGGAGGCAAGGTTATCAATTAAGAGAGTACTGCAATATCCAGGTATGTCAAGGCTTCATGAGTAGAAAGAAAATAATAAAAGTGGCATTTATATATTGCTTTATGGTTTACAAAATGCTTTACCTATGTTACCTCATTTGATCATCAAAACAATTTTGAGAGGTAGGTGCTATTATTAGCCCCACTCGACAGCTGAGGAAACTTGAGGCTGGCACAGGTTAAATGATTTACCTAAGGTCACACAGTTAGGAAGTGTCTGAGGTAAGATTGAAACTCAAATCTTCCAAACTCCAAATTCAGCCACGTATTCACTGCTCTACCTGGATACCTCACACAAATGAGAGTGGAGATAGGATGAAAAAGGCTAATATCTACTTCCTTCCTCTATTACTCTGTTTCTCTTTTCTTTCTCTTCTTTCTCCTTTAGTAACATTTCTCCAACGATTTGTGGCTTTGGTGCCAAAAAGACGTGGCGCTGATGGCCACTGGGTGCTAGTCAATGAGAGTGGTCCTTGAATATAGTCAATAAACCAAATTAACCAAATAGTGTTTTTGTAACTTCTATATCTTTGGCTCTTCTCTTTGCTTACATCTAGTTCACTGCTATACCACCACTAGGTAGAGGTTACCAATCATATGAAAACCAAATTAGACATTACTATACTCACCTCAATTTTAAAGTATTTCACAAGGAAGTATAATCCACATAAATGAAAGATATGATTTTGGGAAAATATTCACTCTAAGGATTCCTTCCAGTTTTGATAAATGTATTATATATGATAGAATGGATGGTTTTTGGCTTTTTTGTAGCCTTTTTATCAATACTTCAAGTAGAACAATCGAAGTGAAATTTGAGGCAAATTCACATTCATTAAATTTAAATTTTTCTGCTCAGTAGCAATTAACCATTTTAAAAAATCTTCACAACTTGTTAATACTTTGTTAGCATTTAAGCAAATACCAAAGTAGGATTTTAAAATGTTATAGAGCAGTTCACTTAATGATAGCTCTAAACTCTCCAAATCAGGCAAAACTTACCAAAGAACTATTCATGGTATTATCTGTAGTACAAGCAGCAAAGTAACCTTCAGCATCTGCAAACTGAATAGAAGAAAATTAGCTTAAAATTCAGTTAAAATCAATCACAATCAAAATCTATCATGAATTTATCAAGTACAGAGTTACGGTAAGCCTTCTCTTAATTCACCACTCTATGACAGTCAAAGAACATGTCAAAGTGTCTTAAGAATTTTACCAATCTAAGACAATCACCTGGAATGAACAATAGTATCATTACAAAATACTTCCTCTTTTTCTTCCACTATCTCACATAAACCAAAGAATACTATATTCTATTAGAATTTAAGTTTCTAGAAATTTTCATTGTTAAAAATGTTTGGAAAAAATATATTCTCAATGCTAGTCTAGGAAATTAAAGAACATTCCATATGTGACATTTAAGTTCCAGACCTTGGTAAATTCAAGTCATACAACATTTTGTTCATAAAAATAAAACTTTTATGTTATTATCAGATTCAAATGTCAATAGTAAGCATGCCAAAGGTGAGAAAAAAACTAATCTCTAATCAATGACACTAAATAATTTTAACTCATGTCTCCAAGACACAGGGAATAAAGCTTTTCTGACAAAACTTGGGGAATTTTTCAAGATCCCTTCTGGAGAATCACACCAGTTAGAAATAACTATTCTATTCAAAATTAATGAAAATGGGTAAGGCAACCTAAAAATCAGCATTGAGACTATTCACTCTTATTAATTCAAAGTCACATTTTTCCCCATTTCGATTACATAAAGAAGTTACACTACTATGACAACTTCTAATTCTTTCTGTGCCATCATGGAGTTTATAATGCTCTTTTAATGTTAAATGGCTAATTCGGTTCACTGAATATGTGCAATTCAGTTTGTAATAGGCTATTTTCCCCCTAATATAAAATATTAGTTTTGCAAACATGGTCAATTTCGTTTCTTCAAGATTGTGTCTGCCTGTCTGGATTAGGATACAACTACAGGGGGCTCCTCAAAGGTCCAAACCCACTAACGATGAGCACAGCAGCTTCTGCTTGTTCCATTTCCAGCCTAGGGTGGTCATCCTGCCTTAAGCCCACTTTTGTAGGCTCACAATTTAGTATCAAATACTGTGCAGATATCCAACAGGATAGCCCACTGAAGTTCAGAACTTTGGAGCTCAAAAGATCTGCCAACTACAGCCTTAGAGGGAGCAAGGATTCAAGGTATATATGTGCCACCACACAAGGCTACACAAGTCAACTTCCAATTAGTTAACTAGTCTACTAATTCCTGAAGCTACTGGTTGCTTCTCTGCTTCCTTTTTTTCCTCTCTCCACACTTTGTTTTTGCTATTTGCTAATTAATAACTCTCAAAAATATAGGAAAAGGAAAAGAGATAAAACTCAAATGTATCTATTTTGCTCATTAACATTTAATTAATAGTTTAGACATTATTGAAACTATTGGCAATATTCAGGATTTGTTGGGTTTTTTTTTTACTTCTACGATTCCTCTACACATCTAATATGATTGGCAATTAAGATGTGGCTGCCTTACAAAAATTTAAACATCTCTAAACTCTGATAAAATATATACTCTATCTCCTCTCCAAACACAGAAATTATAAAACTTACAAAAGCAGCATGTCTTCCACGAAATCCTCGTGTGCACTGTTGCCTCCATGGCTTCCAAATAATAAAGCCCAAGAGGTATAAAACAAACATTGATGTTTTTGCAAAGGTGCTGAAGAATGGTTTATTATATTGAGTAAAAACATACTGTGGGGAAAAAAAAGTTACATAGACCACTATTAAATCACTGCATCTTACTATTAATCTCTACTAAAACAAAGTTAAAATTTTTTTAACTTACTGACACTTGCATTTAAAGTTTTGTTGGTGAATTAATGAAAAGAAATGCTAGGGAAGGTGACCTAGCGCTACCAGATCTCAAACTGTATTATAAAGCGGCAATCATCAAAACCACTTGGAACTGCCTAAGAAATACTGGGGTAGTAGATCAGTGGGATAGACACAATAGTTAATGATTATAGCAGTCTACTGTTTGATAAACCCACAGACTCCAGCTTCTGGACTAAGAATTCACTGTTAGACAAAACTGCTGAAAAATCTGGAAAACAGTGTGGCAGAAACTGGGAAGAGACCAATGTCTGACATTGTAAACTAGAATAAAGTCCAAATGGATACACGATTTGGGTATAACAGCTGACACTATAATTAGGGAGGCAAGGGATAGTTTATTTGTCAGATTTATGGAGAATGGAGAAATTTAAGACCAAACAAGAGATAGAAAACATTATAAAATGCAAAATGAATAATTTTGATTACATTAAATTGAAAGGTTTTTGTACAAACAATGCCAATGCAACCAAGATTAGGAGGGAAGCAGAAAACTGGGAAAGAATTTTTACAACTAGTATCTGTGATAAAGGCCTCATTTCTAAAATATATAGAGAACTGAATCAAATTTACAAGAACACAAGTCATTCTTCAGTTGATAAATAGTCAAAGGACATGACCAGACAGTTTTCAGAGGAAGAAATAAAAGCTACAGTCATATGAAAAAATGCTCTAATTCACTATTGATCAGAGAGATGCAAACCAAAACCACTCTGAGGTACCATATCACACCTATCAGATTGGCTAACATTACAAAACAGGAAGATGATAAATGTTGGAGAAGATGTGGGAGAGTTGGAACACTAATTCAGTGTTGGTGGAACTGTGAGCTGATCCAACCATTCTGGAGAGCAATTTGGAACTATGCCCAAAGGGCTACCTATAAAAATGTGCATAATACCTTTTGACCCAGCAACACCGCTTCTAGGGCTGTAACCCAAAGAGATCATAAAAATGAGAAAAGAACCCACATAGACAAAAATATTTACAGCAGCTCTTTTTGTGGTGGCCAAGAACTTGAAATTGAGGAGATGCCTGTCATTTGGGGAAATAGCTGAACAAGTTGTGGTATATGTAACAGAATAATATTACTGTGCTATAAGAAATGACAAACAGGCAGACTTCAGAAAAACCTGGAAAGACTTATATGAACTGATGCTGAGTAAAATGAGCAGGACCAGGAAAACATTATACATAATAGTCACAATGTGCAAGGACTGTTTCTAATTGACTTAGCCCTTGTCAGCAATGCAAGGACCTAAAAGATTTTCAAAGGACTCGATGCAAAATGCCATCCACAACCAAAGAAAGAATTGTAGTGTCAGAATGAAGATCATTTTCTATTTTGTTATGTTTTGGTTTTTCTTATGGATTTCTCCCATTCGTTTTAATTCTTCTATGCAACATGACTAAAGTGAAAATGTGTTTAATAAGAATGTATATGTAGAACCCATATAAGATTGCATGCTGACATGGGGAGGGAGAGGGAGAAAAATTTAAAACTTATGGAAGTGATTATTGAACACTGAAAATAAATAATCATTTTTTTAAAAAGGGAAAAAAAAGTTTTATTGGCTTATAGCCTTTTTGAAGTTTGGGTATTTATTCCTTAGTTGTGTACATGTGAATGCTCCCATCAATGCAAAGGTGTACAGTTACAATTTTTTGGAAGATAATATTTGCAGCAATAACTGTTTGACATATTATATCCATGATCATTTAGTTCATTGTCCTATTTATCTGCCTTTTTAAATTTCTGATAAGTTTGAAACTTCTATGTGGTTGCCAGTTCAGGCTAAGAAGTAACATGACTATATGTATGTAAAAAAAAAACAAAAAACAAAAAACAAAAAACACCTGGGAGTACAAAAACAAAAATTAAAATACATTAAGAATTCAGGTTCTGAAATATATTAAAAGATTTCTTTTATATTAATTTAACCCACTTCAAGTAAACACTTACTGAGCAAATAAGTTCAAAGCACTAAGATACCCATCAGTGAAACAAAGACAAAAATTAAACAATCTCTATCCTGAAGGGCCTTTTATTCTACTGGGGAGAATAAATGTAAAAAATGTATATATTTAAGCAAATACAAAGTAATGGAGGAGAAGAAGCCTAGTAACTGGGGGTCCTGGGAAGGCTCCACTAAGGAAGAAGCACCTGAGCTGAACCTTAAAGGATTTAGAAAGATGAAGCTGAGGAAGACGTCAATGTTAGGCATGGGTAATAGCTTCTGTGAAAACACAAAGGTAGGAAATGACAATGTCAAGTTTAGGAAATAGTTTGTAGTACAACTGGGCAGGAAAATTGAAGACTTTAAATACCAAGCTATAGAGTGTATATAAATGGGGGGGGTCCCCTAAGATTTTTGAAGAGGTATGGCAAGATCTATGGCTTACAAAAATTGTTTTATTAACTGTGTGAAGGATGGATTGGAGCAGGGAAAAACCAGAAACAGAAAGATCAATAAAATACCTTTCACAATAATCCAGAGGAGAGGGAAGGCTGAAACAGGGAGGCAGCAGTTTATGTGGAAAAAAGTAGATGAGTGTAAGAGATGTTATAGAAGTGAAATCAAGAGGAAATGGCAACTAACTAAAGAGAAGGGATAAAGGAAAGGAAAGAATCTAGGAAGGCTCTTTTGTTACATGTGACAGCTTTAATCACATAAAACTATTATTCTTGCTTGGCTCCATTTTATAAGAAAGTAAGCAAAACTGAGTGTTCTCCATATCAGGGGAGATCAAGTTCTAACTAAGGCTGAATGAAATTTTTCTACTAAATTTTACTACTTAACTGATGTAAAAATGATTAAGATTAAAAAATATATATAACCTAAGGTTCTTACCCTTACTATCTTTAAAACAATTGGTTATTTTCCTGAATTCAGGTCCAAAACTCATGTTGTCTTACAAGCATTCAAGACATAAAGGTCATCAGCTTCATCAGAGAAAACTACTTATTCTGGAAAAAAAAAAAAATCATATTCCCTATCCTGACTCCCTGACTTCTTAACATAATCTAACCAAGATCCAGGAAGGCATGGATGAAGCCAACTAACAAATTTATTAAATACCTATCATATTATAAGTGTGATACTATGTTTTGTTATTTAAATAGTGATACTTAACGTATACAAGTATATATAAGGTCAAAAATTGACTACATTAAGATCTAGTTGTTTCTAAAGGAAAAAATTCATCTTCATAAATTGTTATTAACCAAATAAGTTCAAAAAGTGATCATACAAACAGAGAAAAATAAGACTCCAGAGTTCTTAATGAGCTCATTACCTGAGTGCAATACATAAACATTTAGTAGAAAGTAAGCAGTTAATTACATAATGTATAGCATATCATGATCTTTTCAGCATCACCACAAACACACACTTATTAAGAAAATTGTGGGAGGAGACATTAATGGATACATCTGCAAAGTTAAAACTCAGTATTATTTATTATTATTTTGTTTAGTTATCTTTTTTTTTTAAATTTTAACTTCTATTTACTGAATAAAAGCTGCTTTGTATCCTAGATATGTTATACTAAGAAAAACACACTCTGAGATATACTTACCAACATAATTTGTTGGTAATAATCCTGATCAAAAATTAGGAAAATCTACATTAACATACCATATTTCTAGCTAAAAATAAGACCCATTCATATTACCTTCCCTAATTAAATGCAAAGAAACCAAGTGAAACCAAACTTTCAGTTTAAACTTGGGCTAAAAATTAATACCACATCAAGAGAAAACTGAAAAAATTGCACAACAGTCCTAAGACTAGCTAGTCCTTTTGTAAGTTTGCTTTTTTATTAGGTACATGAAGTCTTCTTAAAATAAAATTATCTTCTGAAAAGTTTTAATTACTTACTGAAGTAAGTTCTGAGGAAGCAACCCATATAACATCCACAAGTAGGAGAATAACAATTCCAAGAGCCATTCGCCTTCGCTGAGTAAAAGCACTGCTCTGGGAATTCATTCGGTTCATGATAAATACCCACACCATTTGCAGTCTATTAAAATAAATACAGACCGTATTAAAAGACATATGTGGAAAATAACCACATAAAAGTAAGCAATTTAGTAGAATAGAAATATTTGATATTTGTTACCTAATATAAATGCAAATTACTTCACAGTCATGAAGCAAATAAAGGGCCTTATACTAACCTCCCTTTAAAGGCCTTTTTCAGGTCTTGGAGAGAAAAGCTTGAAAACTTTGCACAGTTGAGAATATTACAGGCTGAAGAATTCAAATCACCTATAAACAACGAAAACAAAAGCTGAGGCTTATTAAAGTAAAAACTTAAGACATGAGAAAACATAACACTTTTTAAAATTTTAGCTTCCATCTAGAACCAGGGGGCAAAATAAATACTGAAAGAATCCACTGATCACCTCCTGAAAGAGAGCCAAAAAGAGAAACTCCTAGGAACATTGTAGCCAAATTGCAGAGTTCCCAGGTCAAGGAGAAAATATTGCAAGCAGCTTGAAAGAAACAATTCCAGCATTGTGGAAATACCATCAGGATAACACAAGATCTAGCAGCTTCTACATTAAGGGATCGAAGGGCGTGGAATAGGATATTCCAGAAGTCAAAGGAACTAGGACTCAAGAATCACCTACCCAGCAAAACTGAGTATAATACTTCAGGGGAAAATATGGTCTTTCAATGAAACAGAGGACTTTCAAGCATTCTTGATGAAAAGACCAGAGCTGAAAAGAAAATTTGACTTTCAAACACAAGAATGAAGAGAAGCATGAAAAAGTAAACAGCAAAGAGAAGTCATAAGAAACTTACTAAAGTTGAACTGTTTACATTCGTACACAGAAAGACAATATATGTAACTCTTGAAAGTTTTCAGTATCTGGGTAGTTGGTGGGATCACACGCACATGCGCCCTCGTTCACGCTCGCTTGCTCTCTTGCTCTCTCTCTCTCTCTTCTTCCCCCCCCCCAGGTGTGAGTTGAATAGGATGGGATATCTTAAAAAAATGAAATTAAGGGGTGAGAGAAATATATTGGGAGGAGAAAGGGAGAAATAGAATGGGGCAAATTATCTTTCATACAAGAGGCAAGTAAAAGACTTTTCAATGTAGGGAAAAAGAGGGGAGGTGAAAGAAAAAACATGAAGCTTACGCTCATCACATCTGACTCAAGGAAGGAATAAAATGCACACTCATTTTGGTATGAAAACATATCTTACAATACAGGAAAGTGGGGGAGAAGGGGTTAAGTAGGGTGGGGGGGATGAGGGCAATGGGAGGAGGAAGCAATTAGAAGTCAACACTCTTGGGGAGGGACAAGGTCAAAAAAGAGAATAGAAGAAATGGGGGGCAGAACAGAATGGAGGGAAATATAGTTAGTCTTACACAACATAACTATTATGGAAGTCATTTGCAAAACTACACAGATATGGCCTATATTGAATTGCATGCCTTCCCAGTGGGGATAGGTGGGGAGAGAAGAAGGAAGAGAAGTTGGAACTCGAAGTTTTAGGAACAACTGTTGTGTATTGTTCTTGCATACAACTAGGAAATAAGAAATACAGGAAATGGGGTATAGAAATTTATCTTGCCCTACAGGACAAAAGAGAAGATGGGGATAAGGGAAGGCAGATTGGTGATAGGGGTAATTAGAATACTTGGCGTTTTGGGGTGGGAAGAGGGAAGAAAATCTGGCACTCAAAATTTTGTGGAAATAAATGTTGAAAACTTAAATAAATTAAAAATTAAAAATTTAGCTTCCAACATCACTCGAAGTTAGTGCTATTCAAAATTGCCTACACACAAAAAATGTTAAGTTCTGTACGTCTCCTCTTCTTCAAATATACCTATGAGAGGATTTCAAAGATAAATAAAAAAAATCAATCAACAAGTATTTATTTAAACATCAGTATTTGCCAGGCACTGTGCTAGACTCTGGGGATATAAGTATATGGAATTCATCTAACTCCCTTTTAATAAGCTTTAAAGACAGTGGTTATAAATCAAGACTACCATCAAAGATGAATAATTCCCACAGAATAAAAAACACTGTCATAGCGCACACAGGAGATTTTAATAAACATCTAGTGAACTGATTTATATGACCTAGTTGAATAACAATATGATCAACACCGAAGAACACATCTTCTCTGAGGCTACACATGATCCCTGAGTGAGTCAACAGGCGTTTATTAAATGCCTACTATGTGCTAGGTTCATCACAGGAGATGAAAAGGCAAAACTTCCCCCACGAAACAAAAAGTCTCCCCCGGTCTAACGGGAGAGACTACGCCAACAACTACGTACAAACAAAATACACACAGGAAAGAACTGGAGATGATCAACAAGAAGGTGGGCTCTAACTCTAAAGGGTGATCAGAAAAGGGGAAGGAAGGCAGGGAGGTCAGGAGATGGAGACAGAAGGGACATAAGGCCCCTCGCCCTGGACTCGGCTATCACATCTCAGACACTTGTGACCCTGGGCAGGTGGCTTAATCTCTGTTGTTTTATCTGTAAAATGGGGATAGTAACAGCGCCTACAGCTACTGACAGAGTGAATCAAATACAGCACATAAACCTGAGTTCAAATTCTGTCTTTGCTGGCTACGGGACTCCTAGAAAGCCACTGCCCAACTGTAAAATGAGGTTACTAACAGCGCCTCGCTCCCGACAGGTGGTCGGGGATTCAGCGGCGTAACCCCGGTAATCTGTGGCTGCCACCCCAGCGTCGGACTCTCTGCGACCCTGCAAAGATCCAGGAGCGGTTCGGCACTCCTGTCCCAGCCGGCTACAGCGAACAACGCCTGGAGACTGCTCGGGCCGCACCACCAACCACGGAGGCCGACCCCAGGCCCGCCGAGCCACCGGCCCGCCTTCCTCGGACCCACATTGTAGCCATTACAAGGGCTCTCGTAAAGCTTAGCGAGCGCGTGAATGCGCTACTATAGGCTGCCGTCGCCCAGGCAGCGCGGGGGGCTGAGCCTGCGCTCGGACACTCGTTAGCTGGGTGGAATGGGCACGGGCACGTGACAGCCGACGCCGGGGTTTCGACCGAAACCGGACTTACTTCCCAGGACGGCTCTGAAGGATCAAAGACTACTTGTAAAGTGGGCTGCCCACCCGAAAGATCTCCAGAGCTCCCCCCATCCGAAGCCGCTCACAACGCGTGGGAGACCCCACCCCACGGCTGCCAGGGTCAGAAGACCCGTCCCCGGCCCGATGGGGCAGCCCCCAGCAAGCCTCCCAAACCGGGCCCCGACTCTGGCAATTCTGGAGGAAACGAAAACGAAGCGAGGAGGAAACAGCCGTGACAGAGCCCCGGTCCGAGGCGGGTGGCGGCCCCGGGACGCCCCGGACGAACTGCTCACGCACCGACCCCCGGCTCCCGACCAGGGCCCGCCCGCGCCCCTCCCGCCCCTCCCGCGGTCACTCGGCCAATTCCATTCCGCCCCCTCAAACAGGGGCAGGGGGCGAGCGAAGGTGTGGCGGGTTTGTATTCTTTATTTTAAAGCGAAGGGAAAGCACGGGCTGGGGAGGGGACAGCGCTGCAGCTGTCAGCGGCGCGGCACCGCCCGCCCCCCGCACACCCGGCCCGTCGTCGCCCCCACCTGCGGGGCCGCCTCCCGGGCCCCCCTCCCCCCTCGCTACCTTGCCGTCCTGCGCCGCGATGGCGTCTTGGCGACACCATGAGCGGCCCCGGCCGGGCCGCGCCCCCTCCGCCGCTACCGCTCGGTCCGCTGCGGCTGACGTCCGCTGAGGGGGCTCACTGAGCCCGCGCGCCCGTCATCTCTCCCGACACAGGAGCGGGGAATCCAGGTCCCGCTAAGGCCTCTGGGCTCCCACGGGGAGAGGGTTCCCAGTCGCGTCTCTCCTCGGGAGCCCGGGAGGAGGGCGGGGGGAGGTGGAGCGGAGCGGAGGAGGGGGCGGGGAATGAGCCGCGATGGCGGCGGAGCTCTGGCTCCGGCCCCCGCCCCCTCCTGGACACCCGCCCGCTGACGACTCGCCTGCGTCACCGGCGGCTTCTGCGCAGGCGCACGGGCTTGGCTAGGCCACGCCTTCTCCTGGAGTGGCGTTGGGAGGTGGGGTGAGCCGCGGCCCCGGAAAGGTAGGGAGCAGGAACGAAGAATCAGGTGTAAAGATTAAGCCTATCTACGAATGAATGACCCCGCCCCCCAGCCCTAATAGCATGTTAATTCTGGATAGGTGGAAGTCATTAACCTTCATAAAGCCACCGAACTGGTGTGCAGGGGTTGGGGGGCTGGGTGACTCAGGGACCCGAGTTCAAATTCAGCCTCTGACATCCTAGCCGCGTGACCCTGTTTGCCTCAGTTTCCTCAACCCTAAAATGATCTGGAGAAGGAAATGTCAAACCCTCCAGTATCTCTGCCAAGAAAACCCAGTGGAGCGGAGAAGAGTCAGGACGTGACTGAACGGTTACAGAGTTTGGAATGAAGGCTTCCAGCTTTTGCCAGTCTTGAAAGTGAGCCCAAAATTTATAAAGGGGAACGATCTGGCTGACGTTGGCAGGAAGGCGTTAGAACTGGAGTTCTTAAGTTCCACTGTATCCCTTAAGCTGGCTCTTTGAACTTGAGTGGGGCAAAAAATTACACCCTTAATCTAATCTTTAACTGAAATCTAGCATTTCCTTGTTTAAAGTCTTAGTATATATACATACAGGTCAGTTTCCAGAGCTAAGAGCTGAAGGCATTCGCGTTCCAGATCCATTACCCTCCCAGCAATGGTGATCCTACTGTATAGCTTAAAGTAAAAAGGCTTGCCTTAGTTTATACTCTACTTTGCGTTAGCTGTTTAGAGAGAGTGCTCATGTAGCCAAAATCATATATTTAGCTGGAGTGGGTTGCATAGTTTTACTCTGCTTCATGGTCATGGGATACCTCTTCTTGGCTAACTGACTCTTACAAGTGCAGGCTGTCATGCTGTTAACAGGTCACAAGGGGTCTAGTCATAAAATCTGGAGAGATGAGTAAATACTTCACTACTTGGGGGTGGGGGTGTCTTCCCTTCCCCCAGGCAGTCTGGTAATGGTGCATCAGTTTAATAGGACACTGGTTTAAGAATGAGAAACAGATCCAGAGAGATGAAGTAATTTCCCCATTGTCACATAGCTGACAAGTGTTGGAACTGGGTCTTGGGCCCAGGGCTCCTGATTCCACTGTGCCAAACTGTACAGACTAACTTTTTAGGGTACAGGAGAATGGCTTGCTTGAGGCCATACCTGTCAGTCCACTAAAGGGATGCTAATTTAATCAATTTCATTTCTCATGCAGTGTCATCACACAATTATCTTTCCATATCCCAAGAATCTTCTTAGAATAGGAAAGAAAAAGAGCAGAGAATCTGAAATACAAGATCAAAGGACTGAGAACTGCAAGGCCCTGAAGATCATCTAGTTCATTTTACAGATAAAGAAACAAAGGGCCAAGCAAATGAAATTACTTGCTGAAGGTCATAAAGCTTGGTTAGTTGAGTGGATGTGTAGGTTGTCCTTCATTCTCATATGTTAGAGTAAAGTTAAAGTGTGTCTTACTGTGTCTGATCTGACAGATATAAGGTAGGAATGCTCTACCACAGGTCGGCCACAGGTTGCCCATGTGAACGTTTGGGGTTGATTCTCTAAATTTGTGCACTGTGCATTTCTTTTAAGTTACTTCAATTCTGCTTTGCTCATAGAACACAGAACCTTCTCTGATGAGGACACACCATGCTGACCAGTCCTGTGCCAGTGTCTCCCAAGTCACACAATCAATTCCAAAGTTCTTTAGAGAGATCTTGAGAGTGTCCTTGTATTGCTTTTTCTGACCACCATGTGAACACTTACCCTATGTGAGTTCTTCATAAAATAGTCTTTTAGGTATCTTACACATGCCTTACAAACAATTTCATAGCACTTTCTCATAACACATAATCTTTGCGCTTTCCAGGAGCTTTATGTATACAAATGAAAACCCAAAGGCTTTTGTTTTATTTTATTTTGAGAATGCATCCCTCAATATTCCAAGAAGTAAAGTCTTGGCAAGTATTCTCATTCATTGTTGAAAAAATAAGACATGCAAAGGTCAAGTGACTTATGGAAAGCTGTTTAGCTTGGTTTCAGTTATCAAAATTACATGAGGACATAAAATGTTACACAATTTCAAAACATTTCAAAATTACACATTTGTGATTCAAAAATACCTCAGAGATTCTCTGGTTCAACCTCTAGCCAAATCACAAATCCCCAAGTTTATCTTGTACTAGAAATCTTATAGTAATAAAGAATACAGCTCAGCTCTGTCCCTCTCCCTATCTCCAAACCTCAATGAGGAGGCCTGCTTCTTTGAAACATTCCTAATTGTCAAGAAGTTCTTTATATTGAGATGAAATCCATTTCCCAGCTACTTCTATTCATTGGTCAAAGTTCTGTCTTCTGGGCCCAAGCAGAATAATTTTAATTTCCACATTACAGTCTTTAATACATTTAAAGAATATTGTTCTATATGCTATTCTTTATCCCCAAGTCGTTTATTCTTCAACTCCCCTACTTCCTTCAACTAATCTTTGTAATGACATGATAGTTCTTTCGCTATCCAGTCCCCTCTTGTCTTGGCAGCTAGGTAGTGCAGTGGATAGAGAACCAGTGCAGGAGTCAGGAGGACCGGAGTTCAAATCTCACCTTAGACACTTGACACTCACTAGCTATGTGACCTTGGGCAAATAACTTTTAAAATCCTCAAATAAAGAAAAACAATATTTTGAGAAATTTGTTGCTGTCAATGAAAAGTATTGACTTGCATCCTATAAAACTTCTTATTTAATTTAATACTAAAAAGCCCTATACAATAGAAGATGATCCCAAGTAACCTGCTGCTATTAAAATGTCAGAAATAGTTCACTGGAGAAAGTATGGGGATGAAATTTGTAAAATTGCTTTATTGAATCACTTTATTTCCAAAAGAATCTCTGAAATTAGTAATGACCAATTGTAGCAGATTATTACCAGGCTTAAGGGCAGTCCAAAGTTTGCAATTTGCTTAGATGAAACCACTGATATTTCAACATGGCTCAGTTGTCACTTTATGTAAGATATGAAGGAAGCATTCATGAGGAATTATTTTTTGTTGCCCTTTGGGAAGGGCACTCAAGATATATAGATATTAGATATAGATATCTTAAAGTTAATGAATTTTTCACAAATAAAGGTTTACAGTGGAAAAATTGTATTGGAGTCTGTCAGACAGTACTGGAGCAATGATGGGTGAGAATGTTGGATTTGTAGCAAAAGTTAAAGCTGGTAGCAATGAACATATCACTTTTACTCACTGCATTACCATTGGGAGGCACTCATAACTAAAAAAATATATCACCTAGAGTTAAATGTTGTATTTCACGATACTATCAAAATCAGTAATAGCATTAAAAACTGCGCCCTTAACAGTGGTTTGTTTTCAAATCTTTGAAAAGATATGAACTTCAGTTACAAAAGCTTATTACTACATGCAGAAGTAAGGTAGCTCTCAAGAGGGTGAAATTTAAGCCAATTATTGAAACTGAAAGATGAAGTTGTTATATTTTTGACTGAGCTGAAATCCAGTTTGAAGTAAGTGCTACAGATATTATCCCCATTAATAAGGGCAATAGAGAAGAGGAGAAGAAGCTGAAACTGAGAAATATTAAGTGATTTTCCTGGGGTCACACAGCTAGCAAATTGTCACAGGCAGAATTTGAATTAAGGTCCTCCTGACTGCAAGTCCAGTGTTCTCTACCCTATACCTTACCTCCCTGAGTACCTATCCCTGACCTACACTATTTCCCTAACTTTGTTTTCTACAATTTCCTAAAAGATATCTTCCATTCCAGTCAGGCTAACCACTTGACTGTCCTCCAGATATATTCAGAATATGACATAAGATCTAAATTCTTGGAAAATCACATAACTTCTCTAGGCCTCAGTTTCCTTTTATGTAAAGTGAGGGAGTTGGTTAAACTCATTGACACCTAAGGTTCTTTCTGGTTCTAAATCTATGATCCTGTGATCTTATCAATTTGAGTTCTCTCTATCTAGGCAGATTGCAAACTATCCATGCCTGCGTATGCAATGAGACTCAATATAGGTTTGTCATAGAGGGTCTACCTCATATGCTAAAAATCTTCATATACTCTTGACGTTGCAAGGTTACCAGGAGACCACTTTTGTTGTCCACTTGTCAACCCTCTTCAGCTAACCAGTCTATGTTCTCTTCCTCTGGTACAATTCCTTAATGATGTCCCTTAGTCTTACCCTTCTTCAGAGTTCCTCATTGAGTACCTCAGCCTGCTCACACCCACCAAGGGCATCTCCATTGTCCTATGAATGATGCTTATTTTTGATTCTTCAGAAACAGGTATATCCTATGTCTCATTGTCACATATGTCCTGGGGAAAACTACCTTTATTCATACTATTCCTGTAGCCTGAAATGCATTAAATATCCCAACTTATCTAAATCATACCTTCTTTCAGATTCCATCCTAAGTGCTGCTTTCTCCCAAAACTTCTTCCAACATGAATTTCTGGGTTGAAGGACTATGCAAGAGGTAAATAGATAAGGGTAATCACATTAGAGAAAGATGGGGTACCCAGCAGCAGAGCAATATTTACATCTTGCCTGTTATTTTCAAAATATTATATTATGCACTGAAAAAGATAACAGGATGTTGTCTAGTTGGGAAAATTACAGAAATTCATGAAAACAAATCACAATGAAATTTGAATAACAGTTCAAGATAATAAAAAAGGTTTACATTTCACAAATTACCAGATGAATTCTATGACTACTTGCCTTCTTAGTTCATAGATAAACGAGATTTTAGATTGTGATGGTCATGAATGGCTTATAGAAGAACTAAAATATTTATCTGGCTCTAGATTATTAAATTTAGATAGATAGAGATGAGGTGAGGTAGGCATTCCAAAAGGATGAAACAGCATGAGCAAAAGCACAAAGGCAGGAAAGTGTTGTAAGGCATTTGGTGTATGGCAGTAATTGAATCAGGTTTGTGTAAGAGAATAATGGTGGGAAAAGAGGAATGAGGTTGCTGTACTGTAAGAGGATTTGAATATGAGGCAAAGTAATTTAGTTTTTATTTTGTAAACCAATGATAGGGAGCCACTGAAGTCAGAGAATTACTAAGAACAATCAACAAATACTTTCTGAGTGTTTACCACATGCATCTTTTTGTGCTTGGTGTTATAAGGCATATAAAAGAGGAATAACCTATATAACATGGCATCTGCTTTCAAGGGCATCATTACCATGTTAAGGAAATATTAATACATTTGAAAAAATTAGAAATATTCAGTTGCTAAGTTTTATGCCATTGAGTAAGGGTACTACTATTTATCCCCTCAGTTTCCCACACAGTGCTAAAGGTACGGTCACTGTCATTTATCATCTGGTTGGGGAGGGAAGATGAAGAAATAGATGGTCATGCAGATAGTCAACACTACAGGATTTTAGGAAAAGGAGAAATCATTGCTTGGTACTAGTTGGAGAATGGGAATAGGGATGGAGAGGATTTGAGAAAAAGGTGGTTTAGGAAAATAAAGAGCTCACTTAACATCCTAGGAAATTGCAACAGAATTGATGAGGTGTTTTTTTTTTCTCCTACACGAAATGAAAAATACTAGTGTCTTTTTGACTTAAACTCCCGACATATGTACACCTGACTTTTCTAAAATAACTAGACTTTGAGTTATTAAGAATTGGGTGTATAATTTGGCCAGGTAAGGTTTTTTTAAAGGCAAACAGCAAAACTTTGATGACATTAAGACTGCTATTTCAACTTTGAGAGATCTTTTTGTTATTTTTACAAGGAGTTTTAACAGCAGTTTGAGTAAGACTTAAAGCAAGTACTTGCAAACTGTGGGACTGGTGGATGCAGAGAAGATAAAGCAAAGATAAGCCCTGTCTTGGAATGCTTACAGCGTCAATGTCTTCTCTAAGCCAGGAGGCAGCCTCATCAATGTTATTTTTAAAAGAGCTGTCATGAGTGAAACAATGTGGTTTTTTTTAGACTGCTAAAGATAATGAATTTGTGGAAGAAATTTACAAATTAGGAAAATAGAAAAAAATAGTTGGAGTACAACTTTACCTACCAGTAAATGCTATTGAAATGGCTAATTAATATTTTCAGCAAAAACTAAGGAAGTTGTTTTCTATATCAGGAAATTACATCATTTTTCATTTGATTTCACAAAATCTTGAAATCTTAAAGTTGGAAGAGATCTGGAGTCTATCTAGTCTGACCTGTACCTGAATAAGAATCACCTGTACAGCAACCCAAACAAGTTATTACTAGTTATTTAAAAGATGTGACAGTCATTATCAGTGAAACTAGGATTTTTTTCCCTGTCAATGACAATAAAGGAAGACAAATGTTAGGTAAGAGGAACCCACTACCCCTTGAGGCAGTCCATTTTATATGGTTTTATATAACTATAATTGTTAGGGAAATCATCAGTGTTCAGAACTTTATGCTTATGTAATAGGGTACTGGCCATTGTTAGGGGGGTATTGTTCCACTACTTACATTTCCTAGCTTTTTGAAAGTCAAATTTTCTTTTCAGCTCTGGTCTTTTCATCAAGAATGCTTGAAAGTCCTCTGTTTCATTGAAAGACCATATTTTCCCCTGAAGTATTATACTCAGTTTTGCTGGGTAGGTGATTCTTGGTTTGAGTCCCAGTTCCTTTGACTTCTGGAATATCCTATTCCATGCCCTTTGATCCCTTAATGTAGAAGCTGCTAGATCTTGAGTTATCCTGATTTTATTTCCACAATACTGGAATTGTTTCTAACTGCTTGCAAGATTTTCTCCTTGACCTGGGAGTTCTGGAATTTGGCCACAATGTTCCTAGGACTTTCTCTTTTTGGATCTCTTTCAGGTGGTGATTGATGGATTCTTTCAATACTTATTTTGCCCTCCGGTTGTAGAATGTCAGGGCAGTTTTCCTCGACAATTTCATGGAAGATGATGTCTAGGCTCTTTTTTTGATCATGACTCTCAGGGAGTACCATAATTTTTAAATTGTCTCTCCTGGATCTATTTTCCAGGTCAGTTGTTTTTCCCATGAGATATTTCACATTCTCTTCCATTTTTTCATTCTTTTGGTTTTGTTTTGTGATTTCTTGGTTTCTCAGAAAGTCATTAGACTCCATCTGTTCCATTCTAATTTTGAGAGAACTATTATCTTTAGTGAGCTTTTGAACCTCTTTTTCCATTTGGCTAATTCTGCTTTTTAAAGCATTCTTCTCCTCATTGGCTTTTTGAACCTCTTTTGCCAATTGAGTGAGCCTATTTTTCAAGGCGTTATTTTCTTCAGCATTTTTTGGGGTCTCCTTTACCAAGGTATTGACCCATTTTTCATACTTTTCTTGCATCTCTCTCATTTCTCTTCCCAGTTTTTCCTCCACCTGTCTAACTTGCTTTTCAAAATCCTTTTTGAGCTCTTCCAAGGCCTGAGCCCACTAGACATCCACCTGGGGTGTCTAGAATACAGAGGCCCCGCCCTCCACATCTTTCCCTGATGGTAAGAATATTTCCTCGTCTTCAGAATTGAAAGGTGGGAACATTTGCACCTGCTCAAAGAAGCTCTCTATAGTCTTATTTTTCTTCCCTTTTCTGGGCATTTTCCCAGCCAGTTACTTGACTTCTGAGATTCCTGTCCACCCCTGCCTAGATCCTCCCAGCTAGTGGTTGGGGTCTGAGATTCAAATGGGCTTTTCACGGCAGGCGCGGCTGCTATTCAATGTGAGCTTAAGTTCTGGTGCTGGGGTGGGGTCAGGGCCGTCTCCCAGGCTCAGTTCCCTCAGGGGCTTTATGCAGAGACCTTCAGTAATGGAGCGGGTGGAAGCAGGGCCACCTCCCAGTCTCAGCTCCTTCAGGTGGTTTATGCAGAGACCTTCAGTAATGAAGATCCTGCCTGCTCAGGGAGTCCCAGGGGCCGCCGCTGCTGCCTCTGCCTCTGCCTCCGCCGCTTCCTGCCCCTGCCGCTTCCTCCCGAGGGGGCCTGAGTCACGGAGACACCCCCCTCCTCTCTCGGCCAGCCCAGACATCTCTCACACTGACCTGGAGCGTCTGTGGGCAGAGGGACCTTCCTGGCCGCAGGAGATTCCATCCCTGAAGCCTGCTCGGATCTGCTCCTCTGGGGCCCCGGCCAGGGCAGCGCTGGGGTGGGCTCCGCTTTCCGGGGTGCGACGGACCCCTGGGGATGGCTCTCCAGGGCTCTCTGGAACGGAAATTTTTTCCACTGTGTTTCTGCGCACCTTGAGGTGATCCAGAATTTGTGGGGAGTTCTTCTTGTAGGAAATATATGGGCTGTGGGTTCGGAGCTAGCATACATGAGTCTTTCTACTCCACCATCTTGGCTCCACCGCCCCCCTAGCTTTTTGACCATAGCCAAATTACAACCTCTGTATGCTGCAAGCAACTTATTAGGACATATCTATTGAATGTGCGTTGGTAAAGGGAGCTCCCAAATTGTATAGATTCTTTGCATATGTGTGTATATATATATTATATGTGACATATATGTACAAATATACTTAGTGGAGGCTTGTTGGTACATGATTTTCTGTTTGCAGATAATTGTGCACTCAGTTCAGCCTCTGAAGCTGAGATGCAACAAAGTATGCATGGAACAGTTCTCTGCTGCCTGTGCTAATTTTGGCCACCACAACACCATCCATATTTGGAATCATTGGTTACAGAAAATGGAGAAGCTTTGAATGTTGTGGATAAGTTCCCTTACCTTGGCAGTGTACTTTCCAGGGATGTACACATTGGTAATGAGGTTACAGATGCATTACCAGAGCTAGCTCAGTGTTTGAGAGCTCTGAAGGAAAGCGTGGGAATCAAGAGGTATTAGACTGACTACCAAACTGAAGGTCTACAGAGTCATGCTGACCTCATTGTTGTATGCCTGTGAAACCTGGGCAGACTACCGGTGGCATACCAAGAAACTGAATCACTTCCATTTGAACTGTCTTAGAAAGATTCTGAAGATCACCTGGCAGAAAGAATAAGGTAACAGACAATGAGGTCCTTTCTTGAACTAAACTTTCAAGCATTCAAATTCTGCTTCAGAGAGCACAACTCCAATGGTCTGGCGACATTGTTTGAATGCAAAATGTACACTTGCCAAAAAAGATTATATTATGGAGAACTCACACAGGGTAAAAATTCACATGGTGAGAAGAAGTGATACAAGGACACTCAAGGTCTCTCTTAAGAACTTTGGAATTGATTGTGTGGCGTGGGAGACACTGGCACAGGACCATTCAGCATGGCGTATTCGCATCAGAGAGGGTGCTATGTTCTGTGTGCAAAGCAGAATTAAAACAGCTCATAGGAAACATAGGATGCACAAATTTAGAGAATCCACCCCAAATGTCCACTAGGACAGTTTGTGCTTGACCTGTGGTAGAGCCTTCTGAGCTCATATTAATTTGATCAGCCACAGTTGAACGCACTGAAACTTTACTGTCGTTGTTAGTCATTAGTGATGTCATTTTGGTCCTCTTCAAGTTTGAAAGATAACAACCGAACATGTACACACAAATATGGAGTGTAATTAGTAGGTAAAGTAATACAGAAGCAATAGAGGCCCTCTCTTCAAGATTGAGAGACAAATCTCTTGCAACTTGTAATGTTAAAGGAATTTGAAGATCTTCCCTGCCCCTTAATAGGTCCATGTGACCTGCTTTGACCTTTAGTCCAGTCTATAGCTTGAGTCACATGGAATCCATGGTCAGAGGAGTTTGCTGAATGGGTAGAACAGGAAGGATACAGCCAGAAGAAAGTCTGAGGCAGATCTGGGAGAAAGCAAGGCAGAGCTAAAGCAGAGCTGCTAGCTTGACTGAAAGAGGGTGGAATTTTGCCTAGAGGAGCTTGTAGGGAGGCCTAATGGAGGGAAGGCTTGGGGATGGTGGTGCTCCATGATTGGTAATGTGTACAAACTTCATTGTTAACCATGGTGGAATTGGGTTTCTGGCATCTAAATGAATATTTTGATTTCCTCTTTGAGGAAGAGAATTTATATTTTGCAAATTTACCTTAGAAATACGCATTCATGGTGGTTGCTGTGGGTATTGAATTGGTGTTATACTACTACAGGGGCACCTAAATATTACCACAGGTTGAGGCAAAAGTGGTATGGGGTATTTTCTAGTGTAAATTCTCCAATACAGGTACTTTGGAGAGTGATAGTAGGATAGGAAACCATCATTAGGGATATAATAGAAAAGGTGAGATTCTCATGTAAATACCAACAAAAAAATCCAAAAAGGGAATACATCTAGTACACAAAGTAGCATACCTCCATCCCAGTTAGGTCATAAATTTATTGTGCTACATTCAGGAGCTTTTGGTTTACTTTAGGTTATTAACCTTTCCTGTTTGTCAGCTTGAGCTGGGGTGAGAATGCCATTACAAAATATTTATTTCTACTTCTTACATCTTTACCCAAACCTCATTCCAAGATCCTAACTATGCAATACAGATTGTGGTTACTTAATCATTTTCAGTCATGTCCAACTCTTTGTGAACCCATTCAAGATTTTCTTGGCAAAGATACTGGAGTGGTTTGCCATTTCCTTCTCCAGCTCATTTTACAGATGAGGAACTAAGGCAAATAGGGTTAAGTGACTTGCCCAAGGTCACACATCTAGTAAGTGAGGCCAGATTTGAACGCAGAAACATGAGTCTTCCTGATTCCAGGCCTACCACTTCACCACCTAGCTCCTAATTTTCTTTATAAAAGTGTTGCAGTACCAAAGCAGTATTCACAGAGCCTACGATAGCCATGAATATGCTGGTGAAATTCTGAATCACGAAATATAACAGACTCTCCACATGGAAGACAGAACCAAAACATTTATTCAGACACTAGAAAGTCAAATCCATCATAGTAACAAAGAAATCTATACATAATAACAATGCAGAGGGCAATACCATTCCCAAGCCTTCCCTCTGTTAGGCTTCCCACAAACCAGCTCCCTTAAACAAATCACAAACAAGCTCTCTTATTCATGCTAAGCAGCTGCCTTTCCCAGCTCTGACTGCTCTCACTTCCTCTCAGTTCTACTCCACCCTTCCTTTTCCTGCAAGTTCAGTAAGCTCCTCCCACCACCTGTGGCTTAGACTTCCATGTGATTTAAGGAAGTCACTTGGGCCTATTGATGAATGTGAAAGATCTCTCAATTTAAATTACCATTACAAGGGTGTCGCTATAGTCTCAGCAATGTCTTTTCCTTTGTACTGCTGACTTTTCCTTAGGCTCCTTCCCCTCATGAGGAGGAAGCTAAAGTCAAAAAAAAAAGGGAGACAAAACTCTTTCAAGTAGTTACACAATCAACGAAAATTACTTCCTTCCCAATTTGGAGTCACAAGATAAGGAAATTACCTCAGAGGAGCCACTTAGATTATCTCATCAACCATGATCAGTGCCAGCACAGCAATGACCATCAGCCACAACAGCCAAATGGTTTTCATTTTTGATTTCTTGAAATACAGATCTGAAAAGACAGACTTTTAAAAGTCCATTGTGTTTTAACACAAATCACTCTGACTTTCATTGAACGGCCAATAACAGCCCTGCCCTAGCTTCTCTAGCTTGTTGTTTGGGTTTTGATACCTTTGAGTGTAAATAGCAAATGTTTTCACTTCTAGCCAGAAACTTGGTAGGTCTTCCCCTCCTAGACTGATATTTTTTTCTGATGATAAATCGAGCCATCTTTTGTCCAACTCTTACTCAGCCCCAGTCATTGAATGGGCATGCCCTCGGACAAACTGAGACCTTGGAAAGACCTTTGTCTTGCCACTGGACTTGGTTGACTTTGGAGGAGAGAGAGGCTGAAGACTTTGTGCAGCTCTGCCCCACTCGTAGTGAAGTGGGCATTATTCCTTCCTGGGCCCCTAGATATGTGTTAGGTTGCTGGGCAGGGTTGGATAACCTGTCTAGTAACAGGTTTTTGTTGGGCCCCTGTCAAAACGTTATTCCCCTTTGGGTTGTGAAAAATCTGATGAATTGTTAACAGTGATTTTCTGTTTAATCCCTTTGCATGGTAACCACTTGTGCCCCCCTAATGTTATACCCCTTTTGCCAGGCAACTGCCTTCTGCTGAGCACCCCCCGCCCTTCCTGACAACTACTTTTTGTTGAATGACAACCAGTCTTTGATTGGGTCCCTCTCCTGGCACCTCTTCTCGGTTGGGGTCCTCTGCCCAACAGTACCCTGACAACTCCTTCTGTTTGGGGGCTCTTACCTAACAACAAGCCCCCCTCCCCCTTGCTCTGTCAGAACTCAGTTTGTTGTGGAAACCGCAAGGCTGTACCGAGTAGTGCCAAAATGCTTAAAATGCACACACCCACCTCAGTTCGGGGCTGTCTCCTCTGGGTTTTCCCATGAGGCAGCCGCCAGCCTGGCTAGTAAATGACACTCTCGAAATTCCCAATTGACTTTTGCCTGTGAATTATTCTTGGTCCGTCCACTTCAATATCCAGTTGACATGCAAGTTAACATCACTTTCCTGGTATCACTGGTCTTCTTGGGAGAACTAAGGACAAACCACAACAAGCAGTAGTGGCCATTGGTCTCAGAGATGAACAGTAGGATATCAACATGTCCCCCAAAATGGAGGCTGAACTTTTAACTCTGAGTCTTGACTCAGAGCCCTTCTTTCTGGTGTCAGTTTCCCAGAAATCCTCACAAACCCTATACAGAAATCCCAGTTCCAAAGGTTATTAGCTGACATACATAAATCTTGAACCATAAAGATTATTTTCATACAGGTCAATGTTTCAGCAACAAAGACAAGGGCTCCCAGTCAATTGATCTCTGTTGGCTAGTTTCACAACCAGCCAGGTGACATAGCATACTCCTTTTTCATGCATTCACGTTTTCATGGAGGAGAAAATATCTACGTTTCTGTCTCCTGGTCTTATACTCTCAGAATCTCCTCTCACTGCCCCTTCCATATATCACCACAGATACTGAGTTACAACATTGTCAGGATCCCCATACCAAGACCATTCCTCTCTTTTTACTCCTCTCTTTTAACTATCAGGAAACTCCCTATTTTTGAGAGCTAGGGTCCAGCAAGCAAGCTGTGCCCTGAGTTTGGCATAACAACAATCCTTTGCTCTCATCCTCTGTATGACCTCAATCACAACAAAATCCCAGAATTGTTTCACACCAGCCCCAGGGTGGGTTCTGACCCGTGTTCTGGTCATGAAATCCTGCTGTGAATCAAACTTGTCTCGTTACCTTTACCCCTCATTGTCAGGGTTACCACTCACTGCGTAGTCATTGGCATACATATTGAGATTTGCCCACACTAACAAGGGTCTCCTACTAAAGGGGGCCTTGGTACATATGTCTAGTTACCCTTTTCCAATGGAATAAAGAAAACTTTTTGCTTATAACCACTGTTAACTCTTTTATTTTATTTGATAGAGTTAACTGTGGTTTTGATAACTTATGTGAGCTTCCTGGTTTGTTTGGTTTTTTTAGAATTAACAGCAATTGCACAGCTGCTATGGCTTTTTGGTCATTTGTTCAGGGTTGACAGTCAAAATTGATAATTAATTATATGGCTTTTGGGGGACTCGCCAGAAAAGATCACGATTGACAGTGGGAAACAGGGTGGTAATCACACTTTAATTAAACACAGAGAAAAGTGATAAAAAAAAAAAAAGTGGTACAGAGGCAGACAGTGTTATGGGGACCAGGGAATGGGATAGTGAAGGAAGAAAGCAGTAAAGGTAAAAGGATGGGAGTAGGATGAGGCAGAGAATATCATTCACATAACCATGGATTCCAGTTGAAAGCACTCTCCCAAAGGAGAGGGAAGGATGCCAGGGGCAAGAGTTTGAGGTGTCATTTTTATTGGGTTGTTTGGGAAAATAGACCAACTCCTATCTCTGCCATGTTGGAATTAGTTTGCTAACATATCCAAAACATCTCAGAGTTATCTGTAAAACTTCAAAGTCATCACCCCAAAGTTATCAACACCTTTTTGATGCTCTATAATTCTGGAGCTGCAGAAATGTGAATTCTTTTATATATCACAGGCCAGAAATCTTGACAAGCAGTGCCTACGTGGTTTCCCTTGATTCAGCGCATATACCAGGATGTGAGTTTTAGTGAATATATGATATAATTTGTAAATTCTGCTCATTTCATCTTTGGAAGAGTTTGTACATGACCTCCAGGTTCCCCTTTGCAATGTTATTTCCTACTAAAACTTAATATACTGACAAGAATATACTGACCAGAACAAGATCCATTTTAACACAGTTTAACCGGTCAATATTCTCTTATCCCATCCTCCCATTTCTCCAATGATTATATCACTTCAGAGAAGTGAAAAGTAGATCTTGTAAACTAATAAACTGATGTAAAATTGTAAAAAAACTCAGTCATTTCTTCCTCATAAATTGTCAATCAGTACCTTAAACTTTGATTGAAATACAGTTCCCTCTTTGCTACATGAGGCATGCCTTACTCTTATGTGTTCACTTCCAGGAAAATCATTAATAGGTATAGTTCAACCAGCAAGAAAACAATAGCAATGCTGATTGAATTAGTCCAAGTTAGGCATTATGCTATAGGCCTACTAAACAGTAACCTAAACCTAATGTTCTCCCATCAGTATCCACACCTCAGCAATGGATGCCAGTAAAAACGGGCAAAAAAATAATAAGTAGACCCTTCTTAAATAAAGCCACTGAGTAGCATTACAAATTCATCAAGTTGTACAGCTATTAATTTATGGCTTTTTACTAATACAAATTGTATAAATATAAACTGTAATTTAAAGTTCATGGTTATCTGTGATGCTTTTAGATTTTAGTAGCTTTTTTATGATAGAAGGGAAAGAGCTTGTTTGTGGAACTACCAGAGTCCATCATAAGAAACTTCTATTTGCTTTTAAGGTTTTAGTTTAGTTTTTTGCTTGAAGGCTAAAGTAACTTTTATTTACTGGAGTAGAATAAAGGGGATGGGCTAGAGTAAGAAATTAGATGACAAAACTTGGCTTTATGAAGCATGAGGGAGTAGGTCTTTATTCTTAGTTTAATTGAGAACTATTACAGTGCTAAAGAAATTAGTGTTATGGTTGAAGCAACAGGAAGAAGAGACAATTTTTTATTGACTGGCAAGTAGCAGTTTTAACATAGTAAATCTAATGAAAATTATTTCCAAATAAACTAAGGCCCAAAATGATTTTTTTCTTGCTCTGAATTCTTTAGTAGTTAAGAGTTCATGTTGATATGAAGAAAGAATAGCTTACTTTGACACTGTCAACCCTTGTCCTTTTTCCAAGCCTAGCTAAGTGATGCTCCCTTAGGTGTGATTTAGGTGGACCCATGTATTGACCCATGATGGGAACTGAAAAGAATGTTTATATCTTAACTCAAAGAGTAAACCTAATTCAAAGAATGGTAGCTGAAAACGATATTCAATACCTAAAAACTTTTCAGGTTAGCTATGACCAAAGGTTTGAATCACAAAAGAGCTGAAATAGATACTGTGAGTAAAAGCTAAAGGAGCATGGTATCTTGACCTTATCTCTGGGGAAAAGCCTACATTGTAATTTTAACTCAAAGGACCAAGGATGGCAATTATAGAAACTCAAGAGAGCAATTCAGCAGAGATATAAACAAATGGCAGAGCAGCAATGTGAGGAAAAAACAGTTTAAGTTTCAATGACATTATATGAACATCAGATTCTGTAATTCTACAAGGCAGTAAAGAGCTAGATATGAGAGATGTTCCAGTGTGAATGCTACCCTAGCAACATGAGCTACCATGGCTACTTTCTATTCTTGGCCACACCACGTATGTACTCTATGTCTGACCTCTTCATATAAGTTCCCTTACACTATGTATGTTCCTGCTTCCATTAGTGGTATGGTGGTCTGTAGGAGAATTTATCCCATGTGCAAATGATTGTTTATTTTGCTATTCCATTTAATTATCTTTTGCTTTGAACTGAGTCCCCTGGCTGGTTAAAGAAATATTAGCCTTTCCCCCAAGATGGCGCTGAAGGCGAAGAAGGAAGCTGTTGTCCCCCCCAAGACAGAAGCCAAATCCAAGGCCTTGAAGGCCAAGAAGGCGGTGTTGAAGGGTGTCCATAACCACAAAAAGAAGAAGATCCGAACATCCCCCACCTTCCGGCGACCCAAGACACTGAGACTAAGAAGGCAGCCCAAATACCCTCAGAAAAGTGCCCCTCGGAGAAACAAGCTTGATCACTATGCCATCATTACGTTCCCCCTGACCACCGAGTCTGCTATGAAGAAGATTGAGGACAACAACACCCTAGTTTTCATCGTGGACGTCAAGGCCAACAAGCATCAGATCAAGCAGGCAGTAAAGAAGCTGTACGACATCGACGTGGCCAAGGTCAACACGCTGATCCGGCCTGATGGAGAGAAGAAAACTTATGTCCATCTTGCTCCAGATTATGATGCTTTGGAGGTTGCCAACAAAATTGAAGTCATCTAAAAACTGTCCAGCTGTCTCACTGCACCTACAATAAAAAGTTTTTCCTGATAAAAAAAAAAGAAATATTAGCAACGGTTCATGAGCTATGGTTTGAATAGATATTGATCCCGATACACATACATAAACATATTGGCATGTGCATATGAATATTATGAGCTGCAAAGCAGTACATGTGTAAATATCTACATGGAGGTATTCATACATGTACTGCTTTACAGTTTGCCATTTACAAAATGCTTTCCCCTACAATAATAAACACTCACTCCTGCAATAGTCCAAGCATTATTGTTTTTCTTATTTCGTACAAATAAGATAAATAATAACTTAGAAAGGTTAAGTAACGTGTCCAAGATCCCACAACAAATCAGCATCACAGCCAGGGTCTGAATATAGGTACTTGTTCTGATTCCTAGCCTAGTGCTTTTTCACATCTGTACCTCATCATACCTCAAATCTACACACATTATTTCACACTTGTTTGGATGTTGTCTTGGAATTATTTTCTAATTGTTTCATGTAGGTGATTCTTGTCTTCTCAATTAGATCTTAAGTTAGGACATGTGTTTTCTATATCTTTATGATTTATTGTTATTTAGATCAAACATAGTGGTGGGCATGCAGCAAGCATCTTATAATGCTTGTTGAATTGAATGAGTTGATCAGACAAGAGAAGACCAAGACTTGGCAAAAAGGTTAAAAATGTCAGGCTGAAAAAGGAAGAGAGATATGGGAGATTTCATTTAGAAACTGCATTAAACCTTGGCAATAGACTACATGTACAGAACAAAGAACGTTGACAATCCAACAAATTCCGGAAATGGAAATTACACCTTTGCCATCTGTTACAAACATGACTGCTTACCTGGATACATTAAGGCACATGTGTTTGAGGTGGAATTTTGCCAATTAGCCAACATATGCCGAAGGTATATTTGGATGATATCCCACAAAGATATGGGTACATAAAATATCTCCCACTCTGTGCCAGCTAAAGGTGCACGGCCTGGTCCTTATTTCCTAAACTGTTAGGGTTTCCTAAACTGTTTCATCTCCCTTCTTTTTTTCCTTTCCTGATTATTCAACAAGAATTTGTTTGTGTGTCAGGTATTGTGCTAGATTCTGGAAATATAAGTACAAAGAATGAAATAATATTTACTTGCAGTAAGCTTACACTAATGGGAAAGACAACAAGAACATATTAAAAACATCAGCATAAATATAAAGTATATGTGTTTATACACACATGTATATACATATATATGTTAAATACATAATAGTTTGGGAAGGAGGACATTAGCAGGTGAGGGCATCAAGAAGGGCTTCATGCAGAGATAGAGTTTGAACTGTATCTTAAAGAGACTATATGAGATGGAAGTAATGAGGGAATGTATTTCAGGTAGGAGGGATGGCCAGTGCAAAGCATGGAGTATCATGAGTGAGGAGCCCATGGAAAGCCAGTTTGGATCATAGACTACTGGAGGAGGGGGGAAGAAACAATGTCTAATGAGGTCAGGTAGTGTAGGAGTTTGTATTTTGTCCTAGAGGCAATAGAAAGTCATTACTATTTGCTGAGTAGAGGAGGCTCATAGCCAGATTTGTACTAGAGAGACTTGAGCTAGGGAGATGAGTTAGGAGGCTGTTGCAAAAAAATCTAAGCCAGGGATATTGAGGGACTGAATTAGTAGTAGCCCTGTAAGTGAAAAGAAGGAGCCAGATGTGAGAGCTGTTTGAAGGAAGCTATTTGAAGGCAATATTTGGCTGGAGACATGAAGTAAGAGGGAAGAAGATTCTAAGATATGCTGAGATTATGAATTTGAGACTCTGGACAATGGTGATGCCATAGACAGAAATGAAAGTTTGGAAGTTTTGAGGGGGAAGGGTAACAAATTCAGTTTTAGACAAAACTCAAAGTGGTGGCGTGATGAAGGAAAAGAAGAATAGCAATGGTCATTCAAAAAAAATATTTTCCTCATCATAACTTAAAGCAGGAAGACACTAAATCCAGCCTGGGTTACACTGCTAGTAAGTGTGGGAGGCTGGACTTGAACTCATGAAGATGAGCCTTCCTGATTCCAAGCCCAGTGATCTATTTACTCTGCTTTGAGGTACTCTTGGAATTATCAGGTGTTTCTATATTTCCAAGCCCTGGAACCCTGCATTTCTCTATATTTTGTTTACCCTCTTGTGCTGGTGTAGAATTAAAATTACAAAGTCAGAACTGTTGATCCACTGTTTGCACACATTTACAGTTGCCTTTGTCCCTTCTCAAGATTCAGGAGTGGCACTGAAAAGGTGACAAGAAGCTAATCTTAGCACAATAATTGGAAGGAGGTCTACTATCAGCTCAAAAACGCTTTCCAAACTGTCTTCATCCAGGGGTTCATCAAAAGGTTTCCTAAAAGCATGTAGGCCTCAGTTTACTCTATCTATCATTAAGCCAGTGAATAGAATGCCAAATCTCTGACCTTCTCATAACTACCTCCCCACACCTGAATATCTATTTGGAAATCACTGCAGAGATCAACTGGGTCAGAAATCAGGAGACTGAGGTTCTAACCTGCCAGAAATTAATTTCATGACTTTGAATGATTCACTTCACTTCATGGGTCCCCAGTTTCTTCATCTGTAAAATGAGGAAGTTGATCACCACTCCCTTCCAATTCTAAAACTATTATTCTATAATTGCTTTCTGTTCCCTTTACATCTACTTTAATATATATCTGCATAACTTTTTAGTGTCATTTCCTTCATCAATCCTACATAGTGGCAAACATTTTTGCAATGACCATTTCGGATTCTGAACCTATACAGTAACAGAGTAAGAGACAAAAGTATTTGAGAACTCGGATTAATAGATTGCGATATTTCATTCCGTTGTTCCTCTTCACACATGCATATTCCCCTCCTCACTCAAACCCTGGTAGTCAGTGGTTAGGCAGAACCTGGGATTGCGGGTTCAAAGAAAATTTCCATTATCATAACTTAATTGCATGCAAGAAGATTATTTTACACCAACCCTAGCCTCATTTAAATGGATTGATGAAGAAGTTTTCTTGATGGTTTTCTCATACTTACCAGGTTTCTTCTTACACTGGGTCTCTGTCAGACTCCTCCTTCCCTATACTTTGGAACAAATCGGTATGACGATAACCAGTATGGCCTTTCGCAAGCTCAGGGATTATATGAATAAACTGGTTATATGCCCCACCCATCCTGCTGCTTGTTTTCCTACTCTGATCACCAGCTAGCAATCCTATATTTTCCTTTTTCTTAACTCCCTTCCCAATGTTTATCTCTCCCATCCTTCAACCTTTTTTTGCTGTCATCCCCTCACCCAATATCCTGTTTGAGCCTGCCTGCTGACTATTATGCATCAGGATACCGGATGTTGAGGTCACTGTCTTCCTTTGTCTGTCTGTCTGTCTCTCTCTCTCTTTGTGTCTGTCTTCTCTCTGATTGTTCTCCTGCACTGGTCACACTACTCAACATTATCTAGAAAAACAGTCCTAAACTCCAGCTAATGGGTTGTTAAAAAAAAAAAAACCCTCAGCAGCTAATATGGATACAAATAGTTTTCTGAAATCCATGCTCCTCAGCCTGATATTCCACCACCAGATCCCACCTTCTAGCCTACGTTTATCATCTTCTACTTTCCATTATGAAGCTAACACTCCAGCAAGATTAATGTGTTCCCTCTCCTCTGAATATCCCACGCTTATTTTTTTCCCACCTTCACTTAAGTAATTCCCCCTCCTGGGGTGCCCTCTTTCCTCCTTTCAATCATCCTTTAATTAGGTCAAGGCCCATCTCTTCAATGATACCATCCCCACAACTTCAACCCGCACTGGTCCCGTCCTTCTTTGAACTTCTGTTGAGTCTCTTTTGTGTGCACTAATTTTGGTTTTTAGTTTCTTACCATCTGGTACTGTTAGCTAATCGTCACATTGCATACTCATAGAGAATTGTCACAGTCTAAGCCATTTCTCTTCAGCTGGTTTAGAAACGCCAAGTAGAGAGACCAATTTTTATACTTTCCTTTTATCTATTGAAGAGGACTACACAGGGTTAGGCACACAATGGTAACTCAAACACTTGTTAAATGTAACAGGACTAACATGAATTTAATTGAATTGGAAAAACCCAAAATACATGTAGATAAAGCAGCTTTGTAATTGATGGAAAAGTGTGACAGAATAATCTCAAACTACATGTAAAATCCATTCTAATCCTTGGCTGTAATGTTCCAGTTTTACACACAGTGCACCTCTGTCCAGATTGAAAAAATGATGAATGGTGTAAAGTATGAATGTGTTCCTGTTTTGTTCTCCCTATGGATTAGTTTGGTGTGGGAGGATGAAGGTTCTTCTCTGTACCTCTTAAACACTTGGATGGATCGCTGCTCTCCTGGGAGCAGATCACACTTCCTCTAACATTGCACCTCCCACAGCGGGCCACACAGCAGACCACAATCCCTCCATGGGTTCCAGCCCCAGTTCCAGTTCCAAATCCCAGAGCATGCACTAGGGTAAACCACAGTCCTTTCACCTCTGAAGTTCACAACCCTCTGTACTTTCTAATCTTATACAATTCTTCTCTGGACACTGTAGGATTTCTTTTAATTATTAAAATTCTATTTATACCTATCATGCCCTTTGAATCATCTGCAGTTTTTATTCTTCTGAAATCATGATGTTCCTCGATACATAGTCATTAGAAAAATATGTGAAGAATCTATTAATTCTTCAACGTGGGGAAGTCCATGGATGGGAACTCCTTTCACCAATACAGATCAGCCATTCATCATCAATCACAGGAGAACATTGGTGTTCAAAATAACTAGTTTTGTGTCTCTAAGGATCATTGAAAGTACATATTTAATTTCCCCAAAATGAGCTCATCTAATCTGCTCTTACTCAATTTTTGACTTAGTTCTTTGCCATTTGTAGAGCCTGGACTGAATTTGGATGTGTATACTAGTGGCATGACTATCTAACTTTACACACACACATATTCATACACACACATGTGTATATATATGTTTGCAGGTTTATGTATAATGTGTGCATATATAAACATAAACATGTATGTCTATACATATATGTATTTACACACACATATAAACACTTTCTCGGTGCTTTTCCTTCCCTCAGTTTATCAACTACAAAGCCAGAAGTAACCACCTCAGGCAAAGACATAAGTACATCATAACATGCATGTGTACATAATACATCAAAATCCATTTCTAGGTTATATATCTAAAGCTTCCTCAGATGGGCACTTTTTTGATTCCCCATCCCTTGGAAGGTGGTGTAATAAAAAAGCAGACACAAAGTTCTGCAGAGGGGAAGTACTCGATTTAGAGTCATGGGGCCTACAATCAAATACTAACTATATCACTTAATAAGCTGTGTGATTTTGTACAATTCCTCTTGGGACCTTAGTTTACTGATTATTGTAATATGAAGAGATTGAACTAGATGACTTCTGAGATTTCCAGCCAGGGGTGTGCTGGTAAATATTTAATAACCAGCTCTCTGAAAAGGCATGACATACTTTGTGTGATTTGCATTATTAATATTTTCTCCCTCATTTTATTAAATCTAGACAATCAAGGAACAATAACTCAAACTCTGATTTATAACATTCACCTCTTGGCAACCAGTATAGGCTGGCTCCAGCACAAATCTATAATTATATGTTTGACCTCTGACTTCTCTTGATGGCTTACATTCAATTTAATTTTTAATGGCCATTCCCTATATCTGAAATGAATTCCCTCCTGACTCTTGCCTCATGGAGTCCCTCTCTTTCTTCAAGACATAGTACGATCACCACTTTCTACAAGAAACCTTTCCTAATCTCCCAGCTGCTGATGTCTTCACTTCCTTACTATGTTGTACTTATGTAATAAATATGCATGTATAAATATACACACATTTATATCTATGTATATAATATACATATAATATGTACTGCATATGCAATTTGTGTATATATATGTGTGTATATATAAACATATATATGTATGTATTATGTGTGTGTGTATATGTATACTTGTTGACTGCCCTTTTAGAATGTAAATGCCTTGGCTGCTTCATTTTTTTATTTGTATCTCCAGTGCCAATCACCCCTTCCTGGCATACAGTGATTACTTAATATACGCTTATTGATTGATAGTAAAATTAACTCAGTTCCATAATCATTTATTAATCACCTCCCACATGTAAGGCCCTATATTCTTCATTAGATATACAAAGACAAAACTAAAATAGTTCTTACTCTCAAGAAGCTTAAATTGTACTGTGGGAATTCAACTTATACACAGATAAAGGAGGTTAGGGAGGATCAGAGAAGGCTATAATTGTATTGACTTAAAGGAAGATTTGAGTTGAGTTGGGAGTTGGGGTGGTGTGTGCAAATGTATGGAGGTAGGAAATAGAATTTGGAAAAGAGTAGTCCAGTATGCCTAGACTATTGTGACTATCATACGAAGAGAGAGCAGAAAGGTAGGTTAAGTGGTGCTCTGGTAAATGTTTAACAACCAGCTGGGGGGGATATACACAGATGCACTTTTAAATTTCATCTGCGCTCTTAACATGTTCTCCACCACTTTCTGAAGTCCAGACAACCAGCAAAACAATAAATCCAGTGCTGATTTACAGCATCTGCCCGTTTCTGTGGTATAAAATACTCACATTAGAAATTTAACAATCGGCTCACTAGTTGGTATAAACTAGCCCCAACGCACCCTGAGTAGGACGGATTTAGGTTCATTGAAGATGAGTATTTTATAGTTGGCATTGTGGGATGGAGGAAAGAAGAGGGGGATTCAAGTTAGGAAAAACACTATCAACCATTTTGTCTTCAAATATAACGACTGTTACACATTAGTGAGGCAATAATTTTGTTCTCTGATTAAAACTTAGTAAAAAAACAAAACAAAACAACTAAACCATAACCATAAAAACATTCATATTTTTTTGTTTAAAGAATGAATAGATAATTTTCCACAATCATGAAGACAACTTAATCTTTCAAGGTTGGAATAAAGCCTCCTCTTACACGTCATAAACTGAATGGCACAGGACTTATCTACAAATTTAAAAATCAAATTAAGCAAATACTTATATAAAATCGTAATGTAAAAAAATTACAATGTAATTGTAAGTAAGCAAATACTTATGTAAAAAATCATGATCAGGGATTACCTAATTTGTTGGACTGGAGCACCACCTATGGAGTTGGAGAGCAGCTGTATCTCTTTGCTGAGAGATATGCTACAAGCAACTCCTGATTGGTTACCTTTGTAACCTTTGCATTGTCTGTCCGATATACCTGTAATTTGCCTCTTAGAATGCTTAATTTCCTTCAAGGATTGGCTCTAAGTCTACCTCCTACTTGAAACCTTTCCTGATGCCCAAACTGCTAATACATTCCAACCCTCTACTGAATTACCTCATAAATATTTTGTATCTGCTTTGTATATGTATGTATATATACACATATACCTATACTTATATTTACATACTTAAAACATATGTATAGTATATAAATATAAAAAACCTTATGTGCACATAAATATATAAAACATATATAAACATGTAGTATATATGTATACTATATATATACAAACTCAGAGGTCACACTCCTCAGCACTGTCTTCAACCGTCTACCCACTGAGTCTGTTTCCTGCTGGGTGCAATAACTCCTATTTGGCAAATAGCTGTTAAGGCAAGATACTTTGGCTGATGATGGCTGGTAGAAATGGGGTGGGGGAATGAGGAATTCCTGTCCTCAGAAATAAAAAGTAGTTACCTCTCAAGCACTTGAGGAAGAAAGACAGCACCGTGGATAGAGTACTGGACCAACAGTCAGAAAGACTTGAATTAAAATTTGCTCTCAAAAAAAAAAAAATTGCTCTGACACTTCCTAGTTGTATGATCCTGGGCAAGTCACTTAACTTCTCTCACCTTCAATTTCCTTATTTGTAAAACGAGGATAACAACAGCACCTACCTCCCAGGGTTTTGTTAGGATTAAGTGAGATAATACTTTGCAAACCATAAAGCACTATACAAGTACAAGCTATTATTATTTAAATGTCAGAACTAGAAGGAACTTTAGAAGTGATCTAATCCAGCACTCCTTAAACTGTGGGTCATGACCCCATGTGGAGCAACAATAAAAAGGTTTCTAAATACACACAGACCAAAAATTAATTAAAAATCAAATGCATAATGAATCTGAGATGTTTGTGGCAGCGCTTGCCCAAACTGTAACGAAACCTCACTGCAACCTTGGTTCTGAACAGAAAACATGCACACTTTGTGTTGCACATGCCCTCAGGCCATGACAACTTGGTCAAAATATGAGAAGGGGTCTCCAGTAGAAGTTTAAGAAGCCCTGATTCTAACAAACGAGGAAATTGATGCCCAAAGACATGAAATGATTGCCTTACCCATAGGACAAACTACTATGAGAAAGAGAGAATGAGCAATAATACTAACCCTTTTGAGTGACCCTAAGTATTTGATTAAGCTTTGGAATAGGATTGATTGGCCCAAATGGCATGTGTACCTACAAATTGTCCGCTTGTGGGTGGAGAGATAAATACCATTTTTACTGAAAAAAAAGTCTCTTATTCACTGGGAATCAGCTTCTGACCAATATGCAATGAGCTGTCTTGCTATCCTACATGAGGTAATTCTTTTATAATTTTTTTTATTACAAACTTAAACATAGACAAACATGAACATTTCAACATACAGGGAGCAGAAAAGAGGATAGTATATTAAACTTTGAACCTGTTACATAGCTTAAGTGTACATGAAATTTACCGCAGTAGTAACAAAGCTACCCTAATTGTGCACCCTTTTGAACTGCCTTTCACTCTTTCTTCTACGTATTTTTAATGTCTCGTAGATGCCTTATTCTTTCTTTTGGGTGAGCAACATAACGAACAACTACTCACCAACTTCTCCCTACGGCCAGATAGAGTCCCTCCCTTCCTACAAATTAGTATAGTCAAGCCACAAAATAAACAGATTGACCGTGTTTGAGGATGCATGTCACTTCCTTGCCAAGGCATGGGACACATGTTTTATCCTTAGTTCTCTGAACTATGATTTTTGTAGCATCGGTAAGTGTTCTGTCCTGCCATAGTCCCTCTAACAATTGCCATTTTCATATTTTTGTCATCTTTGACACTCCTGAGCCCATCACCTCCCTACGAAGGGAGTCATTTTAACAGGATAGGAGGAGACTAGGCAGACGTAACAGATATAAAAAACAAACAATAGAAAACAACAACAAAGATTGCATGTAAAAATTGCCTACGGTTTGTAAGCTCTACTAGCAGAGGGAGTCTTGCGTCAGTGAGACCGTGGAATCCAGAATACCATCCACAGTGTGACTTCAGGGGTTCTCAAGTGTTCTGACCTTCCTCTAGACTCCCTTACTAATTCTTCATCATCATTATCATCATAAGGAAACATTTATAAGGCATTCAATTACATATTGATACTGTGCTGGAGAGGATATTCATGACCACATTGTCTGTCTTACTATAAATAAAGGTCGGCAGCTCTTGCTTTCCTGCCAATGATGGCATGAAGACAGACGTATTTTGGCAAGTGAACTAGATACTATTGCTGGCGTCCATTGCATAGGTCGTTCTGCCAGTCCAAGCTGTTATCTAACAGGAGAGTTAGGGTTAGTGGCCTGACACTGGACTTAATTGATGCATAGAGCTGCCAGATAAGGAAACTGCCTTTATGAGTGCAAGTTGGTGTCTCCTCTGCAAGCTGTAGAATTGTCTAAAGGACTAGGAAGTTAGGTGACATGCCCAGAATCATACAAGCAGTGTACATCAGAGGCACTGAACCCAGGTGTTTCTTGCTCTGAGGCTACTATTCAGTATGCTATGCTGTCTTTTACCATACGAGTTAGCAGTTTTAATGCTGCCCTCTCCACTTACAAGTCAGCAATTCAATAAATCCTGTGGAGCTCAACCTCTTTGACCTCAAAAGTCTGTGATTTAAAATCGATAGCCTCTGCCCAGGAAAGAACTCAGCATTTTGACTTATCCCCTTCCAAAAGGTTGTTAAGTGAATATATAATAAGAATAATAAATTAATCATACCTTTCAACACAGCAATTCCATTGCTAGGATTTTGTCCCACCAAATCATAAAATGCTAAAAATGTAGAAACCACCAATACTTATAGCAATTGGAAAATGCTGAATGAATTCTAATCCTTTTTCTTGCTCTTGCATTTAATGTAAATCTAATACATTAAAAATCATCAATATGAACTATGCAAATGTCATCCCTGTTTCAAATATATCTTCTGCAGAGTGTTATTTATATTTAAACTAGCAAATATGGAAAGACCTAGAAGAAGTGATAAAATTTATAGAACCAAAAATGTTTAACTATAACTACATGAGATGATCATGACTTTGACTCAGGGTGGCAAAATTTTGAGGGTTTGCCTAGGTTACAAAAATAACTAGTTTGAAGGGGAAGTAACTACATGGTCCATATCCTCTCCCTGGCAGTGTAATGTTCCCCTTTGGAAGTTCCCTTCCCTCTCCCTGTCATAATACCACCACCCCACCTCCAGCAATGGCCCAAGTTCTCTATTACCACCCACAAGTAAATTATTTCATGCTGCTTTTCTTAAGGACAGAAATGGCTAGTTTACCTCTGACATAAGGAAGGAAGGAAGGAGGGAGGGAGGGAGGGAGGAAGGAAGGAAGGAAGGAAGGAAGGAAGGAAGGAAGGAAGGAAGGAAGGAAGGAAGGAAGGAAGGAAGGAAGGAAGGAAAACAAGTAGAGAAGGAAGGCCAAAGGTTAATCTGGTTCTACCTTGTCAAATTTTAGAAATTTCATGCAAGAATTTACTTGTTTTGAATGTTTGTTGGTTATTATTAAGTTTATAAGAGAACATTTTTTAAGATTTGTAATTGAGGATTGCTTCTCTAGAAGCTTACATCTTTTGGGGGAGTCACCCTTCTGTTGTAAAATACATAAATGGATCTTTCTTCATTCTTTTTCTTTTTCATCTATTTTCTTTTGAATGTCTCTGAATTTATATCTATTGACTTTGGATACATATAGCTCTATATATTTGTTGAAAATATGAAAGTGGTGATCCACCTCCTTCTCTATGTGTATTGTAGTGCAATCCACTTACAGTTAGGGTCAATTATGTTTTCTCTTACCATCTGCACACTGTTTGAGCCATAACATTGCACATTTTCTTAGCAAGAACTCTATTACCAAAAATGAACCAAACACTAAGGCCCATCTCCTTGTCTGTTCTTCACGGTGCATAGTACATTATTGCTGCTCAACAAATGTTAAGTGGTAATAATAGCAAGGGCATAGACTAAGAGGGATTTACTTTTCATGTCTTTCCAACTGCAAATGTATTGCAGCGCATCACAAAATAAAAATGTGAAAATCATACCTTGTACTTGTATTGTTCCTTTTCTTTGACAAATGCAAAGAAACTCTTGCCTTATGGGAGACTAGACCAAGTTATATTTTCTTTATCTTACCAGATAGGCCTAGAAAATTTAAATGAATTAAATGCTCAGTAAGGCAGGGAGATAGCTTGGAAAAAATTGGTGTTTTATCTCGTAAGACCCCTCCATACCCTTTAAAACCCTTCTAGACTCATCTAATTCAAAGATACTTCTCCATGGAAGATCATGTCAAGTACTGCTTTGGAAAGAGTTATATGACCTTGCATGCTTAGTAATACAAACTCTCACCAGGCCCTATAAGTTGCCTTTTTTTATAGGAAGGGCATTTCAAAAACTATATAAGGATCTTTCTGGGAGTCTACTTAATTATACTTGATTATAAATGAGAGAAAGATAAAGTTAATCCTACTTGTGCTGTTTGCCCTTTAATACATAAATTGCCTAGCAGTAGGGTGGCTTCTAGGAAAAGGACAAAAAGAACACTCCTGGGAAATCCAAGGGTGACTTGCCTATTGTTCCAACCTACATATTTATCGACCCATGCATTCTTCTAAACACTACAACAACTAAGCCTTTTCATGTTGCTGAAGTGAAGAATAACTAATGGAAAATTATGTTCCATCCATGGTTATATTAAGTGGCTGTTTCCATCACTTAAATGTAGCTTTTTGAGAAAGCTAACAATATAAAAACTGAGTAGGAAGGCTTTCATAAGGATAAGGTTGATTCTCTCCAAATTAGTATATTTTACATTGAGGTATTTGGGGAAAGATTGTGAGACTTAAAATTGACTTAATTAAAATAGTTAAATATTTTAACCCCGATGCTTATTTTGTGTGTATCACTGACAATGACTTGGCAGGAAGCCTTTACAGTCACAGTTCAGTTAGTACCTACAGATCTTTGGAATCAGTGAACCACCCATATTTTGTATACTCTGGCACTGTTCCTCCCACCCTTGTTAAACTTGCTTGGTTACTTGTACCAAATAGTTCACCAGGCTGAAAGAATTGTTGAAGGTCTATGTTGTTGTAGGAACAAGATTTCTCCCTAGTCTACTGATTAATGAAGATAGAGTATCTGGAAAGGGGAAAGGTGGCATGATACTACTGCTTCGTATGAAGCTCCTAAAACATCAATAGTTTAGAATCAAAGGATTAATTGAATAGGTATATAACAATCAAGAGTTTGAGGGGAAATGCTATGAGGAGCTATTCTTCATTCCTGACTAAATCAGAACAGTAACATTTACACCATAAGTGTAACCATTATCCCAAGCTGAATTTATAGCTATAGCATAATAGGAACTAAAGCCACAACTAGGGTGGAGAAACTAGGGCTGTGACCCAGGATGCTGAATTTAGAGGATATCAATAACATTTGCCATCCTGTAGTCCATGCTGAAACAGCACAGGGGGGACAAAAGAGCTCAGTACCCAGTTAGCAAAAATTAATTAGTTTTAATAGGAAGCTACTATTTGGCCGGCTGAATTGGGCCACTCTGCTGCATCTTGTTCCCTAGTACCTGAGAGATACCTCCCCTCCATCAGTATTGAGATATTTTGTTCCACTGGTTCTAGGTGTAGTTTGTGATATTTTACATAAGCACAAAAATTACTAATTATAGTTCTGATAGGAACTATAAATCATCTTTACCACAAATCATCTGTAGGGGATGATTTGAGGGAAGCTATTGGAAGGGATCCATGCCTTCAAATCTCCTTTCCGCTGGGTTGCCAATGTGTCTGAAATTCACATGATTTAGAGATTTATTGGATGAAAAGTAGTAATCAGTACTCTTTTTAAAATACAAGAAAGGTAATACGAATCCTCTAGAAATAGTTACAGAGCACATAGAAATAAAGCAAGGCAGAGGAAAGAAATAGACTTCCAGCTGGGACCTGGCCAACCTCAAATTGGGTGTCCAAAAAGTGTAATGTTTATATATACTTGTCATGAGACTGACAAAAAAAAAAGTGTGGGGGGAACAGGACAAAGGTACTATCCTTTTATAGAAGATGGTGTATCTGAGTAGCTAAGGAAATAAAATTGTATCCTTGACACATTACATTCAATATACTTTTGCTTCATTCCCTTCCTGTCCCATATACATACTAAACCATCCTATCCCAGTCTGGTTTTCTTCCCTCCTGAATCATCTTGTTTCTGGTTACCTGCCTCTTATTCTCTCCCTGAGCATAATGCTTTGATATTGATTATTTCATGAAAGAATGTTTTTGAACTTTGATGTCTGCCTCTTTCTTTTACCCATAAAACAAATGAACTCTGATTAGTGAGATCCTCTCTGCTTTGAACTCTGGGAACATGCTTCTCTCTGTTGATCCTTTTGTTAAGGTGTTCAGTTGCTAATTATCTTCATGTAACCTTTGTTTTATCCCTGGAATCTATGGTGGCAGTGGTCCAGCTGAAACTCCTCTGTCTTCTTTACCCTCGTTCTCATCACACCCCAGCTATCCAGGCCACAACAAGAAAGGAATTTGTACTTAGTCCCAAATGTTCAGGACACTAGGTACAAATACCAATGGAATATTGCAAATACCTATGTGAAGGTAAAATGGTAGTCATTATAAGCTATTAACATCATAATTAGGATTAACCTGATTAATGTGCATGTTGCAAAGCACTCAAAGAATAAGATGGGGAAGTTTTAATTGGGAAAACTGGAAAGACTGGAAGCTGGGCTGTTGCAAAGAGAAACTTTAGGCATCTAAAGAGGACTGGATTTGGAGTCAAAAAACCTAAACTTTCCGAGGGCAGTTGATTACTAGCTATGTGATCTTGAAAAAGTCACTCCACATTTCTGGGCTTCAGTTTCCTGATATGTTAAATGAGAATTTTGGATAGATGGTTCTTTCTAGACCAGAGGTTCCCAAACTTATTTGGTCCACCACCCTCCTTTTAAAAAAATTACTCAGCATTTCCTGAAAATCTACTTTCTTTAACCCTTTAATGATTTTTTTGAAATTTGCATTTCAAAAATATATAAAATATTTTAAATGATGTATTTTATATTTAATAATTTGTAATTTTTTTCTGCATTGAAATTTTGATGACACAATACTTCATAATGTAACTCTGTAGTATCATATTATAAACAAGTCATTACATGCACATGTTCCTGCTGATGCATGCTGGACTTCTTCCTGACAATGAACAGCATGCTCCCCTGCCAACACTTGCTTCTTAAGACCTGTGAGCCAACTTGACTACTGCTCAGTTATAATTTGCATTTTGTTTGTTTATTTGGAAAATATTATCATTACAATTTTACTTCTGTTACACAACAGATGAGATACGTATGGTTTTTCAAAATTCTCTTCTTTCCTTATGCTTCTACTGCTCCTTTATTTTTGTTCAATGTCCCTCAATTGCACCCAAAATTAATACCACCCCCCTGGATCATTCTATTGGTATCGCCTACTTTGGAAATCTATGTTAGACTGAGATATCTATTTGTGATACTCCTGTTTAACAGCTAGGTGGCACAGCAGATTGACTTCTGGGCCATCAGAAAGATTCATCTTCCTGAGTTGAAATCTGGCCTAGACACTTCCTAGCTGTGTGACCCCCGGGCAAGTCACTTAACCCCATTTGCTTCAGTTTCCTTATCTGCAAGAAATGAGCTGGAGAAGAAATTGACAAGTCACCCCAGTACCTTGCCAAGAAAACACCAAATGGAGTCACAAAGAATCAGACATGACTGAACAAACATAGTGATATTCAAATGGTCCGCAATCTCAAGAGTTCCTTCCAGTTATGCAGATTGTAGTCTATCCTAGCTTGCCTGTTTGACCCTGGTCTATGTTCTCCCAAAAGTCTACCATAGGTAGTCTACCTAATATCAGTACATGGAACCATCAGTTACAACAAATGAAGAAGTCTTGAATGCTGTGGAGAAGTTCACTTACCTTAGTAGTATACTTTGCAGGGATATACACATTGACAATGAGGTTGATGCATGCATTGCCAGAGCTAGCTAAGTGTTTGGGAGGCTCTGAAGAAAATTTTGGGAGAAGAGGTATTAGACTGATTACCAAACTGAAGGTCTACAGAGCCATTGGTGCTGACCTCATTGTTGTATGCCTATGAAACATGGACAGTCTACCAGCACCATGCCAGGAAACTGAATTGCTTCCCTTTGAACTGTCTTGGGAAGCTTCTGAAGATCACCTGGCAGGATAAGGTACCAGACACTGAGGTCCTTGCTCAAGCTGAACTGCCAAGCTTTCAAACTATGCTTCAAAGAGTGCAACTTTGATGGGCTGACCATATTGTTCCAATGCAAAATGTACACTTGCCAAAAAGACTATTTTATGGAGAACTCACATGAGGCAGGCAATCACATGGTCGTCAGAAGTGATACAAGGACACTCTCAAGATTTCTCTCAAGAACATTGGCTTTGATTATGTGACATGGGAGACACTGGCACAGGACCACTCAGCATGGTGTGCCCACATCAGAAAGGGTGCTGTACTCTATGAGCAAAGCAGAATTGAAACAGTACAAAGGAAACGTAGGATGTACAAGTTTGGAGTAACCACCCAAAATGTTCACACGGACTATCTGTGCCCAACCTGTGGTAGAGCATTCTGAGCTCATGTTGGTCTGATCAGCCGCAGTCGGACACACTGAAACTTCACTTTATCACGGTGATGTCATTGTGGTCCTCTTCGAGAATGAAGGACAGCAACCACCATGTATTGCCCCCCTGAATCTTGCCAATCATGTTCCTCCCCTCACTTTTTTCCTTTGCCTTCTTCGTGCTCATTTCCCTTTATTCTTGTTTTTAAATCTTATTCACACACTAAAACTTTGTTTTAATACCTTTAATATAAAACATAATTTATTGTGAGGTAGATCCATCTTGGAATATATTTAAGGTTTAGTCATGGAAATACTGAATACTAAAAGGACCTTTGTTATAGGGAGAACCCAGGATATGGACATAGTGAAACTGCATCATGAGCTTTCCTCATCATTTGTTTTTGTAATTCTCTCTCTCTCATTCTTTCTATTACTCTTTTTTGCTCTTCTGACCACTTACTTTCTGTTTTTACTTACCCACTTTTTGCTTTTTATTATTGTTTCCACACTAGTCCCATCTTACATGTGTATTATCTGTATAACTCTGTGCATGTGAGATGGCAAAGACCATAGGATCATAGATTTAGAAACAGAAGAACTTTAAAAATCATTTATTTCAATATCCTCATTTTGTAGATGAGGAAACTGAGGTCCAGAGAAATTAACTAGCTTGTCAGGTAGGAAGTGATAAAGTAAAGGTTTGAATTCAGGTCCTCTGACTCTAAATATTGCACACTTTTAACAGCATCCATCTGAGATGTCTTTAGCTCAGTACTTTGGAATATGTTATGGGGTTTTCTTATCATTTCTTCTCATGATCAAAGTTCTTTATGAAAAGAAGGAAGATATTTAAAGCTTAGTTGCGGATTACATACTACAGTCTGCTTGTGCCTTTCTAGTTCTCTTAAGTATTGTAAACTAAGAGGAAATACCTGAAGTCAGAGTGAAAGAAAAAGAAAAGAAAATCTTGATGAAATTTTCTGCTAGAATGGAGAAGGAATTGTTTCTGTCTTTTGAGACAAGGATCCCTTGAATTTGGCGCTTGTTACCAAGTATTTAGGAGGTTGTATGACAAAGTGCTTGGGAATTTGCACAAAGCGCATATGAAGAGCAAAGAACATGGATAGGAACATCCAAGAACACTGCACTTTGCAGTTTATTCAACTGCTTCATTGATTTCAGAGTCAAAGAAATGTTTGCTCAGGGATTTTTAACTGGCTAACATGGATCCTCTGAGCCATGGATGGAACTAGAGAAATGTGGTATAGATAGTGGGTATGCTAATGAGAATAGTCACTCATCTCTAAGTAAGTACTATCCTTACTTAATTACCTCCCTCTTTTACAGGCATCTATCTTTCTAAACAAAAAAATAATAATAGGATCCCTTGTTGTCTTTGTTTGGAAAAGACAACTCTAAAGTAATGAAATTTTTAAAATTTGATTCTTCCTTTTTGTAAAACTCTGCCACAGATCAAAAATACGTTTCATTTGTTGAAGATCATAAAAACAATTATTCAGCAGCAGCAATGATTTTTAAAAATCAGACAATAAAAGATTAATTACCTTCTCCCTGGGAAAGCAGAAAAGACTATTTGTAAAAGTTCAGCCTTGCACTTAGTCTTTATGAATCTATTATCATTATCTTACTTTTTGGAGTTATTTCTACTTTGGTGCACAAAATCCTAGAACTCATAATAATAGCTAGCATTTATATAGCACTTAAAAGTTTGCAAAGTATTTTACAAATATTACTACATTTGCTATTTTCATAACAGCCATGGGAGGTAGGTACTATGATAACCCCCATTTTTTACAGGTCAGGAAACTAGGCAGACATCTGTTAAGTGACTTGCCCACGATCACATGGCTGGTAAGGATCTGAGATAGGATTTGAGTTCAAGTGTTCCTTACTACAGCTCCTGTGTTCTATCCACTGTGCCACCAAACTGTTTCAAAATTATGTACCTTAAATCTCTTCCTTTTTATTTTTTAGCAAAGAAACTCACTTATCCAAGTCTATAGTAAAACAGAAATTAGAGAAAGTGGACATAGTAGAATATATACTAGAGTAAAGGAGTTTTCCCATTGGGAATGAGATAACTCAGTTCACTCAAGAGACAGAGTCTTAGATCTTACCCAGGGAAAGTTCCTAAAGTCTCTAGTATGGCAAGTTAGTTTTCTTATGTTGACTTCTTCCCAGAATATTTTTTTCTTCAGAAAACTGAAGTGGCATTGGCATCTTCTATCTTCTCTCTCAAAGCTGGAAGGCAGAAGTACCCAAAGTGACTACAGTACCTAAAGAGACTTGAAAAGATTCCAAGATGGTCTGAAGAGAGCAGAGCAGAGCTCTTCTCTCTCACTCCACCTGTCACTCGCTCACAAATAAATCAGCTATGGCAAATCCAAACTATCATACTGTATAAACTCAAGCATCAGCAGTTCAAAACAGCAAGGGTGGTTTTCCTAGCATCCTAGATAACCAATCTTCAGTACCACCGAAACTAAAATAAAACTAATGCACATCAACAACACATGCAATAGACATAGCACTATACTAAGTATCACCTGGAAGGATACTACAGAGGAAATATGGCTAACTGCAGAGAGGACATTTCACAAGTACATTTCGAAAGTATACGCATATCCATAGCATGAAACAATCAATCAAAAGCCATAAACATGGCTAACAAAGCAAAGTTATTTAACTACGATAATAATTCTATCAATAGACTTACATATACAGTACAACTTATTCATTGACATTAGCATAATGCAAAACAATTAACAGATAGACATTGCCGTAGCATGAATATAACACAAAACATAGTCAAATGAACATAACAGCAAAATAATATGCAAAGATGCAATAATTCATATGTACCACAGTAAACTCATGCAAGGCACTTTTCACATTGGCAGTCTCAGGGATCATTGTCTAGATAAATGTGTATCTGTACCTTCATGTTTTCCTGTAACATCCTACCTTAACCAGTTATCTTCAATCTCTTCAAGCTAATGCATCGATTAGCAAGCATTTATTAAATACTGTGCTAGCTACAGAGACAGAAAATAGAGCAGGCCCTGCCCTCAAGAACTTTACTTTCTATGGGAGAAATGAGTACAAGTATAAGTACAAAATTTATACACGCTAAATACAAGGTCATTTTGGTGTATGGGCTGGGCACTTATATCTAGGGCAGGGGAGGATGGTCAGGAAGTCCTGAGTTCACTTCTGGCACCAAATGATTATTTAGCTATGTGACCCTGGACAAGTCACTTAACCTCTGTTTGCCTCAGTTTCTTTAACTGTAAAATGAGAGATAATTAGCACTTACTTCTCAGGGTTGTTATGAAGAGCAAATAAGAGAATATTTGTAAAAGTTCTTAGCTCAGTGCCTGGCATACAGGTGCTATACAAACATTTATTCCCTTCTCTGAAAGGGAAGGCAAGATTAAGCCATGTTAAACACCAGTTTATAATACTCTACAACAGATAAATTGTGTCATGCAGAGAATAAATGCTGTGGATTTTACAGAAGTCTAGACTAGGCCAGAGAGTCTTCCGAGATATGAATACTGAGCTGGACCTTGAAGGACTAATAGAATGTGGATAGGCAGAGAATAAAGGGTTCTGGAAAGAAAGGGACCAAGAGCAGCACCGATAGCTTTTTTTCTACGCTTATGGACATTTCTTCTTCCTCTGGAATGCACTTACTTTTCTGATAAAGGCAAGGCTAAGGGTTATGGTATCGAGTAAAAAGTACTTCCCTCTAGAAGTTTAAACCAGAGCAAACAATATTTTTCATCCCAACAAGACTTAACTTGTCCTTTGCCTTTTTTAGATTTAAAGGTCAAGATAAGCAAATGCTGATGTCAGGGAAAGCATTGCCTTACTTCTGACTACTTAACAAATAAAATTCCAGTTACTTTATTCAATGATTTGATGTAGTCTAAGACTACCACATTGATAAGAAGAAAGGTAATAAAACACTCAGAAACAAAAGATGTACACAAATAATAGTAACATTTTGCATTGTAAGGCTTATAAAGTTCTTTCCTCACAGTTCCCCTATGAGGATGACACCATATTAGTTTTTCCATTTGACAGAGAAGAGAACAAGCTCAAAGAGGTTAAGGAACTTGTCCAAGGTCACATAAACTTTTGATTTTGCAACTGATATTCCTCCCATTATACTAAATATGATATAAAAGGTACATTTGATTCAATTTAGGAAGTAGACACAGTTCCTATTGTGTAATTTTTTAATTAAAAATAGTCAAAACACATAGAGATTGTATTTTTTAAAGTGTATTACTATATATAAGCTACAGTGTCATAGGGTATTTCACACATTTCATCTACTCAGTACTACATAACTAAAAGAGATCTTATCTTTAGTAAGTAAAATAGTGTACTACACTGCCATCGTAAGCCTCTGCTAATTAAAGGGGTGCTCCTGTGTTTAAATTCACCAAGAGGGTACTTTTAATGGGGTGTTAGTTACCAAACGATAATACAGGGTGCAAATAATGAAAGGGTATATATGCAAACTCCCTGGTAGAAAGGACAGAGGTCATGCCTGGCTATTTTCCAGTAATAAAGAGGAACTCTTTTTCTTTGCTTAATAGAGATTGTTAAAGATCTAGTTCCCTGTTTATACTGTGGAAGATAATGGAGACTAAGAAAGCAGAAAAAGTTCTAGATTGGGAGCCAGAGCATCTGACTTCAAGCCATACTTCTGAGTCACCTTTATCTGATGAGTAATCTTGAGCATGTGACCTGACTTTGCCCCTCTGAGCTGTGGTCTCTACCTCCATAAAAGGAAGAAGTTGGATTAATTGGCCTTTGAGTTCTTTTCCCGTCCAAACTTGTGGTGCTATTATCTATGTAACCCTCTATTCATCTTTTTCTAGTCTGGTATTAAGCAGGCCCACAGGGCAGCTAGGTGGTGCAGCGAATAGAACACCAGATGTGGAGTCAGGAAGACTCATCTTCATGCGTTCAGATCTGGCCCTCAGACACTTCCTAGCTGTGTAACCCTGGACAAGTCACTTAACCCTGTTTGCTTCAGTTTTCTCATCTGTTAAAAAATGAGCTAGAGAAGAAAATGGCAAACCACTCCAGTATCTTTGACAAGAAAACCCCAAGTGGGGTCATGAAATGTTGGACATGACTGAAATGCCTCAACAACATGAACTACCTGTGTCACTCATGCATCATCATTTAAGCCATTTCCTTTTACTCTCAGAGAGGTCACCAATTTCTATCAAAATAATCCTTGTAAACTAGCATTGTCACCCTTTCACCATCTCTTTTTCAGGTCTGAACACTGAGGTAACATTAGAAGGGACTGTCCAGTCCCTCCTAAACCATCCTGAATATATTCATATCTATGCTGGCTTGGGAACTGTGGCAGTTAAATCCGTCAACAATTATTTTCTCACCATTGAAAGAAGGAATGAACCCTGTACTAAGTGATTTACAAATACCTCGTTTTGATCTTCATATCAACCCTAGAAGATAGTATCACCCCCATTTCACAGGCGATGATACTGAGGGAGATGGATGTTTCGGACTTGAACTCAGGTCTTCCCGACTTCCTGACTCTAGGCCCAGTGTGCTCCCTAGGTGACATAGACCTGGAGTTAGGAAGACCTGACCCGAGTTCAGATCTGTCCTCAGGCACTTATTAGCTGGGAGACCTTGGCAAGTCACTTAATTTTTGTTTGTTTCAGTTCCCTCATTCTTGAAATGGGTGTAGTATTAGAACTTCCCTCCCGGGGTGGTTGTGAAAATCAAACGAGATAAGAATTGTAAAGAACTCAGCACAGTGCCTGGACACATACTAAGCCCTATGTAAATGTGAACTTATTACCCACTGTACCTCCTCCCTGTCCCTTTAATATCATAAGATCTCATGTTTAGGGCTTAAATCAGGGTCAGAGGAGAGAATAATAGACACACACACACACACACAGAGTTGGGAACAGGAAAATATTTCACTGAACAGGAAAACTGGAGAAAAAAGGGGGAAAGGAGAGAAAGGAATAGCAGGGAGTATAGATTAATAGAGGGATTTGTTGTAAGCAAAACAAACTAAGGATATACAAACCGATATTTATAGCAGCTCTTTCATAATGTCAAAGAATTGGAAACTGGGGAATTATCTACCCTTCAAATGTGAACTCACTGAGCAAGTTATAATATATAAATGTGAATCTTATTGTGCTGTAAGAAATTATCAATTTAGGAAATAGCTTTAGAGAAACTTTCAAAGACTTGTATGAACTGATGAAGATTCCATTTTTTTTACCTAAATCTGGATTAGCAGGAATTAGAGGAATGCATGTTTTGACTGAAGTGATAGATCTAATTATTAAGGAGAAATTACTGTGACATTCCAAAATTTAGGTGAAGAACCCATACAGTTTTGTAAAAATGATGGAATAGTTCAAGTGATTATTGTTTCTTGTGAAACAATACCCCTTGTTGAAACTGATCCTCCTTCCAAAATAACTGGCAGAGGAACTGAAGGATTGGATTCTACTGATAGAATAAAATTGGGAGCTAAATTCTGAGTAAAGTGGAAGCCAGATGATATTGCAAAGGCTGTGGAAATTATAGCACATGAGAAAGATAATACTGTAACTGTTGTTTATTCAGTAGAAGATGACTACCAAATTGTACCCTTAACTCTTATACTCTACCGTGAATGAGGCTATGATAATGGGTTCATGGAGTCCAGAAGCTTGGCTGACCCTATATCTACTGGTTATTGTCTCCTTGTTTCTTTTTGACTTTTTGTCTGTTAAACTTGTTTGCTAGGTTTGTTTTTTGCAACCTGCATGTGACTGATTGCTTAAGCCAGATGTCACCCTTTGTCCATGACTGTGATGTGTCACCCCTGAACCTGGCATCAACCAAGCTCCTAATGCCAGCTAAAGAACTGACCTCTTAAATGGGACCTCTTGTGGCAGGGCCAATTCTACATCCAATCTCAGCAGGAAGTAGCTATGGAAGAAGAATCTTATCCCAAGATTTTGGGTCCCATTCATTTGAGGTGGGAATAATGGAGTGCTTGTGCTCAAGTCCCACCCTAAGACATTGTTTTATGTGCTTAATTTGTGTGATCCCTGTTATATTGTTGTAAAGTACTGTTGAAACTAGTTGCCTAAGATATTATTTTATATGCTTATTTTCTGTTATCCCTGTCAAAGTTCTGTTCATACCAGTTGCCCCACCAACCTATGTAATGAATACAAGCTGGGACCGAATGTAATGGTAATTTAAATGGGAAAATCTTTCCCATTCATTAATAGGTCCTTGTGACCTGCTTAAATCACATGGAAGCCTAAGTCACATGTGATGGGAGGAGCTTGCAGAACAGGTAGAACAGTAAGGATGGAACAGATCGAGGAAGAAGTTGGTCAGGCTAGTCAGAGCTGGGAAGGACACAGTTAGGTCCTAGCCCAACTAGGTTCCTGAGTGTTTGTTTGTGGGAAGGCCCCAGTGGGGGCTAGGAGAGACAACTTTGTAAAGACCTTTGTCCCTGTAGTGCTAATGTATATTGACTACTTGGTTACTATGACTGATTTGGCTTTCTGGTGTCTGAATAAATGTTTTTCTCTGTCTTCTATATGAAGAGAGTCTGTTATACTTTGCGATTGAGAACTATGCCAGCATATTCATCGTCACCACCAGTGCTGTGAATATTGCCTGGGTGATATACAGCCCAGCCTGAAAAGGCTTCAGGTGCTAGATTACATATGTATAGTCTTAAGATTAGCCTACGTAAGTGTGGAGAAATTCATCACCAAAAGATTGGACAGGAGATGATTTTTTTTCAGCTACAGCAAATCATGATTCACTTCTAAAGCATGGAGTGAGTGGACTTTATCAGTGAAATTATCTATTCTTAAAATAATAAGGAAAAATTACAAAAAAGCCCAATCAGTTCTATAATGTTAGCATACATTAATCCCTGCCACAAAACTCATGTGAAAATGCTTAATATACTTGATCTTTCTTCTAAAGAAATCTACTATTTTTTCCTAAAGCAAGGAATTTTGAAGCTAGAAGGAACTCTGGAAATCATATAGTCTAAACGTTTTGTTGGAGAAAAAAATAAAGCTCAAAGGTTAATTAACTTTCATTATACAGTCTATAGTGATATAGCTAACACTAAAAGCTTATTGTTTTTTCCTCTGCTCTACTTTCCTATAGGATGAAGTTTTGCATTCCAAAGTGAGGTGAACTCAGAAGTGGAAAGTTCAAATATGAAAATCTAATAACAACTCAGAAAAACCTAATTTAGACACATTCAAACACAGATGATGCTCTGCACTGACTTTTAAGCTCTACAGATGGGTCATAGAAATCTAAAGCTGGGGGTGGAGGGGTAAGAAGCTAATGACCACTCCTACTAGAAATTAGGATATGTACATAAAACATACTGAGGCAAACCCTGAGCCAATGTAATCCCTTCAAGGCATCCTTTTCCTTTCTAATTAACATTTTGATTCAATTCTACTAGCATTTATTACATACTTACTACATAGTGGACACTACATTAGGAAAACAACCTTACCTGGGGCCTCTTATTGTCTTTTAAACATAGGGTTCACTATATCTCATGGGGTGTGGAGGAAAAGAGGTTGATTATGCCACCTCTTAGAAGCAATAGGTATTTGAAGTTACTGATTTCTGCAACGAACAGAGAGGAAGATGAAGCATCAATGACTAGATCTCAGGCCACTAAAAATTAACTCATGTTACCATATTTGACACTCTTGTCATAGGCTACAGACACCTGTCGTAGCCACAATTTGAAGAAATGGTAGAGTGATAAAAATACATAGGATGATTGAACATCAAAAATGAGGACAATGAGCTTGTCATAATTTATTTGAGAAGCAACAGAAAATACATTCCTTAGGCTGCTTTTACCTTTAGAAGATGCTAAAAAATTCCAGTTTTATCATAGATTATCTCTAAGAAGAAATCAATGAGATCCTAAACTTAATCTTGAAGTAAAGACTGAGTTAAAATTTCTGACATAAAGGATTCATTAATGCATGGGTCTTTTAAGCCAAGTGAATATTATGTCTATGATTAGAATTTTGCACACAAGTTAATGACATCTACCTGAAACATACATTAAATAAAATTTATAAACTACAGACAAATTGAAATATAGATCTTTGGAATGAGAGAGTATAAAAATGTAGTCTGATCATATCATCTATCAAAACCAAACTATTTGTATTCTCTAGGGGAGTAAATAGCATTACATTAAAATTGTAAGAAAAATATAAATAACTTTCTTTTGAAATCAGGAATATTAAAACTCTGGAATTGGTAACAGAAAACAAGAATATCTGTAATTACTGAGGTCCCTCAAACTTTTCTAAGCATTTCACTGAGGCTTTTTTTTTTACAGTAAAAAGGAAATAAGTATACAGTAAAGAAATATAGTAAAGAAATAAAAAATACAGTAAAGAAAATGAACAGACAATAATTAAAGAGTTATGTTTTACAAAAGAATTTGACATTCTATTGAAATAACAAGTGTGCATTCCCACCACAGTAGGTTTCTGGCTTCTAGACATATACTCCCAGTTCTGAAATAAATGATGTTTCAAGATGTATTGTAGCTGTCTGTTTTATTGAAAAATAAAATAAAAACCCTTCTTTCCAAGATGCATGCAAGTAAAAAAAAATTGTAACTCAAGCTAATATGCCAGATTTTTTTCCTCTTCACATGATGAATTTGTGGTTTCTTAGCTGTTACACATATAAAAGGCATTTGACCAAAAATGAGTCAATTTGTTAAACAGCTTATAAACTTGTTTAAAAAATGGTAATTCTATTTTCTGAAATTTGGAAGATACAATGGGACTCTGGTGACTTTGGCAATTCAGCAGCACATAATTGTTCAGTGATTGATGACTTTCACATGATAATCACAAGATTAGGATGTTGAGTGTTAGCCCCCAAATGCCACTTTACTACATTTCAAGTTTCAGTGGCGTATAAGTTAAACAGCAAAATCTTTCTCATGAACTTTATTCCAGATTCCATGCTATTTCCGCAATAAATATGTCAATAAAATCTGGGTTTTAAATATGTTTCAAGATTTTCTGCTTATAAGTACTCCAAACTAAAGAAAGGAAACATTGTAAACAAAATATTGCATAAAATTTATGCATATAGTGTTGATAATATTATTATGACTTCTCTTCTTCCATCTATTTCTACTATTATATCAGAGTCCATTAAGAGAGAAAAGACAATGTAGGGAAAGATTAATACCATGAATGAGAATGTCCTCCAACTTTCTTTTGAGTATACTCATCACAACTAGAATAAAATAGGAAGCTTATAGTGAATTTTTTAGAAGGTGGGTTTTATAGGTGTGCCAAATGATTGTTACTTTTATAAGATATCCTCAGAAAATTGGCCTAGGAAAGTATTTTCAGATTTGGACCTAGGGATGCAATTACAAGAGTTGTACCAGAGAAATGTTTTCAAACTTAACTATTTCCACTGGGGAACTGTATTTATATATAACACTAAGAAATATCATCCATAACTGAATGGGCTTTTTCATATCCTTGTGATTTACCGCGAATTATTTTCAAGGATACTTAATTCAGAGCTTTCCTTTCAGGGTGTCGCCACTTTCCCTTTTGGATATGAGTTATATTAGACCGACCTCTATTATTTCTGGATTACATGTCAGCAAAGGAAAATAAATTGAGTGCTTTGAGGAGAAAAAAATCATTACTGGAATGATGAATGGGCCAATTGTACTGGGGTTACTAGAAGTAGGGGCCCTAGAAAGATCCATTGGTTCAATTTTCCAGGAAGCATGTCTTCTTGGATACCCTTCAGAGTTGTGACAAATTCTTCTGCAGAAGGTGGGAGGTACGTAGATTGATACAATACTCTCGAAGGGCACTGTGCTTCTTAGGCTGATAAAATCCATGTTTGGCTTCAAAGAAAGACTTCCTTTGTTATAGAGTGCCTGGATATAAATACCACATTAGACAGAATTCTCAAGTTCCAGACATTTTGAAAAGTGGCAAAAGTCAGTTCAAATTCTATGTTGACAATTTCTACCATTTAGGATATTGAAAGGATCTGAATTTTCATTAATTTTTTCATTCATTTAAAGGTCCACACTCAACAGCCTCAGTATTCCCTCTCCCTCCCCTTATGCATCAACAGCCTCAGTATTCCTTCTCCCTCCCCTTATGCACCCTCCTGCTATCTGGTAGCAGTTTTTCTCTGTAACTGCTTTCAAAGGTTTGACCTTTCAAATAAATAATAAAGATATCCATGAAAGAGAAAGGACTATGGGAACCCTCTCTGCTCCCTCTCTCAAATGTTGTAGTCGTGGTTCCACAATTTTTCCGTCAAACTTTCTTCTCTCTCTCTCGCTCTCTCTCTCCCTCTCCCTCTCCCCTCCCCGCTTCTCTCTTCCTTAATATTCTTATGCTCTCCCAGATATATTGATTATAGAGCACTAATATATAACTAAGACTTTTTTTTCCCTGTGGGCAGCTATATAACATAGTTGATAGAGAGCTGGGACTAGAGTCTAGAAAACTCATCTACAGCTGTTCAAGTGTAATCTCAGACACAGAGTTATGTGACCCTGGGCAACCCACTTAACCTTGTTTGCCTTGGTTTCCTCATCTGTAAAATGAGCTTAAGAAGGAAATGGAAAACCATTTCAGTATCTTTGCCAAAAACAAACAAAAAACCCAAAAGGGGTCATGAAGAGCTGGACACGACTAAAAAATGAGTGAAATTAATATTTTTCTAGACACTTAGTTTTATCTTATTTATAATGAAATGAGTGCAACATGTTCTGGATTCACTATAACCAGGGCTGAATTTATGCATAGGTGGTATTATGATTTGAAAGTCATCCTATGAAGGAACTGAACTCTCCACATGAATTACTTCTTTGATTTAAGGCAATAAAAGTCCCAGTCAAAGTGCATATGTTTTATAAGTTTCAAGGAAGAGGTAGGCCTAGAACTGAGACAAAGGGGTAATAGACCTGTTCAATATCTTTCACTCAACTCAATCTTTGTAATTTGCATAGAATTATGATAGGAAGTTATGAGCAATCCTCCTACAACTGCTTCACATAACTGTCTTGCAGTTTATGGAGTCCTGAGAAATAATTCGCCTTGACCAAGTACATGATAAGAATTAAAAGAAACTTGCTCACCATTAACACAGATAGGATTAAACTGCTAAAGTGGGAGGAGGGAGTTGTGAAGAAAGTCCTTAAAAAAAAAAAAAGAATAGATTTGAGATACCTAAGGTCTTTCTCTGGCTAACTGGTTGGGTGTGACTGGCTGGAATCTGAATAAGTAAAATATAGTATAGAGTTTTCAGAGTTAAGACCCGAGGAACTGTAGTTGAGTCAAGATGTGTCTTAGCAAACACTAGCAGATGGTAGCAAAGACTAATGGATCTTCTAGCAGTGACCATTCTCAGATGGTGGATGTGCTCATCAGAGAGTCATAAAGCAGAGGTTAGAGAAGCAGATCAACAGCACTACTGATGCATCACAGCATCAGAGTTGTTCCAGCTATGTGTATGCCCAGGCTATATCATTCTCTCTGTATACACTCCATGCGTATGTCCTATCCACACATTTCCTGTGAGAGAATCACAAATGTGACATGGTCATAGTGTTTGTTTATGCATGTTCCCTTGTAAAATATGTTCCTGTATCTGTGTCTTCTTCTCTGTTAGTGGTGTAGTAATCAGTAGGGGAGGATATCCTTAGGTATATGATATAACCCTTTTTTTGTTATTTATCTTGCCATGATATTTAATTACATATATTTTGCTTTAAACTAATATGTCTTCTGGTGAGCTGGTAGAGAAAACACATAGGTAGAGATTAATGAACTTTTGTGTTTTGATATGACTTAACCAAGAAAACATAGAAAGGAATACACATTTGTTTAACTTGAATGGAATGTGTGGGAATTGTTTAATATGCTAAGTAAAGGTAAGTGATATTTTCACAGAACCCTAATATCTTTAAAGATAATAGAGAAAGGTAAATATGAAAGAAGGTCTGTGGGTGATTGTTTTTTCTTGGGTGACAATAAAAAGAAAAGGAGGGATGGATAACTATATTAAGGAAGAAAGAAGGAGGAAGAGGACAAAAATTACCATATCATAATAGAGATGCATAGTATTTAATCATGGAAGAAGACATAGAGGAATGGCATCTCATGTACCTCACTTTCATCTGAACCAGATAAAGGGAAAATGAACACAAGTACACACACCCACATACAAATATAAGAGCTCTCTATGGAATTGCATTAAACCCAAAAAGATAAATAGGAAGGGACAGTGACAAGAGAAGGTGAGAGAAAGTTTGAGAGGTATAACAGGGGAGGTAAGAGAACACTCATAAGCAATATAAAATTAAGTGTCAGAAGGAGGAATATAAAGGTGGGAGCAAAAGAAAAGGAAAAGAGAGTAAAAACCTGGAATCAGATGTGGGACAAGGGAAAGAGAAGACTTACAGCAAAGGGGAAACAGTTTATTTATAGAACACAAGTATCAGGAAAACTCCCTCTTTTTATTACCTTCTTATTCGCAAAGAAGGAGTGAAAGTAAAAAGAGGAAAAAGTAAAAGGAGACAGAATAGAGGAAAATACACAATTAACAGCCATGATTGTAAATGTGAATGGGATGAATTCACTCACAAAACAGAAGATATAGGAAATTAGAAGATTGGATTAGAAAACAGAATATGACATTTAAAGAAAACACGTGAAGCACAGAAATTCACACAGAGTTAAAATGAGGGACTAGAGAAAAATCTATTATGCTGCAGCATGAAAAAGAAAAACTAGGGAGGCAAGCATAATTTCAAATAAGGATACAATAAAAATCACTATTATAAAGAGGGATGAGGAAGGAAATTCCATAATATTTGTGTGTGTGTGTGTGTGTGTATATACGCACATACATATATACATATGTGAGTATGCATATATGTGTATATGCACACATATATGCACAAATGTATATATATATATAATATATAACTACTTAATGTATATGTGCTTAACAGCTTAGTACATAAATACCTAAAGGAAAGCTTAACAAATTAGAGGGAGAAGGAAACAGTAGACTATAATAGTGGGAAACTTCATTGCATTCTTTAAGACCTGGATAAATCTAACTAAAACATAAACAAGAAAGAAGGTATATTTTTGAATGGAATTTTAGAAAAGTTAGAGATTATGTATCTCTGGTGATTACTGATGGGAATAGAAAGAAATTTATATACTACTGAGATGTACTAAACACCTCTGCAAAAATTGACCACATATTGAGATATAAAGGCCTCTTTAAAAAATATAGAAAAGTAGAAATACTAACCATATCATTTTCTGATCATACAATAAAAACTATGTTCAGTAAAGGACTCTATAAGAAAGAATTAAAAGATAATTCACAACTAAACAATACAAATCTGATATCCATTTTGATGTTAAAAACACAGGGGGAAAATGGTCATTTCTTTAATATAGTATATATATAGAGAGGAAAACCTTCAAATATTTACTATGTAATCCTGGGCAAGATATTTAATTTCTGTTTGTCTAGTTTCTATCTGTAAAATGAGGATAATAATAGCATCTGCCTCCCAGGGTTATTGTGAGGATCAAATGAGATAAAAATTTAAGGTCTTTAGCACTGTGCCTGGCACATAGTGAGTACTATATAAATGTTAGCTATCATCCTCCTCATCAATCATAAGACAAGAAAGAGAAATTGAAGGAATGACCATAAGCAAAGAAAAAACAAAATTATCCCTTTTTATAGATATGATCATAAGTTCAAAAAACCCTAGAAAGTTAACTAAAGAATTAGTTGAAGCAATCAATAATTTCATCAAAGTTGCAAGATAAAAATAAATTCATACAAATAGTATTTCTTTGTGTTATCAACAAAACTGAACAGGAAAAGCTAAAAAGAGATATTCCATTCCAAATATAGAAATGACAAAATATTTGGGTTTGTACCTATCAATGCACATAGAGAAAATATGTGAATCCAACAATAAAATAGATTTTATGAAAATAAAAATGCATACATAATTAGAGGAATATTGATTGCTCTTGGGTAGGTCAAGTAGATATAATAAAAAGGCAAGAACTTCCCAAATTAGCTTGCTATTCAGTTCTGTACCAATTAAACTACCAAAACATTGTTATTTAGAGATAGGAAAAATAACAGAATTCATATGGAGGAATAAGAGGTCAAGAATCTCAAGGGTGATGATGGGAAAAAAAAATTTGGGAAGGAGGGGATCTGACAGTACCAGATCTCAAATCTTACTACAAAGCAGTAATTATCAAAAAATGATTTGGTGCTAGCTAAAGAATACATTAAGTGTGCAACATAGAAAAATAAAAGACATAGCTATCTAGTGTTTGATAAATCCAAACCTTTTGGGATAAGGATTCAATATTTGACAGAAATATTGCTGGGAAAAGTGGAAAGCAGTTTGTCAGAACTTGGATGTATACCATCTTCTCACATCAAATACCAAGGTCTACTCCAAATGTATACATGATTTAGGCATAAAGGGTAACATAATAAGCAAATTAGAAGAGCAAGGAAGTAATTACCTTTCATATTTATGGATAGAAGGGAAAGTTTATGACCAACCAAGTGATATAGAAGATAACAGAAAATAAAATGGACTATTTTGATCATATAAAATTAAGTCTTTGCACAAATAAATCTAAGGCAGTTAAAGTTAGAAAGTAAATCAGTAACTAGAAAAAAAGTCTTTGCATCAAGTTTCTCTGATAAAGTTCTCATATCCAAGTTATAGGAGGAATTGATTCAAATCAAGACTAAGATACACGTATAATCTATATCTGATTACTTCCCATCTCAGAGAGGGGTGAGGGGAGGTAGGGAGTGATAGAATTTGGAACTCAAAACTTTAAATAAAAAAATTTTTTTAAAAAGACCAAGTATCATTTCTTAATGAAGAATACATATGTGAGTATGCATATATGTGTACTGAGGTAATTTGAAAAGGTAATTTGAAAAGAAGAAATCTATACTATGAATAACAATATGAAAAAATTCTTTAAGTCAATAATTACAGAAATGTTTATAACAACTGAGGTTCCACTTCATACATGTCTAATTGGCAAAGATAATAAAAGAGGGAAATGACAAATGTTGGAGGGCTGATGGGAAAAGAGATACAGCAATACACTCCTAGTACAGGTATGAATTGGTTCAGCCATTTTAGAGAGCAATTTGGAACTATGCCAAAAAAGTTATTAAAGAGGGGGTGGAGTCCAGATGGCAGAGTAGAAAGACTCACGTATGCTAGCTCTGAAACCACAGCCCATATATTTCCTACAAGAAGAACTCCCCACAAATTCTGGATCACTTCAAGGCGCGCAGAAACACAGTAGAAGAGATTTCCGTTCCAGAGAGCCATGGAGAGTGGTCCCCAGGGTCCATCGTGCTCCGGAAAGCGGAGCCCACCCCAGTGCTGCCCTGGCTGGGCGGCCCCAAAGGAGCAGATCCGAGCAGGCTTCAGGGACGGAAATTCGTGAAGGTCCCTCCGCCCACAGACACTACAGGTCAGTGAGAGAGACAGAGACGTCTGTGCTGGCCAAGAGGGGAGCGGGGTGTCTCCGTGACTCGGGCCCCCTCGGGAGGAAGCGGCGGAGGAAGAGGCAGGGGCAGCGGCAGAGGCAGCAGCCCAGAACTCCCCGAGCAGCAGGCAGAAGCTCAGGTCTCTGCATAAACCCCCTGAGGGAGCTGAGCCTAGGAGATGGCCCTGCCCCCACCCGCTCCATTACTGAAGGTATCTGCATAAAGCCCCTGAGGGAACTGAGCCTGGGAGGTGGCTCTGCCCCCCACCCCAGCACCAGAACTTAAGCTCACATTGAATAGCAGCCACAGCCTCTGCAAAAAGCCCATTTAAATCTCAGACCCCAAGCACTAGCTGGGAGGATCTAGGCAGGGGTGGACAGGAATCTCAGAAGTCAAGTAACTGGCTGGGAAAATGCCCAGAAAAGGGAAGAAAAATAAGACTATAGAGAGCTTCTTTGAGCGGGTGCAAATGTTCCCGCCTTTCAATTCTGATGGCAAGGAAATATTCTTACCATCAGGGAAAGACATGGAGGGTGGGGCCTCTGTATCCCAGACATCCCAGGGGGATGTCCGGTGGGCTCAGGCCTTGGAAGAGCTCAAAAAGGACTTTGAAAAGCAAGTTAGATAGGTGGAGGAAAAACTGGGAAGAGAGATGAGAAAGATACAAGAAAAGTATGAAAAACGGGTCAATACCTTGGTAAAGGAGACCCAAAAAAATACTGAAGAAAATAACACCTTGAAAAATAGGCTCACTCAATTGGCAAAAGAGGTTCAAAAAGCCAATGAGGAGAAGAATGCTTTCAAAAGCAGAATGAGCCAAATGGAAAAAGAGATTCAAAAGCTCACTGAAGAAAATAGTTCTCTCAAAATTAGAATGGAACAGATGGAGTCTAATGACTTTCTGAGAAACCAAGAAATCAAAAAACAAAACCAAAAGAATGAAAAAATGGAAGAGAATGTGAAATATCTCATTGGAAAAACAACTGACCTGGAAAATAGATCCAGGAGAGACAATTTAAAAATTATGGTACTCCCTGAAAGTCATGATCAAAAAAAGAGCCTAGACATCATCTTCCATGAAATTGTCGAGGAAAACTGCCCTGACATTCTACAACCAGAGGGCAAAATAAGTATTGAAAGAATCCATCGATCACCGCCTGAAAGAGATCCAAAAAGAGAAAGTCCTAGGAACATTGTGGCCAAATTCCAGAACTCCCAGGTCAAGAAGAAAATCTTGCAAGCAGCTAGAAACAATTCCAGTATTGTGGAAATAAAATCAGGATAACTCAAGATCTAGAAGCTTCTACATTAAGGGATCAAAGGGCATGGAACAGGATATTCCAGAAGTCAAAGGAACTAGGACTAAAACCAAGAATCACCTACCCAGCTAAACTGAGTATAATACTTCAGGGGAAAATATGGTCTTTCAATGAAACAGAGGACTTTCAAGCATTCTTGATGAAAAGAGCAGAGCTGAAAAGAAAATTTGACTTTCAAACACAAAAATGAGAAGCATGAAAAAATAAACAGCAAAGAGAAGTCATAAGGGACTTACCAAAAGTGAACTGTTTATGTTCCTACATGGAAAGACAATATTTGTAACTCTTAAAACTTTTCAGTATCTGGGTAGTTGGTGGGACCACACACACACATGTACATGCATGCACACACACACATACACACATGCATGCACATACAGAGACAGAGAGCACAGAGTGAATTGAATAGGATGGGACCATATCTTAAAAGAAATTAAGGTAAATGGTGAGAGAGAAAAGTAGGGGGAGGAAAGAGGGTGAAATGGAATGGGGTATATTATATCTCATTCAAGAGGCAAGCAGGAGACTTTTTAGTGGAGGGAAAAAGAGGAAAGCTGAGAAAAAAAAAACAAGAACTTTACCCTCATCACATTCGACTAAAGGAAGGAATAAAATGCACACTCATTTTAGTATGAAAACCTATCTTACAATACAGGAAAGTGGGGGAGAAGGAGATAAGCAAGGGGGGTGATGATGGAAGGGAGGGTAATGGGAGGAGGGAACAATTTGAAGTCAACACTTGGGGAGGGACAGGATCAAAAGACAGAATAGAAACAATGAGGGGCAGGATAGGATGGAGGGTAATTCAGTTAGTCTTACACAACACGACTGTTATCAAAAGTCATTTGCAAAACTACACAGATATGGCCTATATTGAATTGCCTGCCTTCCCAAAGGGAATGGGTGGGGAGGGAGGGATGGGGAGAATTTGGAACTCAAAGTTTTAGGAACAACTGTTTAGTATTGTTGAGTACTAGGAAATAAGACATACAGTTAATGAGGAATAGAAAGTCATCTGGCCCTATAGGACAAAAGAGAAGATGGGGACAAGAGAAGGGAGGGATGATAGAAGAGAGGGCAGATTGGTGATAGGGAAAATTAGATTGCTCGGTGTATTGGGATGGGAGGAGGGGAGAAAAGGGGAGAAAATTTGGAACCCAAATTTTGTGAAAATGAATGTAAAAAGTTAAATAAATAAATTTTTATTTAAAAAAAAGTTATTAAAGTGCATATATCCTTTGCCATAGCTATACAACTGCCAGGCCAATGAATCTGCCCCCCCCAAACCAAATTAAAGAAAAAAAGATATATATGCATAAAAATATTTATGGCAAATCAATTCATAGCAGCCCCAAACTTGAAACTAAGGGATGTCCTACCAGGGGGAATGACTAAACAAATTGTGTTATATTAATGCAATGGCATATTATTATGCCATAAGAAATGACAAAGTAGACAGTTTCAGAGGAAACTGGTAAAATGTCTATGATGTAGTACAAACTGAAGTGACCAAAACTCAAAAATAGTTTGCAATAACACTGTACAGAAAAACAACTTTAAAAAGACTTTAAAACTCTGATTAATGCAATGATAAACCAAAAGTCTAGAGTACTGAAAATTAATCATATCATCTACCTCCTACCAGAGATATAAACATATTGTGTGAATGTATATGTCTATGTGACTATGATTACCAATATCTAAGTATATATAAGTAAGGGTATGTATGTACAGGTATATGTGTTTATGTGTATATCAGTGTGTGTATGTCTCTATATGTACATATATGTATATACATATGTGTGCACATATATGTATGTACTATGTATACACATGTGTGTATCTGCATTAATTGTAGCCTTCTTGGATGGAGAAAGAACAAAGGAAAAAGTGCACAGCAGAGAACAAAAGAAAACTTACAAGGAAGCAAAGATGGACAGTTCTCAACACAATGTGTAGTATGCATTATGTAGGCTTTCCTGAAAAAGAAACTTACTGCTGTGTATTCTGAATCCTCTCTCACGTCATGCTGTGTGCATGGCAATGCTTTTTTTTCTGCTTTTGTATTGTTTTAGTTATAGCATTTAAGTTTGTTTCTTCTTTCTTTTCTTATTTTGTATTTGTTTAAAATTCAAAAAAAAAAATTAAAAAATAAAAAGGAAAGGAAGACACAAAATACCCACAGAAACAAACAGAAAAAAAAAGAAGATGATTCAAATTAAATGTCATATGAATAGAGGCACAGTGGCTGTTTACATAAGAGAGCTCCAAAATTTCAAATGTTAAAAGTAACCAACCAATCTCCTGCCCCAATTCTGGCAAGAATCAAAGTCTCCGGGGAGGAGCCAAGATGGCGGAGTAGAAAGATTCACTTTTGCTAGCTCCAACCCACAGCCCATAAAATACCTGTAAAGAAGAACTCCCAACAAATTCTGGAGCAGTGGAAGCCACACAACAGAGTGGAGGAGATTTCTGTTCCAGAGAGACCTGAAAAACCGACACCAAAGATCCGTCATGTACCAGACCCAGAGCAGAGCCCAACCCTGCCTTGACTGCACAGCACTGAGGAGAGTGGAGCAGGGTGTCTCCATAACTCAGGCCCCCTCAGGAGGCAGCAGAGGACAGGAGCTCCCAAAGCAGACAGGAGCTCAGATGCATTGTTGAAGGTCTCCAAATAAACCCCCTGAGGGAACTGAGCCCCTTGTGGCAGCCCTGCCCCCATCCGATCCCCTGAACGTAATCTCACACTGAATAGCAGCCCCACCTGTGTTGAAAGCCCTGAGGCTGGGGAGCAGCATTTGAATCTCAGACCCCAAGCACTAGCTGGGCAGATCTGGAGGCAAGGTGGGGGTGGAGAGGAATCTCAGAAGTCAAGTAACTGGCTGGGAAAATGCTCAGAAAAGGGAAGAAAAAAGACCATAGAAGGTTACTTTTTTGATGAACACATATCTCCTCCCTTCCTTTTGGATGAGGAAGAACAATGCTTACCATCAGGGAAAGACATAGAGGTCAAGGCTTCTGTATCCCAAACATCCAAAATAAATATTCAATGGTCTCAGGCCATGGAAGAGCTCAAAAAGGATTTTGAAAATGAAATAAGAGAAGTGGAGGAAAAATTGGGAAGAGAAATGAGAGAGATGCAAGAAAAACATGAAAAGCAAGGAGACCTAAAAAATGCTGAAGAAAATAACACCTTTAAAAATAGGCTAACTCAATTGGCAAAAGAGGTTCAAAAAGCCAATGAGGAGGAGAATGCTTTAAAAAGCAGAATCAGCAAAATGGAAAAGGAGGTTCAAAAGCTCACTGAAGAAAACAGTCCATTAAAAATTAGAATGGAACAGATGGAGGCTAATGACTTTCTGAGAAACCAAGAAATCACAAAACAAAACCAAAAGAATGAAAAAATGGAAGATAATGTGAAATATCTCATGGGAGAAACAACTGACCTGGAAAACAGATCCAAGAAAGACAATTTAAAAATTATGGGACTACTTGAAAGTCATGACCAAAAAAAGAGCCTAGACATCATCTTTCATGAAATTATCAAGGAAAACTGCCCTGAGATTCTAGAAACAGGGGGCAAAATAAATATTGAAAGAATCTACCAAACACCTCCTGGATGAGATCCAAAAAGAGAAACTCCTAGGAACATTGTGGCCAAATTCCAGAGTTCCCAGCTCAAGGAGAAAATCTTGCAAGCAGCTAGAAAGAAACAATTCTAGTATTGTGGAAATACAATCAGGATAACACAAGATCTAGCAGCTTCTACATTAAGGGATTGAAGGGTGTGGAATATGATATTCCAGAAGTCAAAGGAACTAGGACTAAAACCAAGAATCACCTACCCAGCAAAACTGAGTATAATACTTCAGGGGAAAATATGGTCTTTCAATGAAATAGAGGACCTCTTGAAATGGAGGGCTTTCAAGCATTCTTGATGAAAAGACCAGAGCTGAATAGAAACACAAAAATGAAAAGAAGCAGGAAAAGGTAAACAGCAAAGAGAAGTCATAAGGGACTTACTGAAGTTGAAGTGTTTACATTCCTACATGGAAAGACAATATTTGTAACTCTTGAAACTTTTCAGTATCTACACGCACACACACATACACACATGCACGCGCACACAGAAACAGAGAGCACAGAGTGAATTGAATAGGATGGGATCATATCTTTAAAAAATGAAGTTAAATGGTGAGAGAGAAATGTATTGGGAAGAGAGAGGGAGAAATGGAATGGGGCAAATTATCTCTCATAGAAGAGGCAGGTAGGAGACTTTTTAGTGGAGGGAAAAGGGAGGGAGCTGAGAGAAAAACATGAAGTTTACTCTCATCACATTCGACTAAAGGAAAGAATAAAATGCACACTCATTTTGGTTTGAAAACCTATCTTACAATACAGGAAAATGGAGGACAAGGGGATAAGCATGGTGGGGGGGATGATGGAAGAGAGGGCAATGGGAGGAGGAAGCAATTAGAAGTCAACACTCTTGGGGAGGGGCAAGGTCAAAAGAGAGAATAGAAGAAATGGGGGGGGCAGAATAGAATGGAGGGAAATATAGTTAGTCTTACACAACATGACTATTATGGAAGTCATTTGCAAAACTACACAGATATGGCCTATATTGAATTGCATGTCTTCCCAGTGGGGATAGGTGTGGAGGGAGGGATAGGGAGAAGTTGGAGCTCAAAGTTTTAGGAACAACTGTTGAGTATTGTTGAGTACTAGGAAATAAGAAATACAGGTAATGGGGAATAGAAAGTTATCTGGCCCTACAGGACAAAAGAGAAGATGGGGACAAGGGAAGGGAAGGATGATAGAAGAGAGGGCAGATTGGTGATAGGGGAAATCAGAATGCTCGGTGTATTGGCTGGGGGGAGGGGACAAATGGGCAGAAAATTTGGAACCCAAAATTTTGTGAAAATGAATGTCAAAAGTTAAATAAATAAATTTAAAAAAAAGAGAAAGTCTCCCTTGGAAAAGTGTAGACAGAAGAGACTGTGGAGATATCCACCTCCTTTTGAGTGACTTCTACACAGATCCATGTGGATACACATAACCTATGGGGTAGCACACATACATACACATACATCCCTATATTTGTAAAACTGTGTTAAAGGGTAATATTGTCCACAAAATCCCTGATAAATGGACCTACTTCCCTCTTCTTGAAGGCTTCTTGTGACTTGGAACCTCCTGAGCCAGCCTATTTCACTTCTGTAGAGTTCTAATCCTTTTAAGAGTACTGTTGGGAATGCTGACATTCAAAATGACAGGAGGCAGTCACTGAATGCAAAAGACAAGAAAAAAGACTTCTTTAGATACATTGGAGGAGAAGGGGTGATCAAAGAAACAAGGGTAATGAGGGTACTCAAAACCACACCTCATGAGGCTAATTTGGAGAATTTGGAAATGTTTGCTGTAGTGAAAGAAAGATGAGAAGTTGGGGCAGAGGGAGGGATGGCAGGACAGTTTTCTCAAAGATTTGAAGAACTGTTATGTGCAAGAGTGATCAATCATCTGCTTGGCCCAAGAAGATAAAAACATGAAAACTGCAAAGAAAATTATTTAGGGTTTACAGAAGAAAGAACTTTCTAACTAGAGCTTTCCAAAAATAGGATAGACTATCTCAGGTTTACCTTTCATTGCAGGTCTTTAGGAAAAGTTGAAGCATTACTTGTCAGGGCTAATGAAAGGAGATGCTTGCTTTGAGGTGTGATGAACTAGCTCAGGGGTGGGTAACCTGCAGCCTTGAGGCCATATGTATCTTCTAGATCCTCAAGTTCAGTCCTTTGACTGAGTCTAAGTTTTACAGAACAAATCCTTTATTAAGGGAATTTGTTCTGTGAAGTATGGACTCAGTCAAAAGGCTGTGCTTGAGGACCTAGAGGGCAATGTGACCTCGAAATTGCAGGTTACCCTCTCCTGAACTAGATGCTGAGAGATATCTTCCAACTCTGAGATTCAGTGTAATTGTCAGTGTTTTCCTTACCTGGAGCAGAAATGTCCCTCTCTCCAATTTTTATCTAATGCTCCTAACTTTTGAAAAGAGTGGAAGAGGAGAGTGGTAAATATATCTAATCTCATTCCTCTTCCCCTTTTCCACATATCAGCCCATTCCATACTTGAAGATACCTATCCTCTCCCCTACTCAGTCTTCTCCCAGATAAAGTCCCCGTTTTCTTCCATCAATCAGAGTGTTACAGTCCTTTAACTACTTGTTATCAAGGCCTTCTATTCAGGGTAGGCAGAAACATAGAGGAATCATACTGCTACCAAGCAAGTGGCAGAATTAGCAAGGTTCTGAGAATGTAGGAGGCATGTGCAAATATAAAGCTGCCCAGTCCACAGCTGCCAGAAGTCAGTTTACCACACTTTTCTAATCCAAAACAATTAATGATGATATAAAAACCAAGCCAAGATTTTAGATTGTTGGTAATCTGGAGATTTTCCTGTGTACGCTTCTTGGTTGTGATAGACGTTTTAATTTTTCCAATTTGAGAGTACATGATTTCTCCTCGACTTAGAATTGTCTCTGAGACATATTGTCTCATAGAATTGTCTCAGGTCCCATCCTGCTTTTTCCTTCTATGTATGCCCCTGTGCTCCCAGGGCACATTTTATTAATGTCCACGTGCAAGATAAGCAAACTGAGTCTGGTTGTACACATCCATGTAGTGTCAGGCATTCTATGGAAGACTGTTTTGTGTTCTTATGTGGAGAAATAGGAGGAAGTTAGTTTTGCTCGGGATGCAGTGGGAGAAACTGTGATAAGGACTGGTCATGCGAGGCAAAATACACTTGATCTTATTGTTCTGAGACTCCCCCTAGTGAATTTGTGGAGAATACAATCTGGAGCTGTAAAGAGCCCCAGTGCAGTAATTGTTCCAGTCCCAGAGTCAGAAAATGGAATCATAGAATTTTAAAAGTTGGAAGGGACCTTAGAGGTCACTAGTCTAACTTACTAAGCTCATAGATTTAGAGTTAGAAGGGACCTCAGTGCCATTTAGCCCAATAGTGTCAAATTCAAATACAAATTGGGACCACTAAACCATACATAAGGATCTCTGTGGGCTGCACTGGTTTTAAAATGCAGCATTTTATTATATATCTGTTACAATATGTTTACTGTATTTTCATTTATTTTGCTAAATATTCCTTAACTACACTTAAATTAGAATACACTTGGGGGTTTTGTGGGTCCCCTGTTGGTAGGGGTTACATGTATGATACCTCAGATCCAGCCCAACTCCCTTATTTTATAGAGGTGGAAACTGAGAATCATAGAAATGTGACTTATCTGAGGTCACATAACTAGTGTGATTAGTAGAGTGACACAATAAGTGTCAGAGGCAGTATTAGAACATAGGTCTTTCTAATTCCAGGTCTAGCACTCTATCCACTATGGAACAGAGAGAATACTGATCTGTGCCATGAGGCAGAAGGGGAGAATGTGATACAGAACAGAAAGGGAAGTGCCACTGAACACTTCCAGCTAGATGCACTAGAGAGTGTACCATATGAGAAGAGAAATGGACCCTGTGAGGAGGAAATGTGGAGATTCTTCAAGGAATGATAACACTGATTAGCAGGGATGGCTAGGCACACCTGAAGTAAAGGCACATAAATAAAAATGAAGGGGGGAAAAAAGAGAGGAATAGTAGCGGATAGTGTCTCATCAAGGTACTGAGACATCAGTTTGTCAACCTGCTAACAATAATAAAGAATTCTGTTCTCCTTCTGGGCCATGTATCTAGGACATGACAGAGAACCTTCCAAGGTTTGTCATATTATATCACTGATAGATACTTAGGATGTTTCATATATGCACAACAAATCTAGAAAGCACTGCTAAAGATTAGTCTTGAGCAAAAAACCGAAGACGTTAGGAACACAGTGATATTCACATCACATGCAGGCAATCAAGACAGGGGTTTTGGAGGAGAAAATAGTTTTGTGAAGTTACCAATTGTTATTTAAGAAGATTTGGACTACTGGAATATATCTTAAAATAAAGCAATTATGGACTTCTGAGTAGGCATGTTTATAGCTGACTCTGAAGCTATTATCCCAAACCCCCATTTGCCCTGGAAAGCTGAATACCCGGAGGGCAGCTTGCTACTTCTTGCCTCCGAGTTCTAGGGGTAATTCTGAGGAGTTGGGAGGACTTTTTTAAATTAATTTTTTTTCAGCTAACAAAACTTTATATCCAATATTATAATATATATTATATGATATATTATAATATTGAATATTCCATTCAAACAAACAAGAAAAACCAACTTTGTAGCCAATATGTATATTCAAGGAAAAATTTGCCACACCCAAAACTGTCTCCTTCTGTACTCTGACTCTGTCAGCTCTCTGTCAGATGGTTAGGCAGCATGCTTCATCATAAACCTTCTCTAATCATGGTTAATCATTACAAGCTTATACCATAGTTTATTCAGTCACTCTTCACTTGATGAACACTAGGGGTAACTATTAAAAATAAATTTTATCGATAACTTGTTTTTACATTACCAAATTTTTTCCTGCTACCCTTCCTTCCTTCTTCCCCCTCCCGGAGAGCCATCCCAAACAATTTTTTTTTTTTTTGAGAAAAAGATGAGTAAAACCATCAACAAAATTTGAAAATATATACAATGTTTTATACTCAGGGTGAATTTCTATGCTATTGTTCATAACCCCCAGTGATGTTCTCCTCCACTGACTATCGGTAGACATCCATTAGAAAGCCATAATTAATTAGTCTTTATTTAGAGACATTTGCTGGTCAGCTAGGTGTCAAAGTGGATAGAATGTCAGGCCTGGAGTCAGGAAGACATCTTCCTGAGTTAAAATCTCGTCTCAGACAAGTTGTGTGAACCTGCACAAGTCATTTAACCCTCAGTTTCCTCATCTATGAAATGAACTGGAGAAGGAAATGGCAAACGATTCCAGTATCTCTGCCAAGAAAACCCCAAATGGGGTCACAAAGAGTCAGAATGACTGAAAAATGACTGAAGGAGCATTTTCTAAAGCATTCTTCTAAAGAAGAGTTGATTCAAAACATTGTCCCCAGAAATCTGGATTATTCTCTTCCACAATTACTTCATGAAGCTATAACTGATTTCCACCTCCTTTCACCAGCCAGAAATGACCTCTCCCTCCTTTTTACTTCTATCACATTGTATTTGTTGTGTGACAGCCTGTAGAACATCAGATTAAGAGTACCTGAACAGAACTAGGACATTAAAGAACTCATTGGTGCCAGGAGAGGGCAGTAGAAACCTGGCTCCAAGCAAGACAACTGAGCCTAGAACAGAGCCTTTGCTCAGAAGGGGAAGAAATAAGGAAATAAAGACAGTGTGAAAAAAGCTGGAGATCCACCAAAGACAGTGGGAGAAGCAAAAAGAGAGAGTCTGGCACAAACCAGGTAAACCTGAAATTAAAGCACACAGATGGAGTATCAGTTCAGCATTATTGTTCATGTTTGTTCCTTGTTTTCAGAGGACCAGTGACGTCACAGGATAATGTCATGACTCGGTGGTGAATTGTATTTAAGTGACACAGGTTTGCACCAAGTCCCCAGCTTCACTCTCTCTTACAGAATCACTGAAAGGAGCAGTTAGGAGGCACATGATAGAGCACCAGCCCTGAACTGAAGGAGAGCCTGAGTTGAAATCCAGCCTTAGAAACTTACCAGCTATCTGACCCTGGGCAAGTCACTTAACCCTGATTGCCTCAAAAAAAAAAAAAATAGCCAAGCGAACAAAAACAGAGTTGTTGAAATCTAATGGCAAAACAAAAGTTAAGATGATTGCCAATAATCTGGGATGCAGTGGATGACCTTGATGCCTGACCAAACTCTAAGTGCTCAACAGTACCTGCTTCAGTCAATTGGTGGTCATTGGAACAAATTATTCTCATCTGCCCATTTCACTGGAGGAAGTTTTCACATGCTTGGGGTAGGCATCCTCCTAAGTTACCAACAGGTTTAAGACCTGTCTGTCAGTTATTCTCAACCTGGTTTAGCCCATCTACTGAGATAGTTTTACTGGGGTGTGGCTTCTACACACACTATCAGTTCTTGGAGCCACAGGGGAGAGTTGAATGAAAGGTGGATACCAAAGGTGCATGAGTAATCCTGATTTGGCAACCCCTTGTACCAGAGGTATGATCATCCCAAACACCCCATAAAGACTGCAGGAAGTAGGCAGAACAGAGTTAAGGGGCAGGCCAATGGCAGAAGTGAAGGAAGAGCAGAGAGCAGGTAGTTGTGTGGCCTTGGGCAAGTCATTGGACCTACTTGGACCTCAGTTTCCTGATTTATAAAATGAGGAAGTTGGACTAGCTGTCCTTTGAAGTGTCTTCTAGCTCTAAGTCTATGCTCTTACAATCCCTCAAAGCACCTTGGACAAAATAGGTTTTAAACAAATACTTGCTGAATGAATAAATGACATAAGAAAGGTAACATTTTAAACCATTAACACCTTACCTTGGAGTAACCTATTAGATAAATTTTGCTGTTCAGTCATATCTGAATCCTCATGACATCATTTGGGGTTTTCTTGGCAAAGTTACTGGAGTGGTTTGCCTTTCCTTCTCCAGATCATTTTACAGTTGAGGAAACTGAGACAAACAAGGTTAAGTGACTTCCCCAAGGTCACACACCTTGTATCTGAGGCCAGATTTGAAACTCTAGTGTTCCTGACTCCAGCACTGTGCCACCTACCTGCCCTATTAGACAAACTAGTCATTCATAGTTCATAGATTTAGACCTTGGAAGAACCTTAGAGCTCATCTATTTCAACCCCTTCATTTTACAGATAGCCATCTCATTTTAAAGACAAGGAAACTTAGACCCAGTGATTTGCCAAAAGCTGCACTGCTATCATGAAGTAGATCTAGTATTTGAACTTAGGATTTGTGACTCTGAGTTCAAGTTCTTTCTATTGTGCCACAATGCCTTCTGCAGAAGTCATTTATATGCCCTACCACCATAGTCAGGGCTCAAGTCATTCGTGCCTGGGATTGGTTGACAGGCAAAAGGATTCCCTTCATCCTCTTGCTCATTTCCCATGAAGTACCTCCGGTGAAGGCACTTCTTTTCTTCCTCTTCTTTTCCTCTTTATGTTTATTTTCAGATACAGATTTCCAAATGTAACAAGAGACTGGTCAATAAAGGTTCAATCCTGGGAACGTACATATGTGGTTAGCCTGCTTCTGGAATTTGGTGATGATGTAGAATGAAGGGAAAGGGAAGGGTTGACTTTCTATTTTAGAGCATGCATAGGCATTCTCTATGTCCTCTATGCTTACTGTATAGTAAAACAGGAAAAAAAGTCTTTTGGTTGACTACTGAACTGGAATTGAAAGTGCATACAAAAACCTCCAATGTAGAAATGTGCTCTCTTTCTTGGTAGTGATGGAGGCTATAATTGCTGTAAGTGTCTCAGTGGGGAGAGCATCACAAATCTACTGTCCACCCCAAGGGAAGCCATGAAAACATAAATCCACAGCATAGTTATTTTTCTGGCTTTATTTTGTTTCATTCCTTCCTGTTCTTAGGTAAATGAATGTTGCTGATGGAACAAACTAAGCTACCACTTTGTGAGCTTTGAAAAAGTCAAAGAGCACGAGGTGTCCAGTGTTGGTAATCTATACCAGAGTTCCTCAGCAGCCAAACCTAATAAGGAGTACAGCCCTAAGGAGTGATCTGTGACTAGTCAAACAGTGGATATGAGACCTGTCCTACCAACAAGGGAACTGTTGTGTTCATCTGGATTGCCACATTGAGAAGAAACCTTGGTGAAAGGAAAGCTTTGTAACAACCACTTTAAGTTTGAGTTCACTGTCCCCAAGGACTGAGATGTTATAGGGGAAAGAATGCCCCAAGATATTAGGGGAAATGCTTTGTAACTTCTGTTCTTGCTATATCTTCTCAGGAAATATCCCTTGGCAAACAGTAATTGATGTTAATTGGTTAAATGATAATGAGACTCTAATCACTAGATTAGTCAATCAATGATACTTGAAGAAAACACTGGCCATCGATATTGAGATGAATGTGTCAGAATGGAGACTCGAACCAAGAACATTTGAAGGCTCCCCACAATACCTGTGGGGTACCACTATACAATCCAAAGATATAACTAGCCATACTCTGGGGATCCCAATGACCAGTGCAAGTGAGAATTAGGACAAGGACCCTCCCCCAACAAAGTCTATATGTAGACTGCACAGCTATAAGAAAACGTTAAGTGTGCAGTGAGGGGGTGGGGCAGGCAAGAGTTACTGGTGCATGCATTGACTATACTGCTCCTCCTCCCATATGAATCTTAAAAGAGCCCTATTTTCAATGGAAATTATGTATGAAAAAGTGCTTTGGAATATATAACTATAGAAACGCAATGGATCACTATAAGGAGTTAGAGAAGTTCTGTGGTACAGTCACAAGAGAGCACAAGACCTAGGGCGCAGGAAACAAATTCAAGTCTAGTCTCAGATACTAAAATTATTTAACTTTGGAAAAGTCAATGAAACTTTGTATGCCTCAGTTTCCTTATCTGTAAAACGGGAATAATTATAGCCCCTTCCTCCCAGAATCGTTGTGAGGGTCGAGTGACATAATATTTGTAAAGGGCTTTGCAAACCTTAAAGTACTAAACAATGCTGCTTGTTATTAATGAGATGGAGGAAAAAAATGAGTATTTTCTACGAAACTTTAGGGTTTGTAACCCACACTGCATACTGTACAAGTTTACAAATGGATATGTGCTGTCTGCAGCTGTTTTTGCACAGTAAGATAAAATCTGGGGACACCATTATGAATTTGATATCCCAAATGATATAGTTAACAGCATCCCAACTCTGATAGACCACCGGTTGCAGCTGGGTGAGAAATTATAATGCCACAACTTCAAGAAACAACCAAAACACATCACATGCAGATGGTGAGCCAGTGAAGTCATCCTCATGGGTAAAGAGTAGCATTGATTGAAAAATAGGAATGCTTGTTAAAATTAATAGGCACGGTTGATTGACTGATCCTTGGGTCTGAGGTAGCAGGGTCCAAATAATAAACTTATACTTGTTGATACACACATGCAGAGAGAGAGAGAGAGAGAGAGAGAGAAAGAGAGAGAGAGAGAGAGAGAGAGAGAGAGAGAGAGAGAGAGAGAGAGAGAGAGAGAGAGAGAGAAACAGTCCTCTTTTTAATACTGACTGCCTCATCATTTGGTATTTTCACTCCTATATCCAAAGCAATACCCTTTCTAATTAACAGTCCATTGGGATGAACATTGTAATATATCTCTAACTTGAAACTAACAAAGACAATTTTTATTTTAAAAAAATAAGTTACGTAAGGAACAAAACTCAGACAAACCAAATCATAAAAGTTATGGCAGAAAATAAACACACACATGACTTCTTTACTTGACTTTCCCTACAAATGAAATGACAGCCAGCCACAGATTATGGGCAGGAGATAAATATTAAAGAGCAATAGGAAAAGCAGCTCCATAAAGTTCTCAGTCTAGGGGAAAGCACATTAAGAGGAGAGCATGCACGCCTCTGTCTTCTCTAATGATACTTTTCCAGGCAAAGTGCAGCTCCTAAAGTTTTTTATGGGCTCTTCCTCTATAAAGCTTTAATGAGCCTGAGTATCCCTTGCTCTTGGAGTGGGCAGAGAGAAGGGAAGGATGTCATAAAAGATACACAATGACACCAGAAAAGATACTGTCAGCCAATATGTGTCACAAATGCAGAGACAGTGCCAACGCAGAGTCTCTTTGTCTTGTATGTAGGATATGAGGGGGTTGAGGTAACTATTTCTTGATTTAAATATCTGCCCCACAAACTTTCATGGTCTCTGGAATTCCTGCTGTTAAAATACACTTTGGTAGTGTGACCTTGGGCAGTTCACTTAATCTGTCCTTCTCAATTGTATTATCTATAAAATGGGGGTGATTATAGCCCCATCTTCCCAGGGTTGTTGTGAGGGTAAAATGAAATAATATTTTAAAGTGTTTTGTAAGCCTTAAAATGTGATATAAGACATAAATTCTAACTATTGAGAATTCGTCATCATCATCATAGATCCCAGGTACTTTAGTGTCTAACACCTAGCACAGTGCCTAACCCACTATGTTTGTTTACTGATTGGTGTATACTTCAAGAATATGAGACTTCATTGGTGTGATTATTTCCTCTACCTATGCAGATCCATAATCCTCTACCATATAGTAAAAAGTCTTTTTAATGTCCTATAATCAAAAATTCACCACTCTATGGCAAATCTGCTAGTGGAAAACTCTCAGAACTTGACTAGGCTAGTCATCAGAGGCCAAGTATGCATTCTGAACTCTAAGCCTGTCCAAGTATTAGTTAAGATCCCTGGTAAAATGGAAGAATTTTCTATAGGCACATGAATGTAATCCCTGCTAGGGTGAGGCCTGCATTGATGGATTGCTTGAGCTTGGGAGTTCTGAGCTACAAAAAGTTATAAAGTCAATCAGGTATCTGCTCTGTCCAGCACTGATATGGTTCTCAGGAGCATGGAGCCACTAGGCTGCTTAAGGAATGAAAAGGCTAAGGTTGGAAAATGGAGCTGGTCAAGGCTTCCATGTCAATCAGTGGTGGGATCAGGCCTGCAAGTGGCCACTGTGCATCCACCCCACACAAAATGGGAATACCCAGACTCAAAAATGAAAAATTATATGGGAAGAAGAACCTCATATTTAGGAGTCTGGGCTGGTAATCTTGGGGATAGAAAGGATGGAATATAAAATGCTGTCTCCACCCAAAGTTACCTCTGGGAAGTATCAGAATACAGCTTTTACATAGCTCACATATAGGTCTCCCCAGGTGTGGTTTTAAAAGGTCCCTAGCTCCTGAGCAAGTACTCAAGGTACAGAGCACATCACATGTAGTTTAGCCTTTATTTCACCCCTTCGAAAAGGCAGAAAGCTCATAAAAGATTCATGGTAGCTCACAAAAAATCAGCACAATTTTTCTCCCTCTCCAGTGGGATCAACATTTCCTCCCAGGCTACTTACACTGTTCTTCAGGTTCATAGCACCATTCTATAGTTTGGAATTCCTTTAGGATGGAAACTCTTTAGGTTTGCTGTAGAGACAAAAATCTGACATACGGAGAATTCCTTTCTTTGCCCCAGGAATCCACAAAGACCTCTAAGACTTTAAGCCGATACCCTGAATTTGGACCCTCCTATGTACACAGAAGAAAAACGAACTTGACTGTAATCCATATAAATTCAGGATCCTGATCTCAATTCCCACCTTGTACTAGCAAGTTGGATCCCCAGAAGGAGGCCACATCTCCCCTTTTAGAGTTCTAGGGGTTCCTCTGAAGTATTGGGCTCTCTTTCTAATGTTACAGAATTAAGCCCCCATGTTGGTATGTTCTCCCCAATATTAATACTCCACTATCAATGCCTCATTACCAATTTAGCCAGCTAATATCAATTAAAATAAAGGGTTATTTACTGAGAACATATAGAAAAGAAAAATCCAAAGATACCCCTCTGAACGGGGGGTACCCTTTCTTATCTGCCACCTTGGGCCCTGGGGAAAGTGGGCTCAAACTTAGAAGTTTCCACACAATTTTAGCGCTACAAAGTTGACTTCTGAACATGATATCACTGATGGATGAAGTCATTCTCTCACTTGTAGTACATAACCTCTAAGCTGTCCGTTGATTCAGTGTTGGGATGGATCCCACAGTTGCTCATTAGAGCTTCACTGGTACTTGTGGCTCAGGTATAATTCCTAATTCTACCTTGCCTCCAGTCACTGGGCATCTTGCGGTCCCGCCTACCATCTCTAATACTCCTTCACCTAAGAGAAGACAAGAATAGACACAACAGGGACAGAGGTAACAGCTGACCCATACATTCTTGGGCCACATGGAGCTTGTATGAAAGGGACCTGAGACCTCTTCCCCTGCTGTAAGAAGTTTACAATATGTCTTTCCTTGATTACAGTCAGGAAAGATAGAGCTCAATTTGGCCATACAGTCAAGAAGCATACTCTTTGTCAGGCACTGCACTAAACTTTAGGGATACAAAGAAAGGAGAAAAAACCCACAAAAAACCAAATCATCATTCTCAAGGAGCTCACATTCTAATGAGGGAGACAACATATAAGCAACATATACAAACAAGATACAAACAGAATGAACTGAAGTCAATCTTTTAGCTGAAACTTAAGGGAAGCCATGAGGCTCAGACAGGAGAAGGACAATTCCTGGCATGAAGTACAGCCAATGAAAATGCCTGGAGTGGGGAGATGAAGGGTCTTTTTTTGAGGAATAGCAAAGAGACCAGTGTCCCTTAATCACATGGCATGTGGAATTGAGTAAGGTATGAAGAGAATGGAAAGGTAGAAAGGGGTCAGGTTCTGAAGGAAGGACTTTAAAAGTCATACAGAGTGTTTTACATTTGACCCTCAGGCTGAAAGGGAACCACCATAGTTTATTGAATACTGGGGATGACATGGTCAGACCTATGCTTAAAGAAGATCAATGACAGTTGAACAGAGGATGGATTATAGTGCTTAGATGGTAAACAGAAGCTAAAGCTTAATTCTGGGGACATACAATAAGGCAAGATTAACTGGTCCAAATAAAGTAATGCCAGAAGGGAAAATGACAAGAGAAAGAGACACAAATCTTATTGGCAAAATGTAGAGAATAGTCACAGAGAAGTCATAGATCCTGGTTCCAAACCTCCAATGCCTACGTGACCTTGAGTTTAACCTTTCTCAGTTTCCTCAACTGAAAAATAAAGAAATTCGACTAGTATTCTGACATCCCTTCCAGCTCTAGAACAATGTTCCTATGGTTTTCTCCCTATCGGACCATCCTTCAATTAAGTCTAATTAATAAATAAATTTCCTTAGATTATCCTGAGTCAGGGAATCAAAATTAGATTTAAAGAGAAGAAAAGAATGATTAGGTTAGGAATGAAGAAACAAAGCTGAGTGGGATAATGAAGGAAATTTATGCCTTTAGGTCATCTCCTGCAGGGCTTTGATCCATGAAGGATTTCCAGCTGAGGCCTCACTTTTAGCTACCAGTTAATTAATCAACCAGCATTTATTTAGTACCAACTATATGCTGACTCAGGCAGCTGGTAGCAAGAGTGCCAGGCCTGAAGACAGGAAGACCTGAGTTCAAATTCAGCCTCAGATTCTAGCTGTGGGACCTTGGCAACTCATTTGCTTTCTTCATCTATAAAAGGAGCGGAAGAGTTAAGAAAACCCCAAATAGGGTGACAAAGGATCAATCAACACTGAAACTACTGAACAATAAATATGCTGCTACATAAAGGCTCTAGGAATTGCTTCCCAGGATCAACCACCCTCATACTTCCCTCTGGTCTAATTAAAAAAACACTTGATTTTTCACCTTCTAGGTAAGAAAAGACAAAGAAAATTTAATTTAAATTTGAAATTTAGGTGAGAAAGACAAAGAAAATTAAATCGTAGACTCACAGATTTACAGCTGGAAAGGACCTCAGAGACTGTGTAGTCCAACCCTTTGATCCTCCAAAGGAGGATACTGAGGCCCAGAGAAGTGACTTGCCCAAGGTCATGCAAGAATTGGCAGTTAGGATTGGAACCCAGGTCCTCTGATGCTAAATCCAACACTCTCCCAATAGCAGCGTACTGCTAGGCTATATGCACCCAAGTCTAAGGGGTTTCACAGGGGGATAAAACATCAACGAAACTGCCTTATAAGGCAGACACATACAAATACAAGCCAGCCAGCCTAAATGACACATACGTTAAGCATCTCCCATGTCAGATATCATCACAAGAATGTTGTTATGACACATTGGAATCAAGAAATCCCATGATTATTCTCACTAGCTTGTCTGGCTAGTTTCTCCTCTCTGTATAGCAGAGCGTAGACAGTTGCTGAAACCTTAAGCTGCTAAGAGGTGAGGTCCCTATGCCAAATCCCAGGGGAAGTTGCCTTCCTTGACTTGGCAGCTGTCCCAGAAGTTACTCATTCTATGCTTTTTTATGCCACCTTCAGCACACCACATTAGCAGTTCACTTTGGGTGTGTCATCACTATGTTAGCTCTCAAATGCCTGCATTACTCAAGGAAGTGGGTGAATACACACAGAGTCATTCTGTTACTTTAGAGATAGGTCTGGAATTCTTGCCCAGCTGTGCCCTTCAGAAAACTAGGGAGGGTTAGAGCAGGTATTAGAAATGAATGGAAGCATTATCTGTCCATTCTACAGCCCACAAATCCAATGTCAATCTTGAAGTAGTGATCAGTTTGAGTCAGTGTTTACACATATGGGAGTAATGACTTAAGTGCCCCTGCTTAAGTGGGATATACTTCAAGGAGTTCAATCCTACTAGTTACTGCAACCTGTACTTTTCCATTTTTCTTCATATATAATATGTATATATATATACACATATGTATTTTCTTCATATATAATATGTATATATGTACACATACATAATACACAAATCCAAATATGAAAAAAGACAAATGTATAATGTCTGATACAATACAAAAATATTGTATAGTTATTATATTACATATATTGTGATAACATTTAATATCAGTTTTGGACTTTTAATAAGGGCCAAAGCCTGAGACTGTTTGTTCTGATCTAAAAATGACCTTTTCTGTGTCAGCAGTTTCAAAAATCTGTTTATGACCAAAATGGTGGGATTCTTCTTTATCTTGTTTCACAGAGACATATGCTATATAGAGGAAACTCAGATATCCTGGGATAGTAAATTCCAACTGACACTACTTTGTTCATTGTCTTGTCATACTGAATTTACAACTTACACAACTAAGAAAATTCCTTTCTCGTGGTAAAGTGTGTCTGGTCATTCTTGTATCAGGCAGTCAGAAGTTTCCTTCTGGTTCCATGATCATGTAGCTGCTAGTTTTAAGAGAATAAACCATATGAATTTAGCCTGTTTGCCTCTTTTAACCAAACTTTTAGGACAACAGTTGTATTATATTTATAATATATTTTTATATTTATTTATATTATATATTTTACATTATATGTATTTATTTTTAGGTGTCATTGATGCCTTTTGTGCTTTTTTCATTTTATATAGATTTATAATTTTTTAAAATTTTGATTTTTTTGTGAGTGAAATGTTTTAAAGTATTGAGTCCTTTTATCATCAAGGAAATGACAAGAGAAAACTGGTTAAGTGAATATTATTTCTTGTCAACTAGAAGAAAAATGGATATCCATTTATTGGGGAATGAATGCATGAGTTTTAGTATATGAATGTAATAGAATATGAGACGTGACAAATATGAAAAAAATCAGAGAAATGTGGACAAACTTTCATGAACTAATGCGAAACAAACAGAATAAGAATGATTTACATGATGACCATGATATAAAGAAAATCAGCACTAAAAAGCTTCAGAACTCTGTTCAATGTATTGACACCAGAGGGCTGATGATGGTGAAGCATGTTTCCAGACTTTGGGGAAAGACATGATGAAAAATGACCAATTTCAGACATGACCAAAATGTTGATTTTTTTTTTCTTAACTTCACTTATGTGTTAAAAGGGAAGTTTGGGGTGGATGGTGAATATTCATTAGAAATGGACAATAATGAAAAAAGAGCATTAATAAAATATTTCAAAAGAAATAAAACACTTTCCATTTCTAACCAATACAAACTGCTACCAATAAAGAGTTGATAAGGAACATATTAATGAGACATAAAACGTCATTTTATTGGGGGAAAAAAGCTATTTAAATATCATATTGCTTGCCTTCTCAATGTGTGAGGGAGGGGCAGGAGGAAGGGAGAAAATTTGGAGCTCAAAATTTTAAAAAACTAAATATTCTTTAAAAGAATGATTTATATAGAAAAAACTCATCAACTTGGAAATAATTTAAGTGAACTTTTGGATTTGACAGCATATAGCACAACCACAAACGCTCTCCCCTCCTATGCCTCTGAAAACTATGGATATGTGCTTTAAAAAAAAGCCTTGCTACGACCTCCTTGGGCCTTAGTTACCTCATCTCTAAAATTAAGTGGTCAAATTAGATGGCCTCTGAGGTCCTTTGCAGCTCTTGACCTATGATTGTGTAGGATTCTATGACTTTGTTATCCTTGATCATGCTCTCAATCTGCCTCCAGCATAAACTGAGCCTCTATACTATCACATGAGTTCCTTTACATCCTGACTGTGGCACCGTAGAAGAATGTACAAGATCAAATGAATGGGAGATCAAGTAGAAACAGCAATAAAATTGTCTGAGTAATCATCTAGCTGATGAAGATGAGAATATTCTTAGGGTCTGGAAGCATTCCCTTTGCAATTTCATACATCCTAAAGTAGACAGTCCTGTGGATGATAATGTTCTGCATGGATATTTATAAGCCTTGGCACATTTAGTTTGGAAATCTGGTCCAGACAGTCATAGACCAGTGAATTTTCCTTCAGCTCCTACTTTACCCACATCAGCTGTTTAATGGTTTACAAAGCCAAGGAGATTACCAAAAAAAGAGTGCTATTTGTGTTACCAATTGTACTGTCTAATAACCAGATTCCCAGCAAAGTAGCACCAGAATTGGGTTCTCTTGTCCTTACCATCTTTTTTTTCTTAAGGTGTTCACACAATGCTTTAAAATTTGCAATGCACTTTACAAATATTATCTTATTCTAGACTAAAACAACATAGGGAAGAAGGTGCTGTTATTATCCCCATTTTATGTATGGGGAAACTTGGGTAAACAGGTTAAGCACTTGCCCGGAGTCATACAGCTAGTAGGTGTCTGAGGAAGGATTTGAACTCAGGTCTTCCTGACTATAGGTCTAGTGTTCTATCTACTTTTCCACCTATCTACTCAAGACGATCTCTAACTGTTGTTTGTTTAATTGGTTATTCATTCTTGAAGAGGGTCAAAATGACCTCACTATACTAGAATCAAGTTATAGTGCATCCAACTGTGGCTGATCAGACCAAAACGAACTCAGAATGCTCTACCATACGTCAAGCACAAATAGTCTGTATGAACATTTGGGGTTGATAGTCTATATTTGTGCATCCTGCATTTCCTTTGAGCTGTTTCAATTCTTCTTTGCTCATAGACCACAGCGTCTTCTCTGACATGGGCACTCCACATTGAGCAGGCCTGTGCTGGTGTCTCCCATGTCACACAATCAATTCCAAAGTTCTTATGAAAGACCTTGAGAGTGTCCTTGTATCACTTCTTCTGACCATCATGTAAATGCTTGCCCTCCATAAAGCAGTCTTTTTGGTAAGCACATGTTTTGCCCTCAAACAACATGGCCAGTCCATTGGAACTATGCTCTGAAGTAGAGTTTGAATGCTTGGTGGTTTAGTTTGAGAAAGGACCTCAGAGTCTTGTACCTTATCCTGCCAGGTGATCTTCAGAATCTTCCTAAGGCAATTCAAATGAAAGTGATTCAGTTTCCTGGCATGACACTGGTATCCTGTCCAGGTTTCACAGGTATACAACAATGAAATCAGCACAACAGTTCTGGAGACCTTCAGTTTGGTAGTCAGTCTAATACCTCTTCTCTCCCAAACTTTCCTAACTGTATTTGTCTTTGAAGACAAAGTTAAGGGCCTGGGTTTGGAAATATATGATGATATTAGTTAAGTTTACGAGGCAAAAGGAAAACACTCCTTTTCCCTTGGGAATATACAAGACTGTCCATTTTACTCTCCTCCTCTAGATCTTTGGTGATATGCTCACTGACATCTTGGATTGGAAGCAGTAGTTTACCCATTTAATGGGATCATAGCTTTTGGAGATGCTTCCCTATAGGCTGATTGGATTCTTCAGAGACTAGATGAGTAAACTTCTAGGAAATATATTTCAGATAATGTTGTTTCTTCTTATCTTGGGGGGAATAAAACTACCAAGAGCCATGAGTTGAGAGTGGATGTGTGGCAGCATTATCAGAGTTCGGACTAGTGACTTTGGCTTCAGAAACAGAGACAGTGGTTAAGGGTGATTCGAAGGGCTTCAACAAGGAAAAGAGCAGAAAGGTAACAGAAGGTTTTGTGGGACCAGAGACTGGGCGGTAAGCTGACCCCTTCAGGTGCTACTTCCTCCTGATAGCTCCTGATAATAGACATGGTAAGAACGGATTAGGGAGTGACTGAACTATTTCTCTCCAGCAATGAAACATGGCAATGTTAAATGCTCTCCTTTCTTCCTCTGCCTGGGACAGCAAAGTTTTACTCCAAAGCTTCCTTGTTCCTTGTCTTTATCCTTAACTTTATAGTTATTTTTATAATTGCTATTTAAGTAGTTTGAATTTTGCCAGCTAGAAAACTCCAATTAGTTCTAACTATTCTTGGTTGTATAATTCACGACTAATAAATGGGAATCAGTTAATAGATTGTGGTATACAGACTTATTTTAAGGTCAGAGGATTTAATAAGGTTCCAGAGTTCTAGGTTTTTTTCCTTGGTTCGGGGCTTGGGCCAAATAAGAGAAAAGTTTTGATTTATTAACATTGGATCAACTTCCCTGGGCAGAATTCGGTTTTTATCTGCCCTTAGGCTAATATAGTGGTTTACTAGTGCTGGCTAACAGGCTGAGCAGGTCATGTTCTCCCTCTTTGTTCCCCACACACCCACATACGTGTGCAAAGAAAGCAGGAAAAGAGACAGGGATGGTGACTAGTGGGAGTAAGAAATGCCCGGTGGGAGGAGAAAAGTCGTGGCCCCTTCTAGTAACATTCACATTTCTAGCTAGAGCGGGGCCAAAGGGAGAGTACATCTTTTTCTTTCTGTCTTTCCCCTTCAAAACTCAGCTAAATGATTTTGGAATGTTCCTGATCTATTATGAATGGTGACGTCCCCCCTCCAACCGACCCACGGCCCCGCCCCTCTACACACCCAGACAAATGCCAACCAAAGTCATTCTTAGCAAAGGAGAAGTGTTTCTTATAGTGAAAGTGAGAAGTGAGATGAGGAGGCATGAGCAGGAATAGAAAGTAGCAAGTGCCCGGCAAACTGACTCTGGCACGGTTTTTCTGGTTTTGTTTTTTATCTCCCTGTTCCAACAACATTAATCCTCCTTTATAATAAAGAAAAACTGTTAAACAAAGGCTATCCACAAACAAATCCTCGGTATCTGATAGAGTATACAGTGTACTACACCTGTAGTCCTACATCTCTCTGCCAAGAAAAAGAAAGTGTGTTTCATCCCTGGTTTTCTGGAACCCAGATTGGTCCTGGTAAATTTGGCTGCCTTTTAGTTTGGTTGTGTAGTTTAATACTGCTTAAGAAGAAAAAAAATGATATATAAATTTAATAAAACATACCAAGACACTCTAAATTGGGGAGGGGGGAGGATTTGGGAGCATGCTGTTTATAACCAATTATACACCAAATATAACCAATTATAAAATTTTCTTTTATATCACTTTTCATAATTCTTTTGAAGTAGAGATTTTTCTGTTTGCAAATTCACCCAAAACAAATGCCCTTGCCATCCGCTGATTCTTATCTCATTAATGTTTTGTGCCCTTTTATTATTTCCACATTGATTGCAATTTGTGCAGTAATATACTATCACTGCATTGTGCAATCAATAAATATTCAGAGAATTCAGAGAAACTTGAAATTACTTCCATGAACTGATGCATGAATGAAGTATGCAGAACCAGGAAAATATACGACTACAGCAATGTAAATGGAAAGGGCAATAAAACAGATCTGAAAACTAAGTTATTATAACAACCAAGTTTGGCATCTGAGAGGAGATAAAAAATAGTTTCCACCTTTTTGTTGAATACAAGGGGAACAATAGTTGTCGAATGTTACATATACAGATATGGTAGGAATGTTTGCTTTTGCTGACTACTTTTGTTTTCAAGGTCTCTGTAACAAGGAAAAAGTTTATATGGAAATGAAAGAAATATATACCAAATGATATGATGTATGATATATATATATGATATACCAAGTGATATGAGAAGAGACTTTTACAAGTCACCTGATCTAATCCTCTCATTTTATTGATTAGGAACTAAGACTAAGGTTAAATGACTTATCCAAAGTCACACATTTAATAAGCGATGGAGGCAGAATTCAAATTCCCATCATATGACTCTATATCTAGTGTTCTTTTGTGCAACTATTGCCAGTGATAGGAACTTATAAAACCTATGTTAGTTTCAGTGAAATAATTAAAAGTGATTAACTTGACAAAATTTGTAGTCACATTTGTTTCCATTTAAGAGCTTCCTGAAGAATGGAAGTTGTAAATCTGAATCTCATAAAACTTACTACCTCTGCAAATCTGAGTACAACATTATGCATGATTACACCTCCTCCCATAAGTTTGCATAGGCCTTGGGATTTTCCTATTATGACTTGCTCAGTCTGCATTTTAGCTAGCATATAAATATGTGTGGAGAGAATACTCCAAGCATATAAATCTTGATTCATGATCAATTTGGCCCTTGTATGGTGTTGCTAAACAAGTCTGCTCCTTTTGTATTTTAAGGTGAGCATTGTTTTCAAACCATTATAAATTTCAGGTCTATTATAAATCATTTGTTCACAACTTTTAAAGGTGTCATTGAAAAATTATAGGTTGGATTCACTTACAAAGTCATTAACTAACTTGAGAGAGTCAAAAATAGATCAAGTCCAACCAGCTTCTAAGCATCAGGTGACAATGTGGTACAGTAGAACTAGGCTAGCTTGACAATCAGAGGATCTGGGTTCAAAACCCAGCTCTCCTACTCATTAGCTATTGGGTGATTAGCTTTGGGTAAGCATATGGTAGAATAATAAGAACAACCCCTGGCCCTAGAATCCATATATATCTATATAGGTGTGTGTGTGTATATACACATATATGTATATATACGTATATGTATGTATACATGTACATATATGTGTATATTCATGTATATATCAGAATACAGTAACATTCTGGATGCCAGCACTCTGCTTCTTATTATTTCTATGACCTTGGCCAAATCATTTTCAGTAGCTAGATAGTATAGTGGAAAGATCAGAAATACCAAAGTTCAAATTCTGCCTTACTAGATACTACTAGTTTTGTGATCCTGGGCAAGTCATTTAACCTCTCTTGCCTCAGTTTCTTCATCTTTAAAATTTTCATTTTCCAGAATGAGTAGGCTCCTGGGACATGATGGCAAAGACATCTTCTAGGGTGAGAAAGCTGCTAGAAAATGATGGAGAAAAAAGTCCAGACAGTCAGGAGGAGAGCCCAGAGAGGCATGAAAGAATGTTAACACAGCTGGCTTGGACTCTTTCCTAAAATAAAGGATTCAGGAGGAACTGACCAATGAGGGAAGGGACTGCAGGAGAGGAGGCTCCTTATAAGATCAGAAGGCTACTGTGTCCTCTTCCTCTGATCGGTCAGTTCTTCCCAGAACCTCCACTTTAAGGGACAATCCAGTTCAGCCATATTCACTCCTTCATTCCTCTTCAGGATACATACTTGATTCTCCAGACTTTTCTCTTCACCATGCTCCTGCATAGGTACCTGTCACTCCAGTTTCAGTTTCCTTTTTTTGTAGTGTCTTCTCCCATTTGAATGTAAGCATTTTGAGGTCAGAAACTGTCTTTTTTTTCTTGTATTCCCAGTACTTAGCACAAAGCCTGACACTTAAATACTATGATCATTTCAAGTACCATAACATTTTACTTTATTGCAAAGAGACGTAGAATGATGTAATAGAAAGAGTGCAAAATTTCAATCCAGGGACCCAGGATCAAATTCTTTCTCTGTTATTTATTACCTACCTGACCTGAGTAAAACACTTAACCTTTTTGGGCCCTACCTTCATCATTTGTAAAATCAAAGTTTTAGATTACATGACCTCTTGGGGTCCCTTCCAGCTCTAAGTCAACAATCCAATCTAATAAAAATCTAGAGTTCTAATTAGTAATTTGAATAAAAAGTATATAATAAAGTATATTCTATAAAAGAACTCATATATACTGACGGCAATATTGGTTGAAGAATATAAATGACCAAGTTATTCTGAGCATTAAAAGTACTCAAATCAACTACAAAGGACCTATGATAGAAGATGTTATCTACCTTCAGAGAAAGAACTGATAAATTCAAGTATCCAAAGTATGGTTTTACATATATTCATACATCTATGTCAAATTCTGGCCCTCTCCAGTGCAAGGTGGGGAGGGAGGGTGAGAGATAATTCAGAACTTAAAATATAACAAAAAATAAATTAAATTACATCTTAAAAATGAAACAAAAAAAAGGCTCATAAAAATCTGTGTAAGTCAAAAAACTGAGTTTTCTATAATTTCTTGCTGTATTAACCACAACCCAAAATGTACCCTTCATTCAAGTCGGTCAGGTCTCCTCAATGTGCCACAAATATGTCCTGTTCATTCCCATTGTCCTTTGCATTGCCTGTAGTTTTGCTTCTTTGACAGTTAGGATGTTCCAGAATTTTCAGCTTTCTGTCATCACCAGGAGAATATTAGTTTTGAAGTTGAGCTTTTCAGGGAGCATCTAAGGATAATTGTAAAAGTCATTCAATTTCCCAAAGTCAATTAAGCCCACTCTTCTTCCTTTCCAATTCTAGGGCCCTACTCATTGTCCACCATCAGCACCTGTATAAAAACATGCTCAATGATGGCCTAATTCAATAAACTAATTCAAATGTCCATTAATTTGCATGTCATGATCTGAACAGCAGGCATTTTTCATCAATTTACTTTTTCCAACATAGATTGTCCTCTATCCCTTCTGAGTGACCAAACATCTCTTTAAGGTGACCTTAAAGTATTCTTGGATTTGATGCAAAAATAGTATACCAGAATCTACAAACATGACCACCTGACAGGCCTGATTATTTATAGGAAATCTCTTTTCCATTTGGAATTTTCCTAGGATAGTGTACTCTGTGTCAGTAACAAAAATCTTTGGCAAATACATCTTCCTGATTCATACCTTAGTTAAGATTTATAATCAGTGGGTGATTGAATGTTTGTTTTATTACTGCAACTACCAAAGAATCCTTTATGATCTTAATATATGCATGAGACATCTTGATGGAAAAGAGCCTTAAAGTAGAGGGGGAACTAGCATAGGCTACCAGGGTTTCACCCTGGGTACCAATATCCAACACTTTCCCCACTTTGTCCTTGATGAGCTTTGTAGAACCTCTCTCCTGAGCTATGCTGGATCTTAAAAGTTCTTTCTAATTACCAATGTACAATAACCTATGTGTGGTACAATGGAAAGGGCTTGAGATTTGAAATGAGAAGACCAGGGTTTGAATCTTGGCCCTACCATTACTGGTATGAATTTGAGCAAATCACTTTACTTCTCTGGGACTTTGTTACTTTATCAATAAATTGAGAAGGTCAGACCAGATGAAGTCTGAGCTCTATTCCAGCTGTGATTCATATATGATATGGTTTAAAATTCATATCACTCTTGGCCAAATAGAATTTTTGACTACTTAGGTCACCCTTCCCTCAACATGCTGAAAACAGTGAAACTTTTTAGTTCAGACTTGTAATCAGTGTGCAGGATTCCCAGTGTGGAATTTCCCTACATTGATGCAAATGTATATTATGGTATTAGAGTTTCCTGGGGACAATGCTAGGTCAAAGGATTTACCCAGAGCTATTAAGCTATCAAGATTCAAAGACTGGCCCTCTATGCACAACAAAAGACTGCATCTCAAAAGAACCAAAAACAAAACACTTTGCTACATTTTATTTTAATCAGTGACAATACTAGCAAGTTAGACTACTCTAAATAGCTGGTTTGAGATATCTATTTGTTTTTAGATCAAACACTTTCTATTTAAAATAGTGGAATAGTTCATAAAATATAGTCTTAGGGTAAGGAAAACCACAATGACATCAATATTGTGTGAGGACCTAAGGACAAAAGAACAAAGAGTTTGGGATTTTTGTTTTGTTTTTAGCTATATTGGTGGCAGAATATAGAACAAGGAAGGAGCTACTGCTTGGAGCAGCCAAGACAATGACAAATAACAATAGAAAGGATAGAACTATCTAACTCATAGTGCTTCCATTTTTCTACCAAGCAAAATGACCTTTGGATCAGGAAGAATAAAACCAAAATGATTAACAGGGAACTGACACCCAAGATAAATTGTTCATCCTCTGTTCTCCAAGAGGACCAATGACGTCATGAAGGTAATGCTTTGATCTGGGCGTGGATTGCACAATTTGGGCAGAGCTGCACAAAGTTGTCAGACTCACTCTGTCCTCCACAGTCATCTCAGTCCAGTGACAAGACATCAGTCAAGACAGCTGGCGGTGGCCCAGGATGCAGTGGGTGAACTTGATCTTTCTAAATTAAGGTTTCCCTCCTCTCAGTTGTCACAGGCAACGCCCATTTAATGACTGAGGGCTAGACAAAAGATGAGTTAATTTAAACCCAAGATAAGTAAAGAGATAGTAAGAATACACTCTAACTGCCTTTCAGGGAAGTCAAAGGCAGCATAAAAAAGTGCGAAGAATGCTGCATTTGGAGTCCAAAAAACTGGGTTCAAACCCTAATTCTGCTGGTTTTATCACCCTTGTGACCTTGATGTCACTTAAGTCACTTGATGTCACTTAAGTCCTCGGGGGCATCAATTTTCTGATATGTAAAATGAGGAAAAATTTACTAGATGACCACTAAATTCCCATCCCGAACTGATCTTAAGATCCTTAAGACCCTAAATGAATCACATCTTAGGGTGCTGGCAGAAGTTGAAGGAGTGCCACCATGAGAGATCTTTGAAAAGTGTAGACAACGAATAGTTAGCATAGAACACAAGACAGGAAAACATTGTCCTGATATTCAAAAAAGGGGTTAGAAAGTGACTATTTCAAGAAAGCTTGACTGGAAAAAATTGCTACAATGGATTATTAATGGGATCTTTTTTTAATACCTACCTAGGTAAAAGGTAATTGTTATGTCACCATGAATTCATTAAAAACAGATTGTAACAAACTAAACTCCACTTCTTTTCCGAAACAATTACTAGGGGCAGCTAGGTGGTGCAGTCAATAGAATACTGGCCCTGGAGTAAGGAAAATCTTGAGTTCAAATCCAGCCTGGACACTTGACACTAGCTGTGTGACCTTGGGCAAGTTTCTTAACTCCCATTGCCTTGCCAACCCCTCCAAAAAAGAAAAAAAAGTTACTAAACTAAGGAATCAAAGGATACCCAGACAATAGCATATCTAGCTAGCTATCTGCTACAAGAAACCACATCCCAAGTGTATATAGTGGAAATCTTTGCTTGACATTTTATTCGTTATGCTGTTTGATTAAATGTCTTTTGAGTTGAACAAAGGTGTCCTCTGACTGACTCGTGAAAGTAAATATACTGAGGAAGTAGACTGAGGAGGGCTAGTTAATGAGTTATGGCTCTGAATGAGTGCTTATCCACATAGTGCCTTGAATCTAAGATAGTTCAACAGACCAACATAGTACATTTTTGGAACTAGATAATAGTAGAGTTAGAGAAGTTAGCAACATATCAATCTAAAGAATCCAAGAGAGTATGAAATTAATGAACAGCTATTCATTATCAGTCCAAAAGTGGAATGGACTATGAAAGAGAAACTGGTGGGTTCCTCTTCCTCAGAGGTTTTCCAGGGTATTATTGAATAGTAATTGTTACCTTTTCCTTGGTCAAGGGAATAGTGGGGTTCTGTACCTGTAGCCACATAGTACAACCTCCTATACAGATTGATGATGGACCCCCAAAGTGGAGAGTCTTTGATTGTCCAGGCCCTAAGTCAGTCAGGCAGATAATGGTTTCCATTCTAGAATTAGCAAAGATATTATCAGTCCCATCTCTCAAGGCTCTTTTCTCACATGCCAGTCATGCATCTCACCAATGGGAGGATTTGATACATGGAAGTGGTAGGCATATCATAGAGCACTGAAGAATGGCCAGAGGTATGAGAGAGCTCTCCACTATAATGTCCATCTGAGAACTGCAACCATTGGAAAAAGTGGAGAAAGCGGAGCTTTCTAGGGGCTTCAGTCAAAGGAGTCTTTATATGTGAACTAAGAATTTGCATAGATCTTTGGCACCATTGATTATCCATTCAAAGCTTACTTTTTTTTCACTTCCTCCTTTCAATAAAACTTTTTTTCCTATAATATCGTGGCTTGTTTGTTAGTGTTATATTGGGTAATAGGCAGAGTTATTACAACAGCAGGGCTACTGGGGCTTTTGTCAGGCACTACCATAGTAGAAGAGGAAGATGGCCCTGGGAAAGGGAAAGGGCCTTTTCGCTAGCTGGCATAGGAAAATAACTTGCTGGTTAATGTCCCTATCACAAATGTCTCCCCACTCAGTCCATCCTCTACTCAACTGTCAAACTGATCTTCTAAAATTTCAGATCTATTCAGTAACACTTTAATGACTCCCTTTCATCTTCATGCTCAAATATAAATTCCTCTGTTAGGCTTTTTAAAAATTTTATAACTGAGCCTCTTCATACCCTTTACTCACCGCCTATAGTCTGTTATCCAGTGACATCGTCTTCCTTGCTGTTCCTAGAGAAAAACATTCTGTCTTCCCACTCCAGGAAATTTTCCTGGCTGTCCCCATGCCTGGAACTTTCTCTCTCCTGGTCTCAACCTCTTGGCTTCCCTAGCTTCCTTCAAGCCTCAGGTAAAATTTCACCTGTAAGAAGCCTTTCTCAGTCCTCCTTAATCTTAGTGTCCTCCCTCTGAGACTATTCCAAATTCATCTTGTCTGCATCTTGCATGTGTTTGCATATTGTCTTCCTTTTTAAACTGTAAACTCCTTGCTTTTTTTTTTGCCTTTGCATCCCTAGCACACAGCATAGTGCCTAGCACATAGTAGGCATTTCACAAATGCTAATTGACTAACACTCTAATTTGTTTCAGACTGCTTTCCAATTCTCCTAGCAGATTTTTTAATTAATGGGGAGTCCTTACTCTAGTAGTCAGGATTTTGGGATTTATTGAACACTATACAACTATGTTCCTTTCTGTTTGTTGGGTTCTGTAATGCCAACGAGATACCCACAGCAGCTGCCATGGACGTGCAGACACATTTCCAGGGTAAATTTGCAAAATATAAACTATCTTCCTCAGTGACAAAACCAAAATATTTATTCAGATACCAGAAAGCCAATGATAAACAAAGAAGTACACATTACCAGTAAAGGGGAGCACAGCCATCCCCAAGCCTTTCCTCCTAGACCTCCCCACAAACAAGCTCCCCTAGGCAAAAGCACTCCCTCTCTCACTCACACTAGATGCTCTGCTCTGCCTCAGCTCTGCCTCCTCTCTCTCTCAGCTCTATCTCCCTCTCTCTCCCTGCTCTACCCTTCCTGTTCCACCCATTTAGCAAGGCCCTCCCACCATGGGCTTCATGTGACTCAAAGCTTGGGCTGGGCCAAAGCTCAAAGCAGGTCACAAGGGTCTATCAAGGGGCAGGGAAAATCTTCACAAAGCCCCTTAGCATTACAGTTCCTAATCTGCTCCACTGATCAATTTTTCTATTTTTTAACTAGTACCAAATAGTTTTGATGGTTATTGCTCTGTAGGAACATTGGAAATCTAGTACTGCTAGACCTTTTGTTTCCCACTTTTTCCCATTATTTCTCTTCTCCACTTTTTGTTCAAGAGACTTATATCCTTTTGGGGAGATAATATGCACATATATAAGTATATACAAAATGATTAAAGTTAGCTTGAAGAGAAACACCACTAGAAGCTTGTGGGTATCAAGAAAGGCTTCATGTAGAAGGTGGCACCTCATCTGTTTTCAAGGAAGCCAGGTCTTCCAACAGGCAGAGGTGAGAAGGCAGTGCACTCTAAAGATGGGGAACAGCTAATGCAAAGGCATGGAGACGAAATATGGAATATGGTACATGAAGAAAAGCAAATAGGCCAATATGGCTGGACCTCAGAGTATGAAAAGGGCAATAATATAAAAGAACAATGGAAAGTAGAAAAGAGCCAGGTTATGAACACCTCTAAATGTCAAATAAAGGAGTTTATGATTGATCTGAGAGGTAACAAGAAGTCACTAGAATTGACTGAATAGAAAGATGAGATGATCCAAACTGCTCTTTAAGAAAATGACTGACAGCTGTGTGAAGGATGAATGATAGTGGGAAGAGACTTGAAGGAAAGAGACCAAATGGGAGGCTATTGTATTAGTCTAAAGGAGAAATGATGAGGGTATGATGAGCAGTAGTTGCATCAGGAGAGAGAAGAGAATGTACAAAAGATATATAATCATGATTTCTTTCATACAAATGGTTTCAATGAACTTCTGGGTTTCATTTTTAGTGACTCAGTCTCAACAGCTAATAGATGGCCCTTCTGGAAATGCTCAGGGAGCTAACTGATATTTAGAAGGTTCATCTTAACTATTATTTTAAAAGGTTATATCTTTCAGAGACTTCAGTGAAATCATCAAGTCTCTTTTTAAAAAGTTTTATTGAAGCCTTTTCTTTTAAAATTGCAATCATTTCCTGATATAATGGGTGGCACAGGGGATAGAGCACCAGGCCTGGAGTCAGGAAGACCTGAGTTCAAATCAAGCTTCTGACAATTACTACTTACTATGTGAACCTGGACAAATCACTTAACCACTGTTTGTCTCAGTTTCCTCATCGGTAAAACAATAGTAGAAACTACCTCCCAGGGTTGTTGTGAGGATCAAATGAGAAAACAATGATAAAGTGATTAGTTCAGTGCCTGGCACATAGTAAATACTGTATAAATGTTAGCTTTATTTTGGCATCATCATCATTGTTATATATATATATTCTTCCCTTCATCCACTTTGCCCACCCTCCTGACCACTGAACTTTCCCTTGTAACAACGTGGAAAAAAAAATTAAGCAAAACCAAATAATGCATCAACCCTTCCTGACAGCTGAGCAACATTCTGTGCTGAGTCCCCTACTTCTCCATTGAAAGGAGGAACAACTCGAGAACATTAAAGTTGGAAAGCACCCTAAAGGTCATGTAGCCCAGCCTCATAAGATCATAAATCTAGAGCCAGAAGGAACCTCAGAGGCCACCTAGACCAACTCCATCATTTTACAGATAAGGAAACAGATCCTTAAGGAGGCTGTGATTAGCTGAAGATCCCACAGGTAATAAGTATCAGAGGGAGTTTTGAATTCAAGTCCTCTCCCTCATTCTTGGTTTGCTTATTTCCCTGCATCATATTGCTTCTCTACGTTTTCACACTGGGAACTTTTCTATGCTATTCCTATAATAGGTAGTCATCCAGCCTGTGACTGAGTACTTTTGGTGAATAGAAACTCATGGTCAGGTCATGGCAATGCCAGAGTGGAAGACTTATGTGGGAACACGTGAAACCTAGGAGATCACAAGACACAGGCTGAAAGCTCCCAGGACCAGCAGACTCCTCAGATCTAATTGCTTTGACATGAAGGATTTCACTTAGTCTTTTCCTTTGCCTCCTCCCCAAAGAACCCACTCTGCAATGGTAGTATAATGGGCCAACCTCTAATAAACACTAGCCCAGAAGTTCTAACCTTTCCTGTTTTTATCTAATGACTGCAGGCACCTTCAGAGTAGGAAAGAGGCTACTGACAGCAAATAGGATTTTTCATAGAATTTAGAACTAAGAGGGAACTATCTCACAGGCCATCCAGTTCAGTTCTCTCACTTCACAAATGAGTAATATGAGGCTGAGAAGCTAAAGGACTTGTCCAAGGTCCAGCATAACCAAAATTTGAACTTAGATCTTCTGACTCCAAATTCAGTGCTCTTTCCACCCTCCCAGCTCAACCACCCAGGGTTCTTTAATGTAGAAGACTTCTGAAAAAGATGGGAATGCAGCAGAGAGAAGTGAGTTTCCGCAGAAGAAAGGAATCACTTTTGAAGAAAGTTTTGTTGGAGCAGGAAGGAAAGGCACAGACTGGGAAAATATTCAGAAGAGTTAATGGAAGGAAAGAAAAAACAAGACAGACAGACTCAATGCAGATGGAACCAGAATGGGAAAGGCAGGAAAACAACACTGAGTCTGAGATAAGGGGAAGAGGTAAAAATGAAGAGTCAAAGTGGGAAAAAAAGCTCTCATACAAACAAGGAGAAAGCAGAACTTAAAGATGTACAAATCCCCACAAATACAGGAAACTAGACTTGAAATTTGTATATTTTTGAGAGAAGGGAAACTAAATATATTTTAGTACAAAAGCATATGGATAAATATAGAAAAGAAATTCATTGCAAGGGAAGAGACTGGCTTTTGTGGTGTTTTACACTGACTAAAAAAAAGTCATGCAAGTACTAATGGGATCCCTGTACCTCCTCATGTACGAGCCTCTACAAGCCACCTCCGGTTTGAGGTATTCGAAGCAATAGTTCATTACCCTCTACCGGATGTGTTTCTTTTGCTAGACCAAACAGAGAACACAGTAGTTCACAGTTAAACTGGATTCTCAGATCACTCCACTTTGCACTTACTATCTTGCCTGGTTTCAACTCCACGGAACAAAATGTCCCTTGCTCTATCATTCACATCTCCCTCATGCCTGCCCACTCCCTTCCTGCCTTTTTTTGTATATTTTGATTGTAAACTCATTCAGACCAAGGTCTATCTTTTTTAAAAATTATTATTAATTGTATCCCCAGCACATAGCACAGGGTCTAGCACAATGTAAGCACTTAATAAATATTTATTGGACTGAATTGGCAAAGAAATTTTAATCAAACCCAATAGGAAATAAATGACAAGAATCATACAGCAGTGTTTCATAGGAGTACACTCTTCCATAGTTTATCAAGCCACTTTTGGGGGTGGGGGGACTCATAAGGTAAAGATGTGAGATTAGAGAATATACATGGAAAGGGATATGTGTAGATATGATATGGGGTAAGGGAATATGTGAGAAGAGACACACACATGTGGGCTAGGGTCCACATATTAAAGAGTAGCTTTGTAGAGAGTAGGGGACATGAGTAGCCAGGGCAACTCATGGTGCAGAATTATCAATCTGTTGGTGATGTTATAGGCTCCTAATACATCATGCATTATAAATGTCACTTGCAGCCCAAGGCCTCCCAAGATTTGAGCTGGGACCTTAACTCCAAACGGGTCATTTTCTTTCTCTAGCTCCTGACCCCACCCTCAATTAATCCAGGAATAATCTTAAAGATAATGCTTAACTGTACAATGTGTCTGTCTCTTCCTACAACTGGATAATAGAATCCCCAAAGCTTGTGATGGCACTCAATGTACAATGCAGGTATTATGTATGGGACAACCTTTATTTCCCCTACCAAAGAAACAAATAAAGGACCCATTGGAGCCCATGAATGACTGCAGAAACTGAAAAATTCAAATATCCCTTCAGACTTCTTGGATTCTCTCCATATCCCATGAAGGTAAGAGACTTTGGACTGCTAAACAAGTATTCCATATTTAGCAGGGGTGACTGACCCCTTGCCTATTTGTCAAACCTTCATTAACCAGACCTATAGGCAACAAGATCAGTGTGACTTTTTATAGTGCTTGGATGAACTGAGTCATCCATTACAAACCACTAGGCTTCATTACCTCCCTTTATGTCCTCCAGAACCCTAAGGGTGTGTTAAAATTATTACTTGTTCAGATCCTTCTCCCTTCCCCTTCCCCCTGTCTGGTAAGTCTAGTAAATAAGTACCCAGTATGAAGTAGTAATAGCTGAAAGGAAGATCCAAACTGTCCCAAAGATTAAAGGAGCATAATTTACAAACTGTATCATATGTTAACCAAAAATTACACCCTGATAATATGTGTTGAATTGGGGAAGCCATTTAGGCTTAGCTGTCAGAAACTTATGGTCCTAGGTATGTAAATTTCAGATAAGTTCTAAATATTCTCAGCTGAGACCAGAACACCAAATGTTACTGATAACTTTAGGTTGATGAGGACATTAACTGTAAAATTTTACTGACAACTTTGAGATGATCTGTATATGTTAATGAAAAGATGATAGAGATAAGAGAAAGTGAGCCCTCCATCACTCAAATCAAAGTCAACTGCAAGTCATGTCATCATCTTGAAGTCATGGTCCTCTACGAGAATGAGGGACAAACACAACAATATAGTGCTGGAAAGGACCTGAAAGGTCATCTAGTCTGACCCCTTCATTTAGGAAACTGAAGACCAGAAAATTAAATTGTCTCAAGGTCACACAGGTAGTAACTTTCACTAGGCTGGATTTGAACCTAGATTCTCCGACTCTAGAGATAGCATTCTTTCCACTATACCTTTTTGCTTCCCTGGCATTAGTTACTTTCTTTGTGCTAGGGGAGGAGGAGGGAGAAATCTCATCTGCTCTCTACCCTTTGCTGCTCTCTGCTACCATCAGCTGGGCTTCAGTTACTGTGGTCACCTGCTGCTCTGTAACCTCTACATAACAGTTCTTAGACACACCTATTACAGACACACTTAACTAGGAAATAAGCAAAAACAAGCAGACAGCCTCAAGCACAGATTGTCTTTTGAACTCTTTTTCTCCTGCTGTCACTCAGCATCCCTCAGTTTCAACTTTTATATAAGTTATGGTTTGAAATTCCTTTTATTTCTCTCCCTAAGGCTCTGGAACAGTAATTAAATCAACATTAGCATTGCTTCTGGAAAGGCAGTATTAATCATTGATCTATGGCTCCACTCACTATCCCAGTGACTTACGTGTCTCTCTTTTGTATTTGTATCCCTAGTTCTTTAGTATAATGCCTGGTTCACAGGAAATATCTAATAAATGATTTTCTCATTTATTCATTGCCTTCTCTCAAGCCAGAGCCCGGGTCTCCTTGTAATCATCCTGGGACATTCACTTAGGAAAACCAGAAAGGAACTGGATGGAGGAGATTCTTTTCAATATCCTCCTCTCCCTGCAATAATTCCACTGTCTGTCATGTAACTTATCTCAAGATTGAGATTGAAAATGGCTGAGAAAAGTTGGTTGAGCTAGCAAAGATTTAGAATTGGAAAGGACCTTATATCCCACTTAGAGCAACTCACCCATTTTACATATAGCAGCATTATTCTCCTAAACTACATATAATAAAAACTTGACTGTTTCTAACAAACAAGTGGCTTGAGTGTGGCATAGATTGGTAACTATCCAGTCCAGGATCTAGAAAATCCTCTTTTTTGAAAGTAGGAGGAAGGGTTTGGTTGAATCCTAAGAGCTTATTGGGGGTAGCGGGGAAGAGGGATAAGCAGGTCTACCTCATTCACTCTCATCTCCAAAATGAGAGGTGAATTCTAGCTCAATAGAATTCTATCAATCTGCAACACCTCAAACACTGGTTTTCTATGAGTATGATGGAGGCAGCTAGGGAGTTCAGTGGATAGGGCACTGGATCTGGAGTCAGGAAGACCAGAGTTCAAATCTGATATCTGACTAGTTATATGACCCTGAGCAAGTAGCTTAACCTTTGTTTGTGTTACTCCACTGAAGAAGGAAATACCAGACCACCCCAGTATCTTTGCCAAGAAAACCTCATGAAGATTTAAAAATTACTGAATGATTCACCAATGAGGACGATACTCTCTTTCAGGGGTTCAGAATAAAAACCACTTTCCATGACTGCTTTTAAGAGAATGGCAATGTTTAGCTTACTCTCACAAATTTAGTACCCTCCTGCCCAATACTGGCTACATAAAAGACAATCACAAATACCCAGTAGCATAGTAAGCAGTAAATAGAAATAGAAGTTACTCCACTTAGAGGAGATGAAGGAATATACAAGACAAAATAACTTCTTTAATTGTAAATGAGAACAATCTTACCAAGGATCAGAAGAAAACTAAAGGAAAGGAGATTTTATAGTACCTACTATGCGCCAGGCACTGTATTAAACACTTTTTACAAATATTATCTCATTAAGGTAAGGAAGTCCCTGTTTAACAGTCTTTTAAGAAGCAGGAACTAGAAATCAAGGGACATGTTGGAGGTCTTTCTGTGTGTCTTCAGCTCCAGGGAAATCTCTCATACACCATTTGAAAGTTTATCTTCCTTCTGCCATCCTACCTCCCTGTCCCTCCCTACCCACATCGTCAATACCTTCTCTAATTTTCCTTAGAGAATTCTTATTAGAATTAGAATTCTTCTAATTTCTTAGAATCTAAAAGTATTTTTTCTGTTTATGTAGGTACACAACTCAGAGGTCCCTCAGTCAGTCAGGAGTCATGGTGCAGGGACATAGGGCTACCCCTTAGGAAACTGTCTGATGCATAGAGAGAGATTGAGGTTACATACAAATGAGGAAACCTCTCAGAGAAGTTAAATAATTAGCTTGAAGGTCAACAGGTAATAGAACTGGGATTTGAACTCAGGTCCTCTGGCTCCAAATTCAGTATTCTTTCCACTGTCTTCTTTGTCCAACTTCCCACTAATAAACAAGAATTACCATACATTATTAGACATAATCATAACATTAATTCAATATTAATATTCAAAAGATACATATTAGCCCTGAATCAACATATGTGTGTATATAGATAAACCATGCATATCAAGTGGGAAAGGAAAAAGATTAAATAAATATATTTATATATATTTTACTGTAGACACATTAAAAAAATTAAGGGTATGATAGATAAAAGAAGAATACTGTACTAAGTAAATGTACTAAGAGTACATTTCAGAAAAAGGATACAGGGGCCAGAAAATAATAAAATTTAATTATGAAGTCAAAAATTTGAATTACTCTGTAGACATTCAGGACTAATGGGTGCTTATTTAGCTATACAAGCTGACAGTATGGAGAAGAAAGAGAAAAAAAGATAAAGGTAAATAAGGACTCATGCATGAAATTTGCTTGGAAAATTTGATAGAAGTATTTTCTAGAAAGATTTTCCTAACTGGCATTCAAGGCCCTCCATTTTCTGGCACTAGCATACCCTGCAAACAACTTTCCCCATTTCCCTCCATATATTTTATATTTTTAAATGAAGTGACTACTCTAGATTTCAGTCTGATGTAGTCCTTCCCATTCAAGGCACAAGTGAAATGACACTTCTTCCAAGATGTCTTCTCAAATCTCCTTTTATCTACCACTCCACTACCACTACCTCAGACTTCCCCTAGTACTTTGTAACATCTCTTAAGCGTATAAGAAATGGTTTGTGTATGAAGTAGTAAAAGGAGAGGGTTGAAGATAAAAATAACCAAATATTAAGGTGGAAATAGATGTTATTTCTGACCTGATCAATGCAACGTGTCAAGCAAAGTCTCTTTCTAGAGAATGACTGTAAACCCCATGAATCTCCTCTATATCCCATTTAGTTAGCTTTTCAAAAACATAATTTATGCTTCCATAATAGTTTTCACATTGAGATTTTACTCCTGCTTCTTTCATCTCATGTATCCTTAAGGAATTTTGCCTACTATACCTTTGCTAATCTTAAGTACTGGTCTCTGATCCCCTGTAAGCTTTCTACAATTGAACTAGATTTCTAAATCACCAGTTCTACTCAATGTTGGAAATGAAAGGTTAAAATTCTGGGTCAGTTCCCTTTGGGGTAGCTTCACTCCTGTGCTTGAGACATAACTGAAACTGCTCTCTTGAAGGGAGACAGTGATTTTTTTTATAGCTAAGCATAATGGACTTTCTTAAGTCCTCATCCTTCTTGACCTTTTTACAACATTGTACCCTACTGACCATGCCTTCTGAATTTTCTTTCCTACCTCAGTTCTCATGACATTGGTCTATGGTGTTTTACTTTCTACTTGACTAATTTTTTTTGGTCTCTTTTCCAGGTTTATCTTTCATAACCAACCCCTTATGCTTGGATGTACTATTTTTTCTATCCATTCCCTCTTGACAAGTAGTGTGTGTGTGTGTATATGTGTTTATCCTTCATAACCTGGCATCACTTTATTTTTCCAGGCTGTTTACATATCACTTTCCCTCATACACTCTATATTCCAGCCATCCTGGCCCTGAAAATCCAATTCCTAAATCCCTTCTTCTACACAGACTGTCCTTTCAAACTTAGAAAGATCTCTCTCCTCATCAACTCCTTTTGGAAACACTTAATTTCCACAAATACCACCTCTTCCAAGAGGCCATTTTCGATTCTGTCTAATGGGAGACCATGTATCTTATGATAAGCCCTCACTGAGCTCCTGGGGAGATTTTTTTTTTTTCCAGGATTTCTGGTAGGTCTTAAGTAACCCTTCAAGAGAAGTTTTTAACCACCAAATTCAGACTTTAATAAGGGGAAGGGAAGAAAATTGAATTTACAGTCCCTCCAGGGTCCACCATCTCAGGACTTACCTTAGAATAAGAAAAGACAAGTATTAATTGGTAAGAGGACTAGCAAACACTGTCCCAGATCAATTAGCCCATATAAAAATTGTCAACATCCTCCTAGCGTATGTAGGTTGAACCCTGGCTCAATACTTGGCTGAGTGTCTTCCAGACCTAGTAGTCATTCCATGGCCTCATCTTTGATTAAAATTCAGATTCAGAATTCTCTCCTTCCTCATTCCTGTACTCAACTACCATCGCAAGATTTTAGGGATGTCTTCAAAGCAACAGAGAAAGATATACCATCACTTTGTTAAGCATATATTCAATGCCACAGTTCAAATCTATTCCCAGATAGGAATGGAAATTAAGGCCTCCCATGAGCTCTTGAAAATAGAACAATGCAAAACGTTCACAAAGCTATTGACTCCCTATTCCTTGGAGCCCTCTCTTCTTTATATACATGAAGAGTGGAAACTTAAGTCTTTCTGACAACTGTCATTCTCTGAGTGTTATTATCATATGCTGCTATTGATGCCTAATAGTAGTATTTGATCTGCTGCACAAATCAGCCAAAGATGTCATATATCAAGCTGGATCATTCATAGGTGACCTGCAGTCTGGACTGGATTCTGGAGGTGGATGAGTAGAATGCAGTCCTCTCAACTCAGTTTGGCCAATGTAGCATACCACCCAGACAGTCAGATTGAATTTTCTCCTAAAAATGTGACAAGTTACAAAATTTACTTTTCAAAATCTGTTGATCCATAAAGTGGTCATTTACTTTGATAACATTTTCACTTACTCTAAAGATTCCATTCAACATGTCCAAATTGTTCACACAGTCCTCAAGTACTCTCATGTCGGCATGAGTCAAACACCAAAATTGAAAGATGCTAATTTCAAAAAGCAAAAATTGAACATCTTGAAATATCTTATAGATTGGAAGAGGATAAAAATGGGTCTGTAGAAGGTAGATTCTCTTTTATATAATTGGGTTCAAGTGTGGTAATAAAATATCTGTAGCATAATCTCTGTATCTACAGTCTAGATTTTGTAGGATATCACTGCTGATTCATTCAACATTACAATGTCCTTGGTGTACCTACCAAAATATCCCAGGATATTTCACTGGACACAAGATATAACGATGCCTTCCAGTGATACTTTCCCAGATTCTAATAGACCTTTTGTCATGGTGATTGATATTTCCAATATCATGAGCTAGGCTATCTTTTCTCAAATTTTCATTCAACCTGCCAGAGCCCTGTCCCTACATCTTACAAAAGTTAGTCTCAGAAAAACAAAATTATAGCATTTGGACAAGAGAACTCAGTTCAGGTGATTTACATAACCTAGATGCCCCATTTTGACAAGGCCTAAAAATCCCAGTAGTATGCAAATGATAGACCACAAACGCTTTAAACACCTAAAAAACCCCTGTAAAGGCAACCAGGCAAAGAAGCGGGACTTACTTTTAAGTCATTTTTGTTTCATTTTTTTCTTACATCCCACATAAGCTGATGTTTTGTCCTGAGAGCTGGAATATGACTTTTGTTCTGCTCAGGTATCACCACAATCACTCCTGTCCCTTAGGAGGTTGGCTAGCCAACCACCTAGACTTCTACGTCTGATCTGACAATTGCCAGGCTAACACTTATAGCCAGTTAGCTGGTTGCCCTTCACACTATCACAATCTTCACCCCAGAGGGGGATCAGTTTACAGTAAGCTCTTGTAAAATTTATTCCTAGCTCTTTATGCCTGGGAAAAAAGCTGATTGGATTATGTTGCAACAGATTGGCTATGAATCACAAGTTGTGGTCTTTAGTTCTGCACACAATTACTAGGACTTCTGACAGCCATGGGTCAGGAATGATCCAATATCAATTTGCTGTATAAGATTCTTAAAGTAGGCTTTTGTGCCTAGGAAATGGTATGAAAACCAGCAGGATTATCATAGACCTTCCCGTGATCTTGAAGTTGTTTGTGAAATTGACCTCAGACCTGTGTTCAGTGTTCAGTTCTTTCCAAATGAGTCTCTGTATTCCTCCAATAAGGTAAAATTTTCTAAGTTTACTTCAGGCCTGGGGAGTTCAGCAGAGGTGGTATCAGCAGCTCTCAGCCTTCTCCTCCATCTCACTGTCCTCATAGTGGTCTTTGCAGAAGTCTGAGCCTTCATTTGATGTAGGGACTTTGGTCTTGACCCAGGACTCAGCCATTGTTGTGGGAATCATTACCCCATCTCATTCTGCATCTACCTTGGTCCTCAGGACCTGCTTCTGGATAATGTCTGTAGATTCCATGTCCTTTCCTTTGCTATCTTTCTATTTCCTGTATATCATGGAGCATCCACATAGGCTGGTGAAAAGATATTGAATTCACTGAGGAGGGAGATCACACCCAGGCTGACAGTGCTGACATTCTGAGTATGGTTCCATGATTCAGAGGGAAGTTCTCCATTCTGGGGATCATCTACTGGAAGGTGAAAGATTGAAATGCAAACATCCTCAGGTTCATAAATGTTTGGGTGCCACATTTTTTTGTGAAAAACCAGAAAGCTGGAGGGAAGTAAGAAAAATCAACAGGAAACTTGAGACAGACCTGGAAGTAGCTGAGCTCATAGTAGGTATTGGGGTGGGAGGGGTCCAAAAATGACCACCTCCCAGTTGTACAGGTCACCCACATCCACCAGGGTTACCTGGAAGACTTTGACCAGATTCTAAGATATATGCAATGAAAATTTAATGTAATCTCAGATGGAAGGCACCGGAGGGTTGCAGAGTATTGAGAAAGAACTTTTTTCCATTTAGTAGTATTTTATTTTTTCCAATTACATGTAAAGACAATTTTCAACATTAATTTTTTGAAAGATTTTGAGTTACAAATTTTTCTTGCTTCCTTCCTCCCTCCCCCATCCCCAAGACAGCAAGCAATCTGATGTAGGTTATACATGTGCAATTATGTAAACCATATTTCCTCATTAGTCATATTGTGAAAGAAGAAATAGAGCAGAAGGAGAAAACTATGAAAAAAAAAAGAAAAACAGATTTGCATTCAGACTCCATAAATTCTTTCTCTAGATGTAGATAACATTTTCCATCATAAGTTTTTTGGAATTGTCTTAGATCATGATATTGATGAGAAGAGCTAAGTCAATCATAGCTGATCATTGTACAGTGTTGCTGTTACTGTGTACAATGTTCTCCTAGTTCTGCTCATTTCACTCAGCATCAGTTCATGCAAGTCTTCCCAGGTTTTTCTGAAATTATCTTGCTCAATATTTCTTATAACACATAGAATTCTGTTATAATCATATGCCACAATTTATTTAGTCATTCCCCAAATGATGGGTACCCCTTCAGTTTCCAATTCTTTGCCACCACAAAAAGAGCTGCTATAAATATTTTTATACACATAGGTCCTTTTCTCTTTTTTTACAACCTCTTTAGGATATAGACCTAGTAGTGATATTACAGATCCAAGAATATGCACAGTTTGATTGTCCTTTAGGTATAGTTCCAAATTGCTCTTCAAAATAGTTGAATCAGTTCACAACTCCACCAACAATGCAGTAGTGCCCCAATTTTCTGGGAAAGATTTCTTAAAAGTTTTGAAAGTGTTCTTTGATTTGCATTCAGATTCCATTAGTTCTTTCTCTGGAGGTGGATAGCACTTTTCAATATGAGTCCTTTGGAACTGTCTTGGATCATTGCATTTCTGAGAATACTAGCTACAGTTTTTTTTAAATTTTTATTTATTTTATTTTTAACTTATGAAACAAAACAAGCATTTCTATAACAAAATAGAATAAAAAAGATAATTGCACCTGAAACTGTAAATATATTAGGTATAAACATTTAAAAGTATATAATAGTTATCTTAAAATATAATATAAATATAAAATACCTTAAATATATTATAAATATATTGATAAAATATATTACTATATATTAGAAATATAATAAAGTTATCATGTAAATTTCTTTTTTTCTTCTCCCACTCCCAGCCCTAGAGACAGATATACAATTCTAGTAGTCATTGACACCCTGACAAAAGTATCCCACTTCATTCCTTGCAGCAGTCCCATTATTGGTTGCTAAGGCCACTCCAACAGTTCCTCTGAGAAATTCTTTGTTCTACACAGACTCCTCAGTCACCTCACCTTTATGGGAATCCCCATTGTTCTGCTCTGTTGTTCAGTACTTTCCAATTCTTTATGACTTCATTTGGAGTTTTCTTGGCATGTGATACTGGAGTCATTTCCTTCTTAAGATCATTTTACAGATGAGGAACTGAGGCAAAAGGGGTTAAGTGACTTGCCCAGGGTCACACAGCTAATAAGTGTTTGAGGTCACATTTGAATTCAGAAACTCAGGAAAATGAGTATTCCTAACTTCAGGTCAGATACTCTGTCCATCTAGCTATTTCTGTTCTGTACTATTAACACTTTTCCATACAAAGGCTTACCTCTCCATGGCATATTAATTCTCAATATTTTAAAAAATATTCTCTCAAACACCACTTAACATGTTGCATGACCCATCCCAGGACAACTGATTGGACTTACTAGACATGGCTGAATTTTGCCATGCCAAGTTACTCTACATTGCTACATCTACAATTCCCCACAATTTCACACAAATCCTTGTTTCTTCCCTAACCCCAACATTAGAGTTTCAGTGATAAGCAATTATTATTTTCCTTCCCAACACTGGTTCATTATTTAAGCTTTAGTTTAGTATTTTATTGTTCCCCAGTTACACACAAAAACAATTTTAACATTCATTTATAAAACTTTGAATTCCAAATTCTCTCCCTTCCTCTCTACCCCCACCTTGAGAAAGTAAGCTATTCCATATAGGTTACACATGTGTAGTCATGCAAAACATATCCATAATAGTCATATTGTGAAAGAAAAAAGACAAAAAAACTTAAGAAAAATAAAGTTAAAAAAAAGTATGTTTCAATTGTTTTTCAGGCACAGTATCAGTTCTTTCTCTGGGGATGGGTAGCATTTTCATCACAATTCCTTCAGAGTTGTCTTGGATCATTGTATTGCTGAGAAGAGCTAAGTCATTCATAGCTGATCATCTTACATCACTGTTACTTTGCACACAGTACATTTCACTTTATGTCAGCTCATGCAAGTCCTTCCAGGTTTATCTGAGAGTACCCTGCTCATCATTTCTTGTAGTACAATAGTATTCCATTATAATAGCACACTACAACTTGTTCAGTCACTTCCCAACTGATGGGCTTCCCTTCAATTTCTAATTCTTTACCTCCAGAAAAGAACTGCTACAAATATTTTTGCACATATAGATCCTTTTCCTTTTTTTTAAATCTTTTTTTAGGATACAGACCTAGTAGTAGTATTGCTAGGTGAAAGAGTATGCATAGTTTTGGGGCATAACTCCAAGTTGCTCTACAGAATGACTGAATCAGTTCACAACTCCACCAGCAGTACATTAAAGTCTCATTTTTTCCCCACATCCCCTCCAACATGTGTCATAGTAAACAGTTATTAGCTAGAAGAATTGGATGCCACCCAATGTGTCTTACAAACAAATTTCCAGAGAGCAAAGTTTACATGAGAGTAAGTGGTTTGTCAATACCTGTCATTTTAGAAGGTAGACTAGAAAACTGTGAATCCCAGAGGTGGAGAGGATACAGGTGGTGCCTGCCATACACATAGCAAGTATGAGGTTTAACTGAGTATCCCATATTACCTGGACTACCAGAAGCAGCTGAATAGAATGAAAGCTGACGGTATCAGCATCTTTACTAGAATATTTAAGGAGAATGAGAATGAGAAGGGACAGAATATCTTGGATCAGACCAGCTTACAAGTAGTGATGAACAGAGTGTCTGGAGAGACTAAGTAGAGTGAATAGAGGAAGAAAGACTTATCAAAATGATGGTTTAGCTGTCATGTCAGTGGTTTTTGGTACTACATCTCCCTCCTTTATTATCATCACTGTTGTGAATGTTGTGTCCTTGTTGGTCCAGAACAATGGTTCTCAAACGCTAGGCTAGTCTGAAACCCATTTAGGGTTTTTTGCAGTCAAAATTATTTTCATAATAATATTAAAATGTTTTCATTTTTAATATGGTAAATATCAATAAATATTACTGACCTAGATGAAAACTCTTTGGGGACTTCTCAATAATTTTTAGGATCCTAAAAGAGTCCTAAGACCAAAAATTTTGAGAATCCAGATTCAGAGTGTGGGCATGCATAGACTACCAGCCAAAGTCAAAGCTTATACTTTTCTTTTTTTTTTTTTAAATATATTTATTTAAGTTTTCAACATTCATTTCCAAAAAATTTTGAGTTCCAAATTTTCCCCCCATTTCTCTCCTCCCTTCACCCCAAAACACCAAACATTCTAATTACCCCTATCACCAATCTGCCCTCCCTTCTAATATTCCTCCCTTCCCTTATCCCCATCTTCTCTTTTGTCCTGTAGGGCAAGATAAATTTCTATACCCTATTACCTGTATTTCTTATTTCCTAGTTGTATGCAAGAACAATACTCAAAGCTGTTCCTAAAACTTTGAGTTCCAGCTTCTCTTCCTCCCTCCCCACCCATCCCCATTGGGAAGGCAAGCAATTCAATATAGGCCATATCTGTGTAGTTTTGCAAATCACTTCCATAATAGTCATGTTGTATAAAACTAACTATATTTCCCTCCATCCTATCCTGCCCCCCATTTCTTCTATTCTCTCTTTTGACCTTGTCCCTTCCCAAGAGTGTTGACTTCTAATTGCTCCCTCCTCCCATTACCCTCCCTTCCATCATCCCACCACCCTACTTATCCCCTTCTCCCCCACTTTCCTGTATTGTAAGATAGGTTTTCATACCAAAATGAGTGTGCATTTTATTCCTTCCTTGAGTCAAATGTGATGAGAGTAAGCTTCATGTTTTTTCTCTCACCTTCCCACTTTTTCCCTCCATGGAAAAGTCTTTTACTTGCCTCTTTTATGAGAGATAATTTGCCCCATTCCATTTCTCCCTTTCTCCTCCCAATATATTCCTTCACCCTTTAATTTCATTTTTTTAGATATGATCCCATCCTATTCAACTCACCCTGTGCTCTCTGTCTCTGTGTCTCTCTTTCTCTATGTGTATGTGTGTGTGTGCGCGCACGCGTGTATGTGTGCATGTGTAATCCTACCAACTAGCCAGATACTGAAAAAAGTTTCAAGAGTTAAAAATATTGTCTTTCCATGTAGGAGTGTAAACAGTTCTACTTTAGTAAGTCCCTTATGATTTCTCTTTCCTATTTACCTTTTCATGCTTCTCTTGGTTCTTGTGTTTGAAAGTCAAATTTTCTTCTCAGCTCTGGTCTTTTCATCAAGAATACTTGAAAGTCCTCTATTTCATTGACTGACCATTTTTTCCCCTGAAGTATTATACTCAGTTTTGCTGGGTAGGTGATTCTTGGTTTTAGTCCTAGTTCCTTTGAATTCTGGAATATCATATTCCACACCCTTCAATCCCTTAATGTAGAAGCTGCTAGATCTTGTGTTATCCTGATTGTATTTCCACAATACTGGAATTGTTTCTTTCTAGCTGCTTGCAATATTTTCTCCTTGAGCTGGGAACTCTGGAATTTGTCTACAATGTTCCTAGGAGTTTCTCTTTTTGGATCTCTTTCAGGCGGTGATCAATGGATTCCTTCAATACTTATTTTGCCCTCTGGTTCTAGAATCTCAGGGCAGTTTTCCTTGATAATTTCATGAAAGATGACGTCTAGGCTCTTTTTTTGGTCATGACTTTCAAGTAGTCCCATAATTTTTAAATTGTCTCTCTTGGATCTATTTTCCAGGTCAGTTGTTTTTCCAGTGAGATATTTCACATTATCTTCCATTTTTTCATTCTTTTGGTTTTGTTTTGTGATTTCTTGGTTTCTCAGAAAAAGAAACCATTAGCCTCCATCTGTTGCATTCTAATTTTTAATGGACTGTTTTCTTCAGTGAGCTTTTGAACCTCCTTTTCCATTTTGCTGATTCTGCTTTTTAAAGCATTCTCCTCCTCATTGGCTTTTCGAACCTCTTTTGCCAGTTGAGTTAGCCTATTTTTAAAGGTGTTATTTTCTTCAGCATTTTTTAAGTCTCCTCGCTTTTCATGCTTCTCTTGCATCTCTCTCATTTCTCTTCCCAATTTTACCCCCACTTCTCTTACTTGATTTTCAAAACGCTTTTTGAGCTCTTTCATGGCCTGAGACGATTGAATATTTATTTTGGATGTTTGGGATACAGAAGCCTTGACTTTTATGTCTTTCTCTGATGGTAAGCATTATTCTTCCTCATCAGAAAGGACAGGAGAAGATATCTGTTCACTAAGAAAATAACCTTCTATAGTCTTATTTTTTTTCGCCCTTTTTGGGGCATTTTTCCAACCATTTACTTGACTTTTGGGTCCTTTATCAAGAGTAGGGTATACTCTGGGGGGTCTCTAAGATCTCAGTTCCTCCAAGATGGTATAATCAAATGTGTACACTGGTCTGGAGCAAGTAGAAATTTTTTGCCTAGAACCTCTAGTTCTGCTAAGCCAGCACTGGGAGCTGAGATTCAGATAAGCTGTAGGGGCAGGGCTGCCATTCAGTGTGAGATAAAGATCAGCTGTTCAAATCTCCCAGGAGAATTAGGTGAGGGCAGGGCCTCTACAGAAGACTGAGGTAAGAATCAGTTGCTCAGTGCCCCCAGGGGTTTTATGATCCAACAGTGGATTCAGGGTGCTGTAGGGGCTGCTGTGGAAGCTGCTGCTGCCCACCCGATGCAGCCTCTGAGGCTGCTGCCTGAGGTCGGAGCTATGAGAAGGCCCTTCTCCCTTCTTGGCCAGCTGAAAAAACCGTCACTGACCTTTGGCACCTGTGGGGTGATCTGTGAACCACTGCTACAGGGACTAGGAATTCCGCCCCCAAGGCCTGCTCTCATCCTCCTCCCAGAGCCATGCCATGCAGCCAAGGCTGGACTAGTCTTCACTCTGCGTCCAGTGTGACGGATGTTTCCTGTCGGCCTTTCAGGTCACCCTGGGCTGGAAGTCTCCTCCACTCTGTTGTTCTGTGGCTTCTGCTGCTCTAGAACCTATTGAGAGTCTTTCTTTTAGGTATTTTATGAGCTGTGGGGGAAGAGCTAGTATATATACGTCTTTCAACTCTGCCATCTTAGCTCTGCCCCCAAAGCTTATATTTTTCAAGAGCCCATTTGGCATTTACATCAGTCAGGAAAGTAAGCAGTGATGAAACCCATTGCTTAATCATATCTAACACTACTTCTTTGAATAGTACTCATGAGTTTATTCCCTAGAGAAGAGGTACTCAGTAGCAGGCAATGGGTATGGGACTATACAACTTATCCAGTGAGAGATTGTCAATTGAAAGTTATCAACCAGTAGTCTTCAGTTAGATTTGTTTTACTTTCCATAGTTTCCAAACTCCAACCAACATAACCTGGAAATCAGTCTACATTTGTCATGTCCAGGGCTTTTCCTGGGAAGTATCAAATTTGAGTACCCAGAGGCCCAGGAACTGAGAGAGCTATGGACAAAGAAAGTAACGTAGGAGGCTACAGACAAGCTTTAAGGTTATAAAATAAAGCTTACCCCACCAGATTAAAACCTGTAAGCTTGGAGGTTTCCAATAGTAAACTTTTATAAAATAAACATTTATTCAGCATCTACTATGTGCCAGGCACTCTGCTAAACCTGGGGATATAAGAATAGACATGACAGCCCCTGTCCTCGAGGAGAAGGAGGGGTTTCATCAGAGCTGGTTATAGCACAGCAAGGATGAAAAAGAACAAACAAGAGGGTCTAGAAACTTTGACTACAGTAGAAAGTGTGCTGAATTTGAAGTCAGAGGGCCTAGGTCAAATCCTGGTTCTAGGCCTCCTCTTAATTTGTCAAATGAAGGAGTTGGCCTTCACATCATTCAGTCATTTTTTTTAGTCATGTTTGATGCTTCATGACCCCATTTGGGGTTTTCTGGGGAAAGATACTGGAGTGGTTTGCCATTTCCTTCTCCAGTTCATTTTACAGATGAGGCAAACAGGGTTAAGTGACTTATTCAAGGTTATACACCTAGGAAGTGTCTGAGGCCAGGTTGAACTCAGGAAGATGAGTCTTCCTGACTTCAGGCCTGGTATTGTATATACTATGCCGCCTAGCTGGACTAGATAACCTCCAGTAACTCTCCCACTTCTGAAACTATGATTCTAGGAGAGGGAGGTGGGCACACATTCCTCATATAAATAGATGCTTGTAGCAGCTGACTGTGACTCAGGAATGTCTTGTTTCTGAGACACCATGCATTGTGCCTAACCCACTGAGCTTCCTAGAAATCCCTTTTCTCTTGATATCTTGATCTTTCCTGGTGGATTTGCCTCTAAATATTCTTTGCCTTACTTCAGTTTATTTCTTCTAGGGTGGAGTCTCACAAGCTGCACTCAGGGCTTATCTTGCTAAACTCTGATCTCTTTATCGTCAGACTAGGAAATTGTGAAATTGTATCATCTGTTCCTCTCAACTGGTTCTTGAAGTCTAGAGGAGATACTACTACTATTTAGACTTAGCTTTGGAAGGTAGCATTCCCCACTCTCAAGACATAGGGTAGGGCCAATCATATATCACATTCTATTTTCCTTCTTATTACTTGTGCATTTGTTGGATTTGAAGATCTGAGCTCTATTCCCATATAACCAACTATCTATAACCTTGGGCAATCAAGTCACTTTAGCCTCTCTGGGTCTCTTTTCTCATCTGTTAAAGGAAGGAAGGAATTTAACAGTCTAACTCAGGTCTTCTTGACTCCAAGTCCAGTGGTCTATATACTGTACCATCTAGCTGTGTACTATAAATTCTATGAGGGCAGAAATCCTATTTTATTTATTTTGTATTTTCCCTTAGCACCTAACAGGGGATTCTGCACTCAGCAAGAAATTAATAAATATTGCTGAATGAAATTTACTCTTTGAGGACTGGGAACTCAGTCTTAGGTAATTAATGCTGATTGAGTGGACATATATGTTATAGACTACTGTTTGCATTTTGACTGTATGAGCATTAATTTTATATGGTTCCTTTAACCTAACCTAATAATTTTCCATTATTAAGTGAACAATCAACTCACATTTGTTTTGTAAAATCTGAATTTTAAAAGATTTATTTTTATTATTAAAAGTATATTTTTATAATTTTTTAAATATATGAATATATCTAACATAATTATATTAGATACATTATAATTAAATACAGTATTTAAATATAGTATTGTTTTAAATTGTTCTTTTCAAAATTGTACACCTGTTTTCAAATGAAACATTGCTTGAATGTTTTTGTTTAATTGGTGTCTTAAATATTATGAGGTATTACACTTTTTTGCCTACAAAATGTATACTTTGCATTTTATTTTATATACTTTATTAAATATAATTTGTCATTCATTTAAAATAAGTTTTTATTGATGTCCTCTGTTTCTTACACCACCATATTTACTCAAGTATCTCTCCCTGTCACAGAGAGTCATCCCATAAAACAAATCATATTCTTTGAAGGGAAAAAATAAGAATTGATGGATGCACCGCACCTCCCCTTTCCCTTTCCCTCCCCTCTCCCCTCCCCTCTCCCCTCCCCTTTCCCCTATTGCACTCTGAAGCTCAGACACTATGGGACCCCTGCCCCCTACCTAAAGGCTCTCTTCTGGACCCTCTTGGCTTCAGAGTGATTATCAATAGTAACTGATGCTGTTTCCTTCATAGCCTGATGTCTTTCTTTTCTTTGCCTCATTAAAGGGGCCATGCCCTAACTACTTTAAGTAACAGGCCTATTCAATGCTAAGTGAGTACCTGCATAGACCTTGGCCTAAAGGGTCAAGATCTCCCATTGCATCCTGGGTCATCTCCAGTCATCCTGATGGATATCTGGTCACTGGATTTAGATGGCTCTGGAGCAGAAGTAAGACTGGTGACTGCAGAGCCTTCCCTCACTCAAAACAAAGTCAAGTGCAAGTCATGTCATCATTTCTCTGATGGCACAGTCTTCTTCGGCAATGAAGGACAAACACAAAAGGAAGGAATTAGACTGGATAACCTTGAAAACTCCTTCAAGTTGTTACATTCTCCAGCTCTGAGCAAAGGGAAATTATCAAGGGGAGGGAACCCTGTTTAGTCTTTCAAGATATTAGAGAGTGGTGGGGTATATCAAAAGATGATATACAAGATCTTAAGGAAAGAAATGATGTAAAAGACTTTAAAAATGAAGTTAATAATCTTAAACCTAGCAATGTTTAATTTTGTTGTGTTAACTTTAATCTTACAGGCTACATAGATTAAATGAGAGTAAAGATAAAGGAGCAAAAATAGTGAAAATAAAACATCAAGTTTGAATAAATAGATTGGAGGTAATGAGAGACTAACAAATTGGAAGCTTAGCAGATCAAAATGGACAAATTGAGATGACAGATAGAAGGAGAAAAAATCATGCCATCTTACAGGGTGAAGAGACATATTATTTAATAGCAGAAATGAAGCTGAGAAGTGAGCTGTTGTTGAAGAGAAAGATTTCTTGGCTTTGGACTTACTGCCAAATGCCATGAGACATCTGAGGTGGCCAGAATAAATATCTGGTTACTGTTTTCCTTTTTTCTTTAATTTTTTTTTTCAATTAACAAAATTCTATCTTTTTCTTCCTCCTACCTTGACAGAACCCAAGTAAGGTGGTACCACTGTTCTTATTGGTGAAAAGAGTTTGATATATATATATATTTGCCAATCTTGTTAATCTTTTGGTTTTTGTCCTCCTACTTTCAATGCCCTAAGGATTGTTTGGTTTACCTGAATCACTCATGAAGCTTTCTTTAAAATGGTTGTATATTACTTCTCTCTTTTATGAATAATAACAATATCTAACATTTATATGGAGCCAACTATTTTCTAGGCACATTACAAATATAATTTCATTTGATTTTTATAACAACCCTGGAGCTAGTTGCTATTATTATCTCTATTTTACAATTTAGGAAACTGAGACTAACATAGTTTAATAATTCTCCCAAGATCACACAGCAATTAGATGTCTGAGGCAGCATTTGAACTCAGGTCTTTCTGACCCCAGGTTCAGGCTCTATCTATTGTTCTACCTAGTTACTTCAATGAGGTAATATTACTTAAAATCTTCCATCATCCTTCTCCTTAATATTTTTAAAAATAATTTTTTGATGGCATCTTTTGTTTTTATATCACCTAGATGTTTTCCTATATCCCTATCCTTTCCAGAGAACCATACCTTATAACAACAAATTTTTTTATGAGGGAGAAAAGAAAAAACAATTCAGCAAAAAAGATAAGTATCTATAAGTTTTTTTGATCTTTTAAAATTTAATCTTTTTCATTTAACAAAAATATATTTTCTATCCTTCCTACTTCCTCCTCCCCTCATTGAAAAATACATTTCTGATAACAAATAAGCATAGTCAAAATAAATTCCCACATTGGCAATATCCAAAAAAAAATGTACCTTCATGAATCCATCACCTCTCTGCAGGATGTGGGTAACAGGCTTTATCATTTGTCCTATGGAATCAAGACTAGTCATTGAACCAAGTTCTTAGATCTCTCAAAGTTCTTCATTTTTATAATGCTGTTGTAATTATGAAAGTGGTATTTCTAATTCTACTCACTTGACACTGGTTAAGTTCTTAAAGTCTCCCAGATTTTTCTGAAACCATCCCTTTTGTCATTTCTTACAGGATAATAGTATTACATTACATTCATATACCAAAGTTTGATCTGATTAGTGGGTATCACTTTAATTTCTAATCTTTTATCACTAAAAAACACTAAATACTAAATTTTTTGCCACCAAAACCAAAAATAAATGGCCTATAAATATTTTTGTACATTTGGATCCTTTTCCTCTTTCTTCAATCTCTTTAGAGTATAGGCCTAAGTAGTGGTAATTCTGGGTCAAAGAGTATATAACTTTGAGGAGCCAGAATGACTGAAATAATTCATAGCTCAATGAAATAGTTAATTAATGTGCTTATTTTCCTGCACTGCAGGCTGTTTCCACTGATATAAAAGAGGAAAGTAAAGTGATCAAGACTGAAACAAGAAGCCTTAGATGCAATAGATTAAAAAAGAAAAAAAGGAGGATATGAGAAACTAACACTGTTAAATATCTACTAGAGGATTTTTGCTGTTAACTTACTTTAAATGTTAGTAGGAAAGAATAGCAAAGTTTACTAGAGGAGGCCAGAACGACCTCATATAAGAAAAGATGACCAAACTTAAGAGAAATCTCAGAATATATCAATGGATAAAGAGGTAAGAGGCATTTGTTATATTTCCAAGTCTCAGTACACATTGCCTCAAGTCAAAGGATTTGTTCTATTCTTTCTGTCCAAAATCTTTTCAAAGAAGTTTTCCTTTTTTTTCTTTTCCTCTCACATTAGGACTACAAGCTTTCTCTTTAAATGCTCAGCATACAATCTTTTACTGTTCCTCACTCCCAAAAGCCCCAAATGCTTATAATTACCTGCATATTCCATTCTCTCCTTTGGAATTTAGATCTGGTTCCATTGTGTATAAAAAACTTCTGATAGAAGACACTGGTTTGTTTTTTAGGTCATGCAAAGCTAACTATCAAAAAGTTGCTGAAATATGTTCAGCCTTGCATCAGAGCTCCCAACAATGCCCCAGCTATACTTGAGATATCTTCAGACTTCTTCAGCTCATTTATTCTTGCACCAAAATTGAATCTGTGGGTCCCAGTATATGGCATTACTTTCAAGAGGGACCATAGACTCTTCTTACACATACTCGGGCTTACAAGATGCAAGGTTTTGTTCACTTAGTACAAGACACTATTTGCTAAGTATAGAATTTTACCCAAACCCCAAAATAGCCAGGATAGTCTCTTCCTCCCCTTTCAATGGGTCTTTTCTCCTTTTATTCTCAGAGAACTGTATAGTATCTATGATTCAGTATTACCCAGGGTGAGGCTCAAGCAAGGGAAAAAATCAGTTTCTCCTCCCATCACAAGATGTAGTAGTTCTGCTCCTAGCCAGCATCTTGGATCCATCCTGATTCCTTTCTATTTTTCTATTAACTTCTCTGCAACCTTTGACAGTGTTGATCACTGTCTTCCTATTCTTTCTAGGTATTTTGGACACCCTTCACTCCAGATTCTCCTCCTACCTTTCTGTCTCTTGCTGATTCTTTTTTCTAAATCTCAAATCCCTAACTATAGGTCTCCCTAAGGGTTCTTTCTTGGGTCCTCTGCTCTTCTCCCTCTATAGTACTTCACTTGGTGATCTTATCAGTTACTATAGGTTTAATTACTATCTCTATGCTAATAATTCCCTTCCTGGATCACTGCCTTGTCATGGCAGAGGGGCTTGCCTAACTCAATGAAACTATGAGCTAAGCCATGCAGAATTACCCAAGATAGACAGGTCATAGTGGAAAGTTCTGACAAAAGGTGATCCACTGGAGAAGAAAATGGCAAACCACTCCAAGAAAACCATTACTCAAAAAAAAAAAGCCAACTCTCCAAGAAAACCCCATGGACAGTATTAAAATAATAAAATATATGACACCAGAAGATGAGTCTCTCAGGTTGGAAGGTGTCCAGCACATTCCTGAGGAAGAGTAGAGGACAACTAGGAGCAGCTCCAGAAAAAATGAAGCAGCTGTGCCAAAGCTGAAAAGAAGTTTATCTGTGGATATATCTGGGGATGAAAGGAAAGTCCAATGCTGTAAAAATCGATATTGCATAGCAACTTGGAATGCAAGATCTACAAACCAAGGTAAACTTGATGTGATCAAATCGGAGATCCAAGATTAATATCTTGGATGTTGAAGAACTTAAATGGAGGAGAATGGGTAAATGTAATTTAGGTGATCATTACATATACTACCATGGACAAGAATCTCTTAGAAGAAATAGAATAGCTCTCATAGTCAACAAAAGAGAGAGAAAAACAATACTGGGGTATAATATAAAAAATTATAGAATGACATCTGTTTGAATCTAAGGTAAAAATTCAGTATTGCACTAATACTAATACAAACCCATGCTCTAACAACTGATGCTAAAGAGGCCAAAGCTACTCAGTTCCATGAAGACCTACAGCACCTTCTGGAAATAACATTAAAAAAAGATGTCACATTCATCATAGGCAATGAGAATGCTAAAGTGGGAAGTGAAAAGATAAATAGCAGGCAAGTTTGGCCTTGGAGTACAAAATGAAGCAAGGCAAATCATCAGACCATATAAGTATGACCTAAATAACATCATTTATCAATATGAAGTGGAGATGATGAATAGATTCAAAGAATTAGACCCAGAAGATAGAGTGACTGAAGAACTATGCATAGAGGTTAAAAATAGTACAAGAGGCAGCAACAAAAAAATCCCAAAGGAAAAGAAGAACAAGAAAGCAAAATGACTATATGATGAGGTTTTGCAAATAGCTGAGCAAAGAGGAAAAGCAAAAGGGAAAGAAGAAAGGGAAAGATATACCCAATTTAATGCAGAATTCCAGAGACTAGCAAGGAGAGATAAGGCTTTATTGAATGAGTAATGCAAAGAAATAGAAGAAAACAACAGAGTGGGAAAGACAAGGGTTTTTCTCAAGAAAAATCAGATATCTTAAAGGAATGTTTCATGTAATAATGGTCATGATATAAGATAAAAATGGTAGGGACCTAACAGAAGCAGAAGTGACTAAGAAGAGTGGGAAGAACATATAAAAGTACCTTACAAAAAAGATCTTAACAATATTGATAACCACAATGTTGGAGTTATTGATCTAAAGTCAGACATCCTGGAGGATGAATTCAAATGGGCCTTAGGAAGCATTGCTAATAATAAAGCTAGTGGAGGTGATGGAATTGTAGCTGACTAATTTAAAATCCTGAAACATGACACTGTTAAACTGTGGTACTCACTATGCTGGCAAATTTGAAAGACTCAGTGGTGGTCACTGGATTGGAAAAGATCAGTTTATGTCCCAATCCTAAAGAAGGACAATGCCAAAGAATGTTCAAATTACTGAACAATTACACTTTTCACACACCAGCAAGGTTATGCTTAAAATTCTGCGAGCTAGGCTTCAGCAATATATGAACTGAAAAGTACCAGAAAAGCCCACTTGTTTTTGAAGAGGCAAAAGAACTAGAGACCAAACTGCTAACATTCTCTGGATATGGATTATTATTATTAAGTAAGGGAGTTCCAGAAAAACAACTCCTTTTGCTTTATTGACTACACCAAAGTATTTGACTGTGTGGATCACAACTAACTATGTCAAGTCCTTAAAGAAATGGTAGAACTAAATCATCTTACCTGCCTCCTGAGGAATCTGTATGCAGGTCAAGAAGCAACTAAAGAGGGAGGAGCCAAGATGGCGGAGTAGAAAGACTCATGTATGCTAGCTCTGAATTCACAGCCCATATATTTCCTGTAAAAAGAACTCCCCACAAATTCTGGAGCAGTGGAACCTGTGCAGGAACACAGTGGAAGAGATTTCCGTTCCAGAGAGTCCTGAAAAACCGAACCCAAAGGTCTGTGGGGCACCGGACACAGAGCCCACCCCTGCGCTGCCCTGGCCGCATGGTCCCAGAGGAGTAAATCCGAGCAGGCTTCAGGGATGGAATCTCTGGCAGCCGCGAAGTTCCCTCCAACCACAGGTGCTACAGGTGAGTGAGAGAGATGTCTGGGTGGCCAAGAGGGGAGCAGGGTGTCTCCATGACTCAGGCCCCCTCGGGAGGTGGTGGCGGAGGTGGCGGCAGACTTGGCCCGTGACTCCCCAAGCAGACAGGACCTCAGATCCATTGCCGAAGGTCTCTGCATAAACCCCCTGAGGGAACTGAGCCTGGGAGGGGGCCCTGCCCCCACCTGAGAACCAGAACTTAAGGTCACACTGAATAGCAGCTGCTGCCGCCACCGAAAGCCCCAAGGGTGGGGAGCAGCATTTGAATCTCAGACCTCAAGCACTGGCTGGGCAGATCTAGGCAGGGGTGGAGAGGAATCTCAGAAGTCAAGTAACTGGCTGGGAAAATGCCCAGAAAAGGGAAGAAAAATAAGACCATAGAAAGTTACTTTCTTGGGGAACAGATGTTACTTCCTCCTTTCATTTCTGATGAGAAAGTACAATGCTTGCCATCAGGGAAAGACGTGGAGGGTGGGGCCTCTGTATCCCAGACATCCCAGGGGGATGTCTGGTGGGCTCAAGCCATGGAAGAGCTCGAAAAGGATTTTGAAAATCAAGTTAGACAGGTGGAAGAAAAACTGGGAAGAGAAATGAGAGACATGCAAGAAAAGCATGAAAAATGGGTCAATACCTTGGTAAAGGAGACCCAAAAAAATGCTGAAGAAAATAACACCTTGAAAAATAGGCCCACTCAACTGGCAAAAGAGGTTCAAAAAGCCAATGAGGAGAAGAATGCTTTCAAAAGCAAAATTAGCCAAATGGAAAAAGAGATTCAAAAGTTCACTGAAGAAAATAGTTCTCTCAAAATTAGAATGGAACAGATGGAGTCTAATGACTTTCTGAGAAACCAAGAAATCACCAAACAAAACCAAAAGAATGAAAAAATGGAAGAGAATGTGAAATATCTCATGGGAAAAACAACTGACCTGGAAAATAGATCCAGGAGAGACAATTTAAAAATTATGGTACTCCCTGAAAGTCATGATCAAAAAAAGAGCCTAGACATCATCTTCCATGAAATTATCAAGGAAAACTGCCCTGACATTCTACAACCAGAGGGCAAAATAAGTATTGAAAGAATCCATCGATCACCGCCTGAAAGAGATCCAAAAAGAGAAAGTCCTAGGAACATTGTGGCCAAATTCCAGAACTCCCAGGTCAAGGAGAAAATATTGCAAGCAGCTAGAAAGAAACAATTCCAGTATTGTGGAAATACAATCAGGATAACACAAGATCTAGCAGCTTCTACATTAAGGGATCGAAGGGCGTGGAATAGGATATTCCAGAAGTCAAAGGAACTAGGACTCAAACCAAGAATCACCTACCCAGCAAAACTGAGTATAATACTTCAGGGGAAAATATGGTCTTTCAATGAAACAGAGGACTTTCAAGCATTCTTGATGAAATGACCAGAGCTGAAAAGAAAATTTGACTTTCAAACACAAGAATGAGAAGAAGCATGAAAAAGGAAACAGCAAAGAGAAGTCATAAGGGACTTACCAAAGGTGAACTGTTTACATTCCTACATGGAAAGACAATATTTGTAACTCTTAAAACTTTTCAGTATCTGGGTAGTTGGTGGGATCACACAGACACACACACGTACACATGTGCACGCACACACATACACACATGCACGCACATACAGAGACAGAGAGCACAGAGTGAATTGAATAGGATGGGACCATATCTTAAAAGAAATTAAGGTAAATGGTGAGAGAGAAATGTAGTGGGAGGAGAGAGGGTGAAATGGAATGGGGTATATTATATCTCATTCAAGAGGCAAGCAGGAGACTTTTTAGTGGAGGGAAAAAGAGGAGAGCTGAGAAAAAAACATGAAGTTTACCCTCATCACATTCGACTAAAGGAAGGAATAAAATGCACACTCATTTTGGTATGAAAACTTATCTTACAATACAGGAAAGTGGGGGAGAAGGAGAAAAGTAGGAGGGAGGGATAATGGAAGGGAGGGCAATGGGAGGAGGGAGCAATTTGAAGTCAACACTCGGGGAGGGACAGGATCAAAAGACAGAATAGAAACAATGGGGAGCAGGATAGGATGGAGGGAAATACAGTTAGTCTTACACAACATGACTACTATCGAAGTCATTTGCAAAACTACACAGATAGGGCCTATATTGAATTGCCTGCCTTCCCAAAGGGAATGGGTGGGGAGGGAGGGATGGGGAGAATTTGGAACTCAAAGTTTTTGGAACAACTGTTTAGTATTGTTCTTGCTACTAGGAAATAAGAAATACAGTTAATGGGGAATAGAAAGCCATCTGGCCCTACAGGACAAAAGAGAAGATGGGGACAAGAGAAGGGAGGGATGATAGAAGAGAGAGCAGATTGGTGATAGGGAAAATTAGAATGCTTGGTTTATTGGGGTGGGGGAGGGATAAAAGGGGAGAAATTTTGGACCCCAAAATTTTGTGAAAATGAATGTAAAAAAGTTAAATAAATAAATTTATATTAAAAAAAAAGCAACTAAAGAACCAAACATGGAACAAATGATTAGTTTAAGATTAAATTAGGGGTATAGGAAAGCTGTATATTAACACCTCACTTATTTAACTTATATGCAAACTACAGCATGTGAAATGAAACTGTATGAATCAAAAGCTGGAATTAAAGTTGCCAAGAGAAAATCAACAATTTCAATTATGAAGACATACCACTCTGATACCAGAAAGTGAAGTGGAATTAAGGAGCCTTTCAATGAGGGTGAAAGAGGACACTGTAAATCTGTCTTGAAGCTTAATATAAAAAACATAAAATCATGACAACTGGTTCCATCACTTCCTGGCAAGCAGAGGGAGAAGAAATGGAAGCAGTGTCAGATTTTATATTTTTGGGTTCAAAGACCACGGCAGGTGGCACCTGAAGCAACAAAATTCAAAGATGACTGTTTCTTGGAAGGATATCTATGGCAAATCTGTACAACATACTAAAAAGCAGAGACATCACCTTGTTGACAAAGATCCATATAGTCAAATCTAGTAGCAATGTATGGGCTATCAGGAAAGCTGAGCATTACATAATTGATGCTTTTGAAATGTTGTGCTGGAGAAGACTTTTAGAGTCCCTTGGACATCAAGGATGTCAAATCAGTCAGTACTTAAAGAAATTAATTCAGACTACTCATTGGCAGGACAAACACTGAAACTGAAGCTTACATACTTTGGCCACATAATGAGAAGACAGGACTCATTGGAAAAGACCCTGATGTTGAGAAGGATTGAAGGTAAAAAGAGAAGGGGATGTCAGAGAATAAGGTGGATACACAGTATCCTAGAAGCAACGAATATGAACTTGGACAGACTTTGGGAGATAGTGGAAAACAGAAAAGCCTGATGTGCTGTGGTCCATGGGGTCACAAAGAGTCAGACATGACTGAGCAAATAAATGACAACAAAATGCTACTGATCCTCAAAAATGTATCTATTCTGCCCCTCTTCTCTGCTAACCTCAAATCCCACTTGTCAGGATCCACATGCCAAGGCCACCCCTCTCTTTTTACTGTTAGGAAACATCCAGTTTTCTAGAGCTAAGGCCCAGCAAGCAACTGTGCCATGAACAGAGCATAACTATAATCCCTTGCACTCAGCCTCTGGATGATCTCAGCTACAGCAAAATCTCAGAATTGTTTCACACCAGCCCCAGGTGGTCTCTGAACTTGGACAAACACCTGCAGAAACCATGTTTCAGTCATGTTCCAGTCATGAAGTCCTGCTATGAAATAAAATGGTCTCGTTTTTGCTGTTACCCTTCACTGTCACGGCTACAGTTTACTGCCTAGCCACTGCTATATGTATCAAGGTTTGGCCTCATTAAAGCTGGTTTCCTCCTAATGGAGGCCCTGGAACATGTATCTAGTTTCCCTCCTCCAATGGAATAAAGGAAACTGTTTGTTTATAACCACTGTTAGCTCTTTGGTTTTATTTTGTTTTAATTTTATTTTTAGCGTTAACTGTGGCTATGATAGCCTGTGTGAGCTTTTTAGTATTTTCAGAATTAACAGCAGTTACATAGCCTCTGTGACTCTTTGATCACTTTGTTCTCAGAGTTGACACATACATCTTAAACTGCATGACCAGAAGACATCTTAAACTCAATATGCTCAAAATGAACTCATTATTTTTCTCCCAAACCCTCAATCCCTCTGTTGTTCACAAGAACAAACCCCAAAATCAGAAGTAATTTCAGAAATAAATTTATTAGGCAGAGGAGAGCAAGATAGGAATGGAATGGTTCTGTCTCCCCAGATTCTGGAAGATTTATATTATATAGGATTTTGATAAGGTTTACCACACAGGAATCTTATATGTATACAGTTAAGCAATTTTGCCAACAGTACCGCCAGAAAGCAAGGCGGACTGAGATAGATATGAGTAACTGTAACCCAAAGCAGAAGCTTCAGTTGGACCCCTCAGGATTTCCTGGGTGTGGTAGCCCAAAACAAGAATGTTTTTGGTGGATCCGGGGCCTGGGGGAATCAGAAATACCTGGTAGTCATTTCTGAAATTCCTAGAGAGTTACTGGGGTCAAGCAACAGTTTTGTTCAATCACATAAGGTTGCATTTAAACAGTATGATAATTCCCCTCTCCCTCAACAGTATACTAAATTATTTCCCTTACACATCCTACCTTTCCTACTGTACAGCGTAATACCATCCTCCTAATTCTTCAGGCTTATGACTTAGAAATCGTCCTGGATTTCTTGCTGTCTCTAACCTCCCCATATTCAATCTGTTATCAGTTGCTGATTTCACTTTTGCAACATCTCTCTCCTAAGTCTCCTCTCCTCTGACACTGCCACCACTTTAGTGCAGGCCTTCATCACCTCACAGCTAGATTATTGTAATAGCCCGCTGGTGGGTGGCTTGCCTCAAGTCTCTCTCCCCATTCCAGTTCATTCTCTGTTCCATTACTGATGGGATTTTCCTAAAGCATAGGTCCAATCATGGCACACATACCAGTCCCCTTCTCACATTCCAATGTCTCCCTATGGCCTCCAGGATCAAACACAAAATGCTCAGTTTGGCATTCAAAGCCCTTCATAACCTCACCCCTCCTGCCTTTCCAGCCTTCTTATGTCTTCCCTTCAATCTAGTGACACTAGCTTATGGGCTGTTCCACAATCAAGACATTCCATTTCTTGACTCCAGGCATCTTGTCTGATTATCCTCTCTGTCCTCTGCTCTGCCTCCTGACCCCCCTAGTTCCCTGTCTTTTACTGGAAGCCTTCCCTAACGTTAGCCTCTTAATTCTGGGCCCTTCCCTCTGTTTATGATCCCTGAGTATCCCGCACAGAGCTTGCCTTGTATATATTTGAATTGCGTGTTTTCTCTCCCATTAGATCGCAAGCTCCTTGAGCTCAGGGATTACTTTTGCCTCTTTTTGTATCCCCTGAGCTGAGAATGGCGCCTGCACATGGCAGGGGCTGCTTGTTGTAATTTCGCTCTCCGCTCAAAGGCATTTTACTGTTTCACTGTCATTGTTCTTTGTGGCCGGCACTGTGTCGCAGTTTGGGGTGCTAGGAACCCTGAATTACGAGGGTACAGAGGGCCCGTTTGAAAGAATACAACCACTCAAGCCTTCTTTCAGTCAAAGTAGCAAATATATATACATATATGTATGTATGTATGTATGTGTGTGTGTGTGTGTGTGTGTGTGTGTATTAGAAGTGGGCTAGATTCTTCATGAATCTGTGAGAGATTGGTACTTATACACAAGAAAAGACAGGGAGAAGATCTGGATAGGATTAAAGAGTAGTAAATAGCCTGGGGTGGTGCAGGGGTGATAGAGCAAGGGTCCAGATAGGAATAAGGAGTGGTTAATAGCCTAGGGTGGTTCAGGTTCAGACAATGAAAGGAGTTGAGTGGTTGGAGAGCCACAGTGAAAGTGCAGTTAAAAAGATTATTGAATATCTAGATGGACTGGGCTAGACATGTCAAGCGAAATGCCAGGGACTGGGTTGTGTGGTAAAGTTCAGGGATGGAGCTTCATTGAAAGACATGATCTTTTCCTTTTGGGGGTCCAGGTCACAACATCCCATCAACTGTGGGTCCTTCTACTCACTGTTGAGCTCTATAGTCATAAATGCTGTTAGTAAATTCTTCCTTCTCTTTAGGAGACAGTGACAGTTTTTAGGTATTAGTACTTTGTAGGGACTAGCCTAGGGCAGGGGTGGGAAACCTGGGGCCTTGAGCCCTCAAGTGCAGTCCTTTGATTTAAAGGCCTCAGTTATTTATTCTTTTACAATCTTTCATACCAGAATCCATGATCCTAAAAACATGACCTAAAAACCAAGTAACTCTCCAAATGCTATAGCAAACACTTTCTCTTTACCTTGCCTGAAATTACCCAAGGTTACATTAATTAAACATTCCACTCTGTCCTGGGCCCAGCCTTTAGGAGTCCCTATGACAAACACACTGTAGAATAACTATGGCTACTACTATTTTACTAATTCAATTTAGGTAGATACAGAGTAGAGGAGGAAAAATTCCTACACAGACAAATCATATAGGGTCCATGCAACAGTTCTGAAAGGTTAAGAGTAAAAAGTCTAACTCTTCTCATTTTAATAGGTAAGGTCAGAGAGCTTATATATAGTTAGTATAGTATAGTATATAGAGGCTATGTAGTTAGTAAAGCAGAGATTCAAACTCAGGTATCCTGAGTGCAAATCCAGTGCCCCTTCTATTCCTACTCATGGCTTCCTCCCCACGAAAAATGGCTTCATGAGGAAAGAAATTAAAATGTTGAGGGGGTCAATCAGGCAAAGTCAACCCTTGCCATGTGCTCCTTTCCTTTCTGTCTTGTCTGTAATGGTCAGATTTAAACACCAAATTTGAGAGAATGGAAGTATAAATATGAAAAAGGATAATGATACTCATGATAGGTTGAAAGTATCACTTATGCAGATAGTCCTATCCTAACAGATATTTTTCAGAAGAGGAATGAGTATTTACAATGTAGAAAGAACAGGAAAGAAAAGCTAGATAGAGTTAGAGGGGAAAAAAAGTGAAGAACCATTAAAAAAATGTAAATAGAATGAAGAGTAAAAGTGGGTAATAGGCCAGAGATCATTCTTGGCATATGCTTGGAGGAGGAGATTCAAAAGATGCTGGGAAGTGAAAATAAAGGAAGCAAAATAAGTTTGGAATAAATTGCTTTAAAAATAATTTTTGGTGACAACTTTCTTGCACATCAGTTACAGATAGCTCCCTCAAACAAGTCTTATAACCCTTGTTATAACCCTTAGAGACTTTTTTTTTTAACAGTCTTATGAAATAACAGAATGGTCAGAAGGCAGCTCAAGTATTCTTCATGTAGAAATGAGGGCTATGCAAGCTCCATGGAGAACTGTTTGAGTTTTAGTATTTTGAGTTTCAGCTTTAAGACAAGCAGATGGCAACAGGTGGAGAGTGATTTTCCTTTAACTTTCAATTCCACCTGCTCTTACCCATGCTGAAAGACTAGAGGGAAGGGAGTGTTCCACTGAATGGAGAAGATTTCTTTTTGATAGAAAAGGCAGTATACAAAAATAACATAGTGAAGAAGTTAGAGTAAAGGATAAAGACCTTTAGAAATGAAAAAAGACAAGTATTATAAAAAGAAATCTCAGAGGATATCTATACCTAAGAAATAGAAATTAATGGATTTGAAAATGAGAATATCATAAAACAAATATTTAATATGTTATAGGAAAAAGAACTATGAGAGTTCATATGTAATTGCTTACATAATTGCTAATAGAGCTATAATCCGTAATATAATCATATATAATATACTATAATCACTAATCCATAATGGAGATAATAAAACACTGGCTGTGGAGAAAAAAAGACCTGGGTTCCAATTGATAAATAGTCAAAGTATATGAACAGGCCATTTTCAGATGAAGAAATTAAAACTATCTGTAGTATATGAAAAAATGCTCTAAATCACTATTGATTAGAGAAATTCAAATTAAAACAGCTCTGAGGCACCACATCACACCTATCAGATTGGCTAATGTAACAGAAAGGAAAAATGATAAATGATGGAGAAGATGAGGAAGAGTTGGAACACTAACTCATTGTTGATGAAGTTTTGAGCTGATCCAACCCTTCTGGAGAGCAGTTTGGAACTATATTCAAAAAGCTATAAAACTGTATATACCCTTTGATCCAGCAATACTACTACTAGGTCTGTATCCCAAAGAGATCATAAAAAAGGGGAAAGGACTCACATGTACAAAAATATTTATAGCATCTCTTTTTGTGGTGGCAAAGAGTTGGAAATTGAGGGGATTTCCATCAATTGGGAAGTGCCTAACAAGTTATGGTACATGGTATAAGAAATGATCAGCAAGATAATTTCAGAAAAACCTGGAAAGACTTACATACAGAGTAAAATAAGAAGAACCAGGAGATTGTTACAGTGTACAATGTAACAGTAACATTGTGCAATGAACAACATGATAGACTTAGCTCTTCTCAGTAATACAATGATTCAAGACAATTCCAAATGACTCATGATGGAAAATGCCATCCACATCCAGAGAAAGAATTGATGAAGTCTGAATGCAGATCAAAGCATACTATTTTCACTTTTTTTCTGTTTTTTTTCCTTCTATTCTATTTCTTCTTTTACAACATGACTAATGTAGAAGTATGATTAATATGATTGTGCATGTGTAACCTATATTATATTTCTTGCTGTCTTGGGGAGGGAGAAAAATTTAGAACTCAAAATCTTTTAAAAGTGAATGTTGAAAACTATCTTTACATGTAATTGGTAAATAAAATAAAATAAAATAAAATACTATTGTTGAAGAGAGAGATGGGAGAGCTGATTTAGATTTGAAAGAATTCACTTAGACCTTACCTTTAGCCAAACAGAGCTTTATTGACAAAAGCAGGGGACCTGAGATTTAGCAAGGAGCTAAACAAAGGCAGTGATATAGGAAAATGACCAGACATACACACAGCCTATAGGATGATGGTGTAATTTTTAGGGTTTCTAATGGGGGTTGGTGATTTAGGGACAGGGTGAGAAAGATGGATGACACAAGATAAGGGAGAGAGGGGGAACTTCATGACCCAGAATGAGGGGAGACAAGGAATTTTATGGTCCAGGATAAGGGGGAAGTTTTATGGTGTTTCAAGGTAAGGAGGATAGACTTTAGGGTGCCTTCAGGTTAGAAAATAATCCAGGGGCTTCACAAAGTCAATCCTTAATATTATTTTTAACTCTTAGGGCACTGTTTGAATCCATATCACTATTAAGTGAGAGGAAAAAAGAAAATCTAGGTTCAAATCCTGCTTAATATCCTACTAGTTGTGTGACCCCAGGCAAGTCATTTAATCTTTGTTTGCCTCAGTTTCATCATCTATAAAATTAGTGAGGTGGACTCAGTGAGCTCCTAAGTCCCTTCTAGCTCTAAATCCATGATTATGAGAATGTGAATGATCATATAAATATGTGAGAAAACACAGACAAGCAAAGTCTCTAAATGATTCATAACAAAAGACTTGGAACCATGCAAAATTTTGGAGGGAGAAAAACAGCAAGAATAAGAGTGATCAGGCAGCAATTCTTTCCTTCCTTCCTTCTTTCCTTCCTTTTTTCCTCCCTCTGATCAAATATTCTCAGTGGCTCTCTACTACTTCAAATACATACATCTATACATACATACATACTTACATATATATATATATGTCTCTGTCTTTATGTATATATATACATAAAGACAGAGACAGACAGAGAGAGACAGACAGAGAGACAGGGACAGGGACAGAGAGACAGAGACAGAGAGAAGAGAGAGATTCTACAGCTTGGTATTTAAAGTCATGCAAAAATATAGCTCCAACCTGGTTTTCAGACGTATTTCATACTACTCCGCCTTCACAATTCAGTTTTCTTGATTAAGTGGACTATTAGCTGTTCTCCAGGTTCAGTATTCCATAGCCCACCTCTTTATGTAGCCCATATGTGCGATGCGCTTTTTCCTCATCTATACTCTGAATCCTCATCTTCATTCAAGGGTCAGTCTCCTACTCCCTCTTCTCTCCTCCCCTCCCTTCCCTTCCCCTCCCTGCCTCCTCAGAGAAGCACAGGAAAGTTTTTATGAAGTGATGCACAATGAAATAAGCAGAATTGTAAAGACAATATATACGACGACTGCAAGAAGTAAATAGAATGAATATCAATCAAAAATCCTGAATGCTATATATTTACAACTTACATATGGACTTGTTGCCTATCTTTTCACTTGTCAGATATGGTTGGAGGTTGGTTTTGTTGACTGGGTTTTTAAATTTTTTCTTCTTTTTCTATTCTTAATTTTAAAAAGTGAAAAGGGAAGGAGAGGCAAAACAAAATGTTCAGAAATAAATGTAAAAAAATAAAATAACTTTAAAATAAAATGTTGATTTTTTTTTTCAATTGTATGTCACCTTAGAAGATAGAGGAAAAGAGGGAAGATAAAAAAATCACAATCTTGGGAATAAAGGTACTCTGTAGTAACAGAAATATACTTGCTACTTTAATTGATCTGTATTCTTATTGATATATACACCCCCCAACTGGTGTGAAAGAGAACCTATCCATGCTTTCCTATCTAGTATGATTTATATCCATATTCACAGGCAGAGGCTCCCCAAAGGAGTTACCAAGATCACTAGAGACTTTTCTTGTGTAAAGTATAAAAATATGTCAGTAAGGAGAACAGAAAAACAAAGTAGAATGTTGAATAGAGGAAGGAAAAACAAGTGAAGAAGGAAATGAAAATCTGAAAGCATCACATTTACAAGAAATGTATATGCAATTTTCTTTTGACTTTGGAGATGGGAGATGAATTGCACACATGCACAATTTGTAGAAAACTTTCATGATTTAAAAATTATAATAAATTGAGATAATGTATGTGAAACTACTTTAAAAAATATAAAACAACGTTCAAATGGGAGAGGTTATGATTTTTTGGGAAAGAGGCTTTTTCTACTGAAATAAAACTTTCACTGGAATTAGTGCTATTGTGTGTGTGTGTGTGTGTGTGTGTGTGTGTGTGTGTGTGTGTGTGTGTGCGTGAACTGAGGAAATTCTGAGGTTGCTTCTTAGCAACTAAACTGAATTCAAGAAACAGATTGCATTTATTTTCTTAGTTTGGCAGGGCTGGGTACATAACAAAATTAACATAAGGAGTGGAAATTTTCTAAGTATATATGCCAAGAAAGATTTGCAAGATTTTGAAAAAGTATTTTGGGAAACAGTTATAGTGAGCATGAATAGGATAAGTAATATTAATTAAATATTTATAATATGTCTGCAGACATTATGTTGGCAATTTTTTTTAGCTTACAAAAATCAATGTTCTTTTTTTCCCCTCCTAGTAAATATTCAAACTGCTTTCACTTCACTCTTTCATGCCCTTTTTAGTCCTCTTACCTCTTATTCTCAAATTCCCTTCAACTTGGTATCTTTCATTATTCTTAAAGTAGTCTTTCTCCCCTTGGCAATCTTTACTTTTGCTTGTTTTTAAGCCAATTCAATAAATATTGAGTGCCCACTATGGGCAAAGACCACTGCTATGTGCTGAGGATTCAGAGATAAAAACAAATTTATGCCCTCAAGGAACTTACAATCTAAAGGAAAGAAGGAAGGAAGGAAGGAAGGAAGGAAGGAAGGAAGGAAGGAAGGAAGGAAGGAAGGAAGGAAGGAAGGAAGGAAGGAAAGAAGGAAGGAAGGAAGGAAGGAAGGAAGGAAGGAAGGAAGGAAGGAAGGAAGGAAGGAAGGAAGGAGAGAATGAGAAAGGTAGAGAAGAAAGGAAGGAGGAAGAGAGGGAGGAAAATAGAAATAAGCTAAATGCATTAAAAATATTATCTCCTTTGAGATAAAGGTTAGAGGTAGGACTAAGAGTAAACAGAGGAGACATGTCGAGGAATACAAGATAGGATGTGATTGGGGCACATGATGAATTGCTATAAGAAATTTGAGGAGGAAGATAACACTTTCAGTTGAGAGGACTGTGAAAAGCTTCATGGAGGAGGTTGTACCTGAGCTGGGTTTTGAAGGAAAATAGAGCAGAGATATGTAGGGAATTTATTCCAAGCATGAGGGATGGCCTAAGCAAATGTATGGAGGTGGGAGAAAACCAGTTTGGTTGGACTTTAAAATGAAAGAACTATAAAATTAAATTATTGAGCCAGACTCAGTGTCTGGCCCATAGAAAGAGTTTACAAAATGCTTATTGAAGGATGGAATTTATGTCTTATCCCATAGGCCACTGGAAAGTCACTGGAGTTTTTGAGGTGGGGCATGATATAGTAGGGCATGAGGAAGATTATTTGGACAGTTGAATGAAGAATGGATTGGAGATTGGGAGATACCTTAGGAGATTTTTGTCATTGTTTTTTAGGAGATTTTTTTAACAGTTCAAATAAGAGGGGGTAAATGACCTGAACCAGACTGTTGCTGTGGTGGTTGCAAAGGAAGAAGTGATTCAGCGATGTTGTGAAAATAGAATTTAATCACATACTTTATTTAAGCTTTGGGTATATACAGATGAAAACAAAATAGTCTTTGCTCTCAAGTAGCTTACATTCTCAGGGATGGATTGGGAGGACAGAAAAGGAAGGAGGATAGCATGTATAAATAGATAAGTATCAAGGTAGACACAAGATTTCATAGAGGAAGAAATAATGAATGAAGTAGAATTTTAAAGGAAAATAAGTATTCCAAAAGAAAGAGATGAGAGAGGAGGGAATGGAGGACAGACTATTCAAATATATAAACTGGGAGATGACATATAAACTTCAGGGAATAGAAAGTAGTCCTTTCTCAGTGAAGTATTGAATATCTGAAAGGGAATAATGTAAAATAATTCTGGAAATATAAGATGGAAGCAAATTATACAGGGATATAAATTCTATGTGTTTTCCTTAAGCCATTGAAGACTGACAATTAACTGGCTTTTGGAGATGACACAGATACAAAGATAACTTCAAGGTTTTCCGGTCAGATAACTAAAATAATGTTGGCATTATCAACAGAAAGGGCAGTTGGAAAAAGGATCATATTTGGGAAAGTTAATAAATTCAGTTTTGAATGCATTGCCTTTGAGACACCAGTGGAGCTATCCAAGAAGCAATTGAATAGGTTGGACTGGAAGCCAGTTCACTCCAAAACTGTGTAGAAGATGCACCTACTCTTCCCTGTATCCCAATAACAAATCTGTAGCCTTTCTGATCCAATGAGTTTCCACGACCTGTATTTGGAAACCTAAACCTCTTACCACAAATGTAGGGTTATATGATTATACTACCAACAAATTATGGAAAAAAGCAATGAAAGCAATAAAAGTATCATCTAATCAATTTCCACTTTGCCATAGGAGTCGAGTAGAGTGAAAAGCTAAAGCACCAAATTAGAAAAATGAAGCCCAGGTCCAAATAGTCTGACAGTGCTGAATATAGATATCAAAGGAACAGATACTGGGAATATAAGATTCCTGGTTACAGCTGAAACTTTCAAAGATGTTACACAACTAGGACTATACCAGCTCTTCTATTAAATGCAGAATTCTTATCTCTGCCATTTTATTATAGAACCATTTCCACCAATTGAATACTCCCTCCCTTGGTACCTTCCATCTTTTAACACAAGGCCTACCTTCCAGAAATCAAATCCCTTAGTAATGTTCCATAGATCTTTTGACAATTTGGACTGTTTGTTTTCTTATGGAATAATGATTGCACTTTTACAATAAACCACCTCTCTTTCTTTTTCTTTTTCTTTTTTTTTTACTGAAAATGAAAAGAAAAGCAACAATGTCAAACCATCAAACACCCAGCTGCTTAGTTTCTTATTTCTATGCTCCCACTCAGAAGTAGAGCCTCAGACACTAGGCCTCTTACTGCCAGGATTCTGTCTAGGACTAAGGCCCCAGACACCAGGTCCAACAAGGAGCCAAACATAGCATCTGACTGTTCATCATCCTCACCATCTTGGAATGAGGCACAGGAACTGATGCTGAATATGAGTTCCATCAAGATTCTAGGGACCTAATTATCATATATTTACTGACTCAAGTGCCCATCCTTCCTTGTTATCTTCATGTATTAAAGAGGGGGAAAAACTGATACCATTGCCATCTTCCATTACCACAACAGGAAGGGACTAAGCCAGTCCAATGGTACTTCCCCTCCCTTTGGCTAGCAAACTCCTACTTCTCCTAATTACTATGATTCAGAATCACTGGTTGCCTAGGCAAAAAATCCCTTCCTCTGCTATCCATGTTAACCCTACTGCTCCCCAGTTCATTTCCTGTTCTGTCTTCCCTTTCCACTTTATTCTCAGGAACAATTCATTCTGTCATTAATATTATATACCACTTCCTCTGACTTTTCTTCCATCATCTTGTATTTATTGAAACTTGGCTTCTACCAGAAGACAATGCAACCCTAGCTGCCATCGTCAGTACTGAGTGCATCTGCTTTCTCTCTCCCTGACACAGTGGACCAGGAAGAACAAGCATTCTTCTTGTATCTCATGGCCTTTTCTGGACAACCTTTCATCTACTCAGCAATTTCTTCCCTTTTAAGTTTATTCCATTCATTCATATTACCCCCATTCAGATCTTTATTGTAATCCCTTATCTGTATTCTAAGTCACTCAAGGAATTCACAACCTATCTCTCCTCCCCAACTCCTGCCTCATATTTGGGAATTTCAATATACATGATAACAACCCCTCAAACATCTGCATCCCAGTTCATCAGCCTCCTCACCATCCATTATTTGTAACTTCACATCACTTCAGTTAGGGATGACCATATCCTTGATCTCACTACTATTGCTCATTACTGCTTGACCTCTGTTACCCAGAGCTGGTATTTTTCTATCAGATTAAAATCCTCCTAACTAACCTGTTTGTTTGTTTTTTTAACCAAGGGCATCATTATCTATTTTTCCAACCTTAGAATCATCCTTAACTTTTCGTTTTCCCTTTGCTCCCAGTTAGTTACTAGGTCTTGTCAAACTGCTTCCATAACATAAATCACACCCCCTTTTTCTCCAACGCACACAGGCACTACCCAACTCAGATCATAACCAGCTCTCTTCTAGGCCATTGCAATAGCCTCATAATTGATCTTCCTATTTCTAGTCTCACTCCTTCTCTACTATATCATACTCACAGCTGCCAAATTACAGAATGACAGACTTTTGGATCTGGAAGGTGCCTCAGTGGCCACCTAATCCAAAGCATATCCAAACAACAAAACAGTACAACACAACCAATAAGCGGCCATTCAGCCTCCACTTAAATAACTACAACAAGAAGGAATGTATAACCTCTTCCACTCTTAGACCACTCTCATTGGAAAGAAGCTTGTCCTTACATTAAATTCAAGTGTACTTCCTAACAACTCTGTGGACTGCTCTTCATTTTGCCCCTTGGATCATAATAGAACAAATCCAGTCCCTAACTGATGTTTCTGAAACTCGTAGAGCTTCGGCACCTACCTCTGTCCTCTAGACACTTCTGATCTGTGAAGTCTTTTACTTTTCTACATATTTCACATCAACTCTCCTTTCCTCTGTGTTTCAATCAAACTAACCTGACTGCCAGTTCCTTCTCCTCTTTCTGTGACTTTGCATTGGTTTTGTCCCATGTCTGGAAGGCATTCCCTCTGCAACTTTGCCCTTTGAAATTCCAAGGCTTAAATTGGGAATTATGCTTCCAAAGTAACTAAATGGTACATACCCTTTGATCCAGACCTAAACCCTGAAGACATCAGAGAAAGAGGAAAAGGACCCATATATACAAAAATAATTTAGTAGCCCTTTTTATAATAGCAAAGTACTGTAAACCAAGAGGATGCCCAGCAATTGGAGAAGGGCTGAACAAACTACTGGATATGAATATAAAGGAATATTATTATGTCATAAAAAATAATGAAGAGGACATTTTCAGAGTAAACTGGGAAGTTATATGAAGTAATACATAGTGAAATGAGCAGAACCAGGAAAATAATTCATATAACAAAACTACCAAAACTTCAAGAACTCTGATCAATATAATGAACAACCATAATTCCTAAAGGCTTAAGAAGAAACATATCACCTAACAAAGAGGTGATGGATGAACTCATTTGACTGAATTAGACATAAACACTTTTTGGACATAGCCAATAAAAGAATTTGTTTTGCTTAACAGTTCATATTTGCTTGAAAGTTAATGTTTTTCTTTCTTTTTTTTCAATGGTGGGTAAGGAGGTAAAAATAGATTTTTATTTATTGAAAAAAATAAAATAGAATTCTAAAAAAGACATCCAAAGTTTAGTTCAAATGGCAGCTCATATATGAAGCTACTTCTGACTCCTATTATTCATGCTTCTCCCTACATTTCTCTGAGTTTATTTGGCATGTTTTATATCTACTTATATGTTGTCCTCTCTACCTCTACCTCTCTTCCTCTCTACAGTTTATAGACTATAAACACACTATACTTCCTCTCTCTTAACCAAGAACACACAAATAGCGTCTACAGCTTGATCTCAGAGTCTCTTTGAAGACCAAATTACCTCAACAAAAGGAAAAGCAGAGGCAAAACAAAGTTCATTCAAACTAGTTTTTTCCTACTGCCAACTTCTTTTGCATTCCACCTTAGCTTTTATAAGATGGTTTATCTTCAGGGCAAAATTATAAAGTGATCAAAGTTTATTTTTTTAATTTGTTTTTTCTTCCTGCCTCTTCCTTTCTCGATGCAGTGCTAGACGTGCAGGACTATTTCCATTTTTGTCATTGTATCCTTAGTGTCTAAGTGAGAAACAGCATGTAGAAGTACAGAAAGTTAGCCTTGGAACCTGAAAGACCTGAGTTCAGGTGCTGCCTCTGATACATCTCTCAGTGCTAGGCAATCCTCTAAGAGTATAGATTGCAGAGAGAGGAAGTATAAAGACCAAAGGGAAATTCTAATAATCATAGGAGCATCAGAAAGGGAGCTTCCCACAATAGAGAACTCATATCCCTATATAAATAGATACAGTACGTGTGTGTGTGTGTGTGTGTGTGTGTGTGTGTGTGTGTGTGTGTGTGTATGTATGCACTCAAGCTGGGAAACTAAGAGTCTAACCTTTCTAGGTCTTCATCTTCCTTATCCGTAGGGTGAAGGAGGTTAAACTCAATGATTTCTTAGGTCTCTTCTCGCTCTATTAGTCTGTGGCTCTAGTCTTCCTCAGGCGAAGGTATACCTCTGTTAATACATTACTGCACCATTAAACAGAGTCAGTTTTAGGTGAGATAATGGACCTTGTTGGTATTGACCTTGTGTCATTACAGTCAGTGTTTAGTCAAAAAATATCTGCTCTGATAGAACAGTTGATGATCTGTACTTAGGTTCAAATTACAAGGGGCTGGAAATGACCACAGAGAGATTTTAAAAGATAGGGTTGTTTACTGAAGGATACACAGAATCAAGTGGAAACCAGTGGTTCATTCTTTCTAGCCCTGAAATGGCAGCACAGATGCCCATAATGTTAGCTCCCTCTACTCTGCAAGGTGCTTTCAGCTTCACCAGACCAAGGTACGTGACAATAAGCAGGAAATTGTCCCAATGTTGAGCAGAGTCATTCTGGGAGCAACTTCACTTTGGGAAGAGGTATTTGTACCACAAAGAAGAGGTTGAGGAAAAAGAATTGCTAGTGCCTTTATGATTTATCTCCAGGCAACTCTTATACAAGGTATGGTGGGTGCAGGGAAGGGGAAAGTAGAGACCAGAAGAAATTGAGACCAGTCTTCTCATGTCCCCCTCACCTTATTTTGTGTAAGTTCCTAGAGGGCAGGACCAATCTCATTACTGTTTTTGTATCTGGGCACTTAACAATTAGACTGTTAAGTGGTAAACTTAAAATGCTTGCTGTTTGGTTAGGCTGCAGGACCTCAAAGAAAGAAATTCTTAGGAAATAGAAGGTTAGGGCAACATCAATACTTAAGATGTAAATGGCATGCATAGCATAATGGATAAATGTTAAAACCTATCATACTGGTATTTATGGAGATACTACTATGCCTACATAGCATAGTGGTACTCCATACTCCATATTCCAATATGGTTCATCTTTTCCCTAATTCACACTTTATTGATAAGCCTCTGGCTTCTTGAGCTTTCTGTTGAAATTTCCAAATCTCCGGACAATAATTTTCACCTAACTCAACGCCCACTAATAGGGTGCTTCTCAGTGCTAAAACTAATCTAATGAACCAATCTGAGATAAAATATCAAGGATTTAATGCCAACATTTATACTAGAGGAGCAGCCTTCAGAGTTTTAAACCAAAGAAGTAAGTGAGGCGTTTCTTTAAGATTCGTGGGGATAGCCTTACAAACAGGTGAAGCAGGTTCCTATGGTTTGCTTTCATGAACACCTAAGAAAAGCTTACTTTCCCAAAACATTCCTTACCTTTCAAATTTCATTCATGGTTGGAGTTCCATGAACAGAAAGTCAATCCCTTGTCCTCTATTGAAATGTAAACATTGCTAGGCCAAAGAACATATTAAGCCATAGCAGTTATTTACTGGATAAATTGTAATAGAAGAAAGAGTAAAGAGAACATGGGTACATTGGACAGGAGAGTAAGAGGATGAAAAAAGAAAGGATGGTTGAGACATAAAATAATTGACATAGTCAATAATATTTAAAGATTATAATACATATACTTTGCCTATGTCATTATTTTGTCTATGGCTGGCCCTTAGTAGGGACCTATTTTCACATGTAGGGACTTTCTATGCACCTTTCAACTCACACTATATATGTGAATGGCAGATGATTATTCTACTTAAGGTCAAGGTTGACTTTGCCTCTTACTTCTAACTGAGATTTGCTCCAGTGAAGCAAAGATGGTTTTTGCATCAAAATTGTATATGGAGTACCATGTCCTAACCATGTATATTTATATGGAGTACTATGTCTTGACACCTATCACAAAACTTTAGCCATCACATAAAGCAGACTATTTTTTGACATCTCTCTTAAATGGTACAAGTTCTGCCTAGTCAATTTAGGTACTTTACAACTCCTCTGGATCTCACCATAAAATAAGCCATGACAGTTTTCACTTGATGAGAAAGACGAAAACTGTCTGGCAAGAGATTGGGTCCCTCATAGAATGCTGGGGATAAGCAGGCAAAAGTTGTCTGAAATGCATTAGCTTACATCTGAGACTTACACTGAACAAATGATTAGATCTTGAATATTCACTGGTAAATCTACTGAGAACTATTTTGGGCACACTGAGCGTGGGCATAATTTTGTGTTCTCTCTGTTCTATTCCCCGTGGCTCTTCTACCAATGGAGGAGGTACACAGAATGTCCACAAAGCCCTAAATGAGTTGTTAAATAAGGCCCACTGTTTTTTAAAAATTTAAATGGTTCTAAGTGCCTCTAATTGTATTTTGAAAAAATGCATAGGTGAGGCAATTTTACATCCCCCTAGGCCATCAGTGGGCCCATGCCACACAATATCTCCACATCTTCCTTTGTAGTTGCAACACTGAGATTTTTTTCTCTTTGATAATTTTTGTGGGGGGTTGTCGACAGCTCTGGCTTTGCCTTGGGTGACAGTGGAACTAGATAGACAATAAAAAAGTCAAAACTTGGAATCTGGTTAAACAAAGAAGTCTGATAGATATTTCTGGTCTGTGCAGCAAGGGGACCAATCAGAAGGTTAGATAAGATATTGAGTGGTCATTCCAAATCTAAATTTAGTACCCATTAAAGTCACATAGGGATATAAAGGTCCTAGACATTGAATCTGGAGCTGAAAGAGATCTTAAAAAATCATTTGGTCTAAGTTTCTGATAAAGATGAGAAAACTGAGGCCTCAAGTGGTTATATTACTTGCCCAAGGACACAGGTAAACAGTGCTGGGATTCAAATCAGCATCTTTTGATTCCAAAAGCAGTGAGTATTCACTGTATTAGGTCAGCTAAGTGGTGCAATGGATAAAGTACTGGACTGGAGTCAGGAAGACCTGAGTTCAAATACAGCCTCAGCACTTACTAGTTGTGTGACCTTGAACAAGTCACTTAACTATGTTTGTCTCAGCTTCCTCATCTGTAGACTGAGCTGAAGAAGGAATGGCAAACCACTCCAGTACCTTTGCTAAGAAAACCCCAAGGGTGGTCACAGAGAGTTACACGACTGAACACCACCAGCACCAAAAATTCTTACCACTACCACTCAATGCTTCTACAACATAAACATTTTTAGCTACAGGACTGTATGCTCTCTTTCTGGTTTATATGCATTTAATGTGCATAAATAATGTCCTAATAGGTCTATATTGGGAGAAAGAAAGGCAGAACTCTGCATTTCAATATAAAATTTAGACCTTAGGATTTGGAATCAGGAAAACAGAATTCTAAGTCTGCCTCTGATCCTTACCTATGTGATCCTGGTCAAGACACTTAACCCAAATCCATGGGGACAAAACCTTAGGTAACCCTGTAAAATCTCATTTGATGCTCCAAACAATTCTGTGAGGTAGTTACATTATTATCCCTAATTTATGAAAATTATTATCCTCCCATATGAAAAAGGTTTTGCAAACTTTAAGCACCACATATTTATCATCATCATCATTAGTGTAGTTGTAGTTATTAGGAAGCAAAGGTCTGGGCCTTCCTGGGAGTGTCCCATTGTTATAACATATTAGGTATATTCAGAATGTCCCAAGAAGAGTTGGTTAAACCTTTAGTCCATTTTATTATCTCTTGAACAGGTGTGTGTCCTTCCTTCATTGCCAAAGAAGACCATGCCATCAGAGAAATGATGACATGACTTTCACTTGACTTTGAGTGAGGGAGGGCTGTGCAGGTCACCAGCCTGCACTTCTCCTCCAGAGTCATCTGAATCCAATGACCAGATATTCATCAAGATGACTGAAGATGACCCAGGATGAGGCAATTGGGGTTAAGTGACTTGCCCACGGTCACACAGTTAGTGTCAGGTATTTGAGGTAGGATTTGAACTCAGGTCCTCCTGACTCCTGCACTAGTGCTTTATCCACTGCACCACCATGCTGCCCCTCTTGAACAGGTAAGGAATTCCTGGACAAGCTGAAATCTTGAAAAGTTGCATTCTGCAATGTGTATTATGTATTTGTTGGCCTCTTGACAACATATTGATAATGAAGTTCACAGCTAGTTACACCTGAGTAACACTCTCAAACTGGTCTTTAAGAGGGGACCACATATGTATGACAGAGGCTGAAGAGGTCAGATAGACAGGAGAGAGAGTCTGGCTTATTTCCCTGGAAAGATAACTGAGCACTGGAAGGAGGCAGTGGCAATGTGGTAAGAAGTTTCTGAGGGAATCAAGAGATTTTAGGAAATTGTGCTGATAGCAATATAGCAGCAGTGGTAGAACAAGTTGGACCTACCAGACCAATTGTAGAGTTCCTCAACCAAGGAGAGGTAATTCTAGACCTTTGACTCTCAAATTTCTTGGTCCCAGAACCTCTTTACACATTTAAAAATTATTAAGGACCTCTTTACACTGTTAACAATTATTGAAGACCACAACTATATTTTGCAAAGCAAACCAAAAAATATTTAGGAAGAATAGTGGCATTTTTTACATATTTTTGCAAATCTCTTTAATTATTGACTTAATAGAAGACAATGGGATTCTCTACCTGCCGCTGTATTCTGTTGTGCTATGTTGTTTTGGTTGAAGTATATGAAAATACCTGGACTTATACAGATATTCAGTTGGAAAGGTGAGGAGTATCTTAATAGGCAAAGTAATATCTTAGTTATTTATTAGTTATTTGCCACTCTGGATCTCCTAAAAGGTTCTCAGGGACACCCAGAGGTCTATGGACCCACACTTTGAGACCCACTGCTCTAGATCAGAGATGTCAAACATATAGCCAGTAACATCCTGAACTGCTGCCTGAACCAGATTAAAATGTTATTAGGAAGTATTTAGCAACATAAATAAAAATACAATAAAAGAGACATTACTACATTTTAAAAATAAGTCAATATGTGATCCATTGGGATCCTTGTGTACAGTTTAGTGCTCTCATTTGCTACTTGAACTTGTCACCCACTGGCATATAAAGTAGAATAAACCAGAGGCTTTGTTCAAGCTGGAACTTTAGAACAATCAGACACTTGGAGCAACAACTGGATCTTACCTGTCCCTGATCACATAGACTTTAAAGATATTAGAGGGAAGGTCAATTTTTTTTTTTTTAGTGACCCCAGGTTCTTTTCTCATTTGAGGGGCACTTAACCCCAAGGCAGAATTACAAGTCTGAAGAATTGCATAAAAGACCCCTGAGGAAGGTGGAATTTGCCCTAAGGAAGTATTGCTTAGCAGCATTGAGTTCTTTTTCTTTTGTGGCCATTGGATGGGGGCAGGGTTGGAGTGAATGGGAAACAGGACAGTACAGTTATCCCATCCATACCGAGGGGGTTAGGGTCATGGTGTCCCCAAAATCTGGAAAATTCACATAAAATTTTTTGACCCTCCCTTTATAGCAGAGAAGTCTGTTTTTTTCTTTTTCTTTTATGGGGGTATTTATAATACCTTATTGAAAAATTTGGGTTAATATTATATGATACTATACATGTATTTTATGCATTTCTGAGTTTCTAAACTTTTTCTGTATTATTTCCTGACCTTCACATGTCATCTGTAGCTTCTGCAAAACTCCCCCAGAATTCTCTTTTAATTTCTTGTGCTAACCCTCAATGTATCAAAACCTCAGTGGGGAAAGTTGTGATGTGGAAGGAATAACTATACTGTTGAGTATGGGATACTGTAGAAGTCTGTGGTAGGCAGAGCCTCACTAGAGAGGAAATCAAGTAACTTGATTTCATTGTGAGGCTTAGTGCAAGTCCTTTACTTTTTCTCTCAGGTTCAGTGTTTTATTAACTTGAGAACTTCCAAGGGAGCTGAAGGTCCCTTTACCTTTCTGTGCAGAAATTTGATGTTTCTGGATAGGACCTTGGCAGGAGGCATGAGAAATAAGAATTTTGGAGAACTCCCCCCAAAATTTCCCTCAATTCATGTGAGTTCAGATTTTTTTGTAATGGACTGATCACTGTTCAGAATAGTTGCAAGCCTTGTAAATTCCTTGAGAGCAAGACTTATGTTACATTTTAATTTGTGTAATCCTTGGCTCAAAAAGACATTTGCATGACTCTTCTTATTGGTGGAGATTGTTATTTAAGCAATCCCAATACTGACTACATAATAATTTTCTTTAAATGAACTATTTGAAGTATTACTAACATTTAAGTAGTCTCTTTTATCTAGTTAATAAACTGCTTTCAAAATTCTTTGACTAATTATATGGACAACTTATGTGCATTTTGAATCTGATACTAGGAACGGAACAGTGGAAGTATATGGAATGATATGAGCATGAATCAATTTTTAGTGATATACAAGATTTTAGAAAAATACAGGTGATATACAAGATTGTCACCAAGTGTAGTATTATTCTCGAACACTGATAACAGAAAGATAACTACGTAATTTCTCAAACATGAGTCTTTTATAGGCACTAAATTAAATTTAACCAAAAATTCCTAAACATAAAAAACCACTGTGACTATCAAAAATTATTAAAAAATATGAAGTGAATGTTTCCAGAAAAGGAGGAAAGATGAGAATAGCAATACTGACGTTGGTTATGAAACTTGAACATATTAGGAAGAGCATAAAGACATTTAAGCTATTTTCTTTCCTCCTCATCCACCGCTCACCTTGCCATTTTTGTAGCCACTGATGAAAAGGCCAAGGTCTCCCATAGCATCCTGGGCCATCTCCAGTCATCTTGATGAATATCTGGTCACTGGACCCAGATGGCTCAGAAGGAGAAAGTGAGGTTAGTGACCTTGCACAGCCCTCCCTCACCAAAACAAAGTCAAGTACAAGTCATGTCATCATTTCTCTGATGTCACGGTCTTCTTAGAAAATGAGGGACGAACACAAACGCTATCCTGCTTTTCCTTCTTGTACCTGTATCCTGAGCATGAGACTTCCAAAACTGATGTCCCTGGTTCCTAGAAAAATTAATCTATCCAGCTTTGAAATCCCCTTCTAAGGCTGAACCATCTCAATTAGGACTGAGAAAGTATCAATTTACCTGTTACATCCTGTTCTATCTAGCCATCCTCCCAGATTTCCTCTCCTTTGCCACCCCAATCCCCACAATCGCCATAGTAATCAAATAAAAATTAACATTCCTTTGGGAAAGGTGTATAAATTATATACTATAAATAGTAAAAACTAAGCTATGGGTCAGTTTAGCATCCTTGTGGCTTTCCAGACCAAAGTTTCTATCCCTGGATGCCACTCCCCTATATGTGTTATTTCCTTCATTGTAATGTAAGTTTTGTTAAGGCAAACAGTCTCACTTTTTAAATTTGTATCCCCAGTGCTTAGCAGAATACCTGGCACATGTATTCATTTAACTGCTTTGTCACTGATTCACTGATAATCATTCATTGATTCATTTGATTCATTGATAATGATCATCATCATTTATAACAATACAAATAGGAAGTAAAGTTAAAAGAAGTATCTCATTAGAAGTCTCATCTTTTGCTTAAATATTGATAGGAAATAGCAAGTTTTCCCCAAAATTGCAATTATCAATGGTTTACCAGCAACTCTGAAAAGGAATGAAGAATTCCTAAATGAGAATAATGTGATAAATGTACTAAGCATATAGAAAAAGGTTTAGAATATCAAGAAAGAATGCACAAATTTATTTTTAAAATATCCATTGAAAACAAATATCTCAGTCAAAAAAAGAAAAACTCCACAATCTCTGATCCTTGAGGGTATCAACTGCTTTGGTTTTTGGTCTTTGTTCTGGTCTCAGTGTCTAGCATGTACTAGTTATTTAATAATTCTTTGTTGTATGTTGAATGAATGAGTGAATTTTAGTATTTTGAAACACTGGCTGTGTAATAAAGAGTATAAAGTAGAAAGTGCACTTGGCAATAATCTAGTTCATTTAACTTGTCTAGACAACCAACTTATTCCTTTTGCCTGAAATTTTATTTTATTTTCTGTCTCCATAAAGGATATTGATTATTCATTTACTAAATTACCACTTGGAACAAAGTAGATACCTTCCTAATAACAGAAAGTATTTTGATGTTTTCTGTTTATTTCCACTTATATCTTTATAAATTTCTTTAAATTAGTTTATTTAATTTTACTTCTCAAGATTCACTTCCATAAGCTTTTGAGTTTTAAATTTTCTCTACCTCTCCCCTCTCCCCCATCCCCAAGACAGGGTGCAATCTGATAAAGGCTCTACATATACATTTTCACATTAGTCTTGTTGTAAAGATGAATTAGAATGAATGGGAGAAACCATGAGAAAGAAAAACCAAAACAACAAAAGAGAGAGCGTAAATAGTATTCTTTGATCTGCATTCAGACTCTATAATTCTTTCCTTGGATGAAGATAGCATTTTCCATCTTGAGTCTTTTGGAGCTGCATTGCTGAGAAGAGCTAAGTCTATCAAAATCAGTCATTGCACACTGTGGCTATTTCTGTGAACAATGTTCTCCTGCTTTTGTTCACTTCACTCAGCATCAGTTCATATAAGTCTTTCTAGGATTTTCTGAAGTCTGCCTGTAGTATTTCATTACATTCATAATTTGTTCAGCCATTCCCCAGTTGATGGACATCCCCTTAATTTCCAGTTCTTGGCCACCATAAAAGAACTGCTATCAATATGTTTGTACATGTGGATCCTTTTTCCATTTTTATGATCTCTTTGGAGCACGGTCCTAGAAGTGGTATTGGGTATGCACATCTTTATAGCCCTTTGGGCTCCAGAATGGTTGGATCAGTTCACAACTCCACCAACAATGCACTAGTGTTCCAATTTTTCCACATCTTCTCCAACATTTATCATTTTCCTGTTTTATCATGGTAGCCAATCCAATAGGTATGATGTGGTACCTCAGGGTTATTTTGATTTGGCTTTCTCTAATCAATAGGGATATAGATCATTTTTTCATAAGATTATATATAGCTTTAAGTCCTTCCTCTGAAAACTGCCTATTCATATCCTTTGATCATTTATCAATTGGGAAATGACTTGTATTCTTATAAATTTGACTCAGTTCACTCCACTTTTAGAAATGAAGCCTTTATCAGAGACACTGATTGTAAAAGTTCTTTTCCAGTTTTCTGCTTCCCTCCTAATCTTGGTTGCATTGGCTTGCTTGTGCAAAATCTTTTCAATTTAATGTAATTGAAGTTATCCATTTTGCATTTCATAATGTTCTCTATTTCTTGTTTGGTCATAAATTCTTCCATTATAATTTTTTAAAATCAACAACTTGTCAGTATATTTCATTCTTGATCCTTCATATTGTGGAGACACTTCAATTCAATAAATATTTATTTAGTGCCATTATGTGTAGGGCACTTTAAGCTAAACATACAAAGCAAAGACTTATATAGCAGGGTGACCTTGGGCAAATCACTTAACCTCTGCCTGCCTGAGTTTGCTCAACTATAAAATGGTGGCAATGAAAACACTTACCTTCTAGAGTCATTGTGAAGATTAAGTGAGAAAAGAATCGTAAAGTGCTTGCTTAGTACAGTCCCTGGCATGTCACAGGTGCTGGATAAATGCCTATTTCCTTCCTTTCCCCCTTTTTTCCCTTAGATGATACTGAGAGGAAACAAGGTGAACATGGATAATTTGGGGTAGGGAAGTTTCAATGAGCAGGTTTAGGGGAAAGATGGGCTCTATTTTGCATTCATTTGAGGTGTCAATAGAACATCTAGTTGAGTAGGTGTCCCTCACGCTTATCCTTTACATTCACATTGTATCAAGTACTTTCTGAGCCACTCTCTCAGAGGAAGGCTGGCTACATCTACCCCCTGAGAGTTCTAGGGTTACCTCAGAAAAGTTGACATTTTTTCTTCTCTAATTCTATTATCTTTGCTCCCATTCTGGGTTTGTGTCCCCACCCCACCATTCTACCCAGTTAGGTGCCAGTGATTACCACTCCAGTTCCATTTAGCTAATTAACATCAGTTAACTTTTACAAAAGGATTATTGACTTCAAAGATACAGCAAGAGCAGAAGTACAAAGTCTTCCCTCACACACACAAATGCGCACACATTTGGGGATCCCAATTCTCATTTTCTATATTCTGACTTAATTTAGTTTCTACATTGATTCTGCGTGGATCCCACCAACTTCACATCCAAATGCAACGTTGTTGCTACATAAGTCTTGGTCTCAATTACTGGTGGGCTGTGTCCAGAAGGTTGCTCCTTATTCTTCAGGGCACCGAAGCCAGACAGACTGCAAATTCCTGGCACAGATTCCACCCCTGGATCTGTTCATGGCTTCCCTTCAGATCTTCCAAAGCTCATAAAGTCATAGTCATCTCTTCCTTCTTTACCTAGGACAAAAGAAAACAGGTCAAGACAAAACAAACAAATGAAAGTAAAACCCCTTGAAAACCAAAAGAATTCAAAACCTGCATTCATGGGCCCCAAATTGGCCTCAGATGGGTGGGGGTGTCAAAGGCTTCTCCTCTCACAGTATTATCTCTCTTCTCTCCCCAGATCCTGTCAGCCAGGAAGAAGTAACACAAAGAGAAGTTGCTGAGGCCTTGATGCATTTTAAATGTAACCTCAGTTCTGACTACAAGTACAGTCAAAGAAGTTCTTATTTACCAAACGTCAGCAGACCAGCATTAGTTACAGAACACCTGAGGATACCCCAAATCTTTCCATTACAATCATCATGACTCTCCTTGAAGCAGGCCCCCCAGCAGCACTTGCTCATGCTCATAGGGACTGGGCTCCATGGTCAATCCTCTGACACACACAAGTTAAATGCTCCTTAGCTTTTCTTCATAGATCCTATTTTATTTTTTTTAAGGTGGAAATTTTCATATTTTACTTTTTTCCAATTACATGTTAAAACAATCTTGAACATTTTTTTTAGTTTTTGAGTTCTAAATTCTTTCCTTCCTATCCTCCCCTCCCTCCTCCTTGAGAAAGCAAGCAATTTGATATACATTATATATGTGCAATCATGAAAAACATATTTACATATTAACCGTGTTGTGAAAGAAAACACAGACCAAAAACAACAAAAATAAAGTTTTAAAAAGTATGCTTCAATCTGTATTGACTCCATCAATTCTTTCTCTGAAGATAGACAGCTTTTTTCTTCCTAAATCCTTCAGAATTTCTTAGCTCACCATATTGCTGAGGATACCTAAGTCATTGTCAGTTGATCATGGTGCAATATTACTTACTGTTACTGTATACAGTGTCCTGGTTCTGCTCACTTCACTTTGCATCAGTTTGTGAAAGTCTTTCCAAGTTTTTCTGAAAGAATCCTAATTATATAAACACTATTTTCAGGTTGTTTAATCATTCTAATGTCTTACTCTCTTACCATTCTTCACAAAATATGCACAGAATTTAAAAAAAGGACTTAAGAAAATGTGTATGGAAAATTATTAAACTGATAAAAGAAATTCAGATTAGAATGAGGACCTTAGAGTAGATGACATTACAATTCCCTCTAGTTCTATCATTCCATAATACTCAGAATGTATTGAAAAAGTTGGCTATTTAAATTCAGAAAACAGTGACAGACATTTAGAGTTCTGTGTGAGGATGACCTGCTTTGTAAAAAAAAAAAAATCAACATGTGGAAATCTAAAATCAATAATATATACTTATCAAAGGGGTGTTTCAAATTTTAAAAAGTTACTCAACTTAAAAAATTATTCATTAGATAATCTTCCTAACTTGCACATGCTCTCAGTGAATTAAAAGTGTATTTTGATTTATATGAATTCTACACAAATCACTCAGTTTCTCTATAACCATATCCATTGTATCAAGCAAGAGATACCTATGCTTGACCAAAGATAAGTATGCTTTTCCTATGCTATTGTGAGGATTAGGCTTTGTAATGAGGCTATTATAATTAATGGATTGAATACTTGTTAGCTTTTAATATAATTTCTATGATAGGAGTAGGTCAAGATCACAAGCATGTGGATGGAATGGATACAAAAATAATCAAAAAACTACTGTAATTATATACTGACTGCTTCTTGTCAGGAGAAGTGCCTTTTCCAGTTCAGGATAGATTGAATCATTAAGTACTTACTTTAATGCATTATGTGGAAAAGGTCCAAAGGCTTAGTTTGTGTTTGTGCTAGTATGAGTCTATGCACTGATGATATGGAACAACTAAGGAGAAAAAAAAAAGATAGTTCATCAATCATTTGTTGTAAATCCAGCAAAATTTCCAATGCATGTCTTTGTTATCTGAACACATTGTCTTCTATTGGTAATATCTGTTTCATATGAAAATTCTTCTGTGCACAGAAATTTTACTTTTAATTTTACTAATTTACAAGCTGATATAAATGCAAATAGCCTGGGCCATGATGTCATCAGTGTGGCAGGATTCACTTTTTTCCCCAAGTATTGTGTGTCTACTGAATGAGATTTCACCTTTTGTGATATAAACTAAATGGCACAAATTTAATTTTAAAATTCTTTTAATAAAAAGCATTGATAAGATATTAGATTTGGATGCCATATGAGGACTAAACTCCCCTAACTAGAAGTTTCATTTTAGGGAAGGAATAAAATCATTTCCTTTAAGCTTAAAAAAGAAAACCAGTATTTATTATATCAGCATCATTAGCTACTCCCATGATTTGGCAACTTGTTCTAGAAATGGAAGAACAACTGTCGCAGGCTGTCAGTTTGCAAGAGGATGAAAATAGAAGATGTGTCAGAAAAACTGCAACCACAATCCACAAAGGCAGTTTCCCCTTCCCCCCACTCTGCTAAACTAGAACTGACTTCAAGTTTTTGGATTGATACAAATGACTTTCACATTTTTCAGATGTGCATTAAGTTGGGTAGTGAGATCCAGGAAGGAAATAGACAAGGTGCAAAACGCAGGATTTGTTCTTAATGAAACTCACAGAATATTAAAGTTAAAATAACTCTCTGATAATCTATTCTAATTTCTTTTTTCATAGATAAGGAATCTGAGCCTCAGAGAAGAAAAGGGGTTGGCCCAAGGTCACCAAGACAATGAATTGGCAGAGCTAGGACCTAAACTCAGGTCTTCTAAATCTTTTGATTCAAGTTTAATATGTTTTCCATGACCTGAAACTTTTCCATTTCTCAAACTGGTGAACAGTTTTTAAAAACTAGAGCCTTGGAAAAAATACTGGTATAAGAAAGAGAGCAATTTGGTTCCTGGTTGGAAAGAGGGTAAAGGTCCCCAGCTCTACCAGTTCCACCCTGTCTTTTTTCACCTTGCTCTGAAGTTGCTTTGCATGAAACTAGTATTTTTGCCAGGACTGGGAAAGAACCTCCTCATTCTGGCCCCACCCAGCTCTCTTTCTGCTAAGTGGCATCTCTGGTATGATTTGAAAAGGACATCAAGTCCTGACCCAGAGACTTCATAGTTAAAAGGAATTTTGGACCATGACCTAGAAAAGGATTTAGAATGAGAGACTTTTCTTTACTGTAGCTGGAGAAAGAGAATTAAAAGGAGTAACTTAAAATACCTGAAAGTTTCTCTACCCCAGGGTTTCTTAAACTTTTCCCACTCCAGATCCCTTCTTCATTTCTTAAATTGTGGGTTTTTAAATGGTAGCTTGTTGGCCACTTGAGAGTAAGTGCAGTCTACTTTCTACTGACTAAGAAGAGAGCCCCAGGACTAAAGAGCTAACAGATAATGTCCCCATCCTCCATGAAGAAGGTCATAACAGCTTCACTGAAACAAAGAGAATAGAGAAGCCAAGGACTGCCATTTTGTGGAGAAAGCAGTTGGTCTGATAATATCTCTGAAAGACAGAAGGATGTCTGCTTCATTGGAATCCTGCTGAGGAGGAATATGTTGCCCACGCATGCCCCCTTTATGAATGTTCTCTGGCCATATGTGTTCCCTTGTTTCTTCTCCCCCACTCCTGGTGTGATAACTTGTTGGACAGCGTACTGTACCCACTGTCTATGAGGAAAAAAAACTTCCTTAATACTTATTTTGTTGTGCTATGTAATTAAATTCTTTTGAACTGATGTGTTCTCTGGTTGGCTTAGTAAAAATAAACATCTGTGGGGAAATTTTTCAGTTTTGATTTTCAGAGGACACTGTCCCACAAAGTACCTCAAATTGGAATAACTTTTTGGGAATCTATGTGTGAGGGGTTTGCTAGAGACTACACTTAATTATTTTTAAAGAAAGAAAAGAACTTGTTCTCACAAAAGAACCAAATTGGTAGACTTCTTCGAATTGTACTAGGTAAATGATGATGATGATGATATTGATGATGGAGAAGAAGAAAGTTTATTGATTGAGAATAGGTTGAAATAATCCCCAAATTTTCCCTGAGACAAAGGTGGATCATTTTAATACATAGTGGCAGGTAGGTGGAACAGTGGAAAGAACACTGGGCCTAATTACCTTGGGAAAGTCACTTATATCTGTCTGTCTCAGTTTCTTCAACTGGAGATGGCAATAGAATCTATTTCACAGGGTTTCTGTGAGAATCAGGGGAGATAATGTGTGTAAAGTTCTTAGCATAATGCCTAGCACCTAGCAGATACTTAATAAAAGCATGTTTTTTACCCTTCCACTTCCAATAATACTACATATCTTTGAATCATGGAATGGAGAATTCAAGTTACAGGACACCAAAATGCAGGTAAAAGACATATAATTGGCATGAATAATCTGCAGTATATGTCTAATGAAGAATTGTGTACTAAAGTCAAGTCAGAGACAAAAAAGTTTAGGACCAGAAGAGAAGATAGGCTGGCCATGTAGAAAGAAGGAGGGCTAGACTGTTTACATGTTCCACTGATGCTTAAATAATGTCCAGTTAGGCATCAAAAATTTGATACCTAGGTAATAAGAAAATATCAGTAGATTGTGATCAACCTCCCCGGAGTAGTATATACATCTACTAATAAGTTATATCAAATTAGAATGTGAAAAATAAAAAATGCTCCTTATTCTTTCTTTTTTACAAAAAAGAAAAAAAAGAAAACCAGTAAACAATTTTTTTTAACCTTAAACAGTTTTATTAGATTATTAAGTGTATAGTGATTGAAGAAGCATCAAGTGTATATAGCATAGACTAAACCTTTCATTCTGTCCCTAGATGTAGCTCCTCCCAAGACAGAAATACATTTTAGACTGGAGTTCATTTCTCAGCTACAACATGGTATTATAAGAGAAAAAGAAGCCAGACCTCAGTATCGTATGATAGTCTTCCTATCTCCCGGTGAAACTGGAGTTACACAGTTAATTCACAACCAGTTGTCTACACCAGATCTTCAAAGGACTGTGGAACCTTCTGGTGATTCTCATGGTGACCTCTACATGAGTAAGAATGCCAGCTTTAGGGTCTCAGGAACTCCTCTGCTAGATTTAGAGCTCAGTTCTATGGTCTGCTCCAGAATCTCCAGCACTCAAGTGGGAGGCAAGGAGAGAGGGAAACAAACATTATTCAGTGTCTCTTATGTGCAAAGCACAGGTAGTTATGTTACAAATATCATTTCATTTGGTCATTACAACAACCCTGTTATTGTAACTCCCTGGGAGGGAGTTTCTGTTATTACCCTCATTTTACTGTTGAGGAAACTGAGGCAAACAGAGGTTAGGCAACATGACATGGGGCTGCATTGACTCAGATCTCCCTGACTTCCTCTGATTCAGCATTCCATCCACTGCACAAGCACAGTTAGTATCAAAAGGTGCTGGAGCCAAATCTAACAGGCTTGTTTGCACAAATTTCCTTTCTATTCCTTCTTTCTCCCTCCTCTCCTCCCGCACCCTCCCAGCTAAATTGGCTGTTAAACATTTGCTAGCTTACCTCTGTATTGTTCTAATGGTCCATGAACATTGCTTGTGCTTAGCAGGAGTGCGTTAGAAAGTTCAGGGAATGAAAGAATCAGTGTACTGGAGAGGTAATGACCTTCAAGCTAACAGCCACAATTGGCATTTCTATAGCGTTTTAAGGTTTGCAAAGTGCTTCACATCCATTATCTCATCTGAGTCTCACAAAACCTCTGGCTACCATCCAAAGGGTACCTCCTACCTGTAACAAACTGAATTTTGACAGTGATGGGGTCAGAGATGCTGCCTAGGCACCACTGTGTCTACTTTTTGCTTGTTGCCTTGTTGTCCTGTTTGGCCTCTGGCCAGTTAATTTTACTATATTTTTTTAAAATTTGAATTTAAACACCAAAAAAATTTGATATACATAGCAGAACAAACACAAAAAAGAATTTTATATGAAACCATTAATCTCTATTTCATGTTTTTAAATGCATAAATCCTACATATTACTTTCAAAACTGCCCCACTTGACTGCTTCTTTCTGAACTTCTTTCTGTTCTCTTCCTTCCCTACCCCACTGAAGTAAGTGAGAAAAGAAATCCATTGTAATAATAATTTTTTAAAAACACAGTCAAAAACAATCTATCCAATGGTCAGGTTTAGAAATGTATGCCTTTTTCTGCAGCTTTAGTTCATCATCTCTCTGACAGGAGGTACATTATATTTCATCACAGGTCCTCTTGAGGGGTGGTTGGTTATTGCATTGATTAGATTTCTTAAGTCTTGAAGTTTTTTATTTTTCAATCATATATTTTTCTCTCCTTCCCACATTATCTTTACTCACTGAGAAGGCAAGCAATACGATAGCAATTATACATGAGAATTCATGCAAAGAATATTTCCATATTAGCCATATTGTTAAAAAAAGAAAGAAAAATAAGATGAGAAAATTAAACTTCAACTTGCACTCAGAGTTCATATTTCTCTATGTGGACGTAGATGGCATTTTTTTCATTATGAGTCCTCTGAAACTGTCTTGAATTGTTGAATTGATCATAGTAGGCAAGTTTTGTTTTTCTAAACAATTATTTTATTTGTTTTCAGCGTTCTATAATCACTTCTATATATCTTAGATTTTTTTTCTCCCTCCCCCTCCTTCCTCCCTCCCTACTCCCTTCCCCAGACAGCTTGCAGTCATATAGATTCTACACATACATTCCTATCAAATACAATTTCACCACAGTCATGTTGAATAGGAGAATTAAAATGAATGGGAGAAACCATAAAACAAAACAAAACAAAATATAATATAAAAGAAAATGGTCTGCTTCTATCTGCAATTCAATGCCATAGGTCTTTCTCTGGATGTGGAAGGCATTTTGCCTCAAGAGTTCATTGGAAATTTTTTAAGTCCTTGCATTGCAATGAAGTACTAAGTCTACCTGAAAAATTTCTTACACACTCTGGTTGTTGCTGTGTACAAAGTTCTCCTGGTTCTGCTTCTTTCGCTCAGAATCAGTTCATATATGTCTTTCCAGGCCTCTCTGAAGGCTCCCTATTCATTGTTTCTCATAGCACACTAGTATTCCATTACATTCATATACTACAACTTGTTCAGCCATTAACCAACTGATAGGCATCCCCTTGATTTCCAGTTTTTGGCCACCACAAAAAGAGCTGCTGTAAATATTTTTGTACATGTGGGACCCTCTCCCACTTTTATGATCTCTTTGGGATACAATCCTAGAAGTAATATTGCTAGGTCAAAGGGTATGCACATTTTTGTAGCCCTTTGGGCACAGTTCCAAATTGCTCTCCAAAATGGTAGGATCAGCTCACAGCTCCACCAACCATGAATTAGTGTTCCAACTCTCCCACATCTTCTCCAATATTTATCATCTTCCTGTTTTTTCATGTTAGCCAATATGATAGTGGTACATCAGAGTTGTTTTGATCTGCATCTCTCTAATCATAGTGATTTAGAGCATTTTTTCATATGGCTGTAGGTAACTTTCATTTCTTCCTCTGAAAACTGCCTGTTGACCATTTATCAGTTGGGGAACGACTTGTATTCTTGTACATTTGATTCAGTTCTCTACATATTTTAGAAATGAGGTCTTTATCACAGACACTAGTTGCAAAAATTCTTTCCCAATTTTCTGCTTCCCTCCTAATCTTAGTTGCATTGAGTTTATCTGTGCAAAAACTTTTAATTTAATGTAATCAAAATTATCCATTTTGTACTTCATAACGTTTTCTATCTTTTGTTGAGTCAAAAATTTCTCCATTCTCCATAAATCTGACACATTTTTCCTTGCTCCACTAATTTGTTTATAGTATCAATCTTCATACCTAGATTGTGAACCCATTTGGACTTTATTCTTGTGTACGGTGTCAGGCATTGGTCTATGCCCAGTTTCCGCCACACTGTTATCCAGTTTTCCCAGCAATTTTTGTCAAACACTGTGTTCTTATCCCAGAAGCTGGGATCCTTGAGTTTATTAAGAGTAGATTGTTATATTCATTGATTACTGTGTCTTGAGTAACTAACCTATTCCACTGGTCTACCCCTGTTTCTTAGCCAATACCAAGTGGTTTTGATAATTACTGCTTTATAATACAGTTTGAGATCTGTTAGGGCAAGGTCACCTTCCCTAGCATTTCTTTTCATCAGTTCCCTTGATATTCTGGAACTTTTGTTCTTCCAGATAAATTCTGATATTATTTTTTCTAGCTCTAGAAAACAATTATCTGGTAGTTTGATTGGTATGGCACTGAATAAGTAAATTAATTTAGGTAGAATTGTTATTTTTATTATATTGGCTCAGCCTACCCACAAGCAACTGATATTTTTCCACTTACTTAGATCTGACTTTATTTGTGCCAAAAGTGTTTTGTAATTGTGTTCATATAGTCCTTGGGTTTGTTTTGGCACATAGACTCTCAGATATTTTATAGTGTCTACCATAGCTTTAAATGAGATTTCTCTTTCTATCTTTTGCTGATGGGTTTTGTTAGCAATATATAGAAATGCAGATGATCTATGTGGGTTTATTTTGTAACCTGCAACTTTGCCAAAGTTACTTATTATTTCAAGTGGTTTTTTACTTGATTTTCTGGAATTCTCTAAGTATAACATCATATCATCTGCAAAGAGTGATAACTTAGTTTCTTCTTTGCCTATTCTAATTTCTTCAATTTATAGTAGGCAAGTCTTTCCCAGCTGATCATCATTACAACATTGCTGTTACCAAGCACAATGATCTCTTAGTTCATCTCCCTTCACTTTGCATCAGTTTATATAAATTTTTGCTATCTTTTCTGAAAGCTCCGCTCCCAACCCATGGTAATTTCTCATAGCACGACAGTACTTCATTACAATCATATTCCACAGTTTGTGAGAATTCCCCAATTGATGAGCATTCCCCAATTGATGAGCATTCACTTGATTTCCAATTCTTTGCCACCTCAAAAAGAGCTGCTATAAATATTTTTGCACATACAGGTTCTTTCTCTTTGTTCTCTTTGGGATACAGATCTAGTAGTGGCATTGCTCAGTCAAAGGTTATGCACAGTTTTATTGCCCTTTGGACATAGTTCTAAATTGTTCTCCAGAATGGTTGGACCAGTTCAAAACTGTGCCAACAGATCATTAACGTACTTATTTTTCCTATTCCTCTTTACCCCACTCCAGTATTTATTACTTCTGATTGGTCTGAGGTAAAACCTCAGACTTGATTTAATTTGCATTTCTCTAATCAATAGTGACTTAGATCATTTTGTCATATGACTATAGATAGCTTTGCTTTCTTCTTCTGAAAACCCCCTGTTCGTATCCTGTGACCATTTATCAGTTGGGGAAGAGCTCTTATTTTCATAATTTTGACTCACTTCTCTATATATTTGAAAAATGAGACCTTTATTAGAGAAACTTGCTATAAAATTTTTTGGTATTACTTCATTATCTGTGGTACCTCTAGCAAAATGGAGTTTCTCTGATTATCTTTTAATGAGGTTCATCTTTGTTTTTGTGTGAGATCATGATTGCTACCCCTGTCTTTTTTAGTTTAGCTGAAACATTAGATTCTTCTCCAGAGCTTTATTTTAACTCTGTATGTGTCTTTCTGTTTCAAGTGTGTCTTTTGTAAATAACATATATTTGGATTCTAATTTTTAATCCATTCTGTTTTTGGGTTCTTTTTTACAGGTGAGCTCATTTAGTTCAGTTTCTCTGGTAAGGGAGGAAAGGGATTCAAGCTAATTGCTTCCTACTTTTCTTCTATAGAACTTATGTACACAGTGCCTTGGGCACAAATATGGGTAAGAGTGGGTTTGAATCAGTGGAGGAAACTGAGGGGAAGATGCATTTAAAAAGGGGACTGGTTGAGTACAATGGATGATGTGAAGACAAGACTTTGTGACTTGGGCTTTTCTAAGAACAATCAGATCATGGGTAATGAAGAAGTGATGGTACATAGCCTTTGATGGTGAAAGGAAAAGGGAGTAGATGGGGAAAAGCCATCTTTCTTCTACTAGTGTGGATACGCAAAATTTATAGCTTTATAAAGTTATATTTTAGCCACATGGCTAAAATTGGGAGCTTTTCTATATACATTTCCAGGAGATTATATAGAAATCAACTTAGATTAAAAAATCAGTAAGAAGCAACAAATATGAAACACGTGGTTTTCAATAACCAATTAGGGGTGAGATCTAGGCCTTTTCCCTGTCCTGTTTCTTTGTTCAAAGCCCAGCCTTTGAAGGACCTTACTGACCTCTGCCAAAAATTTACCCCACCTAGGTTATCTTATTTAGGTGAATTCCTGTCCATTGTGTTGTATTTAGGTTTGAATGGAGATAAATTCTTTGATTAAACTGGTCAAGACTGGGAATGATTTCAAAATAAATTGTATGATCAAAGTCACACCCCCCAATCCTTCATTAGAGTAAGTCCAACTTTTATTATAATATTTATTCTCTCTCATTACTTGTTAACCAATCAGAGTCAATTGTCACTCTTACAAGGGAGTATGAGCATTAAGTAGGTTCCATGCAGGGTCTTTGGCTTTCAAGAGTGTCACTGACTTCTTTTATTAATAATATACTAGCATTATTAATAAAACAATTAAGTACCCAGAAATTGCATTTCTTAAACTTTTTAAAAAATCACAAATGGAGATGGCAGAGGGGAGGTCAGTCATATACACTTAGCTATGCTACCTTGAATGAGACCAGTAGAAATATTCAAGTAAAATAGAATGGACAATATACTACTATGAGGTTTGATTTTAAATGGAAAAGCCTAGATATAGACACATTGTACTTTCCTATGGGAGCTGCTGGAGGCAGGACTTCAACTCCTAGGTTCTTAGCTTTCTTGACAAAAATAAAGGTTAATTTGTGGTCAGAAGATGATCATATGGGCTAGGAAGAGATAAGATTGCCTGGGTCAATAATTTTGCCCATTTCAGACTCCTAAGGTAACTAGAACTAATGATGCCTTTTCACTTGAAGAGGCTGGTGGGGAACCTGCTTCTGAAGAGTCATGCTGATATGTAATGGAAGTGCCTTTGAGCATATACTCATATTTGATAACTGGTTCTGGTCTGGCAACAGTGTGGTTAACAGGAGGCTCTTTGATTAGATACCTAAATAGAACTGGGTTTACCTTCAAAAACTCCAATCATCTTTAGCTTTAACTAATTCTCTTCAGCTCCATTTTGATGGTTTGATTCCTTCACTGACAGCATCTGGCAAACAACCACCATAACCTGGAGTGGAATTTCATTCTGCCACTGATCTGTGTTCATCCTTTGTTTTTGAAGAATACCTGCCGCTGATGAAGATCTGGGAAGGCAAAGTCAATGGCTTAGAAAATGGCTCTATATAAGGACACTTGATTTGTTTCATTTTCATTATATTTAATAAACTATGTAATTACAGCATGTTACGCATCTGAGGTGTATTATTTTCAGTAATAACCTCACAGATCAGAGCCCCGCCACAAGGTGGGAGCTCCTGTACTGTGTACAGTCACAGATTTCATTCAGGCCCTTCTCACCTCACTCCAGAAATACTGCAATAGTACCTTAACTGGTCTCTCTGCCTCCTCTTTCCACTCCAATCCTTTCTCTATACGATTCTATATAAAATTTCCGTAAGTGCAAGTCTGACTATGTCATTCTCCAACTTAATAAACTCCAGTGGCTCATTACTGTCTCTAGAATCAGGGATAAATTTCTATTTGGCATTTAAAACTGTTCACAACAACCTACCTTCACCAGGCTTATTACACATGCCTTGTAATACCCAAGCAACAGGCACTTAATAAATGCTTGACACTTTCCCCAACCCCCAACACTACAGTATAACAGCGAACACAACAATACATATCCCATCTCACTGCCTTTGCACAGCTAGGGAATACACTCGTCCTTCACTTTCTCTCTCAGATTCCTTGAGGTTCCTTCAATTACTAGCTCAAGCTCTACCTTATACATGAAGCCTAGCCAGCACACCAATTGCTGGTGTTTCCCCTCCATGTTACCTTGTATCAATGTTATGTATTTTAAGATCCTCCAGGACAAACTATTTCATTTGTCTTTGAATCCAGGACGCCTAGCACCCTGTTGGGCACATAGCAGACAATTCATAAAATACTTGCTTAATAATCTCTCTTTACTTTTTCCTCTCTTTGCACTTCTCTTTCTCTGGACAAAAATTCTTTATCATGAAAGGCTAACTATTCCAATGGGAAATTTATCCTTGTCGAGGTGGTGGTGGTCTCCATCATCATCAAAAAGCCTTTAGTGACCAATCTTGTGAAGTGTGGTCCAACCTTGTGAACCCCGCTCTGGCACGCTATTTTAAAGAACAGACCACAATAATTCACAGTAATTCAGGAAGAGGGTCTGAACTGAGGGGCGGGGGCGGCGGCGGAGTCTGTGAACTTAATTTTCTTTGATAAAGATTTCAATGTAACTGACGCCCTTGGTACTCCTATTATTTTATGCATTTAAAAACATTAGTCTGAGAAGAGGTCCATAGGCTTCCCTAGACTATCAAGGAGGTGTCTAAAACACAAAAAAGGTTAAGAACCCACGAGTGACAACAGAACTCTTAAAAGACACATTTTGCCTCGTCCATTTCTCATCCAGTCTCTTTCTCTTCCTTTTCCAAACGTGAAAAGTAGCAACTTAAGTCACGGAAGGCACGTGCCGCTGGTTTTCTACTAGAGTACTTTCTCCTTCGGACCCCAGAGAAAAACCCGCAAGCGCAGCCTCGCCCCGGGCAGCTCTCGCCACCTCCAGAACCGATAACTGAGGAGTAGGAAGAGGAGGCGGCTCCTCCCGTTGTAAGGACCTCTTCTGACTTCCCAGCTCCGCCTCCGCTGGAAAACCCGGCCTAGAGTCCGCCCGAGCAGGCTCGGAGCGGAGCCAGGAACCTGGGTGGGGAAGCGGCCTCCGGCTGCGCCCCGCGCGCGCATGCGCCTTGGCCTCCCCCTGCGGCGGGGGAGGAAGCCGGGGCCGCGCTCTCCGCTGGGCTGGGCCGGGCTTGGGCGTCAGCGCCGGCGGCCATCTTGGCTTCTCCGAGAAAGGAACTGAGAGGGGAGAAGTTGTAGAGGGGAGGGCCGGAGTGGGGCGGGGAGACAGCGAGGGGAGCGGGGAGGCGGCCGCGGCGGGCTGGGCGGGGACTGCCGGCCTGACTGACTGGCTGGGTTGCGGAAGTGGAAGCCGCTGGCCGAGGCTGCTGCCCTCCCTCCCGCCCGCCGCTGCCGCCGCTTCTGCTTCCTCTCTGCCTCCCGGGAGCGCGAGGCCGGCCCGGCTGTGGATGGTTAGATAGCCCCCGCCGCCAGCCCCCCGTCCTCCCCGCATCCAGCACGGACCCGACGGCGGCGGCGGCTGCAGCTAGAGGAGGAGGAGGCGGAAGATGGCGGGACGGCTGCCGGCCTGCGTGGTGGACTGTGGCACCGGGTGAGCGGCGGGGACGGGCCCCCTTCGGGACCGAGCCGCGCCGAACGGGGTGCGGGGGAGCTGGGGCAGAGAGGGAAGATGGCGGGGCGAGGGTGGGAGAGCGAGAGAGGGTGTGGGGGGAGCGATGAATGGTGCGGGGAGTTGCCCCCGCCGCCGGTTGGGGTGTCAGTCACCGGCTGTGCTGGGCTCGGTAGGGGTGGGGCTCCGGAGAGAGGGACCCTCCCTCGGCTCCGTCCGACCTCGCCCTTTTCGGCCCTGGCCAAGTGTGGGGGGTTATGGGGGAGCGAGCCCTTAAGGGGTACCGGGGAAAGGGCCCCTCACCCCCGCTCCCACCTCCTGAGCTGCCCCTCCCCCACCCCCTCCTCCTGCCTCGGAAGACCTGGGGACCCCTCTGCTTCCCCGAGATCGGGGGGGAGGGTCTTCCCCCGGATCCAGAACCCACACCCATTTCTCTCTGGCCCCTCGCCCTCCCTCCCGTCTCTTGGGGAGAGCTCGGGAGAGGAGGGGTGGGGACCGGAGGAAGAGGACTAGACAGAGGGGAGGGGGGGGGCGAAGGCAAGCCCACGTTGTGGGTTTTGCAAGGTTGCTCTGACAAGACTCATGCCCAGGGTGTGGGTTGGGGAAAGGGAGGAATGCGCTTCCTTCATGGGAATCGAGATCAGGGTTTAAGGGAAAAAAAGACTCAGAACTCGCTTACTAAAACATCTTCTTCCCCCCCCAGAGAAAACCCAATCTAGTCTGCTGTAGCGTCCCTTTTCCCTTTTACATATTTTGCTAGGGACCCAAGTCACATTTTAATTTAGAGTGAAAGATGTCATGTGTTACTTCTCTTGTCTGAAAGAAAAAAGTCCCTCAATGAGCAAGCGCGCAGCAACTTCCTTAGTTTTGTCAAAGCCTCTTCCTGCTTTAAATCTTTTATATCCTTATAAGGTAGTTTTCGATTTCAAACCTGAACAAATTACTGGATTTTTTTTTTTTTAATTAAGCGAGTTTAGATACGTGGTGGAGTGAGTTGCAGGTATTGAGCATTTTTATGAACTAAAATAAAATGCAATTATGAGCTAGAAAAAGTAACAGAAAACATTTTATTAAGTAATTGTAGTCTCTGTTGCAATTTTGTTTTTAAAAAAGAGAAGCTGTCTAGGTGATTGTACAATAAGTGTGGTAAACTTGGAAGTATTTTATTGACTAAAATTTGGAATAAAGAGAAAACCTGGCCAGTATTTGTGAGAGTTTTTAAAAAGTGGATTACAGAACACCTTACATATTAAACATCTTTTGGTTTTAGTAAGTTGTGGTATCTCAAAGAAGAATAAACTTTTTTTGCTATACTTCTTTGTTTATATGGTGCTTCATGGTTTTCAAAGGCCCGTTTCCCCTCCAGCAAGCCAGAGTAGGTAGATGGTTCAAAGTATTTTTGTCCCTATTTTATGGAAGAGAAAACTGAGGGCCTGCAGTAAAGTGACTTGCTGAAAGTTTACCCACAACATAGTAAGCTGTGGAGCCTTGTAGGTTATTTTGGAGTCATGTCTTCTTAGTGCAAGTCCATTTCTATTTCCCATTTTACAGTATTTCTCACCTGTCTGACTTGATGGCTTCGAATTCTCAAACATTCTCTTTAACTTTTGATTTCCAATTTTTTTTCTCTTCAGAATTTATTTTTGTTGCAAAGTGTTTATCCTTTTCCTATATAAGGTACTACCTGTTACACTAATTTAAGATTTCTTTACCCTGATGTTCACAGTGGCTGCTCTAGTGACATTTTCAGAAATTTCAGTGTTGTTAGAGAAAAACAGCAGAATTCCTAATACAGGACTCTAATTCAAGTGGGCACATAGGGTAGTTCTGTAGCTGAATTTATCTTTTTCTGTTGAAATCTCATTCAGAATGAAAAGTGCTATTAATTTCTATAACATTTCATATCATTGTTGAAGTAGCTATGGCATTTTCAAGTTAGATATAGTCCTAGTTTTTTGTTAATTTTTTTATAATCATTTTTTTGGTTAATTTATGCTGGTTCTGATGAGGCTGAAATTCAATGTCCTCATATGACCCCATTTTCCAAGGGACAGCCTTGAATTTAATCTGTGTGCCCAGTAGAAAAGATCAGTTTGTTTTGAACTGCAAAAACATTTAAAGAAACCTTTCCATAAAAAACTCGTTTACAAACCTGAGTAATTAGGAATAATTCAAATTTATGAATTATGAAATGCAAAATCAAGACTTCTATCTTCACTGGATCATAGAATTTGAGGGCTTGGCAGGAATCTTAGTGGCCATCTCATCCAATCCATTGATGAAAGGAATATCCTTAACATGTCTGATAAGTAGTTATTCAATTCTGCTTGAAAACTTTTGGGGTGGAAAGGAGAAAGGGTGGATCAGGACAATCTGTCATTTTCAGATGCATTTCATATAACTTTTGAGCAGTTCTAGCACCTTCAGTCACAATGCTATTTTAAGTAATTTAGTGGTGAGGGTGAATTGAGGTACTACTTTGTATTTTCATCCTTAATGGAACACCCAGTGTTGAAACTGTCTCCAATACAAATCTGCAACTCCTCTGAAACTTAGTTTTACAGAGTTGCCCTGGAGTATTGAGAAGCTGATACAGTAAAGAGCTATGATTCCAGAAATGGAGGACTTGGGTTCAGATTGCATCAAAGAGCTATCTGTGATTGATATCAGAGATCCTGGGTTCAAATTTCTCCTACCTGCTTGATTTCTGACAAGTCATTTTCATCTCATAGAATTTGAGAGCTGGGACTTTGAACCATCCTTAAGTCCAAATCATACACAAAAGGAATCCCCACATAGTTGACAGCAGTAGATACTATAACCTCTTCTGTTAAACAGGGGGCTGGACAAAATGGCCTCTAAAGACCTAAGGGTCTCTTTCAGTCCTTGTCCTGTGATCCCATGACCTGTCCACAGCCTCATAGGATGTGTCAAATTCTGGACTTGAGATTTTCTCAATTCTAGGGCATATTTTCTAGCCCGTATGCCAGATATTATTTATATAAATATAGTATTTAAATGACAATGTGTCTATACATTATTACTGTTTTGTTAATATTTGACAAGAGAAAATAGTTATTGGTCTAGTGGAACATCATGTGGACGTGCGTAGAACATCAATAGTCCTAGAAATCTGCTCAGGTGTGTGACATACTATCAGAGATTCATTTCTTTGGTTCTTCCCTGGGAAGTGGAAAACCTTGTTATTTTCACATTTTAGTTTTCATCTGAGGAAAAGACCCTGCTGAAATGCAACACAAAACAAGCATTCTGAAGACACTTTTAAAAAGGAGTGGCCCAGGGCAAATTTTGCCCATTTTGTATTATTTTTTCAAGTGTTACAGACTTTAAAAAAAAAAATTAATTTTGTCCCATTTGATAGAAATGAAACATACTGAATCAAATTCATATCTCCATTATGTTAGTTGAGCAAAGCTTGAATCAAATAAGAGAAAAGAGAACTTGAATGTTTTTAGAGACAGAAAAATGTTGCTGTCTTAGAACCGGCAAGATAGAGGAAATTTGCTAGTTCTAACAAGGTACTTTGCCCCTTCTTCCCCATCCCTTTTTTGAGACCAGATTTCTCTATTTCTTCTAGGATGTAAGTGTAGGGGTTACTCACTGCATTACTGCACTGTTGACTATTTTGGAAGCTTTGACCTGTTCAGTTTCAGACCTGGCTGAGTGGGCTCTTCCCTTCTTAGTCAGTCTGGAGACCTCCCACTTGTGGGAGTTCATTCACCACATTGGTCAGTCAGCAAACATTTATAAGCTCATGTGTGACAGGCACTGTGCTAAGTACAAGGGATACAAAGAAAGGCAAATACAATTCCTGTTCTTTTTTAAGGAACTTATACTCTGATGTAGAGACAGTATGCAAATAAGTATATATTGGTGGCATACTTGGTATGGAACCCTAGTCCTTCAGTTTTGGCTCTGTGGGGACTTAGAACTTCAGAACTCCAAGGATCCAGCAGGCTCTGGCTCCCTAAGAAGCAGAGAGTACAGACTTGTGCCAACAAGCCTACCTCTTCGTTCTCAACAATTAAAAATTGGGAACTTTAAGCAGAAGTCACTGACCTTCTATATGAAGAAATAAGCAGCCAGGATTCAAACTACCCTCAAGTTTTATCCATTACGATGATCATTTTTTAAATCACCCAGAAAAAAGTTAGATAATTCATCTTACATAGTAGTAAAATTAAACTTCTGTACTTTTTCTTTGTAGATTAAAATTAGAACATAAAAATATTCTCTATTCAGAGGCTAATTTTTATCAATTACCCAGAATTTAATTGATAAGAATTAAATTTTTAGAGCTTAGAACATTTGTAAAAGTTTTAAATTATTTCTTATATGTATTCAAGATTCTTCAACATTTAAATAAAATAAGACTTTCTACTACTCTTACATATCAGTTTTAATTATTAAAATTTTCTTTTTCCTTTTGTTTAGGTTGTTTTAAAAATTGTATTAAAAACCTTTAAAAATCTTTTTTCATTGGGTTTAGTATCAGACCTTTGACTCCTTACTTTGGGACAAAAGGTTTTTTTTTTTTTTTTTTTGCTTAAGTTATTAAACTTTTCAAATGTGTTTAACATATGAGAATATGTACATTTCTGGGTAGAGTGAAGCATTAAAGAAAAATTCATAAAGGCCTTTTTTCCCTCCCTTATTGCCATAGTCTTGTTGACTATCTTGTGTGGCAGACAATTCATGAGGTATGGGGTGATTTTAGCACAATTTGGAATTCTGAAAAAAAGAAATGCATGTTTGTCTCACATAGTCATAATACAGACTACTAGTAAGCATTAGTTAGTGTTTATTGAATGAATGGTCATGTGCTGTCCTTCCATCCCAAAGGACTGAAACATGTGTAGTCTCTTTTGTCATCATCATTAAATGTATTTTTTTATATTTACTTGTGCCTGTGCTGTTTGTTGTAGCTGTTGCACCAGTTAGGATATAAATAAGCGTAGAGTTTTATCCCCTGCTCTCTAGGAGCTTATATTCAAATGGATTCAGGTACCTTTTCTAGTCCATTATGCTCTCTAGTTCTTTCCTCCACCCTAGGTGGAAAGGTTTATTTTAGATTGTGTGTATGTTTAGTAAATAAACATTACTACTTTACTCTGGAACTTACCCTAAGGAACTTTTTTGCATAGAGTTCTGTTTGTTATTTTTAGAATTTTTGGCAGTGATGTCCATTAGACTGCAATTGCACCTTTTTACAACTTTGACTTAATCAAAACATAAATATTTTTAAGGGTTTGATGCCTTAGTTTTTGGAACTTAATTTGGTTGGAGTAGTCTTTCCATGTCATACTCTGTGAAATTGTACAGTGTTTTTGGGCCTTGATGTTGTGGATGTGTGAATCGTCAGAATATTTATTACTGTGATCTACGAGTTAGCTTTCTTTTTTGTGTTTTGTTAATGAAAGAATGGAATTTTGGGAAAGAATTTTAAATTGATAATAGATCTTCTTTAGAATTTAGTTATATAAGTAACTTGGTATTTGCAAATCATGCAAAAATGAATGCTTTTGTACAGCTGGCAAAAATGGCATTAATTGTAAAGTTAAATTGAATTGAGTCTATGCTAAATACTGCTAATTGCTCTGAAGAGATAAAAAGCATCTAATAACATTTTCCCCATAAAATTACAATCCCAATGAGAATCTGACAAGACTTACAAATAATACTATGGGAGAAATTGTCTCTTTCTGAAATGTATTCTATAGATAAGTATTGTGGGGATTAGGAAGGGAGTAGTAGTGGACTGGTGTGGTTGTGTGTGTGTTCGTCCTTCATTGGGAAAGAAGACCATTACATCAGAGAAATGATGACATGACTTGTACTTGACTTTGTTTTAAGTGAGGGAGGATAGAGGAAGGGGTTTGGTTTAAGTCTTAGATTTGGGTACTTGTATATTCAAGGAAAATTGTGAACAAAGAAAGATAAGAAGGTTCTAAGAGTCTTCTTGTGTTTGTTCTTCATTCTCAGAGAGGACCATGACATCAAAATGATGACATGACTTATAGTTGACTTTGATTTGAGTGAGGGAGGGCTGTGTAAGGTCACCAGCCTCACTTTCTCCTTCTGAGCCATCTAGGTCCAATGGCAGGACAACTGGTGACAGACGGCCCAGGATACAATTTTAGGTTAAGGCCTTATCTGATTCTCACTTTGAGGGTGATACACTCCTTCAGTGAATAGGCATTTTTTAGTAGTTGCTCCAGGGATGGCCCCTTTTAATAAAACAAAAAAAAAAAGTAATGAAAAATATCAAATTGAGAGGGGAAGACCCTCAGGGTTCCTGGGTAAAAGAGAAACAGTTTTTGAAAGGACCAACTTACATGAAGAGTATATATTGTTGGAAAGCTGTAAGGGATAAATTTGATAGCAAGGTTATTGAAGTCCCTAATTGCCATGATAAAGATTTGAGTTTGATTATGTGGGGTCTTCATAAGTACTTGAGAAAAATTGACATTACAAAAGTGGAGTTTAAGGACAATTAATATGGTAGAAGAGTGCAGGGTAGATTGGATGGGATGGGAGGGAAGTGGGGTAAGTGGAGAAGAGAGACTTAGGTATTTACAGTATTTCAGAGAAATACTATAGAAGAAAGGCCTAGTTAATAGGGTGACAGAGGAAATAGATCAGGAGTCAATCAGGGAGATATCGTAAAGCTAAAAATAAACAGTGCTTGGTTATAGTTTGTGTATGATAAAATATAGGATTTTGTGATTTTAAAACCTTTTTTTAAAAGCAAATCAGGAAACTGAGACTTAAAGAAGATCCAAAGATTTAGAACCTAGAGAGAATGGCTAGGTGGAATGGCAGGTAGAATGAAGGAATGTGAGACATAAATTATAAAGTTTGTGATCATATGTGAAAAGAAGCCCTGGATTAAGGTTTAGCTTTGCTGATAATGATTCATGTCCAATACTAGTTGTGCATGAATTTCCAAAAAACCTATCAGAAGAAATTCAGGGTGTAGGAATTTGGAGGACAAAAGGAGTGTGTGCTTTTCCTGTTGGGTTTAGAGTATTAGTTGTTGATTCAATATGTAGAAGCTAGGCACCATTCTTTTTTTCTTAGTATCTAGCATACTAGAAATACAGTGGACTCATTTAATTACCAGAATCTCTTTATAATAAAAACCATTTTGGAAAGTGTCTTGTGGAACTGTTATGAAAGAATTTTACTTATTTCCTTGAAAGTTCAGAAATGGCATTATTGATATAGATTGTAGTTAGAAGCATACAGACAAGAATAAGTTCCTTAATAAATTGATTAAATGTGAAGAATACTGAAATTCCTGGATTATTAGGTTTATTTTAAATTTAGTTCTTCCAGGTAACGTAATTGAATGAACCTTTGATCGCACATGTTGACTTCTCCAGCAATGTTGACTGCAACTTATCCTAAAAGATTTTTGTTCATATCTTTCTTACTCATTAGAGAATCTTCTTTACCTACCCTAAATCTCTCCATTGCTTTTTGGGTCACCTCAGATTTTCTTGAGAAACTATGTTATTCTTTATTTGAAGCCTTGTATGTGTACACACACACATTCACATTCACACATACACACATTCACACATACACACATGCACATATAAAAACAGTGAGATAATACTGGTCTTGAAAAAGTGGATTTTGCTTTGGGAAGCAGCTTGTCTCAAATTTCTCCCCATTCCAATCCATCATCCACTCAGCTGGTTTAGATCTGACCATGTCATCTCTCTACTCAATAAATTCTAGTAACTCCCTGTTACTCTAGTTACAAATATAAAAGCCTCTCTTGGCATTTACAGCTCATTTTAAACTGACTACTTTCTGTCTTTACATTCTTATATTTAAGTCTAATCCGGTTACACTAGTCTGCATGTATTCTTCACATATGATAGACCCATCTCTTGTCCTTGTGCCTTTGCACCAATTGTGCCACCTTGCGTAGAATTCCTTCCCTCCTTCCATATTCCTCTTATCTTCCCTGGCTTCCTTCAAGTTCTAGCTCAAATCCCACCTTCTGTAGTAGGCTTTTCTGGGTCCCTTCAGTTGCTGCTTCCTTCCCCCCTGAGATTTTTTACCCTCTATTCTGTGTATATTTTATATGTGCTTATTAATTTACATGCTGTTGCTCCCATTTGATTGTGAGTTGCTTAAGGAAAAGGACAGTTTTTTACTTTGTAGCTTTTGTACAGTGCCTGGCACATAGGAAGTGATTTATAAATACTTTTTGGTGGTCTGATTTTTGTCATTGAAGTATTGTGCAATTTCCCAAATGCATTTCAGCTTGCTTTTTTAATCTTCTATTTAATTATCTATTGGCCCATTCTTTATCTTTCTACAGTAACTATCCAAGATGGATGTACTGATGGTTTTACTGGATTGCCCATAGAGTTGACTGTCTGGGCAGTGAGCAAAGCCTTTTCAGTTTCCTTTGCTGGATCTTCATTCAGATTATTTTCTCTTATCAGAAGTGTCTCACAGGGTTCTATCCTGGGCTCTTTTCTCTTCTCGTTCTTTGCTACTTAATTTAGTAATCTCCTTAGCTCCCATGGATTAATTATCTCTGTGTTGATGTTTCACAAATCTACCTGTCTTAACCAATCTCAGAACTTCAGCTGTGTTTCAAACTTGATCTGGATGTCCAGTCACATCTTAAACCCAACATGTCTAAAACAGAACTTATTTCCCCCTCTAAACCCTCTCCCTTTCCAAGTTTCTCTGTTACTGTGGAGGGTATCACTATCTTCCCATTCCCCCAAGCTTGAAACTTAGATTTCATCTTCGACTCTTAACTATCTCCCTTCCACTCACATCAAGTCTGTTGCCAAGGCCTGTAAATTTCATCTTTTCAACATCTCTAAAATGCTTGCTCTTTTTTTCCTCTGACAATACTTCCATTCTGGTATAGACCCTTATCACCTCATGCCTGGAGTATTCCAGTAACTTGTTGGTGCATCTGCCTGCATCAAGTCTCTCCTTACTTCAGTCCATCCTCCATCCAGCTCCCTGTGATTTTTACTAAAGACTAAAGACATAGCTTAAAGGTCTGAGTATGTAAATATTTCCTCTCTCCCCTCCACTGCCCCCCCCAAAAGGTAAAATACAACTCCAGTGGCTCTCTGTTATCTCCAGGATCAAATACAAAATGATTTTTGTCAAAGCCCTTCATATCTTAGTCTCCTCCTACCTTTTTAGTCTTCTTAGACCTATTCGCTACCGTGGACTATTTTTCTATCTAGTGAAACTAGCTTCTTTGCTGTTCCATGAACTCACATCTCTTGGCTCCAGATATTTTCTGTGGTTGTCCTCCATGACTGGAATGCTTTCCCTCATCTCTGCTTACTGACTTCTCTGAAGTTTTAACTAAAATTTCATCTTTCTTAACCCTTCCTATTCCTAGTGCTTTCCCTCTCTAAATTGTTTGATATTTCTCCTTTATGTAGCTTGTTTGTGCATATTCATTTGCTTGTTGCTGCCGCTGCTAGGGTGTGAGCTCTTTTGGGCAAGGACTATCTTTTTCTTTGTGTATCCCTAGTACCTAGGACAGGGCTTGGAATATAGTGAACATTTAAATGTTTATTGACTTACTGACCATTTGATTTTTCTTGAATGGATTTTTAAATTATCTCTTTTGAATGATAAGTTTAATAAGTGCTCCTCTGTTATGCATTTGACCCAATCAAACCTTGTAGTGGTGAGAGGGGAGAGAATTCACATTCAGAAAGAAGGAGCTTAGTTGAAGCTCAGTGTGATATGTTTGAGATTCTGTATTATATCTGCTGTTATACAGAAGCATACTCTGTGATGCAAATGAAAAATGAATGTTGAACCTCCAGAAGATTTGTTAATAAGAAATGCAACCTTCTGTGGATTCCAGGATAGACAACTTTAAAAATAAACATGATATTCAAACAAATGTACTATTTATCTCAGTGATTTAAATCTCATCATTTTTTAATATACTGAAATTTTTTCATCCTTACATCTGTTAACAAGCCGTGTTAAATGAATAAGAGCAATTTTCAAAATACTGTATGAAAATTTCAAGGTAATCTAAAGTGGACATGACTTTTATTTGTAGTTACTTTGGGTATTCCTAACAACAGTTAAAATTGTAGGCCAAGTGTGTAATGAGTGACTACTCATCTTGAATAATTATTTTTAAAAATCTCATTATCCTTAGACCTAGATTTAGTATAAATATAGAACACATAGGGAGCCTACTCACCACTAGGTTAATTTTTATTAATTTTGATCTCTTGAGTTAGGATAATTTTGCCAGCTTGAACATTAAGAAATTATTTTACAACTAAATATTAGTTACATTGGACACTGCTGGTTGTTAATTCTACACAAAGAGTTAATATAGTATAATAAAGGATAGTTATAAAAGATCAATTTGAATGAAGAAAATTGATACCTTTACTTTTGATCTGAAATTTTTTTGTCATTCATCTCTCAAGTGGACATCTTCAAACATAGAAAAAGTTTATAAAGATGAAAAGACATTGGCTAGTACTTAAGTTCCTCAAAGATACGCAATTTTGTCAGTGTGATTTCTTAGCACTCATTGCAGTTGCTTTATTGATTGCTATATGGTATTGCTTTGGAAAAAACATGAATCAGTTGGGCGAAATTGGTAGTGAGTATTCAAAATGAGAACGGTAGGATGATTTCTTTTTGGGGATCCTGGAGTACTGTGGGGTTGTGGTGGGGAGAGTACTATATTGATTTACAGTATGCCTCATTTCTCTAATAGGGGCTTCCTACTTTTCCCACATTTTTTCCTGACTCTTCTATAGGCTCTCTTCTTAAGGATGTTGTAATGATTATAGTATCAATGACCTATCAGAGATATGAGAAGGTAATTGTGTTTGATTATGGAAATTGGGATGACTAGTTTAAGAAAATTATTTGATGTGATTATTACCAGGTCTTCCAGGAGAATATTCATTTTTTGTTTGCATCATAACATATGCTTCTTTCTATCAACAGATGTATAATACAGAATTTCAAATGGATCATGCTGGGCTTCATCCAAGATTCCCAAGTAATTTTTTAAAATTCTTTACAATAAACTTTGGTTCTGTAGGGTCAGGTTTTATTAATACATAGATTCTTTGTTGGATACTTTTATTTTTAGGTCTATTACATAGAAGGAAAGAAGTCAAAAGTGAAAAGAAAAGATCAGTGTTTCCCAAGAAAATTTGCCTTTGTGATTTAAGATCAGAGATAAAACATGATGTAGAGGAAATTAAGTTGAAGTGGAAATCAGAGGTCTTGGGTTTAAATCCCAGCTTTTCTACTTAATGCTTGTATGACTGAGCAAGTCACCTAACCTCTCTAGGAATGATCTGTAAATGATGGGGTTGAATCTAGTGGCCTCTAATATCCACTCTAGCTCTGAATCTGTGATTCTGGAAATGTTCATACTTTTTATTGTTACCTTTCAAAGGTGGTATGATCACTGATTTATAGGTTTTGGATATAGGTGATAGAATTGCAGATGGAATAGGATTTACAGAAAATTATCAGAGACTTCTATGTCACATTACCAAACAACATAGAAGATCAGACAATTTCTTAGATCCTTAAGATGTGTGAAACTCGGAATTATACATAAGAGATAAAGCAATTTCAGTTGTCCAGGATACTAAGAATACTAATGAGGTACAGGAAGTTACTACCTTAAAAATACTAACCAATTGTGTCTGGCCTTTTGCTGAGTGTGAAAGGGACTGGGAGGAGGCAGCAACTTCTTGATGGTGTAGAGAAATTCTGGGCTCAAATGAGAGAGGAAAGAAAATATAGGAGACAGGAACAACTCAGAGGAGCTGTGTGTGTGTTGAGGGTAGGGTATTCCTAAATTTTCTTCTATAGTCAACAAGCATTTATTAAGCGACTGCTACGTGCTAGACATTTCTAAGTAGTGAGAATGCACGGACCACATTTAAACATTGTTTGACCTTAAGAAGTTTTACATTCTCAGGGAAGAGATAGCATGTATAGGTATATTTAAAATTCAACTTTAGTAGATAGAAACATCCCTGTGAGGAAGCTAGATGATATGGTAAATAGAGCACTGGACTTAAAATTAGGAAACCTTAAGAATTGTGCCTCAGTTACTTACTGGCTGTTGGACTTCAGACATCCTCCTTGGGCTTCAGACTCAATTTCCTCATCTGTAAACTAAAAATAAGACCACCTGTCTTATAGAGTCATTATGAGGAACAAATAAGATAATATATGTAAACTTTAAAGCACTGCATGTGTGTTATTTCATTATTATTGCATAACCATAGTGGAGGTGATACAAGTAGCTAGGGTGGGGAGAGTCTCATTGTGGTGGGGAGAAACTATAAGAAAGACTGCAAAAGGATGATTCTTGATATTAGTTTTAAGTAAACCAAGGGATTCTGAGTGGTTGAGGTGTGGAGGGACAGTCAGTGCAAAATTACAAGGTAGTATGTGAGGAGCAGCAAATAGACCAAATAGGACTGGATTGTAAAGTGTGTGGAGGGAGGTAATACATAAGAAGACTGGAAAATTAGGAGGTAGGTTGTGAAGAACTTTCAGTGCCAAACAAAAGTTTATATTTGTTCCTAAAGTTAATAGGGAGCCACTGGAGTTTGAGGGACAGGGCGTTGTCAGCCTATGCTTTAAGAAAATTTGCTTTGCTGATACTGTGGAGAATGAATTAGCATGGGAGATAACTTCAGGCAGGGAGACCAGTTAAGAGGCTAATGCAGTATTCTAGAGCCTGACCTAAAGTGATGGCTGTGTGAATGATTGAATGAATGAATTAAAAAAAGTGTTAAGCTTTTAATCTCTTCCAAGCACTGTACTAAGTGTTAGGGGTACAAATAGAAAAGTAAGACAGTATTTCCAGGAGTTCACATTCTAATAATTCCAACACATAGGGAAGACTTCAGCTTCAAGTCAGATGGAAAGGTCATGATCCTTAGTTTACAGAGGCAAAACAGATAGTAATGCCTCTTTAATGTCATTTCTGCTGATGAAATCATACTGCTTTTTGATGTTCAGCCATTTGACAGTGTCATGTACTTTATTTGCATGGCCGTTTCTGAGTCTTTAGTAGCTGTTGCTTCAGCACCTGTAAGAGCCTGGACTATGACATTTCTGAGAGATGTGGAGAGAAAATTCACAAAATTTGTCAGCTGAATGGATATATGGGATACTGGAGGCAATCTGCTGGAGAAGCTGAGAAGTAAATGGTGTTAAAGGTAAAAGTAGGGAGATTGGTCTTGGCAATAGTGATTCATCTCTTCAGAGATTAAACTAAAGGGGGGATAAGTAGGGTCTGGTATCAAGAGAATGTGAGAAGAGAGGGGAGAAGAGAAAGTTTCAGTGGAATGGTGTCAGTTTTTTCAGTGAGCTCAGAAGGTAGAGAGAGGAAGTGCAGTAGGAAGTTTGAGGAGAAAAGAGGTTTAGAAAAGCCACTGCAATAAGTGGGATAAAAGATCACCAAGGGAGGAAGAGGATTGCCTTGCTGCTATGAGAGCCTAATGGAGAATACCTAATACTAAAATACGGCTTGGTGACTTCTCCTAGCTCTGTACTAATAGCATGTTGGGAGTAATCTAGTTTTAGATTTTGGTAGAATATGATCTGTGAAAGGACAAAAGAGCTAAAGGATTAGAACTGCTTCACCAAGAGTTCAAGATTGGAAAATACTGTGGGATGGAAGAATTGAAAGTCAGGATGAGGACAGAAAGTAGATTTAGGAGTAATTAAAGCATAAGAAGAGATGGAATGACAGAAGATTATAATCGGATAAAGGAATTTCAGAGTATTTTTGTATATGGAAGTAGAATATTTATGTGTGATAGCAAGATCAGGGTGTATACCTGTCCTTATTGTATTATAAACTGAAGTGAAGTGGAGGAATGGGTAATGAGAGGTTAGTGGATGGAGTAAAATTTTCATTTTATTTTGATATCTTATTAAAATGCCACCAGAGGTTCCTTTGAGTTAATAAGCACTGTACATATGTATGTATGTGTGTATGTATATGTACAAGTATGCACCTGGGAAGTTTATGGGACTAATAGATGTTTGGGCATTATAATTAGTTCAGTGAAATTGTTTTCTTAGTAACAGTTGAGACCAGTTGTATGGGAAGAAGTGCATTTCAAAAGGTAAGATAGGCTGGAGGAGGTGGGGGTACAGCATTGGAAGTTTTTAAAGCAATATAGGGCATTGGAATAGGCACTGTTTCTAGGTATAGAGAGCTAGCCTGTTAGTTGGAAAGACTTGAGTTCACTTCCTACCTCTGATAACTGTTAGCTTTTCCACAGAGCCAGTTGCTTAACCTCTCAATGAAATAGGCAGCTGCCTAAGATTGAAATTACAGATCTGCATTAGCAGATGAAATTACTGATCTAATTAAAAAAAAGACATTAATTGGGGAAGGGTATTTAAGGGTATAGGAAGTTGCTAAGGACAAATTGAGAATTTCAAATTTTAACTTTTGCCCAGGAAATTTCATACCCCTTTGTTCTAGGCATTATATCTATTTAAATTTAGGCATACATTATATCTATTTAAAAGTTTCCCTGACCAATATAATTTCACATTTACATGTTTAACACATTGTAATTAATTTTACACTAAAACAAGATTCTTTTTTGTGAGGAAGGGCTTTCAGCCAGTCTTAGGAATTGAACCCATTTTAGCCCTGTACACAGTTGGAGTCCTAGTGTATTACTCCAGTTTTAAAATATCACAGAGAAATGTTAAATATTTTATTCATTTAGTTTAATGATAAGGTCAATGCCCTCATGTATAACTATCCTGTGCAAAACAGTCATCAAATCAGCTAGGTGGTGCAGTGGATAAAACATTGAAGTTGGAGTAAGGAGATATTGGGCAAGTCAGCCTCTCTCAGTTTGTTTCCTCATTTGTGAAGTGGGAGTAATAATAACCTTCCAGAGCTGTAAGGATAATAAAATGATATTTGTCAGGTGAGTTGTGAGGATAAAGTAATGTATATTTGTCAAGTGCTTTGTAAACCTTAAGGTTCTATACAAATGCTACCTGTCATCAGTAATTATTACCTAATTATTCCACCTCACTTTTGAAAGCCTTTAGGAAGCTTGAGGATTCTTGCTCTGATGTCACTTTCAGCTTTGAAATTTTGGCGGGATTTGGAGTAAGGGAGATGGAGCTCAACTAAAAGGTTAAAAAAATTTTAACCCAGCACCTTAAATCTCAGCATGACCATTGCCAGTATTCCTAAGATTCTTGAAGAAACTCAAAGGAGTGCATGTAAAGGCCTGAGTAGGCATCTGGGAGATTTGACTTTTAAGCTTGGCACCAGCAAAAAAGAGTTATCCTATTCTTTCCACTTGCTAATGTAAGGTTTTAAAATTTTTCATTGTTCTAGTCCTTTATTTATATTGATTATAAATTGCTTAGATATGTAGAGTTTTTGGAGGGATATTTTCTGCACTTCTGAGAGTTGTTATCTCCAGGTAGATCTTAATCTAGAGGTAAAGAGATTCTTGAAAAAAGTTTTGCTTTTTTTTTTTTTTTGGGTCATAATGTCACTGGATTATCTGCCTCCCTCAACCTTGGGAGGTCCAATTTACTGTGTTCACTTTTTAGTATCAAGCTAGCCGGCTTCCCTCATCTCTGTACCCCATGTGCTCACCTTTATTTGGTCACTCTACTTTGTTTTATCATATTTTACTTGCAAATTAAATTCTCAGTTTTCCAATCTTTGAACTCTAGTCCAGAATCTCCAAACTGACTTTTGTTTGGGTTCACATGCTTTGATGCTTAATTGTGTGACCTTGGGCAAGTCATTTAACTGCTGAGCCTCAGATTTCTCCTTTGTAAAATTGGGATAACAAAATCTATAGAACCTGACAGGGTCATTGTATTGCTAATATGGTATAAACACGGAAGAGATTGTAAACTTTAAGGTGGTATACAAATGTGATAGTTGTCATGGTAATTTCCACATGAATGTCTCATCAATAACTCAAACTTGGGATTCAGAGCTTAGGATTTGAAGAAAAATGATCTTGGAGGTTTATTTCAAGTCCAGAACCTTCATTTTACAGATGAGGAAAATAAGGTCTAGAGAAATTAAGTGACTTGTTCTATCCTTCACATTTTTTCTGTTCCTAGTCACCTAGGTTCATTATCTAGTACTCCTTGACAAGCAAGTGTTAAAACCTTGTAAATTCTCCCTTTACAGCATCGTTCACATCTTCACTCACTGGAGACTACTCTAATTCAGGCCCTCATCCCTACTCAACCTGGACTATGTTATAATAGCGTCCTAATTAGTCTTATCCTTCCTTTTCTTAATCCCTCAACAACTGTCAAAATCTTTCTAAGATCTGATCATAGCTACTCTGCTTAGAAATCTTCTATAGTTTTCTATTGCCTCTGGGAAAAAATGTAAACTCTTTAGCCTGGCATCTAAAAAAAACAATCAATGTTTATTGATGCCTTCTCCCTCTCAGAAAAGGAGAGGGAGAGCAGTTGAACAAAACACAACTAAGACATCAGAAAAATCACCCATGTTTTCCTTGTTCATTGAAATGGGGAGAAAAGGAGATACTTTCTCATATCTCTTTGGACCAAGCTTTGTTTTTATTTTTCTTTTTCCATTAATGTTGTAGATGTTTTTCTGGTTTTTCCTTACTTTTCCATCAGTTCATGTAAATCTTCCTATTCTTCATATTTATCAGTTTTTTTTGTTTTACAGCACAGTACAGTAATTCCATCACATTAATGTATCACAACTGTTTTAGCTATTTGTCTTTCAGTGAGCTACGTTTTTTCTGGTTCTTTGCAACAACAACAAAAAGTGTTGCTAGGTGTATATATCATTAACCTCTTTGAGGTGTATGCATAGTTGTAGAATCTTTGGGTCATAGGGTATGGACATTTTAGTCACTTTTTCCATAGATCAGTACTTAAGATTCTTACGAATGTACCTCCAACTTTTTAACCAGTTCACAGTACTCCCCTCCAAGCAGTTTTTTTCCCAAGCAGGCTCTTTCTTGAACTTAACTCTCTGTCTCATTTCATTTGCACAAACCATTCTTCATACATACATGATATATATTCTCTCTTTACCTTTGCCTCTCAGAATCTTTTTCTTCAAGGTTCAACTCAGGTGTCAGTTCTACCAGTTGTCCTGAAAAAAAAAGACCAAGGTCTTCCACTGCATCTGGGGCCATTTTCAGTCATCCTGATCTGTAGCTTGCTAATGGACCCAGATGGATGTGGAGGAGAGAGTGAGGTTGGTGTCTTTGCATAGCCCTCCCTCACTTAAATCCAATACATACAAGTTATGTCATCCCCTTCCTGATGTCATTGCCCTCTTTGGGAAGGAAGGACAAACAATGACCAGTTCTCCCAGCTTTTAGTGGATTCTTAACCTTCAGCTTGTCTTGGAGCCCCGTGATCTCTCTCTCCTCTCAACCCCAACCTTGTTTTGTACTATAAAATATAAAAGTAAGTTGTGAGTTCAGATGGCAGGGACTTGAATTTTTTGTCTTTGTACCTTACACACAGTAGGAATATAACCAGTTGTTGAATTAGATTGAATTCCTCAACTTGCTATCCTCTAGTAGTGTATTTCTGGCAGCTTCACTGATGTCTTATTTGTTAGCCATGGGTAGTAAGTCTCTATAAAGACTTTAAAAAACTTTTTAGTTAGAAATTTCACTGCCCTGAACTGTATTTCCTATGTGTAACATTGTTACTTTGGAACTAATTCTTCTTATAATGCTATTGGATCTAAGGTCATATTTTCTGAATCAATGGCATTAGGTAGGCTATTCAAGTAATCTTTACTTACATTAGGTATTAAGTAAACTTTGGTAGACTGGCTATTTGAGCTTAATAACTATTTTTTTTATATTGTTTCTATAGGAAAACATTTTGACTACTGCTATGGGGGAATAATTGAAAACGTATATAAATAAGTCATAAAATCAACCATTTAGGGCAAGTATTAATTAGTATTAAAATGTTCAGCATTCTGATTTTTTTTTTTTCTGTATTATATGAAAAATAACCTTGGAATGTAAAAACACCAGTTTTTACTTTCAGGGGCCTGGGATGTAGTTGGGGAGAAGGTTATATATGGGATTTGCAAAATATTTTCTATATTCATTTGATCCTCACAACCAAGTCCTTTGAGATAGGTGATAGGTAAGATATTCCCGTTTCACAGAAGAGGGTGAATGATGCTGAGAGAATTAAGTGACTTGCCAAGACACACAAAGCTGTTTAAGGTGTCAGAGGCACAGCGGTTAAAACTCAGGTTTTCCTGACTTGAAGTATGTATTCTAGTACATATAATAGGTAATAAATGGTAGTTGTTAACAAGTATTTAATTATGTGACATATTGAGGTATTTGGGAGTTCAGAGAATGGGAATATAGGTGAGGTCTGGAGTAGATGGAGAAGTTCATAAGAGTGATACAGTGTGACAAAAAGGAAAACTTCAGTCATATATCATTACTATGAAGAATGGGAGAAGATAGAGTGATATTTACGTAGCTTTTTAAAGTTTGCAGTGCTCTTAAGATACAAAATCACCTCATTTACATATACAAGGATATCTCATTTGAACTTCATGACAACTCTTTGACCTATCAGTAATATGTCACCTGTTGGGACACCAAGGAGATTAATCTGAATGGAAGGGTGGGTCTGTGTTCAAAACAATGAGAAATTAAAGAAGGTACCATCTACTTTGGTGGAGTTCTTCGATGGGAGCTTCTTATAACATCAAGAAAATAATTTTTGGAAGTACTGGAGGAATGGTAGGACAAAAGTGGTAGTTAAAGATCATTGTGGCAGTAGGGTATGCATGGTAGATGGCTGAGGGAAAGAGATTAGAGTCAGGGAGGTAAGATTGTTAATAAGTTTTTAGATGTGAGGTCATAAGGGCTTAAAAAGATTGGTCACCATAAAAAAAGACTATAGGATTTAGAACTGGAAAAGGCCTTAGAGATCATTAAGTACAGATGAGGAAACTGAGACTCAGATTAAAAAAAAGGATTTGACTAAAATCACCTAATTAGTAAGTACTGGAGTTGGGATTTGAATTTAGGTCCTCTGACTCCAGAGCCAGGGGAGCTATATATATCTGCAGCATTCCTTTGGTTTACCAGTCTTCTCACCAGGACACAAAAAGGATATTGAGGTTAGCCTGCCATGATTTGGCAATGAAACTATACTGGCTCCTTGTGAAACTGCTTACTTTTCCAGATGTTTTTTAATTATCTCTTTAGTATTGCATTCTAAATTTTGCTAGGAATTGAAGTAGCACTCTGCTACTAACAGTTTAACGCAGGTCTTCCTGACTCTAAGTCCAGTGGTCTATGTACTTTACCATCTAACTATATACTATAAATTCTATGAGGGCAGAAATCCTATTTTATTTTATTTATTTTGTATTTTCCCTTAGCACCTAACAGGTAATTCTGCACTCAGCAGGTTAATTAATAAATACTGTTGAATGAAATTCACTCATTCGGGACTGGGAACTCTGTCTTAGGTAATTAATGCTATTGAATGAACATACATGTTACAGGTTACTGTTTTCATTTTGACTATATGAGCATTAATTTTATATAGTTCCTTTAATCAAATAATTTTCCATTATTAAGTGAACAATCAACTCACATTTGTTTTGTAAAATCTGAATTTTAAAAGATTTATTTTTGTTATTAAAAGCATATTTTTATGTTTTAAATATATAAATGTATCTAACACAATTATATTAAATACATTATATTATAATTAAATGTAATTTTTAAATATATTGTTTTAGATTGCTCTTTTCAAAACTGTAAACCCATTTTCAAATGGAACATTGCTTGAATGTTTTTGTTTAATTGATGTCTTAAATATTATGAACAGTGCTGTATTTTTCCTTACAAAATGTATACTTTGTATTTTATTTTATATACTTTATTAAATATAATTTGTGCACCGTGGGGCCCCTGCCCTCTGCCTAAAGACTCTCCTCTGGACCCTCCTGTCTTCAGAGTGATTATTAGTAGTAGTAACTGTTGTTTTCCTTACAGCCTGATGTCTTTCTTTTCTTTGCCTCATTAAAGCGGCTATGCCCTGATTGCTTCTTTAAACAGGCCTATTCAAGAATGGGTGTTACCTCACCCTAAATAGGTACTTGCATAGACCTTGGCCTAAAGGGACCAAGGTCTCCCAGTGCATCCTAGGTCATCCCCAGTCATCTTGAGGAATATCAGGTCACTGGATTCAGATGGCTCTGCAGGAGAAGTGAGGCTGGTGACCTTGCACAGCCCTCCCTCACTCAAAACAAAGTCAAGTGCAAATCATGTCATTTCTCTGATGTCATGGCCTTCTTCAGCAACGAAGGACAGACACAACTCTTTGGCCAAAAAATGGTGGAGTTGCATTAGATGACTTGCTATATTAGATTTTTTGTAGTTCAAAATTTATAGTTTTAAAAAAGGCTAAAGTTGATGGGAAGAGTTTCTAAGTCTGAGAATGATTGTATTCTGTAAATGGAGTCTTCTTTTCTGAGGAAGTGAAGTGTATTTTGAGATTTTCTTATTTTTATGTGTGAATATTTTTATTTTTTGTTTGAAAAGTTATTCTTTTAGGTGTTTAAAAATCATGTAATATGGCTTAGCAAGTGTTTTCCCTTCAGTTTTAAGGATATGAATATAGTTTGGAACTGTGTCTTAATGTTATTTTTTTCTTTTTATATCTTAAGCAGCTTTTAAAATGTGATAAACCAGTTTTTTCCCACCCACATATTCATAAAAATTCACAAAAACTTTCTAATTGTATCTTAAGTACTTTCACATGTTATAAGCCTATAGTCTTAGTGACATAAAGAGTATTAGGCTTGAAGTTATGCAGAACCCAGTGTGCCAAGTCACATCTTTGAACCTATTTCATTATCTGTAAAATGGGGGTTGTAATAATTATATTAGTTATTTCACAATATTTTTAGGAGAATCAAATGAGATAAATCGCATGTGTGGTTTTTTTTGTTTTTTGTTTTTTTTTTTTTACAAATTTCACAGTGCTATAAAAGGTTAGTTCTTACTGACTTATAATTATTGTGATTTTGCTAGGGTGTATAGAGTGGGTTGCTGTCATGAATACTGTAATGTTTGAATTTGGCACTGAAGGTAACAATACTTGTCAGTATTTGAAGGACATTGGCTTATAGCAAATTTAGAAGTTTTTTTGTTGCCACATTAAAAGTAATTTGAAGCTGAGATTTACAAGCAAAGATTTCAGAATAGGCAAAGGTTATATTCAAGTTTGAAAAAGATTATGCTACTTTGGACAGAATTTCATGTTTATGTAATGCTTTCTTTACAGATATTTTATTTACAAATTAATATTTCATTTTATCCCCAGATGAAGTGAGACTCAGTGTTGTGATTTGTTCAGTTACATGGATAAAAGTTTCCCCTTGAGTTCACATCTTCAGACTCCACAAATAGTGCACTATCTGTTATACCACATTTTAGGGTATAAAATAAAAGAGTTTCTGATAGGAATAGAAATAGCAATGATCTACAGCTATTCTCTTTTTTACCCTGGGTAGTCTTGTACAAGGCCATAAATCAGCCACATAATATCTACCCACTAGATTGGAGACCTTTACCTAGGCCTTTTAATATTTTGTAGGTAGTAATGCAGCACTTGAATCTACATTTGTTATCCCTCACACTTCTTGAACGATCAATCCACCTACTCTTTAAGTTATCCATCTCAGTGATATTTTTGTTCCACTCTTTGTGCATAAATCAGTAATAGCTTGCAGCTTACTTCCACATGCTGTTTCTCTCTTCATTCTGTTTTGGATCAGCTAAAATTTTGATTCTTTGAAGAGAGGCATTTCATGATTTGCTGCCAAATAACAAAACTAGGAGAACACTGAGGCCATCTAGCTCTCTAGCTATCTTACTCTAGGGTTCAGTTTGGGTCATTGAAAGTGCTATATAGTTTCTTAAATGCATTCCAGTCCTCCTTTTCAGCTATGGCCTCAGTGGTTTTGTTTTTTTTTTTTTTTTGGTCTCTTTTTTAAAACTTTTAGTTTTCAATATTATTTCCACAAGATTTTGAATTCCAAATTTTCTCCCCATCTTTCCCTTTCCTCTCACCCCAAGATGGCATGAATTCTGATTATCCCTTCCCCCATTCTGTGTTTTATCATCCTCCCTTTCCATCCCCTTTATTCTCTTGAAGGACAGGATAAAAACTATTAACTAGTTGCATGTAAAAACAATTTTTTAACATTTGTTTTTAAACTTTGAGTACCAAATTCTCTCCCTTCCCTTTCCACCCACCCCCACTGAGAAGGCATCCAATTCATTATAGGTTATACATGTGTAGTTATGCAAAACACCTCCATAATAGTCATGTTTTGAAAGACTATTTCCTTCCATCCTATTCTGTCCCCACAATTATTCTATTTTCTCCTTTGACCCTGTCCCTTTTCTAAAGTATTTGCTTCTGACTACCCCCTCTCCCAATCTGCCCTCCCTCTTGTCATCCCTCCCTCTTATTCCCTTCCCCCTTACTTTCCTGTAGGGTAAGATATCCAGTTGAGTGTGTATGTTATTCCGTCCTTAAGCCATATCCTTCTCACCTCCTCCCTCTTCCCCTCCATTGTGAAAACTTTTCTTGTCTATTTTATGAGATAATTTACCCCATGAATTCTCTCCCTTTCTCCTCCCAATATATTCCTCTCTCACCCCTTAATTTTATTTTTTTAGATATCATCCCTTCATATTCATCTCACTTTGTGCCTCTCTATTTCTGTCTATCTCCTTCAACTACCCTAATACTGAGAAATGTCTCATGAGTTACAAATACCTTTCTATTTAGGCATGTAAACAGTTCAGCTTTATTAAGTCTCTTATGATTTCTCTTTCCTGTTTACTTTTTCATGCTTCTCTTGATTCTTGTATTTAAAAGTTAATTGATCTCTTCAGCTCTGCTCTTTTCATCAAGAATGTTTTACAATGCTCCATTTCATTGAATGTCCATTTTCCCCCCGAAGGATTAAACTCAGTTTTGCTGGGTAACTGATTCTTCATTTTAATCCTAGCTCTTGACCTCTGGAATATGAGGCCTTTGATACCTTAATGTAGAAGCTGCTAGATTTTGTGTTATCCTGAGTGTATTTCCACAATACCTGAATTGTTTCTGACAGCTTGCAATATTTTCTCCTTGACCTGGGAACTCCAGAATTTGGCTACAATCTAACTAGGAATTTTCTTTTTAGGATCTCTTTCCAGAGGTGATAGGTGGATTCTTTCAACTTCTGTTTTACCCTCAGGTTCAAGAATATCAGGGCAGTTTTCCTTGATAATTTCTTGAAAGATTATGTCTAGGGTTTTTTTTTTTTGATCATGGCTTTCAGGTGGTCCAATAATTTTAAAATTATTTCTCCTGGATCTATTTTTCAGGTCCATGGTTTTTCCAGTGAGATATTTCACATTGTCTAGTATTTTTTCATTCTTTTGGTTCTGTTTTACAATTTCTTGATTTCTCTTGAAGTCATTAGCTTCCATTTGTTCCATTCTAATTTTGAAGTAATTTATTTTCTGCCGTGAGCTTTTGGATCTCCTTTTCCATTTGGCCTATTCCAGGGCATTCTTCTCATTAACTTTTTGGACCTCTTTTGCCATTGGATGTTTTTTTGGGTCTCCTTTAGCAAGCTGTTGATTTTCATGATTTTCTTGCTTCACTCTCCTTTCTCTTCCCAGTTTTTCCTCTGTTTCTCTTACTTGATTTTGAAAATCCTTTTTGAGCTCCTCCATGGCCTGTGACAAATTTATATTCCTCTTAGAGGCTTTTGATGTAGGAGTTTTGACTCTCCTGTCCTCCTCTGGTTATATGACCTGATCTTCCTTGTCACCAAAATAAGACTTTGTAATCTGAGTTCTTCTTTTACCATGTTTGCTTATCTTCCCAGCCAAACACTTGACTTTCTAACTCTTTGTCAAGGTAGCTGCTTCTCGTGGTGGTGTGGGGGATGTTGTATGGGGGATGTACTGTCCCAGACTTCAGGGATTTTGTATTGGCCTCAGAGCTCTGAAGTGGCTTCTGTTGCTGCCACCCAGTGCTGCCGCCTCCCCCTACTGCCTTGTGGCTAGGGTCAACCTGATCAAACCTGGAGCTCCTCTTTCACCCAGGTCCCATAGAGTTTTTCCACTGACCTTTTTGCTGTTTGTGATTTGAAAAGTCGGAAACTGCCACAACTACCAGTGATTCAGTCCCCTGAGGCCTGCTCTGACCAGTCTGTGCTGTTGTTGTCCATGCTGGGACTGGTCAGCATCCAGTCCAGTGTGAAAGATCCTTCCTGTGGAGTTTCCAGGTTGTCTTGGGTTGGGGATTTGTTTCACTCTGTCACTTTGTGGGTTCTGTAGCTCTAGAATTTGTTTAGTGTCATTTTTTTATAGGTATTTGGAGGGCTTTGGGGGAGAACTCAGGGAAGTCTCTGTTTTTACTCCACCATCTTGACTCTGCCCACCCTGGCCTCAGTCTTCTGATAGATAGCAGGTACTTCTTTCAGTGAATTTAAATCTTTTGATAATGTAGCACTGCATGGTACATACTCACTAACACCCTTCCTATGGTGTGATACAAATGAGTTTAAAGTTAGGGATTTTATAGTATCCACAGCCTGGTGTATTCACCTATGTTCTTTACTGCAGACTACCAGTTTGCTTGCTGTATCTTGCCATTTGTAAAAAGTGAGAATGATAGAAGATTCAGCTTTATCTCCCTAGTCTTCAATAAATTCAGCCTCCATTCCCTATCTGGAATTTTTGTTATCTCTAAATATACCTTGATCATTCCAAGCCTTTTTTTTTCTGCTGCTTTCTCTGACTGGACAGCAGTGTGCCAAAGAGAAATGTATTCAGTGGGCTCTCATCCTCTTTCCTTACTCCTCTCTGAATCCTATCTTTTTCAAGCCTCTGCTCATCATACTTTTTTCCTTGAGGTCTTTTCCAGTTACTTTCATCAGTTCTCTGAACTCCAGTTTTACTTATTAACTCTGTAACTCATTTTGTCACTTAAAGCAGATGCTGCCCTTAAGAGTTTTATGACATTATATATTCTGGATGGTGTATCTTACATCACAAGTATATTTTTCCTTTTTTCCCCCTAGCAATTGCATATTACAACTAGATTACAAGTACTGGGGAAATCCGAAACTGCATTTTTTATATTTCTTTGATATCCCTTCACCATTTAGCAAATTGTGTTTAAATATTTGTGTCAGTGAACAAAAGAAGATTCTCTTTCATTCATGGATATAAAAAAGTATATATTGATCACAGAAAAGTAGAAAAGAATTGCTTAGCATATATTTTGATTAGGAAACTATTTGAGAGGAGCTTTTTAATGGTGAAAAGTTGAGCATGAACTTGGTAATCTTTCTACGTAGTGTTTATGTTCTTGTTTATCTCTGTCTGTGCAGGAGGATGGTTCCACTCTTTATTTCCTAGTCACTTGGACCCCAGACTTTGATAGTCATTATTGACTCTTCACTTTACTCTCATCATTCATCATACCCTTTCTGTGGCCAGGTCTTGTCAATTCTAGTTCTATATTATTTCTCCAATAGTATTCTCCTTTACATTTCCACTGTAACCACCTTTGTTAGTTCAGGCCTTTACTATTTTTTACTTGCACTGTTGTAATACTTTTCTAAGTGGTCTCCCTGCCCTTATAGTCTTCCCTTTCTACACTACAGAGTGACTTTATAAAGTTTAAAAGCACTATAAATTCATGCTTTCTTTTTTCCTCCCCTAAATTCAAGATGTAATCTGTACTAATGCTTGGCCTTTTCAACAGCGATTTAATGTAGAAGTATAAAAAACATGTGCTTTTGCTGTCTTTGTACACAGATTTTTAAAAAGTTTCCTAAAGCTATTATTTAGAGAAAGCATGATTGACTTTTCAAAAAAATTGTAAGGTTTTTTTTGGGGGGAGGGTTGGGATTTGTCATGAATCCCTACATACCAATAAGTGGCCATGTAGCTTTTGTTTGAAGCCTTCCAAGTAAGAAGATAACCTGCTGCTTCTTGTGACAAACCCTTCTACTTTTGGAACACTTTTTGTAGGAAGTTTTTCCTTATGTCAAGCTCAAATTTATTCTTGTCATTTTCTATCCATTGCATCTAATTCTGCCTCTGAATAAAACAGAACAAGTCTAACCCCTCTTCTTCCTGATTGCCCTTCAGATATTTGTAGATAGATGCTATATATTCTACCCAAATCTTCTCTTCCTTCAAATATATTATTTTTGTATCCTTTATTCTCATGTGACCTGAACTTAAGGATCCTCACTTTCTGGGTTACTGTCCTTTAGATATTCTCAGACTTATTGATATCTTGGCCTAAAATGTGATTCCCAGAACTGAACATAACATTCTGATCCAGATCTGACTAGGGCAAAGTACAACAGGACTATTATTGTCCCATTTAGTCCTAGGCATTATCTTAATTCAACCTAAGTGCATTCTTTTTCTTGCCTGCTTTATCACACTATCGATTCATTAAACTCATAGTTCACTAAAACCTCCAGGTCTTTTTCAGACAAACTACTCTGTCATATTTATGCTCTCAAACTTTGCTCATCTCATATTTATGAAATTGATTTCTTGAACTCAAGTGTAAGACTTTATATTTATCCCTATTAAGTTTAATATATTCTTGCCTATCATGATACTTCATATTCCTATCACCAAGTATATTAACTGTCCTTCTAGCTTTGTGTAATCCATAGAGTTCATAAGCATAACATCTATGACTTTATTTAGGGCAGTCTCCTGGAGACTCCTTTCTAATTTGTAGTCCTGCTATTCAAGCACTTCTGAACTTACCTATTTGTATTGTAATACATCCCCCTTTTCTCCATTTTTTCTCACAAGAATAGCATGATAGTTTTGTCACATGCTTTGCTAAGATCTAGGTAAACCTGATAACCTAATAACCCTGTCATAAAATGAAATGAAGTTAATCTGGTGTGAGTTATTCTTGATAGAGCCCTGCTGTCTCTTTGTTATTACTACTTTCTGTTCTGTATGTTTACTGTCACTTTAATTTTACATTCTAGAATTTTGCCAGGAATCAATCAGAATCATTTACAGAGTTCATTATCTTTCCTTTTTATGTAAATTGGGACTATGCTTTTCAGCTGCTTGTTTACATAAAATTGAGATTCTGACTGTAGTGGGGAATGTATGTTCATCCTTCGTTGCTGAAGAAGACCATGTCATCAGAGAAATGATGACATGACTTGCACTTGACTTCGTTTTGAGTGAGGGAGAGCTGTGCAGGTCATCAGCCTCACTTCTCTTCCAGAGCCATCTGAATCCAGTGACCAGATGTTTATCAGGATGACTGGAGATGACCCAGGATGAGGCATTCTGGATTAAGTGACTTGTCCAAGGTCACACAGCTAGTAAATGTCAAGTGCCTGAGGTGAGATTTGAACTCAGGTCCTCCTGACTCTTGTACTGGTGCTCTATCTACTGTACCACCTAGCTGCCCCTTAGTGGGGAATAGGGTAGGGTATAAACTGTTTCTTTGTAGAGGGAACTTCCAGGTGAGGGAAACTTTCTGTATTCATGAAGATTAGCATATATCTCATTGGGGAATTGTTGACATTATTTTAATTGTGCTTCTCCGTGTTTCTGACCAGCAAAATTTTATAGAGCTTAAAAATATACCTAATTTTCTTTATGAGAATAATGATACTATTTGAACCTTTGTAAACTGGAGAATTTTTCTAGTTGAAATTATAGCTTGGAATAGCTTCCAGGTTTGAAAATCTTATTTACAAAAAGGATTTGGGCCATGAAACTATAAAATTTATGTTTCTGTCTTTGTTTTTTGTATTAGCATAATAATAACCACATTAAACTCTAGTTAAATGTATTTTTCTAAACTAAAATCTAGTTTTAGACTACTTTTCTCATTCAGGTGAAATGTTTGATTCTATTTTATACTCATGTTTTCTAAATGATTTTCTATAGGTTTTCTGTTGGGAACAAAAAAGAATAAAAATAGCTGTTTGTAATTTTACATTCTAAGGATGGAGCAAGATGCTTAGTTTAGATGACTTCTTTAGGTCCTTTTAAGCTCTTAATTTTTATGAGGTCATTTTATATATATTAAAAATGCTACTGTATTAATACCCTGCACTATAATACTGAATTTTTAATGTGGAATATTTGTTTTTTGACTCCCATAACTTCCCCTGACACCTCCATCCCCAAAAGTATGAGTTTTCAATTATCATCTGTTAATTCTCTTGGTAATTCCCCCAACGACTCACTAATTTGAATTAAAAAAATAGTCCATAGGATCATTTAAAAAAAGTCAAAACAAACAGCCCATTCACTGAATACCTATTATTTTTAAGAAATTCTTATTTTGATCAGAGTTTTCAAATAGATGGTTTCCTGCCCTTAGGAACCTTAGGTCTAGTTTCGATATATGAAAATAAATAGTATACATTACCCTTTAATATTTTCTTGTACTATAAATTGTACGTTGGTGAAGAAGAGACAGGGTCGGTGGGACTTAGTCTCCATTTGAGAAAAACCATGGCACATTCGAAAAGGTACAACTATAAGGATCTCTTTTTTTTTAAAGTTTATTTTTAGTTTTCAACATTCATTTCAACAAGATTTTGAGTTCCAAATTTTCTCCCCACCTCAAAACACTATGCATTCTGATTACCCCTTCCCCCAATCTGCCCTCCCTTCCATCATACCCCTCTGTTCCCTTATCCCCATCTTCTCTCTTTTCTTGTAGGACAAGATAGATTTCTATACCCCATTAACCCGGTATTTCTTATTTAAAGGATCTCTGAATTGACAAATCTAATGGCCTTTTCTCAACTCTCATCTGTCTTGACTTCTCTGCAAGCCTTTGCCACTATCATTAATTCTTTTCTTGATACTCCATCTTTCTGGTGTTTGGGACACCACTCTTCTGGTTCTTTTCCTATCTATCTGACCATGTCTTCTCTGTTTTGCTAGATCTTCATCCAGGTCACTTTTACTAACTGTGAGTGTCAAAGCTTTGTCCTAGGATCTTTTAGTCTCCCTGTATTCAGTTTCACTTAGTTATCTCCATCAGCTCCTGTAGATTCAGTTATCATTTCTGTGCTGATAATTCTCAAATCACTTTATCCAGCCCAAACTCTGACGACTTCCAATCTTACATCCCCAGCTGCCTATTAGATGTTTCAACTTGGTGTCTTCTGGATGTTTGTAGCTCAGCTTGTCCAAAGCTTACTTTGTCTTTTTACCCAAACTCTTCCCTGTCTTTCAAAATTCTCAATTACGCTGTCATCCCAGTCCTCCAGGCTGGCAACCTAGGGTTCATCTTCTACTCTTCACTCTCTCAACACCCCAGTATCTCATCTCTTGCCAAGATCTGTTGATTTTTATACCTTTGTAACTAACGTCTTTTTCATATGCTCCTTTCTCTCCTCTGAAATTGCTAACACCCTAGTCAAGGCCCTCATAGCTGACTTCTGTACTGTTGGAATAGTCTGCTCTTTTGTCTGCCTGCTGCAAGTCTCTCCCCACTTTACTAAAATCCTGCACTTAGCAGCTCTAGTGATCTTCCCTAAAGCATAGATCTAATCATGTAACCCCATCAATTCAGCAAATTGCGGTGGCTCCCTATCACCTCCAGAATCAAATATAAAATCCTGTTTGGTGTTTAAAGCCCTTCATAACTCGACTTCCTCCTACTTTTACAGTCTTCTTACATGTCCTTTCTCCCCCCAGTCCTGCCCTTGCCACACTCCCCCTACTCCCCCAGGCCTGTAATGCTGTCCTTTATCTTAGTCTCCTGGTTTCTCTGGCTTTCACGTCTCAGCTAAAATCCCACCTTCTATATATAGGAAGCCTCTCCTAATCCTACTTCCAGGGACTTCCTTCTTTTGATTATTTCCAGTTTATGCTATATATAGTTTTATACATAGTTGTTTGCACGTTTTCTCCTTCGTTAAGATTGTGAGCTTCTGGAGACCAGGGCCTGGCTGATTGCCTTTCTTTGTATGCCCAGTACTTAGCACAGTGTCTGCCACATAGATGCTTAATAAATGTGAACTGACTAGATTGGAATGAAGAGGCATGAGTTTAAATTTGCCTCTGAGACAATGTGACCTTGAGTAAGTCACTTCAATTCTTGGGCCTTAGTTTATTCATAAAGTGAAAGCTTGGAATATAGTTTCTGATGTCCCCTCTAGTTCTAAATATATGGTTCAGTAATCCATGATCCTTTCAAGGAAGAGTACAACTTAAATTCCACATGGAGAAAATGAAACAAAAAAAACCACAACACAGTTTTCCAGTTCATTTCATCATGTTTTTAGTAAGTGAGCATAATGTTCTGGTTAGAGCAAAACGGTAGTACAGAGAGAGTAGGAGACAAGGTGAGAAAGAGAGAGGCTTGATTATAGATTTCTTTGAATACTAAACTAATGACTTTTGCCCATAGGGAGCTAGCTATTGCAGGATTTTGAATGGGTTGGAGTACCTTACAGTATTATAGGAAAATTTAACATTAATTCACTCAACATTCATCAAGCTCTTACCCTATACAGAACACTGTGATAGTTGCTAGACAGAATACTTTGAAATATCTTTGATTTGTGATCTCATGAGTATAATTGCCTTTGCTGTGGTAAAGTTTGTGTCTCATCCTGTTTGAATCTTGCCCATACTTTCACATAAATCACCATTGGGGATCCATTTGGTATGTTGGACATCTCTAGATCTGGGCATGTTGCTTAGGGTCTGACCATTGCTTTGCTCACATCATGTGACTTCTCTGTCTCTTTTTTGGTAGTATGACTATCTTTTGGAGTTTTTTGTTGGTAATACGGTTCTGGCTACTTAAAACCACCATGTACTTCTCAGCTATTTAGGTGATTGAAAGTTTTCAAAGCTTACACATACAGTATCACCAGAAGAATGTTGACATATAGAATATATTGATATAAAAGTATAAAATATTGATATATAATACAACTCCTGTGTACTCATGAAGCTTACAGTTTAGTAACAGTAGTACGCAGGATAACTTAAAAAAGGAGGGATGGGTACTTTGAAAAAGAGACTAAATAGAGTAATTCTGATTGATGAGGCACTGTGATGATGTCAGCTAGGTAGCCCGATAGATTGCTGCCCTCTCCCAAAACTATCTCACATCCCTCAGTATGAATATAACCTCACTAAGGGCAGGAACTTTGTTTTGTAATTCTTGTATTTCTAGTGCTGTGTATGTACATTGAAAGTACTTATTAATAGATGTTTATATTTAATTGGATTCTAGCATTCCCTCCACTCTAACCCCTCCTATTACCCCTCCCCCCCAGATAAACTTGTTTTTATTGCCTCATAAGATTGCATCAGCTTTTTCAGGATCAGGTGAAAAATCTGTTTTATCTATGAGTGAGTGAAAAAGCATTTATCAAACACTTAGTTTACAGCACTGTGTTAAGTTCTGGGGAGCTCGTAGAAAAAGCAAGATAATTCCTGCTCTTAAGGAGCTCACAGTCCTATTGGGGGAGATAAAAAAAGAAAGTTCAGTTTCTTGGTGCATTGAAAGGCTCCAAAGACCTAAGGTTATGTAATATAAGTAATTAAAATGATAGTGCCAGGGTAGTTCAAGGTACTGAGGCAAGATGGATGATGAGGTTTGGATGATTTTAAGAGGCAGTGATAAGACAGATCGTAAGGCCTGGTTGTTCTCCATCTTATAAGGAAGAAAATGGAGTTTGGGGGCAAAGGAGGAGTACAAGAAGGTAGGTCTATTCTTATGGTAGAGGCTCTTTCTGCTACTTGACATTCTCAATGGATTCTGGATAGGGAGGGGGGAGGCGGTTAAGGAGAATAGCCTCCCCTCCTCCCAGCACACACCATCTTGGATGGATGGATTCATGAGACATTGACAATTCTAACCTTAGGCATACAGTTTCAAAACATGCTGCTTATTAAATATCAGCTTTTATATTTTTAAGTTGTAATACTGAAAAAGGCCTTTTTTGACATTTAGGAAGATAATCCATAACAGCAAGGTTCAAATTTTTAAAAATGGTATTTTTCTCACATTTTATAGTACATATTATATAGATTTCTTTTCCAAGGAGAGATAACTATTAAATTTCATTATTGTAGTGAATTAGTTTCACATGCTAATGAAGCGTTTTACAGAATGCTATTTCTTTTTCAGGTATACAAAACTTGGATATGCTGGAAATACAGAACCACAGTTTATCATCCCCTCATGTAAGTACTGCCTCAAATGAACACATAAGCAGATTTAATATTGCTCCTGCTTGCTGTAAACTTCTAATTAGTAAATAATTCTGCCAAAATTATAGGCATATAGTTTGCCATATTTGAGATGTGCCAACTTCTAAGACTGAATGAAGGGATTACTACTCACTACCAGTAGTACTTTTAGCATTAAATTATATTTAGAACTGAGGTTCTTCTAAAAGAAAAAAGGATGGGATTATTAGTTGTTAGAAAATATTGGACAAAATATCTCCCCCTTTTCCTTTCCCTGCCAACCTCTTTTTTGTGTTTATTTTTAAATTGTATTTTTTTCCCACTTACATATAAAGACCAGTTTTTTAAAATTTTGAGTTCCAGATTTTCTCTCTTTCCCTCACCTCCTCCCTTAAAATGGTAAGCAATTTGATATAGGTTATATATGTGTAGTCATGTAAAACATATTTCCAAATTAATCATGTTGTAAAAGAAGAAACAGACCAAATTAAAAAAAAGAAAACACCTTAAAGAAAAATTTCGATTGTCTTCCTTCAGGGCTATTGATTGCTATTCATGGGTATGAGTAGCTGATTCCATTAGAGATACATGGAAGACTGTGCTTTGGTTTATGATTAGGTAACCACTTTTTTGCAGGATTTGTATCAGTTATCATTCTTATCTCTCATTTTAGGCTCCATTTAGTTCAAAATGAGGTAACCCACTTCATTATCAGTTGATAATTTTTTGTTACTGCAGGTTTTTGCTGATTATTTTAAATTGTATATCAGTATGTCTGTAAAGAATATTTGTTATTTATCTCTTGTGTTTATAGCACCTCAGCTGTTCTGCTTTCTTACATTCTCTTTTACAGCCTTATGAAGCAGTGCTGCAACAAGCATTCCTTGAATTTTGATAGTTTGTATACCAGGGCCATTATGGTGATGAAATGTTATTGTTTAATATTGAACAATGTGTTGCCATTTAATCTTAACAATGTCTCTTAGGCTTAATAATGCCGATTAATCTTAATGATGGCCTTTAAGCTTAATGATGCTTGTAGTTGTTTTTTGAGTCGTTTTTTAGTTGTGTACAACTCTGTGACCCCATTTGGGGTTTTCTTGGCACAGATACTGAAGTGGTTTGCCATTTCCTTCTCTAGCTCATTTTGTAAATGAGGAACTGAGGCAAACAGTTAGGTGACTTGCCCAGGGTCACAGCTAGTAAGTGTCTGAGACCAGATTTGAACTCATGAAGATGAATCTTCCTAATCCTAACCCAGTGTCCTATCCACAACACCATCTAGCTGCCCCAAACATAGTTCTGTGATACAGAGCCCCATATGTCTCAGTCGTTTTGTGTCCAGCTCTTCAATGAACCCATTTGAGGTTTTCTTGGAAAGCTACATTTCCTTCTACAGTTCATTTTATAGATAAGGAAACTGAGATACGCAGGGTTAAGTGACTCGCCCAGGGCTAGTAAATGTCTGTGGCCAGATTTGAACTCAGGAATATCAGTCTCCTGACTCCAAGCCCAGTGTTCTGTCTATTCACCATCTAGCTGCAATAGTTGTAGACTGAATGATAGTAAAACTTCCTTTTCAACAAGTCTATTTTTGATGCTAATACTGTTTTCTAGAACTGTCTCTGTGTTTCATTGGTGTCAGACCTTAAGAAATTTAACAAAAGATGTCCTGGTTTTCTTTGTTTTTACTTTTATGTATTATATTATCTTTTAATTTTGTGATAGATTACATTTATGTTGTTGAATGTCTTGAGCTATATATGTATGACTACTTGGAGGAGACTGACAAAAATTATGTTTTTTATTTCAAATTGTGCTTTTTTTTATTCTGCAGAACAGGCCATAATGCCATGTATGTAATCTTGTATGTTTTTTTGTGACATTTGATGCAGAGGCAATAGCATAGGATTGAAATTGAAAATTAGGTTGTAATCTCTGCCATGGGTTATCCATGTGACTTGGGCAAAGCAGCTAATTTCTGGGTGCCTCACTTTCCTTAAATGAGGGTATTAGGCTAGATGGCCTTTAAAGGTTCTTCCAAGTCCTATTCTATGATCCATTGAGTTTAATGTGATAATTATAAATGCTTTACAGGAGAGTGTAGCTCCTTTTGCCCATGTAACCTTTGGCAAATCACTTAACTTCTCTGGACTTCTGTTTCCTTAGCTGTTAAATAGGATAAGACTGGAAGATTTGAGGTTCCTTTGAACTGTAACTCCTGTAATACTAAAATCTCCATGAAATTCCTGTTTTTGTTCTTAACAGTGGAATTGGATGGGCTTCTATCTTTCAGGATTTTGAAGGTTTAATTTGTTAGAAAGCTGCATAAAAGTAATCTTTTAGATTTTTGCATTCTATTTCTAGTCTTATAGGTTCTTGCTGCTTCATTTCATATCAAAGTCCAGACTTGAATTTTATTCTTTTGTTTCTTACGAGGATCTGAAATAGTTATAATTTATTTGCTGCAAGTAACTATTGAATTTTTAAGTCTTTCTCACCAAACTAGTTCTGAGACTACTGACAAAGTATTATAATCACTTTATGGTATTTACAGTTATTTTCATCATTTAATCACAGTAAGTATTTAAATCGGAAAGCCTGTTAGTAATACTTTGAATAGCTTACCTTATTTTGAGCCATTTAGATGCCACTATGAATTAGAAATATTTTTGCTTGTGAGAATGCTGAGCATGTTAACTGATGATACAAATCTTCATAAACCACTGGAGTTCCTGCAGGAGTATAGGGAATTCTAGAGGATAATTATATCTTACAAAAATTTTCCTGTTTCTGTCTTCTTAAAATTTTTTACTGGGGATTAAAATTGAAAAAATTATACACAGTTTAAGGGCTTACAAGACTGCAGTAGAAGGGATTGGTTGCTATTATATTTGGTAGTAAGATTGGCACTGTGTTGTTTATTCCCTATTCTCCTTCCCTATTCTTGAAAATTATACGCAGAAAGTATTGGTAAGCTGAGTCTTGTTGCTGCACATTTTTGTTAATAATGCCAATCTCTTAGAGCCCCATTTTCTTATATGGAGTATGACAGTACTAGGACTTAGATGATAAATTGCTTTTTGAGTTTTAAATGTATTCTCAATTTTTAATTTTTATACATTTAGCAGTTTTTGGTATAGTTTTTAGCTTCTATCTGCATGATGAAGTATATAAAATTGCATGACATTTTTGATTAAATACTCTGACAGTTTTGTAGATAGCTTTCAAAAGCCTACCAATTACATAATTTTCACCATTTCTGCCCTCGTAAGTTAAGGTTTTATTCTCAGGTCTTATAGTACCTCTATTTTGCTATATACTCTTGGTTTAGTAAGAATGAACTTAAAGATATGTTACTCCGAATCTAATTTTTAACCTATCTTCATGAATTGCCATATTTTCCAGAAACACTAGTATGCATTTATGATATTTCTTTTTACACATATATCAGCAAACAACATAAAAATATACTGAAATAAATTCCAGATAATTGCTTTTCTTCTAAATACTTAGGAATTTGGGCAAATTTTTGGACATGTTGATAGGGAATCTTGGACATATGATCCCCTTCTGATTTACAAAATTTCCTAGTTCTAAGTGTCAGGTGTTAATAAAAAAATTAAAAGAGGCTGACTGTGGATATAGAATTTTTCTCTTTCAGTATTCTCTGCCCAACTTATTAAGAATATAACTATTAAAAATGATGGTACTACAGTTGAATGACAGATCATCCTAAATACATTCAGATAAGGACTATTTTGAATGAAGAACTTTTTAAAACTTGAAGGATTCAGAAATTTCATAATTTAAGTAAGTTTTAGCTGTGATGCAATATGTTAAATTTGCTCAATAGTTTGAGAATTATTGTTCGTTTTGAAAAATGACTTGATTTTTTAAAAGATGAGATTTAAAACTAACTCCTATGAGTGTTTTTAGATTAAATCATTGGTTTATTATTTTGTAGCACAAAATTGTAGGATAGAAAAGTTTGAAGGGGAAAATATTTTTGTATTTCCTCTGTAGTTCTTTTTTGTCACCTTTTTGTTTCTGAGTTCCAGATGACTTTTGAGGTGTTTAAAATTGAAATGAATCTCATGGTTATTGAAATACTTAAAGATATTCTTTCTGCATCATACATTTTTAGCTTTTTATTACATTTAAAGTATTTTTTTTCATGGCATTACTTATCTATTTAAAGTTTCATATGTGGTGTCAGATAGGAGTGTTTATGGTAAAATGAAAAATTGTCTTTGATGTATATCCAGGATAAGAGATGAAAGATACTGTGTAGTGAAATTTGAGGAGCACTAATCTCTAAAATGTCTGAGCACCTGTGTTCCTTTGTAAAGGTATCGCTATCAAGGAATCTGCCAAAGTAGGAGATCAAGCGCAGAGGAGGGTGATGAAGGGCGTTGATGATTTAGACTTCTTTATTGGGGATGAAGCAATAGAAAAGCCAACTTATGCAACAAAGGTATGATTCTGTGATTAGTCAAGGTAAATGAGAAATGTTGTTTAAAAGTTTCATAGTATTTCTAAGAATATTTGTTTTCTACCCTCATGAATCCTTTCTCTGTTACTTTCTGCCTGCTAAGTCTTAAATGCTTTGATTGTCTTTTAACTTTTCTGATAACTTAGTTTCCTCTTCTGTAGGATGAAGTGTTTATACTAAGTGACATCTGAGGTTCCTTCTACTTCAAAATATGTGCATTTCTCTAAATCCTTTGTTGCCTCAAAAGCTCAACTGAAGTGCCACCTTCCTGTGTGTAGGCTAATCCAGTCTTGCTTCTCAGTCTTCCCTTAAGTCACTTTATATTTACTTATATGTACTGTGTCATATCTCCTAAGAGAATGAAAACCCTTCAAGGACAGAGACTATTTAATTTTTCTATTTTAATCTATTTCAATTCATAGTGTCTAGAACTAGTAAATACTTTAATGAATGGTTTTTGAGTTGAATGGAATATTCATACAACTTTAAAAAATATTATTTTTTAAAAGATTGACAAGATAGAAAAGCATTTTTTCCTGAAGGTATCTAATTATAAAACATTTTATGTATGAGTATTAAGCAAAGTAGGGAAAATAATTTAAAAAATACTTGGGAAAAAATGAACTGTGAAGTGTTAGCTCCAGAAAATCGTTTTAGGAGTTGAGAGTTGGAGAAAACATGGCGGATAGATATAATGGAATGAATAACAATGAATGAACAATGAATCGTGACCACAGCTTACTAGTCATTTGTTGCTTCAAAAAAAATATTTTCAGTAATTACTGTACATATTAAATGCTGTCGGAGTCTTTTTAAAGCTGTAAAACAGGGTTCCTGCTTTCTTGAAGCTCATACTTCATGGTTTTACAGAAGTATCTTTGGTTTATGATCTTTCAGATTATCTAACATCAGAGTGTACTATGCATAGGAGTTTTTTAGAATTAATTTATTAAATGGATGAATGATACCTAAATACAATTTTGTAACTGAGTATTATTGTGGATTATTATGTCTTCTGGATAAAAGTTCAATTGAATGAATTTTTTTATTCTTTTAAAATTGTTTGGTACTATTTTAAAATTAGAGCAGTATTTATTTTGTTTATTTAATTAACAGTGGCCGATCCGCCATGGTATAGTTGAAGATTGGGACTTGATGGAGAGATTTATGGAACAAGTGATCTTTAAATACCTAAGGGCAGAACCTGAAGATCATTATTTTCTTTTGGTGAGTTTAAATAACACTTTTGTTGAGTACACTTTAGAAAAGATTTCACGAAAGTTTTTATTAGTTACCTTTCAAAATACATTGGGTTTTTTTTGTATTGTTTCTGTCAGAGTAACATTCAGTTTATGTTGACCCTAAGAGGCATTAAGGTACTCTCACCTATAGGTCAATTTGATATTTTGGATCACAAAAAGAGGATTACAATAAAGCTCTATTTTAGGTTCTTAAAAATTATTTTATTATGAGGTGATAATAATAGTGCATGAACATTAATAATTCTTGACTTCTTTTTCCTAAGTCTCTCATATTCATTTGCTAAAAAATTTTGTCTCTTATTACTGCGCTATTTCTTGTATCATATCTACTCATGTATTCATCATTTCTAGTGCTTCCATTCTAGTTGCTCTCCCATGACTTCTCTCCTGTTTTCTATATTCAACTGTTGAAATTCAGCTCATTCTTAAAGGCCCAGTTGAAAAACTCTCTCCTCCTTTTAAGTCTTCTATTATTCCCTCACCTTCTTACCTTACCCTTGTCTTAACTTCTGTGAGTGTTCATAGAATCTTAGAATCTATTTTGTATTTTAGTTATGTATGTTCTTTTCTTACTGCCAATATACTAGATTATAAGCTTTCTGCAGTGAGTGTGTCTTATATATCTTTATCTCACTCAGTGCCAAGCACAGTGGCTTGAACATATGAAGCACTTAAATGTTTGCTGAGGGAATAACTCACATTTTATAGATTTTTTAGCTCACAAGTGCATTTTCCTTGTAACCTGTGTTTAACGAAGTGATATATCAGTGTGTTAGATGCTATTACCTTTATCATTATTCGTAATAAGCATATCTAATTGAATTCCAAGGATTTAAAAAGTTTCAATTCATGCATATTATATATGGTAACTCTGTTAATGGGTCTATGTGGGTAATTAGAATATTCTGTTCCATGACCATCAGATAGTTGAAATTAATTAAATCAGTCAGTGATGTTTTATGCAAAACAATGAATTCTTTCTCTTTTGTATTTATTTGCTTAAAAAGAGATTTCTTTATTAAGGAGACTTTTTTTTAATTTGGCTTATTTTAAAATATTCTTCATCTGATAGACTGAACCTCCTCTAAATACACCAGAAAACAGGGAATATACAGCTGAAATTATGTTTGAATCCTTTAACGTTCCAGGCCTATACATAGCTGTACAGGTAAGTATGTACTTATATTTCTCAGCCTGAATCTTAAGAATTAAAATTTTGAACATTTAAAATCTCATTTTTGGAATGTTGTTTTCCCTATACTTTTCACAGCAAAGAATAGATTCATAATAGATATTAATTAGTTCTGAGCATAGTGTCCTTTGTGAACTTTAAGTTATAACTGTTACTGTCTCTTATCTTTATAATGTATATAATATACTGTTCATTGTTTTATAAATTTTTTGTTTTGCCAATTGGTTGTAAATAAACTTAAATTGTTTATAATTATAATCTATTTAGAAAATTTATCTATTGGTTATTTCAGAGTTTTTGCTTAAAAGTGTAACATTTACCATTAGATCCTAGAATTTGTTCCATTGGTATAGATCTCATTTCATTCATGCTTTCTTTTACTATATATTATTGTACAATTTATGTTCTTCTATAAATCCTCTCCATTATGCCCTCCCAGAAGGCCTTCCCCATAAGTCTTTTTATGTGGGGTACTTAGCTGTCCACCTGATGAATTGCATGAAAGATCACTTCCTTTTCCTTTCATACATTGCCTGAATAACTTTTATGCTTCTTTTTGGGCTAAAGTCAATTGTTAAAAATTTGATTCTCTTCTATAGCTAGGATATAATATATGTAATAATAATAATATATATATAATGGATAGAGCTCTGATCCTGGAGACTGGAAGACCTGATTCAAAATCTAGCCTCAAAAACTTAATCACTGTGTCTTGCCAAGTCATGTACCTTTTTTTTGGTCTCAGTTTCCTCAACTGTAAAATGGGGAAAATAATAGCACTTGCTTCACAGAGTTTTTGCAAAGATCAAATGAGAAACTGTAAAACTCTTAGGATGGTACCTGGTACAAAGTAAGTGCTTAATAAATGTGTTTCTTTTCCCCATCACATCCATCACTCCATTGCCTTCTGCTGGTTCAATATAATTGTGTTGAAGGTGAGAAGATAGAATAATGTTAATGTGTCAGTAGAAAATATATTTGTTTTTCAAATTAAAAGCGATCTTTTAGGGTCTATTCCTTGTTATTTCTGGTTGATCTAAAGTGAAAATGTCCATTTAATTTTTATACTCACAAAATTGAGCACTTTTCCCCTTGATAATTTGGTATCCTTTTGACTCTTTATGATAGCTAAATGTTATTAACTTTATCACCTAGCATCTTTGTGGTGAAGGTCATTTAGGCAACAAAAACTTTTGGACTCTCATGAGTCCAAAATATAAGCACTTGAAATATAAAGAAATAGCATCATCCCCTTCTAGTTGAAAATATATGAATGTCATACATGTGAAAAAAAGACTTTTTAAACATTTACATCCCATGACTATAATTGAATGAGAAAGGAACTTTCGTAATTTTACAATGTAGTTTATGGACCAGGAACTGATTAATATAGAAACATAAATAATCTTTCATTTGAGATTTTTAAAGGTAGAACAGGTCTCCAACCATCTGTAATAATTTTTTTTTGGGTGGTTCTACCTAAAGGTAGGGATTGAAATAGAGGATATCTTCCCATCTCTTTCCACAAACATTTTGCAAGTGAATAAAACAAAGTAGATACTAACTTAATAGCATTGCACATTTGATATAGCCTTATTCAAGTGTTTTCTTTGTGTTTTTCCCACAAAGCTGTTGTGAATTAACTTCCCACAAACTTATTGTAAATAAATTTTGAAAATTTAAAAGTTAAGTAATATCTACATACATTTCCCAGATTGAATTTTATATGAACCTTATTTTAGTATTAGCTCTCCCATATCCTTTCTCAAGGGAATAAAAAGGGTAAATTGGCCACAGTGATAATTTTGAGACATGCAGAGGAGTTTCCTTGCCTTATAGCCATTAATTTTATTGTTTTTTAAAAATCGTTACATTTTTCTTGTATGTAATCACTTCCCAAGAAACAGTTCTTCCTTCCCTCAAAGGGCCTTTGGAATAGAGCTTTGTAAAGTATGTAAGTCTGTTTTTAAGTTGATCTTTCTATAAGGGAATGGCCAATTAATTAGAACATTTATGACCTGAATAATTCGCGTAGTTGTCTGAGTTCCCTTTGCCATATTTTTGTAAGTATAACCCATCTAAATATTTTGAAAAAGTCTAGCTTCCTTTGCATTTAATATTTCATGAGAAATCTCTGCATTTTAAAAGTAATTGTTTACTTTTTTTTAAGTAGAGAAATCGGTAAGATTGTGTGAATGAAAATTCCTTTATTGAAATGAAAATAATGAGCAATTTTAAATTTTCTCATTTTTGGAAGATTTTGCTTTTAAGATTATAAAGTAAATAAAAGCAGTATGCCTTTTGATATTTCTCACTGTTTTTTTTTCCTTCAAGGCTGTCCTTGCTTTAGCTGCATCTTGGACATCAAGACAAGTAGGAGAGCGGACACTGACTGGTACAGTTATAGACAGTGGAGATGGTGTCACCCATGTCATTCCAGTGGTAAGGTTATCTTTAAAATATTGAATAAGAATATTAGTTTAAAAAAGCCATGTGGCATAAGCAAAAGCCTGGTATATTTAGAATATATCGATTTTATTAAGATCGCTAAATGTTCCCTCTTTAGTTACTATAATTATTTGAAAATTTTTTTTCAGTTACGACTATATTCAGATAAAAATGCCAATATGTGTTTTTACAAAATACCTCACTCTTGTTGTAAGAAGGCATTACTTTTAGATGGTAACATATTGCAAATTCTGTAACTGGAATATGTAATTTCCTGTCTTAATCAACAAAAAATTAGTTTTTGTTTTTAGATATTTTTATAACCATTTGATGACTTTCCATTCATAATTTAGCAATTTAAAGAACCAAAGGCTTACAATTAATAGTAAGCATATCAATGTAAGTGAATTTTATAGTGACTTATTTTTTATTGAAATAACATAGTTATGGTAGTTTATTAAACCATTGAGTTTCCAGTGCTTAATGGTAAATTACTTTGCTTTCTGTTGTACCAAGTGGTTTAAAATTTCTACCGAAAATCATTTCATAAGGACCTTTAAATTTTTAATATTTTTATGCAATTGAAGTCATCTTTTAAAGAAACAGTTAAAATACAATTGTGGGGGCATTGAGAGACAGATATCCAAGGTATCTGAATGTGGGGAATATTCTACCAATGTGGGAAAAAATCTGGGACATTATTAATGCTGAAAAAGATGACCAAAAGCACATCAGTAAGTCCTGTCTGCTCTCCTGTCTATAAAAAATCTTTGTGTCATCTATTCATGAACTGAGGGAATCTTCAGTGAGTTTATTCTTAGTAAGGATGGAACAGGCTTTTTCTAGTTAGTCAACAGTAGACCAAATCTTTACCCATGTCACAATTAACTGAAAAGTAGAGAATGTAAGATCTCATTGAGCTTATTGTTGATTACAAAAAATCAAGCATTTGATTTGATAGAGGCTCTTTTTTAGCAAGATATTTTCCATTCCTATATCAGGATCATTGAGGATTCCTCAGATGACTTTTACTGTTTGATGAATTACCTGATTATAAACATCAGGCAAGATATAAAATAGATGGTGTGCACTTAAAGGTACTTGCCACTGTGATGGTGGGAAATCTAGTGCAGATTCTGGATTGAGAAGGGATTCTTTATGGATGCTAAGTTTCTCCAGATACACCTATTTGTGGAAGACATTGTATCGATTGCATCAAGTTCCAAGGCATTACAGAACATTCTTTTTTTTTTAATTTGTTTTCAGTGTTCTACAATCACTTCCATATATCTTAGATTTTTCCCCTCCCTCCCTTCTCTACCTCCCCAGTCCCTCCCTGAGACAGCATACACTTTTACATAAGTTCTGAAACATTCTGATTAAATACATTTTCATCTTAGTCATGTTGCATAGAAGAATTAAAATGAATAGGAGAAATCATAAAACAAACCAAAACATAATACAAAAGAAAATGATCTGTTTCATTCTGTGTTTGAATTCCATAGTTCTTTCCCTGGATGTGGAAGGCATTTTGCCTTAAGAGACTATTGGGAATTATTTAACTCCTTGCATTGCAATGAAGTACCAAAGTCTACCAGAAAAATTCCTAGCACACTGTGGTTGTTGCTGTGTACAAAGTTCTCCTAGTTCTGCTCCTTTCTTTCAGCGTCAGTTCATATAAGTCTTTCCAGGCCTCTCTGAAGTCTTCCTATTCATCTTTCCTTATAGTACAATAGTATTCTGTTACATTCATACCACAGTTTATTCAGCCATTCCCTCATTGATGGACATCCCCTTCATTTCCAGTTTTTGGCCACCACAAAGAGAGCTACTATAAATATTTTTGTACATGTGGGACCCTTTCCCGTTTCTATGATCTCTTGGAGATACAATTCTAGAAGTGGTATTGTTGGGTCAAAGGGTGTGCGTATTTTTGTAGCCCCTTGGGCATAGTTCCAAATATTGCAGAACATTCTTGAAGAAAATGGAGTTTCACCTATACATTCATCTAGGAAAGACCAAGTAGAACATTTCTTGCCCAGATAGCAGCATTCACTTAGATAGACACTATATAGTTTGGACCTTGGACTATGCCCACAGCTGAAAAGATGTTAGAAAGTGGGCTGAATTACTTTCTGGAAATTTGAAAGTTTTATGCTGCCCCTCCAAGCTTCTCATGAAAGCCAAGGCCCACTTTTTCACTACTAGCATTTTTATTGATAATACTTTATGGCAGAGAAGATGAATAATGAACAGAGGATAACAGGATTATGGTGAATGTGACCAGGAGTCATAGTGTAGCCAATGAGAAACTCCAAAGAACAGGATAAAGGATTTCATTAGGGATTGTATGATAGAAAAAGAAGTTAAAACAGTCTTGTGGCAATGGGAGGGAATGATAGGTGGACAAGTCAGAATGCTCCACCTTGCAGTATTGGGAGAAAGTGAGAAAGACCTCTAGCAAGTTGGGTGGACTTCTGTGTACTTTGTGGAGAATAGAAAGAAGTCATTCAGGATGGGAAGACATGAATGAGTTGTGATCTTCATCATTGCAGGGAACTCCAAAATCAAGAGAATACAGATACATTTGAGTGTTGAGAGATTACTGCTTCATTTTTCCATTTACATTTTGAGATTTTATTGCTTCATTATCCTCATTTATATTTTTAATAGTGCTGTTTTAATAAATGTTCCTAAGATAACGCTTTTTAAATATTATATTCCAAAATGTAAGTAAGTAATGAAGCAAACCAGATAGAGTATTAGGCAATGACTTAGGGAATCCAGATTCAGATCCTGTCTTAGACAATCACTAGCTCGTAATTGTCTAGCTACTAACTACTTCTCTGAGCCTTAGTTTTCTTGTTTGTAAAATGAAGGTAGCAAGAGTCTCTATCTCACTGGGTTGTTATGGGAGGATAAAATGAAATGTATGTAAAGTATTTTGCATATCAAGTCAAGATTCTGTATAAATACAACCTGTGACTTAAGAGTCATATCCAGATGGTTACTATCATTGGTAATTACTATCAGAATTTTAAAATGACATTCATAAGAGGCTAATTTGGGCCAATGATTATCATCTATAGGATGTGCATTAACTTGTAAATGAATATAGAATTGCCAGCAGTTTGGAACAATTCTATGTAGTTCTCTGCATTTGAGGCATTTTAAAACATTCTAAAAAGTGTTCCATAGGCTGTAAACTCCAGTTTTCAAAAATAGGATCATAACAGTGATTTGTTGATTTGAGGAAGAACCAGCAGTAAACAAAATTAATTTCCAGTCAGGACAGTTCTAGGGAAAATACACCTGAGAGGAAAAGCAAAACCATGTAGATGGAAAGTAAAAGTTGAAATTAAAAGTACAATGTGGTAAAAATTTGGTGTTGGAGGGTTAATGATGTTTATGATTTGATACCACAAAAAAAAAATTCTGATAATCTACAGGCTGGTACCACAAAACTACCAGGCCTCGCATCTCCCTAAGTCATAGCATGCATGATGCAACCGTTTGTTCGGGCAAATATATGGCACTGATGAGTTTTATGAGGAGTCAGATAGGAATATTATACTAATGCGTTACTTGAAGCAATCATAATTTCAATAGATACTTAAAAGTTTAAGATTGTTTCACACAGATAGATAATCTTATATGCTTTTTGTTTGTTCCTTTAAATATTTGTTTTACTATTGATTTAATAAGCTGGGCAAATTTTAATATTCCTGGCAACTTGGAGCTGGAAGTAGACTTGATCTCATTCTGCATGACATTACAGATAGAGTGAAACTGCTCCTGTTGTCTGAGGAAAGTTCAGTTTATTCTGGACCAGCTTTTTTAAAAAGTCAAATCACTTTGTCTTTGGTTGAAGAAAAAAGTATCAGTGCTTCTAATACTTTGTTTTCTAATACTAATGCTTTATATTCTAATACTAATACTGCATATTCATTCTAAGAGCTTTTTAAAGTGTATGATTTGATAGTATGTAGAATATTCTTAAGTTCAGTTATGCTGAACATACATTCTTTCAACTTTGTTGCTTTCATTCTTGAGTAATTGAGGTATAGTTGTAAATTCTGCACATATTAATGGAAGAAAAACTTAAAAATAGTAGTTAATTACCTAGGTAGGAAAGTTTCATTCTGCACTGTTTTAATTTTCAGTACTACTATTTCTGTTAGAGGTAGTTAATGAAGAATAAGTTGTAATTTAAAAAAAAAAAAGGAATATTTTCTCAGATTTAGAGGGTGCATAAATGGAATTCCAGTAGTTACATACTGTATCCAATTAACTTTGACGTTAAATTGTTAATAGAAAATTTATCCTAGTCTAATGCCACCACCTCCCAGATCTTTTCTGTTAATAACTACTCTTCCCCTTATGTAGCAGTTTGTTTTGCATTGACGTAATGCCTTTATGTTATAATGTCATGTATTTTGATTTTCCTTATACTTTACCTCTCATTGGACTATATAGTCCTCAAGAGGTACGATTTTTGTCTTTGTTTTCCCCAGTTCATGTCACCAGACCCTGTACCTAATGGGTGCCTAATAAATATTGATTTTAATTTGAACTGACTTTTTTTTATTACTCCTAGGCTGAAGGGTATGTTATTGGCAGCTGTATCAAGCACATTCCAATTGCTGGGAGAGATATAACATATTTTATTCAGCAGTTATTGAGAGAACGAGAAGTAGGAATTCCTCCTGAACAATCCCTGGAAACAGCTAAGGCAGTGAAGGTAAAGTAGAAATTTATTGAATGGGGCAGGGGGTGGGACTTTTCCTAGGAACTGAAAATTAAATTTATAATATAAAATACTCTGATTGAATAATAGTGCTTGTTCATCTTAAAAGTTATTTACCCATTAAGTTATTGTTGATTACTCACTTGTATTTCTTACAGGTAAGTCGTTGAAAGTTACTATCACTTTTATGTCCTTTCTCAGCACTAAAATAGTTGCATTTTAAGAGCGAGCACATTCTTTTAATGAAGCTTTTCACAGCTGACAAAACTTGGAAATGAAAACATTAATACAGCAGTGTCATTGCACATTGTTTATATGTATTCCTTTGATAAAAGTAAAACTAATCATCTCTTAATGCAAATTTTTTCACATTTGATTTAGTAAATTCTTCGTGTTCTCCCTAACATTTTTTACACATTGCCTTGCTTGATGTCATATTGTATTCAATAGATTTTAAAATTGGGGAGATAAATAATCTGTTTTAATTATTTTGGCAAATAGAAGTGAAATATGGTTTCTGATTTAAATATTTTCATTTACCATAAGTCTCTCTTAGGCACATTTTATTTAACTTATCAGAACATTTGCATCATGTTTATCAATTAATCAACCTTGAAAATGGCACTTATTTGCATATCTAAGGTATGTTCATGCACTTCCACAGTGCTAAGGAGTAATTCTCTTACCTCAGCATGATATCCTTGCATATCACAAAGTTCTTCTGTTATTCCCTCTAATATCTCACAAACAGAAGACAATTCAAGCTATATAAATATATCCATTTCTGTTTTTTTCTTGTTTTTCAGATGTCTGTTCCTTTGGGAGCATTGAAAATTTTAATAAATTATCCATGAAGTTGCCAGAAGTATATTGTATGAGTAGGCAAACGTTAGTCTTGTTTGTTTGCTGTTACTTATGGTGACCAACTGGCCTGTGTCATTCCTGTTTATAAACTCCCTGTGGGGAAATCAAAAAAGTTACATACATCAGGTTCACTTTAGAGCAGACAAAGGATCAGGGCAAAACTAAACTGCTTTTAAAGTGAGTCTCCATATCCTTATGAAACTTCAGTCTGCATAGAGGCTAAGTATCACTATTATCTGGACTCATCCTTAGGGGACATGTTGTAAGGCATATGATCATTCACCAGTCCATTGGCTTCATTTTTTTTACCCTTCATAAAGATGGTCATATCGAATTGTTTGGGTATGGACCTGAAAATAATGAGTAAATGTGTTTTCTGCGTTCCTTTAAAAGCACAGTTTATTTTTAGTATTTATAATACCAGGAAGTAGGTTGCCACTGAAAATATGTCCACTCATTTTTTTCTTGTTCATGAGTAAGTAACCTAAAGAGATTGGTTTTCATCTTTTCCTGTTTTAAAATTTTATAAAAATTAATCTTGTTTAAGCAGTGTTTTTCTTCATTTTAAGTATAATAAATTCATTGTGTTACTTTTTATAACTCCTTTTGGCTTTCTCCTGAGTATTTCATAAAAAACTTCTAAGTGTTTCAGAATATATTTCTTTCACCTGTCTTCTTTTTAGGGATACAGCTTTATCTAAAATTCTCTTTTTCCCCAATTTCTTTCCCTCTCAAACCACTCAGTTGAGAAAAATGGAAAATAAAATCTTTAGAACAAATTTGTTTGCCCATTAGCTTATGTTCTTAGTTTTATTCATATTGGGACTCAAAAGTCTGTGCAGATTTATGTTGCTCTGTCACTTGTTGTAAGGGATTGGTGAATTTTGAAAATTTTTTTCCTTGAATATATAGCATATAGTTTATCCTTTCTGAATTATAAACATTATTATTAATAATGAGTATTACAAAAAGAAGATATTGCTAAGCTATTTTTATGAATAGTAGATTGGATTTGCATGTTTCATAAAGGAAAAATAGAAATCATTCAAAATAGAAAAAATTATCATTGTCATTCCATTCACGCAGTGGAACATGAAAATCAAATATAGTAGAATAATAACATAATTAAATTTGTAAACTGCAATCGTAAAATTATATATAATTTTATGTAAAATTATATGGCTGCCACTTGGTAATTTTCCAGTATCACTAAATTATTCTCCAAAGTGGTTTTTTTCCCTTTACCTGCTTCTAGCTCTCTGAAAATGCCTGTCTTTGTTCCTTTCCATTATGTTTTTTATTTTAGAGACTAAATACTCTTTTTTTTTAAATTTAGGAACGTTATAGTTATGTCTGCCCAGATTTAGTCAAAGAATTTAACAAGTATGATACAGATGGGTCAAAGTGGATTAAACAATATACTGGAATCAATGCAATCTCAAAAAAAGAATTTTCCATTGATGTTGGTTATGAGCGGTTCCTGGGTCCAGAAATCTTCTTTCACCCAGAGGTGAGTTTGCTTAATTGAGTCATGCTTCTGAATGTAAGAAAATGTTAATTTTAGTTTTAGATATTCACAATTAGTTTGACAAATATTTCTTGTAGTGAGGGGACTGATCTACCAAATGGGGAAAAAAAACCCCAAGTTATTCACACTTTGGTTATAAAGTCACCTGAGTAAAAATATGAAAATTTATTTTGTTACATTTTTAGAAACTGAATGTTACTTTCTGAAATAATTGTTGATATCTGATAATTGTAAAATTATTATAACAATTTTGAAATGCTTCTGTGTAAGAAAAATTTTCTGTATTAAAATTTTTTTTTTGATATTTTAAAACAATGTTTTGACATTACAGGTCTTAGTGTACCTTTATGTTATTAGAATGTTTGTTAAATGTCTACTATGTATCATGTATTCTACTGAATGTAGAGGATACAAAGAAAGGCAAAAGACAGTCCCTGCCCTCACAGTCTAATTGGGGAGACAACATGCAAACAACTATATGCAGCCAAACTACATATAAAATAAGTAGGAAATAATCAGTAGAGGAAAGGCACTACAATTAAGAAGAATCAAAAAGACTCCCAGTAGAAGGTGAGGTTTTAGTTGGCATTTGAAGGAAGTCAAGAAAGTTAAGAGACTGAGGTGAGGAAGGAGAGCATTCCAGACATGAGGATAACTTAGAGAAGATGCTGAAGCCCAGAAATGGAGCATCTTTTTTCTTGATCAGTGAGGAGGCCAGTGTCACTGGATCAAAGATTACATACATGGTGGGAAGAAAGATGTGATAAGACTGGAAAGGTAGGAGGGGGCTAGGTAGGCTAGGTTATGAAGGGCTTTGAATGCCAGAGGATTTTGAATTTGATTCTGGGGGTGAAAGGGAGCCACTGAAGTTTTTTGAGTTGGAGGTGATGTGTTTGGATTTGTACTTTAGGAAAATCATTTTGGCAATTGAAGGGTAAATGGAGTGGGGAGAGACTTATTGCAGTAGTCCAAAAGTGAGATGAGGGCCTATGCTACAATGGTGGCAATATCAGAGGAGAGAAGCAGGCATGTTCAAAAAATGTCACAAAGGTCAAATTGATAGGCAAATCTGGGCAACAGATTTCATATATAGGGGAGGGGGAGTAGTGAGAGATATTGAAGAGTATATATTGCAAATACATTATAGAGGGAGAAGAAGAAAGGGCCCAAGATAGAGTCCTGTGAGACATTTGTTTCTATGGTAAGCAGACTTGAACTGAATGAAAATATAACAAAGGAAGCTGCAAAGAGATCAGTAGGAGGTAGATCAGAAGATACTTACCAGTAGAAGAACCAGGAAATTGTCTTGTCACAAAAGCTGAAAGAGAAGACAATATCAAGGAAAGAAGGTGGTGGAATTGTCATAGGATGTGGAGAGGTCAAGAAAGATGAGGATTGAGAAAAGATTTTTTGAGTTTGTCAAGAGATCATAGGTAATTTTTAAAAAAGCAGTTGTAGTTGAAAGATTATGTTGGAAGTCAGACTGTAGAATTAAGAGGAGAGGGAGAGGAAAGGAAGTGGAGGCACTGAACTTAAAAGGAAACAACATATATATGCCTACATATGGCATCAAAGAGTTTTTTTTTTAAACTGAGGTAGAATTCACAGCCTTTATGGAAAGTCAGTTATTTTAAATGTTCACGTAATTGTAGTAGTATTGCTAGAGTTTGGCTGTTTTATAAAAAGACATTCTGTAATTATTGTTAAACATCTACCAGAGCAAACCAGTGACTAATATTGGTAACAAGCAGAGAATCTGAGGCTCTGCCTTAGTGAACAGATTAGATTCATTTATAATCACCAGTTCATTAATATAAATTAATGACTATTAAAATACTTAGCTCTCATAAGTTAAATACTTCCAGATGGAGTATTAATTTGCTTGCCATACTTTTTGGAGATTTAGTCAATTCAATCCAGGCTGAGTTGCAATGACAGTATCAAGAATTTTAAACCCAGAAGGGTCCTTGGTGACCACTTAATCCTTTTTAGAAATAGGTTGGTGGCTCAGTAAATAGAGTGCTGGGAAGCGCTCAGGAAGACCTGACTTCAACTTTGGCTTTAGACTCTTAATAGCTTTGTGACTCTGGCAAGTCACCTAAACTCTGTTTGGCTTAATCTACTGGATTAGGAAATGGCAAACCAAGAAAATACTATGGACAGTATTGGCACACTATGGTCCATAGGGTCATGAAGAGTCTGAACAACAGTTCTTAATTGTATAGGTAAAGCAAATTGAGGTCCAAAGAAATTAAATAACATATATTTTAAGAAGCAAAATAACTATGTGACAGAGGCAGAATTAGGTTGTAAGGACTCCTGTTCCCACTTCAGTACTTTTTCCACATAGAAATTTTAGAGGTTTCTTCAGCCTCAGTGTCCCTCTTCTATCTACCCTTGAGTCCCTGTTCTCAAGGATCTGACATTCTGTCTAAGGAAGCAGTGTGTAACATTCATAAAGAAATATGCCAAATAAGCACAAAATAAATATAAAATAGTTCAAAAGGAGGGAACTAGCAATTGGAGAATCAAGAAGAGATTCCCTTGAGCTGAGTGTTGGATGAAGTAAGGGATTTTAGGATTTGTGGTGAAGAGGGGAATGTGTTATAGGCATGGACAGTTCTCAATAGAAAGACCAGAGAGTACTGTGAATGCAGAACAGCAAGGCCACTTTGGGCCTTTTGAGTTCATGAATTAATGTAATGGTATTGGTTATGTAATGGTAATAAGTTTTAGGTTTGGTTGTGGAAGTCTTCAAGAGCCAAATAGAAGAGTATGTTTTATCATAGAGGCAGTAGAGAACCATTGAAATTTAATAAAAATAGGGCATTTGTCTATAGTCGCAAAGAAAAGCCACTCTCGCAGCTATGCGGAGGATGGTTTGGAGTGGGGAGAGACGTGTGGCAGGCAGACCAGTTAGGAAGACATTTCAGTAGGTCGACCACATGAGAGATTACAAAGACCTGAGGTAGTGGCGTATGTGAGTGGTAAGACAGCAATAGATGTGAAAGATGACATCAACTACTGGACTGGCAACTGATTAATTATTTGTAGTGAGTAAGGAATGATGACAGCAAACCTTGCTGAGAGACAGAAAGGATGTTGGTATCCTTGACAGAAATTTAAAAAATTAGAAAGATGAGTTCTTTTTGGACACGTTGATTTCGAAATGTCTGTGGGTCTATGGGACATCCAGTTTGAGGTGTTCACTGAAAGAGCTCAAGAGGGAGACTTAAGCTGGATATGTAGATCTGGAAGTCATCAGTACAGAGATAAACCAATGGGGGCTATTATATATTAATATACATATACTATATATTAAACTAATGAGGTTACAAAGTGAGATCACGTATGGAGAGGAGAAGGACCAAGATAGAGCCTTGGAGTAAGGGTACATGATAAGGATTAGAAGCAAACAAAGGAAACTTCGAGTTAGATGTGTAGGAAAACAAAGAGTAGCAAAAAGTGTAGAAGTAATTTGAGACAGAAGAGTTTAGTTGGACTGATTAAATCTAGGTTTGAGATTGGGAAGAGAAGAAAATTAAGGAAGAGCATGTAGAGAATGTACTGAGGGATGGAAGTAATCAGTATCATAGGATGAAGAATGAGTTTTCAGAGGGCAAGGTATAGGGAGATAGTGAATGATAGGATATGGTTGCAGGAATGTCAAGAGTTTTTTGGTGATGGAAGTGGAAAATATTTGAGTGAAAGTCAGATTAAGGGCTTGATTCATCCCTAAGTGTTTGAGGTATAGTGAAATAATAAGTAGGTCACAGGCTTGAGGAACTAATAGGATATTTGAGGGAACATTATCATGAGTGTAGAAGGTCCCCTAAGAAGAGAAAGACAGCCACACTGAGGGGATGGTATACAGCCATTTACCTATTACCTCGGTTGGATGATACATTTTTTTTTTTTAATAAATTTATTTATTTATTTAACTTTTTACATTCATTTTCACAAATTTTTGGGTTCCAAGTTTTCTCCCCTTTTATCCCCTCCCCTCACCCCACTACCCCAAGCAATCTAATTTTCCCTATCTCCAATCTGCCCTCTCTTCTGTCATCCCTCCCTTCTCTTGTCTCCATCTTCTCTTTTCTCCTGTAGGGCCAGATGACTTTCTATTCCTCATTAACTGTATGTCTTCTTTCCTAGTTGCAACAACAATACTAAACAGTTGTTCCTAAAACTTTGAGTTCCAAATTCTCCCACCCTCCCCACCCATTCCCTTTGGGACGGCAGGCAATTCAATATAGGCCATATCTGTGTAGTTTTGCAAATGACCTCCCTGATAGTCGTGTTGTGTAAGACTAACTGAATTACCATCCCTCCTAACCTGCCCCTCATTGTTTCTCTTCTGTCTTTTGAACCTGTCCCTCCCCAAGTGTTGACTTCAAATTGCTCCCTCCTCCCTTTGCCCTCCCTTCCATCATCCCCCCCCTTGCAATATCTCCTTCTCCCCCACTTTCTTATACTGTAAGATAGGTTTTCATACCAAAATGAGTGTGCATTTCACTCCTTCATTTTAGTCAAATGTGATGAGGGTAAACTTCTTGGTTTTTTTTTTTTCCTCAGCTCTCCTCTTTTTCACTCCACTAAAAAAAACTCCTACCTGCCTCTTAAATGACATATAGTTACCCCCTTCCATTTCCCCCTCTTTCCTCCCACTACATTTCTCTCTCACCATTTACCTTAATTTCTTTTAAGGTATGATCCCATCCTATTCAGTTCAATCTGTGCTCTCTATCTGTATGTGTGTGCATGTGTGTATGTGCGTGCATGCGTGTACATGTGTATCTGTGGTCCACCAACTACCCAGATACTGAAAAGCTTTAAGAGTTAGAAATATTGTCTTTCCCTGTATGAATGTAAACAGTTCACTTCTGGTAAGTCCCTTAATACTTCTCTTTGCTGTTTACTTTTTCATGCTTCTTCTCATTCTTGTGTTTGAAAGTCAAATTTTCTTTTTAGCTCTGGTCTTTTCATTAAGAATGATTGAAAGTCCTCTGTTTCATTGAAAGACCATATTTTCCCTTGAAGTATTATACTCAGTTTAGCTGGGTAGGTGATTCTTGGTTTGAGTCCTAGTTCCTTTGCCTTCTGGAATATCCTATTCCACGCCCTTCGATCCCTTAATGTAGAAGCTGCTAGATCTTGGGTTATCCTGATTGTATTTCCACAGTACTGGAATTGTTTCTTTCTAGCTGCTTGCAAGATTTTCTCCTTGAGCTGGGAGTTCTGGAATTTGGCCACAATGTTCCTAGGAGTTTCTCTTTTTGGATCTCTTTCAGGTGGTGATCGATGGATTCTTTCAAAACTTATTTTGCCCTCTGGTTCTAGAATGTCAGGGCAGTTTTCCTTGATAATTTCATGCAAGATGATGTCTAGGCTCTTTTTTTGATCATGACTTTCAGGTGGTCCCATAATTTTTAAATTGTCTCTCCTGGATCTATTTTCCAGGTCAGTTGTTTTTCCCATGAGATATTTCACATTCTCTTCCATTTTTTCGTTCTTTTGGTTTAGTTTGGTGATTTCTTGGTTTCTCGTAATGTCATTAGACTCCATCTGTTCCATTCTAATTTTGAGAGAACTATTAAATTCAGTGAGCTTTTGAGCCTCTTTTTCCATTTGGCTCATTCTGCTTTTGAAAGCATTCTTCTCCTCATTGTCTTTTTGAACCTCTTTTGCCAATTGGGTGAGCCTATTTTTCAAGGTGTTAATTTCCTCAGCATTTTTTTGGGTCTCCTTTACCAAGGTATTGACCCGTTTTTCATACTTTTCTTGCATCTCTGTCATTTCTCTTCCCAGTTTTTCCTCCACCTGTCTAACTTGCTTTTCAAAATCGTTTTTGAGCTCTTCCAAGGCCTGAGCCCACCCGCCACCCCCCTGGGGTGTCTGGGGTACTGAGGCCCCGCCCTCCACATCTTTCCCTGATGACAAGAATACGTCCTCATCTTCGTGAGATCCGAAGGTCGGGATCATTTGCATTTGTTGGAAAAAACTCTCTATAGTCTTATTTTTCTTCCCTTTTCTAGGCATTTTCCCAGCCAGTTACTTGACTTCTGAGATTCCTTTCCACCCCCGCCTGGATCTGCCCAGCTAGTGCTTGGCCTCTGAGATTCAAATGTGCTTTCCGCGGCAAGCTTTAGTTCTTGCACTGGGGTGGGGGCAGGGCTGCCTCCCAGGCTCAGCTCCCTCAGGGGCTTTATGCAGAGACTTTCAGGAATGGAGCGGTGCGGGAGCGGGTGCGGGCGGGGTGGGGGGCCCGCCTCCCAGGCTCAGTTCCCTCAGGGGCTTTATGCAGAGGCCTTCAGTAATAGAGCGGGGTGGGGGCAGGGCCGTCTCCCAAGCTCAGCCCCCTCAGGCCGTTCGTGCAGAGACCTTCCATAATGAAGATCCTGCCTGCTGCTGGGGGATTCCTGAGTCCTGGGCCGCTGCCGCCTCAGCCACCGCCCACGCCTCTGCCTCCGCCGCTTCCTGCCCCCGTCTCTGCTGCTGCCGCTTCCTCTTGAGGGGGCCTGAGTCACGGAGACGCTCCGCTCCCCTCCTCCAGCCCGGCCTTCTCTCTCACTGACCTGTAGCTTCTGTGGGCGGAGGGACTTTCCCGGCTGCTGGAGCTTCCGTCTCTGAAGCCTGCTCGGGTCAGCTTCTCTGGGGCCGTGGCCAAGGCCGCGCTGGGGTGGGGTCCGCTTTCCGGGGTGCGACGGACCCCGGGGACGGCTCTTCAGGGCTTTCTGGCACGGAAATCTCTTCCACTCCGTTTCTGCACACCTTGTATTGACCCAGAAGTTATGGGGGTCTCTTTTTACATTAATTCTCTGGGCTTTGGTTTCGGAGCTCGTAAACGTGCGTCCTTCTACTCTGCCATCTTGGCTCCTCCCCCCCTGGATGATACATTTTGACATAAGGTAGGATGACTCAGCTCTGGATTCATCCTCATCTTTATTCTTTGTGCAGGATACAATGTGGTTTGCTTCTATCATGGGCATCCTAACAACTTGGGCTGGCAATCACCTAGGAGTCACCCATTCTGCTTGTATTTTCTTATTACATATCACTTGTGTGATTTTCTTTTCTCCCCACCCTCTCTTAATATGGTAATACAGAGTACTATATAATTCAAGTTAGTTAGAACTGTTATATTTCAGGTAAAACCATTTACCCCATTAAGCTTCATAGACTAAAAAAGCTGTATCATTTAGTACCTTTTGTCACCATGTAATAAATAGCTCTAAAATTTCTATGATTAATAAAATGTTCTCTGGCCGCAGACTGGGAGTTTTTGACACTTGTAGGAACTACTGTTGAATGAAAAGTGGCATAGAACTTGATCAATCTAATTTATAAGACAGTCTACACATTTAATTTTATAAATTTAGTCTTTAAAAATGCAATATTTCTTTTAATTCATATAAATCAGGATATATGAACACTGGAATGTATCTTTTTTTTCAGAGGCTCACCTAATTGAGATTATCTTCGTATTTCTGCAGAATTCTTAGGAGGCAGTGGATAGAATACTGGGCCTGGAGTCAGGAAGCCCTCCATTCAGCCTTAGACACTTGCTAAACAAGTGACTGAGCTGTTAGTTAATTTGTGGTTGCCTCAGTTTCCTTAGCTGTAAAGGAGGAATAATAATACAGCCTGTTTTATAGGGTTATTGTGAACATCAACTGAGATCCTATTTGTACAGCACTTAGCATAGTGTTTGGCATAGGTGCTTAATAAATACTTATTCCTATTCCCTTGTTGAATATATGTAGTTCCTAGAGCTAATGTAAAATAATTACTACTTTTCAAGTGATAGTAGAAGCACGTAGGAAAAGAGGGGAACCTTTCCCTCATTGTTTAGTTAACAAATGATTTACAATTTTTTCTTCCATCTTATATTAGTACTGATTAATGCTTTCTTTTAAATTAAAATATTTACAAGCGTTCATTAGTTATTTCTCAGTTCACTTCATTCTTTTCAAATTCAGTATAATCATTTTCATTGCTGTATATATAACAACTTATCTATAATCAGCATTTTCTGTCTGATGTTTGATTTATTTATTTTCTGGAATATCTAGTTACTTATTGTGATTTTTGGATGTTAACTTATATTGACAAATAAAAAACAAAATTGGTAACTTAATGTAATTAGTCCAATATATTTTCATCCAGTAGCTGTTGTAGTTATTATTTACCAATCAAATGCTGTACTTTTGTTTATAAAATTTCTATTATTTTGAAACTAAAATCTGGACTTCTGCAATTTGCCTTTTTTTTCAGTTTGCTAATCCAGACTTCACACAACCTATCTCAGAAGTAGTAGATGAGGTAATTCAGAATTGTCCCATCGATGTCAGACGTCCTCTCTACAAGGTCAGTGTTTTAGTGAAAGTATCATGTAGGGTGATCCTGTAGTATGTGATAATCAGTTCATTAAATATTGAAAAGTGTTAACATCATTTGCTTTTTACAAACATTTTTGGGGAAAGTACACAATAGAGTTTTCAGTATTAAAATGGACTCATTAATATAAGTTTTTAAAATTATTTCAATTTTTCCAATATAGAATATTGTCCTCTCTGGGGGTTCAACCATGTTCAGGGATTTTGGACGTCGACTACAACGAGATTTGAAAAGAACTGTTGATGCAAGGCTGAAATTAAGTGAAGAGTTAAGTGGTGGTAGACTGAAGGTTGGTTTTCTTAATCCATTTTGGGTAGGATATATGTACATGGTATTAACGACTGTGACTCAGCTGTTTACCTGGTAAAACTTGATAATCATTAGACTGTGAGAAGAGTTATGACTAATTTTTGTAAACTATGTAATGTTAGAAAATAGAATGTCAGATGATATTCAGAAGATATTGTAACTTGTGAGTATTTGTAACAGTGACTGTTTTACAAAGTATGCACTGTTGAATGAATGCATATGAAAGTATAAATGTATATTCATTTGTTGAGTTATATATATTTTATATTTATTCTCTTGGAAAATAAATAAAGGGATCTTGAGACAAATAGTAGTTGTCTATTTAAGTGTAAACTGACACATTCTGGTCTCTGGTGAAAGACATACTTGATAGCTGATAGCCTTTATTATTTAATGTTTCATTACTTCATGTAGCACATTCCACGGAGTATAGTGGAATGGAAAAGTTGAATGGTATAGTCAAGGCAGAGTTTAAATATTACTGAACTGTGAAGCTATAATGGCATGACCTGAAACTTCAAGCAGTTTCATTTTCTTTGTAATAGGCAACTTTTGTCTTGTACAGAAATATTTTTTTATTTGTGTGTCTCTTTGACTTGGGAAACATACTAATCATGCTATAATAACCTGTCCAAATCAGAATTCATTGTCTTTTTCTCCAAACACTGCTTCTTTTCAAATTTCTATATTTGTTTTTAAGGTACTTAATCCTTTTTAATCCTTCCATTTTCCCAGGTTCATAGCACAACCTCAAAATTTAATGTTTGTTGACTCACAGCTTCCCTCCTCTCATCCCACCTAGTCAGTCACTTGCTAGATATTACACTTCCACATCACTCTCATCCACCATCTTGTCTTAAGAAAACTTTTACCACCTCTTGCTTAATTTTTTTTCTGATATCCATCTAAGTCTCCCTGTCTCAAGTCTTTCATTACTCCATACCATTCTACACATTGCTGCCAAAGTAATTTTTCATCAGCAGAGATTTGACTCCAGTGGTTTCCTAGTGACTCTTAAGAATATAAATTCATCTGGTTAGCTCTTTAAAAAAATATTTATTTTTAGTTTGCAGTATTCACTTTTATAAGATTTTGACTTCTAAATTTTCTTCCATCCCTGCAAGATGATGTGTAATCTAATATAGTCTGGTTAACTTTTAAAGCCCTACATGGCTTAGTTTCAACCTATTTTTCTGGGTTATTCATGGACAGCGTTCCATCTTTCAGCTTTCTGCTTTTGTACCAGCTGTGTCCCATGTGGTCTTGTCCCATGTGGTCTTAATCTGAGTCCATCTCTTCCTTTAAGATTTACCGTTTTCTACATGAAGCCCTTCTTGATCCCTAAAACTTCTAGTTCCCTCTTTTCCAAACTACCTTATATTTAACTACTTTGTATGTGCTTGTATTTGTCCACTTTATATTTATGCTGAATATATTTCTACGTGTACTTATTACATTAGAATGTAAGCTTGTTGAGAGAAGGGATTGTTTCACTCCTTGTACTTGTAACTGAAATGATTGGTGATTGGTTGATTGATCTTTTATGCCGGATAGTTAGCATGTATAATTTCTACATTCTTACCACTTCTTAATGCTGAAGTAACAGTAAGTGGTGATGTTTAGTTACTGGATTTTGGTTTTCACCAACTCATTTTCTGGAGGCTAACAAATTAAAATGAACCTCCCCAAAAACCATATTTATGTTTCCAGCCACATAAAAAAATTGATAATATTTTTTGACTTGTTTTTAAAAGCTTTCATTTCTTTGGTAACTGCTTAAATAAGATTTTTTAAAGTTCAGAATAAAAAACCAAGGCATTATTAATATTTCCCCCAAGGACAGTTTTAGAAGAACTTTTAAATTTTGTTTCTTTTTCATATCTTAATGATGATGTATAAAACTATGACTACCTCCTGTGTATAAAACATATAGATTCTCACCATCCTGTATATTTAGATCCATTTAAGTTGTTAAATGGATTTATCATTTTTCCTTTTTTCCCCTCCTCCATCAACTGTAAGGATTAACTTTTGATTGCATCTGTTTCAGAACATATGTTGACATTTAAACATATTCTCAGTTGGCTTTAATATCCAAAATACTTTTTTATTCTGTTTCAGCCTAAGCCTATTGATGTGCAAGTCATTACACACCACATGCAGCGATATGCAGTATGGTTTGGGGGATCAATGCTGGCTTCCACAGTAAGTTTGCATCAAAATTATCCCTATTTTAAATTTATTTTTGTTTTTCTTCTTGATGCAAATATGATGTTACAGTTTAATATACAGTCAGTAATATACTATAAATTCTTACTAGTTAGGTAAATTCCTTTTAATTTCATTAAACACTTGTAGTCTCTGTATATACTCTTTTAAAATGCCAGAAGTTTGGCATTATTTATTTAAAAAAGTTTTTTTAAGGTGTATTTTTCTGCCATAGTAACTGATAACTTGTGGTTCTATAGCCCTGGAAAGATTTATTTAGAATTTAATGTGGCATTGCAAGGATAGACATCTCAGTAAGCCTAGGAAAGATTTCTTTATTGAGTTTTGTGGAAGTTACAAGGACATACATATCAGTATTTTTTTTTCTGACGGCGATATGGTATAGTGGAGTAAACACAGTACTTGAATTCAGAACATCTGAATTCAAGTCTCAACTTAAACCTTTTTTAACCGTGTGACTCTGGGCCAGTTACTTAAGTCAGTTAGTTATCTCATTTCCCACAAAATTAAATAAGGTTACTTTCTGCCCAGACATATGACAGTAGCAACATTAACTGCTTTAACATACTACAATATAAAATGAGAATTATTAACTTCTATGGATAGAGCATGAGGTTATTCTGAATTATTACTTTTCGCAACAAATTCTATTCCCCACTTATTCAGTAGGAAAATTAAAACAAAGGAAAACTCATTTACTCTTATTTTAAAGAGGAGGCTAAAAAATGTTATCGATGACATTGAGGGAAACATCTTAAAATAAGCAATTCTGCATCATGCAGATCAAAGTATGGAGTTGAAAGGGCACTGGTTCTGGAGTTACAGAACATGGGTTCAAATTCTGTCTCTTACTTCTATTGACCATGGGCAGCTCACTACTCCGGATCTGAAGGTGGAGGGTTTGGACTTGTTGGCTTCTGAGGACTCTTCCAGTTCTAGATCTATAAGTTTTGGCAAACTAAAGAAATATAATCCTTTTAAAATATTGTTGTCTTTAGATTGTCTTCAGGCATACTGACAACATGCAAGGAAAAAATAATTTGTTTCCATGACAAATTTCAAGTCATAGATTACAAAATTTTATGATAGAAAGGGACCTCAGATCATATGTCCCAATCTTCTCATTTTACAGATTGTTTTCAGTTGGGATATAACCCAACTAACGTTCTTCTAGCTCTCTGGAAATAAGGAACCAAAGAGGACATGATTTTCACTTACCTGGCCTTGAGTACAGTGTTATATCTGGCAAAGATATCTATCTAATTGGAAGTCAAACTAAGAAGTTTGGAAGATGGTTGTGCTAGTGTGTAGATTTGAAACTTGTCTCCAACTTCACCTTCATCCCATTTTTAGATTGCCGATTCACCTGAAGTTTGTGGAAGTGGACTTCAGGCAGTATAGCCAAATGTTAAGGGGAAGTTCACCTCCTTACCTAAAATATTTCTAGTTTTTAGTTTACTATATAGCAATTAAAAAAGCAAAGCCAAACCTAAAAAACTAATCCAAAACAAAAACCCGTGTCTCAACTGTCTCAGCATTGATACTTGCTAGCAGAATATTTGAGCATGAATCATACCCCCCGTAGGCTTAATTTTTTAAAAATTCATTTTGAAATTAAATAGAAAAAGACCAAAAAAATTTCCATGTTCACAGCACAACATGGAAAGGATTTGATGTGAAACTGAATCACCATTTCAATGTTTACTTTAAAAGAAAAAACCCAACAAAACTGTGATAAAATACTGTAAATCATTTTCAAAGCAACCTTGCTTTTCTTTGCTTCCTTCTGAGGTTTCTTTTGTTCTCTGCCCTCCCCACCCCACACTAGAAAAGGCTACCATTAAGCACAAGTATGTATATATATATATAAATAAAACCATACTATACATACTTATATTTATCAGTTCTTTCTCTGGAGGTGGATAGCATCTTCCTTTATAAATCCTTTGTAGCTGATTTGAGTGTTTATAACACTCAAAATAATGTAGTCATTCACAGTTCTTTGAACAATATTGTTATTACTGTATACAGTGTTCTCTTGGTTCTGCTCCTTTCACCATTTCTTATTTCATGCAAGTCTTTCTATGTCCTTTTTTTTGGAGGGGGGAAGGCAAGACAATGTGAGTTAAGTGACTTGCCCAGGGTCACACAACTAGTAATTGTCAATTCCCTGAGGCCTGATTTGAACTCAGGTCTTCCTGACCCCAGGACCAGTGCTCTATTCATTGGGCTACCTAGGTACCCCTTCTGTCTTTCTAAAATCAACCCACTCATCATTTCTTCTAGCTCAGTAGTATGTAGTATTCCATTACAGTAATATACCACAACTTTTTTAGGTGTTCTCCAATTGATGGGTTTCCCCTAAATTCCCAGTTCTTTGCCATCACAAAGAGAGCTGCTATAAATACTTAGAATGTTCTTACTTCTTTTCTTTTTAACCTGATCACTTTGTGAAATAGCCCCAAGCTAGGTATGGCTTGGTCAGTTTTATAGCTTTTTCAGTGCCTAATTCAAGAAATGATGAACTTAAATTCCAGAATGAGGGCAGGTTTTTAGGTGTGGCTAATAACTGGAATTTGTGTCGTTGGACTTTTAAGTGTTATCTTTGAGTTTTATTTTGTTTTTAATTGGCCATAGCTGGGAGGGGTAGTGGGATAGATAACAAATGCTTGTAAAAATAAGTGCTTGTAAAGTAATTAGAAGAAGTTTTTGGAGATAGGAAATGAATATAAAGCTTTGTTGAACTACAACAGCAACAAAATGCTTTGAACCAAGTTTCTTTTTGACCTAGACTCTTCATTAGTGAAATAAGGGTTATGAAGTAAATCATTTCACAGTAGTAGTGCCAGTGATTTGATTTCAGAGATTTTTTTCCCAAAGCAATCATAGTAGATCCAGATGGTGTAGATAAAAGTACTCTCATTTTAAAATATATTGCATAGTAACAAATGTTGACAGTTTTTCTATTTTCTTTTTCAGCCTGAGTTCTACCAAGTATGCCACACCAAAAAGGATTATGAAGAAATTGGACCTAGTATTTGCCGCCACAACCCAGTGTTTGGGGTCATGTCTTAAAATTGACTTCATAGTTATAACAGTTAGGGAGCTGGGGGAGAGCTCATCTTTCTGATTACCTGTTTTGTCTGGATGGCTGATATTAAGATAGCAAACTGACTTGACAAGGAAAAGACCAAACATAATTCAACAGGAATATTTTAATAAATGTATCAACTTACGAATGTAGAAGAAAGCCAAAATGATTAAAAGTGTTTTACTTTAGATAATATTTGAGTATGTGTGTAACAAAAAGAAGTGGGTTTTAGTTCTTTCTGTGACTGGATATTTTGTATATTAATGGATTATCCAAGATTTGATGGAATTTAACGGTATGTAGATAGCTCTATAATGCTTGAATTGTATACTTCCAGATGTGTACAATGCAAGAGCTTGTTTATATTTCATACTTTTTTATACTTTGAGGAAAAAATGTCAAAAACTGTCATATTTGAGAAAAAGAGAGACCAACTCTAAGGTAAATTTAGAACAAAAGTCTCATGACACTTGCTTACACACTCATGTTATTCTAGTTATTAAAAATTTCAACCATCCAAAAAAAAAAAAAATCTGGTTGTCTTTGCAAGTGCTTTTTGGAACTAAAGCTAGTATCTTGGATTAACTGATGCCTGCTAGTGCTTTCTGAATACTCTCATTCTGTTTCTTGCTTTAAGAGTAAAGACAAGATTGTTGGACCAGTATTGCAGTTATGTAGTGTCATTTCTGATAAAAAAGAAATCTGAAATCAAAATTGGTGTACTAAGCATAACACCATTCCAATAAAGACACAAAATTTCTTTTGATGTTTGTTTGAAGCTCTTCAATATCCTTACAAGCTGAATGATAAATCTTTTCTGAAGACCTCACAATCAACAGTCGGGTTAGCAAGATGAATTTTTTTATGTGCTTTGTACAAACAAGTGTGTAATTTTAGAACTAAAATATTGACTGCTTTCATTTTGATAATTGTACCAACATTTGATATTTTCATTTGCATAATAAATTTTCACAGTTTGAATTTTTTTCCCAGTCACCAACAATATCATGCAAGTTAGATTTTCATTGCATTTTTAAATCTCTGGATCATGCAAAAAAAGAAAAAAAGAAAATAAATTGAAACTGAACTACCTTTTCTAATGTTTTTTAAAAAGCAATATAATTTCATTTTATGTATATTAGATATGATTTCTTCTACATTCTATTGAAATTGTGGAAATCGAAATCTTTATAATGTGTGTGTGGTGGGAAAAATTATCTTGAACTCAGTTATACCTGTTATGTACAAAAGACCACAAGAGGGAAATCTTTTAGACAGTTTTTTGTTCCATGGTATGATTGCATCAGTAAATGTCAATATTTGAACTGTAAAATGTGTTATCCTTGAAATTAATATATAGCTAGAACATTAAAGTATATCTAAAAGATGAAGACCAATTTTTTAAGGAGTTGCAGTATGTTTTAGTTTAGGTACAGAATTTGGGAGCAAAAACTAGTTTTCATTTGGAATGATTCTGAAATGTGAGAATTTACTAAATATATGTGAAACTTCATTCTTTGAGAATGGGAGTAAATGCTAATAGAATGTATGTCATGTATCCTTTGTAGCAATCATTTTTCAAAGATCATGTGGTTTAGAAATAAATTGGATAAACAGTGAAAAAGGAGTTCTCTCTCCCCCCATCCATTTAAGGATTGTTTAAATCCCTAAATTTGTTTCATTCAGGACTAATTTTATAATTTGGGCAAATGAACTGGAATTACATGGTTACTAAATTGTTGATTATAAGTGAATGTTTTTATGGGGAAAAAATATGGCTGGAATGTTTAAAAAAAGCCAAATCATGTCAGAAATTAACCGTTTGATAACTTGCAAATGTTGAATCAAGATGAGCAAATCTGTTTCATTGGACATGATATTTACAGTGGCCTTTAAAAGAGAGCTTTGGAGTCTGTTCCTTTCCTTCCTTATCTTCCTCTCTATCCTCTCCATCCTTTCCTTTTCCTTTCTCCTTTCTTCTTTTTCCATGTTCTTTTGAATGTAATAAGGTAAACCATTATTTCCACTAATTTAATTCTCAGTAAGAATTGGCAGTAATTTAAACTTTACTTTCTCAGTAGATGGGATTTCAGAACATGGGGAAAACTTGTGAGTCCATTTAGAAAACAAAACCTCCTATCTAAAATACAGCCCATAAACTTTTATTTGTTTCTTTCCTTAGCATCTTCTGTTAAAGGATTTTAAGATGGACATATATTCACACGGCCAATAGTCTTTTACTTGTAAAGCCTGCTTCAGTAGAGTTTGAAATGACAAATCTAGGAGCCATTCTTCCAAATATTTACAGAGAATGAAACATTTAAGTCACCTTTAAAAACATGTTAAGGATGTTATATATATCATTTATATTTGAATTTATTATGAACCTTTCAGTATCTGTTTTTGTTTTAATAGTAAATTAACTTAGAAAAATAGACTGTTCTTTTAAATAAACTTTAAAATGATATCAGTGTTTGTAAAATTATCAGGGAATAACTTGTTTAGTTAGGATACCTTACGCTGTTGTATGAAGCAGCAACCTTAAATATTATCCATTTTAAATGAGGTAATATATGTAAAAAGTTATAGACTGTAAAGCACTTCACATACATATATACCATACCTATATACACCAGACGCATACACATCCAGGACATTTCACATTTTCTTTTTATTCTTGTCCATACAACTTTGACCCTAGTGACTTGTATTCCTAGATAATGTGCGTGTTTCCATCAAAGGTATATGTACTCTCCTGTGAGTGACATCCTCGTGCCACTCCTCTACCTGATTCTGGCACAAACACGTCAAATCTAGCCACGTGGACTGGGATACTTGTAAACAGGGATCTAGATGATAAGTTTTGCTGTTCCTGCATTATTTGGATCGAAATCTTTTGAAATAATCCTGAAAGGCATAGAGAATCCTTTAATGTGGAGGATGGTCCATTTATAGTGTTGATTGTGACATTCCATGTGGCAGGAAAGTGGTGACAGCAGGAGCTGAAGATACTGCCTTCAAGTCCCATGTTGAAATACCCTATAGCTGATGTTTTTGAATCTGTGGTAGGATAGCGTTGATGTGGGAACAGTTGTGCACTTCAGTAAAAGGGGGCTCTCTGCATCTGAGTACAGCATTGCTTATGAACACTTGCCTTTCAAAATATCTTGTTATAATTAGACTTTTTATTTTAAGGAAAAAAACTCAAATCTTTAAGTAGTTGATTTTCTTTATACAATATACCTTCAATTAAACTGATGAATTTTGAATGTGAAGTGACAATAAAACCTACTTGAATTGAGTTCTTCCCTTACATAGGTTGGGACAAAATCACTTTAATAGTTTACAGAGTACTGCTTCATAAATGAGAACTTACATTGATCTCTGATCTAGTCAGTGTGAATATGCCTTTTAAAAGAATACATCCCCACCCCTCCCTTCCATGTCTTCATTTCTCTCACTTCAACTCTATACTAAATTGGTAATATATTGCAAATTATCCACCACTGGAAAAAATCTCCCACCAGCATCTGACTTGAAAATGTGAATGAGCAATCGATCATGCCTATTTTCAGATGTCCTAATTTTTTTTTAAGCTTTGATATTTTGTTATTTTGAAATATTAAGTCTAGGGACTAATTTGGGCTTTAATGAGGAGTGGTGAAAGGTCGTTGGATTTGGAGGCAGCTGAATTTAAACATGCCTCAGATGTGTCTAATCTTGGTCAATCAGCAAACATTTTTTAAAAAGTGTAATGCTGTTTCCTAGGCATTGTGTTAATTGCTGCGCTGTCACATGAAAGTGATCTTATAGAGTGAACGTTCTAATAAAAGAATACAACACGTTGGGAGTAGTTACTGAGTCAAGATCAGGCAGATGCAGGACCAAGTGCAACCTTAGGACACTATAATGCTATTTTCAGTAGCATTGCTTATTCTTAAGAGGAATTTGTAGAAAGGGGAATGATGACAGGGCAAGTTGCAAATACCTCTACCATATAGGCCTGTGAGGTGTGCTTAGGGTTGGCTAATTACAGTAAATAAGGTGAGTTTTTACTTTCTGTTTGGGTCAGTAATAGTAGTTGATATATTAGTAGGGTAAGAGTTACAGAACACATTACGTGGGAAGGTGTATGATTTGGGTAATGCTGGGAAGATCTGGGTTCTGATTCTGCTCAGATACTTATTGATCGCAGGCAGGTTACTAAACTGAATCTCAGTGCCCCTGTCTATAAAATGGAAATGATTAACAGAATTGTAAGGTCCAAATGAGTTAATATGTATTATCACATGCTTTGAAACTTAAGATATTAGATGAATGTCAGTTATGATTCTGTAGACTGTAGACGTGTATATAACCATCACAACTTTGGTCACATAGCTTAGTAGTTACTGGGAGTGCTATTTAAACCTAGATCTTTTCCTGACTCCAAGCCTAAGTATTCTCTATTATGCCATTTAACTTCCTTGTACAAGTTTCCTTATTTGAAAAATGGGTAAAGATAAAATACAAGATTTATCCCAGAGCTAATTGCTACAATATTATCAAGATGTATGCATTTCAACTTTATTAGAACATGGAGAACTTGCCCTTCTCCAAATACAGTTTGCAGTAACTATGCTAGCATTTTGTCGGATTCATTTTATATTTAGTGATAAGGGCTTAGAATTTCATCCCATAAAGTGAACTCCAAGAAGGAAAATAAGCTATAGCAGCTATTCTTACGAGTTTCATAGATATTTAAGGTACATGTCGATCCAATGGACTTCATACCTCATTGGTTTTGTTATACTTTGCGATGATGCAGTTTGCATTAACTTGGTCATCCCATGTTTCAGTTAATGTCCTCAGAAATTTTCCAGAGCTGTGTCCAATATTTTGGGGGCATTCTTCGCATTGTGAGGATACCAATGCAGTATATGGATCCACATTGTTTATCCCTTGTCCTATGTGTCTAGACTCCCTGCCCCCATTTTAAAAAAATAAGTCTGTTTTTGATAAAGATGATTATATAGTAATTCCTTGTTTGTAACTTATTACTCATACGCACCACTTGCCTGTTTGTAATAATGCTCAATTTTAAACCTTAGAGACTAATGCCCCATGACACCTGACAACATATCACCATGGAAGGAATTAAAATGTATTTAAAATATGGACCTTTGTTTTAGGGAGAAGCATGGGATCTCTAAAAGAACTATAATCCATCTCCCAATGAGAAGTAAGCGTAGTTCATCATACATTTGAAATGTCTGGCCAAGCAATACTTTTTAAAAAATTGTTTTTCTGAACACCAAATTTTATATATGTATATATATATATATATGCATGTATTTTTGTTTTTAAGTAAGATCATCTATAGCTTTCAAGGCTGTCTTCCTTGTCATTGTTTCTCCATTACAAAGATAACCTAGATAATCCTCTATTTGTATTTGCTTATTCCTCTTTGACTCCCTCACCTACATGGCAGGGGGTTGGGATGGGGGAGAAGGAAAAAAGAAAAAAAAAAAACCCAGAAAGGAGGAAAACAAGCTTCTATTACAAACATCTACTCAGGCACTGTGGCAAGTGCTTTACAAATATTTGATCCTCAGAACCAGCCTTTGCTTAAGGTAGGTGTTACTCATATTTTTCAGTTGAGGAAATGAGCAGACAAGTGACCTGCTCAGAGTTGCCCAGTGTCTGAGGCTGGATGTGAACGGTAAGACTCCAGATCCAGTGTTCTATTTACTGTTTCACCTGGATAGTCGAGCAAAACAAATTGCCACTTTTCCATACCTGAAAATATAATGCATTCTGTGTCTTGAAATCATCCCCTGTTAAAAAGGTGGATAGGAAGCTTCATCATCATCCTTTTGGAGCAACAGTTGGTCATAGAAGTTCTAAAGACTTTCAAAGCTGTTTTTATACTGTGGTTAGTTTATAAATTATTCTTATGCAGACTAAACTGAATTAATACATGCAAATCTCTCCAAAACTGTCCCTTTCATCATTTCTTAGGATATAATAGTATCCCTATACTACAATTTAACTGGTTCCCAATAAACAGTTTTAATTTCTTTACTGTAAAAAGAATTATTATATGTGGGTGCTTCTCTATTTGATCTTGAAATACAGACTCGATACCATTGGGTGAAAGGATGGACAATTTAGTGATGTTAGGGCATTACCCAAATTGCTTTACAGAGTGGCTATGCCAGTTCACACTTTTGCCAACACTACATTAGTATTCCTGTCCTTTGTCATTTTTTTCATTTTTTTTTAATCACCTGCCAATCTGATGTGAAACTTCAAGAACTGCCTGACTTTGCATTTCCCTATAAGTGATATGGAGCATTTTCTGTGTGTTTGTTGATAGCTTGAATTTCTTCCTTTGGAAAATGCCTGATCATAATCTTGTGACCATTTTTCAGCTGGAGAATAGTTCTAGTTCTTATAAATTTGAATCAGTTCCTTATATCCTCTATGCATTGACAAACTCAACAGGTTGCCCATCTACCTGCCTATCTACTTTAGACAGTGGGTGTTATTTTTTTCTTTAAGGATCAATAGCACATTTATTATAGATCATATCTAGAAAGTTCTGCAGTGTTCAGTGGCTTGGTGCCAGCAGCACAATGTCATCCACAAAGAGTGGCAACTGAGAACAACTTGAGTCTACATTAAATGCTTCCAAGGCTTGGTTGGTAAGTAAACACCTTTGGCAAATACATGTCTCGTGATTTTTTTCCCTGAATTATATTAATAATCAGTGAAATTGAACAATTATTTAATATTTGAAAATAAAGAATTTTAACCTGCATGGGAAACAAAGGAGAGCCTTTACATGACACTTTGCTCTATGAATGAAATGCTACTTCATAGTCAGCTAAGTGCAATCCTGTGTTTTCTACATCTCTTCAGTAAGTTGTGCCAGGTAAAATGTTTTATATTGTGAAATACTGCTTCTGAAATCTTTATCTTTCTAGTTAACTCATCAAGGATGGCCTGGAAATATACATATGCATACATATATGTGTGTGTATGTATATATATGAGAGATTATGAAAATAACTTAGTACATTGATCAACATTTATTAATTTTCTGTTATGTGTCACGTATCATGCTAGGATTTGTGGGTAGAGGCCACAGTCCCAATTCTCAAGAAGTTTATAATCTTATTTGGAGAAACAGCACATAAGTAAATACAAGATGATTCAGAAATGAGGAGAAAATACTTAGCTGGTAGAGGGAGGTGAGGTATTAGGAAAGGCCTCATTTAGGAGATGGTATTTGAAGCTTTGAAAGAATTGAGGAATTTTACCAAGCAGAGGTGAGCAGAAGGTGGGCATTCAAGGTGGAGGGCCAGTTCATACAAAGGTACAGAGATGGATGGTGGTGTATCATGTAAAAAGTAGTTAAAATGAGAGTGTGGCAGGGAGTAATATATAAGAAGTCTGTAAATGCAGACTTAAGGCATTTTGTGAAGGGAGATAAATGCCAAACAAAGAAATTTAGGTTTTTATCTTGTAATCAGTAGAGCTATTAGGACTTTTTGAGCAGGCAAGTCATGGGTTTGTGCTTCATGATCATTTTATCAGCTTTGGAGAATTTATTAGAGAGGTGAAGAGACAGGTGGCAGGGCAATTATAATTAGGCTAAGTTAGCAAGATTTACTAAGGTTTTCTATGGGTAAGAGGTGATGGAAGGTCTGAATTAGTTTGGTGGTGGTGTGAGTAGAGGGATAGAAATGGATGCGAGAGATGTGGAGATAGGATCCATAGGATTTTGATAACGGAATAAGGTAGAGTGAGAGACTGAGAACGTTTGAAGAGAACTTGAGTGACTAGAGGATGGTAGTGCCATTGAGATTAATGAATAAGTTCAGAATAGGGATGAGTTTAAGAGAAGATGAATTCTGTTTTGAATATGAGTTTGAGATGTTTATAGAACAACTATTTATAAATGTCCAGTAGATGGTGACATGGGTCTGAAAGTCATCTTCATAGAGATAATAGATGAACCTAGGTATGATGACATCACTGAGAGTGGACATAAAGCAGGGTTTCTTAGGCTTTTTTGTGTGTGTGTATTGACAACTCCATTGGACCCCATTGGCAGTCTATGTTGGAAGACTATGGATCTCTTCTCAGAATAATGCTTTTAAATGCATAAAATACATAGGATGACAAAGGAAACTATGTTAAAAAATAGTTTCTACATGTTTTTAGTTATTGTGAAGTTCATGGATCCCAGATTAAGATCTCCTGATACAGAGAAAGAAAAGATGAGTACCTCAGAGCTTTAGGATCTACAGTTGGGAAATCAGACATGGATGAGATTCAGTGAAGGAATGGTAAACAGGTTAGAAGAACCAAAAGTGTCAGAAAAATCCAGAGTGGAGAGAGTGTATACAGAGGAGGGTAGTCAACAGTCAAATGCTGCGGAGAAGTCAAAAAGGATGAAGACTGAGAAAAGACCATTAGTTATTGTTTGTGTGTGTGTGTGTGTGTGTGTGTGTGTGTGTGTGTGTGTGTTTGTGGGGATAAGATCCAAGGTTCTTTCCTTCCTTTGGTATTATCCCCTTATTCAATACCTTAAGAATCAACAACCTCAAAATTGTATTGTTTTTAGCACAGACCTTTTTGGGTTGTGTTTACCTGATTTCATCCAGCTGCTTTCTCCATCTTTGTTTCAATATGACTTCTACCACTTCAAGAAGTACATCTATCTGGGACTGTGATGGTGAAGTTCAAATATGGTGGTTCCGTTGTCCTTGATGCAAGGTTTGTCATAAAAATCTTTACAGATATTTTCCATCTTTTGTGAGATTTTTTTTGTCTTTCAGTGTCATTGTTACATGCCTTTAATGACTTTTTATTGCCTATTGAAGTGGAATTATAGTATGGAAAGTAGTATTTGTGTATATTTGAATTGCTTTTTTAAAAGTTGATATTTTTGTTGCTATTTAGAGTCAATAACCAGTTAAGAACAAGTTACCTTCTATTTGTCATATGTTAGCAAGATTCTGAATCTTTTAAGTATAATATTTTGGTTTGTGACATACTTATCTTTTCAAAATAGTCATTTATCAAAAGAGGTAGCACAGTTATTTTTCTTGTATGCTAGAGAAATATCCTCTGTCTTGCTTTCCAGCTTCATTTATCCAGGATTTTTTGGTTAGAATGCATTTGATAGACATTGAAGTATAGTACCCCATCTAGGATTATTCTCCTTCCTCCCCCTCTCCCCCAACTGACACTCCTTCAGGTTGGAGTTCCTCAGATGAGTGGCTGGTATTCCAGTTTCAACCATTTGTGTGTTTAACCCTTACAGTGCTCACACTATAACTCTTGTACTTTTATGCTTCCCATTACTAATTACTCTTACTCTTCTATATTTAAATGTACACTTAAATGACTATATTGACAATTTATGAATAAATAATGGCAATAATACATGTTGATACATGTGTATATATTAAATTATTTACAATATTTTCACCAACATAAAAATACTGAACCAATATGACCAATGTCACAAACAAAGTTACTTCAAATACTTGAAATATTAGTAGTTTAACTATATTTATCTGGAAACAGTATGTATGCTGTTTCAAGATAACAAGTCTCTTTTCTTAATTCCTTTTCCTAAGATGGAGTGGAAAATAGCATTCTCAGAAAAGAAAAATCTTTTTATCTCTCTTCTGTGTCTACATTTTATTCTCCTCAAGAAACATGTCTTATTCTTCTCCCAAGCTAGCATATAGTTGTGTCTTTCCACAGTTTGTTGAGAAGTTTTCACAGATAAAAAGTCAAATATATACAATCTTTCTGTGATTCCATAAGGAAATTACATAAGAATGTGTAACCTCCTTATGTTTCACAATAAACACGTCTCTGACTCTACAGGGTGAGATGCCATTTCTAAACTTACACCCAATTGCCAATTGTTTTCCCCAATATTGAACTTTCTCTTAAAGCTACAATAACAATATTATTTCTATGATAAAGATTTTTGAAACAAGGATTATATTCCTCCCTGCAGCCAAAAATTTTTAGCCTCCTGACACTAATTTAAGGATTCATCAAAGCCATAGTAATATATATTCATATGTGTTAGATACACATATATTAATGCAAAGTACTTGGTAACAGGATGCTAATCATAGTAAGTTATATAGTGGCTTATGAGTAATACATGAATACTTTTCAGTGTTGATTCTGTGACACTTCCTAACTTAGTTTGATTCAGGTTAATTGTGGGATACATCTGTAAATGAGGTATTTAGTGTCCTACTGTCAACTAACAAGGTCTGAAGATCATTAATTAATCTGAGGATTATTTTAGTTGGTCTTTCAGTCAGCCGACTGACTGACTGACTAAATCCACTAGGCTCCTTGGTGAAACAGCAGTTCAGTCATCTCTTCAGGAAGAAATCCTGTTGTGGAGGAAGAGCTCAGCTATTACAGAACTCTCTCAACATTCCTTGCACTTGCAGCACAGTATGGAAGTTAGGGCAGACGCTGAGATTTTTTTCCCTCATACCCCTCTCCCTTCCATTGGTAATGCCATCTTTCTGCAAAAGCATTATGGCAGCATTCCATAAAACTGTGGAATTCAATTTGCCAGTAAGTGAAAGGAGAGAGAACTTGATGCCAACTAAGATCTACTCAAAAAATTACAGGTCTTTGTACCACATATTCTGCTAGTCCTGGTGTGGGATATTTGATTTCAGTCTCCAGGATGTCTTGCTCTGGATCAGTAACCATACCATTATCTTTATTGGTGATGGTAAAGATCTTCTTGTATACCTCTTCAGTATTTTCTTGCCATCTCTTCTTAATCTCTTCTACTTTTGTTAAGTCCCTACCATTTTTGTCTTTCATCATGCCTGTTATTACATGAGACATTCCCTTGATATCTCTAATTTTCTTGAAGAGAACATTTTTTCTTTCCCACACTATTTTTTTTCCTATTTCTTTGCATTGCTCATTTAAGAAAATCTCTCCTTGCTACTCTCTAGAATTCTGCATTCAGTTGGGTATATCTTTCCCTTTTTCCTTTCCTTTTTCCTTCAGCTATTTGTAAAGCCACGTCAGACTGCCATTTTTCTTTCTTGCTCTTCTTTTCCTTTGGGATTTTTGATGTTGCCTCTTAGGAACCTCTGCCCATAGTTCTTCAGGCACTCTGTCTACCAGATCTGATCTCTTAAAGTCTCTTCATCACTTCCACTTCATATTCATAAGGGATGTTATTTAGGTCATATTAAATGGTTTGATGATTTCCCATACTTCTTTCAATGTAAGTCTGAATTTTGCAATAAGGAGCTCATGATCTGAGCTATAGCTGTATAGAGCTTTTCCACCTTTGTCTGCAAAGTATATAATCAGTCTGATTTATACGTTGACAGTTTGGTGATTTTCATGTGTAGATTTGCCTCTTGGGTTGTTGAAAAAGAGCATTGGCTAAGACCATTGAGTTATCTTGACATACCTCAATTAATCTCTGCCTTGCTTCATTTTGTACTCCAAGGTCAAAGTTTCCATTATTCCAATTACCTTTTGATTTCCTATTTTAGCATTCTAATCTCTTTGATGAACACAACATCTTTTTGGGGGTTTTTATTTCTAGATTTGTAAGTCTATGTATGAGCAACTTTGGCATCAGTGGTTGGAGCATAGGTCTGTATTACTGTGATGTTGAATAGTTTGCTTTGGATTTGAACAGATATTCTGTCATTTTTGAGATTATGTCCTAGTAGTGCTTTTCTCACACTTTTATTGACTATGAGGGCTACTCCATTTCTTTTAAGTGATTCTTTCCACTGTAATGTGTCTGTCTTGGGTAATCCTGCACAGTATAGCTCAGAGTTTATGACAAGGTGGGAGTGGGTTAGGGTTGGGAGGGGAGCACCGCAAATCATTAGTATCAACAAATATATATCAAGTATTTACACAAGTTGAATACCTTGCTAGGTTGAAGCATCATCATGAGATTTAGCTATTTACACCAAATTGCTCATGCTGACCTACCAGCCCCAGACTGTGAGCTGATAAAAATTCTAGAATAACCTGAAACTCAGGCAGGTTCTAAATTCTGCTTACGTTATACTACCTGTGAGATTGTAGGCAGGTTGCTTACCATCTCTGTGCCTCAGTTTCCTCATAAAGTGAGGATGTTACACTAGATAACTTCTAAAGTACCTTTCAGCTCTAGATCTGTGATCCAAGGTTCTTCATTTTGCAAAGGAGGACAAAGAGATAAGTGAATTGCTCTTAGACATGTTTCAGAAGTGACAGAGAAAGAAATGGAACCCCAGGCGACTGGATTTCTAGTCCCTTGGTCCAACCACTAGATGTCTCCCTGGCTCTTCGTTCCTAAATGCAACCATTTCACCTAGGCTTATAGTTTGCAAACACAAATTGGAAGAGATGAAAATGTCCAAATTTTGTTTTCCACTTTGGGGTGAAATATTTTTAGAGACTTTAAGTGGAAGAAACAAACTCTATTCCTCATTTCGTTTAAATGTTATTGAAACCTCAAAAACAATGAATAATTGCAAATACTTTAAAATAGATATTAATTGAAGTAAATAGCAAGTGTTATATACAATTTTGTTGAAACTTTACCAAAAAATCCAGCTATTTCCATTAACAAAAGAAATATTAAAAAGAAAATGTTATATAAAATTTTTAGCACATGGTATCATTCAATTTCAAGTTCAGTTTTTGAACAGAATATTTAACTATGGTCTAAAAGCTTCTTTAAGGTCACGCTGTTCCTTAGTTGGTTTAAGTATAAGAGATTGAAGCAATAGCAAGGTTAATTGCAAAGTCAACTGAAAAATGGAAGTTAAAACTGAATGATTTTTTTCTGAAAATTAGATCATTTGGCATTATGTAATTATTTTAATTTATCATGTAGTTCTAAGATACCAGGTGAATTTGTACCTTAGATCCTTTACTGGCCAGGGAGAGAGGAGGAGGTTGGGAAGATAATTTTATTTGCAATTAACTCTTTATTTATTTTTCCAGAAGGAAAAAAGAATAGAAAATACTTTGTTGTTCCCAGATTTGTAATATGTCATCTAGAATGCTTATCATCTCTGAATATTGGGGCCTGGTGAGAGAAAGGAATAGAGAAACTGTATTCTTAATAGCATCTGCTAAAACAGCAGTTACTTCCAAATTTTATAATTATGGCATTTTGGAATAAAGTTAGGTGAGTGACCTATCATGATTCCTTTATCTCCAGAGTTATAAAGCTAGTTTCTAGGTTTGCTTTGGAGAGTTCAGACTTTGTCCAATTAGCTATAGAAAGATGGAAAGCCCACATTAAATATGTCAAGAAAGCTCAGAATTACAATATTTATCAGAAAACTTCAAACCTAGATTTAAATCCTAATTCAGATTTAGTCAAATGCCCCTACTGTTTAGGAATACAGCTGACAACTATTTAATCCTGAGAAACATTTTTCTTCCCTGGTCACTGGCCTAGGAGAGAAATATTTCAGTGGAAAGAACATTAGATTATATAAGTCATAGCAAATCTGGAAATCTGTTTTGCATGACTATACATATTTGCAATGGATTTTATTTTTCTTACCTCCTCAGCAGGGGAGGGGGAAGAATTTGGAACTGAAAATTTAAAAATATATATGTATATGTGCATATATATTGGTGTGTCTGTATATACATACATACTCACATGCATGCATATATTGTACATGAAAGAGTATTGGTCTACCTGAGTTTGAATCTACCTGTATGACTTGAATACAGCTCTTAATCTCTCTCAGTCTGTTTTCTCATCTGCAAAATTAGTAGGTAGACTAGGTGATCTTGAAGTTTTTCTTCCAGCTTTAAATCTATGATCATATGATTTTCAACACTTAGATTTTCTCTGGAAAAATAGTTCTCTAAGAAACAACTCTGAAAGAGCACAAAACTCTGACCCAGATTCTGACCAGGTCTTCAGAAGACTGCTGGTAAAGCCTCTTTGAGGTGTCTCTTGGCAAAGAAGTGATAGACCAGAAATGCATTCTCAGGCATGGCCTGTGGGTCTATTTGTTCTGTTTGCCTTCATGTATAAGGAACATTTTCTACTAGGAGGTGAAGAGAGTTGGATTGAGAGATAGTGATAGACACACACACATACACACACACACACACACACACACACACAGAAACATTTTACAAGGTACATGGAAGAAATGTGCCAAAGGGGGCACAGCAATACTTAGAAACTATTTTGTTAAACTCGTATATGTGTGTATATGTATAATTGTAATACATATACACACACATAGACACACACACACGCACATATATGTATTTCTTTAAAAAAACACTGAATGTTGAAGAAGTTCATTGTTGTTTTTTTTTTTTTATAGACCTCTTCCCTAGTCTTTGTTTCTAGGAATGTTTATAATTGTTGATGACTACTGAATTCACAATAAAAAGGAAAATTTTTTTTAAAGAAAGAAAATAGCTTTCTTGTTTAGTGGTGTCTGACTCTTTGTGATCCCATTTGGGGTTTTCTTGGCAAACATACTGGAGTGATTTGCCATTTCCTTCTCTAGCTCATTTTGTAGAAGAGGAAACTGAGGCAAATGGGGTTAAGTTAGGGTCACATAGCTAGTAAGTGTCTGAGGCCAGATTTGAAGTCAGGAAGATGAGTCTTCAGATCTGGCACTCTATCTACTGCACCACCTAGCTTTCTAGCTGATTTCAGCTCTTATGAGTAGCCAGGGGACATTTCTGAAGTAGATGAAGTCTGGAGTCCAAACTATAACATTTTTTACAGATCAAACCGAGCAAGTAAAATATATATAAAGAACTAACTCAGAACACAGAATGCTAAATACCACCCAGACTTTGATGTACTCAGCACCTCTCACACCCCTGAGCTAAATCATTTCCTTTCCATAAGTTATCTTCCAGGTCAGTCCTATTACATCCTCAGAAGTGAATAATGGTAGTATGTGATCTAAGTCTCTTAGGGAAGCAGAAGTGTTGAAGTAAGCCATCTTAGCCCAAACTGTGAACTAAGAATCAAGAACTGAGACTGAAGTGTATACATCAGGAAAACCTACAAAAGCACGTGCCTGGCAATTGTATTTCCCCACAGAGTCCCTGGGAAGCATTCCAAAATGAATCTAAAAACAAAGTAAAAACCTAAAGCTAACCATGTGGAAGAAAAATTCCCACATCCCTATAGTGGTGCCTGGGAGTTTTCTGTGTTTTAATATAAATGTGGGGTCTTAAGTGTTTCAAAAGTATAATAGAAGTCTATGGGAGTTACTCTGAACATGCCGAGTTGTAGAGTGTGTGTGTGTGTGAGTGTGAGAGAGAGAGAGAGAGAGAGAGAGGAGAGAGAGAGAGAGAGAGAGAGAGAGAGAGAGAGAGAGAGAGAGAAGGAGAGAGATGTATGGAAAATGGAATTAACCCAGGATCTTAAATAACTGTAGGAGGATATTACCAGCTCAACAGGGGTATTTGATGCTTTGGGGGCAAAATGGTGAATTGTTACAAGGGATTATAAGTAGGAGCCTGAAAACAGGAAGACCTGAGGTTGGAAACCTCCTTGTAAAATAGAGTAAAAGAGGGAGGAGAGCAGTGGGGGATTTGTGATTACAGATTGACCAACTTGAGGGTGAGGAGAATACTTTGGAGGTAGGTGAAGTAGGCAGTGCTACTATTAATATACAGACCTTATAGATGAGAAACCAAGCTGGGGGAGATAAGATTTGCCCAAGGTCACATGGCCAATAAGGGATGAGGCTAGAACTCAAATCCAGATCTTCTGACAGGGTTTACAGTGCTTTTCATTGTAGCCATATTTAGCTCTTTATAACCCAAGTCTATCAGCTACAGCAAATGCTGGGTTAAGCAAGGTTGGAAATCAGACCGATTGAGTCAAACAATAGGTTGTTAAATTAATATTTTTAGTCATATCTAAAGAGGTAGCTTTGTGTAATCAATAGAAATTCAGCCTTGTGTGTGAGACAATGCGCGACCACCCCTTACTCAAATTGACTGGTCAGAGGCGTCTCAAAGTAAAAACAGAAAATCTCCTTTATTCGGTCCTCCCAAGAAGCGGGCGGTCCCTTCCCCAGTAAATACTGGAGTCCGAGGCCCCTTACAGAAGCAGAATGGCAACTTAAGTAGACCCTGAAGCGGGAAGTCCCACTCCCACCACTGACCATTATTCTCATTGACTGAGAAGCACAGTCTTACATTCTAGGTGCGAAATCTAACCAATCCCTTTTGAAACCCAGTTCAAATATCCTGCTCCCCGGATGGTTACAAAGCCTGCGAAAATACATCGTATGCAAATTAGCCATTGAGAAACATATGCAAATGAAGGATTGACGACTCATGCAAATTGGACATTGAGAATTTTATGCAAATCAGGTGGACCGCAGTGAGGACTGTAGACTGCCTGCACATATGCAAATTAGGTATTGAGGAGTTAGTGAGCCGTAGCCAATCATTGATCCTAATACACTGTATAGCCTTATATGGAAATCACCTGACTGGAGTTCTCAAAACCTGAGCCCTAAGGTCTCTTCCTCTAGTACCACTGAGAAGTCTTCACTAAATCTGTTTCCATTCACTTGGAGCCAAGAAGACCTGGGTTCACATCCTGCCTCTGACACACACTGGCTGTGCAATACTGGCAGATCACTTCATATCTCAGTGCCCTGGTACTTTTCTATGACTACAAGTTGCTGAGCACCTGCCAACTTGTACCAAGTCCAGTCCAATAAAAAATCTCTTCTATTTTGTACCTTGAAATCCCCTAACCATATGAGAATGTTTAACCCACTCAAACTTATCTGATATCTTAGACTTTATCAATATATCTAAGATGTCAAATATCTTAGACTTTCGCAAACAAGTTCCAATAATGAAGGTAAAGAAAATGTGGAGAGGGAGATTAAAAGTGTGGGTCCAAAGTGGAATTTCTGACATCGTTGACAAACTGGTGAAGGGAAATAATTTTAGTTGAGAAGGGGGAGCAGAGGGTAGGGGGAAAACATTCTTCCCTGGACCTCAGAAAACAACATGGAGGCAACAATCTACTGTACCACGTCAAAGTCCACTAATTAGCAATATAACGCCTTGTTCTATTTCCAAGAGTAAACGTATCCCCTTGAGGCAGAGTAACTGAGAATCTGTTCTGAAGGTAAGCAAGTTTTGCCCTTAGTGTCTCAGCTTTGAGATGGGCAGAATGATAGCTCACATTTATGCAACGCTTCATAATTTTCAAAATGAGCGCTCCTTAACATAGTAGTGACCAAATATTGCTATCACTGTTTTACAGATGAAGAAACAGCTTTATTTATGTCACTTATCTGTAGTGTCAGAGTAACTGGCAGAGCCATTACTCAAATACAAGGTCCTAGCTCTAACTCCAGTGTACACTCCTGTTGAAGGGAGCATGGTGGGTTTTGGATTTCAATCCACTTTTTGTTGTTTAGTTGCTTCAGTTGTGTCCGACTCTTAGTGACCCCATTTGGCGCTTCCTTAGCAAACCTACTGGAGTGGTTTGCCATTTCCTTCTGAGAACCAGCTCATTTTACAGATGAGCAAAATAAGACAAACAGGGTTAAGTGACTTGCCCAGGGTCACACAGCAAGTAAGTTTCTGAGGCCAGATTCTAACTCAAGAAAATGAATCTTCCTCACTGCAGGCCTGGCATTCTATCCATTGTGCCACCTAGCTGACCTTAATGTATTTATTAAGTGCCTATTGACTAGAAAAATAGAAGAGCACTATGATAGGTCCTGTGGATACAAAGACAAAAAAAAAAAATACAAAGGCATCCAAGAATTTATATTCTCCTGGAGGGGAGAGGTGGTGGTAGAGACATGAACAGACTACTTTCAGCAATGAAAGACTACTAAAAACTGGGTGGGGGAGCCCTAGAGGCCTCACATATGTAGAGGTACTTGAGCTGAGTCTTGAAGGAAGCCAGGGATATAAGAATTACCAAAGTTCTAGAGTCAGGAGGAACCTCAGTGACCATCTTACCTAACCCATATTTACAAAAGAATTCCCACTCCAACATAAACAAGTTGTCACCCATCTTTTGCTTGAAGATTTCTAGTGAGAGGGTGCTCACTACCTCCTGTGACAGCCCATTCAATTTTTGGAAATTTAATTAAAAATTAAAATTTTTATTATTAAATAAATAATTTTTATTTATTTTATTTTAAAAAAAAAATTTAAGAAGTTTTTCCCAACCTCAAGTCTAAATTTGGATTTTGCAACTTCTGTCCATTACTCCTAATTCTGCCCTTTGGGGTCAAACAGAATAAATTAATCGCTCTTCCATATGATGTCCCTTCAAATACTTGAAGAAATTTATCACATAATCCACAAGTTTTCTCTTTTCCATGCTAAATATTCTCAGTTCCTTCAATTAATTGTTAAAGGCATGGATTCCAGGACCTTTACCTCTTGGTAGACTTCCTCTGGATGTGTATCAGTGTTATTTCTACCTGGGGTACCCAGAATTGACCATAATACTCCAGATGTGGTAGGATTAGTACCAAGGGCAGTGTGACTGTTACCTCCTTATTTCAGAAATGTATGTACCTCTTAATGTAACTGAAGATTATGTAAGGTTTTTTTTCCTTTGGAGGTGGAAGAGTTCACTGTTGAATCATGGAGCTTGCAGTTTACTAAAACTCCCTATTTTTCCCTCAGACAAACTTTTGCTAGTTATGTTATCTCTGTCTTGTATTTGGGAAGTTGATTTCTTGAACCTACATGCCAGACTTTCTAGTGCTTTATTATTATTTTTTACTTACTAGTAATATATTCAATTACATCTTGCTAGTTTTAGCCCACTGCTCCATCCTGGCAATATTACATAGGATCTAAATTCTCTTATTTATCATGTTAGCTAATTGTCCTATCTTTGTGTCATCTATAATTAAAACAAAATATTGATATCTTTTATTTTTTCATTTGCTGAAAAACCTTTTTTTCCCCTTCCCAGAGAGTCATCACCTATAACAAAGAATAAAAAATAGCAAAAAAAAGTTCAGCAAAAGTAATGAACAAATCTACCATCCTGACATTATTTTGACTGTCCATGCCTATAATACCCTTACTTTTCTTTCTTTCTAACTAAATTATTTTATTTGTTTTCAGTGTTTTACAATCACTTCCACATATCTTAGATTGTTTTCCTCTCCCTTCTCCTCCATTCCCCTTCCCTCCCCACTTCCTCCCTGAGACAGCATACAGTTTTATATAGGTTCCACACATACATTCCTATTAATATGTTTTCACCTTAGTCATGTTGCATAGAAGAATTAAAATGAATGGGAGAAATCATAAAACAAAAACAAAACATAATACAAAAGAAAATGGTCTGCTTCATTCTGTGATTGAATTCTATAATTCTTTCTCCAGATGTGGAAAGCATTTTGAGTCCATAGAGAATTTTTTTAAGTCCTTGCATTGCAATGAAGTACTAAGTCTACCAGAAAGATTCCTCACACACTGTGGTTGTTGCTATGTACAAAATTCTCCTGGTTCTGCTCCTTTCAGCATCAGTTCATATAAATCTTTCCAGTCTGAAGTCTTCTTGTTCATCATTTCTTATAGCACAATAGTATTCCATTACATTCATATACCACAGTTTATTCAGCCAATCCCCAACTGATGGGCATCCCCTTGATTTCCAGTTTTTGGCCACCACAAAGAGAGCTGCTATAAATATTTTTGTACATGTGGGACCCTTTCCCATTTTTATGATCTCTTAGGGATACAGTTGTAGAAGTGGTATTGCTGGATCAAAGAGTATGCATATTTTTGTAGCCCTCTGGGCATAGTTCCAAATTGCTCTCCAAAATGGTAGGATCAGCTCACAGCTCCACCAGCAATGAATTAGTGTTTCAACTCTCCCACATCTTGTCCAACATTTATCATCCTCTTGTTTTGTCATGTTAGTCAATCTGATAGGTATGATGTTAATACCTTTACACTTCAAATATTCTCATATTTCTTTGGGGCTAAACTCAGTCATCATAATTTCACAGCATTCAATTTCTGGTTTCTTGTTCTTTTTTTTTTAAATTGTTATAATCAATATGTATACTATTTTGCTGGTTCTGTTAACTTCACTTTGCACCAGTTTACAGAAATCTTCTAGTGGGTCTCTATTAATCACATTCATGATTTTATACAGCGCAGTTCATGTTCCATGACCTTCGTGTACTATGATGGACATTTTTGTTGTTCAGTCGTTTAGCCATTTGACATATCCAACTATTGGTGGCCTATGGGAACGTACTGTCCATGGGGTTTTCTTGGCAAAGACACTGAAGTGATTTGCTATTTCCCTTTTTAGTGGATCAAGGCAAACAGATATCAAGTGACTTGCCTAAGGATCATACAGGTTGTGTGTGGAGACAGATTTGAACTCAGATCTTACTGACTACAGGTATAGCACTCTTTCCATTGAGCGACTTAGGTACTTCCTAAGCAAACAGAGGTGAAGTCACTTGTCCAAGGTCACATAGCTAGTAAGTTTCTGAGGCTGGATCTGAACTTAGGTCATCCTGACTCTAGGTCTAGCTCTCAATCCACTGAGCCTTCTAGCTGCCCGTGGTTTGGTTTCTAATTCTTTGCTACTACAAAAAGTGCTATAAGTATGTTGGTTTGTATAGGACCTTTTTTTTTTTTTTTTTTTTTTGGTCTTTACCACCTCAGAGTATGACTAACAGCTGGATCCCAGGTTCAAAAGGTATGAATATTTTAGCCACTTTCTTTGCATAATTCCAAATTATTTTCTCCAATGGTTGGGCCAATTCATAGTTCCATCAGTAGTATATTTCTGTGTCTATCTCTCTGCATACTATCACTCAGCATCAAACCATATAAGTCTTTCCAGTCTGAAGTCTTCCCCCATCCCCAGTGTTATTTCCATATTTTGGCATCTTTGCCAATTTGCTGAGTATAAAGTGAAACCTTAAAAATTATTTTGATTTATTGTTCTTTCACTATTAGTAATTTAGATCAGTTTTTCATATGATTGCCAATGGTTTGCAATTCTTACTTTGAGAACTTTTTGTTCATATCCTTCAACCATGTATCCACTGGAGAATGTTGTTATGTATTTGTGTTAGTTCCCTATAAATTTTAAATTCATATACTTATCAGAGATAATTGATGCAATTATTTTTCCTCAGTGATCACTTCCTCTTATTCAAGATTGGGTTGATTCATCATTTGGGTAATGACAAAACAAGCTGTGGTATATTATTGTGATGGAATATTATTGTGCTATAAGAAATGACAAGCAGGGTGACTTCAGAAAAATCTATAGTCTTATATGAACTGATGTAAAGTGAAGTGAGCAGAACCAGGAGAATGTTGTACATAGTAACAGCAATATTGTAAGATGAAAAATTGTGAATGACCTAGCTACTCTCAGCAATACAATGATCTAAGACAGTTCCAAAGATTAATGATGAAGCATATGATCCACCTCCAGAGAAAGAACTGATGTTGTTTGAATACAGACCAAAGCATGCTACCTTCATTTTCTTTCCTTCTTTTTCTTTTATTTATGTCTTCTTGTACAAAATTACTAAAACAGAAATGTTTCCATGATTGCTCATGTATAACGTGTATCCGATTGCTTACTTTCTCAGGGATGGGGGAAGGAGAAAGGGAGGCATAGAATTTAGAACCAAAAATTAAAAGGAAAATAAATGTTAAAAAAAAATATTGGGTTGATTGATGAACTGCTATTGGCAATTTGTTACAGAACTGCTATGTCAGAAGTTTAGTCCGTTACTTTTCACCAAAATGCCAATCACTTTATTCTAGTATTATCAGGTACATCAGTAAACCTTTGGGAAACTCATCTTTTCCTCCCATCCTGGTGAATGATAGTTTCTTATACTCTGTTCTCTACTTTACACCCACACAGGCCAATTTACAAACAATCCTATGTGGTGTGTTAGAATTTCATTATGAGACACAGCCCTTCTGTGCTAAGTGGCTTTGGGAACACAAAAGAGCCTTACTCAGTGGGTAGTGAGGGGTTAAGATGAGTTTACCACTCCAAATGGCTTCATTATGTACGCCATATAAGTGAGGTGATTGTTAAATTACTGCAGATTTGAGCAGAGATGATTGAACATATATTATCTGAGCAATAAAACATGACAGTCTGTGCCTTTTTAGGCGATTAATGTATGCCTGGGGTGGGATAAGAAGGCAAGGAAAGGCTAAATGACTTTAACCACCGAGAAGAGCAACAATTTGAGAGCTACACTGGGCACAAAGCAGCTTTTTGTTTCTTCGAAGTAGGATTTACAAATGGGAGTCACCCTGTGCCCTTTACAGTTGCTGGCTATTTCCTAGCAAAACTCCCTTTCCATCTGCAACTTTGTTGAATGGATTTCCATTGAAATCCTCCTAAAACAATGGTGCTTCCAACCAGCCTCCAAAGACAACAGTTGCCTCATTTAAATTCTACTGAGCAAAGAGTCTTTTGAGTTGCGATTCTCAGGCTCCTTGCTTGTCCATCTGACTTAGGCAAATATCCGATGGTACGTTGGTCTCCTTTCCTCTGATGAAACTGGAATTTCACCACTTGTTAGGTGAAGACGTCATCACTCACAATGCCATGACTGTTGATCAGTACTCTTGTTAACAGTTAGAATCAAACTCAACAAAAATGGCACCAAATGTACCTAGGACCAGCAGCTCATGCCCACAGAACTTAGAGAGGGGGTGGGAGATAGTGATCTTGGCAGAAACTTCAGGCTACTAAGGAGGATGCTGTTTAGGGGGGAGAAGGGCCAACCTAAAAAGAAATTCACTTGAAGTGCCACCCATGTGTACCATCTGGAAGTTTCCTATTTTAATTATAATAATAATAACAATAGCTAATATTTATATAGCATTTAATATGTGCCAGACACAGTGCTAAATGCTTTACAATGATCTCATTTGATCCTGACAACAACTCTTTGAGGTGAGTGCCATCCTCCCCATTTTACAGATGTGACAACTGAGGCAAACATGAGTTAAGTGACTTGCTCAGGGTCAGACAGCTGATAAATGTCTTAAGGTCAGTCAAGTTTTCCTGACTCTAAGGTAGATCCTCTATCCATTGCACCACCTAGCCACTTATACTTTTAATTAAGTATTCTTGCTAAATAGTACCTCAGTTGTTTTCCCTCTTCTGTTTAGCTTTTAAAGCTCTATAGAACCAGACTGTAAGCTAAATTTGGATTCGGTCAAGGGCTGCACTTGAGAGCCTAGAGGGCCAGTCTTAATGGACGTGACTCCTACTCTCATACTCTGAGATCTAGTTAAAGTAGAGTTCTCTCTGTTCCACATATCTTTCATCTCCCATCTCCCGTCATTGTACCTTTGGACTGGACATCTTACATAATTGGAATGCCTGCCCTTCTCACCTCTGCATGAGAATCCCTCTCTTTCTTTAAGTCATCCCATAATGGGTATACATTAATTGCCTAGAAAGGCACGTTCTGTCATGTTTTATTGCTCAGGTAATATATGTTCAGTTATCTCTGCTCAAACCTGCAGTGATTTAACAATCACATAACCATCTTCTGCATGAAGCCTTGCCTGATTCTTCAGCTTCTAAGGCCCTTCCTTCCAAGCTACTTTGTGTTTAAATGTTTTGTATATATTCATAATAATTTACTTTATATTTAGGCTGCCATGTATATTTATCCGTACCCATTATTTTTCCCTACTAGAATGTAAGCTTGTTGTCAGAAGGAATTATTTTCATTTTTGTTCTTTAGTATTTGTATCTCTAGTACCTGACTCATTGCCTGGCACATAGAAGATGATTAATAAATACTTGATTGATTATAATGATGGACGGCAAATGTCTTCCCTTTAAAGGACTGCCAGTGCTGTTGACACCTCCTAAACTTATGTCTGCAAGGTGAATCCTGGGTCACTTTGTCTTAGTTATATATATATATATAGTTACTTATAAAGGAACTTTAGGTATTATGTAGACCAGTAGTGTCAAAATCTTATAGAAATGGGGCCATAAAGATCTCTATGGGCTACGTAATGACTTAGAAAACTGCATATTGACATTATCTACATTCTATTGTATTTATTTTGTTAAGTATTTTGCAGTTACTTTATAATCTGGTTCAGGAATGTTCAGGAGTGTTGCTGTATGTTTGATACTTTAGGGTAGACTAACCTCCTTCTTTAATATTTGAATCTTACAGATCTCTGGGTCATGCTTGTCCCTTCTTGCCTATACTATACACTTTGGCACTTGGTTAATCTCCATTTATTAGTTACTCGGAATTTTCTGTATCACCCTCTTTGTGTCGCATCTGACTCACACATGCAAACTTTGTCCCTACATCTAGATCTTAAGCTTTAAGAATTGTTGTTCAGTTGTGTCTGACGCCTTGTGACCCCATTTGGGGTTTTCTTGGCAAAGCTACTGTAGTGGTTTGCTACTTCCTTTTCCAGCTTATTTTACAGATGAAAAGTTGAGACCAAGTTAAGTGACTGGCCCAGGTTCACACAGCTGGCAAGTGTCTAAGGCCAGATTTGAACTCCATGATTAGTTTTCCTGATTCTAAGCCCCTTCAAGCCTCAGGAGATCAAAAGCCTATTGTTTACATCTCCCATAATATTTGACCTGGCACTAAGTACATAAAAAACACAGTCAATTTTTGATGAATTGAATTAAAAGAACTTCTCATTTCTGTCACTTTCTTGAGACTTTTTCAAAGTTGAAACCCAGCAGATCTTATGCAGTGTTCAGGTTTCCCTGATAAAGAAGAAATTAGGCTTATGACAATTGGGCAAAGAGCAATTGAAACTTTTAATGGCTCCATTCGTCTGTAGTCACCTAAATGTCTGTGGATAGATGTATGGTAAGAACAATGAGACTTAGGGTTTTTAGTGTAACTGGAAAAGAAATAGCTACTCAGTAACTACGGAAAGTGTCAGGTTGTCAAATTCATAATTGTGATCTGGGGAGTGGGGGTGGAATGGGGGAACCTGTGGCTTTCTAGGTCTTCAGGTGTGGCCTGAAGGGACTGAATTCAAGCTTCATAGAACAAATCCCCTTAGTGAGAAGGATTTGTTGTATAAAACTTGGACTCAGTCAAAAGGCTGCCCTTATGGACCTAGAAGGCCACATGTGGCCCCAAGGCTGCAGGTTCCCCACCCAGAAGTTATGTTCAGAATTGTGTATTTGAAAGGGTAGGGAAATCCCCAGTAGATAAGTTGCCAAAAGATTTGAACAAGTGGTTTTTTTTTTCCAATTTTGTTTCCTTTATTTAAAATGAATTTTCCCTCAAGTAAAATGTGCTATACATTGTGAGAAAATATACTACTTGCAAAATAATACACTATAATGCAAAAAATACATTATAATGCAAAAAATACACTGATGCATGTGACTTCTGAAAATCACTTTCATTATTTTATAATCATATCTAATATAATTACCCTCACTGGTGGGGGTGGGGGAGAGTGGCACAGAGGGATGAGACTCATTTATTAAGAAGAGGAAAACTGCAATTATAGATAATTCAGAAAGACCATCTTCCCTGACTTAAAAAAAGGTCACCTCTATTATCAGAAAATGTTAAGTATGGGGCTTGGTAGGGACTGGATGATTTTCTCCGTTCTTTGCTTCGTTTTGCTAGTGTATACCTTTCTTTTTTTTTATATTAATTTTATTTATTTTCAGTGTTCTACAATTACTACCATATAACTTAGATTTTTCACCCCCTCCCTCTCTGCTACCTTTGCCCTCCCTCTCCAAGACGCATACAATTTTATATAGGTTCTATGTATACATGCCTATGAAATACATTTTCTCCATAATTGTGTTATGAAGAATGAAAATGAATGGGAGAAATCATATAACAAACCAAAACATAATACAAAAGAAAATGATCTGCTACATTCTGCGATTGAATTCTGTAGATCTTTCTCTAGATGAGGAAGGCATTTTGCCTTAAAAGACCATTGGGAATTTTTTTTAAGTCCTTGCATTGCAATGAAGTTCCAAGTCTACAGAAAAAATGCTTGCACACTGTGGTCATTGATGTGCACAGAGTTCTCCTGGTTCTGCTCCTTTCACTCAGCATCAGTTCTTATAAGTCTTTCCAGGTCTCTCTGAAGTCTTCCTGTTCATCATTCCTTATAGCACAATAGTATATTCCATTACATTCATATACTGAACAAGTGGTTTTCCAAAGAAGATATGCAAGCTATAAGAAACATCATCTGAAAGAATGTTCTAAATCACGGTTAATTACACAAATATAAATTAAACAAGTCTGAGGTTTTACCTCCTAACCAAAGATGAAAAAGTGATTATTGGAGCTTTGAATCAATATATCTATTCAGAAAAATAATTTGAGATTATACTTTTTAAAAGTTAATAATATATATCCTCTGACCCATTTTATAGCATCAATATGTCAGTTAATCACCAAGCACTGTTGAATGCCTGCTGCAGGGCACGGTGGGGCAGCAGATAGAGTTCTAGCCCTGAAGTCAGAAAGACTCATCTTCCTGAGTTCAAATGTGACCTCAGACTCTTGCTAGCTATGTGACCCCAGGCAAATCACTTAATCTTCTTTGCCTTAGTTCCGTATCTGTAAAATGAGCTGAAGAAGGAAATGACAAACCATTTCAGTATCTTTGCCAAGCAAATCCCAAATGCTGTCACTAATAGTTGGACAAGGTATTCCAAGTGCTGAGGATATTAAGACAAGTTTTTTTTTTTTTAAAGAGAAATTGATCTCAAGAAATTGACATTTTAATATGTGTGTGTGTGTGTGTGTGTGTGTGTGTGTGTGTAGGCAACATACATAATCAGAACATGTAAGATAAGTACACAGAAAAGATGGAACCTTAGAAGGCATTAATTCATGGGAGGTCCTGGAAGGGTCTCCTGGAGGAGATGGCATTTGAACTGGGTTTTAAATGGAGCCAGAGATTCTAAGAATCAGAGGTTGTGATGGAGACCATTCCAGAAGTGGGGAACAGCCAGTGCCAAGGCACAGGATGAGGAAATGGAGTGCCCTGGGGAAAGAAGAGAAAATAGTTTAGAATGACTAGATTACAGAGTGCATGGAAGTGCATGCAAGAAGACTGGAAAGGTAGAAAGAGCTCAGACTGTGTAGAGCTTTAAATGCTAAAGGACTTTTTATATTTGATCATGGAGGCAAAAGAGAGTCACTAGAGTTTATTGAGAAGGGGCACGGAGAAATGGGGAGGTGATATGGTTAGGTGTATACTTTAGAAAAACACATTTACAAAGTCTTAAGGAAGATAGATTGATATGTGGAAAGACTTGAGGGAAAGAGACCAATTATAAGGTTATTTCAATATTCCATGTGAGAGGTGATGAGAACCTGAACTAGGGTGGCACTTGTGTGTGTATATTTTTTTTAAGATGGGGAGCCACAGGCACATTTGTAGACATCAGGGAAGGAGTCAAGAGATACAGAGAGAGTGGGGGTACAGATGAGGAGATGGTAGAAGTAATGTGCTGGACAGGATTAAAGGGAACATGTAGAAGGATGATTTCATTTCCAGAAATGGAAATGGAGAAGATGGGGAGGAAGAATGTGAGGCCTGTGAGATAAAGAGGAGGGGAGGAAAGAGTGCTCTTGGGGAGAGGTCTCAATTTTCATGAAGTGTTTTTATGAAGTATTCTCTTCAGCAGAGAGAATTGGGGAGAAGATTTGATGGGAGATGGGTGAGAAAGAAAAATTTGAAATACTACTTTGGAAAGTTGGCTAGGGAATCAATTAAGGAGAAATGGTAGGACTTCCTTGCTGTAGTCAGTGTCCAGTTGAGATCACCTAGCATAAATCCGTGGTAGATCCAGTTAGCTTGGTTTTGTGATTTTCTTTAGTGTGGTTCAGCAGTGTGTGAGTAAGGGAGTGAAAGAGGCAGATGATAGGAGCCATTTATGTTGGAGTTTGGCAAAGCCTAATTGATGGTAGGCATAGGGGAAAAAGGGGTTCAAGAGTAAAAGACAGTGGAGAGTTGAACTGGCTCACCAGCTGGTCAGTCAACCAACAAACATTATTAAGTACTTTCAGCGAGCTAGGCCTTAGGATACAAGTACAAAAAATGAAACCATGTCTACTGACAAGTGGGGACAGCAAGGTTGGAAAGGGTAGCCAGATTAGTTTGAATGTCTCATGTAGCACTGAAGGTCACAGTAAGGACAAAGAATAAGTTTGTGGTATTGAGAGAAATGAAAAGAAAAAGATTCTAAGAGGAGAAATTCAAAGTTCTAGAACATGGAAGAGGAACAGCATTCAAAGGTATGAGCATCCCTGTGTGGATATAGAATAGGTGGAATAGAGGAATGGTTGGTGGGAAATGAATAGATGAAGGAACTCAGAAGTTAGGGTATTTGAGGGAATATCAATATGTACATGTGTTCGTCCTTTGTTGCTGAAGAAGACCATGCCATCAGAGAAATAATGACATGACCTGCACTTGACTTTGTTTTGAGTGAGGGAAGGTTATGCAGGTCACCAGCCTCACTTCTCCTTCAGAGTCATCTGAATCCAGTGACCAGATATTCAACAGGATGACTGGAGATGACCCAGATGAGGCAATTGGGGTTAAGTGACTCGCCCAAGGCCACACAGCTAGTGAGCGTCAAGTGTCTGAGGTGACATTTGAACTCAGGTCCTCCTGACACCTACAGTGGTACTCTATCCACTGCACCACTTAGTTGCCCCGTCAATATATATGTAGAAGTTCCCTGGAATAAGGAAATGAGTTGGGGCATAGAGGAAGTCTATGAGCCAGGCACTGAAGTCACTGAGAAATAAGGGAGAATGTCTTCAGAGTTGTTAGATAATAGATACCAAAATCTGAAATGGGTGATAAATTTCAGTTGAAAGAACCTCAAAGTAGAAGAGGATGCTGAGAGTCTGGAAGCACTAATGGGGGAGCAAGAAGTACTCCTGCCTCTCCTACTATATAACCAGTGAGTTTGGTGAATGAGTGAAAGTACATCCGGTACTGGAAAGGGTGGCCATAATTGTAGAGGCATCAGAAAGGAGCCAGGTCTTAGTGAACCTCAGAAGATGGAAGGAGTGAGAAAGGAACAGATGAAAGGAAGTTTGCTAATTATGGGGGATGTGCTCCAAGGAAGTCAAGGACATTTGTTGTGACTGTTGCTCAGTTGTTTTCAGTCGTGTCCCAATTTGGGGATTTCTTACCAGAGACATTAGAGTGGTTTGTCATTTCCTTTTCCAGCTCATTTTACAGATGAAGAAACTGTAGCAAAGGTTAAGTGACTTCCCCAGACGCACTCCGCCAGTAAGTATCTGAGGACAGAGTTGAACTCAGGAAGATGAGTCTACCTGACTACACGCCTGTCACTCTCTCCTGCACCACCTAGCTGCTCCGTCAAAAACATAGAAGGGTATGTGTGTGTGTGTGTGTGTGTGTGTGTTTGTGTGTGTATGTGTTTGTGTGCACATGCGTGCATGCACATGTATGTGCTTTTTTAGTATTTTAAATTAGAAGCCTATTGATTGGCAATTGGATGAACTTCTATGAGTTGAATAAGGCTAAAGTAAACAGATCTAGGAAAACAGTTTACATGATGACTGCAATAATGTAAAGGAAGACAACACTGAAAGACTTTGGATCTTTGATCTTGTGTCCAACTTGACTTCAGAAGGTGGATAATGAAACATGAGTAGGGCATACATTTTCAGACGTGGCCAATGCGTTGATTTGTTTTATCGTAATTATTATTATCACAATGGAGCCATTTGAAGTTTCAGTGATCTAAAAAAAGAGCACAAAAACATTTTCAAAAGAAGGTAGGATAGTGTGTAATATATTTTAGAAAGGTTTCTTTTTAAGTTTTAATGCTTAAAGGGACAAATTCTCAGCTGTCTGTAAGACTCAACTGAGTTTGAAAGATAGAATGATGTAGTATATAGGAAACTAGTCTTGGAGTCAGTAAGACTTTGTTACTAGTTGTGTGAACCCAGGCAAATCACTTAACTTCCTTTGTACCTCACCATCCCAAACTGTAAAATGAGGAGGTTAAATTAGATGACTTTTAATATTCCTCCCAGCTCTAAATATATAATTCTATGATTCAGACCAATTGATTTTTCAAGATTTCAGATTAGTTGAAGTTTTATTGTTTGTGTATGTTAAAGAGGATTTTCTAAGATTTGTCACACATCTACCTAATTTAGGTGAATTGAAGGCAGGTCCCAGGGCACCAGTAGACACATTTTGAGGCTTACAATCACACACGCACAGGCACACACATGCACCTGACAGCCTTTGGTAATTTGAATTATTCCATAAGTCCTTAAGGAGGATAAATGAAGGAAATGGCCTTGACAGTCCTAGGACACAGAGGGAGTAATCCTTTGGAAAAGGGATTCTCATCCCTAAGCTAAAAAATTTCAGACATTTTAGTACCCTTCCAGATATCAGGGTTGAAGTGAAGTTTGTTACCTTATCTGAAAACAGGTTGATTGTGGATGATACCAACATGCAACTAACTGCATGCAGCACAAATGGCCTCTGGTGTGAGTTGCAGTGGCTCCGAGCCCTGCTGGGTACATCTGTGTATATGGACGTGCTAAGCCTCAATTAGGGGAAATCCCTGACAGCTAGTCTACAGTCAGGAGCTCAAGGGCAGGGTGAGGGGGAGTGCAAGGAGCATGTAAACTGAAACCAGATGGGAGGAAGGACTCCAAAATTCCTCTACATAGCACAAAGATTACCCAGAGACAGCTCTCTGTGCCCCAGAGAAGACCCCTCTTCTTGGTGAGAGTAACTCCTTGGGGAAAGAACAATGTTCAGCCACCAGCAAAGAGCAGGCTGCGACAGGGAGCAATATCAAATAAGAGACAGTCTTGGTATGGAGAGAAGAGTTAACACCTGGGAGCAAGAGATGACCATGGAAGGCAAAGTGGTCAGAGGAAAGAACGCTCAACTTGTAGTTAGAAGACCAAGGTTTTAATCTTGTCTCTGCCACTTAATAGCATAATAGTGTGACCTTGAAAGTCATTATGTCTCATTGAGCCTCAAGTTCCTTATCTGCAAAATGGGCATAATAAAATACACCACAGATGAGGGCCCACTAAGAATCTGGGTTCACACAGACCTGGGGCCAGTCCTCATGGCTGACTGTAAAGGACCATTTCTTTGTCTCATTTTCCCCAGCTAGAGTTACTCCTGGAAAAATCTCTACATATAGTTTAAATTTGACTTTATTTACTTTTCTCTGAGTATAAATAAAAAAGAACTCCAGTTTCTATACTGTTAGGTGGTCCAGTAGAAAAAGCACTGGACCTGGAGTCAGGAAGACCTAAATTCAAATCCAGTTTTAGACACTTACTAGCCATGTGAACCTGGGCAAATCACTTAACCTCTGTGTGCCTCCGTTTTTCAGCTTTAAAATGGTGATAATAATAATACTTACAGGGTTGTTATGAAAAAATATTTAGAAGGCACAAAGCACAATGTCTGGCACATAGTAGTTGTTTAATATATGATCCTTCCCTTCCCTTCCCTTCTCTTTATAAGCCTTCAAATTAGCATGTAAAAATTGAGTGGGAAACGCCCTTTATTTCACACCACAGAAAATACAAAAGATAATGTGGATGAGGAGCCAACAAAGAAGACTGAGAAAGAATGATTAGATAAGTAGAAGGAGAACCAGGAGAGAATGATGTCCTAAAAACCTAGAGAGAAGGAGAAAAGTCTGCAGAGATGTTGAGGAGAACACGGATTGAGAAAAGACCATTGGATAATAATAGGAACCGTTGGATAATAATAGCAACTGTTGGATAATAAAACCTCACAAGGTTTTCATAAAGATTAAATGAAATAAAATATGTAAGACTTTGCAAAGCTTAAAATGACCTATCTAAATATACACAATAACCATCATTAGCTATTATTATGTTCAAGATGCCTATAAATTACCTTAAATCCTCTTAGACTGGAGAGTGATGTCAGAAGGCATGGGGAAATCTTGACAGATGATTAGGCATGCCTCTATATACCAGAGTTGGGTACTGCTAAGGTATATAAACTAGTTTCTGGTATATTTGTCCCTAAAATACAGAACACAACATTAATTATTTTTTTTTCAGAAGACCAAGGACTCATAGGAGCAAATAAAGTGATTAAATACGCATGTATGTGCGCACACACACACAGAGCACTCAAGACTTCTGCTTTCCTCAGAATGAAGCCGAACCTGGGGTTGCTATCAGGTTAACCCTCTGAAATCCCAGTGAGTTCCTCTTTCCCACAGAATCCCACACAATCCCCCAACCAAGACCCTTAGTGTCAGTTTCCCTTTGGAAGGTAAATATACTATTAAACAACCACTCTCCTCCTCAGATCCTGAATCATCTGTTTAACCTACTTGGATCTCCAAGTATGATGTTACTTAGGAACTATGTGGATGATCTTCCTCTCCCTGTTTTTTCCTGAGTAGCATGTGGTGACAATCACCTTCTGCCTTTAGACCTTAACTATTCCCTTGTTTGGTTTGTGTGTTGTCTGCTCATTACCAAACTAGTCTTGTTGCCCTATGGAAAGGTGAATTTTTCCATAGAAGGTTGTGTTTAGTATTGTCCAGAAATGTGAGGGAAACTAGAGACCCAACCTGCAGATGGTGTTAGAGGGTGGATGTGGTGTGGGAAAATCTCCTTGAGAAGTAGGCAGCATCCTTGGCATACGTTGAAGGCAAGTACACAGTAAGAAAGTAAGATCAGGTTGTCTACCACCAGTAACAAAGAGGTTAGTGTGGCATAAAAAGGTACCTGAAGGCAGCATGGGGCTGAGAAGTCTACCAGGTGAATCTTGGGAGATGATGCTAGTTGGAGCTAGTTGGAGCCAGGCTGAACCAGAAAGTAGACTTAGTGGCAATGTGACAAATAGCGAAATGAGCATGGAACCAGAGTACCTGGCGTTCCAACCTCGGTTTTGTCATTTATTGCCTCTGTGACCTTAGACGAACTCTGTCACTGAAAAACTTAAAACAAGAACAAGAAATGAGAGAAGTCAGACTTCTTGATTACACAGAATCCTCTCACGTATAAACCAAAAAAGAAACAAGTACTAGATGTGGAACTACTGTATAGCACATAAAATGAATTGATTATATTTTAACAGACAGGAAATGACTTGCTAATGATGTGTGGTCATTCTTCACTCAGTTGTATGTGTTAAGAAGGTCATTAATTTGTTAGAGAAAAGATCAAAATTAGTATGAAATTAAAAGAGAATAAAAATGAGAAAAAGGTCACTGTGTGCAATTTTCATGTTCTGTCATCAATTGTCATGTAACTGTAAAATACAATCCTGACCTATTCAGATAGGCAATTAATTCCTATTTCTCCTTTTCTAAACAAACACATAAAAAACCTGTCACTTCTATTAGCCTCATTTACCTCTTCTGTGAAGTTAGTGGTTTGGATGATCTTGTAAGTCTCCTCTACCTTTAAATTCCATGTTGTCTTTGAGAGACAGTCTGCCATTCAGTAAATGGTTTAGTTGTGATAAAGAGAAGCCAGAATGATATTTTGAGGGATTTAATACGCACTTGATAAATACAGTGAAAATTAACAAGAAGCCTTGAAGTCAGGAAGCCTGAGGTTCAAATCCTGTCTATGAAGTATATTATCTGGGAGATCTTGGGTGAGTCATTAAAACGCTTAATGTCCCAGAAAAAAACCCCTTGGATTATATGTTGTATAAGAGTTTTGGATCTGCATTGGTAGAAGGAATATCCTTGTTGGGAGTACCTTACAGTATAGATGTGCTACTGGAAGGAGATTAAAATGCAATTGGAGAAAATTTTTTTCTTAATAGTATTTCATTTTTTCTAATTACGTGTAAAGATAGTTTTCAACATTCACTTTTAAAAGATTTTGAGTTTCAAATTTTTTTTCTCCCTCTCTTCCCTCCCCTCTTCCCAATATGGCATGCAATCTGATATAGGCTGTATATATTTACAGTCATATTAAACATATTTTCACATTCGTCATGTTGTGAAGGAAGAATCAGAACAAAAGTGAAAAACACCAGAAAGCAAAAACAAGAAAGTGAAAGTAGTTGCTTGTTGATCTGCATTCAGACTCCATAGTTCTTTCTCTGGGATGTGGATAGTTGGATTGTCTTTAGATCAATGCATTGCTGAGAAGAGCTAAGTCTAACAAAGTCAGTCATTGCACAATGTTGTTGTTACTATGTACAATGTTCTGGCTCTGTTTAATTCATTCAGCACTAGTTGAAAAATTTTAACATGATAAATAAAAATACAATAGAACATAGATAATGTCAATATATGTTTTTCTAAGTTAATTTGCAGCCACGAGATTCCTTATGTATAATTTAGTGGTCCTCATTTTTATTTGAGTTTGATACCACTGCTCTACACCAATGAAATAAATCATGAGTCTGCATAAAGGAGATTGGCAGCTAGATAGCTCAGTGGATAGAGTGATAGTTCTGGAGTAAGGAAGACGTATCTTCCTGAGTTCAAATCTGGCTTCAGACACTAGCTGTAACGCTGCCTCAGTTTCCTCATCTTTAAAATGAGCTGAAGAAGGAAATGGCCAACTCTTCTAGTGTCTTTGTCAAGAAAACCTCAAATGGAGTCAAAGAGTTGCACGTGATTGAAATGACTGATGTACAACAATGAAAAGATAAAAGAGAGAGACACACACACATACAGAGATGAAGAGAAGGAATGAAAAAGAGAAGGAAAGAGAAAGAATGAAAGAGAATAAAGTGAAAGAGTGTATGTTATATGTAAGCTAAACAAGGAGAAATGAAGATACCAGGAGATTATACTGAAATTTTACAAGTATACTCATCATGAAGAAAATTAAAAGAAACTAGTGTTGTCCCATCTTTCCATATATCCCCCTTTGGAAAGATTTCCATTGAAATTCTGAGAGGCTAACTGGTTTTACATCTTTTTTCAAATGTAATACGTGAGTAGTTTCACAATTAGCCACCAGATGGTACTTTTCTACCAGAAATAGGTTTGAGATCAACGAAAGCCTAGTCAAAGGAGTTCACACTGTGTAGATACCCCACAGGGACGGGTTTCTACATCTGATTGCTCAAAGGGAAAGATATTCGTGGGTAGAAGGTTATGGAAAAAGGCTGTCAGTGTTTTTTGGTTTTGTTTTTGACAGAGTCCAGTGACATCCTGCTTGATGGGAAGATACTCTATAAAGTAAGTATGAATCAAGTAGATTTCTTTATTTGTTAAAATAACAATAGAAAAGCCCCATTTGGCTCTGATTACTCCAGGGGCATTGACCCTTCCTTGACAGACACTCAGATCTTCAGGAAGCAAGTTAATTGGTTGAGTCTAACCAGGCCTACACCCTGAAAATTTCACATATTTAGGGCAGGAATTTCTACTCTTCTTTGGTCCCTAAGCTCCTTGGATTTCAATAAACCTTCCATATCTCCATTCAATATAAAAGGAAATAAATTCCAGAGTTTGCTAAGCTGAGCATATATCCATAAGAAATAAGAGATTAGTTTCAGTCAGATAATATAACTTTTCCAAATATAGAGAGTAATTATTATGCTTTATACCCCCTTGATAGGTTTCTTGTACCCCACTGGAAATCCCTTTTCTATGGTATTATGAGTATAGGGATGATGGCCAGTGATGGCGCCATTTTATATGACCTATTCCTGTCCTTTGAATGGCAAGATGATGTCAGGATGATTGCCTGATCTGGCTCTGTATGTTGATGCTTTGGTTTGGACTGGGTTTCTTCTGAGGTCGCTTCCAATTCTGCTCAAGGTCACCCAGCTATCAAGTAGCAGACTTGGGAATAAAATAAAACATAGGTTCTCTGTTTCCCAGTGCAGTGCTCTTTCCTTTACATCACAGTATAATAGAAGCCATCTCAATCACAAGGCAAACATTCTCTTAGACTGTGTGTTTCAGTGTTAGTTGCTAATCATTCAGCAAGAGGTTACAAGTCATCCTTTCAAATCTGAGAGTTCATCTTGCACAACTGTTACCAACAAATAAGAAGGTGAGCCTTTCTGTGACACTTATTTTTCTCTGTCATTTCTAAGAAAAAAGTCTCTTGACAGGCTGAGAGTTATACCTTTCCCAACAACAACTGGCAATGAGCATTCGGAGGAGGACCAGCTATTCTGTCAGCCACTTGCCTACTGGTGCTGAGAAAGGTATGATGGATGTACTAGATGTGGGTGGGTAGCAGAGGCTGGGTTTTTTTAGGCCCTTTACTGGGGCAGTGAAAATCAGCTGAGCTAGTATAAAGTCTTTTAAACTTTATTAGAAAGGAAAGAGTCATCTCTATGCCATAGAAAATGGAAGGAATTATCCTGTGTCTTTTTCCATTGTGACAATAGATTTTTGACCATAGGGATTTAGTGGTGGAGAAGAGCAGGAGGGAGGGTGGTGCCATGGTGACAGGACTTGGGCTCAAATTCCATCTTAGTTATTTTCTACCTATGTAATCTTGGGCAAGTCAAATAATAGCAATAATGATAGTAGTAATAGTAATAGCTAGCAATTTATATAGCAAGTTTTGCAAAGTGATTTACAAATTTTATCTCATTTCATATTCATAATAACTCAGGGATGTAGGTAGTAGTATTCTAATATTATTCTCATTTTACAGATGAAAAGACTGAGGCAAGTAGAGGTTAGATGACTTGCCCAGGGTCACACAAGTACTAAATGTCTACAGCTAGATTTGAATTCAGGCCTTCCTGACTCTTAATCCAGTGCTCTATCCATCCTAATACCTAGCTGTCTCACTTAGCCTTTCTAGGTTTTAGTTTCCTCTTCTGTAAAATTAGGGGGTTGGACTAGATGACCTGTTGGGTCCCTTAAATTATGATCCTAAGCAGCTGATACCTTATGAAGCCTCCTATACATTGCTTTAGCACCTTGAGGCTAGGTACCTGGTCTGCTTCTCCCCTTAAACACACACACACACACACACACACACACACACACACACACATACACACATGCAAATATACATACACTCTACTCCCACTGTCCTTTTGCCCGATACTGTTTACTTTTGCCCTTCCCAACTGTCTTTGGTGTTCATTTTTACCAGATTTCATCTGCATAAAAATGTTGATGCCATTTCATGAGATTTGTCCCCATGTCCCATAGCCACCTCTGGAGGTGCCTGACAAAGTCCTTAGGTCAACTTTGGCTCAGGCTACTAATAAGCTTTAATTATTCCCAGTATAGACCCATCTATCAATCAATCATCAAATATTTATTGAATGCCTACTTTCTATGCAAAATACTGTCTCAGACACCTTTATCCCAGTGACACTGAAAGATTATGATGTGTTTGCCACCTGTTACTAATGTTTAACTCAATTCAATGAGCATATATTAAGCACTTCCCTGTGCATGAATGCTATTCCCTGATCTCAGGCATCATCTTCTACATGAAGCCTTCCCTGGTCCCTCTCCAGTGTCTAGTGTCCTTGCTCCCAAGCTCCTTTGTAATATTTATCCTCTTTATAGGTACCTGACTCTTCCTTTGAGTTTAAGTTATTTGAGAGTAGGATTATTTTATTCTTTATATTTGTTTTCTAAGTGCCTAGCATTGTACCTAAGTAAAAACTGTCTATTAATGATTATCAATGTGCTGATTTATTGCCCTCAAGGATTGTACATTCTCGAGATGGGAGGAAAGGGAGAGATGTACTACTAATACTTACATTCTTTACTTGGAAACCAGTTTGCACATTTCAAAACACTTCCCCCTATTATCTCATTTGATTTCTGTAACAATCTCTAAGGTAGCTAGAGCTGGCTACATTTTCTCCCCTGGACAAATAAGAAAATTAAAGCTCAGAAAGGTTACATAATTTGGCCAACGGTATTTAGTACCTATTCTGTAGCTGTGGACATATACTAAAATACATACAGGATAAATACAAGGTTATTATTATTATTTTGTTGGTGGGCACTAGCAACCGTGGGAACCATTTGATCTAAGATTTAGATTCCATCTTCATTGGTCAATAGCCTTTTGTATCTATGTTGAATAATAGTGCTAAATTTTCTAAGTAGATTGGAAGGTTGAGGATTTGGGCTTTTCTGTGAACCTTGGCATCACCAATATCTTCTTCAGAAGTTTTTTTCTGGGGTTGCAGCTGTCAACCTTGTCAGTTGTGGTTAACCTACTTGACCTTGGCCTCACGAATTAGGGGCATAGGTTAAAGTTCCTAACTCCCCTTGATAATATAACGTGGATCTATCATCTGTGAACTTTTTCTGAATCCTTCCTAAACCCATTTATGTTTTCAAATGTGCAACACCTCCTTAGGGGTAATGAGTCCTACAAAGTTACTCACAGTCTATTTATCTAGCTTAAAACTGCTATTATCAGCATTCAAAAGTCCCTTTCCCCTTATTTTAGTACTCTGGGATTTTGTGAAAAAGTCTGTACTGATTTTCTTCTTTGCTGACTTTATATGCCTTGAAAATACCTTCTTAGACTTCATCTTTCTGACTGTGGGGGCCTAAATGCATTTTTATATGGAAATCTAACAAGCTTTCACCTGTAATTGATAAATACATTTAAGCAAATCTAGAATATAGTCATTAACAAGCAATTTTTGTACTACTTCCTTCCCCAGGAAGGGACACAAAAATGTGCCCTTTTAGAACGTGCTGAAACAAGTTTCTCCTGATTTGTGAGAACAAATTGTTAAATTTTTACTGTAAATATTTGTACCTCAGAAATTGACAAATCCTACAACTCAGAGTTTGATTTGTTGCCTTGTTGATTGCTTAGATGTAAGAAAATGATGGAGAAGTGATAATAATACAGACTACATTTAAGTGTGTATCTTGTTTTTTGGAAAGTCAGTTGTTAAACATTTGCCAGCACATCATCACACAAAATACATCTGTAGAAAGCTACATAGGAAAGAGAGGTGGTGGTAGATGTTTTTGTGGGAGCTGGGAGTGAGGCAGGGTTAGAATAGAGGTGAGGGAGGGAGAAGAGCTCACTTAGGGTGAGTTGGGGGTAGAAAAGAAGTGAGAATCCTTTAGTAGTTTCTTATTATTCATGTTAATTAAGCCTCGCTGTTTCTATTCTCTTGAAGGACTGAAAATTTTGTCTGTATCTTCACTTTGGTCAAAGCTTTAGTGCCCTAATTAAAGCCTTATTAACAGCATTCTTTGGTTTTCTTGGGAAGCAACTGGAGGAAGTACTTTGGTGGGATTGGGAGTAGTTACAAAGAGAAAGAGTCAAAGGGGTAACTAGGTGTAACCCCTGTCCCAAAGCCCATTGGTATGGTACTCTCTCCTTCTGAGTGGAGATGGAGGCTCTACCCTGTGTGAACAGTGGGGTGGATTTGGTGAAAGGCCAGAGAACTCCAGTCTTCACCACTCCTCCTTCTGGAATCTTCAGGGTTTGTCCTCTTTAGGGACTCACCAAGGAAGTCTTTCATTTCTTCCAGTAGGGGAAGCAGGAAGTTGAGGCCTGAGGTTATTTTGATCTCCTCAGAGAGAGGGGTTACTGGACTAGACTTATATCTATACTTCCTGAAATATTATTAGTCTAGGGGATATGATTGGGTTCCATCTAACTTCTGATCACTTTATCATTTGGAGGGGAGAAGGTAGGATGGAGGACCCAAGGCTTCACCCTTTTTCTACCAAATGCCAATTCTACAATGCGCACATGTAATGAATAGCAAAGAAATCCATTTATCCCAATTAATAACAAAACAGAAAATCAGAGAAGGTATACATAGAGAATGAATAACACACAACACAGAGTGAATGCGCTCTCCCACTAGGAAGTAACTGAACTCAACCAAGAGTGTAATGGATCTTACCCAAGGGAAACTCTTCACAGCTTCTAGTATAACAAGCTGGAGATAGGGACATGATAGAGGCTACAAGTTCCACTTATGTTTTCCCAGGATCTTTTCCTTTAGCAACCTGAAGTGGGGTTAGACTGGCCTGAAGAATCTCAAAGAGGAATTGTGAAAGACTGAAACCAGGAGCTGTTGCTCAGGACAGGGCCTTCACCTCCACCAGTAAGGACAGAGTCCCATACCAATGGGCTTTAGGACAGGGGTTACATAAGATAAATGTCTGTGTCACCCAGTCTATGATCCTGATGTGTTTCTTCCTGATCTCTTTTCCTGCTCTTCTCATCTAACTTTTCTCCATTACTGGACATCAGTGAGCGAAGGAGTGGTGGTGGTGTCTGCAGTTTGACTTTCTGGTTGTTCCTAGATTAGTTGAGCCTTGGACTCCCCTTAGGGCCTGATATCTGAATAGTTTAGTAGGCCCCAAAAGATGAGCCACCGAAATGAACCATTTGAAAGGTATAGCTACCTACATTATCTGTCTTAGTCTATGGAAAAAATGTTATCTCTACTGCTAGCAGTATTCAATTCTTGAATTTAGATATAATCTCTCCAATGTAGCACAATTTTTCTCAAGAACCATGTCCCAGAGGAAGGGGAAATGTGATAAACAGGCAATGCTGTCCTTGAATCATGAATGAATCAAAACATCATTTCCGGGTTGTCATGGATCTCTTACCCTATCTAGATGGAGAAATCTAAGGTAGAATCAATCAGCCACAGGAAGAATCACAAAATGTCTGATATGGTGCATTAAATATTTAAAAATGGAAAGAGAACCTAGTATGTCTTGGATGGGTAGATGTCCAGATTGAATCAGAAATACTGAGCCAAAACCATCATTAATATTAAGCATTTATGAGCCACAAAGTGAGTTTCAATCGTTTATCAGTCCATATTTGCACTATCACAATAACATTAATATATATGTTAATACAGAAGGTCCAAATATGAACTAATAAACAAAAACAGGGGACAATGATTGGTAAATTAATGACTGGGGGTCTTTTCTCTAGCCTGTTGGGAAGTATAGTCATGTGTTAGTCAAAATAAGAAGCTATCCTTTTAAAAGACTTGTTATTCTGGGAAAATATGAAACAGTGGGACGTATAATGCTATAATTCCTATATATTTGCTAAATGCAAACATATTATCTCTTACTGACAGACAGTCATGACTATGATAAAGCAATCAAACAAATGATCATTGTTGGCAATAGATGTGCAAGTAAGTTTCTATTCAATGAGAAATCTAAGTAATAGTTCAAGGTCTTACATGCAAAAGTAGTAGGCAGTGATCCATGTGCTAAGATAGAAAAGCTAAGGTTTGCTTACCTACTCTCAAAGACTTGACATGCCAAGTGGAAGAAGGAGATTTGTTCTGGTCTTTATGTTTCTTTATGACATGTAAACATACATTGGAGACAGTCCATGAGTTGGGTCTTAAAGGAAACTTAGTACTGAAAGAGTAAGGAAAGTCCTCATTTCATAAATGCAAGATGGCCTGAGCAGAGATATGGAGGTGGAAGATAGAGAATCCCATCTCTGAAGCAATTAGTAGGTTAGCTTGCCTGGAATGTCAAGAGCACAAAAGGGAATGGGCCATAATCCTGGAAAGTTAGTCTAGAGTTTGATTTTGACAGACTTTTAATGTCAAGTGAAAGAGTTTTAACTTTAATCTGGAGGTGATGGGGGTATATTGAAATTGTGTGTGTGTGTGTGTGTGTGTGTGTGTGTGTATTACGATCAAACTTGTACCTTGCAAAGATTATTTTGGTATCTGCTAAGGATGGATTGGTGGTATCTAGGGACAATGGAGAGACTGGAAGATCTTTAAGCTAAGGCTGAATTGCTGTTTGTACACAATAGAAGGGATTCTTAATCAAGTATTGGATGAACTACATTGTTTCTCATGTCCTTTCCAATGCTTGCATTCACTGATGGTGGGAAAATGCAAGTACCCTAGGTGGGAGAACATGTTAAACTATTTATTATTTGAATGTAAAGTCCTTAAAGATTGGGTCTGTTTCTGTCTTTGTAATCCCAATATTTAGCACAGTGCCTGGCACAAAGTAGGTACTTAATAAGTTGGTTGGCTGTTGTCCTTCATCTTTGAAGAGGACCAAAATGACATCACCATGATAAAGTAAAATTTCAGTGTGTCTGACTACGACTGATCAGACCAATATGAGCTTGGAATGCTCAACCACAGGTTGGGCACAGATAGCCTGTGTGAATATTTGGCATGGAGATCCCAAATTTGCACATCCTGCATTTACTTTGTGCTGTCTCAATTATGCTTTGCTCAAAGAGCACAGCACCATTTTTTACCTGGGCATGCCATGCTGAGCGGTCCTGTGCTAGTGTCTCCAATGTTGCATAGTCAAACCCAAAGTTCTTAAAGAGGGACCTTGAGAGTGTCCTTGTATCATTTCTTCTGGCCACCATATGATCACGTGCCCCATGCAAGTTCTCCATGAAATAATCTTTTTGGCAAGAGTACATTCTGCATGTGAACAATGTGGCCAGCCCATCAGAGTTGTGCTCTCTGAAGCATAGTTTGAATACTTGGCAGTTCAGCTTGAGCAAGGACTTCAGTGTCTGGTACGTTATCCTGCCAGGTGATCCTCAGAATCTTCCTAAGACAGTTCAAATGGAAGTGATTCAGTTTCCTGGCATGGTGCTGTCCATGTTTCACAAGCATATAAAAATGAAGTCAGCACAATGGCTCTGTAGACCTTCAGTTTGGTAATCAGTCTAATACCTCTTCTTTCCCAAACTTTTCTTCAGAGCCTCTCAAACAATGAGCTAGTTCTGGCAATGTCCTCTATCCAGAATCCAAGCAAACATGCCATAATATTGATGAACTTCTCTGGGCAACCAAATTTTGACATAATTTTCCATAAGCCCTCACAACTAACAGTGTCAGAGGCCTTAGTCAGATCTACAAACATTGTGGACAGACCTGTGTTCTGCTCCTGGCATTTCTCCTGGAGTTGTCAGGCAACAAACACCATATTGACTGTTCTTTGGCCCTTGCTGAAGCCACACTGGCTCTCAGGTATATTCTCATCTTCCAGGTGAAGGATCAGCCTATTAAGGAGGACTCTAGCAAGAATTTTGCCAGCAATGACTAAGAAAGAGACCCCATCTGTGATTGTTGCAGGAAAATCTATTCCCTTTAGAGATGGACAATGGAGGTATCCTTGAACTCCTCGGGGATAACCTCCCCTTGCAATATAACCTGGAAAGTTTCAGTCAGCTTTTGTACGAGCAGTGGTCTTCCTACCTTGTAAATCTCAGCTGGAATAGAATCAGCACCAGGTGCTTTGCCACATGAAAGGAGCCTAATGGCCCTCAAAACTTCTTCTTCAGTTGTAAATTCAGCTAAAGAGGGATTGAATTCAACCTGAGATAAATGGTCAATGGCCTCAGCACTGATTGATGATGGTCTGTTGAGAACACTATGGAAGTGTTCAGCCCATGATCTCTAGGATCATGTCCTTATCACTAATCAATGTGGCTCCATCAGCACTGAGTAGTTGTGATGCACCATAGGTTTTTGGTCCATAAATAGCTTTCAGGGAATCATAAAAGCACTTTGGATTGTTACTATCAGCATAAAATTGAATTTCATCTGCCTTCTTACTGAGCCAGGAATCCTGCATCTCTCTAAACTTTGCTTGTACTTTACTTTTGATGAAATTAAATGCTGCCTCCTTAGAGGTAGATGAACTATCCTGCTGGTAAATCCTGTGTTCTCATTTTTTTGTTTAGCAGCTTCTGAATATCCCCATCATTTTCATCAAACCAGTCTTGATGTTTGTAAGTGTTCTGACCCAGATGAACAAATACAATTCTGTACACCCAATCTCTGAGAGTTGCCCGCTCCTTTTCTGCTCCCACTCTTGCCAACTATATGTTGGCTCAACTTTCCCTCCAAGTTAGCAGCAAACTGTTCGTGCTCAGAGAAGAGATCTAATTTGTTGACATTAACTCTTCTGGTAGTCATTTTGCCTTGGGATGGTGCTTTTGATGAATGTGAATATTTAGCTTGGAAAGTATAAGTCCATGATCAGTCCAACACTCTACACCACATAATGCCTTTGTCACTCTCAAATCCTGTCTGTCTCTTCTCCTTACAATCACATAATCTATGAGATGCCAATGTTTGCTGCCAGGGTGCATCCATGAAGTTTTATTGCATTTAGGTAAATGGAAGACAGTGTTGGTGATGAGAAGGTCATGTGATGCACAAGTCTTCAGCAGTACATGACCATTGCTGTTGCTGTTTCAACTCCACTCCTTCCTAGGACTCCCTGTCAAGTCTGGTAGTCTGAGCCTACTCTAGCATTAGTCACCCAGAATTATAAGCTCTTTTGGCACATTGACTATAAGAGTCTCTAGGTCTTCATAAAATTTTTTTTAACTTCATCAGGGTTTGTCATGGTAGGAGCATAGGCACTGATGATAGGTGGCATGGTGTTTTCCTGGGAGTGGCAATTGTATTGTCATGAGACTGTCATTCACTTCTTTCCCTGAACTCAATTCTCTCTTTCAACGAATTATTTTGTTCAGTGAACTTTTGAACCTTCTCCTCCATTTGGGTAATTCTGCTTTTTAAAACCTCCTTTTCCTTGTTGGCTTTTTGGACCTCTTTTTCCAATTGAGTTAGCCTCTTTCTGTTGTTTTCCTTAGAATTTCTTGGTTCTCCTTTAGCAAGCTGCTAACTTGTTTTTTAAGGTCTTCTATTGCCTGAGCCTAGTTTAAGTTCCCTTTGGAGGCAGAGGCCTTGACATCCTCTGACAGTATGCCTTGTTCTTCCTCATCCGAAAGGATGGGGGGAGACACCTGTTCCCCAAGAAAGTAACCTTCTATGGTCTTATTTTTTTTTCCCCTTTTTGGGCATTTTCCCAACCAGTTACTTGACTTCTGAGTTTCCTCTCCACAACCTCCTGGCCTCCAGCTCCACCAAACCAGCACGGGCGGCTTAGATTCAAATGAGCTGCTCCCAAGCCTCAGAGCTTTAGTTGGGGGCAGGGCTGCTATTCAGTGTGAGATTAAGTTTAGCTGCTTGGGTAGGGGTAGGGCCACCACACAGGGTTCAGTTCCCTCAGGGGTTTTCTGATGAGACCTTCAACAATGGATGCGGGCTACTGCCTGCTTTGGGAGCCCTGTTGGCTGCTGCCTCTACTGCTGCTTCCTCAGGAAACCTGAGTTATGGGGATACCCTGCTCCCCTCTCGGCCAGCCAAAAACACCCTCCCACTGACCTTTGGTGCCCGTGTTGCTGGAGATTCCGTCCCTGAAGGCTGCTCAGATCTGTGACTCTTGGTGCTGTGTGGCCAAGGCAGGGCTGGGTTCTGCTCCACATCCAGCGTGTGACAGACCTTTCCCATTGGTGTTTCAGGTCTCTCTGGGATAGAAATCTCCTCCACTTTGTTGCTCTGTGGCTTCTGCTGCTCCAGAATTTGTTGAGAATTCTTCTTTACAGGTATTTTATGGGTGGGGGTTAGGAGCTAGCATATGTGTATCTTTCTACTCTGTCATTCACTTCTTTTGGTAGACGTACCAGCTTGCTGATTAGACTAGTTTTGATTGGAAAACCCACACCAGATTCATAATGGTCCCCTTTATGGTGCCCACTACAGGAAAAGGTGTATCCAGCTCCAACTTCAGTAAGCTGGCCTTCATTTGCCAAACTTGTTTCACTCAGGGCTGCTATTTGAATGGGATACCTGTTGAGTTCTCTTGTAACCAGAGAAATTCTTTCAGGTCTACTGCATTTGCTGTCTATTTTTTAAAATTTATTTATTTATTTATTTTAAGTTTTCAACCTTCATTTCCTCAAAATTTTGAGTTCCAAATTTTCTCTCCATCTCTCCCCTCCCCTGACCTCAAAACGCAGAGCATTCTAATTACCCCTACCACAAATCTGTCCTCCTTTCTAACATCCCTCCCTTCCCTTATCCTCATCTTCTCTTTTGTCCTGTAGGGCAAGATAAATTTCGATACGCCTATACACTGTACTTCTTGTTTCCCAGTTGTATGCAAGAACAAAACTCAACAGTTGTTCCTAAATCTTTGAGTTGGAACCTCTTCCTTCCTCCCTCCCCACCCATCCCCACTGGGAAGGCAAACAATTCAATATAGGCTATATATGGGTAGTTTTGCAAATGATTTCCACAATAGTCATGTTGTGTAAGATTAACTATATTTCCCTCCATTCTATCCTGCCCCACCCCTTCTATTCTCTCTTTTGACCTTGTCCCTCCCCAAGGGTTGACTTCTAATTGCTCCTTCTTCCCATTGCCTTCCTTCCATCATCCCCTCCATTCTGCTTATCCCCTTCTTCCTCACTTTCCTGTATTGTAAGATAGGTTTTCATACTGAAATGAGTGTGCATTTTATTCCTTCCTTGAGCCAAATGTGATGAGAGTAAGCTTCACATTTTTCCTTTCACCTCCCCCTTTTCCCCTCCATTGAAAAGTCTTTTTCTTGCCTCTTTTATGAGAGATAACTTGCCCCATTCCATTTCTCCCTTTCTCCTCCCAATATATTCCTTTATCACCCCTTAATTTTATTTTTTAGATGTGATCCCTTCCTATTCAGCTTACCCTGTGCTCTCTGTCTCTGTCTCTGTCTCTCTCTCTCTCTCTCTGTATAATCCCACCAACTACCCAGATACTGAAAAAAGTTTCAAGAGTTACAAATATTGTCTTTCCAAGTAGGAATGTAAACAGTTCAACTTTAGTAAGTCCCTTATGATTTCTCTTTCTTGTTTATCTTTTCATACTTCTTTTAATTCTTGTGTTTGAAAGTCAAATTTTCTTTTCAGCTCTGGTCTTTCCATCAAGAATGCTTGAAAGTACTCTATTTCATTGAAAGACCATTTTTTCCCCTGAAGTATTATACTCAGTTTTGCTGGGTAGGTGAATCTTGATTTTAATCCTAATTCCTTTGACTTCTGGAATATCATATTCCACACCCTTTGATCCCTTAATGTAAAAGGTACTAGATCTTGTGTTATCCTGGTTGTATTTCCAAAATACTCAGATTGTTTCTTTCTGGCCCCTTGCAGTATTTTCTCCTTGACCTGTTAACTCTGGAATTTGGCTACAATGTTCCTAGGAGTATCTCTTTTAGGATCTTTTTCAGGAGGTGACCAGTGGGTTCTTTCAATATTTATCTTGCTCTCTGGTTCTAGAATCTCAGGGCAGTTTTCCTTGATAATTTCATGAAAGATGATGTCTAGGCTCTTTTTTTGATCATGGCTTTCAGATAGTCTCACAATTTTTAAATTGTCTCTCCTAGATCTATTTTCCAGGTCAGTTGTTTTTCCAATGAGATATTTCACATTATCTTCCATTTTTTTCATTCTTTTGGTTTTGTTTTGTGATTTCTTCGTTTCTTATAAAGTTATTAGCCTCCATGTGTTCCATTCTAATTTTTAAAGGACTATTTTCTTCAGTGAGCTTTTGAACCTCCTTTTCCATTTGACTAATTCTGCTTTTTAAAGCATTCTTCTCCTCATTGGCTTTCTGAACCTCTTTTTCCAATTGAGTTAGTCTATTTTTCAAGGTGTTATTTTCTTCAGCATTTTTTTAGGTCTCCTTTAGCAAGGTGTTGACCTGTTTTTCATGCTTTTCTTGCATCTCTCTCATTTCTCTTCCCAATTTTTCCTTCACCTCTCTCATTTGATTTTCAAAATCCTTTTTGAGCTCTTCCATGGCTTGAGCCCATTGAATATTTATTTTGGATATCTGGGATACAGAAGCCTTGACTTTTATGTCTTTACCTGATGGTAAGCATTGTTATTCGTCATCTAAAAGGATGGGAGAAGATATTTGTTCACCAAGAAAGTAACCTCCTATAGTCTTATTTTTTTTTTCCTTTCTTGGGCATTTTCCCAACCAGTTACTTGACTTTTGGGTCCTTTGTCAAGAGTAGGGTATGCCCTGGGGATCTGTAGGATTTCAATTCCTCCAAGGTAGCATAATAAAGTGTGTACACTGATCTGGGAGCAACCAGAAACTTTTGTGCCCAGAATCTGTGAGTAGTAGAGTTTCTTCTCCAGAACCTCCTAATCTTCAGTTTCCCCGTGCCAGCACTGGGGGCTAAGATTCAGATCTCCTCCTCAATTATCCCAGGGGCTTTAGGTGGGAGCAAGGCTGCCATTCCGTGTGATATTAAGATCAGCTATTCAATTCCCCGAGGAGCATTAGGTGGGGGTGGAGCCACTACATAGGGCTGAGGTACTGATCAGCAACTTAATTTCCCCAGAGGCTTTAGGATCCAACAATGGATTCAGGCTGCTGTGGGAGCCACTGCCAAGTGTGGCCTCTGCTGTAGTTGGTTGAGGCCAGAGCTATCACCCTTTATGACCCTGCTCCTTTCTCGACCAGCTGAAAAAACCTTCTCACTGACCTTTGGTGCCTGTGGGTTAAGAGATCTGTGAACCACTGCTACTGCCTCTGGGAATTCCATGCCTGAAGCCTAGCACCATGCTGTGTGGCCAAGGCTGGGTGGGGCTGGGCTCCACTCCATGTCTGGTGGGACAGACCTTTCCCATTGACCTTTTCAGGTCACCCTGGGCTGGAAATCTTCTCCACTCCGTTGTTCTATGGCTTCTGCTGCTCTAGAATTTGTTGACAGTCTTTCTTTACAGGTTATTTTGTGGGCTGTGGGGGAAGAGCTAGTGTAAGTGTATCTTTCTACTCTACCACCTTGGCTCCACCCCCTGTGTTGTCTGTTAGTGTGTGCACATTTCACGTGCTGATGGTAAGTGGAATCATCTTTGTAGATGTTTTTGTATATTTTTTTGTGTTTTGACTGCATAGTGGGATTCCCTGCCTGCCACAGTAATCAGGCTGGGGTTGGGTAAGCAGGCAATATATAGGGCACCTTTTCTACCCCCCTTCTTCACAGCAGGAGGTAAGCAGTGTGATCCTTAAAAGGCGTCTCAGACACCCAGGGGGCTGCTGAGTCCCACTGCTGCTTCCAGTAGGAAATGGCCCTATGGCCTGGGCTGCCTGTGTGCAGGGTCATAACTACAGCTCCCAGTATAGTCGTACCTGCTGCTTCATCACTTGCCTGTCACCACAGGACTTTGAGGCATAATAGTGAAATGGTATGGGTGATGTCTTTTGATTCATGTGTAAAATGGGTTTAAGTGAAGCAGAGTTGCACGAAGTCATCAGCCTCGCTCTCTCCTCCATAGTCCAATGGCAGGACAGAGACAAGATGGCTGGCAATGGCTCAGGATACAGTGCATGACCTTGGCATCTTTGGTGTCTAATCCGCAGTATTATTAGAGCAATGTCCCTTTCATCTCACATTCATTTATGTCACAATCCTCCTCCAAAAACCTTAGATGACTTTTCATTTCTTAATTCAACAAAAGTAAACTCTTCTGCCAGGTTGTCAAGGCCTTTCACAATCTGGCCCTGCTCTAACTATCTAGTGTGATTTACACTAGCAACTTACTACTTGCCCTCTTCTCTACTCAGGCCAATGCCTTATATAATGTGGTTACCTCTGCTTAGACTGCTCTCCATTCTCCTCTCTTCTCACATCTCCCAGGGCCTAGAGCAAGTACCACTTTTTCCATCTAGAGAGCTTTCCCTAAACATGCTTACTAATCTCCTTTCCTTTGAATTCCTGTATCAATGATAGTCATTGAATTGTAGAATGTTATGATTAGAAAAGAATCTTAGATATAGTCTATACCAGTGTTTTCAAAGTGTGATTTGGGGACTCCTCAGGGCCCATGAGAGCCTTTTAGGGAGTTCATGAGGTCAAAACTATTTTCATGAAAACACTATGATTTAATTTCCAATGCAGTAGCTATAGATAGGTATGATTCACATAAAGGAAAGCTCTTTGGGATCCTTAGTAATTTTTAAGAGTATAAAGGGGTCCTGAGACCAAAAAGTTTGGAAATCCTTGGTCTACATCAACCCTCCAATTTTTACAGATGAAGAATCTGTGATCTACACTGTTTAAGTGACAAAAAGTCCCAAATATATCCAGCTTTTTCTTTACTGAGCCAAGACTAGAACCCAGGTCTCTACTCTGGGCCCAAGAATCTGTCCATTACAGGATCCCATATTATTCTCTATGGTTTTAGGTGCATTAGTCTTGCCTCTCATTGACTAGGAATTTCTTGATGTTAGAGTTCAAATCTTATGCTTCTGTCTTTCATTGTACCTCCAGAATTGATCTCACAGTAGGTTTTAGCATGTTGAGGGAGAGTGTTTGTGTGTTTGAATCTCTTCTCTTGGAGTCTGGTACCTTGCAGTAGCGTTTGGTACCATCGTTTATGCCGGCTGGTCAATGCTCTTGTAAGGATCTGGCTCAAATAAGAAAGTCTTTCAGAAGCAAATTTGTGTATTTCTGAGACTCTTCCCCTTCACCTTACAGGCTTATTTTGACAGCTCATATGTAACACTAGGTAGCTTAATAAGTACTTGTTAACTGATTTGTTAAATCACATTGGTACCCAGGCCATAGAAAGAGAGCTGACTCTAGATTAGCTGTGTATAGATTATCATCTTTGCAGATTATCTCAGGCCAGTTTTTGGATCCAAATTTGGCTTTTCTCTGATATCCAGTTCAATTCTGGACCATGTTCCTGTCCATCAATGGTTATATGTGCAGGGAAGTCCAATTCAACTCAGACTTGAGCAAGAAGAGGTTTTCAGCACTTCTGACAAATGAGCCAGTGTCTGCCAGCAGACTCTCACAAAGGGAAAAATGACTACCCCTGAGGTAGGGGTAATCAATTTTGGACAGCCCTAACTGTAAAGAAGTTTTTCTTATATTGAAATGAAATCTCTCTCTCTCTCTATGTCTCTCAGTAATGTCTATTCATTACTCCCAATTCTAACCTCTGGGGCCAAAAGGAAAAGTCTAATAACAGCTCTATCACATTCTAGCTCTTCCAATATTTGAAGGCAGGGATTATATTATGTTCCCCTCCCTTGCTTGAAAGTCTTCTCTTCTTCAAGCTAAACAATCACAGTTCCTTCAACTGATTCTCCTCTCTTAAGCAAAGATAACTGAAAAAGATAAATTTGCTGTGGTGGCAGAAAATTGTAATGCTATACATTTCAAAAGCAGATTTAAGTGGGTTTTTGATGTTTGGTTTACTTGGACCATATTAGTATGATTAATTGCAAGCTGCTTTTATATAAACCAGTCTTGAAACTGACAGATGCAGGTGTTCTGAGACATCTACATTAAATTGGATAAAAAGTAGAAGCATAAATGTCCATTTCATTGGCCCTGGGCATTTTCTGTTTACATATATTCCCTGCTAGAAGTCAATATTGGAAATAATTTAGTTCACATCAGGAGAGGCCTGGGGGAAAATAACAGAGAGGGATTTGATGCCTAAATAAATTTACTGACTCATCTTGATTTCTCTTTATCTCTTTTTAAAGAATTGTGTATATGGAAACATTTGAAACAGGTGCGGCCTTGGGTAATTGGTTCATTTTTAACGCAATCGATCCTTTTTCCTTATGTCAGAAGCAAGATATGATTCAGTGTTCTGATAAATCTGATTTAATATTCCCCAGGACTCTGAGGTTATACACCATGCATACCCCTCTCCCCTAAATCTGATGGTGTCAATATGGCATGGTATTTAATTATTTGTATAGCCTATTTAAAATTAAAGTGGCAACTGGCTCCAAGTTCTTTTCATTTTTAATACACTCTATCTTAAGAATATCTATCTACCTATCCATCTATCCACCAATACACACATACACACACACACAATAAACTATTCTGCTGTCTGGCAGGGTATTACATTCTTCAATTCCTGTAATAAAAGAGGAATGGTGTAGTGTGGGTGTGAAATGTGGAATGTGGAGGAGAACTCCACTGTCATTAAACAAGAGCAGACACTGGTCAAATCCATTAATCAAAGTATCTTAAATCTCTGGAAATTGTGAAATGTAGCATCTATGGATTTGATTCAAGAGGAAACATGAAACAGCAGCCCAGGCAATGTTGCCCAATAGATGACTATGATCAAAGCATACAGCAGAGATCTTGTTTTAAGAACATGGCTTTAAATGGCTTTTTTTGTTTTATTGGGCCTATTTTCCAAACTTTTTTGATAGGAAAAGGCCAAATGAATCATAATGTCTGACCTTGCTTTCTTCTTGGAGAGTTAGCAAATCTATAATGCAGTATCTTTGGAATTCATTGTAGGTCCATGATATTCAAATGTTTTCACTTGGAGAACTTAGCCTTTATCTAACTTTCTTTATTCTATGACTTCGATGTTCCACTTTCTTGATACACTTGACTCCTGCCCTCCCCCCCCAAAAAAACCACTAATTAAACAAACCACATACCATTTTGGTCATCTAGGGTATATTTTAATGTGTCCTATTTCCATTTGTCTAATCTATGGATCTGTCTTTATATTCTAGATCCAGCAGAGACATTACACAATGTTGCACATTAGTAGGCTAAAAAGGGAACAATGTATTTTGAAAATGATAAACTCTCTCTCTCTTTAATGAAAGAATTAGCATAAGAGATCATAGGTCTAGAACTTCCCTTCCCTTCCCTTTCCTCCCCTTCCCTCCCTTCCTCTTCCTTCTTCTCTTCTTTCTTTCCTTCCATCCCTTGTGCTTATATTGCAGTCATTCCTGATATTCTCTCACTCACTGAACCCTCCTTTGGAGCAAAGTTAAGTAAAATTAGCTAATATGGTGACAGTAATTGAGAAAAAATGCAATATTCTGCATTTTAGACCCCTGCATCTCTATGGAAAGAGGAGGGGGAAGTTTGTTTCGTCATATCCTTTCCTAGTTCCCCGTATTTCAGACTCTTCCAGAGACAAAGATTTCAGCAGAACAAAACCAAGCTCGTTGAACCTGTTAAAACAATAAATTGAGAATGTTTTCAAAACTAATTGCCTTTTTTTTTTTTACCTCTGCTCTGTTTAGATTTTTAATTAGAATAGTAAAAACCAATAAATTGAAATCAGGAGTGTCAGAAGAGGAGCAATGGATCAATTCGCTGATTATTGATGGATATCAGCCACTTCATATTCTTTAGTTAAGACATGCAAAATGTGCCTATAAAGTAATGAGGTTAATTTTCCATGCCTGGCTAAGAAATTACTCCCACTTATAGTTATACCTGGGATTATGTGCATCACATTATAGATATTATCCCTTCTGTTTGAAGAATTACTGCTATAGTGTGGTTATCCATTTATGCAGATGTAAATCAAATACACATATATTGCTATGGACTTCTTTAGAGTAATCAACAATTATTTATTAAGTGCCTGTTATGTGCCAGGCACTACGGTAGGCTATTTAAACAGACACAGACATAGACACATACACACACAGACACACACACAAAGTCACATACACAGACACACCACACACACGCACAAAGAGAAATTTGAAAAGTTCTATATTAGGTAGAAGGGAGTGAAGTCAGAACTAGAATTAGATATAAACAGACTATAGTTATATACAAATAGAAAAGAGGAAGAAAAAAAGGGGACCAGAGATGGCGGAGTTTTGAGGAGACATGGAAGAGAAGTTAGAAAAAATGGGTTCACTTGTTTGTAATTTATTTAATTTCTTTTGTGCTGCTTTATGAAATGCTAAGAGCTTGAGATAAAATTTTGCCCCTTATTTTCTGTTTTATTTGATTGTGATTTTTCTAATTGATGGTGGCCAAGTTCAAAATTATTTTTTAAAAGTACCAATAGCCCAACATTTGTGGTCCTCCAGAATCTGGCTCCTATTTTTCCAGCCTTATCTGTCTTTCACATCAATGCCCCTCATGTACTCTATTTTCCAGTCAAGCTGGAAAACCAGCTCTTCTGTCAGTTAAACATTGAATCTTCCATCTCAGAAACAACCTTAGGTAATTTCCATAGGTCAGCATCAGTGTTTTAGAGAAAGATTTGAGGAGAATTAGACGGAAAGAGATAATGCTTTTCAGAACCCTAAAAGACGGTGGACAGTGGTGATGCAGAGGGAAAGTTCACTGCCAAGGTGTTCAGGCTCTGGGCATTTCTCTGGCTATTCCCAACACCTCGTATGTTCTCTCTCCTCCACTCTAATGACTGACCTTTCCCTGGTTTCCTGTAAGTTCCAGCTAAATTCCTACTTTCTGCAGGAAGCCTTCCCCAACTCTTTTTAATTCCAGTGCTTTCTTTATTTTAATTCTTTTTCTGTTTCCACTGTATATAACTTGGTTTGTATATATTTGTTTGTATGCTATCCCTCCCCCCCTCCTGTGCCCTCATTTAGATTGTAAGCTCCTTGAGGGCTTTTTTTTTGCCTCTTTTTGTATCATTAGTACTTAGCATAGTGCCTGGCTCACAGTATATTCTTAAGAAATGTTAATTGATAGACTAATTGAGAAGAAGTAAATTATTGTGAATTTACCACATAACAAACTGGACTGGGAAACAAAGAAGTCCAAGAAAGAGACTACTGAAGAAGTTGTTCATGTGCATGATAGTGCCATAGGATCCAGATGTAAAATATCTGAATGTTTAAATATCGCTGTAATTAGGTCAAAGAGAAAACTGTCTTTAATTTGCTATTAGATTAAGAGAAATGTGACCAACCTTTTCAGTCTTCTTCCAATAGCCCAGCCCTTGTATAGAATAAAGGTGTTTAATGGAGAGGTTAAAAGCAGTTCTTGACCATATTTTCAGTAAGTTCCTTTCCTCTTTGAAGCAGCAGAGCTCTGGGAATACTAGCTTTAGCCAGGGGGGGTTATGGTAAAATCTAAGAACTAAAATGAATTTCTAAATATGTCAGATGACAATAGAGCCATGAAAGGAGGTAGTGGCAGGGAGCCAGATAGACCTTACTTCCTACTCCTTTGCGATCTTAGTTCTATCTTTTATTTCTTAGACTATCTCCTTTCCTTGAAGGCCCAGATCAGGAATTATCTCCCTCGATCCCCTCTAATTATTATTGCTCTCTCCCTCTTGAAATGACCTTGTGTTTGCTTACCTGAGTATATTATACTCTTTGATTCAAGGACTATTTCATGCTCTTTTCCTTCTTCCCCATTCCCATCAGATAGCATAGTGCCTTGCTAAATAAATATTTGTTAAATGAAAGTGAATTATAGAAGGGTTATTTGTGGGCATTTGGGGCTAATAGACCTCTAGAAGAAATAAGTAGGGCCAACCAAAACATAGCAGAGAATGTCAGTGGTTGACTTAGTTGTCTGTTGGTACGGTTTTTATTCACTGTTATACTGTTCTGGCTGGCTTAAATGCACATTGGCAGGGACCCAGTTACAGAGGACAACACATTCATCTTTCACCTCTCTGACCTATGCTGACTCAGCAAAAGAAGATCATCCTGGGCAATGGTTTGCAGTGCAAAATGTCTTTATTGCTCCAAAAGACCTCTGAGGAGTGACTTCACTATGTCCTCTTAAGCAAAGGATTGGGGGTGGGGGTGGGAATGGGCCAGGGGTGCCTTAGTGTAGTTTTCTCTTACTTTTGTGTAAGCTTGGACAAATCACTCAGCCCTATTTGCCTTAGTTTCCTCATCTGTACAATGAGAAGTTTGAAATAGATGTTCCCTTTCAGTACTAAATCTATGATTCTTCAAGGGGTCTTAGTTAGTAGACTGTAGGGGAGCCTTGTTTTAGGAAGGTCCTTGGTACTTTTGATCTTTAAGATTAGGCCCCCAAATCAATAGTTCCACCATTGCAAACTTAAGAGGCTCTTCCTAGTGATTTATTAGTCAGTACACTGGACACTTGAACAATGTACTCAATATATTGTAAAACTTTGAAGACAGGAAGGCCTCATGCCCTAGCAAGTTTCACAAAATTATCCCCATTCACATGGAGTCAATGTGTTGGTTTTAAAGGGGCAGTCTCTTTTATCTGTGATTCTCCAAAATTTTCTACCCATAGACCTCTTGGAACTAGAACAAAACTCTGTAGACCTACTACTGCATTGCTTCTTCAGGTCATTGCAAAAATTCTTTCTCCAAATGGGAAGTTGGGTGCTGTTTTAGATGAGATACTCTTGAGAGAGCTTTGTAGCAGAAGCAGGCTGGATGTCAGTAAAATCACAGTTAAGTGGGATGTTCATGGCAGTGGTGGGTGGTTCTGGTGAAATGAATTTTCTAATTAAATTAGAGTTAACTCCCTTCTCCAACTCTTTCTGTGTTTACTCTTGCTTTTTTTTTTTCATTCCAATTCTTCTATAGATATTAATCACTTTCTGGCTTTTGCATTTTATTTATTTAGGATTTAAATCTCACTTATTGCCAAAGAAGCTGAGGCAGTGTACTGAATTAAACATAAGATAAAATAGGGCAATTAAAAAAATAGGACAAAGCCAATGAAAAGGAATCCTTCCTGAATAAGTAATCTACAAAAAACCCTCCCACCTGGGAATTCTCCATTCCCACACCATGATATTCAGTTGGCCAGTCTAGGCTTTCTTCCCATAGAAAATAGGCTCTTTAAATGCCAGGACTGTCTTACTTTGGTTTTGTATTCTCTGATCCTAACAAGATTCATGGATAGTGGTCAGCAGTTGACCGTGGTCAGCAGTTGACCTTGGTCAGAGTCAGGAAGATGTGGGTTCAAGTCCTTTCTCTGACCCAAACTGGCTATGTGATCCTGGGTAAGTCACTTTGCCCCTCAACAATGCTCCAGGCTCCTCTAAGACTCCATAAATAAACAGCACCTTCTCTGCTGATCTGCATTGGCAGAGACAGTTCTGCCTTGAGAGCTCCCTACGCTGATGAAATCACAGATCCATTATCACAATAAATACTAATCTTGACTTCCTTAAAGATTTGACGCAAATCTCGCCTTGTGTGGGAAGCATTTTCTGGTTCCTCTTCCTCCAGTTACTAGTGTCTTCCCTCTGAGATTACCTTCCAGTGACTCTCTGGATATATGGTATGAAGATAGCTATTAACTTGTTTTCTCATGTTAACTGCTTGAGGACAAAGACTGTGCTTTTTGTTTGTTGTTTGTTTTTTTTGGCATCTCCAGGACATAGAACAGTGATTGGCATTTACTAAGTGCTTAAGAGATACTTGTTGACTGACTCACCGACTGACTGATTGACAGTAGGTCCCTAATAAATGATTGTTAAATTGAACTAAAGAAATACTTGAAAAAATGAAAAAGGATGTGTTTGGGTGTGGGATGCAAATTATGAAACAAGGACAATTTTAAGTATCTGACTGCCTTCCAGGCTTAAGTGGGGGTGGAAAATTGGGTGGCCCATACTACTTAGAAAAGACATGGGACACCAGAACATTTGCCTGTGTTCTGCTTCCTCCTCCTCCTCCAGTGTTCCACCTCCAGAGGCTGCCTTTTTTCCTCTGGGCTTACTGGCTGCATCTCTTGCTCAAGAATCAGGCCTTAAACTCAATTCACTCTGAGCCACAGACTGGAAAACAAGTTCCCACCCACCTAGCACAGAGTGGATGTAATAACTAAATAGTAGTTTTTTCTTTCTTTACCCAGGAACCCTGAGGGTCTTCCCCTCCCAGTTTGATTTTTTTTGATTAAAGGGCCATCCCTTGAGCAACTACTTAAAGAAGCCTATTCACTGAATGAATATCTCACTCAAGGTGAGAATGCTATAAGACCTTAGCCTGAAAGGGCCAGGGTCTCCCATTGCATCCTGATGAATATCAGGCCACTAGACCCAGATGGCTCAGGAGGAGAAAGTGAGGCTGGTGACCTGCACAGCCCTCTCTCACTCAAATCAAAGTCAACTGCAAGTCATGTCATCATCTTGAAGTGATGGTCCTCTTCAAGAACAAAGGACAAACATAACACCACCACCACCACCACCAACAGCTTCTTATGATTAACAAGTTAATTCCCTTAAGAAGAAAGAGCTAGCATGAGGACTTTGTAAAAAATGAAGGGCTACAGGAAGCTGTGTTTTCCGGGTTTAAGCAGTTGAATTTGACTTTGTTTACAGTTTTTCTCTTCTTATCTCATTCCTGGCTGTTTCCTCAATTTTTCAACCAAGATTTGGCTTTCCTAAGAATTCTGTTTGTGACAACTCCTTTTCTGCCATCTTGGTTCTGGCTTTTTCTTTGTTGGACATAAACTTTGAATTTTCTTGTCACTTTGTGGTAGAATGAGATGGCTTATTGGAAACATCTCACTAGAACCACCAACTAGAAGTTTACAAAAGGGGCCAAAAAAATGTTACATAGATTTCCAGGTCTCAGTGGTGCCATTTTGCTAAGTCCCTTGATGTGGCAGGGATAACTACTCTTTGTTTTTTCTTGCTATCTGTCTTCTCAGGGCTTTTGCTCATATGTCTCATTCTTGAAATAGAGTCTTCTTTTCTCCCCATCTTAAACTCTACCTGTTGATGGTCACATTATCCTTCAAGACTGACCTTCCTTTTGCCTCTTCCAGAAGCTCAGTGATCTTTGCTCTCAAAATTTTTATAGTACTTTTCTTGGCTCTTCTTTGTCCCTAATTCCATTCAGTATGATACAATTTCATTTTAGCACATATTCTATCCCTCCTGCCACATTAGATTTAAAGTTCCTCAAGAGCACATAGTGTATGAATTATTATTGAAATTTTCATATTCTCACCCTCTAGGACAATGTCTTCATAGTAGGCATTTCATAAATTTTTTTGAATTGAATTTTATTTAACTGAAGTTAGACTTCTAATCTCATGTTAACTGCCTTTCCTTGATTACCCACTCCCCCTCAACTTTTTCTCCTCCATGTTTTTTTAATGGATAATTATGAGAGGGGTCATTATAATATATCTGTTGGTTTGTTGAAGCTTTTCTTTGTATGGAACTTTATTTTACTGAAAAAATTTGAGGACCCCAAGCAATCATTTTGAATATTAGTTCTCACAGAAAAGTCCTGGAAATGACCATTTAAAATGTATATGCAATTAGGTTGGCACCTCTTAAAGTCACTTTAAAAAAATTGAATCTTTGCTATAATTTTTATCTGTGCTCATGTATGTGCATGTGTGTGTGTGTATATGTGTGATTTATAGGTTTCTTCTATGGGAAAATGAAACAAAAAAGGGAAAAATCTGATTAGTTGGAGTCTACTCTTTGACCACATCAATTTTTTCCCCTGAAAGACAATAAAGTTATTATGGGCCTTGACTGGCCCGGGGAACTTAAACCCCGGTTTTGCCTTTTTAGTAGTTTCTTGCTTATGTTAATGTGGTTTCCTGGTCATCTAAAAGGCCCACTCATGAGAATTAGGCCAGCTAGACTAGCCAGATGCTCCTGAGGTTCCTTAAGGAACTTAAGTTCCTACATCCTGCCTTGTTGAACAGATACATTTTCAAAAGGAGCCAAGGGGTGGTGGTGGTAGCAGCAGCGTTGAGGTTTAGGGTGTTGGGGACCCTGAAATACCAACACACTGGTTTCTGCTTGAATAAATTCTACACAAGCCTTCTTAAAGCCAAAGAAAGACAAAGTTTATTAAAGATTCTCCATACTGGATTGACTGTTAAGGAGCCCAAGCATTTGTCACACTTGTATTCACAAACAGGCCAGCTATGATCTCAGGTAGACAGAGTCTGAGCTGGATTGAATCTGAGCACCTTCATGGAGGTGAGATGGAATTTATATACAGAAAGTCTGTGGGAAAGCTCTCGGGGGTGGTCTTGATGAGACTGGGGTAACTAATGATGTAATCAATGGTGGGAGTCAGCTGGAGGCAATTGGAGGGTATCAGAAAATGGAAGGCTTAGGTGGGAAGGAATCAAGGATGGGCCAGGCTAGGTTAAGGGTAATAGATTTGAGTATGAAAGGCTAGGTTAAGTGGCAAGATTCAAGGGGAGTTCAAGGAGGTTCGAAGAGACTGTACTGCATCAGTAGCAGCAGTGTGTGTGTGAGATTATTTGAGCTAAGAGCAACTGTGTCCTGATTGAGTATCCTTTCTATGTTAGAGCTAAGTAAACCTCCTTTTGTAAAGTATCTCATTTTGTTCTGACATTGAACCTAAACTAACATGGTCCTGGCCTGAGTAAGTCCTTTTTCTAACATGCTTGCAGACTCTTTTGAATTTGTTTTGTTTTAGAATCTGTTGGTTTGAACACAGTCATGATTCCAATCCATAAACAGTCAAAGTAAGCCAGCAACAGGGACAAAAGGAAATTAAATTTGTTCAAACCTAAGGGCAACCGAGTGCCTGAAGGCTGGATTACTGATGTGACTTCCTAGAATTCTGCATCTCATAGGAAATAATGGAGCTCAGGGAAACTTTGCTTCCTTGAGGAAGGAAACGGACTGTTTCTGTTCCTCTAACAACTCAGAAAATACTGGTTTTCCTGAAAGGCTTCCTTACATACTGCGACTAGTTTTCCACTGTTTCAGGTTTTCCCATGGTAAATGTCTTATCCCCAACTACATCCCTCTTCACTCCCCTCCTCCAGTCCTTTATGCAAAAAGAGACAGAAAACAGAACAGAAAAGCTTTAAAAGGATAGGATTTATTAAGGGTCTGTGGACCCCAGGTTAAGAACCACTATTTTATGAAGTATGAATTTTTTTTTCTTTTAGAATGAAAAGGAACAACTTTATTATATAATGGAGAAAGAGGATACACTTTTGCAGAGATTTAAATAGCTAAGCCTCAGAGCAGCGGAACCTGTGGCCTCAAGGCTACATACAGCTTCTCGGTCCTCAAGTGTGGCTCTTTGAATCCCAACTTCATAAAACAAATCTTTTTGCAGCTTTCAGGCCATGTATAGCCTCAAAGATGCAGATTCCCCACCCTGCCTTCAAGTGAATTCCAAGGCTAGAATACAAGCTTCAGAGTACTTTGCAGAGGAAACCCCTAGGGCAGAGAATTTTTTTCTTTCTTTACATCTATCCATTGGCTATGGAGCCCAATATTGTCTTATCTAGAGGAAGACTATCCTATCTAAAAAATTAAGAGTTAACAAGTTTGAGACACCATTGAAGAACCTGAGACACTCAAGGAATTCCCTCCAGACCTTAGCTATTTAAAGCCTGGCAACGACCACTCCATTTTATTTTATTTTTCCTTTTCCAACCAGATTATTCCCTTTAACTGCATCAGAGAAAGAAATTCATACTTCGTAAAGGGATCGCTGGTTGTAGTGCCAATGTGATATTCACAGCAAATACAGCGACTATGACTATCCCAGTGCAATTCTGAACTGCGAAATACCATAGACTCCCCTCATGGAAGACAGAACCAAAACATTTATTCAGGCACCAGAAAGCCAAATTCATCATAGTAACAAAAATCTATACATAATAACAATGCAGAGGGCAGCATGAACCCCAAGCCTTCCCCCTGCTAGGCTTCCCTAGCTCTATTAAACAAATCAAAAACAGGCTCTCTTAAGCAAAATCATAAACAAGTTCTTTCACTCATGCTAGCCAGCTGCCTGCTTGTCTGCATCCTTCCTAGCTCTGACTGCTGTCTGACCAAATTTCCTCTCAGCTCTGCTCTAACTCAGCCTCTTTCTGCTCTACCGCTTCCTGTTCCATATGACTTAGATTCATGTGACTCGGGCCTGTTAATGAATGGGAGAGATCTTCCCATTTAAATTGCCATTACAGTTCTTCATTAAATCAGCTGGGACTAAATCCTATGACTACATCACCTGAGTGTGTGTGTAGGTGTGGGTGTGGGTGTGTGTATGTAGGGATGATAGGAATCATTCCTCCCTCCCTCTCCCAGCTTGCCTCTGTAATACACAAGTCACAGGGAATTGAGTCCTTAGAATTGAGCCCCCAAATTATTCTTTTTTCTAAGAGAAGGGAGAAACCAGAAAATGAAGAAGCTGTTGACTTAAGTAGGAGAAATCAGAAAAGAAGTTGAGATGATATCTTAACATGGCCTTGTAAATAAACAATCTCTTATCCCCTGTACTGAGAAATATTTCAGCAGTGGGCTGAGTAGCTTGGGATTACCTACTCATGGCTTTGTGTTTTTTGGTTACCGTTACTTATGCATGAAGGATCTGCAAAGTTTTATCGTGTGGATCATCCTGTTACTGAAACAGATTTCAACAGCTCTATGATGCTTTCATGAATCATGGTGGCAGGGAATTTTCCCAGTGGTTTCTGAATAGGGTCACTTTGGGTAACTCTTTCCTTGAAGGGCAGAGGCTCTGCTTAAAGTGGAGAGAGATGGAGCTTGCACAGCGGTGTAAGAGGGAAGAGTTGGAGGATAAGAATAGATGTGATTATTTTGGAGACAATCCAGGATGAGTTATTTTGCAGAGGGTGGTATTTGATTCATCTTCCCAGCTTGAGATTGCTTGATTCCACATGCCTTGGGGCCAGCGGAGCCCACTAAGAGCTCACAGATGCTTTTATTTTTCAGATTAAGAAACTGAGTTCTAAAGAGGCCAGATGATGTGACCAAGGTCCCGGAGACAATATGTAATAGAACATGGATTTGAACCTAGGTTTTTTTTTAGTTCAAATCCAATGTTCTTTTTCTTTATCCCATTCCCTTTCACACATCTTACTCTGTATCTTCAAATATGCTGTGCTCTCTCTTCTCCCTGTCAAAACCTGCCCTCAGGAAAAGAGAGGATATCATTCATTTACATGTCATCAAGAAGTAGATTCATTTTGTTACTTTTTCCAGGAATATTTGAATTTTAAACCTCATTCATTAATTAGTCAAAAACATTTATTGAACAACTAGAAGGCATTGCGCTAGCAATTTGGGGTGATCCTAAGAAACGGTAATAGTGGCGCCTGTCTTGAGGGATCTTATGATCTAATTGGAAAAACAAGGTATAAACCTTTGAGAAGTTAAACAGAAAATATAAGTACATACACACATCTACATCATGGGCACACATACATATGCATGCAAATAACTATACTGTGGAAAGATGCAATGGTATGAATAATCCCCAAATCATCTGGGAATACACTGCAGGGACATTACAGACCTCTTAGGCTGGCACAAAAATCCCTGCACAATCTGTCTTCCACCTAGCTTTCCAGATGTTTCATATTACCTCCTTCCATACACTTTGTGTTCTAGCCAAGAGAGCTTACTAATTATTCCCTGAGCTTTATTCCATCTCTTTTCTCTGTAGTGGTGCACAGGTTTGTCCTGTATGGTTCAAAAGGATTTCCTTTGCACCCCAGGCTATTAAAATCCCTACCTTCCTTCAAGGATTATCTCAGATGTCATCCCCTTTTGATTTGTATATGTTTTTTCCTTCCTTTAGAAGGTAAGCTATATGTATGTGTGGAACGCTTTCATTTTTGTCTTTGCAAACACTGATGGATACACCCAACCCTCCCCATTCCTCCCCTCCCCTCCCCTTCCCTCCCTTTCCCTTCCCTCCCATTACCTTTACCTACTATACTCTGGAGCTCAGACACCATGGGGCCCCTGCCCCCTGCCTAAAGGCTCTCTTCTGGACCCTCCTGGTTTCAGAGCGATTATCAATAGTAACTTGCTTTTTCCCTTGTAGCCTGATGCCTTTCTTTCCTTTGTCTCTTTAACCCTGACTACTTTAAACAGGCCAATTCATGAATGTGTGTTAACCTCACCCTAAGTGAGTACCTGCATAGACCTTGGCCTAAAGGGACCAAGATCTTCTAGTGCATCCTGGGTCATCTCCAGTCATCCTGAGGAATATCAGGTCACTGGATTCAGATGGCTCTGGAGGAGAAGTGAGGCTGGTGACCTTACACAGCCCTCCCTCACTGAAAACAAAGTCAAGTGCAAGTCATGTCATCATTTCTCTGATGGCACAGTCTTCTTCAGCAACGAAGGACAAACACAATCCAAACACAGTGCTTTGAATTTCCTCTAGCTCCCTTAACGTTGTGCTGGTCACTGTTGTTAACTCTCTGCCATTAGCTTAGGCAGAGCTTTGTGGCTTTGACTGAAAGGAAATTAAAGACAGACGGGAGAGGATGTTTCTTGAATTGTATGGGTCACCATACAATTCTGGACCCAGGGCTGGCTTTGAGCAACATGAGAAAGTTCTATCTCACCTTTGTCCTGTTTCTCCTTCAGTCAGTCAATCAACATGCATTCAGAATGTACTTACTATATGCAAAGAACTGTGCTATGTTGTGGGGATATAAAGAACGAACAAAATGTGACCACAGCTCTCAAGGAGCTCATATTTTAAACAGAGAGGGGAGGGAATTATATACAAACAATTATGTGCATAAAAGATATGCAGTGTAAAATGGGAGGTAATCCCAGAGGGAAGGCATTAGCAGTAGGCAGAGGTGACTGAATCCTTTTCTAGATCATGTCCACTAACTGTGAGTGTCCAATAGGCTCTATCCTGAATCTTTTTCTCTTCTGCCACAATATAACTTCACTTGATGATCTTATTAACTCTCACAGATTTAATTATCATCTCTACATTGATGATTCTTAAATCAGTCCATCCTGTTCCAACCTCTCTACTGACCTCCAATCTCACATTTCCAATTGCTTTAGAGATAACTCAAACTGGATGTTCAGTAGATATCTTAAATTCAACACATCCAAAACTGAATTTATCTTCTTTCCCCCCAAATCTCTCCCAACCATCCCAATTCTGTCTTTCTTCTTGCTGTAGAGGGCAACATTGTCCTACCAGTCCCTCAGGCTTGAAACCTAGGTGTCATCTATGTCTCATTCTCTGATTCCCTGTATCCAATCTGTTGCCAAGCCTTGTCAATTTCACTTTTGCAATATCCCAAATATACCTTCTGATGTAGATACTACTACTATCCTAGTACATGCCCACATCGCATGCTTGGATTATTTCAGTAGCCTGCTGGTGGGTCTACCTTCCTTAAGTCTCTTTCTCCTCATTCCAATTGATTCAGTCGTCAGTGATTTTCCTGAAGTGTTCATCTGATCACGTCACTTTCTTATTTGGTAAACTCCAATGGCTCCCTGTTGTCTCCAAGATCAATGCAAAAGCTTCTATTTAGCGCTCAAAGCCCTTATAACCTAGCTCCTTACTTTTATATGCCTCATATCTTTCTTCATATCTTATACTTTTTAATGATGGTATGATTTCCCCTTCCTCCCTCTTTTAAGCCTCCAAAAGGAAAAAAAAACCCCTCAATCCTTCTCTCACCAATTCACTGACACAGGAAATTTATTTAACAATAACACTGGCTTCCTTGCTGTTCCAGAAACAAAACACTCCATTTCTTGATTCTTGGCATGTTCCCCCATTCCCAGAATGCTTTCCCTTCCTATCTCTGTCTACTGACTTCCCTGAAGTCTCAACTAAAATACCATCTTTTACATCAGTAGTGTAAACTTGAATAAAAATGAGAGCTACTAAACCATAATAACGATTTTTGCATGTCACATATTGACTTAATTTTGAAATATAATGTTATCTATATTTTATTGTATATTTACTTCTTTTGTTTTGATATTTCTTAATTACATTTTAATCTGATCTAGGCAGCATTCAGCAGGGTTGCAAGTCACATGTCTGACAACTCTCTACAACTCCTCCCCCTCCCTCCATATAGTGGGGAGCCAATGCATTTATTAGCAGACATTGTCCTTCAGTATTCTGATCTGCAGCGACTGCCTGTTCCCAGACATGATCCCTCTGGTTTAAGCTCAAGGTTTCCTTTTGCCTTCCTTAGTATTTCATGGGTTAAAACCAGCTGATCAAATTCTACTTTCTTCTCTCTTTTAATTATTTACTTTTTTTTTTATTGTACGTAGCTTGTTTTGTTGAGGCCAGGAGTTGTTCTTTACTATTTTTTTTTTGTATCTCTAGTGCTTAGCGCAGTGCCTGGCACATAGTCAGCTTTTCATAAATGATATTCCTTTAGTCTTCTAGGCTTTAAGTGTCCAGAACTTCTTTCTCATCACCTTCCACCTATCAGAATTTGTGTTGAAGAAAGGAATTAATATTAGTTCTTAATGCCTTAGTGAGAATGTAAGTTAGTGTGTTACTTCTCCTAGGAATATTCATGTTTTAAATGTTATTAATCACTCATTGTATAATTACTGAGTGTCTGCCTGGTGTAAGGTATTGCGGAAGATACAAATAAGTATAAGGTGTGGCCTCAGAGATTCTGCAGTCTAGTCACACATAAACAAGAAACGTTAAATAAAATTAAAAGATTAAAATAACAAAGACAAGACATGATTCACTGCCAAAGGAATTATTTTGACAATAAATGCTATGGTTATTCGTGAAAGCTGCATCTCTTACTAAAGAAGTTTCCTGCATCAGTGAGTAGGTGAGGGAGGGACTGAGGGTTTTTTGGGGGGGAGGGATTAGAGAAACCATATCATCATATCATGCAGATTATTACCTGTTCCCACCCCTGTGGAAAGGCAGTACTATCCAGATTGAGCGCTAGACTGAGATAGGGTGACTGTACAGGCAGTGGAAAGGAAAGTTTGGGGTCACTTGACTATAGAACCAAATTTTCCTCGACAACCAGAAGTAGATTCACTACAGTTGATGTCGGTGGCAAGATTTCAATATTTATGCATAGAGAATTGCTACCTTGCCCTCTTGTGCTTCTATCTTTCATGTTATGAATAAGTAGCATTAATTTAAATCAATTTGCATTTACTCTGTACTTACTATATACAGAGTGCTGTTCTAGGTGCTTAGAGACAAATAACTTTGTAAGAACATATTCCCTGAATATGTTCTGGAAACTTGCCTTCTACTAGAGAACATAGGAGGCATATATGTAATAGAGAACATGGAAACTGCACAAGATAGGTGAAAACAATGTCCTAACTATGGACAAAGAAACCATAATTTTTTTTTTTTTTTGCATTAAGAGGATCAGGGAATGCTTCATGGAAGAAGGAGTATCTGGGCTGTCATGAAAGACAAGTGGGATTTCAACAAGTGGAGGAATCAGGTAAAGAAAGAAGGGAATTCTAAGAGTTAGAAATCTAGGTAGATAATACATGAAGACTGGAAATCATGAGTTTATGAGATAGTCAAGTTTGAATGGCATATAAAGTAGGAAGGTGGTTGTAGGGGCAGTAGTAGTCTAAATCTAGAAAGGTAGGTAGTCATTGGTTCATGTAAGACCTTCAATGTTAGACCTAAGCATTGAGATAACTCCACTTGGACTATTTAAGAATATTCTATACTCAGGATAGGAGATTTGTTATAATCTAGTGGGTGAAAAACAGTCATGTAATAGTGTGTCATCCAGTGACTTTGCCCAACACAAAGTTCACTCATGGAAAAAAAAATATACGTAATAAAAACAGAAAGGTGTAAGTATGAGTTGGTATAATTTCCGATGAGAATAACCAGTTCTATATGGATTAACATAGAAACTATACTTAAACCTCTGAAGAAAACAATTAATTGAAATTATAAAAATGTCTTATCCAAAGGATTGTATAAGAAACTGAACTGCTTCTTTGCTTTGAATAATTGAAATTATGCAAGGGCATAGAAATTTTTCAACAAGTAAAATATGTCCAAAAAACTATTAAAGAACATGCCTGCAAAAATCATTTGAAAAAATCCAACTCAGCAATAAAAAATAAATTGCATTTCTCTTCTTGCTGTTGCTTCCTTTGGGAAACAGCATATTACCATCCACTTTGCAGACAAATGGAACCTTCGAATTTTGGAATGAATGACTCTCCCAGTTCTTAGCAAGAAGTTTGTGCCATTAGATAATAATTCAAGACAGAGAAAGAAGAAAGGAAAAAATCATTAAGAAAAATTTCCTTCCATGTATCTGCTGCTGTGGTTCATTTTTTGGTGTTTTCCAGAATGACAGCATCTCTCAGTGTATAGAGTTAGGCAGCATTTGGGGCTGATTTGTCCATTCCTGAAGGGAGTCTGAAGAGCCTTCTAAACTTTGGAAGTCTGTCGGAAGCACCTGTCTTTTTACTGCTGTTTCATCTTGGCCAATGGGCCTCTTGAGAAAAAAATTTGTGCCAAAGGGTAAATGAGAACGAAGGCTGGAGGAAGGTGATTTTTGAACTCTGAACCAAAGATGCTTTGTGAGTCATTTATTCCCTGTGTAGTGAAGCCTTTTGAATTGACTTCAAAGGTATTTGGCCTGAGAATTCATCTCTCCCTCCCTGGCTCTCTTTCATTCTTATCACAAAGCAGCAGCAGAGAAACAGTGGCTAAATTAAAAAGATACAGCTTGGAACGAGCATCACAGAGGCCCAGGGCCTTAGAAGGATTCTCAGAGGTCATTGAATACAACCCATTCCTGAATGAGAACAGCCTCTAAAATATATTTCACAAATGGTCATCCATGCTTTGAAGAATGTGTGTGTGTGTGTGTGTGTGTGTGTGTGTGTTGGGGGGAGGGTGTGGTCCTCTAAAAGGCAGCTTTCTGTTTTTGAATAACTCTATTCAGAAGTTTTTCCTTATACCAAGCCTAAATTTGCCTTTTTTGTAACTTCTACTCAGTGGTCCTAGATCTGCTCTATGGGGCCAAGCAGACCAAGTTTAATTCTTTTTCCTTGCTGACAGCCAGTAAGATACATGAAGACAATCATGCCATCCTCCTCTTTTCCAGGCTTCACATCTTCTGTTCCTTCAACTGATTCTCATATGCCATCAACTTGAGGCCTTTCCCACTGCCTTTGCCTTCTTCTGATCACTCTCTACCTTGTAAATGTCCTTCCTAAAATAAGGTGCTTAGAACTGACCACCATATTAAAGGAAGAGTCCGGTGCGTCTATCACTGCCATAGACCTAGTTGTGGTGCTTTAATAAACATTCGCTTATATTGAACTTGCAGTTCACTAAAATACAGTGGGTTTTTTTCAGACAAAGTGCTATCTGTGCCTGCCCCATCCTGTCCTTTCAACATTGATTGTAATGTAAGAATATCATTTCATGAAACATTTCTCATTGTTACTCAAGCTCACAACTGTGCATGGCTCCAAGGCTCTGGATGGATTAGAATCCCATTTCACATTGTTATTTTAGAGACTGGGATGTCACATGTGCCGCGACTATCATAGAGATTACAGATGTCAGTCCCGTACCTTTGATGTCAGTATAAAAGTGTGCTTGTGCAATTCAATTCATCTCAATTCAATTTAAAACAGTGTCAAGGTTATGGTGTATGTGTGCATATAATGATGAATAAAAAATGAGTTCCTGGCTTCAATGAATTTATCATATAGTAATGAGGGAATAGACAAATATACCAATAACTCTAATGTTAGGGGAGCATAGGATGAGTGCCATGAATGAGGACAGATATCCAATAGGCAGCCATAAGAAGAGTTTTCACACCAGGTTGAGCAATGGGACCTAGAAAACAGAGAAGACACAATTGGAGGAAGAGCTGACATTTAAGTCAGAACCTGAAGGATGTTTTTATGTCAGTAAAGCAATTTAAAGATATTTTTTCCTGTGCAGTGGATAGATAAAAATGACTCCACAAATATAGATTTCTTTACTGTGGCATGTATGTATACAATTAAAGGCCATTTTAGAAGTGGGTTTTAAAATATCTTATTTATGAAGTTTATTTCTATGGGTCAGAAACCGATAATAGGTCAACTACAAAGTACCCAAGAAAGTACATGAGGGCATTGAAGGAAAATAAAAAGACTCTCTGAATTATTTCTCATGTTAAAAAAAATGATCTTTCATAGTGATAAATTCATTCTAGTAAAAGGCTTGCAAACAAAAACATTCTATTTTCCATTGTTCTCCAAATCTTCTTTTTTTGTAACTGATTATATCATTTTGGAGACAGTACTTTAATGTTATAAGGTCCGATTCATTCAGCTCTTAAACTATGGGAGCATAAAATCTCCTGGAGAGAGCTAATTAGAAACATAGAATCTAGAACTGTGTAGTTGGAGGGAATCTTTATTTCATCTTTTGCTTCCTAGGCCCAGAGATAGGACCACTAGGTCAAAGAGTAAGGACAATCTATTCACGCGCCATGAATACTTCCAAACTGAAATCCAGGATGTTTGGATCATGGCACAATTTCACCAGTATCAGCATATATATCTTTTCATAGCCTTCACCATAGACTCTTTCCTTTTTCTAAAAAAAAAACCTTTGACAATCTACATGAAGCAAGGTAAAAAACCCTCATATTTATTTAAATTTGCTTTTTCCTTTACTATCAGTGATTGGAACATGTTTTCTGTGGTTAGGTACAGTTTGTAAATCTTCTTTTGGAAGTTCTTTGTTCATATCACTCCACTTTACTTCTGCTGTTCTCCTGGTTTCAGTTCCCTGGAACAAGATACTTCCCCTGACTTCTCACTCCCCTCTCCTCTCAATTTCCTACTTCCTTTGGTGTGTTATCTCCCTCTTTTAGATTGTAACCTCCTTGATGGCAGGGACTGTTTTTCTTTTCATTAATTATATCCCTGGTGTTCAGTGTAGTGGGTGACACATAGTAGGTGCTCAATACATGTTTATTTGGAGTGTATATCCTTTGACCTTTAATCCATTGAGGAAGGTCTTTTTCTCTTTCCATGTTCATTCAGCCCATATGGCACAGTCCCAACTGCTTTTCTGGGGGAAAGGATGGACTCTTGGAAAAATGTTGTTATAAAATTTCATTTATTCAATGAATATTTGAGTTCCTATTATATACAAGCCACTATGCTAGGTTCTAAGGCAGTATTCTCTCCTACTTCTATGTCTTTCCTCTTGTTTTTTTAGTACCCGCTTTTCTTTTTAGCTTTTTAGTGCTCTCAGTCAGAAAAAAAAATTATCACAGAATCATAGATATAGATCCTGAAGGGATCTTAAAGATAATCTAATCTTTTTTGAGTGAATGAGTGTGTGTGTGTGTGTGTGTATGTATGTATATGTATGTGTATGTGTGTGAGATGGACTCCTTTCATGTCTGGTAAAGCCAATGAACCCCTTATCAGAATATAGTTTTAAATGCATAAAAAAATCCATAGGTTTATAAAAGAAACCAATTATATTGAAATACATTTATCAAATTTTTTTTTTTAAAGAAACTAAGTTCACTGACCCAAGGTTAAGGACTCCAGGTCTAGTCCAACTTCTTTATTTTACATATGAGGAAACTGAGGTCCAAAGAGGTCAGCATCACACGGCACAGTAGGTATACAAACCTAGGTCCTCTAACATTAAATTTACTGCTCTTTCTACTACAAAGGCAGCACAGATGGTTTGTAGTTTGACATATGAAAAATTTGAGAGATGTTAGTTTTTGGGTAATTAATCATTTTATTAATCACATTAGCAGATAATGAACAAAAGGGATCAGTGGCACTCTCAAACGCCAAAGATCCCTCATGTAACTCACTCAAAACTTATATGCCCTCAAAGAGTGAGTGTTCCTGAGGGTGGAAATCACCTCTAATTGATGAGAAGAATGAATATTATTATGAAAGGTGGGTTTATTCTAATGAGGGGCTAAGGAATGTGACTTATTGCTCAGTCTTGACTTATCTCTAAGAGACTTATCTCTTGTTAAGATTATTCCTGCCTAGGACAATATAGAGAAAAGGGGGTCCACTTCTACCCTTAGTCTGCATGAGTGGATTTACTGAATTCACCTTAAATTAAATTTTTGTTAAGTTCTCTAGTTGAGTGGAGTCTCCCACCCAAGGTTGAAAAAATGTATCCCTATGTGGATTTGGGCAGTCTCATCCATCATCAATGTCCTTCAGAGACTGAACAACCTTCTGATTCAATAATTGATTATTCACATAAGAGAGAAAAAAAATTATTTCTCTCAGTAGCAGAGTCCAGACTATATAAAACCCAAGGCACCAGACTTGAGAGTGACAAAGGCAATGTGTGGTACAGAGTGTTGGACTGATCATAGACTTATCCTTTCCAAGCTAAATATTTGCATTCATCAAAAGTGCCAATCCCAAGGCAAAATGACTACCAGAAGAATTAATGTTAACAAATTAGAACTCTTCTCTGAGAATGAACAGTTTGCTGCTGACTTGGAGGGAAAGTTGAGCCAACACACAGTTGGCAATGGTGAAGCAGAAAAGGAATGGGCAGCTTTCAGAGATTTAGTGTACAACACTGCATTTGCTTATCTGGGTCAGAACACTTGCAAGCATTGGCTTGATGAAAATGATGGGAAATTCAGAAGCTGCTAAATGAAAAATGAGAACTCCATGAGATATACCAGTAGGATCGTTCATCCACCTCTAAGAAGGCAGCATCTAATTCCATCAAAAGCAGAGCATAAGCAAAGCTTAGAGAGATGCAGAATTCCTAGCTCAGTAAGAAGGCAGATGAAATTCAGTTTTATGCTCATAGTAACAATCCAAAGTGCTTTCATGATTCCCTGAAAGCTATTTATGGATCAAAAACCTATGGTACATCATAACTACTCAGTGCTGATGGAGCCATGGTGATAAATAAGGACATGATCCCAGAGAGATGGCCTGAACACTTCCATAATGTTTTCAACTGACCATCCTCAATCGATGCTGAAGTCATTGACCATTTACCTCAGACTGAAGTCCCTAACCCTAACCCTCCTTAGCTGAACTTCCAACTGAAGACGTTTTAGGCTCCTTTCACGTGGCAAAACACCTGGTGCTGATTCTATTCCAGCTGAGATTTACAAGGTAGGGGGACCATTGCTCATACAAAAGACTGAAATTTTCCAGGTTATATGGCAAGAGTAGTTCAAGGATGCCTCCATCGTCCATCTCTATAAAGATAAAGATTGTCTTGCAACAGTCACAGAGGGGTCTCTCTCTCTTAGTCATTGCTGGCAAAATTCTTGCTAGAGTCCTCCTTAATAGGCTGATCCTTCACCTGGAAGATGATCATATACCTGAGTGTCAATGTGGCTTCAAAAATGGCTGAGGAACAGTCGATATGGTGTTTGCTGCCTGTCAACTCCAGGAGAAATACCAAGAGCAGAACAGAGGTCTGTCCACAGTGTTTGTAAATCTGACCAAAGCCTTTGACACTATTAGTTGTGAGGGCTTATGGAAAATTATGTCAAAATTTGGTTGCCCAGAGAAGTTCATCAATGTTGTGCATCAATTTCATGATGGCATGTTTGCCTGGGTTCTGGATAGAGGACAATGCTCTCATGTCTTCCCAGTCACCAATGGAGTGAAACTGGGCTGTGTGCTTGCTCCCATGCTTTTTAGCATGATGTTTTCAGCCATGTTGAGAAATGCTTTCAATGAGGTTCAAGGCATCAAGGTCAACTACTGTACTGATGGCAGGTTCTTCAATTTGAAAAGGCTACAAGCCAAGACCAAAGTGGAGGGAGTGTTGGTGCCTGATTTTCTGTTTGCAGATGATTGTGCCCTCAGTGCAGCCTCTGAAGCTGAGATGAAACAAAGTATGGATCAATTCTCTGCTGCCTGTGCTAATTTTGGCCTAATTATTAACACCAAAAAAACACAGGTGCTCCATCAGCCACCCCCACTCCATTCATATGTGGAACCATCAATTACAACAAATGGAGAAGTTTTGAATGCTATGGATAAGTTCACTTCCCTTGGTGGTGTAGTTTCCAAGGATGTACACATTGACAATGAGGTTGATGCATGCATTGCCAGAGCTAGCTCATTGTTTGAGAGGCTTTGAAGGAAGGTTTGGGAAAGAAGAAGTATTAGACTGATTACCAAACTGAAGGTCTACAGAGCCATTGTGCTGATCTCATTGTTGTATGCCTGTGAAACATGGACAGTCTATCAGTGCCAAGCCAGGAAACTGAATTGCTTCCATATGAACTGTCTTAGAAAGATTCTGAGGATCACCTGGCAGGATAAGGTACCAGACACTGAAGTCCTTGCTCAAGCTGAACTGCCAAGTATTCAAACTATGCTTCAGAGAGCACAACTCTGATGGGCTGGCCACATTGTCCACATGCAAAATGTACTCTTGCCAAAAAGATTATTTCATGGAGAACTTGCATGGGGCAGGTGATCACATGGTGGCCAGAAGAAATGATACAAGGACACTCTCAAGGTCCCTCTTTAAGAACTTTGGATTTGACTGTGCAACATTGGAGACACTAGCACAGGACCGCTCAGCATGGCATGCCCACGTAAAAAACGGTGCTGTGCTCTTTGAGCAAAGTATAATTGAGACAGCACAAAGTAAATGCAGGATGTGCAAACTTGGGATCTCCATGCCAAATATTCACACAGGCTATCTGTGCCCAACCTGTGGTTGAGCATTCCAAGCTCATATTGGTCTGATCAGTCGTAGTCAGACACACTGAAATTTTACTTTATCATGGTGATGTCATTTTGGTCCTCTTCAAAGATGAAGGACAACAACCAACCATATGTAAGATGCTTAGAAATATAATCTCCCAATATTTTATTAATAATGATTAATAAATTATAATAGTCATATTACATCATGTTCCTAATATTCTGTAATATTCTTATGATTACATCACAGGACATTCTAGGGAAAGTGAAACCTTTTTTTTCCAGTTAAGTCTTTTATTATTACTATTATTTTCCCATTAATTTATTTTTATTTTTCAACATTCACTTCCACAAGATTTTGAGTTCCAAATTTTCTCTTCATCCCTCCCCTCTCCCCACTCCAACATGTATTCTGATCACTCCTTTCCCCCAATCTGCCCTTCTTTTTATCACACACTCCCTTCTCTTAGCCCTTTCCCTTTGATTTTCCTGTAGGACAAGGTAGATTTCTATACCCCATTGCCTGTATATCTCATTTCCGAGTTGCATGTAAAAACCATTTTTAACATTTATTTTTAAAACTTTGAGATCCACATTCTTTACCTTCCTCTCTTCCCATCCACCCTCATTGAAAAGGCAAGCAATTCAAAAGATGTTATACATGTGTAGTCATGCAAAACACTTCCATAAGCATCATGTTGTGAAAGACTAACTATATTTCCCTCCATCCTGTCCTGCACCCCATTTATTCTATTCTTTTCTTTGACCCTGTCCCTCCTCAATAGTGTTTGCTTCTGATTACCCCCTCTTCCCATTTGCCCTACTTTCTATCATCACCCCTCCTCTTATTACCTTTTCCCTACTTTCCTATAGGGTATGATAGATTTTCATACCCTCTTAAATGTGTATGTTATTCCCTCCTTAAGCCAAATCCAGTGAGAATATGGTTCACTCATTCCCTTTTACCTCCCCCTTCTTCCCCTCCATTGTAAAAGCTTTTTCTTGCCTCTTTTATGTTAGATAATTTATCCCATTGCACCTCTCACTTTTTTGTTCTTCCAGTACATTTCTGTCTCTCACCCCTTAATTTTATTTTTTAGATATCATCACTTCATATTCAACCCACCCTCCAACTCCCCTAATACTGAGAAAGGTCTCATGAGCTGTAAATATCATCTTTTCATGTGGGAATGTCAACAAGTCAAATTTAATAAGTCCCTTATGATTTCTCTTTCCTGTTTACCTTTTTGTGATTCTCTTGATCTTTGTATTTGAAAATCAAATTTTCTATTCAGCTCTAGTCTTTTCATCAGAATTGCTTGAAATTCTTTTATTTCATTGAATTTCAATTTTTCCCCCTGAAGGTTTGCACTCAGTTTTGCTAGGTAGGTGATCTTGGTTTTAATACTAGCTCCTTTGACCTTTGTAATATCATATTTCAAGCCTTCTGATCCTTTAATGTAGAAGCTGCTAAATATTATGTTATTTTTATTGTGTTTCCACAGTACTTGAACTGTTTCTTTGTGGCTGCTTGCAATATTTTCTCCTTGACCTGCCAACTCTGGAATTTGGCTGCAATATTCCTAGGAGTCTTCCTTTCAGAGTCTCTTTCAGGAGGTAATTGGGACATTCTTTCAATCTCTACTTTACCCTCTGGTTCTAGAATAACAGGGCAATTTTCCTTAATAATTTCTTGAAAGGTGGTGTCTAGGCTCCTTTTTTTGGTCATGGATTTCAGGTAGCCCAATAATTTTTAAATTATATCTCCTCTGTCTACTTTCCAAGTCATTTTTTTCCAGTGAAATATTTCACAGTCTTCTATTTTTTCATTCTTTTGGTTTTGTTTTATAATTTCATGATATCTCATAAAGTCATTATCTTCTGCTTGCTCCATTCTAATTTTGAAGGAATTATTTTCATCAGTGAGCTTTTGGACCTCCTTTTCCATATGGCCAATTCTGCTTTTTAAGTCATTCTTTGCTTCATTGACTTTTTGGACCTCTTTTGCCGTTTAGGTTGTTAGTCTATTTTTTAAGGTGTTATTTTTGTCAGCATTTTTTTTTTTTTGGTTTCCTTTAGCAAGCTGTTGACTCATTTTTCATGATTTTCTAACATCACTCATTTCTCTTCCTAATTTTTCCTCTACTTATCTTATTTGGTTTTCAGAATCCTTTTTGAGCTCTTCCATGACCTACAACAAATTCATATTTTTCTTGTAGGCTTTGGACATAGGAGCTTTGACTTTGTTTTCTTCTGGTTGTATGTTTTGATCTTCCTTTTCTTTTTTGTTTCTTTTTATTTCATTATTTTAGGTTTTCAACATTCATTTCCACACAATTTTGAATTCCAAATTTTCTCCCCATCTCTCCCCTCCCTCCACCCCAAAATGCCTTGCATTTTGATTGCTCCTTCCACCAGTGTGCCCTCCCTACTAACACCCCTCCCTTCCCCTATCCCCATCTTCTCTCTTGTCCTGTAGGGCAAGATAAATTTCTATACCCCATTACCTATATTTATTATTTCCCAGTTGTACACAAAAATAATTCTCAATATTTGTTCCTAAAACTTTGAGTTCCAACTTCTTTTCCTTTTTCCCTCCCCACCCATTCCCACTGAGAAGGCAAGCAATTCAATATAGGCTATATATGTGTAGTTTTGCAAATGGCTTCCATAATAGCCATGTTGTATAAGACTAATTACATTTCCCTCCATCCTATCTTGCCCTCTATTTCTTCTATTCTCTCTTTTGACCTTGACCCTCCCCAAGAATATTTACCTCTAATTACTCCCTTCTCCCTTTTGCCCTCCATTTCATCATCCTCCCTACCCTGCTTCTCCCCTTCTTCCCTACTTTCCTGTAGTGTAAGATAGATTTTCATAGCAAATGAATGTGCATGTTATTCCTTCCTTGAGCCAAATGTGATGAGAGACTTGAGAACTCTGGAATTTGGCTACAATATTCCTAGGAGTTTTTCTTTTTGGATCTCTTTTAGGAGGTGATCGTTGGGTTCTTTCAATATTTATTTTGCCCTCTGGTTCTAGAATATCAGGGCAATATTCCTTGATAATTTCATGAAAGATGATGTCTAGGCTCTTTTTTTGATCATGACTTTCAGGTAGTCCCATAATTTTTATTGTTTCTCCTGGATCTATTTTCCAGGTCAGTTGTTTTTCCAATGAGATATTTCACATTTTCTTCCATTTTTTAATTCTTTTGGTTTTGTTTTATGATTCCTTGGTTTCTCATAAAGTGATTAGCTTCCACATGTTCCATTCTAATTTTTAAAGAACCATTTTCTTCAGTGAGCTTTTGAACCTCCTTTTCCATTTGGCTAATTCTTCTTTTTAAAGCATTCTTCTCCTCATTGCTTTTTTGGACCACTCAAAGCAAGAGAATCCTGCCTCAGCACTAGCAAAGTGATCCTTGCAATCCCTCTCTGATTAGCCACTGGACGCCCCCCCCCCCCCCCCATCTGTGGACTTAGAGCTCTGGAAGCAGCCACTGTCTCCACTGCTACCACCTTGGGTCTGGGACCAGACTGCCCTCCTCTCTCAGTTCAGACAGATCTTTCTTACTTGACCTTCTGAGTTGTCTTTGGCATTTGTGGGTTGAGAAGTCTGGAAACCACCACAGTTGCCAGCGATTCAGTCCCCTGACACTTGCTTTGGCCCTGTCTGTGCTGGCATGGCCCATGCTATACTGTGCTCTTCTCTAAGACTAGTGCAACAGACCTTTCCTGTTGATCTTTCAGGTTTTCTTGACCTGGAAATTTGTTCCACTCTGTCATTTTGTGGGTTCTGATGCTCTAGAATTTTAGAGTCATTTTTTTACAGAGTTTTGGAGGAGTTTGGGGGAGAACTCAAGAGCCCAAGCACCACCATCTTGACTCCACTCCCTTCAAAGGGTAACCACCTTTTTAAGGAAGACACATTTGAGTAGATTTAAATAAGATCCTATACTTTCTTGAGATTGAAATTACTGAGTGAGGCTTGACGTCCAAAAGGAAAGATAAGAAGGTAGAATTCTAATAAATTACAGACTTTTCAGTTCAAACAAACAAGATCATAACCAACAACAGATTACAGTTCCAAGCATAGAAAATATTTTATATAATCAACAGCAAAAGATTAGACGTAATCTCAGTCAGTGAATTTGTCATTAGTTGGGTCTCTTTATAAATTTGGCTTTTAAACTTGTTATGTATGTTATTGGAAATTCTCTAAGGGAAGAGCTCTTTATACATGTATGAATTTATGCATCTATCCCAATATCTTTATGTCTCAACTTAACCTAATACAATAAATGTTTGTTGAATGAATATAATACATCCATATATATGACTTTACAAATATATGAACATATATTTTTGTTGTTGTCTAATCTCATTTGCTAAATTGCTAAATAGGCAATTATTTTATTCTTCCATAACTGACACTATTTTACTCTACAGTTCCTCATCCAAACGTATGAGAGACCATCTCAGCATTTTGGAAGAGGTCATCAGTTTTACACACTGAAATTGGCTATCCCAAACCTGTCTTGTCTACTGAACCCTCCCAAAGCTTTTGCTCCCCTTATCCTTTGCTTCTAGGACTTTATCTCCTACTTTACTGAGAAAATAACAACAAACTATTGTCAGTTTCTTCTCTTCTTTCAAAATCCTTAGACTTAACATTCCCTGCTCCTTTATCCCAGTGAAGAGATCAATCCTTTCATTGCCAAGGTCAACCTGTGTACTTATTTTGTTGATGTTATAGCCTTCTGGGATTTGGAATACATGATTATCTCTTCTACATCACAGCTTTCCCCATTGCAGTTTCAATTTATCATGGATTGGCATAAGAAATTAAATGGAAATTTTTTTGGAGTTTTGAGGAAGCTGCAAATGACACATGAATGCTAGAAGATGACACAGAAAAAGTTTAGAAACTCAGAAATGCATAAAAATATGTATGGTATTGTATAATACCAACATATTTTATTTTTAATACCATAATAATTCATACTTCTTTTTTGTATGAAGGGAGGGCCAAAAAATTTACATGAATTTTCCAGATCATGGGGATACTGTGCCCCTAACTCTTGCTATGTTGAAGGGATAACTGGATATCAACTCTGGGACCTTTCCCTTTTAAACATTTCCCCATCTTTAATCTCTCTCTATGGCTTCTTCCTTGCTATACCTACAAACAATCTTAGGTCTCCCTAAGTCTTAAAAACCTTCACTTTAGTATTTCCTCCAAGATGGCATCGAAAGTGAGGAAGGAAGCTGTTGTTCCCCCTAAAGTGGAAGTCAAGTTCAAGGTCTTGAAGACCCAGAAGGCGGTGTTGAAGGATATCTGTAGCCACAAAAAGATCTGAACATCCCCCACTTTCTGGTGACCCAGTCATTAAGTCTCTGGAGACAGCTGAAATATCCTTGAAAAGTGTCCCTAGGAGAAACAAGTTTGATCACTATGCCATCAGTAAGTTTCCCTTGAACAGTGAGTGCTATGAAGAAGATTGAGAAGTCAAAGCCAACAAGCATCAGATCAAGCAGGTGGTATAAAAGCTGTCTGACATTGATGTGGTCAAGGTTAACACACTGATCTGGCCTGATGGATGGAAGAAGGCCTATGTCTGACTTGCCTAGACTATGATGCTTTGGATGTTGCCAACAAAACTGGAATCATCTAAACTGTGTCCAACTGTCCCACTCCACCTACAATAAAAGTTTTCTAGGAAAAATAAATCCTTTACTTTATTCCTTCTGTTATCTTTTCAAGCTGTTATCCTATATTTCTACTCTGTTTCTTGTTTAAACTCCTGGATAAAGCTGACTTACTCCTTGCTTCCCACTCTTTAATTTCTTAATTCCAGTGGCCATTATCTAGTCTCAGTCCTTATTCTTGATCTCTTGGGAGCATTTGGCATTGTTGAAAATCTGCTTTTAAATTTTTGTACTTCTGTATGACTTTGGACAAGTATTCTCACCTCTTTGGGTCTCATTTTTCTTATTTATGAAATGAGAGAGTTGGACTAGATGACCTCTAAAATCCTTTCCAGTTCTCCATTTTATTCCTGGGTACTCTCTTCTCACTGTGTTTTCTTGTCTTTACTCTCTCTTCTTCATTTCCTTCTGTTTGTCTAACTGATCCTCTAAGGTTCTTTTCATATATAAATCTGCTTCTGCGATCCTTTCCTGGGTCGTTGTCCATATTTGCCTCCATGATTGCAGGTAGTCCCAAGGATTCTGTCTTAGGTCCTCTTCTCTCCTTTATCTTTGTTAGATGGATCTCTATGAGATCTACAGAACAACAATCTATAGGTAGAATTTAGAAAGTCCACAAACTTGGATGGGAAAAAATTACATCTTTATTTCCACTAAATTCTTCAAGAGTTACAAATATTTTCTTTCCATGTAGGAATATAAACAGTTCAACTTTAACAAGAACCTTATGACTTCTCTTTTCTGCTTATCTTTTCATGTTTCTTTTCATTCTTGTGTTTGAAAGTCAAATTTTCTTTTCAGCTCTGGTCTTTTCATCAAGAATGCTTGAAAGCCCTCAATTTCATTGAAATACCATATTTTCCCCTGAATTATTATACTCAGTTTTGCTGGGTAGGTGATTCTTGGTTTTAGTCCTAGTTCCTTTGACTTCTGGAATATCATATTCCAAGCCCTTTGATCCCTTAATGTAAAAACTGCTAGATCTTGTGTTATCCTGATTGTATTTCCACAATACTTGAATTCTTTCTTTCTAGCTGCTTGCAATATTTTCTCCTTGACCTGGGAATTCTGGAATTTGACCACAATGTTCCTAGGAGTTTCTCTTTTTGGATCTCTTTCAGGTGGTGATTGGAGGATTCCTTGAATACTTATTTTGCCCTCTGATTCTAGAATCTCAGGACATTTTTTCTTGATAATTTCATGAAAGATGATGTCTAGGCTCTTTTTTTGATCATGGCTTTCAGATAGTCCCATAATTTTTAAATTGTCTCTCCTGGATCTATTTTCCAGGTCAGTTGTTTTTCCAATGAGATGTTTCACATTATCTTCCATTTTTTCATTCTTTTGGTTTTGTTTTGTGATTTCTTGATTTCTCATAAAGTCATTAGCCTCCATCTGTTCCATTCTAATTTTTAAAGAACTATTTTCTTCAGTGAGCTTTTGAACCTCCTTTTCCATTTGGCTAATTCTGCTTTTTTAAAGCATTCTTCTCCTCATTGGCTTTTTGAACCCCCTTTTCCAATTGAGTTAGCCTATTTTTCAAGGTGTTATTTTCTTCAGCATTTTTTTGGGTCTCCTTTAGTAAGGTATTGACCTACTTTTCATGCTTTTCTTGCATCTCTCTCATTTCTCTTCCCAGTTCTTCCTCCTCCTCTCTCACTTGATTTTCAAAATTCTTTTTGAGCTCTTCCATGGCCTGAGCCCAGTGAATATTTATTTTGGATGTTTGGGATACAGAAGCCTTCACTTCTATGTCTTTTCCTGATGGTAAGCATTGTTCTTCCTCATCTGAAAGGAAGGGAGGAGATATCTGTTCACCAAGAAAGTAACCTCCTATAGTCTTATTTTTTTCCCTTTTCTGGGCATTTTCCCAGCCTGTTACTTGACTTCTGAGATTCCTCTCCACCCCTGCCTTGCCTCCAGATCCACCCAGCTAGTGCTTGAGGTCTGAGATTCAAATGCTTCTTCCCAGCCTTAGGGCTTTCAGCAGGGATGGGGCTGCTATTCAGTGTGAGATTAAATTCAGGTGCTCAGGTAGGGGAAGGGCTGCCACAAGGGGCTCAGTTCCCTCAGAGGGTTTATATGGAGACCTTCAATAATGAATCTGAGCTCCTGTTTGTTTTGGGAGCCCTGTCTGCTGTTGCCTCTGCTGCTGCCTCCCGAGGGGGCCTGCGTTATGGAAACACCCCGCTCCCCTCTCGGCCAGCCAAAAAGTATCTCCCGCTGACCTTCAGCATCTGTGGGTGGAGGGACCTTCGAGGCTGCTGGAGATTCCATCCCTGAAGCCTTCTCCTCTTGGTGCTGCACGGCCAAGGCAGGGCTGGGCTCTGCTCCGGGTCCAGTGCGTGACGGACCTTTGGTGTTCAGTTTTTCAGGTCTCTCTGGAACAGAAATCTCCTCCACTTCGTTGTTCTGTGGCTTCTGCTGCTCCAGAATTTGTTGGGAGTTTTTTTTTTAATAGTTATTTTATGGGCTGTGGGTTAGGAGCTAGCATATGTGAATCTTTCTACTCCACCATCTTGGCTCCTCCCCCTATTTCCACTAAATTCTAACTGAAATTTAGCATTTCTTTCAGTTATAAAATAAAAAAAAATCATTGTTCTGAGGAGGGGTCTCTGTGTTTCAGTAGATCACCAAAGGGGTCCATGATACATAAGAACCTCTGTTGTATACCATTTTTTTCCTTTTTAGTTGTCTTTTCAGTTCCCATTTGGATTATCATTTCTATATAGACAACTCCCAGGCCTATCAACTCACCATCATCTCTAAAATAAATGCCAGTCCCACATTACCTATTGCCTGTTGGACGTTTCCAACTGGTCTTCTAGTATGGATATAGAATATTGGAACTGGAAAAGATTTTAGGGATCATCTGGTCCAAATCTCTCATTTCACAAATGGGGAAAAACAAGGTCCAGAGAGATGAAGAGACTTGTCCTAGGTCATACAGGAGAGCCAGAATTTGGATGCAGGTCTTTCAGTGTTCTTCCCTTTAATATACTGCCTGTCTTTTCCCATATGTCATAGGCAACCAGAATGGTTTTTATTTCTTATTCCTAAACTTTTAGATAGAAAAATCACCATCTTTCCAACAATCAAGGACTCTGGACCTTCTTGTTCATGTTTTATGAGGGAGAGAGGTTTTTTGCAATGACATTTGTGGAGTTATGGGGAGGGTGGTATCATATGCTTTTTCTCAAATCTATAAGTAGTTTTCAAGAGTAGATTCCAGTGCGTGCATGCGTGTGTGTGTGTGTGTGTGTGTTTCTTTCTGAGAATCACTGGCCATTTTGGAGATTATGGACATGTTAAGGTGACTGCTTTACTATGGGGGAAGGTCTGTTCTCCCAGTAAATGTAGCCCTGACATTAGAAAGAAGGAAGTTAATTTGTAGCTTTGTAAATTGAAAAATGTGTCTAGATCTCCAAAAGACAGAATCATAATGGCTGTACCTCTCTTGCCTGCTAGATGACCTAGAGGTGGAGTCATTTGAATTGAAAATCAATTCCAGTAAGCTCTGAGAGGGGCCAGGGCCTCATCCAGGAAAAGAACAAAAAAAGGGAGAGGGAGAGAGAGAGAGAGAGGAGATTGGGGGTGGGGGTTAGAAGTTTCCAAACTGTCAAAATCTGGCTTAGTGATATTTAGAGGATTAAAAATGTTCTCTTCTGAAATATGAGATGAGAATGGAAAGGAGTATATACAGCACATCATTGCCAAAGCCACCCCTGAACTTATTCTGTGTCAAGTTGGCTTTGATGCCCTCAGAGGAGAACTAACTCAACCTCTTCTCTCCCTTGAGAGTTCCCATATTCAGTGATTTGGGGAGATCATACATCAGACACCATTAAAATTGTCAGTCTCCATCCGTTTCAACCCATTAGCAAAGAATATATTTCATTAAAAGAAGCAAGTTACAATACACAAATACAATAATTCAGACCAATGCGTAAAAAATGACACAGTACGCATAGGGCTGCTTCTCTGAGCTGTCTCCAGAGACCTTGCCCTCTATTTTTAAAAAGTATTGTTCCCAGAAAAGTTTTCATAAATATTCCTTGACAACATATAAATATATATTGATGTATTACATGTACATAAATAATAATATGCAATAACACATACAACTCAAGACTGAGTATTTTTTTTAAATAACAAAACTCAATCTTGTTTTCCTCATCTGGAAGTGAGGTGGTTGGTTAGACTAAAGCCATTTAAAGGGCCATTAAAGCATCATTCCCATTCTAAATCCTATGAAAAGTTAGGGTAGCTGATATTGTTTAGAAAAATATTAATGTTATTGAATCCCAGAGATGTAAGGGACAAAGAGAAAGCATTTCATGTAGTCACTGGTCCTTGGAATGGCCCAAGAATCAAATCCAAGAATTTGAGAGTTGGAAGAGATCTCTGTGGCAGTATAATCCAACCCATATACAAAAATATAATATTCCTGAAAAGTAAGTGTCTCTTTTTGAAAACCTCCAAGCAAGACAAATGCATCAGATCTTGAGGCAGCTCATTCTAAATCAATGGAGTTTTTCTTGACATCCCATCTAATTTTGTCTCCTTGTAACTTCCATGTATTGCTCCTGGTTCTGCTCTTTGGAGTGAAACGAAGCAACTATTATCCCTTATCTACATTGATGTTGTTTTTTATGACTCCATTTGGGATTTTCTTAGCAAAGGTACTGGAGTTGTTTGCCATTTCCTTCTCCAGCTCATTTTACAGATGAGGAAACTGAGGCAAAAAGGGTTAAGTGACTTGCCCAGGATCACACTGCTAGTAAGTGTCTCAGGCTGGATTTGAACTCAGGAGGAAAATTTGTCTTGACTCTAGACCTGATTCTTGCACTCTGCCACCTAGCTGTCCTGTCAGCCCTGCTTCATTGCAGGCCTTTGAATAGTTGATGAAAGCATCTTGTCTGCCCTTACTTTTCATTCCTCCAGACTAGTTCCTTCAAATGACCATCACATGACACTTCACTATTCTATTTATCCTCCTTGGACATTCTTCACATTATCAGTGTCCTTAAAACATGATGCCCATACCTAAACATATTACTTGAGATGATGTTCAACAAGTTCAGAATGCAGTGGTACTATCATCTCATTATTCCCATAACCTATGTTCTTAATTCAGTCCAGGATTACTGGACTGTTACATCATACTTATAACTCATCTTTAGTTTGCAGTTTATTAAAATTGTTAGTCCTTTTTTGGAATAACTGATGTTTATCCATGCCTCTATCTTACACTTGTGAAGTTGATTGTTTTGTGTCCAAGTCTGTTATCCCTGTTGAATTTTATCTTATTAGTGTAAGGTTTGTCCCTGTTTTATTTGAGCAAGTGATGGTTGAAATGAGGCAGAAAATGGACTTTGAGGGGAAAAAAATGAACTTTTGCAGAAAGAAAAATAATTCAATAAACTTGTGAAGGATGTAGAGCTCTGAATCTTTTGTAGATTAGTGGTTATGGTTGCAAAAAGGGTTCATTTTAAAATGAAAATAACCAAGTGTGAACAAAAATAATGTACAAATAAAATGCAAGGCACAGACTACTATGAGGACCAAATAGAGAACTGAGAGGACATTTTTGAGGTGTCAAACCTGAAGCCTCTTTTTTGTTTAAACCAGATAGTCTACTGAACATTGTAGCATTTTGCTGAGTGAAGAAATGGCTAGGCTTGTTTACGTTGTCCAGAGAACCAACTTGAACAGCTTTGCAGTTCTCTAGCCTAAGGGCACTACTTGCCGCTATAGTAACATAACTGTACATCTCTATGCCTGTGATTGTGTTAGAGCTAGGAAGAAAAATTATCTAGAAGAACAAAAGGTTTAGAATTCAAGGAGATCAGTGAAAAAATTATGAAGGAAGATGGCTTAGCCAGTACCAGATTTCAAACTATATTACAAAGTGGTAATCATAAAAACAATCTGGCATTGGCTAAGAAATAGAGTGGTGGACTAGTGGAATAGATTAGGTACACAATACACAGTAGTAAATGGCCATAGTAATCTAGTGTCAGACAAAGCCAAAGATTCAAGATTTTGGGATGAGAAATCGGTATTTGACAAAAACTACTGGGAAAACTGGAAATCTGTTTAGCAGAAACTAGGTAGAAACCAACAAAATGATTTAGATAGAAAGGGTAATATCATGAGCAAATTAGAGAAGCATGGTATATTTTACCCATTGGATTTATGGGTAAGGGAAGAATTTATGACCAAACAAAAGATATAAAACAATATGGAATGTAATATGGATAATTTTGATTACATCAAATTAAAAAGGTTTTTGTACAAACAAAACCAATGCAACCAAGATAGGAAAGAAAGAAGCAAATTAGGGAAGTTATTTTATAGCAACTTTTTCTGATTAAAGCCTCATTTCTCAAATATATAGAGAATGGAGTCAAACTTATAAGAATATGAGTTATCCCCTAGTTGATAAATGGTCAAACAATATGATCAGGCAGTTTTTAGATGAAGAAATCAAAACTATCATCATATAAAAAAATTCTCTAAATCATTATTGATTAGAGAAATGCAAATTAAAAAAACTCTGAGGTACCATCTTACAGTTATCATATGTGCTAATATGACAGAAAATAAAAATGACAAATGTTGGAGGAAATGTGGGAAAATAGGGACACTAATTCACTGATGGTGCAATTGTGAACCAATTCAACCATTCTGGAGATTTCTTACAACAAGAACAATTAGGAACTGTGCCCATAGGGCTATAAAACTGTGTATTCCCTTTGATCCAGAAATAACACTACTAAGCCTATACCCCAAAGAGATCAAAGAAAAAGAAAAAAGACCTATACATACAAAAATATTTGTAGCAGCCCCCTTTTTTGTGGTGGTGAAGAATTGAAAATTGAAGGGATACTCATCAATTGGAGAATGACTGAACAAGTTGTGGTATATGATTGTGATGAACACCTGTGCTATGAGAAATGATGACCAGGATGCTTTCAGAAAAACTTGAGAAGATTTACATGAACTGATTTAAGGTGAAATAAACAGAACCAGGAGAACATTAAAAATAACAGCAGTGCTATCTGATGATCAATCAGACAATCAATGACTTAGCTATTCTTAGCAATAAAATGATCTAAGACAATTCCAAAGGACTTTTGATGAAAAATGTTATTCACGTTCAGAGAAAGAACTGAATGCAAATTGAAGCATGCTTTTAAAATTTTACTAATCTTGTTTTTTTGATGTGTGTTTTCTTTAGCAACATCACTAATATTGAAATGTTTTGCATGATTTCACATCCATAACATCAAATTCATTGCCTTGTCAAGAGACAGGGAGGTAAAGAATATGGAACTCAAAATAAAAAAAAGAATGTTAAAAACTTTTGTTTATATATAATTGAGAAAAAATTAAATGTAAAACAAAAAGTATTGTGAACGAAAAGATCTTATTACTGCTTCTTCATTTCAAGAGCAGAAGAATGAACTTGGCAGTACATTTAGAGCTCAGAGGAGACAAAGACTAGATGGGTTCTCCCTATCTCATTCAAGAGGGCTGTAGTAGATACGAGTAAACAGAAGCACACTCTAAGAACAAGGGTTCTTCCTCTAAATCTGTTGTTCAGTCATGTCTGACTTGTTGTGACCCCCTGTGGACCATACTTTCCATGGACTTTCTTGGTATCTCCAGGTATTGGAGTGATTTGCTATTTCCTTCTCCGGTGGATTAAGGCAAACGGAGGGTAAGTGACTTACATGGTTGCACAGCTAGTAAATATCTGAGGTCAGATTTGAACTCGTCTCCTTAACTCCAGGCCCAGGGCCCTATTCATTGTGCTATCTAGCTGCTTTCCCTCTAAGTAAACCATTCTAAATACAATGAAAAAGTACTCTGGGTTAAGAAAAGCCTCAGAGGAAAATCTAGATGAAAAGAGTAACACTGCAATACATATAAATAGCATTTGAGAAAATGGCTTTACCCCAAGACTTCTAAGAGTATTTTTCAGAAATGAAACAAAACAAATCTAACAAAAGAAATAAACAAGAAATTAGTTAAGGGCTTGAAAATAACTTTAGAAGTATTAAAATGACATATTTTTGATGATTACTGAATGAAAATGGAAAGGATTTAAACATCTTTTGACTACATCTTTAAAAAATTTATCTAGAAATGAAAAGAGAGAAAAATGAAGGTAGAATTCAAGGAGGAAAATTAGTTGGAGAACAAATATCTTATGGAAGGTGGAAAATATGAACCAAATAGAAGACTCCATGAAAAATAGAATGGAATGAAGAGAATTTAATAATTTAATGAGACAAGAAATATTGGAACAAAATTAAAAGACTGAAAAATTAGAATATATGAAGTATTTACTATCAAAAATTGCCATGGAAAACAAGTTAAGGAATGGTAATTTAAGAATCACTAGACTTCCTGAAATCAATGGCATTGATTTCTTCCAGACTATGTACCTATGAATCAGAGATATTAGGGGGTACTTCTAGGAGAAGGCAAAAAACATGAAGACTAAGAAAAAGTCTTTGTGATTTAACAATTAAAAAATCTTTGTTAGCTTTGGAGAAAAAGCATCAGTCAAATGTTAGAGTCAGAAGTCAGAACAAAAAGGTCTGAGGAGTGAGTAGGAGGTGAGCAAATGGAAGTAGTAATTTTTTTTTCTAGGAGACTGGGTAGAAAAGGGAAGAAAGATACTAGATGAAAGCTTGAGGTGATGGGAAGACCTTTTGAAGGTTTATTTTTTAAATCGAAGAACTGAATATGTTTGTATGAAGTAGGGAAAGACCTTGAAGAGAGATTAAGTTTAATGATTAGAGAGAGGGGATGAGGGAAAGGTCAAGTTCCTGGAGGATATAGCAGGGAATAAGATCCCCGATACAAGTAGAAGGGGCATCCTTGTTGAAGAGAAAAGATTCACCACAGCATGGAGCACAGAGAGAATGGGAGATGACCTTGAGGTGTATGACAAAGAAGAGGAAACTTTGTTTTCTTGGTTATGGTCCTTCATTATTGAAAAGGACCCAAATGACATCACTGTGCTAGAGTCAAGTTACAGTGTGTCTGACTGGCTGATCGGACCAACATGAGCTAGGAATGTTCTACCACAGGTTGGGCACAATATACTGAGCTAGCTTTGGCAATGTGTGTGTCAACATCATTATCAATGTCTACATCCCTGGAAAGCACACTACCAAGGTCTGTGATCTCATCCACAGCATTCAAAACTTCTCCATTTGCTATAACCAATGGTTCAGATGTTTTCTGGGAAGAATAGGAGGTAAGTTTCTCTTTAGGGAAATAGTGAAATAAGTAAAATAAGTGGTTTGAGGAGGTCAGCTTATGTAATCTAGCATCATAGATTTGGAACTATAAAGGAACTCAGAGGTCATATAGTTCAACACCCTCATTTTACAGATGAAGAAACAGAGAACTAGATTAGGTAAGTGAAACTTGCTCAAGGTCACATAAGCATTAGGTAGCAGAGTTAGGATATCATCTTGAATTTGAGGAATGGATCATAGTCCAGATTTGCTGGAGCATAGAGTGCACAAAGGGGAGTAAATCAAATAAGCCTGGAAAGGTAAATTGGAGTTCGTTGTCAAGAGAGCTTTGAGAACTCTGCTGATTGTACTCTTGAAGGCTATTTTATCTGGAGACACAGGTGGCCACTGAAAGTTTTTAAGTTGAGCAGTGATGTGATCCAGTCTATTCCTTAAGAAGATTATTTTGGCAATTATGTGAAAGATGGGTCAGTCAAAAAAACTGATCAGTCAATCAATATTTATTAAGCACCTACTAGAAAGGGGGAAAGACTAGAAGCAGGGAGACCAAATAGGACCAAATTATAATAGTCCAGAGTAATGCTGACAAGGGCTCAGATTAGAGTGATGGCTGTGAGAATAGTTGTATTTCCTTTGGCTCCTGAGAGCTATGATGATGTCTTATTTACATGAAGTCAACCAGGGCTTTGTTCACTTCTGTTTTGGAAGGACTTAGTTCTCTTACTTGTGGAAGGATAAGAGCTGGTACTCATCCATCACCAGTCCTTGGCTTCAGAGCAACCCTAGTTAAGAGCTGCCCAATTAGAATGTTAATGTTGGATATATTTATTTTATTAGGTAAGTGTTCTTTAAAAAAATGTCATAATATGTCTGAACTTGAAGGTAAATAGTTTTTTTTATAAGTGGCCCCATCTGATTTCTCACTGAGACATTACCTGGAAAAGATGAAGCATAGAATAAGGTTTATAGAATAATTAGAACAGTTTATATATATATATATATATATATATATATATATATATATATATATATATACACACACACACATATGTATATTACATATATGCATATATGTATATATAACACAATGAATTTCTACAAAAAAGAATATTTACTTAAAAAGATAATTACAAATATGCAGACATACAAGTCCCTTCCCCCAACATGTGGGAAACTTTATCCTTAGCTTACCTCCCCAAACACTTCAGTTTCTGGGGACAGGAAAGGAATTAGGTTCCTATTTCAGCTTGGTTCTCTTAAAACACAATCCTAGGTCATTACCCTCTACTGACTCCCCCCACTGGAGTTAAGTCTGAGTAGAGCTGGACTCTTGGTTATCTCTGGCAGGGTAAGAATGGGAAAATTAGCATCTAGTTAGGAGTGAGAGTCTAGAGCCTTGTGGGAACTGGATAAGGAGAGCTAGGGCTGGGGAGGGAAAGCCAGTGTATTGCTGGGTCCTCAGGTAAGCTAATTGACCGCTAACACCATGTCTGAAATTCTTGGCTTAAATAAATGAAATATTTAACAAGTAGCTACTTCCTGCAACACATGGTGCTAGACAATGGTGGTGATACAAAGATAAATATAAGATATAATCCCTACTCTTGAAAAACTAGGTAAGGGTGCCACTAAGGCTTTAGATAATTTCTTATGAGAGTATGGATCTGGATCTTCTAGAAGCAGGAGTGCTATCACATCCATATCTTATACATGTTTTAGATTTCCCTGGATGTTTGTTTAGCACCTTAGACTCATCCAAAAAAAATGTTCAATCATGTCCAGCTCTTCATGATCCCATTTTGAATTTTCTTGGCAAAGATACTGGAGTGGTTTGTCATTTCCATCTCCAGCTCTCTTTACAGATAAGGAATTGAGTAAAATAGGGCTAAGTAACTTGCTCAGGGTCACACAACTAGTGTCTGAGGCTGGATCTGAACTCAGGAAGATGAGTTTTCCTGACTCCAGGCCGGCACTCTATGAACTGCTCCACCTAGGTGCCCCCAACCGCAAAATACCCCCTTACATTTTTCTCCAAGCCCATGTCTCCTCCAAACTTCTCTAGTTTTATCGAGACCACTACAATTCTTCTAATCAGGATTATAAAGTTAGTCATCCTTGACTATTCCATGTCTCTTTCCCCTCTCCCCAATCCATTCAATTGCCAACTCTTGTCATTTCTTCCTCCATGAAACCTTTCCTATGTGTTTATGATGTCATGGTCTTCTTTGGCAACAAAGGATGAACACAACAATCCATGAGTAGACCCAGATGCCTGAATGGGGACCCAGCTAGCTAGGTAACTCAGCTCCTTCTCTCCTATCTCCTCCTTCACTTCCTTCTCATATTCAAAGGTAGATTAATTTGGGTGGCCAGAGGATACCCAGTTAACTTGGGGTTTACTGGCTAGTTCCTTCCCTTCCCTTCCTTTCTCCTTTCTTTTTTCCTCTCCTCTCCTCTCCCCTCCCTTACTTTCCCAAAACCTTAAACCTACTGCACTCTGAAGGCCACAGATTGTACCACGCTAGACCCCTGCCTAAGCTCTCCTTAAGGGCTCTTTTCTGGACCCTCTTGGCTTAAGAGTGACTATCAGTAGTAACTGCTGCTGTTTCCCTCCCAGCCTGATTTAGTTATTTTTGTCTTATTAAAGGAGCCATCCCCTAACTACTTCTTAAACAGGCCTGCTCATTGAATGGGGGTTACCTCACCCTAAGTGAGTACCTGAATAGGCCTTGGCCTAAAGGGGTCAAGGTCTCCCACTGCATCCTGGGCCATCTCCAGTCATTTCAATGAATATCTGGTTACTGGATCTAGATGACTCCAGAGGAGAAGTGAGGCCAGGAACCTTGCACAGTACTCCCTCACTCAAAACAAAGTCAAGTGCAAGTCATGTCATCATTTCTCCGATGGCACGGTCTTCTTTGACAAGGAAGGACGAACATAGCAACAATCCCATCTATTCCCTTCTCTCCACTAATATAGCCTCTCCCTTAGCTCAGGCCACTAATACCTAGTCTATTGTCAAAGTTAGTTGATTTTGCTGTCCCTGATTCTAGTCTCTCCAATTTCCTATCTGTCCTCCACATAGATGCCAAATTGATATTTCTAAAATGCAGATCTGATCATAGCACTTCTCTACTCTAAAATCATCGGCGACTCCCTCTTGTCTGCAGGATAAAATGTAGAATCTTTAACCTGACATTTAAAGTTCTCTGCAATATTACTTTCACCTACCTTTACAGACTTGGTTCATAGAACTTCTAACTTTCTTCAAAGCACAGTTCAGAAGTTAAGAGCTTTCTAGATCTCCTACTTAGTTCTCTCTCTTGGCTTTGTATCCCTCAATTGAGTATAGGCAGAGGTAGTTCTTTTTTATTTTATTTCATCATCATCATCATCAACAATGTTTATATAGCATCTGCTTTGTGCCAGGCGTTGCACTAAGCATCTCACAATTACTAGTTCATTTTATCCTCAAAACAACTCTGGAGGTAGTTGTGGTTATTATACTCATTTTACAGATGAGGAAACTGAGGCAAAGGAGGGCTAAGTGACATACCAGTAGGTGCTATGTGTCTAAGGTTAGGTTTGAACTCAGATCTTCTTTCTTTTTTATTTTTTTATTATTCTTTTTTATTTTTTATTTGTTTTCAACACTCATTTTCACAAAATTTTGAGTTCCAAATTCTCTCCCCATCTCTCCCCTCCCCCACCCCAAAATGCCAAGCATTCTAATTACCCCTATCACCAATCTGCCTTCCCTTATCCCCATCTTCTCTTTTGTCCTGTAGGGCAAGATAAATTTCTATACCCCATTTCCTGTATTTCTCATTTCCTAATTCTATGTAAGAACAATACTCAACAGTTGTTCCTAAAACTTTGAGTTCCAACTTCTCTTCCTCTCTCCCTCCCCACCCATTCCCACTGGGAAGGCAAGCAATACAATATAGGCCATATCTGTGTAGTTTTGCAAATGATTTCCACAATAGTCATATTGTGTAAGACTAACTACATTTTCCTCCATCCTATCCTGCGCCCTATTTCTTCTACTCTCTCTTTTGACCCTGTCCCTTCCCAAGACTGTTGACTTCTAATTGCTGTCTCCTCTCATTACCCTCCCTTCCATTATCCCCACCATCCTGCTTATCCCCTTCTCCCCCACTTTCCTGTATTGTAAGATAGGTTTTCATACCAAAATGAGTTGCATTTTATTCCTTCCTTGAGCCAAATGTGATGAGAGTAAGCTTCATGTTTTTTCTCTCACCTTCCCCCTTTTTCCCTCCATTGAAAAGTCTTTTACTTGCCTCTTTTATGAGAGATAATTTGCCCCATTCCATTTCTGCCTTTCTGCTCCCAATATATTCCTCTCTCACCCCTTAATTTCATTTTTTAAAGATATAATCCCATCCTATTTCAACTCATTCTGTTCTCTCTCTCTCTCTCTGTAAGTGTGTGTGTGTGTGTGTGTGTGTGTGTGTGTGTGTGTGTAATCCCACCAACTACAAAGATACTGAAACAAATTTCAAGAATTACAAATATTGGGGGAGGAGCCAAGATGGCAGAGTAGAAAGACTCACGTATGCTAGCTCCGAATCCACAGCCCATATATTTCCTGCAAAAAGAACTCCCCACAAATTCTGCAGCACTGCAAGTCATGCAGAAACACAGTGAAAAAGATTTCCATTCCAGAGAGCCCTGGAGAGCCGTCCCCAGGGGTCCGTCATGCTCCGGACAGTGGAGTCCACCCCTGAGCTGCCCTGGCCGCTTGGCCCCAGAGGAGCACATCCGAGCAGGCTTCAGTGACGGAATCTTCAGCAGCCGGGAAGGTCCCTCTGCCCACAGACTCTACAGGTCAGTGAGAGAGACATCTGGCCTGGCCGAGAGGGGAGCGGGGTGTCTCCGTGACTTGGGCCCCCCTCCCCCAGGGAGGCAGCGGCAGACGCCTGGGACTCCCGGAGCAGCAGGCAGAAGTTCAGGGCTATTACCAAAGGTTTCTGCATAAACCCACTGAGGGAAGTGAGCCTGGGAGATGGCCCTGCCCCCACCCGCTCCATTACTGAAGGTCTCTGCATAAAGCCCCTGAGGGAACTGAGCCTGGGAGGCGGCTCTGCCCCCACTCCAGCACCAGAACTTAAGCTCACATTGAATAGCAGCTGCACCTGCCTAGGAAAGCCCATTTGAATCTCAGACACCAAGCACTAGCTGGGTGGATCTAGGCGTGGGTGGAGAGGAATCTCAGAAGTCAAGTAACTGGCTGGGAAAATGCCCAGAAAAGGGAAGAAAAATAAGACTATAGAAAGCTACTTTGATGGGGTACAGATGTTCCCGCCTTTCAGTTCTGATGACGAGGAACAATTCTTACCATCAGGGAAAGACGTGGAGGTCGGGGCCTCTGTATCCCAGACATCCCAGGTGGATGTCCAGTGGGCTCAGGCCATGGAAGAGCTCAAAAAGGATTTTGAAAATCAAGTTAGACAGGTGGAGAAAAAACTGGGAAGAGAAATGAGAGAGATGCAAGAAAAACCATTAAGGGATCGAAGGGCCTGGAATAGGATATTCCAGAAGTCAAAGGAACTAGGACTCAAACCAAGAATCACCTACCCAGAAAAACTGAGTATAATACTTCAGGGGAAAATATGGTCTTTCAATGAAACAGCGGACTTTCAAGCATTCTTGATGAAAAGACCAAAGCTGAAAAGAAAATCTGACTTTCAAACACAGGAATGAGAAGAAGCATGAAGAAGTAAACAGCAAAGAGAAGTCATAAGGGACTTACCAAAGGTGAACTGTTTACATTCCTATATGGAAAGACAATATTTGTAACTCTTAAAACTTTTCAGTATCTGGGTAGTTGGTGGGACCACACATACACACATACACACACACACATGTACACGTGTGCACGCGCACACACATACACACATGCACACACATACAGAGACAGAGAGCACAGAGTGAATTGAATAGGATGGGACCATATCTTAAAAGAAATTAAGGTAAATGGTGAGAGAGAAATGTAGTGGGAGGAGAGAGGGTGAAATGCAATGGGGTAAATTATATCTCATTCAAGAGGCAAGCAGGAGACATTTTAGTGGAGGGAAAAAGAGGAGAGGTGAGAAAAAAACATGAAATTTACCCTCATCACATTCGACTAAAGGAAGGAATAAAATGCACACTCATTTTGGTATGAAAATCTCTCTTACCATATAGGAAAGTGGGGGAGGAGATAAGCAAGGTGGAGGGGATGATGGAAGGGAGGGCAATGGGAGGAGGGAGCAATTTGAAGTCAACACTCTTGGGGAGGGACAGGATCAAAAGAGAGAATAGAAACAATGGGGGGCAGGATAGGATGGAGGGAAATACGGTTAGTCTTACACAACACGACTATTATCGAAGTCATTTGCAAAACTACACCGATATGGCCTATGTTGAATTGCCTGCTTTCCCAAAGGGAATGGGTGGGGAGAGAGAGGGATGAGGGGAATTTGGAACTCAAAGTTTTAGGAACAACTGTTGAGTATTGTTGTTGCTACTAGGAAATAAGAAATACAGTTAATGGGGAATAGAAAGTCATCTGGCCCTACAGGACAAAAGAAAAAATGGGGACAAGAGAAGGGAGGGAGGATAGAAGAGAGGGCAGATTGGTGATAGGGAAAATTAGAATGCTTGGTGTATTGGGGTGGGGGGAGGGGATAAAAGGGGAGAAAATTTGGAACCCAAAATTTTGTGAAAATGAATGTAAAAAGTTAATAAATAAATTTATATTAAATAAATAAATAAATACTTAGAAAACAAGAATTACAAATATTGTTTTTCCATGTAGGAATATAAACAGTTCAACTTTAGTAAGTCCCTTATGATTTCTCTTTGCTGTTTACCCTTTCATACTTCTCTTGATTCTTGTGTTCAAACGTCAAATTTTCTTTTCAGCTCTGGTCTTTTCATCAAGAATGCTTGATAGTCCTCTATTTCATTGAAAAAGCATTTTTTTCCCCTGAAATATTATACTCAGTTTTGCTGCGTAGGTGATTCTTGGTTTTAGTCCTAGTTTCTTTGACTTCTGGAATATCCTATTCCAAGACCTTCAATCCCTTAATGTAGAAGCTACCAGATCTTGTGTTATCCTGATTGTATTTCCACAATGCTGGAATTTTTTCTTTCAAGCTGCTTGCAATATTTTCTCCTTGACCTGGGAACTCTGGAATTTGGCTACAATGTTCCTAGGAATTTCTTTTTTTGGATCTCTTTCAGGAGGTAATGAGTGGATTCTTTCAATACTTATTTTGCCCTCTGGTTCTAGAATCTCAGTGCAGTTTTCCTTGATAATTTCATGAAAGATCATGTCTAGGCTCTTTTTATTGATCATAGCTTTCAGGTAGCCTCATAATTTTTAAATTGTCTCCTGGATCTATTTTCCAGGTCAGTTATTTCTCCAATAAGATATTCCATTTTTTCATTCTTTTGGTTTTGTTTTATGACTTCTTGGTTTCTCATAAAGTCATTAGACTCCATCTGTTCCATTCTAATTTTTAAAAGACTATTTTCTTCAGTGAGCTTTTGAGTCTCCTTTTCCATTTGGTTAATTCTGCTGTTTAAAGCATTCTTCTTCTCATTGACTTTTTGAACCTCTTTTTCCAATTGAATTAGTCCATTTTTCAAGGTGTTATTTTCTTCAGCATTTTTTGGGTCTCCTTTAGCAAGCTGTTGACTTGCTTTTCATGATTTTCTAGCATCTCTCTCATTTTTCTTCCCAATTTTTCCTCCACCTCTCTTACTTGATTTTCAAAATCCTTTTTTGAGCTCTTCCATGGCCTGAGACCCTTGAATATTTATTTTGGATGTTTGGGATACAGAAGCCTTGATTTTTATGTCTTTCCCTGATGGTAAGCATTGTTCTTCTTCATCCAAAAGGATGGGAGAAGATATTTTTTCACCAAGGAAGTGACCTTCTATGATCTTATTTTTTCCCCCCTTTTTTCGGCATTTTCCCAACCAGTTACTTGACTTTTGGGTCCTTTGTCAAGAATAGGGTATACTCTGGGTGTCTGTAAGATCTCAGATCCCCCGAGGTGGTACAATCAAGTGTGTACACTGGTCTGGGAGCAAGAAGAAATTTTTGTGCCCAGAATCTGAGTAATAGTTTCCTCTTCACAACTACCTTGCCTCCAGTTCTGCCAAGTCAGCACTGGGGGCTGAGATTCAGATAAGCTGCAGGGGCAGGGCTGCAATTCAGTGTGAGATAAAGATCAGCTACTCAAATCCTTCAGGAATTAGGTGGAGGCAGGGCCTCTACACAGGGCTGAGGTAAGAATCAGCTGCTCAGTCCTCCCAGGGATTTTACGATCCAACAATGGATGCGGGCTGCTGTAAGCGCTGGTGTGGGAACTGCTGCTGCCACCTGCCTGATGTGGCCTCTGTGGGCACTGCCTGAGGCCGGAGCTATGGGAAGGCCCTTCTCCCTTCTCAGTCAGCTGAAAAAACCCTCTCACTGACCTTTGGAGCCTGTGGGCTGAGGGTTCTTCGAACCTCTGCGACTTCGACTGGGGATTCCGCCCCTGAGGCCTGTTTGTGTCCTCCTTCCAGAGCTGTGCCATATGGCCAAGGCTGGGCTGTGCTGTGCTCCACAACAGACATTTCCTGGTGGCCTTTCAGGTCCCCCGGGCTGGAAATCTCCTCTATTCCGTTGTTCTGTGACTTCTGCTGCTCTAGAATTTGTTGAGGGTCTTTCTTTACAGATATTTTATGGGCTGTGGTGGGAGAGCTAGTGTGTGTGTGTGTCTTTCTACTCTGCCATCTTGGCTCCACCTCCCGAACTCAGATCTTCTTGAGTGCAGAGCCAGAACTCTATTCACTGTCCTAGTGCTTAACATAGTGCCATGCAGCTTAGATGTAATTTAAAAAATTAATATATATTTGTTCAATTGAATTGTTCAGTGCAACAATAATATATAAGTAATTGTAATACAAATTAAAACATAACATTAAATACATATAAATGCATTCAAATATGTAAAAATACATTTGTATGTATAAAACATATAAGAGAACAGTAACAGCTCACATTTGTATAATACATTTCTTATGATAGTTCCATGATGTAGAGAGTAAAATTATTTTTATTACAAACAAAGAAAGAGGTACAGAAATGAGGAATGATTTGCTCACATCCGCACAGCTGGTAAAAGTCAGAGCTGGGACTTCATCTCAGGTCCTCTGCCTCCAAGTGCCATATTCTTTATATGATACCATTCAAACAAGATATTATGAAACTTCACAAGAGGGAACAATCTTCTGAAATGGGAGAATGTGGAGGATGTGAGATCAAGTTTTCATCCTTTTAAACATCTGAATCACATAATTAGAGTTATAGGTACCTATAAAATAAACAACTGCCCTGCACTGATTGATCCCTTGGCTATCATGATCCATAGTCTCCTTTGGAGTACAAATTGTTTCTTGAAACTATATAGATTAAAGATTTATCTTAATTTGCAAAGAGTTGCTGTAAATACTTTTCTAGATGCTCATTTGATATGCTTTACTTAGGACTGATGCTTGCCTTAAATTCTCTCTAATTCTCTCCTTTCCTTCCTATTTCCTCTCTCTCTCTCCCGCCATCTTCCTTCCTTTGACCCTCTCAGATAAATGAGGTTCAAGTGTTACTCTCCACACTTCCTCCTTTGTGTGGATGTGTTATACATCCTGATTATGCTGAAATAATTTTACCCAATCTCTGTCTTGTTTTCCTCCTTAATCTATTCTTCTTCTCCCTTTTCTTTCTCCTTTTAAGGTCATTAAAATAAAATAAAACTATCTCATGCCCTCTGCTAATAAGACTCCCTGTATTACCTCTGATGATAGGATTCAGAGGGAATATTATGTACCATCATTCCATATTAGAATGTAAGCATTTAATCCTTGTTTAGTCCTTCATGATTGGCAGTCACATTTATTTTGTTAATGTTTTTCTTGACTCCTATGTTTGAACTTCAGAATGTCTACATTATCTACACAGGTCTTTTTTTTAAAGAATTTATTTTTTTCCCCCTGTAACATTATATACTCAGTTTTGCTGGGTATGTTATTCTTGACTGTAAGCAGTGCAGACCGACCTCATAAGGCTTTTGAGAACCAATTGTTAAATATTTAGTGTGAACATTGACACCATGGAAATGAGCAAACACTACAAATCAAGCCTTAGTGTATTGTTTTCTTGATTATTTGCATTTAAGAAAGTGATAATCGAAAGGTTAATAATGCAGGTTAAATTAAAAGTGTGCCATGATTACTTTTTTTTAAAATTTGAGTTGTTAAACATTTGCCAGTACATTCTTGGTTATAAGCCTATATCTCCTTTGTCTGCCCAGAATATAGCATTCTAAGCTCTACTCTCCTATGAAGTGGTGGTTGTTAAAATGTGTATGATCCTGACTGTGACCCCTCAGTATTTGAATTATTTCTTTCTGGCTGGTTGCAGTATTTTTTTCTTGACTTGGAAACTGAATTTTGGCTATAATGTTCCTGGGACTTTTTAATTTTTTTTTTTTTTTTTTTTTGCAGGAGGTGGTCAGTGAATTTTTCCCCTATTTCTGCTTTGTCCTCTGAGTTTAAGAAATCTGTCAATTTTGTTTTATTATTTCTTGAAATATGATATTTAGCCTCTCTCTTTCTGTCTCTGTCTCTCTCTTCTCTGTTTTTTGATCATAACTTCAAGTAGTCCAAGGATTTTTAAATCATCTTTCTTCTGTTTTCCTGGTGAATTGTTTTTGTTATTACATACTTTATATTTTCTCCTATTTTTTCAGGTTCATGTCTTTCTTTTCATATATCTTAGTGTCCCATGAAGTTATCATCTCCTATTTGTACATTTTTACCTTCAGGGGTTTGTTACTTGGGTAAAGTTTTGTACCCCTTGTTCCAAGCTATTATTTCCAAATTTCTTTCATAGCTCTCATTTCTTTTCCATTTTTTCCTCCACTGCTCTTATTTCATTTATAAAAATTTTAAACCTTTTCTGTAAGTCTTGCTTCATCTCTTTTAGTAATTTTAGTTGAATTTGTACCAAAGCTGTATTTTTATTTGAGACTTTTCTTGCAGATGCTTTAGAATCATTCTTTTCTTATGTTCTGGTCATCCTAATAGATTTTTATAGTGTTTTTTGTTTGTTTGCTTGTTTTCTCATTCTTCCAGTCTACTTCCTGATTTTGGTCTTGATGTTAGGACTGGGATCTGCCCACTTCTGGAGGGAATATCTGGGCTGAACTTTTGTGTTCTTGGATCCTTCTGCTGTTTTCTTGGGGAATTAAGTATTGCATAATTGCGGGATCTCAAGAATAATTTAGGCTATGGATCGGTAAGTGTTCAGTACTCCCAAAGTGGTGTAATCTGGAGAAAAGTCTGACCACTGACCTCCTGGGCTGAGGACCGCAAATTCTGGACTTGGGTTTGGATTTAGTGCTTATCACAGTGCCTAGCACACAATAGGCATTTAATATTGATTGACTGACTGATTAATTCTGAACAATTCAATTATGACTTAGCCTTGGTTGGAGTTCTAGTAGACTACTGCTGGATTCAGCCGCTATCAGCCAGTTCAGAGAGAACGAATTGTAAGCTCCTTTTGATCTAGGATTCCTTCCCTGATAATCCTTTTGTAGACTTTTGACTGGCCTGGAAACTGAAACTGTGAACTCATTAATCCTGGAATGAGACCCAGAGTATGCTAGAGCTAGTTCATATGGGCTTATGAGAAGCAATTTTTAAATTTATAGTGTGGGCTATATACCTTGGAAATGAATAAAAATCAGGGCTTGCTTTGCTTTGCTGACTATTTTGACTTAATAAAGTGATAAAGAAAATATTAATAATATAGGCTAAGCTAAAAAGTGCATTGTGCATACATTTTTTTTCTTCTGAAGAGCCAGTTATTAAACATTTGACAGTACAGTGCTGGGCCAGAGCTACACAGTCACTACTTGCTTATGAACTTTCTTCTTGCTAGGTCTACAGCTTAGGGTCCATGAGTACTTCTCAATTTAGAATACCATGCATTGGTGCAGGTCCGCTTATTAATCTGCTGTGGATGTGTGAGTTGGAAATAAGTAGTAAGAGAATTGGCAATTGGCAACTTTTGTGTTATCCTATACAAATTTAGATTCCTCTGTGCTAGGTCTGAGATCTCTTCTTGCCCTGGCAAACAGCTTCTCCCTATGTGGGAATGTTCCATATAGTGAACTATGTGCCAGACCCTGTCCTTAATGTCTGTAGACTTTTTACCATTCTCCCTATGCTGACTTATGCCAGAAAAAAAGTGGCTCGCTGATTCTTTCCTTACATTTCCCTGTTATAATTTGGTCTAGTATCTATTTCTAGTTCTGTTTGGAGGAGTTGTAGTAGTGGTGGGGGTTGGGGAAAGGGATAATGTTGTACTTCCTATTATTCTACCAACTTGTCTCCTGATAATGTCATATTCTTATCTCAAGAATATTCCAGTGCCAACAGTGAAATAAAAATGGGAAAAAATCCCACAGAAACTAAGTCCAAAGCTCAAAGTGGAAAGTTACAGAGGTGAAGCATAAGTCCTTAACATAAAAATGTTGAGGCAAAGAAAGAGGACAGACAACAGAATTGGAAAGTGACTGCTTCAATAGGACCCGTGTCTTCTAGGATGTTTATGATTTTTTGTGGGGAGAGAGGAAAAATATACATGAAAGGATATAATGGACACACAGAATGATTTAAAGACTGTATAAAAATCTAAGCTTTGGACTTGAGGGAAAGTGAGTAATGTAGGTCTTCTAAACAATTTTCTATGTGAAAAATGCTAGTGATTTGACCCCTCTGTAATAATCATGTTGTGTGTCAGGAATAACAGCTGACATTTATATAGCATCCTTACATTTTGAAAAGCATTTCACATAGGATTATAGATTTATATTTGGAGGAATCTTAGAGACATTGGGTAAAAATTCCATATTTTACAGATGAGGAAACTGAGTCTCAAATAGGCTAGGTGACTCAGGTCACACAGCTCTTAAATATTTGAGGTTTAAACTCATCTTGACTCTAAGTGCATCCCAATCAACTATGCCATCTAGCTGCCTTAATATATTATTTCATTTAAGTCTCACATAAAATTTGTGAGGTAGATACTAGGGATACCCCCTTCTCCCCCCATGATCCCACATAGCTATTAAGTGTCAAAGGTCATATATAAACCCAAGTCTTCCTGAGTCCAAGTATGGCATTCTATCTACTATACCACCTTGTCATTCCTGCTGTCCAGATGAGACTGCCTACATTTAACCTTATGGTATAGTAGCTGTCCCCTGCTTACTGTCCAATGTTTGTCATATTTTTAATTTCCCATCTTGCTTAGGTCAAGTGAGTATTAAGGAAAAAAGTTAGCATTTAATTCTTTTCCAGTATCCCCAATGGAGACTAATATTATGCCAAAATAACTTTTAAAGAGTATCTATCTTTAAAAAAATTTTTAAAATAGATTTTATTAGTGTCTTATTTTTAAATAGCCTAAATTTCTCCTATGTTTCTTCCTATCTGCCCTCAGAGTAATCACTTACAACAAAGAATTTTTTAAAAAAGAGGAAGAAAAGGGAAAAAAAATATTCCGAAAAACCAATCAATATATTGAAAAAGTCTGAAATCATATGTGGTGAGTCACATCTATGGACCCCAATATTTGCAAAGGAATGGGTTAGGAGGAATTGCTATTTCATATCTTGCTAATAACTTTTGTATCTTCAGCATATGCAGGAGGACTCTTGTATTCTATTGTTTAAAATGTCCTTGTCTAAAAATAAAGCTAAATACTATGTAATTATGATGACCACATTTGGCTGATGTCCTTTCTTGTAGAGGTGGAGGGCTAGAGATATAGAATATTGCATATACTCTCATACACAGTGGATGTGTGGTCTGGTTTTGTTGAGTTTCTTTTTATCTCTTTCTTCTTGAATTATTGCATGTTAAAGTTTACTGAGCAGAGAAGAGAGGAGGGATGCAATTAGAAATGAAAGTGATATTAACACACATCACTAAAAATAAGCTTAAGATAAATGACATTTTAAAATGTTAAAAATTAGAGAGACATTAACATTTGAGATGTTTAAAAATAATCTTTGTATAACATGATCTCTCATAAAAGAATATAAATGTTTTACTGGAATTTTAGTAAAAGCAGGAAATGAGATGAAGATAAGACAATGATAATGTCCCATTTCTCTTCTGGAGGTCAAGCCACTTTGTTTTTCCATGTGATCAGTGTTCTTCCTATGCCCAGGATATGTTGGCAGAGGCAGTGAGGTGGGCCCAAAGTCAGGAAGATGAGTTTGAATATGATCTCAGATACTCACTAGTTGTGTGAACCTGGGCAAGTCACTCAACTAATGTCTGCCTCAGTTTCCTCAACTATAAAAGTAGCACCTATTTCCCAGGGTTATTCTGAGAATAAAATGAAATAAGTGTTTAGCAGAGTGCCTGGCTCATGATAGGCCTTTAATAAATCTTTGTTTCTTTCCCTTGTGATATTCGGTTAAAATGAATATCTAGGGAAGCCTTGAATGGGTAAAGAGAATGAAAAGGACAGGGAGTCAGGGAGGATATGATATGTGAATGTGGAACCAGTGACTACAGTACTTGTATTGATTGTTTAATTATTTGTATATGAGTCTGAAATATATATATATTTTTAACACTAGTTGGTTTGTGGAGCACCTCTTTTTTGACAGTGACATCTCAATCATTTCCTGGGTTCAAATCTTGTGAGAAATGGAAAGAATACAGAAAGACAATTCTAGAGCAATATTCTTTATTCAATACTCTTTATTCCCAAGTATCTTGGGAAAGACTCTTTGAGATGATTGCAGATGGGAACCAATAAATCTCATTTTGCCTATAACTCAAGGAATGACTTATTCTAAGAAATGCAAAAGTCCATCATAGTATTTCTCTCTAAAAGGAATCTTCAGTTTTGTTCTTGGAAGTTATCACTATTCAGAACATAATGTTCTTTAATAACTACAGGAAAGACAAATAATAATTTGTATTGAGCACCTGTTTTTTCTAACTCCTAATTGGAACTGTAATAGTTAAGGAGGAGGGTGAGACTGAGCCTGGGAACATATATTTCTCTCCCTTCATCTCCCACTCTATCTCCTTGTCAGCTGAGGATATAACTTCCAGGAAACACTCTTTACTTTTTTAATGTAAATTTTAATAGCAAAAATGACACCTTGCCGCTCATTCAATTTTTTTAAGGTATTTTGGAAAGATTTTTTAAAATTTCATGCTGGTCAGCTCATATATGAATGATTATGCTAAATTTTAGACATCACAATTTAAGAGGGTAAATGGCAAATTGGACCGTGTCCAGAATAGGATAACCAGAATGGTAAGAACCCTTGAAACCAATTATATGAATTGTGGTGGAAGAAATTAGGGATATTTAGCCAGAAGAAGAAACTCAGAAGGGATATGATTGCTGTCTTTTAATATCTGAAAGACTACAATGTATAAGAAGGATTAGACTTCTCCTGTATAATTCCAAATGACAAAGCTGGGGTTGATGGGTGGAAGTTACAGGAAAGAAAATTTCTCTTCAGTATAAGGAAAAATTTTCTAATAATTAGACTTGTCCAACAACGGAATGAGCTGCCTTGAGAAGTAGGGATTTTCTCATTGGCAGTCTGTCAGGTGGGAGAGACTGGAGTGCGAACTTTCCTAGCAGGTATTCTAGCAGTTCACTCTTGACCCAGTCAGACAGGAAGACAGGGATGGAATCATAATAAGGGGTTAAATAAGCTTACTTTATTCCAGTCTTTTCAATGGGGTTTGCTGATAATGGGAGCACCAACTCCCACAGCATCCCATAATTATTCTCGCAGGGGCAGGCAAGAATATAGTCGAAGCCACAATTCCTACAAGTCCCCTAAGTGTTGATGGGAGCCAGTCAAGACTAATACACATTAACAAACCCCTACAAGTCTCGATGGAAGCTGATCAAGGCACACATATCATCCTAATTTGTGCATTCCCCCTTAAGCCTCAGTGGAGGCTGGTTGAGGCAAACACACATACACATTCCCTTTGGCATTCCTATTCCCCACCTATTGACCAGTGCCCACTTGATTTATAGGGCAATAGACAAAGATAGCAATTTACCAGCAATAGCCTTGCAAGTTTACTCATCATTATATCTCACTGCACAGTCGCAGTGGGTATTTAGCAGCTGAACTCAAATGTTTACATTGTCTTAAGATTATAATATGATGCACAAGCATGGTGGAGATGTTTACAAACCATGAGCCTGGCAGCTAGAGATTGTTTTGGCCATGGATCCTGGGAACTAGTATCTATGATCCTGGGAACTGTTATCTAAAAAGGAATAACAAAAATCCACCTCACACACTAAAATCCACTTTACTTATAAAGTCATAGTTATAAAACTTGAGAGATGAGCGTAGGATCATATAGTTTGAGTTGAAAGTCATGTTAGAGTTACCTTTGGGCAACTCTTACTTCACTGATGAGGAAAATGAGAGTACCCCAGAGAAGAGAAATGATTCACCCAAGGTCAAATAGTGAGTTGGTGGCAGAGTCAGGATGAAAACTAGTTCTAATTCCCAGTCCAAAGTTTTCTCCTCTGCTAAGTTTGGACTAGATGAGGGCTTTTTAAACTTTTTCCATTTGTGGCCCATTTTCTCATCTTGGCAGTGTTGGTTGATACTGTGCAGCTTGAAGGGATGTGTAGTGCAAAGGTGTGCCTGCTTTGAGTTCGGAACCAAGGCTGCAGTGAAGTTGTACAATAGAACATCGGCAAATACTCCCAGAAACATCTTAGATTCATTATGTGTTTGATTTTTAATTAATTTTTGGTTTTTGAGTGTTCAGAAACCTATTGTTGTTGCCAAATTTTTCAAGACCCCCTATGGTGTTGAGATGCACAGTTTAAGAAGTGCTGGACTAGATGACCTTTAAGTTTCCTTCTAATTCTGTGGTTCTTTGCGTCTGATTTTGTGTGTATTAGTTTTGTTTCCAAGTGAATTGTAAACTCCTTGAAACAGGGACCGAATCTTGAATTCTCATTTCTATTCCAATGTCTAGCAATGATGCTTGTTGGAAGGAACTCAACAACTTTTTTTTTTTTTTGTGGATGGCACCATTGCTTTCATGCAAGGGTTTTGTCAAGTGAAAGGTCAGTACTGGCCTTTTCCTCTGGTGTCTTTCCTTTACCTCTTTTCCTTAATATCTTTTACATATATAAATAAGCAGGTAAGGAAGCTCTTGCTTAGATTGTAGGAGGAGATATTCCTTAAACAATCTAACAATACAGAAAGGAGTTTCCTAAACAATCTGATTATATAACAGAATGTAAACCACTGTTAGTCACTGACCAAATTGGAGAAATTTCTAGTTGAACTGATGGAATTATAGACAGTTCTTGCTTTAAGTAAGCAGACTTGTCTGCAGATAGCTAACTAAAGTATATAATGCAAATTTGCCCAGGGACATGGGGAAGGAAGGAAGGAAGAGGGCCAAATTGGTGAAGGGAAAGGGCTGGCACACAATTCAAGGATACATGGGAGCAGAGGACAGAGAAGTGAGAGCAGGATGAGGAACAAGTGAGGTGAGGCCAGCATGTAGGGCCCTGGCCCAAACAGAGAGGAAGAACATGGTGCAGGGGAGGGGGGGATGCACAGACACATGGAAGTCAGAGAGGGACTCAGAGAGAGGACATTTTTGCCACATGTAGTCTGAGACAGACACACAATACCAAGTGATGACTAATGGAAGACAGACAAGTGGGGCTAGACATGCCAGTGGTTGGGCAGAGTAAGACAAAGGTCTCCTCTCTCCGCACAGGAGATCTCAAGCCAAGCCCCACTTCTGGCAGCTGTGATAGTCTTTCCCTGCCTCCTCATTCAGAGAGTTTTTTGTTTGTTTCAGTGAGTGGGAGGCCACAGAGTACCCAGCAGAAGGCAGGAGCAGAGAGAAAAAGCACAGTACTGTAAAGTTAACATAGGTGTTTTTTTTGGAATGCAAATTTTTTTGAATTCTTTATGTAAAGTTGAATTTGCATAATGCAAATTTATGTAAAGCAAGAACTGTTTGTATAGGATGTTGATAATTGGATAAACACACTAGATAGAACTAAGGGAACTTCTAATGTATGGATGACTAGAGATTAGCCAATTTAAGATAGCCTTTAAAAAAGTAAACTGACTCCACTCTGTATTGTCAGAATTTGAGGAAGGGTTCAGTTCTTAGGATCCACCCTTCCCTTATATTTCTTCCAGAATGAAACATAGGGTGGGGGTGGGTGGAAGGGATTTCTCTTTCCTTAACTCCTCATTGGCAGTGCTGTCAAGCAAATGAATCACCTAACTTTAGAGAACCTGTATGTAAGGCCTGAGAGGAGAATTCAAAAATAGGCTTTAGTGCAGAAGAGGGGAAATTCAGAATTTTCTAGACAGTGATCCTTGTGATCTAGCTTTCTCTCAGAGAAAGATTCCAAGGGCAGCACCAGCTTTGAGAGTTGCCTCATGAGTAACCCCAAGTTTTAGAATTCAATAATTCCAGGCACTAGATCTTCTAAATTTCCTGATGCTTTTTGCTCTTTAGAAAAGGAAGAAGACAGTCCACATTGTGCAAGTTATTCAAGTCAGAAAATGGAGATAGTGGAAACCACAACCAAACATCATCCAACAGTGATGAGCACAGCAGCATCTCAGAGACTGAGATCAAGGTTAGTCCTTGCAGGCATCATCAATACTACAGCCCCACAGCACTGAGAGGGGTATGAGCTGATCCTCCTTGCGCATACCTTGGCAACCAATTTGTATTCTCTATGCTTTCTTACTCTTCTCATTTATGCTGTATATAAATGCATACATTTGTAGAAAAAAATGAACCCTAAATTTATAAGTATAACGTCCTATTGTAAGCTTCATGGTTAAACATATACTGTTGCAGTCAGTACCTTTGCTTTGTATATTCTGGCTGACTCCTGACTGGAAGATGCATTGATGGGGGCCTGGAGAGTGATAATCTAAGGAATCCATAGCCACAGAATACTTTGGATATGGGGTAGTTATCTTCTGGTAGACTTATTCTGTGAGTTGAGGATGCCCCCGAGGTGAGAGTGTTAGTGTCCAAATTAATGTGATGGTTCTATGGGAACCCCATCTCTTAGCAGAAATCTTCATAACAAACTAAAGAAAGAGAAATCTGGCTTTCTCCAGGTTGGCTTCATAAATCAATGGAACTTCCAACTGAGCCCATTTGAAGAAGTTTTTGCAGCTGTCTGACTGACTCATATCTGGAGAATATTCAGAGGATATTTATAGGAGCTTGCAGGAACAGAAAGGTTGAGGGAAGCGAATATATGATCTCAAGCAAGGGCAATAGTGGGTGCTGGAGTTTGCGGGGGGCTGAGAACTATTCAGAAGAGGAGGAAAGAGTAGGGTGTTAATTGAGAAGAAGATTGGTCATGAGACAGCTATAGAGTGGATGTGAAGATAAAGAAAAGAGGAAGAATCTACAGCTTTGTGACATAACATATAGAACTAGTTAAAGGAAGTAAAAAGTACTTTGTCTAGAAGGATATTTGCAGGCTTATTTAAATCCCGTGATATTAACCACAGAGCCAGTGTTTCTGCATATTGCCGAGGGCTGGATATTTGGCAAACCTCTATATTGTGGTCCATTACTGGAATCTAACAGGGGTTTCAAAGAAGAATTAGATGAGCAGGCAATGCTGAAAGCAATAGACCCTTTTATCTAGTGCCTTTAAGGAAAGACTACATGGCTTAAATGGAGACAGCAAATGGGCTATCAGTGATTTCTAGTGCTGGCTTTGAAACATATGTTAGCATCTTCAATAACCTCAAGGGATTCACAAAATCCTCTCAAATTCCCCAACCAAATTCATTTTCTATTCAGAAGGAAGTTTCCCTCTTTACTTCAGTTGATTTAATCCCACAGACAGGTTTTAATGTGTAAACAAAGTACCATTTGATCCCTTTGTGAAGTACAAACCTCTCCAGGTCAAGAAGAGAAACGATTGGCTGAGCTGACAAGCTAGTCTCACCGCTGAGGGTTTTAAATATCTGGATAAATTTTATCAGTGTCACTTTGAGAATTCAAAATTGAGAAATCTAGGCTTTGAGAGCACTCAGTAGGGGAAACTTCTAAAGGGGAAATGAGGGGACTTTCTCTCCTCTTCTCCTCCCCATTGGTGATGTTTTAGTAAAGGAGACAACGTATCCAAACAAGATCACCACAGAGAAGAGGACTCCTATCTGCTCCCCCGCTTCCTTCATCTTCGTCAGTGCAGGAGATAGTCTGTCAAGAAGCACTTATCATGGACTTACTATGAAAGGGCAGCTAGGTGAGGCAGTGAATAGAGAGCATCATCAGGCCTCAAGTCAGGAAGATCTGAGTTCCAGTCCAGCCTTAGACACTTACTAGCTGAGTGACCCTGGGTAAGTCACTTAACTCGTGTTTGCTTCAGTTTCTCATCTGTAGAATCTGGGGCACCCTTTGGAGAAGGAAATGACAAAACACTCCAGTATCTTTGCTAAGAAACCCCACAGACCAAGTTCATAGGGATCACCTAAAGTTGGACATGACTAAACAACGATAATGTACCAAGAATGATGCTAAGTACTGGATACAAAGACAAAAACGTGATCTTTGTCTTCTAGGAGCTCTCAGTCTAAGGGGGAAGACAAGGTGCAAACAACTATGTATGTACAAGATACATGCAGAGCATTTCAAAGGTCATTTGAGCAGCAAAGGCCCTAGAAGGGGGGAGGACCGCTAAGAGACTCTCGAAGGAGCTGGGATTTTAAGTGAGTTTTGAAGGAAACCAGGAAAGTCAGGAGGTGGAGGTGAGGAGGGAGAACATTGTAGGTGTGGGGGATAGCCAGGGGAAAAAAAGCACAGGAACAGCAGATGGGATATTATGTTTAAAGAACTGTAAGATGGCTTGTATTTCTGACTTATAGACTATGTAGAGAGGAATAAGAAAGCTGGGAAGGGGCCAACTTGGGAAGGGTTATAAATTCCAAACGGAACCCTTTATATTTGATTCTGAAGGCAATAGGGAGCCACTGGAGTTTACTGAGTAAGAGGCTTACATGGACAGACCTCTGCTTTAGGACGATCCCTTTTGCTGCTGAATGGATGCTTTCTCATTCTACATCATTTTTGTCTGGGATTCCCCTGTAGATACTTTACAGGGGATCTACCCAGCATCCTGGAATCCTCTAGGCATTGTTAACTTCCTCCTTCCTCCAGCCACTGGCCCCTACTTTGGCGGGCTGATGAAGCCTATGAAGAAGCCTAATAATATTTTAAATGTATAAAGTTCATAGGATTAGGAAGGAAAACAATTATATTGGAAATATTCTATTAGAAATTATATTGGAATTTTGATTTGACATAAAAATGCATACTTTTGAAGCAATCAGGGTTATGTGACTTATCTAGGGTCACACAGTTAGTAAGTGTCTGAGACCTGATTTGAATTCAGGTCCTCCTGACTCCAAGGCAGGTGCTCTATCCACTTAGTTGCCCCCAAAATACCCAAGTTCAGTGGTCTCTAGATCCCAAGATCTAGGTCTTTTTACGTTTCGTGGGTTCTGATGTAGCACTTTGGTAGGCCAGATGTCTGCTCCTTGCTCTTGCAACCCGACTGGCTCATCTCTTCATGCATTTCCTGATGATATCCCTTATGCTGTTTTTTGCAAATAAATCATTGTTGTAGACATATTGCAGCCTGCTTCAGTTCTCCACTGATATTTGTATCCCCCACTGATTTTTTCAGAGATGGTAGCGTTAGAAGATTCACAACTGTGTAGCCATAACTGTGAGTAGATTGGTATTCAAAAAATTTTTGTGTGATTTTTCTTCTGGGGGGAGGGGTAGGAAACAAATTGGTAATATTGAAAGTATTGTGCAAGTTTCTAAGTGTAATCCAGCCTTATTACTTCTTTCTTTTCAACTGTGGGCCTAAACCCACCCTCTATCCACAGGGTTGGTCCCAGATACATGGGCACTTATTTACTACAGTATGATGTGCCATATGGCATTAACATTTTGTTGTTGAGAGATTTCTGTCATATTTCTTCAGTAGTGATTGCTCCCCTATTGATGTGAAACAGACACACACAGTTAGTGTCTGTCTGTCTGTCTCTCTCCTCAGGATTTCTGCCTTGTATATATATGATTCAATCAGTATTCTTCTTTGGAAGAATTCTTTAGTGAGGCTCTGTCTGATTAATTTGAAAAGAACTTAAATTCAGTTGAACAAGTATTGATTCAATACTCACTATGTGTCCCATATTCTATTAAACATATCAGTGATATAGACAAAGAAAAAGATATGCTCACATGCCTGGATTTTGTGCTTGAGACTTTCAAACTATTCCCAAAGTTCATTGGATAGTCTTAGAGAAATGCTGTATCAGAGGTGAACAGACAGGTAGTAGTGGCACTGGAAAGAATATTGACTCCAGGTAAGAGCACCTGAGTTCAAATTCCATCTTTGAAGCTTACTATCTATGTGACTTTAGGCAAGTCACTTAACTGCTTTGGTTCTCAGTTTCCTCATCTGTAAAAATGAAAGGGTAGGACTAGATAACTTTTAAGGTTTCTTCCAGCTCTAGATCTGTGGTGCTGTGATCCTGTACCTTGGGAAGGCTGTATCATCAAAGACTTGCCTAATACTGATCCCTGCCTAGCCAACAGAAAAGTAACACATGTAGGGACAATATGCTATCTGTCAGTGCCCCAGAAGAGATACTTATAGATACGTCTGGGAAAACTCTTGGGAACCAAAAACAGTTTTCTAAGCCCAGAGGCTCCCTTGAATCCAAGTCCTTCTTTGAAAATATTTGGAATTGCTACGAGGCTTCCCAGCAGTAGCCAACTATTAACAAACTCTGCTTTTCTTTCTCCTTCATTTAGTAAAGTGCATTAAAGGGAAGTCAGGTAGCCCAGTGGATAGAATAACAGACCTGGAATCAGAAAGACTCATCTTCATGAGTTCAAGTCTGGCTTCAGACACTTACTAATTGTGTGACACTGGAGAAGTTAGTTAACCTTGCTTGCCTCAGTTTCCTCATCTATAAAACGAGATGGAGAAGCAAATGGTAAACCACTCCAGTTTCTTTGCCAAGAAAATTCCAAATAGAGTCATGAAGAATCAGACAAGACTGGGCCACTGTGATAGGAACAACATGTGCCACTACAGGACCACTTATGCTGTGCTAAATGCTAGAAATACAAATACAAGCAGAAAGAAGGTCGTTCCTGGCCACAAAGAGCTTACATGATGGGAGAAGAAAATACATAGGCTGAAAAGAGGAGGGAGGGAAAGGAAGTATTTGTATTGCGATATGGTAGAGAGTGTTCAAGGAACTTGAGGAGGAATGGAGTGGAGGTTAGTCTGAGACCATTCCTTAAAATGGAGAATGCTTCCTTACATGATACTCCATAATCCCTGAATGGCAGCAATGTATTTCAGCTATGAATTGCTCAGCACTGTTCTTAGCCATCCTTTTGCCTCAGATTCCGTTTTGACTTCTGCCCTGCTTGGGTCCTGAGCCTTCTGGTGCTTACTGACTAGTTGGGGAAGGGGAGACATATCTGCTTGAAACAAGAGAAGACCCCCAAAGCTCTAGCCTTGAATGTAATATAGTGCAGTACCAGAGACATATCCAAGTGTCCCAGGGAATTCAAAGTAAAGGAAAGATAAAGCTAGATGAAAAGTGAAGCTCCTTGAGAATGGTAAAGTTTATGCTTTACATTTTGTAAGGTCATTGTATATTTCATGGGTTCCAATGTAGTATTCTGGTTGACTATCTGTCCCTTCCCAGGTGAATGAATTTATTTGCATGTTTTCTTCCAGCTTAGAATGTGAACTACTCAAGGGCAGGGATGGTTTTTGTCAATTCAATATTTTATTTTCCCCTATTACATGTAAAAATAATTCTTAATATTCATTTAAAAAATTGAGTTCCAAATTCTCTTCTTCCTCTTGTCCCTTCCCCCTTCATTGATAAAGCAAGAAGTTTGATATAGTTTATATATGTGCAATCATACAAAACATTTCCATATTTGTCATGCTGTGAAAGAATATACAGCCCCTCAACAAAAAATTCAAAGGAAAAAAATTATGCTTTCATCTGTATTCAGACTCCATCAGTTCTTTCTCTGGAGATGGATAGCATTTTTCATCATAAATCCTTCAGAATTGTCTTGGAATTTTGTATTGCTGAGAAAAGCTAAGTCACTCATAGTTGGTCATCATACAATGTTACTGTTACTGTGTACAATGTTCTCATTCTGCTCACTTCACTTTGCATCAGTTCACATAAATCTTTCCAGGTTTTTCTATTCTGCTTGTCATTTCTAATAATAGAATAGTAATCCATGACAGTCATACCACAACTTGTTCAACCATTCCCCAGCTGATGAGCATCCCCTTAATTTCCAGTTCTTTGTCACTATAAAAATAGCTGCTACAAATATTTTTGTACACATAGGTCCTTTCCTTTTTTGTTTTTGATCTCTTTGGGATACAGACCTAGTAGTGGTATTACTAAGTCAAAAGGTATGCATGGTGTTATAGCCACATAGGAAAAATTCCAAATTGCTCTTCAGAATTGAATCAGTTTACAAATTCAGCAACAGTGCATCAATGTTTCATTTTTTCCACATCCCCTCCAACATTTGTCATTTTTCTTTTCTGTCATATTAGCCCATCTGATAACAATGAGGTGGTATTTCAGAGGTGTTTAATTTGCATTTCTTTTCTTTTTTGGGGGAAGCTTGTGTTGTTTTTTTAAAAATTAATTAATTTATTTTTAGTTTTCGATGTTCACTTTCACAAGATTTTGAGTTCCAAATTTTCTCCCCATCCCTCCCTTCTGCCCACCCCAAGACAGTGTGCGTTCTGATCACCCCTTCTGCCAATCTGTCCACCTTTCTATCATACTGCTCCTTTATCTATCCCCTTTCCCTCTATTTTCCTGTAGAGCAAGATAGATTTCTATACCCAATTACCTGTATGTCTTATTTTCCAGCTGCATGTAAAATTTTTTTTTAACATTTGTTCTGAGTTCCAACTTCTCTCCCTTCCTCCCTCTCCACCTATCCCCACTGAGAAGGCAAGCAATTTGACACAGGCTACACATATGTGGTCATGCAAAACACTTCCATAACAGTCATATTGTGAAAAACTATATTTCCCCTCATCCTATCCTGCCCCCATTAATTCTATTCTCTTTTGACCCTGTCCCTCCTCAAAAATGTTTACTTCTAATTACCCCCTTCCCATTTGCCCTCCCTTCTATCATCCCCCCATTCCTCACTTAATCCTTTTCCCTCTATTTTCCTGTAGTGCAAGATAGATATTCATACCAAATTGAGTATGCATATTATTCCCTCCTTTAGCCAAATCCAATGAGACTAAGGTTCACTCTTTCCCTCTCACCTCCCCCCTCTTCCCTTCCATTGAAAAACTTTTTCTTGCCTCTTTTATGTGAGAGATAATTTACCCTATTCTTTTTCCCTTTCTCCTCCTCCCAACATATTCCTCTCTCACCCCTTAATTTTATTTTTTAGATATCATCCCTTCATATTCAACTCACCCTGTGCCCTATGTCTATGTATGTATACACACACACACATATATGTATATATAAAATCCCTCTAACTACCCTAATACTGAGAAAAGTCTCAAGAGTTACAAATATTATCTTTCCATGTTGGAATGTAAACAGTTCAACTTTAGTAAGTCCCTTATGATTTTAATTTGCATTTCTTTAATCAATAGTGTTCTAGAGTATTTTTTCCTATGACTAAAGATAACTTCAAATAGTTCATCTAAAAACTGCCTCTTTACATCATTTGATCATTTATCATTTGGGGAACACTTCGTTATTTTTATAAACTTCACTCAGTTCTGTGTAAATCTATAGCTCCATGATATTTGAATTGTTTCTCTCTGGTTGCTTCCAATATTTTCTCCTTGACTTGGGAGCTCTGGAATTTGACTAATATTCCTGGGAGTTTTCATTTTGGGATCTTTTTTAGGAGGTGATAGGTGGATTCTTTCAATGTTTATTTTACCCTCTGGATCTAAAATATCAGGCAATTTTCCTTAAAAATTTTTTGAAATATGATTTCTAGGTTTTTTTTTTATTATGTACTAGTTTTATAATTCTTAAATGTTTTCTTCTTGATCTATTTTCCAGGTCTGTTTTTCCAATGACATTTCACATTTTCTATTTTTAAATTATTTTGATTTTGCTTCTTGTTTCTTTGTGTCTCATGGAGTTATTAGTTTCCAATCGCTTAATTCTAATTTTTAGAAATTTTTTTTCAGTGAGCTTTTGCACCTCAGTTTTCATTTGACCAATTCTATTTTTTAAGGAATTCTTCCCTTTAGTTGATTTTTGTACCTCTTTTACCGTTTGACCTATTCTGTTTTTTTAAGGTGTTATTTTTTTCACTAATTTTTGTGCCTCCTTCACCAAGATGTTGACTCTTTTTTTTAAATGATTTTCTTTTATGACTCTCATTTCTTTTCCTAATTTTCTTCTATCTCTGTTATTTGATTTTAAAGATCCTTTTTGAGCTCTTCTAGGAACTCTTTTTTTGGGCCTGAGACCAGGTCATATTTTTCTTTGAGACTCTGGATGTAGCAGTTTTACTTTGTTGTATTTTGAGTTTTTGTTTTGATCTTTCCTGTCACCATAGTAACTTCCTATGGTAAAGTTATTTTTTTTATTTGCCCCTCTTTCTAGCCTATTTTTTGATTTTGAACTTTATGTTAAAGTTGGGCTTTGCTCCTGGAGTGGAGGAGGCACTGTCCTAAGCTTCAAGTTTTTTTTTTTCTTGTGCAGCTGTTTTCAGAGTTACTTCAGGATGCAGGGAAGGGAAGACTTGTTTTCAGTTCTTCCAAAGTGGTTAGATCATACCTAAGGAGAGGTGTGTTTACTGCTTACCTGGCTTGTACTCTGGTCTGTGAGTGACCTAAAGCACTCTTTTCCATCCTGAAAATGACACCAATGTCTTCACTCCCCTGAAGCCACAAGCTCTGGTGTGCTAGTGCTCTTCCTTTTGACATAGGATTGTGATCCAGATCCACTTATGGGCAATGCAACAAAATCTTGCACCCAGTGGCAGCAAAGAGACCCCTGTAATCTCTTTCTGCCTAGTTGTTTGACCTCCTTATTTTCTGTGGGTTGAGTTCACCAGAAGTTTTTGCTACCAGTTCATTAGGTCCCCGAGGCCTGCTGTTGCCTTGTTAAGGAGTCTGTTGTTGTCTTGCCAGGTGTTGTCTATGCTGGACTGTACCACTCTCACCCTGGTGGGATAGATCTTTCCTGTTAACCTTCTAGGTTAGGTTGTCTTAGGCTGGAAAATCGTTTTACCCATCCCTTTGTGGGTTTTGTCATTCCAGAATTCATTTTGAGGCATTAAAGTTGTTTGGAGGGGAATTTGGGAGAGCTCAACTCAGCCTCTGCCTTTTCTTGGCCATCTTGGCTTCATTGCTCTCCCTTCCCACTCTGGCCAGGAACTGTGTTTTTGCCTTTCTTTGTATCCCTAGCTAAATGTTTAAAAAATGCTTGTTGACAATTAACTGACTAGCTATAAATATATAAAGTGTTATTGCTGCCTAATGTAGTGCCTTGCATTTGGTAGGGTATTAGTACATATTTTTTGAGTCAAATTGAATTGTGGGGCATGTCTTTGTTATTTGTCCTCCATTTTTGATGAGGATCTAGGACATCTTGGGTCATGTCTTGACTTTTGAGTGAATTGGATTTAAGAGAATCCAAGTTGCACAAAGTCATCAGACTCACTCTCCCTGAGTCATCAAAGTCCAGTGGCAGAATAAAAGTCAAGGCTCTGCATATGGTGGATGAACTTGGTATTTTTGATGCCTGATGAAGCTCTATTCTTGGAGGACTAGCACCTCTGGTATGAAGACTTACTGAGCTCTTTTCAGTCCTGATCGTCTGCCTTTGGAGTCTACCTTACTCCAGCTCTTACTTGTGGCTCCAAGAAGCTATAGCATGGGCAATGGACATGCCCTGGTAAATTGTATCAGCAGATGGGCTACACCAGGTTAAGGGTATGTCCAACTAGGAGGGCCATCATAGAGAGAACAGACTATGAATGGGCTTCTGTAGGATGGGTGAGATTTGTAAACTGAAATAAATCAACACATTTTGATATACTACCTATTGTTTGTAAGACATGGCTAGGGGTTGTGGAAGACACCAAAAAATATGCCATGGTTCCTAGCTTGAAAAAGCTAACAATTAATTATTAAAGAGACAAGAGAAATCAATATGGTGGTTAAATAAAAATACTGTTAAAAAAGTTTAAAACTGAAAAAATCCAATAGCTCAGCACACAGATATATTGCAGTTCTTGATGTATAACTGCTAAATGAATTATGTTGATAATTGGCATAGGAGTACAGAGAGGGAGAGATTATGTTTGACTGGGAGATCAGAAAAACCTTTTACAGAGAAGCAGATGTAAGCTGATCAGTGAATGATGGGAAGGTTTTGAATAGATAAAGGGTTGGAGAAGGTAAGAGCAAAAGTATCCTACAATCAGGAAAACTTATTGTTTATTCCATGAACCCTGTATAGAACAATTTGACTGAAGTAGAGGTTGTGGGGGAAAAAATGGGAAGTAAGTTGAGATCAGATTAGAAAAGACCTTAAATGAGAGACTATAGGCTGCTTGAACTTTCTAGATAATTGGGAAAGTCAGTAGAAGAATATTCTAAGAAGGATGCAGAACGATTGACCAAAGGCAAGGTGGTGGGAATCACGCAGGATGTGACAACTGTGAGGAGAATAAATTGACTATACAGAAGAATCTCATAGGGCTAAGATATAGTTGGTTAGGAATAGCTCATGGAAGGCCTACCAGGGGTGGGGAACCTGCAGCCTCAAGACTACATATGACCCTCTAGGTCCTCAATTGCAGCCCTTTGACCAAATCCAAACCTCACAGAACAATCCTTTGGATTCATTCAAAGGGCTGCACTTGAGGACCTAGAGGGCCACATGTGCCCTCAAGGCTGTAGATTCCCTACCCCTGACCTAGACCAATCTTGTTCTGTAAAATTTGGATTCAGTCAAAAGACTATCCATAAGGATCTAGAGGGCCACATGTGGTCTTGAGGCCACATGTTCCCCACCCCTGGCCTAGATTCTTAGGTTGGGAGATTTGAATTTGAGCTGTTAGGTACTAGGAAACCATTATTTTTCCTCTGCCATGAAGCTGTGGGAGATAATGGGTAATGCTCACTTCCAAATCTGCTGTCATTCTTGTGGAGCAGCCTCAGTTAGTCATTTGGGAATGATAACATCTCATTGACTAACCTCCATGCATCATTCATCAGTGCTTATGGGCAAAGTTGGTTTGGTTTTTCATTTTTCTTTTTTGTCTTCCCATTTTCTGCCTTCCAACTGATGTAACAGATGGAAACCTTGTTTTGTCAATTAGCCAATGTCCCCATTTGATCTGAGTACATCTGGAAGGATTATTTGGATACATTTTTTTTTAAATGAAAGTGAAAATGGGCATCAGGGGAAAACACATTTATCTTTTTTTTTCATGTCCCATCAAAATGGGTTCCCACTAAAACAAAGAAATAAACTCTCACAACATTAAGTCACAGCAGGGACTACTTCTGCACAGTTCCTCTCATCTCAGAATAAACCTAATTTATAATGACTCTGGGGGCTGCTGATGTTCCCGCAATGCAAATAAAAATGTAGCAGGAATGGCTACACTGAAGAAAGTTTTACTCCATAACTATGCTAGAAGAAGTTCAGAGAGGCATTAAAAACAAGGTCTTGGAATGATAACTTTGGAAATAGCTTTGGAAATGCTGGTTTCCATTTTTAATAGAATATATGGTTTTTGGAGTTTCTCTTCCAAGGTTCACCCTTTGAAGAATGGCTTGCAGCACATTTTTCATCTGGCTTAATTTGACTGTCTTGTTATTGAACCTTAGCTGATAATCAGAGCCATAACTAGGGTGGGACAACTGAAGTTCTTCCCCAGGGTGCTGAAGTTAAGAGGATGATGACAGCAGTTGTGATTCTTCAGTAAGTAGGAAAAACTGGACTTAACATAAGTTTAGCAAGAATTGTTAGTTAAAATAGGAACCCTGTTTTCTCCCTTTTACTCCTCTGTTCCCTGCAGCAGCCAGGTACCAATTGACTTTCTCCAGTCCTGTTCCTACTCTACTTTCTTTCTCCCCCAGAAGAAGTCTTCCTCAGCAGTAGCTTGTAGTGTTTCCGGGTCTTTGTCTCCTTCCACAAAACAGTGACCTAAGGCATTTCCCTCTACAGGGACTATGTTTTTAGGTTCCAGGCCCTTCCATATTGCCCTGTAGGCCAGAATTACAAGTTTTAGCATGGACAATACTACTTTCCTTTTGGTAGTGTGTCTCTGGTAGCTTTGGCTCTTTGTATCCACCAGAGATGACTCTAAACTTTCCAATGACTTGGTGTAATATCACTGTTAAATATAATGAAAAAAGGAATTTTTTTTCTGACAAATAGTCAATAAAGAGTTAATAAACATCTATCACTCACTATGTGCTAGGCACTGTGTTAATTGCTGGGGATGTAAAAAGAGGCAAAAAACAACCCCTACTCTCAAGGAGCTAACAATCTAATGAAGGTAGCAAGCAAACATATATGTACAAACCAGCTACACACAGAATAAATAGGAAATAATTAACAGAAGGAAGGCACTAGAATTAAGGGTTGGGAAAGGCTTTCTATAGAAAGTGAAATTTTAGTTGAGACCTAAAGGAAGCCAGGAAGGTCAGTAGGCTAAGATAAAGAGGGAGAGTGTTCTATAAATGGGAGATAGCTGGAGAAAATGCTCAGACCCCAGAGATGGAGTATCTTGTTCATGGAGCCCAGTGTTACTAGACCAAAGAGTCTGTGTCAGAGATTAAGGTGTAAGAATTCTGAAAAGGTAGGAAAGGGCTAGGTTATGAAAGGCTAAAATGTTCAGTAATGAATTCATGAGAGTTTTAACAATTAACAAGTTTTAACAAATACCAATTGTTAAATTTCAAAATTCCAGTTAAAGAGAAAAATTTAGGCATGGAAATTCTTTCTTGGTCTCTGCTATCCATCTAGATATTGACATTTTAACCAAAGAAACAGGGTAGTATGGTGGATGGAGAGTTAGGCTTTAGATCAAGAAGACCTGAAGAGCACTCTAACTTTTGCTAACTATGGGTAAGTTACTTGAAAACTCTCTGAGTCTCAGTTTTCTCATCTCTAAAATGGATATAATAAAATATAGCCTACAGAATTGTTATAAAGATCAAGTGGCAATATATACATATATATGTGAGTATATATATATATACACATACACACATACATGTATATACGTGTATATGTATGTATACACACATATATGTACACACACACATATGTAGTGCTATTTAAATGGCACAGTTGACTCTTCCCTGCTGACACAGCCTCCCTTTCCAATACTGGCTGTACCTTTGCTCATTCTCTTCCATCAAGGCAGGGGAGTTGGAATACTCTTTACTCCTTATTGTCACTTGCAGGTTCCCCCCTTCCTCCATTACTCAGTAAACTTTCTTCCTTTGAGGTTCATAGTATTCAAATCTACCACCCCATCAAAATCTTGGTAGTATTGTCTACAAGGTTCCCTAGACCACACCCCTTCCTTCCTTAATGAGTTCAATACCTAGCTTAAAGTTTCTGTTTCTCCCCAACTCTGTCCTCATATTAGGAGTCTTTGACCTTGGAATGCTACCCTTCTCCACCCAGACTGCTAACCTATCTGGCTTCTTTTAAGACCTAGCTAAAATCCCATTTGCGACAAGAAGCATTGCCTAACCTCCTTAAATTCCACTTCCTTCTTTCCTTTAATAGTATATATTAGCCTGTATATAGTTTGCTTCCTATAGATTTGTTTTTGTGTTTTTCCCCCTTCTATTATAAGCTTCCTGAGGATAGGGACTGTCTTTTGCCTCTTTTTTTTTTTTTTAATCTCCAGCACTTAGCACAGTGCTTAGCACACAATCAAAGTTGAACAAATATTTATTGAATGAATGAATGAATTATTTTTGGTGCTTAGGAGGTGAGCAAAATTTGCATTAAGCAAACAAAATTTCAGAAATAGCTTATACCTCAAGTACTCAGTATTTGAAAGCTTCTCAGCATTTCTGGGAAGTATGTTATGGCTTAACCCCAAGAAAAGTAGAATTTTAATAGAGATAGAAATGCTTGATACAAAGGAATGCATCTCTAATGGTTGAACTTTAGACTTTGTCACCTATTTTCAACAATAGCTAAGACTCATTTTTAAAAATTAGTTTCTATACAGAGCTAACTAGGCAGAGAAGATCTGCTTATCTCATCAAAGTGTCATATGAGCAACCACAGAATTGTCAAGATTCTCACTGATACCTGAAAAACATTCTTGAATTCTGTACATTCTCAACTCAACCTCTAATTGATCTCTCTCTGGATCTAATCCAGATCCCTTGAATGCCTACCTCTCTGTCCTCATCCTTGAATCTACCCTAAGACTGGGGCTTTGTATTTTGTACTATACCACTCCACCCCTTATCTAAATACACTAAAATCTCCTTGAGGGCAGGGACCCTTTATAGGTTAATGAAGGCAGTGGATCCTTTCTCTGAATTATGTTTTTAAATGAATAAAATAAAATACATTGGAATCAAAGGAAACAGTTAGCATATGCATTTTTATCTCTCTCCATATGTGTGTGTGTGTGTGTGTGTGTGTGTGTGTGTGTGTATAAAGAAGAAGGCCTAGGGAAGATAGCATCAAACTCATGGATAATGTGCATATGTTAAACATGGACTTATTTATTTAATCCTATACTGTTAGAAGTAGGTTACCCCCAGAAACTTGAAAGCGGTAGGATATATAAAGTTTTAGGATATGTAAAATGAAATTATGTTTAGTATAATATGTACTGAATTTATGATGCTTCATTAGCCCATAGGTATTGCCCTGGATAACTTCTGTTATCCCCCTTGTCTTCCACTCCCAGTACTGTAGAATGGATTTGGAGAAATGAATTTAACACATTGATTGGGTTCACTACACATTTTTGTTGATTAATCTTGGCTAGGCCCTCACTTGACCAAGGTAATCCTTGCTATTAATGGGAAAAAAAATGATAGTCTTTGGTCAGTCTTCCTTCCTCTTGATCCCTTTGTAGCACTGACACGTTGATTCCCCTCTTTGTGTCAGATACTTTTGTCTCTTGGGTTAAATGATGCTGCTGTCTCTTGGCTTCTCTTTCACTTGTTTGGCCACTCATCTTCAGCTTCTTTTGCTGGATCATCTCGTGTATCATGGCGCTTCACTGTGGGTGTACCCCTGATTGTCTGTCCTGGTCCCTTGAGGGTCTAACCATGTCTCTCTCCTACTCAATAAATTCTAACGGCTTATATTACATCTGGAATCAAATACAACCCCCTCCACTTAGCATTTAAAGTCACAGAGTCCAAACTGTCCTTATTACTGCTTTTTGCGTATGACAATCCCTTCTCCCATCTCCGTGCCTTTGTAGTTGTTGCTTGCCATGCTGGTAAAAATGCATTTCATCTTCACTTCCATCTCTAAGAATCTCTCATCTTCAAAATTCAGCTCAAATATCACTTTCTGCCTGACATGTTTCCTAATCTTCACAGCTGCTAGCATTTTCCACCATACAGCTTATTTATTTTGTATAGATTTTACACACGTAGCTTTCTGTCTAATATTTTGTATCTATGTACAATTTATTTTTCATCTCTTATATTTCCCTAATTGTTTGTAAGTTCTTTGAAAGCAGGGGGTATTTTCACTTTTTTTCTTAATCTGTTGGGCCTTGGCAACACTTGGTACATAGTAAGTACTTAATGAATATTTATTGATTAAGAAATTTTATAAGGTGAAGATATAAATAGACTGAGGAAGAATTTAGCAACATTTCTGAACAAGGGGCTTATTTTTCAAGTTAAATTTTTTTAAATCAACAAAATTCTTCTTTTCCTCTTTCTTGTTTCCTCTACCCCTCACCATTGAGAAAGCAAGAAAAACAAAATCTCTCTTATAAACTGTAGAGTTGAGCAAAACACATTCTTACAATGCTATGTCCAAAAAATGATGCACCTCAGTTTATTGTCTGAGTGGACCATTCCTTTACATGGAGGTGGGTAACGTGTTTCATTATGAGTCCTATGGAATCAGAGTTGCACGTTCCATCGTTCAGATTTACCAAGTGATTCAAAGTTATTTTTACAATATTGTTATTACTGTGTAAGCTGTTTTCCTGATTCTACTCAAATACACACACACGTACACACACATACACATGTTCTTTTCCTCTTTCTTTCATCTCTTTGGGGTATAAATCTATAATGGTATCACTGCGTCAAAGAGCATACACAACTTAATAGCTTTTGTCTGTTTGTTTTGGTCGTAGTACCACATAACTTCCCAGAAAGAATGGATCATTTCACACTGACACCAACAGTGAATTAATGTACTTTCCCATGTCCCCTCCAGCATTTCTCATTTTCCTCTTTTGTCAATTTTGCCGTTTTGATGGGTATGAGGTTGAACCTTGGAGTTTTCTCATTTGCATTTCCTTAATCATTAGTTGGGGGCAGCTAGGTGTCTCAGTGGATAGCGTAGAGGGCCTGAAGTTGGCAAAACTCATTTGCCTGAATTCAAATCTTGCCTCAGATGCTTACTGGACAAGTCACTTAACCCATTTTGCCTCAGTTTCCTCATGTGTAAAATCAGAGAAGGAAATAGTAAGCCACTCCAGTATCTTTGCCAAGAAAAACCCAAATGGGGTCACAAAGAGTCAGACATAACTAAATAATAACAAATTGTTAATGATTTAAAATACTTTTTCACATAGCAATTGAGAGCTTGGATTTCTTTCTCTGAAAACTGCCTGTTCTAATCCTTTGACTATTTAGCATTTGGAGAATGCTAATATCACATTACTAATATTATTATAATATTATATTCTTATTGATATTAATATTACATTGTATTATACAATAATATAATAATATTATCATCATATCATTATCATGGATTTTTAATAGGAATGAAAATGTTCAGGGCCACATCTTTAACCTGTGAGGGCAGACGCCATGCTGGATGACTATACATCGCCTCTCTAGTTCTTAGAATTCTTCCTTTCCTCCAAGGCTCAGTTAAGGTGCCAACTCTTATTCTAGACCTTTCCCAACTGATCCCATTTGTTAGTATCCTCCCTGAACCCTGGGAATTACTTTGTGTGTATTTTTCATATACATGTATCTATCTGTTATTTTCCCAGTAGAATGTAAGCTCCCTGAGGATAGGCATGGTTTTGTTTTTTACACTGTATTTATAACACCTGGTACATAGAAAATTCCCATTAAATGCCTGTTGAGTTGCTCCCATAAGCTTTGAGTTGGTACCTGTGCTTGAGATTTATTCCTAGTTTGGTTGGCTAGTGGTTTAACCTGCATTTCTCATGGTCTTAGATCCTTATTTATCATGCAGAAAGATCCTGCACATATCTCCGCTGAGTCCAATTAGTGGTTTTTCCTAGGCTGGTCTAGGAAACCTTGTAGTGGAGCAAGGTCTGGATGCTGGAGACAAAGGAATGAGAATTGAAGGGCACTAAAGAGAAATGTTAAACAAGCTCAGAAGATTTTTTTTTTTTACGTTTTGATGTGCTGTGAAATGCAGAGTGGTGTAATTCATTTAATTTAACCTGATCTGTGGGACTTTGGAAAGAGAACTGGCTCTGGAGTCAGAGGACTTCCACAACCTTGAACAAGTCATTTCAATTTCTTGTGCTTCTGTCTCTTCATTTGACCTGAGACTAGTTGGTCTCAGGTCCCATTTGGCTCTCGATTTATTATCCTTTGATGAAATCAGATTGACATAAATCCTTTCTTGTATATATTCAGAGTGTGTTGAATTGAAAGTTTGCCATTCGTTCTTCAACAGATTTGAACTGGTGTATCACTCATGACACTCTGGTTTTGACAGTGTGTATCTGGTGTGGCTGCACTGGAGAATTAGGATTATGGAGGACACAAACTTTCCTCTCTCCTTTTGCCATATGGCAGTGTCAGGTGAATCTAACCAGTATTGACTGAATCCCTATTAAGATCTGAGTAAGCCTTGTGCTGGGACACAAAGGGAGAAAGCCTGGTCCCTGCCCTGGAGCAGACAGCCTGTTAATGTCTTCCCAGGTGTGAAATGGAGAGCCTTGCCTAGGGTTAGGAGCCTACATGAGGTCACTTCACATCAAGAGAGACTGACAGAAACCTTGTCCATTTTCCCAGCCCCTGGTAAGAGTGAAGGGATATTCTACCACAGCGAGCATGACGTTATTTCATTAACATGGAAGGAAAGAGCTTGTCCCAGAAGGAAAATAAAGAAAATCTTTGTGCTGTGACAGAAGCTCTCAGATGTGCTGTCAGAGCGGAATAATAAGAATAGCTACAGATGCTTTCATTTCTTAATTTGAATGAAAGTTGGAGTCCGGGCTGTGCCGAGGTCTACTCTAGCAACTTTTCCAGACTAATGAATGTGTCAAAATTTATTTTGCAGCTTTAAATAGTCCCAATCACACTGACAAGTTGAAATGTGCAGGTAGTGTGGGGAGCAGTATAAGATATTCTGTCTAGGGGCATGAAACGTGGAGTTTTTGGAAAGAAAATGACAATAGAGATCTTTTCTTTCTGTCTCCCATTCCTAACTTCATTTAAAGGCAACATCCTGAGAAACTTTAGAACAACAGGTATACTTGGAGAATTTAAATCTTTCCATTGTCCGTAAGCAATTGTAAAGTCTGGGCCACATTATGGTATATGATGGGGATGTCACTGTCTAGCACTTTAGCACAGATGAAATTGAGTTAAAATGAACATCAATGACAGTCTTGAAGAGGCTACCAAAAGGTAGGTAGTCTGAAGAATGACTTAGTGTATATATGGTAGTATGTGGGCCAATCTTGGGGATGATAATGGTGGGCTGTGGTCTTACTTCGTACATCTGATGTGCATGCATATGCGCACGCATGCACACACACACATACATTATAACAACCATTGGACCAACCTCTTCCTACCTTCTGTAAGAGCTTGCCCAGGAAAGTAGAGTCTCCATTGCTTTTACACCCCTACCCTCACAAAGCTTTGGGGCCTAGAGAGTTGTGTTCACTGGGAGAGGCTCTTTAAAGCCACATCCCAAGGTGGGACTGGTGGGGTTGCACTGGCATAGGGACATTTGACAATGAGTTTTTTCCAGAATATAATAATACTACTAATAATGATAAGATGATAACAATAAGAATAACATATAGAATTTTAAGGTTAAAAAATACCTTATATCTCATTTCAGCCTTGGAAAACTCTCTGAGGTAGATTTCTATTGCTGACCAGTTTTGTGATTTTATTGGTATAGGGAACTCCCAGTGAGGAAGCACCCTTCACCAGTGGAAAATGGTGCCTGCTCTACAACTTATAGTCTTGGAGAACCATATGGGGTACTGGAGGGAAGTAGTAAAGAGACTTGCCCAAGGTCAAACAGTCAATATGGGTCTGAGGTAGTACTTGAATCCAGGTCTGCTTGACTCCAAGGCCTGCTCTCCATCTCACAAAGTGCACTGCCCTTCATGAAGTGGGCACCACAAAATTATCATCCTCGTTTTACAGTGGAAGAAACTGAGACTCAGCAAGGTTAAATGATTTTTTTTCAACCAACATTTGTCCCTATGCCAGTGCAACCCACCTTTATTTCTGTAAACTTAAGAGATAAGCTTTCCACAGTAATGAAGTAGCTGAGTGACAATGATGCTTTCTTTAATTGAACAAATAATTATTTTTTCCCTTATTTATTTATTTTAATTTTATTATTATTTTTTTAATGTTCTATAATCACTACCATAAAACTAAGATTTTATCCCCCCCACATGTACCCCCCACTACCCCCCTCCCTCCCCACAACAGCATACAATTCTGTGTAGGTTCTACATATACTTTCCTATTGAGTACATTTTCACTGTAGTCACGCTATGTAGTTGAACTAAAATAAATGGAAGAAATCATATAACAAATCGAAACATAATACACTAAAACATACACATACAGAAACATGATCTGCTACATTCTACAGTCATCTGTAAATGACTTCCATATTTCTTTCTCTGAGGGTGGAAGACATTTTGCCTTAGAAAACCACCATTGGGATTTTTTTTTAAATAAGTTTTTGCGTTATTACGAAGTTCCAAGTCTACCAGAAAAAACTCTCACACACTGTGGTCGTTGCTGTGCACAAATTTCTCATGGTTCTGCTCCTTTCGCTCAGCATCAGATCATATAAGTCCTTCCAGGCTTCCCTGAAGTCTTCTTGTTCATCCTTTCTTATGGCGCAATAGTACTCCATTACATTCATATACCATAATTTATTCAGCCATTCCCCAATTGATGGGCATCCCCTTGACTTCCAGTTTTTGGCAACTATAAAGAGTGCTGGTATAAATATTTTTATACATGTGGGACCCTTTCCCATTTTTATGATCTCTTGGGGATGCAGTCCTAGTAGCGATATTTCTGGGTCAAAGGGTATGCACATTTTTGTAGCCCATTGGGCATAGTTTCAAATTGCTCTCCAGAATGATTGGATGAGCTCACAGCTCTACCAACAATGAATTAGTGTTCCAACTCTACAACATCCTCTCCAGCATTTATCATTTTCTTGGAATATTGGGTTCCAATTCTTTTGCTCTTTTAGTGTAGAAGCTGCAAGGTCCTGTGTAATCCTGACTGTAGCTCTCTGATATTTGAATTGTTTCTTTCTGGCTGTTTGTAATATTTTCTCCTTCACTTGATAGCTCTGGAATTTGGCAATGATATTTCTTGGGGTTTTGAGTTTGGGATCCCTTTCAGGAGGGGAACAGTGGATTCTTTCGATGACTATTTTGCCCTCTGAATCTAGCACTTCTGGGCAGTTTTCCTTGATGATTTCGTGGAAGATATTGTCCAGGCTCTTTTCTCCATCATGGGTTTCTGGCAGGCCAATAATTCTTAAATTTTCTCTCCTGGATCTATTTTCCAGGTCAGTTGTTGTTCCAATTAGATATTTTACATTTTCTTCTATCTTTTTATTCTTTAGATTTTGTTTGACTGATTCTTGCTGTCTCATTGAATCATTAATTTCTACTAGCCCAATAATTCTAATCTTTATCAAATTGTTTTCTTCAGTTAACTTTTGGATCTTCTTTTCCATCTGTCCAATTTTTCCTTTTAAGGAGCTATTTTATTTATTTATTTTAAATATAAATTTATTTATTTAACATTTTACATTCATTTTCACAAAATTTTGGGTTCCAAATTTTCTCCCCATTTGTCCCCTCCCACACCCCAATACACCGAGCATTCTAATTTTCCCTGTCACCAATCTGCCCTCTCTTCTATCATCCCTCCCTTCTCTTGTCCCCATCTTCTCTTTTGTCCTGTAGGGCCAGATGACTTTCTATTCCCCATTAACTATATTTCTTATTTCCTAGTAGCAAGAACAATATTCGACAGTTGTTCCTAAAACTCCCTCCCTCCCCACCCATTCCCTTTGGGGAGGCAGGCAATTCAATATAGGCCCTATCTGTGTAGTTTTGCAAATGACTTCGATAATAGTCGTGTTGTGTAACACTAACTGTATTTACCTCCATCCTATCCTGCCCCCCATTGTTTCTATTCTGTCTTTTGATCCTGTCCATCCTCGAATGTTGACTTCAAATTGCTCCCTCCTTCCATTGCCCTCCCTTCCATCATGCCCCCCACCTTGCTTGTCTCCTTCTCCCCCACTTTCCTGTATTGTAAGATAGGTTTTCATACCAAAATGAGTGTGCATTTTATTCCTTCCTTTAGTCGAATGTGATGAGGGTAAACTTCATGTTTTTTTCTCAGCTCTCCTCTTTTTCCCTCCACTAACAAGTCTCCTGCTTGCCTCTTGAATGAGATATAATTTACCCCATTCCATTTCACCCTCTCTCCTCCCCCTACATTTCTCTCTCACCATTTACTTTAATTTCTTTTAAGATATGGTCCCATCCTATTCAATTCACTCTATGCTCTCTGTCTCTGTATGTGTGTGCATGTGTGTATGTGTGTGTGTGGTCCCACCAACTTCCCAGATACTGAAGTTTTAAGAGTTACAAATATTGTCTTTCCATGTAGGAATGTAAACAGTTCACCTTTGGTAAGTCCCTTATGACCTCTCTTTGCTGTTTACTTCTTCATGCTTCTTCTCATTCTTGTGTTTGAAAGTCAAATTTATGACCCGTTTTTCATGCTTTTCTTGCATCTCTCTTCTCAGTTTTTCCTCCACATGTCTAACTTGATTTTCAAAATCCTTTTTGAGCTCTTCCATGGCCTGAGCCCACCAGACATCCCCCTGGGATGTCTCGATACAGAGGCCCCGACCTCCACGTCTTTCCCTGATGGTAAGAATTGTTCCTCGTCATCAGAAATGAAAGACAGGAACATCTGTCCCCCAAGAAGGTAGCTTTCTATGTTCTTATTTTTCTTCCCTTTTCTGGGCATTTTCCCAGCCAGTTACTTGACTTCTGAGATTCCTCTCCACCCCCCACCTAGATCCGCCCAGCTAATGCTTGGGGTCTGAGATTCAAATGCTGCTTCCCAGCCTCAGGGCTTTCCGTGGCAGGTGTGGCTGCTATTCAATGTGAGCTTAAGTTGTGGTGCTCAGGTGGGGGCAGGGCTGCCTCCCAGGCTCAGTTACCTCAGGGGATTTATGTGGAGACCTTTTGGTAATGGCCCTGAGCTCCTACCTGCTGTTCTGGGTGTCCCAGGCTGCCACCGCCACTGCTTCTGTCGCTCCCTCTGCTGCTGCCTCCCGAGGGGGGTCCAAGTCACAGAGACACCCCGCTCCCCTCTTGACCAGCCCAGAAGTCTCTGTCACTGACCTGTAGCACCTGTGGGTGGAGGGACCTTTCTGGCCTCCAGAGGTTCCGTCCCTGAAGCCTGCTTGGATCTGCTCCTCTGGGGCCGTGTGGCCAGGGCAGTGCAGGGGTGGGCTCCATGTCCGGTGTGCGACAGACCCCTGGGGATGGCTTTCCAGGGCTCTCTGGAACAGAAATCTCTTCCACTGTGTTTCTGCATGGCTTGCTCTGCTCCAGAATTTGTGGGGAGTTCTTTTTAAAGAAAATTTCTGGGCTGTGGGTTCGGATCTAGCATACCGTGAGTCTTTCTACTCTGCCATTGAGCCATTTTCTCCATTTAATTTTTGTACTTCCTTTTCCATTTGACCAACTGTTCCTTTTAGGGAGTTATTTTCTCCAGTTAATTTTTGAACTTCCTTTTCCATTTGTTCAATTTGCCTTTTCAAAGAGATGTTCTCATCAGTGAATTCTTTTTTCATAATTTTAAAATCATTGGCCAGTTTATCTTCTATTTCCTTCTTCACCTGTTCCAGGAGAGCTGCTTGTGCTTGCGAGCAGTTAGTAGTTGCTTCTGAAGTTTCAGATGGAAGTACAGTCTCAGCTCTGACCTCTTTCGTGTTTGTGTTTTGGTCCTTATCCGCATAGAAAGATTCTATGGTTTTTTTCACTCTTCTGTCTTTTCTTGTTCATGATGTTGTTTGAGTGTTGTGGCTTCTGGTTCTTTCAGTCAAAAGCTACAGAACTTTGTGCTGAACTGATGTGTGAAAAAGCTAAAAGCAGGTTTTTGTTTTGTGTTTCCCCATCAGCCCTGGGGTTAGCTTGTTAAATGTAGGGGAGGAATAGTCTGGTCACAGGAGATCTCCTCAGCTGAACTGAGGCAAAGGCAAGCTCAGGGGATGGTGATCCCAGCTTCCTTATTGTTTTCCTGTTTCCCCTGAAGTGCTGAGGTACGCCTAGATGCTAATTCATGTTCCCAGCCCTCCTGGGGCTCCTTTCCTGGCACTGAGGCTTGCCTGGGTCCTAGTGCGAGTTTTCTCTGCCCTGGGTCCTCTATCCTTCCGGTTTGCCCCTAGCACAGTAGGAGGAATTCCCCTCAGCTATTTTTCTAGCCTCAGGTGTTATGAGACTATTGGCCCCCTCTGCTGTTTCTGCTGATCCAAGATTTTTCTGGGGAAATATTTTATGGTTCTTTCACAGTCATCAAGGGGGGAGGAGAGAGAGCATTTACCGATCACTCTGCCATCCTGGCTCCCAGTAGTTCAAGTAGGTGACTTACTGATGTTTAATCTTCGGGCTGAAAGTCTCGGGAGCTGCTGCGTTGATATCTGGTGCTCAAGGCTCTGGCTAGGCTTGTCTCTGGCCCTTGGGTGCTGTTCTGCCAGTTCCACCTGCTTGGGTTTCCTGGGCGCCTTCTGCTCCACTGCGCTAGATGTGCTGCGTTGTGTGCTGGGGGTTCACCCCTGAGGAACAGATCCTTCCCATGAACTTTCCAGTCTAACCTGGACTCCGAATCCGTCACAGTCTGTCTCCCACCGGATTCCTCCAAAATCTTGTCAGATTCTCCTTTCAGAGGTATGCAAAGGAGTTTGTCCAAGAGCTTAGGTGAGTTGTTGCTCTCACTCCACCATCTTAGCTCTGCCTTCAAGGTTAAATGATTTACCCATGGTCATACAGCTTGTAAATTTCAAGCAAAATTCAAAATCGAGTCTCATTTGATTCTAAATTCAATGTTTTTTCCCCTCTACTACAAAGCCATCAGTTCTGCTTCACTTTGTATTTAATTTGCTAAACTCCCTCTAAATTCTTATGTAAGAAAGTATAGTAAAAATTCAAATAAATTTTGGGAACCAATGGCTGAAAGTGGTTGTAGGTTTTCGGAGATGGAGCTCTTCCAAGAACCACTAGTCATATTCAGAATACATTCCAAGCATCACCACTTCCACTTCTTTGTTCCTACCATTTCCTACACCTGAAGATCTTTCTCCAACTCCCTCTTCTATATCCATCTATTGATATCTATTGACAGCTTAAATGTCACTGTCCATGCAGTCTTTTTGTTTCTGGTTTTGTCAACCAGAAGTGATCTTTTTCTCTTCTAATCTCATAGACTTTCATCTGATCCATAGATCTCCTTTACACTTCAGTTTGAACTATTTATTGTATATGTTTCTTATCATGCCAACTACATTATAAAATAGGAATGGAATGTAGACTCTTTGAGGGCAGATACTTTGGTTCTGTCTTTTTATCCTTAGCTCTTAGCATATAATAAATGTATGTGGATTGATAAATTGATTATTCATATCTTTGAATTTCCTTGTTCATTTTACATGGCAAGTGATCAATACATGTTTCTGGAAAGAAAGGATAAAAAAGGAAGATGAGGAGAAAGGGAAGGAAAAAGAGAAGAAGTGAAGTAGGAAAAAAGAAAGAACCTATTCTGAATAGTTTACAGTAGCCTATTTAGAAGAGCCAGTGTTCTATAAAGGTCCCTTTTAGCTCAAGTATTCTATGAGTCTATCATTTTGGCTCCTAGACAGACTGACCAACCTCCTGTACCAGGAGCACCTCCCCAGACCAAGAAATATCCTGAAGGCATGGAAACCTCCCTGAAAATGGGTCAGTTCTGAGCTATTCCAGGGGAATTTTGGGTTTGAGGGGATTGGGATTTGGAAGGAGCAGAGGAAAAAGCGTAGCAGATTTGATGAGGATTTTGGAATGCCATGCTAGTTTATCTAGATGGGGAATCCAGCTGAGAGGGGAAACCTTCTGTTGCTACTTTTACCAGGAAATCACTGGCCCTTCTACAGTGGAAAAGAAAGCTGCCCAGAGAAACTCGTTAAGACCACATTTTGCTATGCTACTTATGCATTTTTTTTTTGTCTTCATCAGTCCTGGCAGGAATTAGACATAGCTTTAATAAGCAAATGAAAAAACATTTATTAAGCACTTACTGTGTGCTAAGAACTGCCTTAGTGCTGGGGATACAAATATGACAGCAAAAAGAGGCCGTGTCTCCAAGCAGTTTAATTTTATGGAAGACAATGAACAAAGAGGATTGGTAGATAAGGAGGTGGTATTTTGGTCTAAAAAGTTACAAGGATGGTAAATGGGATCATGGGCAGGGGAGGAGGGTGGTGGTATCAACATACTCTATCTAAGACCTGTAGCAGAGTTGATTTGATCAGGGTTTGTGTTTCTAGACCTTACCTGGGAATTTTAGTATCCTTCAAACTGTCAGAACAACTTTCTACCCAGCCCCTGAAGCCATCATTGAGGGGAAAAATTGATTGTAATTTTGTAAATTAAAAATTTAAAAAATTGTAAAATTGAAAAATTGTAGAAAGGGTCCACCTTCCTTATTATCACCAGTTGACCAACTGACACCAATGGGAAGATGGGCATAGAGACCTTGGAATAGCAGCAGTCCCTCTTCTACAAATACTGCTTCCAAACTTGCCCCCATACTCATCATCTGGAAAGATAGCTTCTGTGAGGAGACATTCATTCCTGTTTGTTGCCAAACAGCTGCCACTCAAAGAGTAGGCAAGCTGGCCTAGCTCAAGCAGTAGGGCATCCAGAGGGAGGGAAAGGAGGCAGCATTTGCTAGGCAAGTTGAAATATTACCACCAACTTGACCAATGCTCCCCTGGAATTTTTAGTAGGGAGGATGAGGACAGAGGCACCATGGGAAGCTTGAGGAGACCAAACTTTTTGCAATAGCCACTGTGGTAAGTGGGGTAATGAATTAATTAAGGAGGTATAAAAAGACTGTCTTTCTGTAGGAAGGGCCCAGTCAACATTTTGCAGTATGAATTTGCAGTGAATGAAATCAGCATAGTTTTGTGATTTTCTCTGATTCTGTTTTTCAGCACATAAATAAGAGCAAAGGAGGCTGATGGTGGGAGTAATCTAGGGTTGGGGCTTGCCAAGTTGTGTTCTGCAATAAGGCAAAGGGACAATGAATAGTGTAGTGGAGAGTTAGACTGGTTAACCAAGGTGGTATGATAGGGAAAGGAGGAGAGTTTAGGGAGTATGGGTGCCATGGGTTGGAAAAGAATTGAGGAATCATGAAAGTCCTGGTGTGGATGAATAAAGGGCCATAAACCATAGAGAAAGATAGTGATAGAAGATTATGATCGGATAAAGGAATTTCAGAGGTCATGAGGACTAGAAGTTAGTTAGGCAACCTCTGTATAGCAGAAGTAGATTGGAAGAGGATATCATGGGAACTGAATAGATTGAGGTCATGAGAATTGAATTGATTGAGAATAGACTGAGTAACTGAGAAAGTAGGATATTTGAAGGAACATTAACATGTATGCTACAAGTCTCTTAGTATAAGGGAAGGGGTTAGGGTGGAAAGAAAGACTGTGAATCAAACTCATTGAGAAAAGAGGGAGAATGTCCTGGTGGCTGGTAATACCAAGGGAAGGGAAAGGAAGAAAAGGGAAAGTGAAGGAATGGAAAGTCACCAAGATCTGGATTGTGTGATAAATTTAGATTGAATGGATCTCAAAGAACAAGAGGTTGCTAAGTGTTGGTGGTAGAGGAATGATCTGGAAATGGCAATGGAGAGTAAGGGAAGGGGTATTCTGATTCAAGGATACTTAAGTCAAGGGATATGAGCAAAAGTATAATGAGTGATGGAAAAGGGGTTAGGGATACAGTGTTGTTAGGTGGGTGAGTGCCAGAAGATAAGAGTGAAAAAGGAATCCTGGTTGCCAGGTCTGCTTGTGGGGAATGCTGCTATAACTCTGGAGAAGGCTCTTGGAGAGAAGGTAGAAAATGGGAGGTTATGATAGGTTCTGGCCTGAGAGTGTTGGAGAAGATTTTAGGGCAAATATAGAAATAGAAGCTGAATAGCCTGATCTGGTCCTGGAGAATGGTCCAGTGGAGAAGGCCTCGTATGAAAAAGGAAGCAAGAGGCAGATAGAAGGCCCTGGAAAAGTTGGAAGCTGAGAGGTGGTATCAGTCCCAGAAAAAGCCAGAAGGAAGTATTATAGATTGGCCTTGGGGATATGCCAACAGGGAAGGCTCTGAGGCAAATTGAGAAGTTAGTGGCATGATATTAAAATTTGATATACTTCTTTATTTCATTAAGACTTAATCAATTTACTATGTATTAATGATCAAGCTGCTATATATTAGTTGCTTTCCCTTAGTATGTGAACCTGAGCCCCTTGAAACTCCTTAAGGGTGCAACATTAGTTCCCTATCTAGCCACCTCTCTACTCATTAAGTTCCCCTCCTCAAGAGATTTCCAGCCACAAAATTCTACTAAATATCCTACTTTTCAGAAGTTGATAACATATAAACTGGGAGTGCCCTGTTTTTTTCTCAGAAAGTGCCAACCATGGGACTTTCCAGAGGATGTTGCCTGTTTGGTGATAAATGAATAATTTGGACCACAACCGAACAACAGCATGCCTCTCAAATATCACATATCTTAAATTCCTGGCAGTTGTAGCACTAGGAGAGTGGGGTATGAAGGTGAAAGAGAACTCTCCGGGGACCATGAGCCCCATTTGCTGGACTGTCCTCTAGGATACTTCTGCTGTAGTAGTTCTATAGAGAACAGCTGGGGTGATGTATGAGCTGATTGAATTGGAGCTGCAACTGGCTGGTTATTAAGGGGAGCTACCCAAACACACTGGAGCTAGTGTATCTTCTATTAAATTGGCTCATGTATGGTGGCAAGCAGAATGCTGTGCTGAGAGTGTAGGTTGAGAAGACAGGTGAGACTTAAAGGGGGTAGACTGAAGTGTCTGGGTTTTCACCTTTCATGTTTTCCTTGTGGTGTAGAGTTTTTCTGGTGTTTTCTAAAAGTCTGAGGTCACATGCTTGTGTTACTCAAGAGCTCTGGAGCGGTGTGCACCTGATTGGGGTGGGGGTGGTGATGGAGAATTGAGCAATGAGATGAAGCTGTGTTCTGGATGCAGCTATGCATTGTTTATCTGATTGTAATTGCTGATGAACCTGCCCAAACAGGTAAACCTGGTGGCTGGATCATAGTCAATTCATAATTGAATTCTCTAACAAGTGCCTATAGTGTATGGTTAAAGTAAGGTACCTTATGCTTTGGGTACCAGATGTGGGAGAAATAGAGTTGCCATCCTGTTATAAATCTTTAAAAGCCTGAATTGAATTACAGACTAGGCAGAGAGCCAACCCACTTCAGCTTGGGCACAGGCAACAGTTATATGCTGGTAGAGTCAATATTTTCCCCAAATAAGTACTTCAATTCTTTGCTATTGTTTGCATAAGTACTCGGTTGAAATGTCAAAGTTCTTAGTTTTTCATGGAAGGGAAGACTTTTGTCTGAACATTTTTTAGTATATATAAGTTATATCCTTGCTTGATAATGGGGGAAAGTAGATATGTATTATGATTACTGTCTGATGGCCTTTTCCATAAAAGACCCTAAATTGGGAGGGCATTTTGATGGGCTCAACAGGATAAATTAACTAGAAAATATAATCCTGTGATCATCCAAATACCTCTGTTTTGGGGGAACCTAACCTCAACTGAATCAGGCCGCCACTCTTTTCACACTCTTAGCATTCACAGCCCCCAGGATAGAATGGTGACTATAGCACTGGCCCAAGAGTCAAAGACGACCTGAGAGCTGAGCCAAATCTGACTTCCTACACTTACTCTGCTGTGTGACCTTGTATAAGCTACTTAACCGCTACCTATTTCAGTTGCTCATCTGCAAAATGGGGATAATAACAGCACCTACTTCCCAAGTTGGTTGTGAGAAAACCATGAAATAATATTTGCAATGAACTTCGCAAGCTTTAAAATGCTATATAGATACAAGTTGTTATAATTATTATACCAGACAGTCTCTATAGTGAGGATATTTAACTTTTTGTGGTTATAAATCCCTTTAGCAGTTTGTTGAAGCTTATGGATCTCTTTTTAGAATCAGGTTTTTAAATGAACAAGATAAATGGAAGGAAACAGTAAATTTTCCTATCCAAGTTCATGGACTTAAATTTCTCCATGGAACATTTTGGGCTTCTGAACCCCAGATGAAGAACCTTTGTGCTAGAGCTAGATCACAGCATTTAGAATGATAAATGACAGCACTTAGAATGAATAAATGATAGCTCTGGAAGAGAACTTAGCAATTGTCTTGTCCAATCCCTTCTTTTTACAAATGAGAAAAGTAGACTCTAGATGGGGAAAGTGGCTTATCCAGGTGTCTTTCAATTATTCCCAGTACCAAGAAGAATGTTTGAGAGCTTAATAAATGCTTGTTGATAGCCATATTGACTGACTGAATCTGAGAAATTAAGTGAATTGCCCATGATTACTTAGTAAGTAAGTGGTTGGAGGGTGGACTGAAATTCAAGCCTTCTGATTTCAGTGCTCTGGCACAAGTAGATGGAGAAATGGGAGACTGGTGAATTCTGTCAATAGCTTTAAGTTGGTCACAACTATTTTCTTGATGGGATAAAGCAATGTATAACAATGATGATTTGTGGAATGACTGCACCTGAAACCAGCTTTGAGTACACTTAAGATATTATTTTGGAGAATAGTCTTACATTTTGTTGAGAAGAAAGTTGGTTTAGAAAAACCACTGATAATTTTTGTTTTGCTATCAGTCATTTCTGGAATTACCACCCTCCTTTCTCCCCCATTCTCCACCTCCTATTTCTTTCTTTTTTTTTTCATCCAAAGAAAAACAAAGTTTATTGAAGATTCACCATACTGGTCAGACACTTAAGAAATCTGAGCACCTTCATGGAAATGGTCTTATATACAGAAAGACTGTGGGAGGGATCTAGGGGTGGCCAAGAAGTCTGGGGTGATGAGAGGAGGGGTTTAGGGAGGGTCTTGAGGAGGAGTCTAAGGAGAATCTTAATGGGACTGGGGTGACTAGAGGTCAGAACCAAGAGAGTGGGGTTTTGATAGGATCAAGGGTAGGAAGTAGCTGGAGGCAATCTGGAAGTAACAGACAATTGAGGATTAGGCTAGGTTAAGGGTAACAGAGATTTGAGTCTAGCAATAATGGAAGGTTTATGGCCCCTAAGGAATCTTAATGGGACTGGGGTGACTAGAGGTCAGAACCAAGAGAGTGGGGTTTTGATAGGATCAAGGGTAGGAAGTAGCTGGAGGCAATCTGGAAGTAACAGACAATTGAGGGTTAGGCTAGGTTAAGGGTAACAGAGATTTGGGTCTAGCAATAATGGAAGGTTTATGGCCTCAGGTGAATGCTAGATTAAGTGGATGATTCAAGGAGAATTCAGGCAGGTTCTTAGAATCTAAACCCCATCATTCACCCCTCAAATAAATGGGACCCAAATTCTTTTGGGGTAAGGGGTGGAGGTCTTGGTTTCTGAAACTGGTTCTTCTGGCAAGGGGCATAGAGATCCCTCTGGGTCCTGTTCAAGGGGTACATAGCCTGTGTTGTCATCTGGAAGTTGATGGCTTTGACTGTGTTGGACACAAACCTGGTAAGGAGGTTAAGCAAACAAGGACCAAACAGGCACAAAAGGAGTACAGAGAAAAGACAATGTCCCCAACATAAAAGACAATTTTCCTGGAGGATTTAAAGATGACTATTGCAAGACCAAAACATAAAAGGACATGTTTGATAGGGGAATTTTTCGCTATCAGATATCTGCTTTCTTTCCAAATTGCTTCCATGGGCATGAAGAATAATATGGAAACCATATTTTGAGTCAGTAAAAACTTTTACTCTTTTATTTTCCCATAGCTCTAGGGTTCTGGTGGGTGCTATTAATTCTGTCTTCTGGGCAGAGGTCATAGTGGGTAGGAGTTTGGCGTGTGGAGGAGACTGACTACTATATACCTAGCTTTCCTAACTCTGTGTACCACACTGCTTCAGGGTTTGAGAGGGTGTGGCCCACCTGAAGAATTAGGTCAGGGGTATCTAAGAGCATATTTGGTGAGCCTGTGGTTAGCCAGCCACTAGTGGCTCTCTGCTTCTAGGATGCTCTGAACTCAATGGGGAGTCAGAACTTCCAGGGGTTGGTCAGCTGTAAGTTTAGAGGCAACCTCAGTTAGAATGGCTGTAGCAGCCACGGAGTCTAGTTGTTTTGAAAAATAGGCAACTAGCCTGGGGTCAGGTCCTAAGGGACTGGGTTAGGACTCCCACAAAGCCTGTCCTCTCCTTTCATCAACATACAGAGCGAAAGGTTTTCCTAGATTGGGTAGAGCTAATACTGGAGCGGTGGTCAATTTAGTTTTCAAAGTCTCAAAAGCTTTAGCCTGGTCAGAGTCCCACTCTAGAGGGAATGAGTCAGGGCCTTGAGGAACAATTAATGGTTGCAGTTCCATCAGGCCTTGGGCTTAATTGGACAATTCCTGGTAATGTGGGAATACTTCAGTATCTCTGAGGTGAATAACAGCTGAGGTGGCTTGAGTAGCTCTTGCAGGAATTCCCTGATTCCAAACAATTGGCTCAACTGTCTCCCACATTTTTGGGGAAACATGGGGAGGTCTGGTGAACAGAAGGAAGAGGCAGATGGGAGACTAAAGTAGAGAAAATTGGCTGTCCAATTTCACCATCAGGTTTCTTCCCAAAATGGGGGCAGGGCAAGAGAAGATGCTGAGGAAGGAGTGTTCAAAAAACAGATCCTCAAATAGGCAGGGGAAGGGGTATGTCTGGAGACATCCCTTAATTTCTCTTTTGATGCCATGACCCTGTTGAGGTGAGGGTAGGGCCAGAGCAATTGTTTAAAACAGAGAACTTAGCCATGATAAAGTGGGTACCTTCAGTCTCTATTTTTGCCTGGGGCTTGGTGTGAGAGATGGAGAAAGTAGGAGCTGTGCCAAGCCCCAGGCTCCCTGTCATTCTGAGTCTTCAGAAGACTGGAGGACAGGGCACTGGGGGGTGACTCTACCACTTTTCAACCTTGGGGACAATCCTTCCTCCAATGTTCCACCTGGTCACATGGGCAGGATCCCACAGGCATTGATTCTTGGATTTCCTCTGGGGAGGGGTGTCTTGGAGGTGTACTCTGTGGATCTTTTCCTGGCCATGGCAGTCGCCAAGAATTGAACATCTTCTCTGTCTCTAGCCCTTTCTCTGAGTTCTTTTTCCTCCACTTTGACTAAGTCTCTGTTGTTGAAAACTCCATAGACTGTCTCTAGTAATTGGGCCTGAGGTGTTTGGGTTCTCATTGCCAATTTCTGCAGCTTCCTCCTAATATCTGGGGCAGACTGGTTGAATGAAATACATGCTAAAGATTGCTACTTCTTCTCTAGAGTCAGGATCTAAATTCGTATACTTCTTAACCGTTTCTATCAACCAGTCTTGGAAAAGGGGAGGGTTTTCCTTTTCTCCCTAACTTTCCTAATTTTTTAAAAAAATTCTTTGCTTTCAAAATGTAGTTCTTAGGCCTTCTAACAGGCAAATTACCATATAGTCTCTCTTTCCTCTATCCTGACTCTTTTGATAATCCCATCCTGGGTCTCTAGTGAGAATGGCAGCTGTTCCTGGGGGATATTTTGTGAAATCATTGCTAGCCAAATGATCTCCAGTTTTTTGGGTTTGTTCCAGGATGCTCCTCTTCTCCTCAGCGGTACAATAGGTGAAGAAGAGGATACACAAATTATCCAAGGAAGCTCGAATTGAAGGGATACATACCTAAAATCCTTAGTAAACTTAGTGGGATCTTCTGAGTATTGCTGCATTTTCTCTTTAACCTGAGTGAGATATGAAATGGAGAACAGAATAAGCCCTCTACTTGTTCCACTAGGAGAAGCAGTAAGTTCCCTCACTGGAAAAAGCCCTAGAGGTGCTGTGGGGACTGGGGCTTGTGGAGGGAAATAGGAGGTTCTACTTCTTGTGAGGGAGGGGGTGGGGAATGCTGACTGAACTGCCATAGACTGCAAGGTTGGGGGATTCAGGTGGCAAGGGGAAAGAACAGCTGGTATCTGAGGAGAGGTAAGGGTCAGAGGGGGAGATGCTGCAGAGACTACTGTTGGGGTGGCCCCAAGGTTGGGATGTGAGTGGGCATCACCTGGGGCGAGGGTCCATAGGAGATACTGCAGGGACTCAAGTAAGGGTGGGGTTCAAGGCTAGAACTTGAGTAGTAGCATCGGGGCCATCGGAGGAGATGCAACATAGGAGACCTGAAAGGTGAAGGAGGCAGGAAAGGAGGGGTGTTGAACTAGAGGAAAAGGGAAGGGAGACCAATGGAGAAAGGGGTAGTTGTAGTTGGGGGGGGGCGTGGGAAAAAGGGGAAGCTGGGGGAGGTTGGGGAGGAGCAGGAGGGTCTGGGAAAGATTCTCCACCTTTTATTTCTTGAATAGAATTCTGAAAGTATGATATGTAGACAATTATGGAGGTAAAGGATTCTACACACAACTACAGGATAAAAAGAGTGAGAACCCTGTGTCCACCCTGAGGAAACTAAACTTGTTGAATTAAATAGAACAAATAGTTTGTTAGAAATATGGGTCCTGTCACTTAGGTCAGATTTCTAACAACTTTGGTGATACAATATTTTATCCTGAGGTCCTTAAAAAAAAAACAAACCCAAACCATCCCAGACCCATTTTTTTATATAATTAAAATGTTCCTTATATCTTTTTCTTTTAGTCAACTTCAGTTCCCAATATATCCCCCATCAAGTGCTGCTTGGTGTCTAGTCATCCACTTCAGTGTTTAACTACAGGGTACTTTTTAAGAGTACCTGCAGTTAATTAAGTTGCATATCACTAAAGGATTTTAGGAGAGCTTTTGGTGAAAACCCTAAGACATATAAGTCATCTTACTAAAACATATGTATATATGACAAATATATGATATAATAAACATCATATATATGTATATGTATATTGAGAGAGAAAGATTGGGAGAGAGTTGGAATATTCTTTTCACCTTTTGGGAGTGGCATACTTGTCTGTGAGTGTACAATGACTGGGTCAAAGGTAGGAGGTAGTTCCAAAAGGAAAGAGATTTATTAGCATATTAAGGAGTCTGACTTGACAATCAGAGAGAAAGTTTCCAATTATCTGTTCCTGTTGATAGCAAATTCACATTGCTGTGGGGTGTAGATTTACTTTTTATAACTTCAAGTTCAGTTAGAGTATATAGTCAATCAGTAGTATTCTGATGAAGGAACTTTGGATAGAAAACGAAAACATTTTACAGGAGAGGGAGGGAAACAGAAAGAGAGGCTTCAATAGTGGGGTGGGGGGGACAGGAGTATTTGGAAGGCAAGTTGCAGGACAAGAATAAGAAAATATTTCCTGTTCAAGCTTAGGAGAGAAGAGGAGGAGACCATATATTGCTACAGTTGTATACTGTACACTGTTTTCCATTTACCTAAATGCAATAAAACTTCATGGATGAACCCTCTCAGCAAACATTGGCATCTAATAGACTATATGATTGTAAGGAGAGGAGGCAAACAAGAGGAGAGAGTGACAAAGGCAATGTGTGGTGCAGAGTGCTGGACTGATCATAGCCTTATCCTTTCCAAGCTAAATAATTGCATTCATCAAAAGTGCCACCCCCAAGGCAAAATGACCACCAGAAGAATTAATGTCAACAAATTAGAGCTCTTCTCAGAGCAACAGTTTGTTTCTAACTTGGAGGGAAAGTTAAGCTAACACATAGTTGGCAACAGTGGAATAGAAAAGGAATGGGCAGCTTTCAGAGATTTGGTGTACAGCATTGCATTTGCTCATCAGGGTCAGAATACTCTCAAAGACCAAGACTGGTTTGATGAAAATGATGGGGAAATCCAGAAGCTGATAAATGAAAAATGAGAACTCCACAGGATTTACCAGCAGGACAGTTCATTCACCTCTAAGAAGGAAGCATTTAATTCCATCAAAAATAAAGTACAAGAAAAGTTTAGAGAGATGCTGGATTCCTGGCTCAGGAAGAAGGCATATGAAATTCAATTTTATGCTGATAGTAACAATCTAAAGCCCTTTTATGATTCCCTGAAAGCTATTTATGGACCAAAAACCTATGGTGCATCACAACTACTCAGTCCTGATGGGGCTATGTTGATTAGTGATAAGGGCATGATCCTAGAGAGATGGGCTGAACACTTCCATAGTGTTCTCAACAGACCATAATCAATCAATAGTGGAATCATTGACGATTTACCTCGGTTGAAGTCAATTCCTCCTTAGTTGAACTTCCAACTGAAGAAGAGATTTTGAGGTCCATTAGGCTCCTTTCATGTGGCAAAGCACCTGGTGCTGATTCTAATCCATTCTCTGCTGCCTGTGCTAATTTTGGCCTAATAATCAATACCAAAAAAACACAGGTGCTCCATCAACCACCACCACACCATCCATATGTGGAACCATCGGTTACAACAAATGGAGAAGTTTTGAATTCTGTGGATAAGTTCACTTACTTTGCTAGTGTACTTTCCAGGGATGTACACATTGACAATGAGGTTGATATGCACATTGTCAGAGCTAGCTCAGTGTTTGGGAGGTTCAGAAGAAAAAGTTGGTAGAGAAGAGGTATTATACCAACTGAAGGTCTACAGGGCTGTTGTGCTGACCTCATTGTTGTATGCCTGTGAAACATAGCCAGTCTACCAGCATCATGCCAGGAAACTGAATTGCTTCCATTTGAACTGTCTTAGGAAGATTCTGAAGATCACATGCCAGGAGAAGATACCAGACACTGAGGTCCTTGCTTGAACTAAACTGCTAAGTATTCAAACTGTGCTTTAGAGAGCGCAAACTCCAATGGGCTGGCCATGTTGTTTGAATGCAAAATGTACAATTGCCAAAAAGACTACTTTGTGGAGAACTCACATGGTGATCAGAGGAAGTGGTACAAGGATACTCTCAAGGTCTCTCTCAAGAACTTTGGATTTGATTGTGGGACATGGGAGACACTGGCATGGGACTGATCAGCATGGTGTGCCTACATCAGAAAAGGTGCTATACTCTATGAGCAAAGCAGAATTGAAACAACACAAAGGAAACGTGCAAATTTGGAGTAACCACCCCAAATAGTCACACGGACTATCTGTGCCCAACCTGTGGTAGAGCATTCTGAGCTCATATTGGTCTGATCAGCCACAGGCATATACACTGAAACTTCACTTTATCATGGCGGTGTCATTTTGGTCCCCTGAGAACGAAGGTCAACAATCAAGGAGTCTGACTTTACTATCAGAGAGATTAAATTTTCCAATTATCTCTTCCTGTTGATAGCAAATTCAGATTGTTGGGATGTAGATTTACTTTTTATAACTTTTCAGGCCCAATGTGAGAGTACATAGGCAATTAGTAGTACTCTGATAAAGGAACTTTAGATAGAAAACTAAAGCATTTTATAGGAGGGGCAGAGAATTAGAAAGAGAGGGTTCATCAAGGGGAGAAGATGTGAGTATTTGGAAGGCAAGTTGCAGAATTTATTTTCAGAATAAGAAAACATTCCCTCTTCAGGGTCAGGAGAAAAGAGGAGTCCATATCTTCCTACAATTGTGAAAACATTCCTTTTAGAAAAAAACTGAAGGGACTATTATCCAAGTAGTTGTTACAATAGTGGATGAGTCCATATACTTTACCATGCTCTTTCTTAGGGATTGGGGACTTTCTAATATTAGACTGCTGAATGGTTGGAAAATTTCTGATTTGTTAGTCCATTAATTTGGAATAAAATGACTGTGGTTCTTATTTCTCCCTTCCAAGAAACAGAATGTGTTGGATGTGGTAAGCACTGAACAACATATCAAAAAATGAAATTGATTATATGTTGAAAAACAGGAAACTGGTTAATGATATGGGAATCATTTATGATTTAGCTGCATATGCAAAAGGAGACAACTGACTTTTTGTTTGGCAAAAATCAAACTTAATATTAAACTAGAACGTATATTCTATACACATAAATCAATACTTTCATATTTAATCTATACCTGTAGCTAATCTCTATATAAGGCAAGTCATTGGGAGAATTAACTTTGTTTGACTATTCCTATTTGTTACAAATAAATTTGTTTCTTTTCTTTTTAGTCCTCAGTGGGGTAAAGGATGGGGGGGAAGGAAAATAGATTCCTGTTAATTCAAAAAAAATAAAGAGATGGAGAGTGCTACAGATGTGAAATGTTTTTCACATAAGATCACTGTATAATTAGTTTTATTTAAATTTTACTTCTTTACAAGGGACTCCTAATGAAGTAGAAGCAATCAGTAAATGTTTGTAATGTAAAAAAAATACAGTAATAAAACCTAAAATGTAAAAATGAAAAAAAAATTAGGAAAAAGGAATAAAGATGGGAAGAGACGACATACAATTGTAACAATTCCAGGGTGGACTTTTCAAAAAAGTGAAAAATAGGAAATGGGTAAGGAAATGATATCAACACAAACCATCATGATTTCCTTCTTAAATTTAATTAATGAAAAGTAATCATTATAATAAGGAGTAAGTCAAAAGAGACCAGTAGCAATTATAGCCAGCAAACACTTGATCTTTTTGCCAATTATATAAATGTGGCAGCCAAGGACAACACATATCTGTAGATACTGGTAGAATGTCAACTCATTTGCAAGTTTTTTGACAAGGCTGGTGGAAAATCACATCGTAAACCAGTTTGGAGCTGAGATAAGGATAATGAGCCTGCAGAAATCTTGATGTGAGATTTACTTAAATCATAATAATCCTAGCATCAATTAGAGATGAAAATGGAAAGAGGACACCTGATAAAAAACAAAATGAAACAAAACTTAGATTTGTTAGCATTGTTAACATTTCTATAACATATTTTTGTCATAAATGACAATGGAATTGCCACATTTACTTGGACATTTCAGTTTCCCCAGGTGTTTTGTATACAGATGGAAATGGCCTGGTAAGATATAAAATGGGAAATCCGGGGGAGCCAACCAAATGCACATAAAAGTAGTATGTACGGGAGGAAATGCAATTTTGAAAGCATTCTCCAGGTTTTTATAAGAGGTGAGATATATAATGACTGGAGAAATGGAAATAATTTCCTAAAAAGGTCACAGCAAAGATCACTAAAAACTGATTAATATGCCTACTTTGTCCTCTGTATAAAATTTCTAATGAGAATTATTTGCTCAAGCATCAAGTATCCTTGATGAAAGTATGAGTTTGGAACAGACAGGTTTTTGTAAATAATTTCCTACAGTATAACACATCTTCATATGGCAGAAAAGTGCACTGAATACTAGATTTCACTATTTTTATTGCTGGTTGAATATTAAAAAGTATCTTATTCCATAGAGAAAAATGTATCCTGTAGGTTCCTCTCTAGTTATGGTGTCTCCCTTTAATATGTTAAAGTCATGCAAGATTCCCTGATATATGTGTGGCAGCAAGCGGGGTGGAATTTTTTGTTTGGAATTGTTTTCCTGACTCAGGCTAGATTGTGAGCACTTGAGGGTTCAGTCCACCTTTGAGCCCTGGTGGTTTGAAGCTGTGCTGAGGCATGTGGGTTTCATGTCTGCTGACTCTGAACCAATCAGGAGTCGTCTTTGTTATGTATACTGGGAAATTAATATTTTACTTTGGAGTTCACTTATGAGAAGGATCTTGGTCTGGTCTTTGGGGGTTCACTTATGAGAAGGATCTGGTCGACACTCTGAGTGGCTGTATGTTCAGATCCCCCAACTTTGCTCTCTCTATCCAGGGATGTATGTAAATTGTATAGCAATATTGCTCTGAATCAGGCAGGAGAGCACTGTCTGTTGATTTTGATAAAGATAAAAAGATTGTTTGTTGAATAGATGGAAGGCTTGGTAATGTTGGGAATATAAAAAATAAAAAGGTGTATCTGGAAGCATTTGTTTGAACTGATTAAAGTAACTGTTAACCCCTCAAAAGTTGCCTTTCCTTTTATAAATGCAGATTTAAGAACATGTGATAGTAGGCCCCCCTGTGTATGTTAGGGAGTTTACTGATACAATATACAACAGAGGAGACATCCATTCATCATTTGATTATCAATATCAAGTGAGGTATAAAATGGGTGGATGGGTGCCCACCAAAGATATTTACCATTGTTATGGTATATGATCCGTGAATGGTTCAAATGAAAGGAATTTAGATGAAGAATTCTGTCATATACTCCTGTTTGAGAATGTCATTGTGCTTATTTTATCAGACTTGGGAGGGCTATGGGACTTCCTTAATGAAATCCACAAGCACCCTCATGAATTTGCCCTAATGGAGGAAATATCAAAAGGACAATAAATGCTTATTGTCTAGATTATAATGTACAGTTGGCTAGAATGTGCATTGGAGGAAAAATCAAAAGGACAATAAATGCTTATTGTCTAGATTATAATGTACAGTTGGCTAGAATGTGCATTGAGGTAACCTATCAGTATGCACTTATACAGATATCTATCTTTATAGTATAGTGTATATTTCAAACACACACACATATGAATAGATATGCATTTCATTAATGTCAAAATCAATCAATTGGCAAGCATTCCTAAATGTCAGCACTGCGTTAGTTACTGGGTATATAAAACAAAAAATTAAATAATCCCTATTTCAATGAATTTGCATTCTTTTCAGGGACATGTTATGTATTTTTATAATTATGTATGTGCGTATGTATGTATATTATATGCACAAATGTAATAGGATGACTTGGAGTAAATGATATTTTCTGCCAAATACATTTTTCAAGATACGTGAGCCTGAAATATTCACTGAAAGATGTTTCTGGGATTAAGATACAATGTTGACATTGTGTCTAGGTAGAGGTAAAGAAAAGTAGCATTATCTAAGTGAAAAGAACACTGGATTTATAGTCAGAGGATCTAGGTTGAAATCCTTTACATATGACCTGAATAAGGACAATTATGGAGTCGTTAGCGATAGGGGAAGGAGCATTGATAGTGGATGGAGCCTCAGAGGACTTGGGTTTGAATGCCATTGCTATCATTTACTACTTTTCTGACTCCTGGAAAGTCACTTAACCTTTGTAGACCTCTGTAAAATGAAGGGGTAGGATTAAGCTGTCTCTAAATTCCCTTCTAGTTCTCAATCTATGACTCTGTGGTCCATTTTAAATTGTGAATGTTCTTCATGTGTCTGCTAATCATAGCAAGAATTCTTGAACCAAGGCCTCAGGGTATCTCATATAAAAACAAAACAAAACAAAACTTGATCTGGTAATCCAATCAAGGAGAGACAGCTTAGGCTCATAGGTTTACCTGAGATCCCTGACCACTGTATTTAAAAAAAAATTCATTGAAGAGACTTGATGTGCCACATTTGAAAAAAGTTCAACATGAAAACAGAAAGAAGATTCCATTTCCTGGAGAAAACGTCTAGGACAAAGCTTACAAACAAAATAAATAAAATACTTCAAGCAGCCAGAAAGAAATAATTCAAACATTGAGGAGTCATAATCAGAATTACACAAAATTTCCACTTTAAAAGAATGGAAAACATACAGTGAGATAGTCCAAAAGGCAAAACAAAACTCAACAATCCAGAAAGACTTACCCAGGAAAAGCAACTATAATCCTACAATGTAAAAATGTCCCTTTGATGAAACAGTGGGTTTTCAAATATTCCTAATAAAAAAAAAGCTGAAAAAGAATTTTGAAATATAAACATAAAAAATAACTACGATTGAACAGTCAGAAGAGACTATAAAAATGTATAGTTTATATTCTAATGGAGGAAGGGATGTAAGAGAGGTTTTATTTTTAGAATATTAATGTCACAAGGGGTCATAGAGGTAATCAATGACATAAAAGGAAGAAAGGAAAGAAGGAAAGAAATATTTAAGAGCCTATTATGTGCCAGGTACTATACTAAACATTTTACAAATATCTTATTTTAAATTCACAACAACCCTGGGAGGTAGTTGCTATTATTATCCCCATTTTAAGAGCTGAGGAAACTGAGGTAAAGAGAGGTTAAGTGAGTTGCCCAGGGTAACATAGCCAGTGAGTGTCTGAGATAGATTTTGAACCCAGGTCTTCCAGTCTCCAGGCCATGTACTCTATGTATTGTACCAGGTAGCTGCATATAAAGGTGTATAAATAGTTTTTATGTGTTTTGAAGATGTACGAAAAAGGAAAATAGAGGGAAGGGAGAGGATACATTAAAAGAAAGTGGGAGAAAAAATAGGGAAACTTGTTAAAACACATAATTTGGTGTTCAAGTAGAACTATAATTATATAAAAAAGTACTGGGAGAAGTGGGCGTCACTTGAACTTCCTTTTCATTTAAATTTGTCAAAAGAGGATAAAACATACATGTAAAGAATATAGTGTTGAAATGCATTCAAATCAACAGTTATACTGATAGGAATAGAAAGACAGAACAGGGAAATATATGAGGGAAGGTACCTTAGGGGAAAATTTATATTTCTAAACACTTTTGTTACCAAAAAGAGAAAGAACACATCAATGAATTGGGAATAATACTAGAAAAACCAACAAAACTGAAAATCCCTATTAAATATAAAAACAGAAATTCTAAAAATTGAAGAAATTAGCAAAATTTAAAACAAAAATATAATTAATAAAATTAGCTTTCTTAAAAAATAGATTGAACTGGCAGCTAATTTGTTTAAAAAGAAAGAAGAAAACAAATTGTCAGTAACAAAAATGAAAACAGGAATTCATAACTGAAGAAGAAATAAAGCATATTATTAGAAATTTTTTGCCCAACTATATGCCAACAAAACCAATGACTTAAAGTAAATGAACTCTTAAATTATCTGAATTAACAGAACAAAAATTAGAGAATTTAAACAATCCAGTTAGAAGGGAAGACATTGAATAAACCATAACATAAATGAACTTCCAAAGGGGGAAAAAAACTAGCATCAGATGGATTCACAAATGAATTCTATCAAATTTTCAAAGGTCAATTAATTCCAATATTTGCAAAAAACAAGATCTTGTCAAATTCCTCCTATGAACAAATATGGTCTGGATTCATAAGCCAGGAAGAATAAAAACAACAAAAACCCTTATAGATAAATATCCTTAATGAACATAGATGTGAAAATGTTAAAGAAAGTTTTAGCAAAGAAACTAAAATAGATTCACAAAGATTTTATTCAATGACAGGCTTGAATTTATATGAGGAATTCAAAGTTAATTTAATATTAGGAAACTTGCAATTTATGTTAATAAAATCAACAAAATCATATTTTATATTAATAGATGCAGAAACAGCTTTTGACAAAATACGACCCCCATTTCTGTTGGAAACAAGAGAAAATAGAGCAACAAATTTTGTTGTGGTTATTGTTGAGTCATTTCAGTCACATCTAACATTTTGTAACTCATTTGGGACTTTCTTAGCAAAGATACTGGAGTGTATTTGTAATTTCCTTCTCCAGCTCATTTTCCAGATAAAGAGCTGAGGCAAAAGCAATTAGGTAACTTGCCCAGGGTCACCGAGCTAGTAAGTGTCTGAGGGCAGATTCAAACTCATTTAGACAAATCTTTCTGATTCCAAGCCCAGGGCTCTACCCATTGTACCATCTATACAGTATCTATACATACTGTGCAGTATGTATACAGTACCAGTAATAAATGGACTTTTCCTTAAAAGGACAAAAGTATATATATATATATATATATATATATATATAATATATATATATATATATAATATGTATGCACATATGTGTAATATGTGCATTTATTGGTACATAAATGCACACATTACATATATGTGTATATACACACATACACACATATATACATACACACACACCTAGATATGTGTGTATGAACTAAAAGCTACCATTACATGTCTTAGAGATAAACAGGAATCCTTCCCAATAAATTCAGGATGTCCTTTATTAATATTTGTATTAAACATAGTAGTAGAAATGCAGGCTATATAATAAAGAGATAATAAAGGATATAGAGAGAATAAGCATATGTAACATTAAGAAACAAAATGGTCACTTTTTTTTTGTAAATGATATGATGGTCTATTTAGAGTACACTAAAGAGTTAACTAAAAATTCATTGAAACAATAACCATAGCAAACTTGAAGGTTTTAAAATAAATTCACACAAATCACCCGCATTTCTTTATAATACCAATAAAACCTAGAATGCAAAATTCCATTTAAAATTACTAGAGAATGTATAAAATACTTGGAAATTTACTTTCCAAGATGCATAGAAGTATATTAATATAATTACAAACAACTGTTGGTAGAAATAAGGACAAGACAGATCTAAATAACTGGAAAAAATATGAACTACTCATGGGTAGAATAAACCAATATGATAAAAAATGACAATACTACCAAATCACATTAAATGCTCTGCCAATCAAACTTCCAAAAGGTTATTTTATAGGACTAGAAAAAATAAATTTAATATGGAAGAAAACAAGGTGAAGAATCCTCAGAGAAATAATGAAAAGAAATGAGAAAGAAGGGCACTAGTAATGTCAGATCTCAAACCATATTACCAAGAAGTAATTGTTAAAAATAATATGACGTTGGTAAAAAAAAAATAGAGAAATCAATCAGTGGAACAGATTAGCTATATAACACACAGAAGACACTGTATCTAATATCCCAATATTCTGTAAACACAAAGACCACAGCTACTGGGAAAAGAGTTCATTATTTGACAAAAACTATTGGAAAATTGTGCAGCAGTATGGAAGAAATTGGATTTAGACCAAAATTTCACTTGGTACAAAGGTAAGTTCCAAATGTGCATGTGACATGGAAATAAAAGGTCACATCACAGATTAGAGAAACATGGAAAAAAATACTCATCAGATTTATGGATAGGTTAAAAGTTTATGACCAAAAAAGGAATACAGAGAATCACAGAAGATAAAAATGAGTACTTTTTATTATGTAAAATTTAAATGATTTCATATAAATTAATAAAGCTAAGATTAAAAGAGAAAAACAATGGTTGGCCTTAATTAAACATAATTAACCTTAAATGGCTAATCTTAATCTTTGCATCAAAATTTCTCTAATAAAGGTCTAATTCCTAAGATATATAAGGAATTGATTCAAATTTATAAAAAAATATGAACCATTCCCCAATTAATAAATGGTCTAAGGATATGAACAGGCAGTTCTCAAGGGAGGAAATACAAACTATCTTTAATGATATGAAAAATGCTCTAAGTCACTCCTCATTAGAAAAATGAAAATTAAACTAATGCTGAGATTCCACACCATACCTGTCAGAGTGGTAAAAATGACAAAAAATGGTAAAGGATAAGTGGGGTTGGGGGAACACAGGCACAATGATACAATGTTGTTAGATCTGTGAATACAACCATTCTGAAAAGCAATTTGGAATTCTACACATAAAATTACCACCATTAGGGCTGAATGCAAAAGAAATTAGAGAGGAAAAAGTCCTTTGGGTACAAAAATGTCCATAGTGGCTCTTTTCTCCTGGTGGCAAAAAACAGTATACTAAGGGGATGCCCATTAATTGAGATATGATTGACTAAGCTGTGGTATACAGTTGGTGGAGGACTACTGTGCTGTAAGAAATGAGGAAATGGATTTCAAAAGCATATGGAAAGACATATGAAATGATGTAAAGTAAGCAGAATCAGAGCATCAATTTATATTATATCATCAATAATATAAAAATAGATAGTTCTGAGAACTTTTATAAAATTATGAAAACTGACATGACCAGAACCTGAACACTATATACAATAACATTATAAAAGCAAATAACTGTGAAATCTCTAAAAAAAAATCTATGATCAATATAGTGACCATTTATTATTTCAGTGGACTGATGATAAAACACACTATAGCACTATAGATTTTAGGTTGGAGAGTGAGACATATGTATACACACATACACACACATATACATATGTATATGTAGGATTTCCCCAAAATCTTAATGCAGTTTTAAACTTCAATAGCTTTAAGCTTTATTAGCTTCAAACCGTACTAAGCCTTTTGGGAAACCCTGCATTTTTTGTCTGCTTCCACTGAGGGAATTTGTTTTGCTTGATTATGCATATTTGTTAGAGTAAATTTTTCTTTTCTTTTTAAAAAATGGGGGGTGTGTGTGTGTGTGGGAGAGAGAAAATAGATTTATTAATTAAAAAAATCAAGTTGAGGGAATGTTACAGACATGAAATATTGCATGAACTTTCACATGATATAACTGTACTGTTAGTTTTGCCTTACTGTTTTACTCGTTATCTATCAGCTAGGTACAGTGGATGAAGTGCTGACACTAGAGTCAGGAACACTCATCGTCCTGAATTCAAATCTGGCCATTGATGCTAAGTAGTTGTGTGACTCTGGGAAAGTCACTTAACCCTGTTTGCTTCAGTTTTTTTATTTGTAAAAATGAGCTGGAGAAGGAAATGACAAACCATCTAGTATCTTTGCCAAGAAAACCCCAAATGAGGTCAGTAAGAGTCAGATATGACCGCAATGGCTGAATAACAACAACCTCTTACAAAGTGCAAGTAATTTGTAAATGTTTATAACATAAACACAAAACCCATCCATGGAACTTAAAAACAAAGAAACACATCTGTGAATGATTGAATTCCTCTGATTCCTCCCAGGGATTTAAAGTATGGATGTTGTAAGTATCTCCCTAAGTGTTTACAGCTTCCAGAATGGCGGCTTGCCAATCACATGATACACATCAGAAACCTCCATCCCACCAGCCATGTCGCAGCCCTATCTGGCCATGTTCAGATCTTTGGTATTCTTCTTGACCATGGAGCCCATTTCACAGGAGACTTTGTCACGGTCCTTCAAGCCTGCAGCTGCAGGCAGGCATGAAGGTCCAAGTCGATCTCTTGTAAGTATATCAGTATAGTATATAGTATTAGTATATTCTTTTGGATGAAGGATTTTGTAATCAAGGGAACCCCAAACTCCTTCTTGTCTAGGGTATATTGCTGAGTTGTACGCAGGTAGAACTCTGCAACACCACTTGCACTCTGAGCAATGCCAAATAGGACTGTGTTCAGATATCCAAAGGTCAGATGCATGGGGTGGCATGATTTGCTCAATCACTTCCATATGAAAACCATATTTTTGCCAGAGGTCTGCAATGCAACTTGCCCTCAATCTTGGGAAATGACAGTCCACAATCTCTTCTAACAGGAAGCTCCACAACTGTCAGGAATATAACAAAGATAAGAAAATGGATGAGCCACAGGTTCATTGGTGGCACCAGTCTAGGAAACACTCAGAGTGTATGTAGATTTTGTTGGTAACACTGTAGAGGGCTCTCCATCCTGGCAGGGTTGCTGCAGTGGTTGAGCTCAGTCAGCCTAAAGTAGTCCAGGAGGTTCTGCTTTGTTAAGGAGGGACAGGAACTCCTGCCGCTGCTCTTCCCCACCATAGTCATGGATTGGGTCATGACTGAGGAAGACTGAAAATTAATGATTGACTGGTAGTCACTGTCTAGTTACTCCATAGGCCACAGCTGAAGTCTCAGCATATCCACACCCTTTAATGGTAGGGGTTAGAATGTCATGTTACACCATATCTTAAATGATCTTTTGGTGAGACACTTCATTGATTGGCATCAGACTTTTCTTGCAGTGGTCTAGCACTGGGCTGTGGCCATAGTTTAGGAATCCTCCTGAAGATACCCTTCAGTGTCATGAGTAGTAGGAGGGCTCATTTCCTGACATCTATGGAAAAATGAAATGTCTGACTCTCCTCTAAATTTTCCAATTCCCTAAGATCAAAGGGTAATTCTGACAGCTTAAGAGATGGTGTTCATATTGGGGAATTCTGATGACTGACTAAAACCATCTATATTTTGGTTTCAGTAGAAAATGCCTATTTAAAGACAATCTGTCTGAAACCTTTTTATTGGAAAAATAAAAAAAGAAAAGTGTCTAGGTTTTTAGAAGTTATTGAACTTGGAAGTTCTACTAATTCCTTTGAGCTATTTGCTGCCATTTTATATTTGGGTTTTCAAGAGCATGATTCCAGAGACTTTTTTCCTCTAAGTACGAGATATCTCCAACTCCAATAAACTACTACCCAGTTACTGCCCTGGGTATGGTCTTATGGTCCAGAAAGCTCTGCTTCCAATGGGATTATTAAATGAGTCAAATATAATTTAGTCGAATTTAAGAGTGTTATTTTATCTACAAGTTATCTACAAGTGAATAGAAAAGTTTGCAAGACATGAGTATTAAATTATGTGCATAACCATTATTTTTTAAACAAGATACTAAAATTAGAAAATGATTTATAGATATACAAAATACTAATGGCATTTACATTTTTTAAAAATATCTTTTTGGTATTTTGTGTCACTAAAATTTCCCCTTGGTACCACCTCTGTGCCACTCATAGTCATTCCATATAACAAATAATATTTACAGGAAAAAAGAAAAAGAGAAAACAGTAAAAACCAATTGATACATCAACAAATCTGAAAAAATATGAAATGCATCACAACTATGGACCTTTTATTTCTATAAAGGAATAGGATGGGTGGTCTTTGCATATTTCTGCTTTGGGACCAGGCTTGTTCTTTGTAATCTTAACTATATCTAGCTTTGATTGCTTTGTGGGATTTTTTAACCATTTACAACAATGTAATGGTTCTGTATATTATTTTTTTGGCTCTACTTCACTCTGCAGCAGTTCATATAGATCTTTCCATGCTTCTCTGTATCCATTATGCTGATTGTTTCTTGCAGTAAAGTAATATTCCATTATATTCATGTACCACAACTTGTTAAGTCATTCTCCAGGGGATGATCTTGTATTTTTTCAGTTCTTTGCTATCACAAAAAGTGCTGCCATAACTATTTTGTTGAATAGAGAGCCTTTCTTCTTATTTGAGGCATATTTGGGGTTCTGATGAATAAAAGGTTTGAGAGATTTAGATTCTGGGTAATTAATAATTTTATTAATTTTGGCCAGCAAATAATTAACAAAAGGATGGTCATTTGGCTTTCTCTTATAAATTAAAAAGTGAATCATGGAGGCTTCTTAACACTTATATGCCCTTGAAAGAGTGGATATTCCCCATCAGTCAGCAATTAACTCTCATTGGTTAGCAATTGATGAGAGAATGACTATTACAGTGAAAGGTGGACCTATTCTAATGAGGAGTTGGGAGACCTTGACGTTGATTATATCACTCTAATTCTCAGACTACCTCCAATCTTGGGCAATCTAGACAAAAGGATCTACCCCTTACCAAAACTTGCCTGAGTAGAACACAATGGGCTGGGGTTTACCTATATTAGATTCTTTTTACTCTTTAATCAGGGCTAAGCTTCCCCAGTTGGATGGGGTCCCAACAAAAGGCATATACCTAGAGAATTTGGGCAATCTCATCTATTAGCAATGTCCTTCAGATGATGACTGAATAACCTACAAGGGTCTGATTTTTAAATGAGAAAATAGAAGAGGGATAATGTGAATCTCAATTAATAGTTGGTTAATAATATGAGAGGAATAATCATTTCTCTCAGGGTATAAGCCTAGGAGTAGAATCTTTGGGTCGTGGATATTTTTATCTTTTATTTGAATAATTCCAAAATGCTTCTTAAAATGATTTACTGATTCACAGCTGTATCAGCATTGCACTAGTTTGTCTGTCTTCTCATAACACCTCCAAGAAAGAATATTTGCAACTTTTTTTGTTTATCCTTGCCTATTTGTATTATGCAAGGTTAAAATTCAGGGTTGTTTTGCTGTGCATTTACCTTATTAGTGATATGGGACATTTTTTGAAATGGTTGTTAATAATTTGTAATTCATTTGAGAACTAGTTGTTCATATTGTTTGATGACTTATTCATTAGGGAATAATTTTTAGCTATATATAAATATATGTATATATGTGTGTGTATATATATATATGCATAGTTATGTAGACACATGTATATGTTAATTGTTTATATATCTTAGATCCCAAACATTCCTCAGAGAAATTTAATACAAAGACTTTCTTTTTTTCTCTTCCTTTCCTTCTTTCCTTGCTTTCTATTTGACCATTTCTCTTCTATGTGATTGTAAAGAGAAGAGAGAGACAAGATGTGAGAGTGACAAAGGCAATGTGTGGTGCAGAGTGCTGGACTGATCATAGACTTATCCTTTCCAAGCTAAATATTCACATTCATCAAAAGTGCCACCCCCAAGGCAAAATGACTACCAGAAGAATTAATGTCAACAAATTAGAGCTCTTCTTTGAGCATGAACAATTTGTTTCTAACTTGGAGGGAAAGTTGAGCTAACACATAGTTGGCAACAGTGAAGCAGAAAAGGAATGGGCAGCTTTCAGAGATTTGGTGTACAGCACTGCATTTCATCTGAGTCAGAACACTCACAAACACCAAGACTGGTTTGATGAAAATGATGGGGTCATTCAGAAGCTGCTAAACAAAAAATGAGAAATCCACAGGATTTACCAGCAGGATAATTCATCCACTTCTAAGAAGGCATTCCATCAAAAGCAAAGTACAAGCAAAGCTTAGAGAGATGCAGGATTCCTGGCTCAGTAAGAAGGCAGATGGAATTCAATTTTATGCTGATAGTAACAATCTATAGCACTTTTATAATTCCCTGAAAGCTATTTATGGACCAAAAAACTATGGTGCATCACAAGTACTCAGTGCTGATGGAGCTACAATGATTAGAGATAAGGACATGATCCTAGAGAGATGGGCTGAACACTTCCATAGTGTTCTCAACAGACCATTATCAATCAATGGTGAGGCCACTGACCATTTACCTCAGGTTGAAGTCAGTCCCTCCTTAGCTGAACTTCTGACTGAAGAAGAGGTTTTGAGGGCCATTAGGCTCCTTTCATGTAGCAAAGCACTTGGTGCTGATTTACAAGGTAGTGGGACCACTGCTCATACAAAAGCTGATTGACATTTTCCAGGTTATATGGCAAGAGGAGGTTATCCCCCAGGAGTTCAAGGATGCCTCCATTGTCCATTTCTATAAAGGTAAAGGGAATAGATTGTCCTGCAACAATCACAGATGGGGTCTCTCTCTTAGTCATTGCTGGCAAAATTCTTTCTAGAGTCCTCCTTAATAAGCTGATCCTTCACCTGGAAGATAGTCATATACCTGAGAGCAAGTGTGACTTAAGAAAGTGCTGAAGAACAGTCGATATGGTGTTTGCTGCCTGACAGCTCCAGGAGAAATGCCAGGAGCAGAACAGAGGTCTGTACATAACATTTGTAGATCCGACCAAGGCCCTTGACACTATTAGTTGTGTGGGCTTATTGAAAATTATGTCAAAATTTGGTTGCCCAGACAGGTTTATCACTATTTTAAGTCAATTGCATGATGGCATGTTTGCCTGAATTTTGGATAGTGGACAATGCTCTTGTGCCTTCCCAGTCAAAAATGGAGTGAAACAGGGTAATGTACTTGTTCTCATGCTTTTTTAGCATGATGTTTTCAGCCATGTTATCAAATGCTTTCAATGAGGATGAACAAGACATCAAGGTCAAGTACCATACTCATGGTACGTTCTTCAATTTGAAAAGGCTAGGAGCCAGGATCAAAGTGGAGGGAATGTTGGTGCATGATTTCCTGTTCGCAGATGATTGTGCACTCAATGAAGCCTCTGAAACTGATATGCAGCCAAGTATGGATCAATTCTCTGCTGCCTGTGATGATTTTTGGCCTAATAATTAACACCAAGAAAACCCAGGTGCTCTTATCAGCCATGCCATACCATCCATACATGGAACCATCAGTTACAACAAATGGAGAAGTTTTGAATGCTGTGAAAAAGTTCACTTCCCTTGGTAGTGTACTTTCCAGGGATGTACACATTGACAATGAATTGATGCATGCATTGACAGAGCTAGCTCAGTGTTTGGGAGGCTCTAAAGAAAGGTTTGGGAGAGAAGTGGTATTAGACTGACTGCCAAATTGAAGGTCTACAGAGCCGTTGTGCTGACCTCATTGTCATCTGCTTGTGAAACATGGACAGTCTACCAGTGCCATGTCTGGAAACTGAATTGCTTCCATTTGAACCCTCTTAGGAAGATCCTGAGGATCACCTGGCAGGATAAGGTAACAGACACTGAAGTCCTTGCTCCAGCTGAACTGCCCAGCATTCAAACTATGCTTCAGAGAGTGCAACTCCAATGGGTTGGCCATGTTGTTCGAATGAAAAATGTATGCTTGCCAAAAATATTATTTTATGGAGAACTCACATGGGGCAGACCATCACATGGTGGCCAGAAGAAACTATACAACACTGTCAAGGTGTCTCTCAAGAACTTTGGATTTGACTGTGCAACATGGGAGACAATGACATGGGATTGCTCAGCATGGTGTTCCCACATCAGAAAGGGTGCTGTGCTCTTTGAGCAAGGTAGAATTAAGACAGCATGAAGTAAACATAGGATGTATAAATATGGAGTATCTACCCCCAAAATTCACACGGACTATCTGTGCCTGACCTGTGATAGAGCATTCCGAGCTTATAATGATCTGATCAGTCACAGTTGGACACATTGAAACTTCATTTTATTATGGTGATATCAATTTGGTCCTCTTTGAAAATATAGGACAACCACCAGATTTTTCTATCTGACCATTTCTCTTCTTAACTAGGCACATGAATTTTGTTTGTGCAAAAGTTTTTCAGTTTCATGCAATCAAAGTAGTACAGCTTATCTTTTATAATTGCTTCTAGAACTTGTTTGATTAAGAATACATCTCTTTCTCATAGCTGTGAAAAGTATATGATCTACTTCTCTTCTAAATTTTTAATGGTTTGAGCTTCAATATTAAGGCCATACATCCATATAGAATGTATTGTGAAAATATAACATAAGAGGTTGCTTTAAATCTAATTTTCACCTGATGGCTTCCCATTTTTTCCTAGTAGTTTTTTTTTTATCAAATAGAGAATTATTTTCTCAGTAATTTATATCTTTCTGAATTATCAAATAGAGAATTATTTTCACAGTAATTTATGTTTTTCTGAGTTATCCATCACTGGGTTGTTGAGTTCTATTGTTTCTAATTCTGCCTTGTCTAATTTGTTCCATTGATCTTCTGTTCTCTTTTTAAAAATGAATTCTAAATGATTTTGTTGATTACTGATTTACTTTCTACTATTATTTTCCTTGCTGATGATGATGAGATCTTTTTTCCAAATGAATTTGGTCATTTTACTTTTTAAAATTTAATTAATTTGTTTGTTTTCAGTTTTTAACAATCATTTCCATGAGTCTTAAATTTTCTCCTGTTACCATTCCCTCCCTTTCTGAAGCCTCTTCCAATGTTATATGGGTTCTGCACGTACATTTTTATTAAACACATTTTCACATTGGTCATGTTGCATAGAAGAATTAAAATGAATGGGAGAAACCAGGAGAAAAACCAAAATAAAGCAAGACATAACTCCAGAGAAAATGTTCTGCGTCATTTTGTGTTCTGATTCCATAGTTCTTTCTCTGGATGTCAATGATTTTTCGCCTCAAGAGTCCTTTGGGAATGTTTTAGGTCCTTGCATTGCAGTGAAGGGCTTAGTCTATCAGAAACAGTCCTCGCACACTGTGGCTGTTACTGTGTGTAATATTCTCCTTGTTCTGCTCATTTCACTCAGCATCAATTCATGTAAGTCCCAGTTTTTCTGAAGTCCGACTGTCATTTCTTATAGTACAACAGTATTCCATAATATTCATGTGCCACAACTTGTTCAGCCATTCCCCAATTGATGGGCATTCCCTCAATTTCCAGTTCTTGGCTACCATAAAAAGAGCTGCTGTAAATATTTTTGTACATGTGGGACGTTTTCCCATTTTTATGATCTCTTTGGGATTCAGTCCTAGAAGTGATATTGCTGGGTCAAATAGTATGCACATTTTTATAGACCTTTGGGCATAGTTTCTAACTGCTCCCCAGAGTGGTTGGATCAGCTCACAGTTCCACTAATGATGAATTAGTGTTCTAACTCTCCCACGTCTTCTCCAACATTTATCATCTTTCTGTTTTGTCATGTTAGCCAGTCTGATATGTGTGATGTTTTACCTCAGAGTTGTTTTGGTTTGCATCTCTCTGATCAGTAGTGAGCGCATTTTTTCATGTGACTATTGATAGCTTTAGTTTCTTCCATCCTTTGATCATTTATCAATTGAGGAATGACTTATATTCTTGTAAATTTGACTCAGTTCTCTGTATATTTTAGAAGTGAGGCCTTTATCACAGACACTATCTGTAAAAATTCTTTCCCAGTTTTCTGCTTCCCTCCTAATCTTGGTTGCGTTGGCTTTGTTTGTGGAATTTTGTTATTTTATTGAGTTCTGTGAAGTATTGCTTTCATAATTTGACTCAAATGACAATAAAATTATAAATTAATTTATGTATTATATTGGAATAACCAGCCACAAGTATTGACTATTTCTTCAGCAGTTAAGTTTTTTAAAAAATTATTTAAGGAGCATTTTGTAATTTACATTTGCACAAAATTTTTGTGTCCTTTGGTACATTGCTCTCTAAATATTTTGTGCATTTTGTATGGATTTATGATTTAGAAAGGTATTTTCTTTTTTATTGTTTCTGGAATTTTGTCATTATTACATAAGAATGATGTAGATTTTTGGTGTTAATAGTTTTATCTCTTTAACTATTTTTATACCTTTTTTTCTTTCTCTTGTTTTATTACTATTGCTAGCATTTCCAGAACTGTCAAATAAGAGAGAATGGGTATACTTATTTTACTCCTGTATTTATTAAGAAAGCTTCTAATTATATTACATATCTGACTTAGTCATAATGATTGATTTCTTAAATGAATTGCCGTAGTATTTGACAGGATTTTATTTAAACATCTTGAATCTATATTTATCCATAATATTGATCAGTGGAGACTTATCAGTGGAGACCCTTCCCCATTCCATTGAGGGGACTTGTGAATAATACCAGAAGCATTTCCAGATGCACCCTCAGAAGCAAAAACGGAGAGATGGTGGCTACAAAGTATAAGGCTCCCATATCAAGGCATCTCATTACTTAGGGTTGTCCTTCCTCTGTGTTACCTTTCCCCTACTTCAAATATGATGTTATTCTGATTTGAGGCCCATTCTTCCATCATCCTGACCTGTATCTTTTCGCTAGACCCAAATGACTCTGGAGGAAAGAGTGAGGTTGGTGACTTTGCACAGCCCTGCCTCACTTAAATCCAATTCACTTGCAAGTCATGACATCACTCGATGAACAGGTATGGAAACAACAACTCATCTTATGCTATATAGGCCATTGAGCCTTTCCTTGTGTCCTACAGCTGAACCCTCCTATATGTGTTATCTCCTTGTTAGAATGAGAACTTTCATAGAAGAGAAACTATCCTTTTTCTATCTGTATCTCTAGTACTTAGAAACAGTGTTTGGAATATAGTAAACATTTAATAAACGCTTTTCATTTGTTCATACACTCTTTTGTTTTCAGCTTCCTACATCTCTTTACTTCCACAAGGAAAATTCCCTCATCTAAACAAAAAAAGGTCACATTTGTATAATGCTTTATGTTTTTATAAGGTGCTGTCTTCACACACACACACACACACACACACACACACACACACACACACACACAGCCCTCCAAGGTGGATTCTGAAAGTATTATCAGGCCTGTTTTTCAAATGTAGAATGTGAGGCCTAGAGAAGTTAAGTGGTTTGCTCATACACACATAGTTAGATAGTATTTGATTCATTTTTTATTATTAAAAGGTATTTGTTGAATTAAATTGAATGCTGGAACTAGAATTGAGCCTAGATCTTCAGAGAGCAGTCTTTCTGGTATTTCACATGGATGACACATCTGAAACTGATGGGCAGATGTTAAGGCACAAGCTCAGTTCTCACGTGAACAGTCTTGGGTCAGGTAAAGGTGAGGGCTTAACCACTGAGCTCTCACGAGGCCCCCCAGAGAACAGATGAGAATTGAGGAGTGAGACATGAGTTATCTTGTTTTTCTACCTCTTCTCAGTGAGAACTTGCTGGGGAGAGCATCCCACCGTTGAGTCTGGTCCATGGTCTGAGCAGGTTTTGTTAATTGGCTAAGGGGCTGAGAGCACGCTGTCCACCAGCAAACTATGCAGCTGGGAGAGCTTAACTTGGGACAGAAAAGCCTGAGAAGGGGGTTTCCTTTCTCCTGGGGAAGGAGAAGGAGGCTCCCGCAGGGAGAACTCACCCTGCATGTCAACATGTAGCTTATATCCATAATAAAGCCTACACCTCTGCTTCACTCTGGCCGTCTCTTCTCCCATAAATCTATCCGGCTGACCACCGAAGAACTGGAATAGGTAAGAGGACCCGGCAGCCCACGGCAGTTAGGCCAGACAGGCAGTATGAGGTCAGGAGATAATCTTTGTAGGAGAGGGAAGAAACCATTTTTATTGGTATCTAAAATAATTCTCTTCTCTGTGACTCTATATATTCCCCCATTTATCCCATCTTTCCTCCTTTCTTCTTTACTTCTTTTCTCCATCTCTCCAATTTCCTTTCCTTATTCTTTCCATCCCTGTCTTCTTTCTTCCCCATTTTTCATCTTTCCTTCTATATTTGCAAAGGGGAAAGTAAAATATGATTTAGAGATATTAACTGAATCAATAAACAAACATTTATTAAAACAAAAGTGAAATGATATCATGTTAATAGCCCTGTAGTGTTATGAATCCAAAATGAAGGTAATTGAGACTTTTACCTGTTAATTCAGGCAAAAAACCCTTTTGCATTAAATGCCTAATTAATGGATTCTAAAGAATTTCACTTTTTGGGGAATAGGGTTGGGGGTTGGGGTTGAATATCCAGAAAGCCATTTTTGAATTTCTTTTAGCCTGAGGAAAGAAGACTTCTCATGCTATATGATTCTATAGTCTGGAAAGACCAAACCAGTCTTCAAGTATTCCTCCATCACATTTGATAATGATCTGAAGGGCTCTAGGCTTGTCATTTTTCAGGCAACAGATTTCTGGGCAAAGGCAGTCAATTCATTCTTGAGTTTGAATGGAAAAAGTACAGGTGTCTAAAATTGATTATTGTTTTGAGAGGGAATGAATTTCACAAAAGAGATTCCCCATGATGCCTAGCAGGCTGGGAAAAACCACATTTTGTAAGTTTTGTTGCTACAGCTGTGTTTCTTATGAGGCCCTCCTTAATGATTTTCTGCTTGATCACTGTCCAATTCAATGCTTAGTTCCCCCCAGCAAAAGAGAAAAATCTGGTCTTGGCTTTATGTTGTACTCCTGTAAGTAGTCCATATGGTGTGATTTTAGGGGCATTGGGAAATCAATGCCCTCCAAAAATGTCTTTCCTATCTCAGATGCCATAGTTCCTGAAATTCTACCATTAGCAAGTTATTTCTTTAAATTGAGCAGTACCCTGTTCCTACTGTTCCTCATTTAAAATGCAAACTCTCCTAGGAGGAAATACATATTTGAAGTTCTTAATTTAGTGCAAATGAATCCATCAATTTGCACTCTTCTTTGATTAATGGGGATACCTCCCATTAAGGCCTGTTTTTCCAAAATGTATAGCGGAAATGGATGCCAAAAAAGGGGGAACAGAGAAAGGTGATAATCTCAGTTCCCTTGTCAGATATAATCTGGAGTGTTATGTTCATTTCTGGGTTCTCTGGTTCAAGATAGGCATTGATAATTTCTTGTCAAACTTGACTCTTACATGGGAGGCAGATCATGTTACTCCCACAGATTTATTCTAGAAAAATCCTGAAATTCACACAAGACCAAATAATGATGAAGAAGTTCAATGAGAAATTAGAATAAATGACTTTTACCTGAGAAGTGCATAAAAATTTAGAGAGAAACCCATAGGAAACAAGAAAGGGGGCTCCTCTTTCAAAGCAACTTCTGTTGTGACAAGAAGGAGGATACATGTACCCTACAAGATACTGTGTCTGAAGTCATCAAGAATTGAGAACTCTCCTGAAAAAGCCTCCACCAAGATAAAGTGAAATAAAACAAAGCCAAAAAATGAAATAAAACAAAAACAGGCATGGACCTTGGAATTCCTGAGGCATGGTAGCAAACTACAGTGGGATAACCAGCATACTGTTACCTTCAGCCTGGAACAGCTCAATCTCAGAGAGCTCTGAGCTCCCTAAGACTCTTGAAGTTTCATTGAGGTCCCCAAAGATGCAGTGTTTTGAACCTCAAAGATAAGATTTTTTTTGTTAACCTCTGGAAGTGGATGTTGGTACTAGATATCATAGGACCCAGGGAAAGACCAAGAAGAGCTAATCATCTCATTCAAAAGTGCACCTACAGAAGGTAGAACCTCTCCTTGGCACTCAATTGAGGAAATAAATAAAGCTGGGAAGATGAGTAAATAATAAAAAAATTAAAAACATAGCTGGTATTAAAAAATACAGCAGATTTGGAGGTCTGCAAAAGGAAAGAGTAACTCCACAATTAATGAAAGCAAAGAATCAAAAGAGAAATGGATTTTCTACAAGGTCTACAGAAATGTCTAGAAGATATGATCCAAGAGATGAAAAGTAAAATAGAAACTCTTGAGAAAAGAATTAGAAGAAAAAATAGCTTAAAGCAAAAAGTGGTAAGCCTTACCTAAGAAATGGAATCCTTGAAAACTAAAATAGGACAAATAAGAATCAAACACAAATCAATAAGATTGTAAGAAATATTAAGACAAACAAAAAAAAATTGAAAAAATATGGGGGGAACCCTCAAGATGTAAAAAAAAAAATCTTCTTGATCTGTAAAACAGGTCAAGGAGAGATAATCTAAGAATGATTGAACTCCCTGAAAAAAGCTGAAGAAGTATATTTTAAGAAATCATAAATGAAAACTACCAAAATCTATTAGAATTAGAGGGCCAAATTAAAAGACAAATTCAATGATAACCTACGAATAGCAACCCCAAAAGGAAATCTAACATCAAAACACAAAAAGGCGTCAAAGCAAAAATCCTGCAAGCATCCATAAGGAAGCAATTCAAGTACTAAGGAAACAGAGTCAGGATCACACAAGATCTGGCATCTTTTACCACATATGAGAGGAGAGCTTTGAATAGAATATTCTAAAAGGCAAAACAGTTCCCTTACAACAGGGGGAAAATGGAACTTTAATGGAATTTAGTGGGCTTTCAAGTATTTCTTGTGAAAAAAACCAAAGCTCAGTAGGAACTCTGAAATACAAATTTAAGAATCTAGAGAAACCAAAAAACGTATATTTGTTTGAGCAATCAGAAAATGTTTGATGATAAAGTACTAAAATTAAAATAGATGGAGATACAACATATATCCTTTTAGAGTATTAATGTTTTTAGAGTGTTGAGAGGGTTAGATAAAAAAAAAAAAGATATCCTGGGGACAGATTCTGAGAGTTTGAAGAGGGTTAGGTTAAAAGAAATAGACTAGTTCCTGGGCAGGTATTTTCTTCAACCACCTACAGTTACATATTGTTTGTCTTAACCTTTCTGGGGCACTTTCCATGCAATTTTACACCCAGTAGCACACAGCTACCTGACACACAGGGACAGTTCTATTTGAGGATGAAACCCTGTGCTCAGTGTTAATCTACCAGAACTCAATCCTTAACTATTCACATACTTCTACCCCATTATACCCACCTTATCCCAATGATTCTGAACTTTTGATTGTCGTTGTTCAACACCATTTTCCCTCATATTTATTCTTCTTTCTTATTCCAATTGCCCTCAATCCATCCTTCCCCACTCCTCTCAAAATAATCTACTTTATCTTTTATAGTTATCTCTAGTCTTTCTTTGGTTAAGAGTACATCTTCCACCCATTGCTTTGAAAGGTACATGATTTGTTTCTCTTTTATGTGTTTAATGGTGGGATGTTCAGTATTAAAATCATGTTCCTATCTAGAATGTGTTGTGGAATATGCTACAAGGGGATGGATTAAGCCTAATTTATGCCAGAGTTCATTCTAATTTTTCTAGAAGTTCTTATTGCATATGGAGTTCTTTCCTATATAATTTATCTTTTTTGGTTTATTGAAGACTTTTACGGAGTTCCATTTTTTTTTTTTTGTGATTCTCATTGCATTGTCTGTTTCATTAATCTTCTTTTCTATTTTTTAAGCTATACAAATGATTTTGATGACAACTATTTTATAATACAGGGGTCTCCCAAAAGCCTTAGGTCCTAAAACTGAATGAAGCCTTTTGGGAGATCCTGTATAGTTTGAGATCAGGAAGTGCTACCTAATTCATACCTCATACCTAACTCATTTCATGATTTCCCTTGATTCTTGCTTCTTTTCCACATTTCCCTTTGTATCTATATATCTGTATTCCTAATCAGCTGTTAATCTGTTTCTCACTGTCTCTGTCTCTCTGTCTCCATCTCTCTCTCCCTCCCATCCCTCTTTCAGTGAAACTTGCCAACATGGATTTAAATTTTTTCTTCTTCCAATTACTTCTGCTATGCAGGCTATAAATTCTGCTTTCATAATTCTCATTTCTCTTCTGAATCAATCAGAAATATCCTACACTGGTTCCAAGATTTCTGGGAACCCAGTCTTTTTACCTCATGAAGTTTTAGTTAATTTTATCTTTCCTTCTATTATTAATGCCTTCTCTACTGATTAAGCAGCATGTGCTCGATGTTTCCTTCTTTTTCCTTTTAATAGCTCTACTTTTAAAATAAGGTATATCTTCTAACATAATCAGGTTATGAATTTCAAGTCTCAGTGTTGTGTATGAGTTTGTGTTTACTTCCTTTTATGAAAATTTCAATTTTATTTTTTTAAATTTAAGTTTTCAAAATTTGTTTCACAAAATTTGAGTTCCAATTTTCTCCTCTCCCTCCACCCCAAAACGCCAAGCATTCTAATTGCCCCTGTCACCAATCTGCCCTCCCTTCTAACATCCCTCCCTTCCCTTATCCCCATCTTCTCTTTTGTTCTGTAGGGCAAGATAAATTTCTATACCCCATTACCTGTATTTCTTATTTCCTAGTTGAATGCAAGAACAATACTCAACAGTTGTTCCTAAAACTTTGAGTTCCACCTTCTCTTCCTTCCTCCCTCCCTCCCCATCCCTATTGGGAAGGCAAGCAATTCAATATAGGGCCTATCTGTGTAGTTTTGCAAATGACTTCCATAATAGTCATGTTGTGTAAGACTAACTATATTTCCCTCCATCCTATCCTGCCCCCCATTTCTTCTATTCTTTCTTTTGACCTTGTCCCTCCCCAAGATTGTTGACTTCTAATTGCTCTCTCCTCCCATTGCCCTCCCTTCCATCATCCCCTGCCCCACTAATCCTCTTCTCCCTCACTTTCCTGTATTGTAAGATAAGTTTTCATACCAAAATGAGTGTACATTTTATTCTTTCCTTTAGTCGAATGTGACGAGAGTAAGCTTCACATTTTCTCTCACCCCCCCTTTCCCCTCCACTGAAAAGTCTTTTACTTGCCTCTTTTATGAGAGATAATTTGCCCCATTCCATTTCTGCCTTTCTCCTCCCAATATATTCCTCTCTCACCCCTTAATTTCATTTTTTAAAGATATGATCCCATCCTATTCAACTCATTCTGTGCTCTCTGTCTCTCTCTGTTTGTGTGTGTGTGTGTGTGTGTGGGTGTGTGTAATCCCACAAACTACCCAGATACTGAAAAAAGTTTAAAGTTACAAATATTGTCTTTCCATGTAGGAATGTAAACAGTTCTACTTTAGTAAGTCTCTTATGATTTCTCTTTGCTGTTTACCTTTTCATGCTTCTCTTGATTCTTGTGTTTAAAAGTCAAATTTTCTTTTCAGCTCTGGTCCTTTCATCAAGATTGCTTGAAAGTCCTCTATTTCATTGAAAGACCATATTTTCCCCTGAAGTATTATACTCAGTTTTGCTGGGTAGGTGATTCTTGGTTTTAGTCCTGATTCCTTTGACTTCTGAAATATCATATTCTAAGCCCTTTGATCCCTTAATGTAGCAGCTGCTAGATCTTGTGTTATCCTGCTTGTGTTTCCACAACCCTCAAATTGTTTCTTTCTACCTGCTTGCAATATTTTCTCCTTGACCTGGGAACTCTGGAATTTGGCTACAATGTTCCTAGGAGTTTCTTTATTTGGATCTCTTTCAGGAGGTGATGAGTGGATTCTTTCAATATTAATTTTTCCCCCTGGATCTAGAATATCAGGGAAGTTATCCTTGATAATTTCATGAAAGATAATGTCTAGGCTCTTTTTTTGATCATGGCTTTCATGTAGAAATATAATTTTTAAATTGTCTCTCCTGGATCTATTTTTCCAAGTCAGTTGTTTTTCCAATGAGATATTTCACATTATCTTCCATTTCATTCTTTTGGTTTTGTTTTGTGATTTCTTGGTTTCTCACAAAGTTATTAGCTTCCATCTGTTCCATTCTAATTTTTAAAGGACTGTTTCGAGCTTTTGAACCTCCTTTTCCATTTGGCTAATTCTGCTTTTGAAAGCATTCTTCTCCTCATTGGCTTTTTGAACCTCTTTTTCTAATTGAATTAGCCTATTTTTAAAGATGTTATTTTCTTCAGTATTTTTTTGGGTTTCCTTTAGCAAGCTGTTGACTTGCTTTTCATGATTTCTTTCATCTCTCTCATTTCTCTTCCCAATTTTTCCTCCACCCCTCTTGCTTGATTTTTTAAAATCCTTTTTGAGCTCTTCCATGACCTGAGTCCATTGAATATTTATTTTGGATGTTTGGGATACAGAAGCCTTGACTTTTATGTCTTTCCCTGATGGTAAGCATTGTTCTTCCTCATCCAAAAGGATGGGAGAAGATATCTGTTCACCAAGAAAGTAACCTTCTATAGTCTTATTTTTTCCCCCTTTTTTGGGCATTTTCCCAACCAGTTACTTGACTTTTGGGTTCTTTATCAAAAATAGGGTATACTCTTGGAGTCTGTAAGATCTCAATTCTTCCAAGGTGGTACAATCAAGTGTGTACACTGGTCTGGGAGCAAGCAGAAATTTTTGTGCCCAGAATCTGAGTAATAGAGTTTTGTCTTCACAACCACCTGACCTCCAGTTCCACCAAGCCAGCAGGGGCAGGGCTTCCATTCAGTGTGAGATAAAGATCAACTGCTTAAATCCCTCAGGAGTATTAGGTGAGGGCAGGGCCTCTACACAGGGTTGAAGTAAGAATCAGTTGTTCAGTGCCCTCAGGGGTTTTACCCTCCAACAGTGGATGTGGGTTGCTGTGGAAGCTGCTGCAGCCCACCCATGGCACTTCTGCAGGCTGCAGCCTGAGGCAGGTGCTATGGGAAGGCCCTTCTCCCTTCTCAGTCAACTGAGAAAACCCTCTCACTGACCTTTGGAGCCTGTGAGTTGAGGGATCTGTGAACCACTGCTACTGCCACTGAGGATTCCGCCCCTGAGGCCTGCTCTTGTCCTCCTCCCAGAGCCACAAGGTGTGGCTAAGACTGGGCTGGGCTCCACTCTGCTGGTGCTACAGACGTTTCCTCATGAATTATGCTTTATCCTTAGAAAACAGTCCATTATTCAGGTATCATAAACCATAGACTAGAAAAGAAAATCCTGCTCTTCCACATATCTATTTAAGCTACAGCACACTTTTCATGCCCATCTTTTTATTCTGAACTCAGAGCTTTGTCTAGTAAAATGGGTAACACCAGCTATTTTCTCTCCCAACTCCTACCCTAACCAAATCCTTCAGTTTCTTACTTTGGACAGTTATATGGTCCAGGATCTTTCCATAGTAATATTAGCGATTCTAATGAACATCAAAAGTATATAGTTTTAAATGACTTTGATAAATCTTGGAAGTCCTCCATCATATTTTTTGCTACATGCCCCCAAAATAGAGCCTACTTTATAACTCATGTTGACTTCATTACTACCTATTTGACCTTGAGTGAGTCACTTAACTTCTCTGGGCCTTAGTTTCCTCACTCATAAAATTAGTGAGTCTAGTGACTTCCTGAAAAAATTAATTACTGTATGATATCTGAGGTAATGTCAGTACTAAATCTGTGACCTTTTTTTAGGAGTCCTGAAAATAGGTCCACTTCTTTTGATGTCAGATAGAAAGATAAGTTCAATTTTCATTTCAAGTTCAATTTTATATTTCCTTGATCCAGGCTTCAGGTCTCCATCTCACTTCTTGACAATCTCCAAACTAGCTTCCCAACACTTCCTATCTCTTCTTTATATGTTATGTTATTCCATTAGAACATAAGTACCTTAAGGTCAGAAGCTATATTGCATATGCTTAAATGTGTATCTGCAGCACTTCGCACAGAGCTTGGCACGTAGTCAGCGTTTAACAAATGTGTCATCTATTTGCCCATCTCTGTGTCTCTCTCTTCCTCCCCCCCCGCTCCCCGTCTCTGTCTCTGTCTCTCTCCCTCAATTTCATCTGGCTTTCTATAATTCTTATTTTCTGCAGCACATAATAGGCTGCTTTTTCTTTAGAATGTCTATATTCACCTTCTAGGACCAGCCTCTTGCATGTTGTAGGATAACTCCAATAGTTGTTTCTTTTTTTCTCACTTTCCCCTCTAAGTCGTTGTCCCACTCGCCATCATTTTGACCTTGATTTTGATTCTCTTTCATCTCTTTGGAAACTTTTTTTTGGCTTCCTTTCCAGTTCTAAAAAAATATTAATTTATAATTAATTTATAATTAACTTTGTAAAATCTATAAAGATATGAGCTGTTCCCTAACTGATAAATGGTCAAAGGATATGAACAGGCAGTTTTCCAATGAAGAAATCAAAACAATTTGTAGGCATATGAAAAAATGCTCTAAATCACTATTGATTAGAGAAATGCAAATTAAAACAGCCTTGAAATATCGTTTCACTCCTATCTTGATTGAATGGGAAAACAACAAATATTGGAGGGGATGTAGAAAAAATGGACACTAATTCATTGTTGCTGAAATTGTGAACTGATCCAGCCTCTTTTGAGAGCAATCTGGAATTATACTCAATGAGTTATTAAACTACCTATACTTTTTGACCCAGAAATATCACTACTAGGTCTCTTTCCAAAGAAGATTAAGGGAAAAGGAAAATAACCTATATTTTTTAAAATATTTATAGCAGCTCTCTTTGTGGTAGCAAAGAATGGAAATTGAGGGGATACCCATCAATTGGACAGCAGTTGAGTAAGTTGTGGTATTTTTTTGTGTGTTTGTGGTATTTTTTTGTGTGTTTGTCCTTCATTGCCGAAGAAGACCATGCCATCAGAGAAATGATGACATGACTTGCACTTGACTTTGTTTTGCATGAGGGAGGGCTGTGCAGGTCACCAGCCTCACTTCCCCTCCAGAGCCATCTGAATCCAGTGACAAGATATTCATCAGGATGACTGGAGATGACCCAGGATGAGGCAATTGGAGTTAAGTGACTTTCCCAAGGTCACACAGCTAGGGAGTATCATGTGTCTGAGGTGAGATTTGAACTCAGGTTCTCCTGACTCCTGCACTGGTGCTCTATCCACTGCACCACCTAGCTGCCCCAAGTTGTAGTATATGATTGTGATGGAATACTATTATACTATAAGAAATGATAAGATGTATAATCTTAGAACATGAGCAGAACCAAGACAACATTGTATACAGTAATAGCAAGATTGTTTTAAGAACAACTTTGATTGAATAAGTCATTTAGACTATTATAAAAAGCCCAAATTAACTACAAAGGACATATGAAGGAAAATGCTATCAGCATCCAGAGAAAGAACTGATAAATAGAAGTATATATGTGATGATTTTATACATACACATATGTATACGTGTATATATATGTGTACATGTATGGATGCGTGCATGTATGTATACACACATTTTTGTGTCTAATGGTAGCCGTCTCTAGGGTGGAGAGAGATTATAAAAAAAGAAATTTATATGATAACCTTATTATATATTTAAAAGGAATAAGCAATACATGAGAGATTTACAATTTCATGTGCAGTCATCTTTTTTTATTATGCTATGTTATGTAACTGCTTGGTTTATTCCATAAATTAAACAAATAAAATGAATTGTCGAGAACGATTTATTCTTTTTAATAAGCTGGAGTGTAGAGAGATGTCCTTCAAGTATCTTCTTTATATCCTAGTCAGGAGACCATACTGACCTGCATATACAGGTAACTAACTACATCCCCATATTTGGTAGTTCAATGGGAAAAGATTACTTTGTCATTACTTTCTGTTTCTCAGTTTCATCACTCGGAGTTGAGTTCCTTCTGGAAGTTTTCTCCAGAAACTACTGTGGCAAATTGTTATACTTCTTTGTTGCTAAGTTATTGGTCTTTACACCTTTTGTAAGACACTGCCTTTGAGCTAAACTAGCTATTCCCACTCCCCTTCTCCCGTCTTCAACTCATTATTGCTACTTTTTTTTTCTACTTGGGGCCAAGTAGGAGTCAGTGTAATTTCTTTCAGTAAAATAGAAACAAATAATAAAACCAGTCACAAAGAAATTATTGCTTTATCGGGGGTGGGGAAGCCATCCTGAGGCCACATGTGGCCCTCTAGGTCCTTGAGTGTTGCCCTTTGGCTGAATCCAGAGGGCTGCACTCCAGGAGCTACCGAGCCACATGTGGCCACAAAGCCACAGCTTCTCCAAGCCTGGTTCAAACATTCCAAAACTTCTTATTCATCTCTTCCTTTTCCTGTTCATTAAGATAGATTAGGAAGACAGTGAAAAAGAGCTAACTTAAAGGAGGAGCATCAAACCTGATTTCCCATTAAGTGGATGATTAGAAAATGGAAGGTGTGATATATATATATATATATATATATATATATATATATATATGGACATATATAAACTAAGAATTATCTCTCCTGATACTTGTGACCGAACTATCCCCATGTAACGAGATGACAAATGGGAGAGAAAAGGGAAGTAAGACATGGACTCTGTCCTTGGCAAAACAGAGCAAACACAGAAAAGTATATATTTCTTATTAAAGTAGTATATACAAACACATTGACACATTAGTTAATAAGAGCAGGAAATGATCTCATTAATAGAATTCTGTGACTCTTTGAGGGTTAAACCTTGTCTACAGTTGTGAAAATGCAAGATTAAAAAAATTAGTTTTAATCTTTGTATCCTTAAAGATCAATATGCTCAACAGGGAGAGTGCACCCTAACAACATTCTCTTCACATATTTCCTAATGCATTTAGGGTTTTTTCATGTGTTGCAAAACATCATTAATTCTTGTGTTTGCATAATATTAATATTTATAGTTTATTGAGTACTTTATGTAATAAGTTTGGATTATGTTTACCTTTTTAATGTAGGTTATATTTCCTTAAAAAGTAAGATCATTAAGTAAGTTAGATATAACTGATAGTGCTTGTGTAATAAATGAGGCTTTTGACAGCATGAAAAATTTCAAACCAATGTAATTCTTAATGACTGGAATGTACTTCTTCCGCAGTAATATTTGCAAATTTTTTCTTTTGTTTTGAAAGTTTAAGTGAAGGAATAGCTAGATGGTGTGGTGGATAGAGCACTGGTTCTGAAATCAAGAGAACCTGAGTTCAAATGTGACCTCAGATGCTTTCTAGTGTGTGACTCTGGGCAAGATGCTTAACCCTAATTGCCTCAAAATAAAAAAGTAAATTTAATTGAGCCTCAAAATTTCACGATTCCTTCCTGTTATTCTCCCTTCCTTTGAAAACAAGATATCTGGTGACTTGAGGTTTTTGGTTCTCTCAATTCTGGGTAGCCAGCATCTCCGGAGATATTTTTGTCAGACCAGTGACTGATTTTCTTTGTGTAGGGGACTCCTTATGAGTAAATTCTCTTTCCTAATTACAGGTTGATAACTGCTTTATATAGCTTTAGAGAGTTGCCTGTGGCACTGAGGGTTAAAGTGACGTGCCTAGGTTTACATTGTATGTCTCAGTCAGGATCTGAACTCATGCCTTATTCCAAGACCAATTCCATTTCAATTATACCATATTACCTTCTACATACAGGACCTTGTACATGTCTAATTATAGCTGCCATGAAAGGATTCTTTGGGAATTCTAGAATAATGAGGTTGTCTGAAGCTAGGTGGAACTTAATCAAGAAAGGTTTCCTTGAGGAAGTGACTTTTGAACTATGTTTTAGAAGACTGTCAAAGTGGTAAATGAAACTAGATATACTGTGGATAGGAGGAATACCTAAGACATAGAGGCAGGAGCTAAAGAATCATTTGCAGAGAATCAATAATCCTAATTGTTTTGGCAAGGTTCTAATCGTGGTTTTTTAGCTTGCTACCTCTATGACCATGGGCAAACCACTTAAACTCTGTGTCTAAGTACCCTTGTCTATAAAATTAGAGAGTTTGACTAGATAACCTCTTAGATCTCTTCTAGTTCTTAATCTATGAGCCTGTGATCATTCTGAGTTCCTCCACTGAAAGGCCAGTAAAGAGTCTTTGAATCATCATTCTAGGTCATTTGTTTTCCAAGCTATCAGGTGAATGGCTTACATAACAAATGGAAAAGAAGAGCAGTGTGGATCCCTCATTTGCAGACTACATCTGCTTGGCACTGGGTGCGATGTTGAAATAACATATCCCTTGCTAACTTCCTGGAGCTGCAGGGTTTTTTTTTTTTAATATTCAGCACAAAGGTGAGTAATATAGCAATTCATTGTAGTAATGTAAATAATGGAGAATATATAGGCTTTCCTGTGCACCATCCAATTTTCTTTTTCTTGTTTCAACAAAACAATCATTAAGATAGAGAAGACAATATTGAAGAGACACAGCTGATAGACAAAGAAATCCTCTGCCTCCCAAAAAATAAAAATAAGATTATTAGGGAGATCTTCTCTGTAGGAATGGAAAGGAAAAGTCCAATCACTTCTGGATTCCTACTCTAGACAGTGGTTACTACTTCTACCGTCATCTTTACAGGAGCTGGAAGTCTCACTGGGGTAGACCTTTCCCTGTTTCTGTCTCTGGTATTGCTTGGAGGAGAGATTTCTGCTTAGGAAGCAGCATTAGTCAGGCATTTGCTAATTCTGTTCATTGTTATACCTGGATGACCAAGAGACTATATACTCAATGAAATAGAAGAAATAAAAGAATTAAGTGGAGAGAATCAAGGAAAGCTTCTCAGGAGAGGTAAACTTTATGTATCTAATGAATCCTCCATCAGGAAAGTGAATTTGAGACAACAGGCCCTTGATTAACAATTCCAGTTTGAAATTGCCTTCATTTGTTTTTCCTGTGGTATACTACTACTTTCAAATCTTAATCCTGAGGTTTGCCATTTGAATAAAACTGATTTTTAATCCCTCTGAATCTTTTGTTCTCTTCTCTTCTGATGTTGCGCTGCTAATTCCCAGCATAGGGTTTCTTCAACCATATACTTTTTCTGAGTCAATAAATGCTAATGAATGAAAAAAGTATTTGTTAAGAGCTCACTATGCTCAAAATGCTAGGGTTACAAGTAGAAAGGTGAGACATTTCCTGTTCTCGAGGAGCTCTCATTCTAATGGAGGAGACCACAGATATGGAAGGTTTCAGCTACAAGTCAGATGAAAAAGGTCCATGGTGCTTAGGATACAACAGTAAAGCAGATAATAATGCGTCTTTAGTGTCATTTCCACTGGCAAAATCATATCAATTGCTGATGTTGAGCTATTTGATAACTATCAAACATTTTGGTGGCAAGAACCTTCCTTTCTAGGTTTTCAATAGTTGTAGCTGTAGCACCTATATGAGTATTTGCCAGGCTGTTATCTCCACAGAGGTTACTATGCCAGATGATGGGGGAGGGCACTGGGCTGGAATCATTGCGTCTTGGGTTCAAAGTCCTGGGATCTCTCCATCAGGATCTGAGGGAAGATGTTATTTTAGGTGGCCATGGTGGTAGTTTGACTTGCCTCGCGTCTCTCCTTCACTTACTTTGCTATTTTAGCTAGGCTGGATTGCTGGTCCTGTGAACTGAAGTTGGGCAACATTTGGTGGGGATGGTAAGCTGTGCCTCCAGCCCCTGGGGTTGTTTTCCCAGATGACAGATCTGAAGTCTGGGCTGGAAGAAGGACAGCTGGTCTTGTGGAGTGGAAGAAGGAGCTGCTACTCCCAAGGGTCATATGACTATCTTCCCTTCAGTGGCTGTTGGTCAACTGTTTTTAATTGTGGAAATGAGGAATGTAAGCCCTTTCCCCATAGTGACCTCTTTCTTCAATGATGGAAATAAGGGATTGGCAAAAAGTAGGCCTGATGACTTGGAGAGTACTGTTATTCCCAGGGTTCTTGGGTTCAGGGTTCTGGGCTGTCTCCTTGGGTTTGAGGGGAGATGGTGGTCAAGGTGATGGTGGTAGTTTGACTTGCCTGGCACATACTGCCTCTCAGCTCTCCTTCAGGGTGTCTTGTTGCTTCATCTAGATTGGTCTGCTTGCACTATGGGTAGCAGTTAATTGAATAATTAGTGGGGATGACTGACATCTTTTTCACAGGAGAGACTTCCATAGATAATATCTGTGAGGACTGCGAGAATGGCAGTGAGGAGTCCAATGGAGAGATTTGCTAAACTGTGCTCATGAGGCCTACTACAGTTTCCCACAATTTAACTTTACCTTTAACACCTACTACTTGGTGTATCTGTGTGACCTTGAACAACTTCTCTGGTTTCAATCTTTTCATCTGTAAAATGAAAGGGTTGGACTAGATTGACCTCTAAGATTTCTTATGGTTCTAGATCTATTTTTTATTGATCTCTAATCCCCCCCCCACATACCCATAGTGGATATTCTACATCTTTTCTTCTTTCAGCTCCTATCCCCATCTTTTTTTTTTTTCCTCTCCATACTGGCTACTGTCAACTTCACTGAAAATTTTAGGCTCTACAACATTTACTCCTTCAATTCCTTTGCAATGCATCTCAAAACATCTCTTTGTTCTCACCTACTCTCTCTCTTTTTTCTAGTCACAGCAGCTGTTATAACATTCTTTATGTCAATATTGGACAAAGATCTCACACTTGATCTCATCTTCTCTTGTCACATCTGAGTCCCTGCTTCATTGATCATTTCCCCTCTCTCATCTTACATATTTCCTTTCTATTAGCTCTTTCCATTCTGTCTGAAAACATTTGCAATTTTCTTATATTCTGAAAAAACAACCGCACAAATCTTTAATCTTGCTTTCCTGTCAAGCTATCATCTGTTATCTCTCCTCTTCTAATGGAAAACTTCTGTAAAAAGAGATGTGTACTTGGCATATTTACCTACTCAATTCAACTCATTAACCAACTTCTTGAAATCTAGATTTTATCCCAACTACTTTATTGAAGGTACTCTCTCTTTAAAGTCCTAGCTGACCTTTAATCATTGAATCAATGACTTTTCCTCAGTTCTTATTGCCTTTCTACATTGTTTGGAATTATTTCCTCTACTCTATTCCAATGTCCACCCTTGGCTTCCATTAGTTTATTCTTTCCTGAGTCTTTTATTTTTTATTTTTTAGCTCCCTATCTCCCAAGGCTTTGTTTATGACTCTCTCTTCTTTCTTCTGTATAGTTTTTCCTTTGAAAATATTATTCATTCCTATATGTTCAATTACTAACTCAGTCAGTCAACAGATGTTTGTTAAGTAAGTATTATATAATAGGCACTGTGCTTAAATTCAGAGAATACAAAGGAAGGTAAAAGGCAATCTCTGCTCTCGGAATATGGGATGTCATAGGAGAGATAATATATAGACAACTATGTACAAACAAGAAATATCAAAGATAAATTGGAGATAATCAACAGAAGAAAGTCACTGGAATTAAGGAGTATTAGGAAAGGTTTCTTGCAGAAAGTGAGATTTTGGCTGAGTCTTGAAGGAGGCCAGGGAAGTTAGGAGGCAGAAATGATTAGGAAGAGTTTCTACACATAGAAATCAGTAAATAAAAATGTTCAGAGTCGAGAAATGGAATTTCTAGTGTGAGGAACAGCATTGGCCGTACAACCATATCTAAACTCATCAATACTTCAAAAGACTGATAACCACTGACTAAGACTTCTTATTAGTAGTAAAAACCAGGAGGCAGCTAGGTGTATGTAGTGGATAAAGTGTAGTCCTGGATTCAGGAGGAATTGAGTTCAAATCCAGCCTCAGACACTTACTAGTTGTGTGACTTTGTGCATGTCCCTTGACACTGTTTTCTCAGTTTCCTCATCTGTAAAATGAAGGAAATGGCAAACCACTCCAGTATCTTTGTCAAGGAAACCCCACATGGGGTCACAGAGAGTCAGACATGACTGAAACAACTGAACAATAGCAACAAAATAAAAGCCAGAATAGTTTACTTAAAGTTTCAAGCTTTGAGATACCAAAAATGGACATCATTAGCAGCCTCCACTATTTCTGTGGCCCAATTAAGGCAACTTATATCCTTTCCCACAATCAGAATGCATATTCAAGTCATAAATTTCACTAGTATAACACAAACTTCTAATCTTCACATAGTAAAGGAGTAGGAGGTTATATTAGTCATTCATAATATTTTCTAAGGTAAAGACAACCATCCACTAGGGTGCTCAGGGCTTGACTCTAGAAACAGACAACCCCTGAAACTCCTTGTCACAGCCTAGTTTTCTTCTTTAATGAACTGCTGGGTGAGAATATCAGGAACTTCTCCTCTCTGGCTTTTCCCAGCTCAAATCACTGCTTCTCCCTACCTCATCACAAATTGCTGCCAGTGTACAGGCCAGAGAGGGGAGGAGGCCCCTTAATGTCTATAGACTGAGGTTGGAGCAGGCTTCCATAGAAGGAATCGTCTTACTCTGTGTCCATTCACTGACTTTCACCTCATGTTACCTTCGACCTTCACTTGCCAATTTAATCTTTCCTTTATTTGTTCCTGTGCCCTGTCAGTCCCTCCACTTACAGTATGAGCTGACAGTCATATTATGAGGGACACTAGACAAATGCAGTCCAGAAACCAGAGAACCACATACAAATATATGTGCTCTGAATATGCATGGGGCACGTCTCCCCTCTTTGACTGTATGCTCCTTGAGAGTAGGGACTGTATTTTTTTTTCTTTTCATATCCTTTGTATTTAACAAAAAAAAGCTAAAATGAACTTGCTTAGTTGTCATTTTGCAATATGGTGTTGTCTTGTAAAAGACAAATTTTCAGATCCATAATCTTTTCCTTCCATTTATTCTCCTCCAATTGAGAAAAAAAGCCTTAATACAAACATATAGAGTTAAGCAAAATAAATTCCCTCATGGATCATGTCTTGCCCAAACCCCTCCCTCCCCTGATATGTCTCAGTCTATATTTTGAGTCCGTTACTTTGGAAGTGGGTAGCATGTTTCATCTTGAGTACTCTGGAAGGGGGTGGTTCATTGTTGTGCAGGGGGTTGGCTGGTTGTCCTTCATTCTCAAAGAGGATAAAAATGACATCATTATGCTAGAGTCAAGTTACGGTGTATCCTACTGTGACTGATCAGACCAAGAGGAGCTCAGAATGTTCTGTGACAGATTGGGTAAAAATAGCCCATGTGAACATTTGGGGTGGATTCTCTAAATTTCTGCATCTCACTTTTCTTTTGAGCTACTTCAATTCTGCTTTGCTTGTAGACACAGAACCTTCTCTGAGGTGGGTATTCCACAGTTTTGTTTTGTTTTTTACGATGGTTGGATCTATTCACAATTCCACCAACGGTATATGTGCCTATTTTCCCACAGCCCCTTCAGAATTTGTTGTTTTCATTTTTTGGGTCAACTTTCAAATCTGCTGGGTTTGAGATGTTTTAATCTGTACTTCTATAATAATGATTTATAACATTTGTAAAAGTTATTGATACATGGAATATATTCCTCTGAAAGTTAATATACTTTAGTTATCAGGTAAGCCATGGCTCTTATTCTTATAAAATTGAATCAGTTCTCTATATATATTAGAAATGAGATACTTATCAGTGGGACTTGCTGCAAAGATTTACAAAAAATACTTACTTGCTTCTCTTCTTATTTTAGCTGCATTGGTTTTGTTTGTGCAAGATCTTTTTAATTTTATGTAATCAAAATTATCTGGGGCAGCTAGGTGGTACAGTGGATAGAGTTCCAGGCCTGGGGTCATGAAGACTCATCTTAGAGAGTTCAAGTCTGGCACTTGACACTTATTAGTTGTGCGTCCCTGGGCAATTCACTTAACCCTGTCTGTCCAGTTCTTCATCTGTAAAAAATGAGCTAGAGAAGGAAATGACAAACCATTGTAGTATCTTTTGCCAAGAAAACTCTCAATGGGCTCATGAAGAATCAGATATGGCTAAAAGTGACTGAACAACGACAATAACAAAATTTTTTATTTTACTTTCTGTAATCCTTTTTATCTTGTACTTGGTCATGAACTATTGCTTCCCCTATTCTCATACCTGGCAGGTAATTTTGTCTTTACTCCTCTAATTTGTTTATGTCACCCTTAATGTCTAAATTATGTACACATTCAACGCCTTTGTTGGGATGTGGTGTGAGATGTTGGTGTAGACCTTGCTTTTGCTAGACCTCTTTCCAGTTTTGCCAGTAGTTTTTGTCACATCAGTTCTTACTCACAAAGCTTGGGTATTTGGGCTTACCAAAAACTAGGCTACTGTGCTCATTTGGTTCTGTATCCCATATAACAAATCTGTTCCACTGATAAACCTTTCTATTTCTTATCTGGTACAAATATATTTCATGACTACTGCTTTGAACTACAGTTTGAGATCTAGTACTTTCTTCTTACCTTTTTTCTGAATGCCTTTGATATTTTTTATCTTATTTACCACAGATGAATTTTAATATTATATCTCTGTGAAATAATTCTTTGGTAGCTTAATTGATATGACACTGAATAAATAAATTAATTTAGGTAGAATTATTATTTTTATTATATTGGCTGAGCCTATCCATGAGCAACGAATATTTCCCTATCATTTAGACCTGTATTTTTGTAAAGAATATCTTGTAATTGTATTTAAAGAATTCTTGTGAGTGTAAGTATTTTATCCTTTCTCCATTTGAACATTAATTTTGTCTGTGTAGAAGCTTTTCATGTAATCAACATTATCTATTTTATCCTTAGTAATTCCAACTATCTCTTGCTCGGTTAATAATGTATTTCCTACCCACAGCTATGAGAGATATATGATATTTTCTTCCAACTTTAAAAAATTATATTGTGTTTAATATTAAAGTTACATATTAGTTTGGAATATATTATGGAAAATGGCATAATGTGTTGGTCTAAGCCTCATTTCTTCCAGACTGCTTTCTAATTTTCCCAGTATTTTTATCAAATAAGGTATTTTTACTTAAAAACTTATGTTTCCCATTTTATGAACACTCTTATTGAATTTATTTGTTTGTGTTTCTCCCTCATGTAATCTGTTCTATTGTTTCATCTCTCTATTTTTGACCAATACCAAATTTCTTTGATGACTCTGCTTTATAATGTAGCCTGACATTTGGTCATTTATTTTCCCCTTCTTCTGTACCATTTTTCATAATTCCCTTTGATATTCCAGGTTTTTTGTTTTTTTCCAAGTGAATTTTGTCATTATTTTATTAAGCTGTGTAAAGTATCCCCTTGGTAATTTGATTGCTGTTGTGTTAAAAGTAGAAATTAACTTTGGTAGTATTGTCATCTTGATTATATTTGCATGGTCTAGCAATGAACACTGAATATTCATCTGGCTATTTAGATTGTTCTTTATTTCTTTAAGGAGTACTTTGTAATTGAATCTAAATAAGTCTTTTCTTTATTTTGGTAGATCAACACACAAGCACTTTATGCATTTTGTAATATTTGGAATTGGAATCCCTCCCCTATTATTTCTTATTTAATTTTGCTATTATTACATAGTAATGCAGTTTATTATCATATAGAAATGTGGTTTGTTTTTAAGGGTGGATTTTGTAGCATTTAATTTTGCTAAAGCTAGTCATTGTCTCAATTAGTATCTTTGCTGATTCCCTAGGATTTTCCAAGTATACTATCATACCATTAGTAAATAGGGATAGTTTTATCTGCTTTTTGCTTATGTTTATGCCTTGAATTTTTTACTCTTATCTTGCTGCTGTTAGAATTTCCAGAACTGTATCAAAATATAGTGGGGAGAGTAGACCTGAATTTATTGGAAAATATTTTAGTGTACTGAAGTATGTTGTTCCTAGTGCTTATTATGCTTGCTGTTCGCTTTAGATGCTCTTTAGGATATTAAAAAAGATTCCTCTATGCTAATATGCTGTAGGCTTTTAAACCTAAAAGAATTTTGTATTTTATCAAAGGTTTTCTATGTACCTATTGAAAAAATCATGTGGTTTCAGATGCTTGAGTTTTTTAAATGATTAATTATATTATTCTCTCTTTGAATCCTTGAAATAAATCCAACTTTATCATAATGAATGATTTCTAAGATAAATCACTTTAGTCTGATAGGATTTTGTTTAAAATTTTCAATCAATATTCATTAATTATATGGGTCTATTGTTTTCCTTCTGTGTTTTATCATTCCTTGGTTTAAGTATTAGGAATACATTTGATTCATAAAAAGAGTCTACTTTCTTTACTTTTGAGACTAGTTTGTAAAGTATGGATATTAATTGTTCTTTAGAAGTTTGATAGAATTTTATGAATCATCAGGACCAGGAATTTTTTTCCTTTGGTAGTTCCTTTACAGCTGGTTCAGTTTCTTTTTTTGAATTTGGGTTATTTAAAATTTTTATCTGTTCACCTGATAGCTTGGATAGTTCATATTGTTTAAAATTCCTCTATTTCTTTTGTATTCGGCTTTATTAGTAAAACTGTGTTCTGATTATTCTTTTTATTTCTTCTGGTTTTGTGATTCCATCATGCTCATTTTCTGCCCTCTTCCTTATTATTACATTAGCTAAATATTTATCAATTCATTTAGTCTTTAAAAAAATCCATCTTTTATTTATCATTGCTACAACTCTTATTTTCAATTCGTATTTCCTCTGATTTTCAGCATATCTTCTTTCGTGCTCATTTTAGCTTAATTTATTTGTTGGCTTTTAATTTCTTTTCGATACATATTCCATTCATTAATTCTCTCTTTTTCTGTTTTGTTTGTATGTGTTTATAGGGATATGATTTTTCCTCTAAGGATTGCTTTAGCTGCATCTCAGAAATTTTGGTATGTTTAATCATTATCACTTTCTTCCTTATATTTATTAATTTTTCTATGATCTGTTCTTTGAGCCATTAATTATTTAGGATTTCATTCTTACCTCTCCATTTGAATTTGTGTCTTTCATTGGTGGTTCCATTTAGCAGATATCATAAGTACTTTAGCTCTAGTTTCTCCACCTCTTTATTCTGTTCTATATTTTCCCTTTGGTTTATCTTTTTGTTAGACTTTTCCAAAACTGAGATATTGGAGTCTCTGTTACTATTGTGTTACTGTGTTTTCTTAATGTTCTATGCTCTTAATTCTCTTTCCATTTTTTTTCTTTCACAGTTTTCATTTCTTCCGCTATTCCTGTAGTAGTCTTATTTTATTTTTAAAACATCATTTTGTGGGCGGGTAGAGGCAGAACCAAGATTGTGGAGTAAAGGTAGGGATTCACATGAACTCTCCCTCAAACCCCTCTAAATACTTTCAAAAATGACTCTAAACAAATTTTAGAACAACCGAATGCACAAAAAGATGGAATGAAACCATTTTCCAACCCAGGGCAACTTGAGAAGTTGACAGGAAAGATCTGTTGTACTAGGGTGAGAGAGGAGCACAGTGTAGCACAGTCCTTGCCAACACAGACTGGGTCCCAGCAAACCCAGATTAGATTCAGGGCAACTGAATCATTGGCAACAGTAGTAGTTTCCAGACCTCTCAGGCAACAGATGCCAAAGACAACTTGGAAGGTCAGTAGGAAATGTTTGTTGCAACTGGGTAAGAATGGAGCACAGTTCAACATAGCCCCAGTCCAAAATATGAGTTTTGGAACAAAACCAAGCTGTTGATTCTTCATGATTTTCTTGCATCACTCTCATTTCTCTTCCCAATTTCTCCTCTACCTCTCTTACTTAATTTTCAAAATCTTTTTGAGCTTGTCCAGGGACTGAGATCAATTCATATTTTTCTTGGAAGCAGGAGCAAACCTTGGGAGCCACTGAATTGGAAATGGTAGATGCAATTGGCTGCTTATAGGCTACTTCTCAGTCTACATAAGGGAGGAGGGTGTCAAACAACTGGTCAGAAGGAGATTACAGGGGTCTTTTTGCTAGCACTGAGGCAGGACTCTGTTGCTTTTCCCATACTAAGATCCTTGGGTGGCAGTCTCAGGGTGAAGAGGAACACTAGCATAGCAGAATTTGTGGTCACAATGGAGGGGGGCTTCTCCTCACAGTTCCAGGGTAGAAAAGAGTGCTTGTGGTTGATCATAGACCAGAGCACAGGCCAGGAAAGTAGTAAGCACCTCTCCTTAGAACATACCACCTTGGAAGATCTGAAAACTTACAGACCCTTAGAAGTATCTCTGAAAACAGAAGCACAAAACCCGTGAAACTTGGAACAGTGAGTCCTCCACACTGGAAGCAGAGCCCTACCTTAACAAAAAGTTAAGTCAACTAACAGGCTGGGGAAATTAGCAAATAATGAAAAAAATTCTAATAATTAAAAGTTACTATGGTAACAAGGAAGATCAAGATATAACTCAGAAGATAACAAATTCCTACATCCAAATCTTCCAAGAAAAATATGAATTGGTCTCAGTCCATGGACAAGCTCAAAAAAGATTTGAAAATTAAGTAAGAGAGGTAGAGGAGAAATTGGGAAGAGAAATGAGAGTGATGCAAGAAAATCATGAAGAATCAACAGCTTGGTAAAGGAGACAGAAAAACATACTGAAGAAAACAATACCTTAAAAAATTGACTAGGCCAAGTGGTAAAAGAGGTTCAAAAATCCAATGAGAAGAAGAATGCCTTAAAAAGTAGAATTGGCTAAATGGAAAAGGAAGTCCAAAAGCTCACTGAAGAAAATAATGTCTTAAATATTAGAATGGAGCAAATGGTAGCTAATGATGACTTCATGAGAAATAAAGAAACAAACAACCAATCCTCCCCAAAATCTCCCCAAAGCATGAAAAAAATAGAAGATAATGTGAAGTATCTCATTGGAAAAACAACTGACCCAGAAAATAAATTCAGGGGAGATCATTTAAAAATTATTGGACTATGTGAAAGCCATGATAAAAAAAAGAGCCTTGATTTTTTTTTGAAACTAGCAAGGAAAACTGCCCTGACATTCTAGAACTAGAGGGTAAAATATAAATGGAAAGAATTCACAATCACTTCCTCAAAGAGATCCCAAAATGAAAACTGCCAGGAATATTATAGCCAAATTCGAGAGTTCCCAGGTCCAGGAGAAAATATTTCAAGTAGCCAGAAAAAAAAAAACCCAAACAAACCAGTTCAAGTATCATAGAGCCGCAATCAGGATAACATAAGATTTAGCAACTTCTACATTAAGGGATCAGAGGGCTTGGAATATGGTATTCTGGAGGGCAAAGGAAGTAGGATTACAACTGAGAATCACTTTCCCAGTAAAACTGAGTATAATACTTCAGATGAAAAAATGGACATTTAATAAGACAGAGGACTTTCAAGTATTCTTGATGAAAAGGCCAGAGAGTTGAATAGAAATTTCACTTTCAAACACAAGAATCAAGAGAAGCATAAAAAGGTAAACAGGAAAGGAAAATCACAAAGAACTTAATAAATTTAAATTGTTTACATTCCTACATGGGAAGATGATATTTGTAACTCATAAGACCATTCTCATTATTAGGGCAGTTAGAAGGAGTATATATAGATAGACAGAGGGTACAGGTATCAGTTGAGTATGAAGGAATGATAGCAAAAAAATAAAATTGAGGGGTGATAAAGGAATGTACTAGGAGAAAGAAAAAGGAAGAAGTAGTATGGGGTAAATTATTTCACATAAGAGAGACAAGAAAAAGCTTTTACAATAAAGGAGAAGAGGGGGAAGTGAGAAGTAAGTGAACCTTACTCTCATCAGAATTGGCTCAAAAAAGGAATAATATACACATTCAAGTATAGAAACCTATCTTACCCTACAGAAAAGTAGGAGGAGAAGGGGATATAGGGATGGTTATAGAATGGAGGGCAGATTGGGGGAGGAGCTAGTCAGAAGCAAAATACCTTTGAGCAGGGACAGGGTGAAAAGGGAGAGAGAGAATGGAATAAATAGAGGTAAATAGGATTGAGGGAAATATAGTTAGTAATAGTAACAGAAAAAAAAATTGAAGTGTTTCTCTGATAAAGGCCTCATTTCTCAAACATATAGAGAGCTGAGTCAAGTTAATAAAAATAAAAGCCATTTCCCAATTGATGAGTGATCAAAAGATATGATCAGTTTTTGAACTAAGTCATCAAAGCTATCTATAGCCATATGAAAATATGCTGTCACTATTGATTGGAGAAATTCAAATTAAAACAATTCTGAGGGACTAGTCAATACCTATTAGATTGGCTAATAGGATAGAAAAGGTAAATGACAAATGGTGGAGAGGATGTGGGAAAAATGAGACATTAATTCACTGTTGGCAGAGTTGTGAACTGGTTCAACCATTCTGTAGAGCAATTTGGAACTATGTTCAAAGAAAGCGCTATAAAACATGGATGCCTTTTGACCTAACAATACCACTGCTAGGTTTGTATCCCAAAGAGATAAAAAGTAAAAGGTTCTATATGAACAAAAATTTTTATAGCAGCTCTTTTCTGGGGTAATAAATTAGAAATTGAGGGGATGCCCACCAATTTGGGAATGACTGAACAAGTTGTGGTATATGACTATGATAAAATACTATTGTATTATAAGAAATGATGAGCAGGATGTTCCCAGAGAAACTTGGAAAGACTTGAATGGAATGATGGAAAGTGAAATGTATTATGTACAAAGAAACAGCAATATTGTTAGATGATCAGCTGTGAATTGCTTTGCTATTCTTAGCAATACAATGATCCAAGACAAGTCTGAAAGACTTGTTGTTGTGTTTGTCCTTTGTTGCTAAAGAAGACCATGCCATCAGAGAAATGATGACATGACTTGCACTTGACTTTGTTTTGAGTGAGGGAGAGCTGTGAAGGTCAGCAGCCTCACTTCTCCTCCAGAGCCATCTGAATCCAGTTACCAGATATTCCTCAGGATGACTGGAAATGACCCAGGATGCACTGGGAGACCATGGCCCCTTTAAGCCAAGGTCCATGAAGGTACTCAGGGTGAAGTAATGCCCATTCACTGAATAGGCCTGTTTATGAAGTAGCCAGGACATGGCCCCTTTGGTGGTTGTTGTTCTTCCTCTTTGAAGAGAACTAAAATGACATCACCATGATAAAGTGAAATTTCACTGTGTCTGAGTGTGGCTGACCAGATCAATACGAGCTTGGAATGCTCTATCACAGGTTGGGCACAAGTAGTCCATGTGAATATTTGGGGTGGATCTCCCAAATTTGTTCATCCTATGTTTACTCTGTGCTGTCTCAATTCTATTTTGCTCAAAGAATGCAGTACCCTTTCTGATGTGGGCATACCATGCTGACCAGTCTTGTGCCACTGTCTCCCATATTGCAAAGTTTTTGAGACAGACCTTGAGAGTGTCCTTGTTGACCATCATGTGATCACCTGCCCCATGTGAGTTCTACATAAAATAGTCTTTTCGGCAAGCATACATTTTGCATTTGAACAACATGTCCAGTCTATCGGAGCTGCGCTCTCTGTCTCTGAAGCATAATTTGAATACTTGGCAGTTCAGCTTGAGCAAGGACTTCAGTGTCTGGTACCTTATCCTTCCAGGTGATCCTCAGAATCTTCCTAAGACAGTTCAAATGGAAGTGATTCAGTTTCCTGTCATGGGGAGGGTAGACTGTCCATGTTTCACAAGCATAAAACAATGACGTCAGCACAATGGCTCTGTAGACCTTCACTTTGGTAGTCAGTCTAATACCTCTTCTCTCCCAAACTTTTATTCAGAATCTCCCAAACAATGAGCTAGCTCTGGCAATGCATGTGTCAACCTCATTTTCAATTGTCATCCCTGGAAAGTACACTACCAAGGTAAGTGAACTTATCCACAGCATTCAAAACTTCTCCATTTGTTGTAATTGATGGTTCCACATATGGAGGGTGTGGTGGTGAGTGATGGAGCACCTGTGTTTTCTTAGCGTTAATTATTAGGGCAAAATTAGCACAGGTAGCAGAGAACTGATCCATACTTTGCTGCATCTCAGCTTCAGAGGTTGCATTGAATGCACAATCATCTGCAAACAGAAAATCATGCACCAACAGTCCCTCCACTTTGGTCTTGGCTTGTAGCCTTTTCAAATTGAAGAACTTACCATCAGTACAGTAATTGACCTTGATGCCATGTTCATCCTCATTGAAAGTATTTGACAACATGGGAGCAAGCACAAAACCCTGTTTCACTCCATTGGTGACTGGGAAGGCACGAGAGCATGTCCTTATTCAGAACCTGGGCAAGCATGCCATCATGAAATTGATGTACAATATTGATGAACTTCTCCGGGCATCCAAATTTTGACATAATTTTCCATAAGCCCTTATGATTAACAGTATCAAAGGCTTTGGTTAAATCTGCAGATGTTGTGTACAGACCTCTGTTCTGCTCTTGGCATTTCTCCTGGAGTTGCCAGGCAGCAAACACAATATTGACTGTTCCTTGACCCTTTCTGAAGCCATGCTGGCTCTCAGGTACATGACCATCTTCCAGGTGAAGGATCAGCTTATTAAGGAGGACTCTAGCAAGAATTTTGCCAGCAATGACTAAGAGAGAGATCCCCCTCCTCCTGTGATTGTCACAGGACAGTCTATTCCCTTTGCCTTTATAGAGATGGACAATAGATGTATCCTTGAAGTCCTGAGGGACATAGAAAATTTCAGTCAGCTTTTATATGAGCAATGGTCCCCCTCCCTTGTAAATCTCAGCTGGAATTGAATCAGTACCAGGTGCTTTGCCACATGAAAGGAGCCTAATGGCCCCCAAAGCCTCTTCTTCAGTTGAAAATTCAACTGAGGGATTAACTTCAACTTGAGGTAAACAGTCAGTGGCCTCAGCATTGATTGATGATGGTCTGTTGAGAACACTATGGAAGTGTTCAGTCCATCTCTCTAGGATCATGTCCTTATCACTAATCAATGTGGCCCCATCAGCACTGAGTAGTTGTGATACACCATAGGTTTTTGGTCCATAAATAGCTTTCAGGGAATCCTAAAAGTGCTTTGAATTGTTACTATCAGCATAAAACTGAATTTCATCTGCCTTCTTACTGAACTAGGAATCCTGAATCTCTCTGAACTTTGGTTTTACTTTGCTTTTGATGGAATTAAATGCTACCTTTTTAGATGTGGATGGACTATCCTGCTGGTAAATCCTATGGAGTTCTCATTTTTCATGTAGCAGCTTCTGAATTTCCCCATCATTTTCATCAAACCAGTCTTGGTGTTTGTGAGTGTTCTGAGGCAGATGAGCAAATGCAGTGTTGTACACTAAATCTGTGAAAGCTGCCCACTCCTTTTGTGCTCCACCATTGCCAACTGTGTGTTGGCTCAGCAACAAACTGTTCATGCTCAGAGAAGTGCAGTAATTTGTTGACATTAATTCTTCTGGTAATCATTTTGCCTTGGGGGTAGCACTTTTGATAAATCCAAATATTTGGCTTGGAAAGGATAAGTCTATGATCACTCCAGCACTCTGCATCACACGTTGCTTTTGTCACTATCATATCTTGTCTGTTTCTTCTCCTTATAATCATATAGTCTATTAGATGGCAATGTTTGCTGCGAGAGTGCATCTGTCAAGTTTTATTATATTTAGGAAAATGGAAAACAGTATTGATGATGAGAAGTTCATGTGATGCACAAGTGTTCAGCAGTAAATGACCACTGTTGTTGCTATTTCCAGCTCCATTCCTCTTTAGGACTCCCTGCTAAGTCTGGTTTTCTGAGCCTACTCTAGCATTAAAGATGAAAAATGCTGTCCATCCCCAGAGAAAGAACTGATAGTGTCTGAATACAGACTGAAACACACTTTTTTTTTTTTACTTTTAACATTTTCCTTGAGTTTTTCTCTTTTCCATGTTTTCTTTCACAAGATGACTATTATGGATATGTTTTGCATGACTGCATTTATATAACCTATATTGAATTGCTCACCTTCTCAATGAGGGGGAAGTAGGGAGGAGGGAGGAAGGGAGAAAATTTGGAACTCAAAGTTTTAAAAATGAATGTTAAATTTTTTTTGCATGTAACTAGGGAAAAATAAAACACTAAATACAAGTTTGAAAAAAATCACTTTTTAAAAACTCTTACTTTAGCGCTACTATGAATTCTGATTGTACTGGTATCCCCAATGTAGTTTTCTTTGTGGTTTTGCTTGTAGATATTTTAGAGTCATTCTCATTCTCCTCTTCTGTGTTTTGGTCTTAGAACTTCTTGTTATCACAATAGTTCTTTATAGTGGAATTTTTTTTTATTGCTTTTGTTGTTTTTGGTCTTTATTTCATCCTACCTCTAGACTTTGGACTTTTTTTTATGGCTAAACTCAGTGAATTTCCAGGAGGAATTTTTGGCTGAACTTGTATGCTTTTGGATCCATCTCCTATTTTCTTGTGACATTGAGTATTTTGTTATTCTAGGACATTAGGGACAATTTGGTTTGGGAGTCTGCAAGCTTTTCATACTTTCAGAACCATATGATCTGGGGAAAAGTCTGATCACTGCCCTCCTGATTTGAGTTCTGTAAGTTCTTGACCCAAGTTTGGCTCTGAGCAGTACTCCTATGGGTATGACCCTGGTTGTAATTTCTGGTAGACTGCTGCTGATCTTGACTCTCTCAATCAACTGGGAAGTCCGACAGCTTTATAGTGATAACACTGTATGCTCCACTTTGGCCTGGGATTTCTGCCCTAGTTTTTCTTCAGCATTTAAATTGCATTAGAGGCTAGAGATAATGCTCTGTACTGTTCCTAGAGTCAGTTGTACAGCTGCTTTTTGCTTCCGTACTTTTCTTTTCTTAGTATATAGTCTAGAGCCCTTGACTATACCCAACTTTTGAACACCAAATCTGGATGCAAGTCCCCTTCCTGTTTGCCCTGCATCTGTGAACAGCCTGGAATGTATAATTGTCTGGCCTAACTGCCGTGGGCTGCCGAGTTGTCTTACCTAACTCAAGTCTTTGGTGATCAGCCGGATAAACGTATTGAGAGAAGAGACTTCCAGAGTCAAACAGAAGTGTAGGCTTTATTCTGGATACCAGCTACATGTCTGCATACAGGACAAGATCTCCCCCATGGAGCCCCCTCCTCCTTCCGGAGGAGAGAGGAACCCAACTCCCAGGCTTTCCTGTCCCCATTTAAGCTCTTTCAGTTGCATGGTTCACTCGTGGACAGCATGCTCTCAGCCCCTTAGCCAATCAACAACAGGTGTGCTCAGACCATGGACCAATCTCAAGGGTGGGATGCTCTCCCCAGCAAGTTTCCACTGAAAAGAGGTGGAAAAACAAGATAGCTCATGATTCACTCCTCAATTCCCAGCTGTTTCCTGGGGGGCCTTGTGAGAGCTCTGGGGTTTAGAAGACCTCACCTTTACCTAACCTGAGACTGTTCACATGAAAACTGGGCTTACACCCCAACATATAGTAATTGCCAGAGTTGCTAGCTGGTATCCATTGTCACTCCTTGCATGAGGTATTGGTGCTCCAATATTGGTTTGCCTACACATTTCTCTGTCTATCTCCATATATCAAACTGTGCTTGAAAAATTACTTATTGTGACTTTTCTTGGATTTTTCAATCAAGACTTAGTATGGTGCATTTTCTAGATCTTTGTGGAAGAGTTGTGTTGGAGGAGTTGGTCTATCTATCCTTCCTTCTCAAATATGGTTTTGTATTAAGAGTAACTATTAACTTTGACTTCTCTCATTGAATATCATTTCACTGCTGCTAGGTAAATGTTTTATACTTTTGGGAGGAGAAATACTTTCACAGTAGTAGGAGCAGAGATGGAAGAGATTGAAGAATAATTAAGGGACACATAGAGTCTTTACCATCCCCCACAGTAGAATACCTTTGGCTTTTGCGAAACTATCAGGGTACTGACATGTTTTCTCTCTCATTGTTTTACAACTCTGCCAACCCCCAACCTTCATCATTAATCACCTAGTTTGAGGCAACTAAATTGGCCTTCTTGTTTGAGCCTTAGATCTAGCTGTAGACAACTCTCAGGACAGTCTTTGCTCATCTGGTATTGTCCCTGGTGATTGTTGGCCTCTTGGGTTTGAGAATACATCTGTCTATATCTGAGTGTGTTTCTCTGACTCTTTTCCCAAGGGAAATGTAAAGAGCATTTTTGCATTTTCCCTGTACCATTGATGCCTAGCCCTTTAAGGGCCTGGATGAATCCAAGTTCAATTCAATTTCCTTCAAGTATGTATGTAGGGCCCATTGCATGCTAAACCTTGTGGTGGCTATATGCTGTGGGATACCAAAGAAATACGATACTACCTGAATCTGTCATCTTGTTGGAGTATCAAGACTAACACTTGAAATAATTAGGGAACACAACCAGGGATAATATAATTATATCACAAAATTATTGTAGAGACAAGCACAATATGTGGTCAAGAAAGGGAGAGATCAGTAGAGGTTGGAATAGTCAGATAAGAGTTTATAACAAGAAAATTTTCTCTCTTTGAATAAAGCCTTAACATTAGTATTTAAAGAGTAGGAATAAGGCCAGAAAAGCATTCTAGGGCATGGTTTGGGGTAGAGGAAACAGGAGGCAAGGAAAAAAGGCTGGAAGGAATTATACCTGTAACTATGGTTGAGTTTTGGGTATTGGTCCAGAGTGTCAACACTGGGGCTGTGGCATATTATTATTGTTCCTTGCTCAGCTGTGGACCTCTACCTCTAGTGTCCTTTCACCATTTCCCCTCTCTTGGGTCTCTTCATACAGCCCTAGCCTCTGCAGGGACCTAGTCAGGTTGGTGGATGGATTTTTCCTTAGACAGTTGAAGCTATAGTCCATTTGTCCTTGCAGTCATCCCCTACTCCTAAATGCTTGCTCAATTATTTTTCTCTCAGGTGAAAGAATTTCTAGTTATGACTAGGAATAGCCTCATGACTGTTGAAGGAGATGTATTCATGAGTTAGCAAGTAGACTGGATTGCTTGGTGAAGAGTACATATTGTTGGTGATACTTTTAGTATCACTTTTACAGTGAGATGCTTTTGAAATAGGCCTTCTATAAAAATAAATAAGGGGAAGGCTGTTTTTTCAAGGATAAGATAGAAAAATGCATTGAAAGAGGACTTCAAAGAAAGGTAGAAACCTCTCTTTCTGGAAGGTAAATTCTGCAAGTCCCAGACAATTTTGGCAAATTCTTTCTGAAAAGAATGAATTTTTAGCTTGTTGTAGCAACATGGATATGGAGTGGGTTTCCCAATTATTCTAACTTTGCTGTTTGGAATAGAAACACGATGGAGGAAACTGAAGAGTGAGGTACCCAGAATTATGATTTATGCCAAATGGAGGCTGGGAGATTGGTGGGAAATGGCATTAATAGTGGAGGGAGGGGCTGTTCTCACTAGTTTGACTTCTGTCAATTACAGTATTGACATTTAAATGAACTATTTACAAAATGAATGAGAATAAAAGAAAAGAGGATCTATCATTGTCTCACCCTGAGATTTCAGATGGGAGGGCTGACCCACCACTAGTTTCAAAAGAAAGGCTTCCCAGAAAGCTGTTATTATGCTTTCCAAATTAGGTCTTAGAGAGATGACCTCTTCCATGACAGTCACAGCTGGTTAATTTTTTATACTGCTGTCTATTTGGCTTGAATTCTTCCTTTCAATTTCATATCTCTGATCTTGAAAACTCACTGGAATAAGTACAACCTAAGCAGTCACATGCAAAGGAAGGGCCCTCAAGAGACCAACCCACAAATAATAGAATTACATTGAAAGCCTGTGATTTACTTGTAAATTCTGCCCAGTGAAGGGAAGAATATCTTCAAAGTATTATCATAGGCCTGGGAGACTCATGAAATCATATTTGCATACAACAACCACTTTACTTCTCATTTGCAGGAGGTGAAAGTTAGTGATTTGATGAAGATAAGTGACTTAGTACCAGTCTTGGGGACCTCTCCTGATGGGAAAAGTTGTCCCTTTTATCTGTAGGAGTAAATGCTGTCCACATAGCCCTTATACATCAAAGGAATTAGAGAACTTCTAATATCAATGGTTACAAAGAAATTATGTTAGGCTATGTCGCTGAGACAAAACATGCAGTGGCATCATTAGGGGTGCCGTTCATCAATGATATTTTGGTTCAAGGATTCAATTTAAAATCATGGTCTGTGGTGATATTATGGTTTGGTTCCCCTTTTATCTTTTGAATGAGTACTGTGACTCCCTGGAAGTTAGGAGTGTGATACTGGAACTACAAGTGTGGAGTTCACTTTGTTGATAGATTGACCCCCCGTATTCGTTGAATAGAATGTACTCGATGAGTATGTCTTTTCCTTCCTCTTTAATTTATTAAATCATAAAATTTGGTTCAAAGATGTACTTAACAACTTAGAGAACTCCAGATGTTTGAAAGTAAGGTGAAGGAAGAGGGAGAAAATACTTGTTGGGTTTCTAATATATATATAATCCATCTAAAGCCATCTCTCTAGCTCAGCTTTGTTAGTGACCATAGATAATGTTATTCTTTGGACTAGTCATGTAATGAAAAAGACAATGCCACAGAAAAGTAACTGCTTTTCATTTGTCCATTATCATTAAGGGAGGGTAATAGTAAGTATTCAGAATATAATATTTGTACAAGCCACCAGATGGCATTCCAAGTTTGAGATGCACCAGTTCACTTCCTCGCATTTGCCAACAGGATCTAGTATCCCAGTTATATTTGTTCAAGTCACAAGATAATGCTCTAATTCCTGAGCTACTAGCTTAAGTAACTGTGTTTGTGTGGAAAGGACTGTGAGCGTATGTGTGGCCTATGCGTCTATCCAGTTTCATGTCCCCTTCAGTGCCACCCCACATCTTTACCTTGTTTAAAGGATGATTAGTTTTTAACAATAACAATTTATCAAATAGCTCTAGCCCCTATTCCCAGAGAATCTTAATCTCTTTTAATGTGACCTTGAAAGGATTTCTCACTCCTATATTGATTAGAATATATTTAGTGAAGCAAAAGAGAAAATAGAAAAATAAGGTCTTGGGTTAAAAATGCTCCACAACTTGAGTATGTCACAACCAATCAATCACTTAGCCAATGAACAAGTATGTATTAATCACCTACTATATTCCAGGCATTGTATTAGTTCTTGGATATACAAATATGAAAATGAGACTGTCTGAGTTCTCAGACAGCCATGTCCACTAATATTAGAGACTGAATTTTCCAACTATGCCCACTCATTCATTCTGTGCCTGCATTTCCTCAGGCTATCCAAAGACCTTTTCAAGAAGTATTTCAAGTATCTCCCCAGAATAAAAAGTCACAGTAGAAGGAGAAATTATCTCCCTTTTCTTGACTTATCCTCCTGGACAGCGAACCAGTTGAAAGCTCTAATGGGTTGTGTAGTAAGTTGGGCAGTCATGTGGTACAGTAGATAGACTATCAGCCTAGAGTCAGAAAGAGCAGAGTTCAAATCCAGACTGTAACTGTGTGACCCTGGGCAAGTCACTCAACTTGTTTGCCTCAGTTTCCTCATAGCACTTATCTCCCAGCGTTTTGTAAGGGTCAAATGAGATAATATTTGGAAGGCATTTAGTCACATAGTCTAGCACATAGCAGACACTATATAAATGTTGGCTATTTTTTATTATTCTGTATTCTAGTATACAGAATATAGTAACAAGCATAGTAACTGCTAATCATGTATGTCATCTTATACCTCAGAAACTGCCCTGAGAAATATGGTCGGTGTCTTTCTCCACATTTGTTTGAGGTGTCACAGTCACCCTTTGGTGGTCCTCCTCAGTGAGTATAAATGCCCAAAAGGTTCCTGTTTCTCTCTGCTTCTTTCTTTAGCTGGACTCTGGCAAATATGAAAGAAAATAGAGCAATTCCTTTTTTTAAATATCCTTTTCAAAATGTAAGGTAAGGAGGATCTCAAGAAACCCCATTTAATTACTTTGCCTAGAATTTCCTATTCTTTCTGGTACATGAAAGATTCCATAACTTGTAGGAAGTTTGTAGACATTAACTAGTAACTGAAACAGAATCTACTTCAGATACGGATTACATGGTGAGATTAAAAGGGAAGACAGAGCAGTTTTCACAACTTGAATGGATATGTTTCTTTTCTACCTTTCACCACCGTGGGGGTGACTAGTAAGGAAAATGGGTAATTATAATTCCTTGAAGGATATTTAGAGCAATTAGGATGTATTATATTTGGGTGGTTGGAAGCCGGCTTGGGTTTTATTAAGGCAACAGTGTGGAAGGAGAGGTAGTAGTTGAGTTTGTGTTTGGGGTGCATAAATCAGAATGAAAGAAAAAAGTGGCTGTAGGAAAATATGTCTTACAGTGAAATTAAAGTACAGAGTGGAATAAACAAGAGTTAATAGATGTGAATGAATACAGCACTTAGGAGCAGTAAGTGCCATGTAACTCTTTTCCTGCCTTATTATTATGGTATGTGTGGAAATACGAAAGGACAAGAATTTGTGGACAAATGTGTAGCATGATCTTATCCTTTCCTATTAACGATACATTTGAGCTAGACTATAGGAGGTAATGCTGAAGATGATAGGGTCACATTTTATCTACTACAACTTATCTGAATTATGCATACAGCTGAGCTCATTTCTGAGTTTCTGTTTCGTAAATGGAGTGACATGGGAAAAAGCTGGAATGGATCATTTTACTATGATCATTTAAAATGTACTTATCATTTAAGTTGATCTGTGATTTCCTCTGTGTAGATGTTTCTACCACTATTTACAGATCATAGTTCCTCTATGTCTTCTTATCTTATCAACTGCTTTCAAATTTGATAACCTCTTTGTTTATTTTCAGGATTTCTATTTTATTATTTAACTTAATATTTTTCTTCAAAAAATAAGCCAAATTCATTGATCTGCTCTTTCTCCTTTCTATTGATAAAAGTATTTAGAGATAAAATTTCCCCTAATTACTGTTTGGTTATGTCCCCCAAATTTTGTGTGCTGTCTCATTGTTGTAATTATCTTTAATGAAATTATCAGTTGTTCTGATTTTTCAGTCCAACCTTTTAAAAATCCAATTATTTGTTCTCCAGATTATTTTTAATCTTTACTTAAAAGATTTTTGATTAAACATATTTGTCTTGGCATTGTTGTCTACAAAAGATTGTTCAATGCTTCTGCTTTTCAGCATTTTTGAGGTTTTTTTGTCCTAATCTATGATCAGTTTTTGTAAAAATTACATGAATAACTGAAAAATATATATGTATCCTTTTCTATTTCCATTTAATGAGCTCCAGAGGTCTATCATATCTAGTTTTTGATTTTTTTTTTTTTGCATATCAAGTTTTTCTAAAGTTCCATTCAGGTCTTTAAACTTCTTTTTTTTCCTATTTTTTCTTTCAGATTTCAGTCTAAAAGGGAGTAAACTAAATGCTCCCACTATTACAGTTTTGTCATCTTTTTCTCCCTATAACTCATTTGACTCTTAATTTAAGTATTTGGATGCTATATCATTTGGTGCATGTGTGTGTTTGGTTTAATTCATCACTTATGGTGTCTTTCAATGAATCGTAGTTTTCCTATTTATCTCTATTAAGTCTATTTTTTTTTCTGTTTCCTTGTCTGAGGTAATTATTATTAGCCCTGCTTTTTTTTGTTTCAAGTGAAATAAGTTAGATTTTGCTAACGCTCTTTATTTTAATTCTATGTACACTTTGTTTCAAGTGTGTTCTTATACAACAATTTTGTGGATTCTGCTTTCTGAGTCTTTTTGCTATTCTCTTTCATTTTGTAAGTGAGTTTAACTCATTGACATTCACAGTAATCATTGTTAATTATGTTTTCCTAGTTCCCCTTCTCTGATACTTTTGTTTCTGTTTACTTCCTGCTTTCTCTTTATAACGTTGAAAAGACAAAGGGCACGCTCAGTTAAAGTGCTTTAGATTTGGTGTAATCTGCTTCTGCCCCTTCTCTCTCTCTGAAATCTATCATGTGTTCTTATTCTTTCATTTCTTTTAAACTTTTCTTTGAGATCGACCTTCCTTAGTTGGAGTTTGTTTTACTTAAAACTAATCTGTCTCTTAATCTACCTGTCTTATTAGCTCCACTTCCTCAGCCTTCTTCTCTTCTCCTTCCTGTTTCCCTGTTGAGTGAACTATACTTCTATATCCAACTAGTGTTCTTTTCTCTTTATGTCAGTTTAGATGAGAATGAAGTTTAAGTGTTTTCCCCTTCCTCCTTGTTTGTGTGGTCTTCTACTTGTGTGCCTTGATTATGAGATAATTTTCTCCTCCATTTTCCTCCCCTTCCTCCCTACCCCTAATGTATTCTTCTCCTCCATTTCCATTTTTTTCAAAGATAATCAAAACATAATAAAAAGACCCCAGGTTTTGTCTTATTAAACTCTCTCTATGATCTTTGATGATCATAGAATGTTGTTCATGACAGCAGACCCTGAAATCTGAAATAGTTCTGGAAAATTTTTTTATGAAGTCATTTGGTAGAGAAAAGCAAGCCAGAAAGGCAGTGGCTCTCTCTGTAACCAGATTCTGGAAGATTTATATTTTGTAGGATTTTGATCAACATTTCTCACACAGGATCCCCATACAGTCCATGTATATAGTTAAACAATTTTTTTTGCTGAGAGGACAGCCTGCAAACAAGGTTGATTAATATAAATATGAGTAACTGTAACCCCAAAACAGAAGGTTGAAGGTGGACCTCATGAGTACCTGGGTGTGGTAACCCACAACAAGAATACTTTTGGGTGGATCCAGGGCCTGGGTGAATTAGAAATATCTTGTAGCCATCTCTGGAATTCCCAGTGAGTTACTGGGGTCAAGTGAAATTTTAGGTGTGGATAACCTTGTAAAAACATAGTTGTCTTTGAATATTTGAATTGTTGAAAAACATTTTTTTCTAAATAGCATAATAATAATAGTATAATAAATAATTTTTCCCACAAGAATTCTGAGGGGGATACATCAATCCTTTCCTAATATTCAATATCAATCTTTGCTCAGTCCCTTATAATTGCTCATTCACATTTATTTTCTTGTGTTTTTCCTGACACCTGCATTTGTATTTCAAAGTTCCTATACAACTCTGGTCTTTAAATCAGGAATACTTAGAAATTCTCTTTTTCATAGAAGGTCCAATTCTCTCCTACAACCTCCATCATAGTATAATACTCAGTTTTTCCAGATATGTAATTAGTGGATTCTTTCAATTTCTATTTTACCCTCTGGTTCTAGAATATCAGCGCAGTTTTCCTTGATAACTTCTTGATGTATTATATCTAGGCTCTTTTTTTATTGGTCATGGCTTTGAGGTAGTTCAATCATTTTAAAATCATCTCTCTTGCATCTATTTTCCAAGTCAGTTGTATTTCCAATGAGATATTTCACATCTTTTTTTATTCTTTTGATTTTGTTTTACTGTTTCTTGATGTCTCACAGAGTCATTAATTTCTGCTTGCCAGATTTTCTTTTTTTAAGGGATTATTTTCCTCAGTGAGCTTTTGTATATCCTTTTCCATTTGACCAACTCTATTTTTTAAGGAGTTCTTTTCTTGGGTGATTTTTTTAATATCACTTTTTCTATCTCACCAATTCTGCTTTTTAAGGAGTTCTTCTCCTGAGTGAATTTTTGTGTATCTTTTTCCTGTTGGCCAATTCTACTTTTCAAGGCAATCTTTTCTTCACTGAGTTTTTGAGCTTCTTCTCCTATTTGGCCAGTTCTATTTTTTAAGGTGTTATTTTCTTCTTATGTCTCATTTACCAAGCTGTTGACTTTCTTTATAATTTTCTTGCATGACTCTCATTTCTCTTCCCAATTTTTCCTCTACTTCTTTTTCTCGATTTTTAAAATTATTTTCGTGCTCTTCTATAACCTGAGACCAATTAATATTTTGCTTTGAGGCTTTGGATGTAGTACTTTTGACTTTGTGATCTTTTTTTTTTTTTTTTTGAGTTTGGATTTTGATCTTACTTGTCACCATAGTAACTTTCTATAGTCAGAATCCTTATCTGCTGTTTACTCATTTTTACAATCTATTTATTGACTTTTAACTCTTTGCTAAAGAGGAACTTTGCTTCTGGATTATAGAGGGCATTGCCCAAAGCTTCAGGTTTTGTTTTCTTTCTTTTGGTGTGTGCAGCTGTTTTCTGAGATAATTTTGGGGACCTGTAAGGTTTTGGTTTTCCTAAGGGGCAGTGCAAGAGAGTCCTGCCCCCCTCCCTCCACATACCAGCGAAGGGACCCTATAATCTCTGACTGACCAGTTGTCTGACCCCCTGTGCATTGAGAGGACTGGAAGCCACCACTGATACCAGTAGATCAGGTGCCTTCAAGGGTTACTGCTGATTTCCTGGGTCCTGCCCCATGTTGGCTTGTGCTGCACTTTCATTCTGATGCAACAGACCTTTCCTGCTTAACTTCTAAGTTGTCTTGGGCTGGAAAATTGTTTTACCACATCTCTTTATGGGTTCTGCCACTCCAGAATATGTTTTGTTGCATTTTAAAAAGTTCCTTGGAGGGGTTTTGGGAAGAGCTCAGAGGAGTCCTTGCCTTTTCTCTGCCACCTTGGAACCATCTCTATTAAAAATTTTAAATAGATTGTATATATCTCGTGTTATGCATTTCTCTAGCCTTGATTCATTAATCAGGGTTTTGTGCCAGGCTCTGTCATTTTCTGTGCTTTATATGAGGTGATCGTCTTTGCTTGATTTTGAAGAAACTGGAGTTTCTATACTACCTCTCCTTCCAGGGTTAGGTTCCTCTCTCTACAGATAGGCCTCAGAAATATTGTGGATTCATTACCAGACCACTGCAATAAAGTGAATATTGCAACAAAACAACTCACAGGATTTTTTTGGTTTTCCAGTGCATATAAAAATTATGTTTATACTATGCTGAAATCTACTAAGTGTGTAATAGTATTATGTCTAAAATGCATATACTTTAAATAAAAATGCTTTATTGCTGAAAATGTTAATCATCTTCTAAGTCTTCAGCAAGTCATAATCTTTTTGCTATTGGAGGGTTTTACTTCTGTCTTGGTGATGATTGATCAGGGTGATGGTTGCTGAAAATTAGAGGGACTAGAAATTTTTTAAAAATAAGACAGCAATGAACTTTGCTCCATCAGTTGACTCTTCATTTGAACACTTAGAGGTCATCGTAGAGTTATTAATTGGCCTAATTTTAATATTGTTTTCTCAAAGGAATAGAGAGAAGAAGAGGGAGAGAGACTGGGAAGGGATGATCAGTGGAACAGTCAGAACACATGCAACATTTATCAGGCTTGCTGTCTTGTATGGGTATGGTTCATGGAGCCCTCAAACAATTATAATAATAACATCAAAGATCACTGATCAGAGATCACTAAAACAGATATGATAATAAAGAAAAGGTTTGAAATATTGTGAGAATTACCAAAATATAACACAGACACATGTTGAGAGCACATGCTTCTAGAAAAATGGTGCCAATAAACCTGCTTGATGCAGGGTTACCATGAACCTGTAATTTGTAAAAAAACAACAAACCAATTATCTATATAACACAATAAAGTGAAGAACAATAAAACAAGGTATGCCTGAATTTGAGGTTTAGATTAATTGTTCTTCAGAGTCCTTGATGGAATTGAAGGACAGAATTCTAGGGACCTGGGATCCCATGGGCCTTGATTTCATGGTCTGAGAAGTACCAATACTCACTGTCACACCTCACTCATTACTTCCACTCTGGATCACTTCCAAGGTTCTTAGTGCCAGTGTCTAATCACTGGACCTTCTTCATAGGAGCCATCTACTCTTGCTTCCTCTATAGAGTTTTTCAGGCTACAAATGTCTCTGGTCAATTTCTGATGCACTGGTAAGTCATTGGTTTGTTTGATTGAGTAAGGGCATAGGCTGTTCTGGTGAGGCTCATTTCCTCTTGGCCAGGAGTTTCTGGCTGACTTCGAGTGCATTTCTAGGGTAGAAGAAATTACTTACTTATATTTGCTTATTAGATTTTTAGTCATTATTTGATCTGGTGCTATTTTTATGTTTTACTAGTGTAGAGGTGGGGAACTGTGTGGCCTTTAAGACAGTCCTATGAAAAAGATTCCTTTTGCAGAAAAGAAACTGAGGCTTAAAAATTAAGTGACTTGCCCAAGGTCATACAGGTAGTAAGAGGCAGAGGCTAGACCTGAACTGAAGTGTTTTGACTTTAAAATTGTACCTCTATCATTTTTATCACGTGTCCTCAATTATATTTTCTACTCTACCTGTAGAAATACATAGCAGTATAAAAAATGGGGTAGAGAAAGAGTCTTGTGAGTAGTTTTCCACTTAATTGGATAAATTATATTGAAAACCCTCAGGTGGATTGGATATATAGATAACTACAGTGAAGCATAATACAGACTGACTTCAAGGTTCAAAATCCAAAGTGAAGAGAAATTTGGAAGATTGGAACAAAGAAAAAAACAGGAGTGAACTGAAGACCTTTCTTTTTAAAAGGTTTTCTCATTAAAAATTTCTGAACAACAAAAATCAACTAAAATGAACACTTCCTACGCACAGTACAGCAGAGAGGGCTGTAAATGGAATCACAAACTTCTGTTATGTAGAACTTGCTTTTCTTTTTCAGTAAATAATAAACTAAATATGTTACTTTCAAAGCTGTCCTCCTTATCTGTGCTTATCTTTCCTTCCTTTCCTTTCCTTTTTCTTTTTCACAGCCTCATTCCTGGTTCCCCTCTTCCTCATTATTGGTTTAAGCTGCTTTGTTATTTGAATCTTGAACTTGACAACTTTTCTGAATTCTACACCTGAATTGTGTTTGAAGGGAACTTGATGTCTGAAGCCAATCAGAGGATGACAGGGAGCAAGAGATTAATCTGTTGTCAGTAAATGGGGAAACCAGTAGAGGGCAGCTGAATCTTGTTTGAGTAGGATCTAACTTGTGGTATGGCCTCAAGAGAATAGGGGAGGTTTGAAGTGCTTTAAGGTTTATATGGTGTTTTCTTCACAGATTTATGATATAGAGCTGAATCTTTGGGGGAGGCAAATTTGCTGTTGTAAAATGATACTGGAATTCTGCCCAAGAAGAGGGAAGGGAGAGGTAGGTGGAAGTATAAGATCTGAGAAAGTGGTAGATTTTGTTTTAGACTGAAATGATATAGCTATAAGTTTGATGCCCAAAACAGATAACTAGCCTGTTCAGGATAGGTGAAAAAGTGAACTGAAGGTAGTCAGTGTCAGAATGACTATGAAACTAGATACGAAAAGCAAGAATAGGTCACTCCTGAGATGAATTTTTGAGCAACATGCTTGAGTGGTTTGTGCTTTTTGTAGGAAACATAAGTGGCCCGGGTCCATTCATTCTAACATATTAAGGAACTTGTGCTTTTTTCAGGAGTTCTCAAAGTACCATGGCAGGGTCTCAGATTTTATGTCAGAGATCATACCTAGGATATCTCAATAAGGCTTTATCTTTCAACCAGCTTACTTAAGAAAACAAGGCTATCTCCAGCTAATTGTGGTATACTATTTGGATTGCAACAAACACAATACCAGAAAAGGGAAAATATAGACTATCATAGGCTTCTTTGAGTGCTTTCCCAAGGATTGGGGTTCTGTGGGAGATACACAATTATCTTAACATCGGGAAAAGTTCTTAGGAATTCTAACATGAAGTCATGGCCTTCATAAACCCGAGGGACTCTACTAGGTCTGAGCCACTCTCCAAAAACAAAGGAAATTTCTATAAGTCTATAACAGCAGATATTTTATTGTTAATCAACAGTAAGATCCACTCTTAAATCTTCTACATACCACTGTGTTATACCCTAAAAGTATCTTGAGCACGGCTCAGCTGAAAACTGAGTTTGGTGCTGTCCTTCACTGTAGTGCTGATTAAAATCCTTGTTCTCAGCTTCACTATAGCCCCTGGCAAGATTACTGGCCCTGGTGATCTTCAGAACTATATCCTGAAAGTTATGATGTGAAAGGTTAATTGGCATGACAAGATTCTGTCTAGTGATGTGACAGTAAGTGGAGCAGAGTCAATATAAGGAGAGCTTAACGTGGAAGACTTTACTCTTTGACACAAGAGCTTTTGCCCACATAAGATCATAGCTTTAGAGCTGGATGAGATTTCCATTTAGTCCAACCCTCTAATATTGCAAGTGAGAAAATGAAAGTCTATAAAGGATAAGTGACTTGGCCAAGGTCATGGAGGTAGCAGGTAGCAGGACTGGGAGAGTGTTCTGAAGTGGGAATTAGGGCAGTTGTCAGGTGATGGTATGGGACAGAGACTAAGTGGCGTCAGGGAGCTTAGTCATTTATGGGAAATGGGGAGATCAAACTGTGAGAGTAGGAACACAGTTAGAGGAGGTGTTTGAAGTCTAGAAAGCCCAGGGGCTAATATGTAAAAGGAAAGTCTGGTTCCTCAGAGCTGCTAACACATAGAACAAGCTTGAGTAAAGGGTTGAAATTGTGGACACACTTTGGGGCAATTGAAACTGATGACTGAAGTAAGGCCACTTTTGTTTTGACAGGCAGTGTGGTAGGAACAATAGCCTTACTCCTCTTTTTATGCAAGTTAGATTATATTTTTAAAACAAGGTATTGAAACTCTCCTTAGGGAACTAAAGATTTAGGCTGTGATATCATTCAATATTTGCCTGAGTACAAAGAGAGACTCTTTGATACCTGATTGGTGGATCACAATGAGCAACTCAGAAAAAGAAGTTTAGCTCAGCTGAATCAGTTTGACATGCCCTTAATGCTTATCCTTGCTGAATATCCCTTTCTTTCTATGACTAAGTAAATCTCTTTTTTGTTAAGTACTGACTAATCTACAAGTAGGCATTTTGTTTCAGTACTGAACAGAAAATACCAGGGGACCAGCCTGGGTCAGGCCGAGCCCAGAACACAGACTCTGGATGGCTCTTATGATATTACGATATTTTTTAAAAGTGTTAACCTTACTAGGCCCTACTCACTTGACTGCACGCTATTCATCTTAGAATCCCCTTAGAACCTGTTCTTTCTTCTACACAGCTTAGCATAGATGTCTACAAGAAGCTTCTCTGTGCATCCTTATTTCCTTCTTTATTATCTGTCCTAAGCCTTCAAGTATTTTGTGGTGTCTCTACTTTTCTGTCTTCCCAGTTACTCTTTTCTTGTGCCCCAGACTCTTCAGTTGCTGAATTTTAGTTCTCAAAAATTTTCCTTTTTCACTCTTTAAACCAATTAATTCATCAAACCTTTATTAAATACCTACTATGCTGAGGAGATACAATAGTAAAAAGAATACTGAATTTGGAGATCTGCCTGCAACTATTCTTGAGTTTGATGGTTTGAACAAATGGGTGAAAATACATGTAAAAAAGTATTTACTATGTTTTAATTATCATGTTATATGCTTAAGATACATATAGAAAAGCAGACACTTCATGTCCTCCAGAAGCTTACATTTCCCATGGGGGAGACAATACATATAGACAAGTTATCACTAAAGAAAGCAGTTTTGGTCTGCAAAGTCACAGAAATCATGAATGAAATCATCTAACAGATCCCATGAGCAATAGATTCCAACGTAGTAACCAGGTTGTGATCAGGTCAAACCTTTTAAAATATCAGAATGCATAGTTACCTATGTTGTTTGACATAACTGTTTCAGTAGCAATAGCAGTTTTGGTGATTATGATTTCCAGAGCTAGAGGAGGGGTTGGTTAGGAGGGAGATACTTTTTCAGCAGCAGGGTGATTGGATAGAAGGAAGGAAGCAAGCATTTATTAATCCTCCACTCTCTGTTGGGCACTGTGCTAAGTGCTTTACTATTATTATCTCATGTCAACAATAATGAGTTATAATAATAATAAGTAGCTATATATAGCAATTGCTATGAGACAGCACTGTGCTAAATGTTTTAAAATTATTATTTCATTTTATTTTTACAGCATTGCTGGGAGGTAGGTACTACTATTATCCCCATTTTACATATGATAAAATAGAAGCAGACATATTTGCCTAAGATCACATAGCTAATAAGTGTCTGAGGCTGGATATGAACTCAGGCTCAGCGCTCTATCCTCCATGCTACCTAGGTACTTCTGGCAAGAAATTGATCAGTACAGAATAATTCCATGCTTCTTAAACTATGGGTTGTGACCTCATATGAGGTCCCATAACTGAATGGGGGAATAGCAAAAAATTTCACAATAATAAAAGGTTTCTGAATGTGCCAATGATCAGCAATTAATTAAAATTAAATGCATAATGAATTAGAAGTGTTTCTGGCAGCGCTTGCCCATGTTGCATCACACAACTTTACTGTAGCAGTGGTTCTGAACACGAAGCATGCACACTTTGCACGAGTGTGCATCTTCAGACCATGTAGTACCAATGAAAGCTGCTGAAACTTGAAAAGGGGTCATGAGTGAAAAAAGTTTATGTGAAGCATAACTGAGGATAGATATAGAAGACTATATGAATTCGTATTCTTATACATTCACCAGTCAGGCTCCAGGGCAAGAGTTCCAAATATAAATAGATTAAATCTCCAATATCGTGGTCTTTGGTGGACCAGTGCTTTAAAGGGGGCTCTAGCTGGGTGGATGGCAAGGTGTCAGGAATGAATGGCTGGGTAAGATATGAAGCATGGATGGGCCTAGCTAAGTATAGTGGGCTATTTACCTATGTGCTTACTCACTCACCAGTCAAGACAATGCTGGCCACAGTGTAGGAGTTCCAAAACTTTTTATATTGAGTCACTCTGGATTCATGGTGGTTTGGAGAGATCAGTGCCAAGAATGATGGCAAGAAGATGGTTTATGAATTACTTTTTAGTTTTAGGGAAAATCAAACCTAGATTTTCCTCAGTTTGAGTGCTTATTCTGATATTTAATTATATGTCTTTGGGCAAATCAGTTAACTTCACTCAGTCTCATCTTTAAAGTGGTGTGACATATGAAAACTTTGGGAGACATAATTTCTGGGTAATTAATCATTTTATTAATTATGATTAGTGAATAATTAATAAAAGGATTGTTCATTTGGCTGTCTCTCCTAAGCCAAAGAGGGATCATGGCTGTCTGTTGATGCTTATATGCCATTGTATGAGTGGATGTTCCTGACAGATGGCAATAAACTCTTATTGGTTAACAATTAAGAGGAGAAAGAATGTTATAATGAGAGGTGGACCTATTCTAATGAAGGGATGGTGTACTTGGCTGATTATGTCACCCTTGCTCATCTCTACCTAGATCACTCAGTCTAGGCAATCTAGGCAAAAGGATCTACCTACCTCTCCTCCACCCCCAAGGCTGAGTAGAACACAATGGATTTCCCCTCTTGCGTGGGATCTGAACCAGATTGAGGAGAAAATTAAGCCAATCTCATTATCAGGAATGTCCTTCAAATACTGTCTGAATAACCTACAGAGGCCTGATTTCTGAATAGGGAAATAAAAAAGGGAAAAAATCTTAGTCCTAATTCAACAATAGCATATTGACATATTTTCTCTCATTGAGATTCATAACATTTTCACTATCTACATAACAGTATTGTGAAGGAAAGACTATATAAACCTTAAACTGCTATGTGAACCATCTTAGATTTTTTAATAAAAATGGAAGACAAAATAATACAGTCATTTAGCTTATCATATGATGAGGTGAGAGGAATAAAACACAAGCAAATACCTTCACAAATGAATGTCTTGCAAAGCAGAATATGAAAGGACCAAAGAGAGATCCAGACAAGGGCTTGATGAAAATGCATGAAGGGAGAGATGATTTGCTTCTCTTGGTATCATGGAAGGCATTCTACAGCTCTGCTGTTTGCTCTCACCTTTTCCTCTAACAACTCTTCATCTGCTGCTGCTTAAACTCATTCATAGTCTCTTAGTCACCAATCTGCATGGGTAGTTTGCAAATTAAGTCTGAATTTTCCAATCTTTTTTACTTCTCAGTACACATGGTATAAGAATAATGAGGATGATCAACAGTTAGCATTTATGTAGTGTTTTATTTTCAAAGTTCTTGACATATTTTGTCTTAGGCCACAGACACTTAAAATAATTTGGCCACAATAGGATTGTCTGGACTTAATGCAATGTGATTTTGTGGTGGAAGTTTTCATGATGGAAGATTGATTCATTTCTTTTCTTGAGAAACCAGTAGATGTTGCCCAAGGAAGCTTAATGGCATGGAATAGTTATAACCTGTCAATCCTTCTTGGAGGGGTGCGATTATATATCTCCATAATCCTGGGCCTGGGGCTGTAGGATGCACTCCTTCCTGAAACTATTCTTGAATTTACTATAATGAGGTCCTTGACAAGTGGAGAACTCACTGGACAATGGGTACCATGGCCCTGAATCTACTGGCTTAAACATTTTTCACTTTCATTCTTTGCTCCAAGATAAAAAAAAAACAAACCAACACCTTAAAATGGAGAATAATCTAGGAAAGAAATATGTGTTCCTTGTATGGTACCAAAGATAAGTTATTTAGCATATTCAGAGATTGAGTACCTGCATTTGCACCTGTATGACTTAAACAATGAGGTATATGTGAAGAGGATGGGGATGATGATGGTATCTTTTCCCTCATTCCAATTTCAGTTGTTGGTGCTGCTGCTGGAAACAATGTTTTCAGAAATGTCAGAGAGCAAGAGAGAAATATTTGACACATTTTAAAATAATTATGCAATATATAGGGCTTTCCCCCTAAATGATCTAATCTCTATCAAGATTAATTTTGCTGGGTCAAACCTATAGCCTAAGGAAACAATCCACATGAATTAGGTACAATTTCCAGCACCATCATTCTTGTGATTAGTTTTGTTTTTTAATTCTCACGACAATAATATAGAAAAATCAGAGACAACATTCCTCTGTCTCTTTAATCTACATGAATCACTTTTTCCACCAAACACACTTTCTCATTTCTATTTATAGCTGTTTTGGACAGCTATCTCAAACTGATCTTGTAAATGTATATAAAAAGACAGTATACCTGTTTGGAGTGTTCCTTTAATTTTTGACAGAAACTATAGAAAAAACAGACCACTTCATAATATACTAATTAACTTTTTTCTCCAATAAAGAGGGCAGAAAAATTGATGGAGAAGTCAGAAGCAACATAGCAGAGCCAATATATAACCTGCAGGAAGAGCACTTGATGGTCCTGGTGATTGGAATGATGTATTAATGAGCTGTCCAAGTGACATTTCACCAGAACTCAATTAGCCATGGTAATTACATTTATTCCAGTCCTAGGCTCTGAGATGTGGATTACTAGGATGTTGGTTAGCTGGGTTGGTGGAGCAATTTTCCATGGAAAAGTACTTTGAGCGCTAAAACATTGTTATTTATTATGTCCCATTTTGTCATCAGGGAATCATGCCAGCATGCGGGCAAATTTAGCAGAGGCTGATTTTTACAACAGCAGAAATGCTATTAGTCACAAAGTGACATAACCAAGCAAAACTAGAAATGTTGTACTTTAAAAGTTGGGAGGAAGACTACAGGGATGATATGCAATTATAGTCATAGAAAAGACGGCAAAACCAATAAACTTGATGTTCAGCAATCAAGAATAGATGAATGGAGTCTGGTTAATTGAACTTCATGGTTGATTGAGTGTTTAACCATAAACATTCTTTTGTTTTGGTATATTTTTCAATTTATTGGTAAAAATCAATCCAAAATATTCAATGACAATACCTGCCTTAATAAGCAGTTTCTGATGATTATATTGTGATGTGTCTTTCATTGCTGAACTATATTACAGTGGGGAAAAAGTGCTGGATATTGAAATCAGGTCACTTAGGCTCAAATCTTAGCCCTTGCACTTAGAACCTGTATGATGCCTGGGAAAATTGCTTCATTTGGGGAGTCTCACTTTCCTCATCTCTAAAATGAAGGGCTTGGACGACTTAGGATTTAAGGTCCCTTCCAGCTAGATAGTCTGCTGGATGGATTGCTGGACCTGGAGTCAAAAGGATCTGAATTCAAATTTGGCCTCAGACATTTACGAATTGTGTGACCTTGGGCAAATTAAAGTCTCTCAGTTTCCTCATCTGTGTACAAATAACAATAGTAATCCTGATTGGGCCCAGGAGGGTAAGGTTGCCTTTTATCTTCCGCTATGGGATTCTTTTACTCTCTAGGCCATGGCAAGTAGGGTTAATGCCAGGGGATCCTGTTCTTCTAGAGAAGGAGATGAAACTCTTGCACTCCCAGACCTTTTACACCTCCAACTTAGAGTCTTGTGGGATATATATATATATATATATATATATATATATATATATATATATATATATATATATATATATATATATTTTAATCTTGCAGATTTCTTTTTTTATTAATTAATTTGTTTTCAGTTTTCAACAATCACTTCCATAAATCTTAGATTTTCTCCCCTTCCCTATGCATACATTCTTATTAAGTACATTTTTACATTAGTCACGTTGCAGAGAGGAATTAAAATGAATGGGGGAAACTGTGAGAAAAAAACAAACCAAAACAAAACATAACACAAGAGAAAATATTTGGCTTCATTCTGTGTTCCAGTTCTGTAGCTCTTTCTCTGGATGTGGATGGCATTTTCCTTCAAGAGTCCTTTGGGAATGCTTTAGGTCCTTGCTTTGCTGTGAAGGGCTAAGTCTACCAGAAAAATTCCTCACACACTGTGGTTATAGTCTACAGTGTTCTCCTGATTCTGCTTGTTTCAATTGGCATCAGTTGATATAAGTTGGTGGAATATTTCTTAATCTTGTCATGTCTAGGGTCTACTCTAAAGGGAGGAGTAGAAAAGTGTACAATACAAATCTAGTATAGGACAGTATTGATTTCCTTCATGCAAAAGACATTTACACAAGAGACTCAAAAGCACCTTATTTTCAGGCTTCTTCTTCCCCTTCCCCCTCCCTCCTCAATGGCCAATCATGTGTATTCTTAGACTCCATTTCTTGACTTCAGGCATTTTCACTGGTTATCCTCCATGTTTGGAATGCTCTATCTCATTGTCTTTGCCTCCTGGATTCCTCAACTTCCTTCAGATCCCTAAAATCCCACCTTCTACAGGAAATCTTTTCCTTTCTCTCTTAATTCCAGTGCTTTTTCTTCATGGATTATTTCCAGTGTATCCTGTATGGAATTTGCTTATATTTGTTTGTATGTTCTTTACTCCATCAGATTGTGAGATCCTTGAGTACAGGCACTTTTGCTTTTATTTTCAGTATTTGGCATAATGCCTGGCACATGGTGACTGCTGAATATATATGTTTACTTAAATTAATAAAAATTTAGTTGAGCAGCAGTAGCTTTAGAACTACCATTATACTTAACCTGGGAGGCTGATACTCAAAATAGCAAATATAAGACTTTTTTTCTGGACCTGCTGAATTGATATTTTACTTCCATTACACTGTCTAAATTGTTGCTTCTAGATTAATTACATCTGCCAAGCCACGATAAGATTTGGGCTAATCCTGCTGGTGGTCATTTTCTTCAAGTAAAGTTTGAAATAGTTCCTGGGGGTGTTCCTTCTGAGTTAAATCCAGAATTTACTAAGGACCTGGGAGCTCTCCACTTCCCAGACACATAACGTTGGCTTCAATGTTAAAAACTTTCATCTCAGCTTGTTCTTCAGAAAGCTTTGCTTAGGTAAGTATCACAAAACAGAAGAAGCAGCCAGGACTTCTTAGATCTGGTCTCAGTCGCACCCATGCCACCATATAGACTGGCTACCATGTGTAAGTATTTGGGCATGCCAGGGAAGGATGAATTGCCCTCCAGGGAGAGTCTCAGATTAGGGGGAAAAGAGAAAAAGCCTGAGATCATAGTTACTCCCTTTACTCTTCATCCAGTGGACCATTCCATTGGGTTTATTGGTTAATCCTCTCATAAAACTTCCACACCCCTCCTTCAGCTATCATGGGATACAGGTCCAAGGAACCATTCAGAGTTTTCTGTATCACTGCAAACCTCCCCAAATATGCTATGAGGCTTACTTTTTACTACCAGTTATATACAGATTGTGCATGTGCATGTATACACACACATATGTATTCACTATCTAATCACTCCTACAAGAATACAAAATCCTTAAAAGCAAGCTACCTATTATTGTATTACTGCTAGTACTAATGTAATAAATTTTGAATGAACGGAGGATTTAGCTAGGTAGAAGTGTTTTTAGTTCAAAGATAAGGCGAGTTGATAAGGTAGTAAGAATGGTTTTTCTGGTTTGATTTTATGTTGCCTCCAAAGGAAATTCTAAAACAAAGAATTTTTAGCAGGGTTATAGTTATTGGAATAAGTGTTTAGCCTTTCAGGGTGACTACTCTAAAGGAAAAAATATTCACTTTGATGTATAGAGTTTTGGCATGTTTTTTAAAAAAAGCCTTTACTTCCTCTTCCAAACCCAACAGAACACAACTCTGGTTTCATTGCTTTCTGGTCACACTTCACAGAAATACAATGCTACTGAATCCCCCTCAGTAACGTTCTGAGCCATCCTCACTCTTTCTGTCGCCTAAGTCCCAGTTTGGCCTGACACCATGGATCTATGAGACAGCTGGCAGAGATTAGTGACACGTCCTGTGCCAGTGGGGCTGAGATTTTCTTCATGCAAAGCAAATTGGCCTATTCAGGGATGGATATGGCAACCTTGGCCTCATTAGCACCCACTCAGCTAACAGGCCCAGCCATCTGACGTGAGTACCAGCCAAATACTGTATTGCTCTTGGCCAATATTCACTGTCCAGCAGAGTTCCTTCTAGAAGATATGTGTTTTTTCTCCCTCCAGAAATAATTGGAAATGTAATGGAAAATAGATGTCTGCCAGGGAGTAGAAGTGGGTGTTCCTTTTTCTTCCAGAACCATCGCTTCTAGCTGTTTTTTTTTTCTTTTGCCTTTTCCACTTCTTGAAATCACAACCTTATTTCCCTGCTAAGGCTCATTAGCTGGTCATTGAGCACAGATATGCTTCTTCAAAGTCCTGAATTCCCTCTTTGTACTTTAGAGAGTAAAATAGTTACAGTGAATTGGTTGGATGTTTTGACATTAAAGAGGCAGAAGCCTCCATAGAGATGGTATGGTACAGTGGAAAGAGCTCTGGTTTTAGAGGGAGGAAATATGGGTTCAGATCCATGACTGCTAACCAATTGTGTGACCCTTGATAACTCATTCAACATCTCTGGGTCCCACTTTTCTTTGGATAAAGAATAGTTTGGACTAGACTACTTCTGGGGTTCCTCTAAATCTATTGTTCTGTGATCTTATGATGATGACATTGCAATATTTAATGACTAATAAGTTCCAGATCGGATCATTGAAGTTGAACTTGGCCTGGAATACTCTATATATGATAGGATGATAGGCAGAGAGATAAAAATAAAACCACAACAAAAGATATAACATTCCCCAGTTACTCTTTGTTTCCTGTGTCAAAACTCCAGGAATAGGTGAGAGCTAACAGTCAGGATCCAAACTGATCTATTGGGAAAAGACTAAATAAATTATGGTATATAAAAGTAATGGATTGTTAGCATGTTATAAGAAAAGACGAGGGCAACTAGGTGGTGCAGTGGATAGAGGTCTGGGCCTGGAGTCAGGAAGACTCATCTTCTTGAGTTCAAATATGGCCTCAGACACTTACTAGCTGTGTGACCCTAGGCAAGTCACTTAACCCTGTCTGCCTCAGTTTCCTCATCAGTCAAATGGGCTGGAGAAGGAAATCTTTGCCAAGAAAACCCCAAATGGAGTCACAAAGTGTCAGGCACAATTGAAATGACTAAACAGCAAAAGAAAAGTCTAAATGAATGGGTTCAGGGAAATCTGAGAAGACCTATCTGAAACTGATTCAGGAAGTATAGGCCTAGGAGTAATATTGCTCAATCACAGGGGCACAGGTTAGTTACTTTTCTGGTGTTGCTTCAGATTACTTTACAGAATTGCTGGATTAATTCATAGCTCTACCAATAATGCCTGTCATCCGATTTGCACTCCAACAATTGTCATATTCCCTTTTTGTCATCTTTGCCAAAAGTTGAACCTCAGAGTTGCTTTAATTTTCAATTCTCTTAGTAATTTGGACTACTTTTTCATATATTTATTGACTGCTTGGATTCATTCCTTTGAAAACTGCCTTTTCATACCTATTTTTCAATTGGATAATGGCTCAAGAACCATATAAATTTCTTATAAATTTGACTCAGTTCCTTATATATTTTGGATATAAAATCTTTATCAGAGAAATTTTCTGCAAAGATTTCCCTTTCCCCTCCCCCTCCATTATTAACCTGTTTCTTCTCCCATTTTGACTGCATTGGTTTAGTTTACTCTCATACCTAGGGTCTTCAGGTTTATCAAAAATGATAGATGGTGATCACTTATGTTTATATATCTTGTACCCAATTTATTCCATTAATTGATCTATTTTAAAAATAGGTTTTATGATTTTTTTTGTTTCTTATATTATTAAAGTATCCCATAAATTCCTCCCCGACCTCTCCCTAAAAGCCATGTCATATGGAAGTATATTATTGTAGTCACAGTGTATGTTGTTTCCTTGACTCTCCTTATTTCATTCTATATCAGTTCATATGGAGCTTTCTCTGCTTCTCTGTATTTATTACATGCATTATTTCTTATAGTATAATAGTATTCCATTATATTCAGATACCACAATTTGTTTAGCCTTTCCCCAACTGAAGGATATCTACTTTGTTTCTAATTCTTAGTTATTACAAAAAGTGCTTCTATGAATACTTTGCAGTATACAGGGACTATTTTTTTCTTATTGATGTCTTTCTTGGGATATAAGGCCAGTAGTGGAGTCGCTGGTTCAAAAAGTATAAACATTTTATTCACATAATTCAAAATTGCTTTTCAAAATGATTGCATCACTTCATAGCTCTATCAATAATGTATTAATGGGCCTATCTTCCCACAAACCACTTATTATTGACGATGGTCATTTTTGTCTATCTGTAGGGTGAACGGAGAAACTTAAGGATCTTTTGATTTTTATTTTTCCTCAGTGTTTTGGAGCATTTTTTTCATTTGGTTGTGAATATTTGCAGTTCTGCTTTTGTTAACTTCATATCCTTTGACCATTTGTTTATTGGGGGAAAGGTTATTATTGATACATCTATATGTATATACTACATATACATACACTATATGTACGTATAGTACCTACATGTGTATACATATGTGTGTCTTTTATATATACGTATAGAAATATATGTACATATATATATATATATATATATATATATATATATATATATATATAGTGCTTTTACATCTTGGATATCAAAGCCTTATCAGAGAAATTTGTTGCAAAGATTTTTTTCACCCCATTTGGTCACTTTTCTTATCCTAGATTCATTAATGTTGTCCATGCAGAAGTTTTTCAGTTTAAATAGTCAAAGCAATTGTTTTCTTTCTATTTTTTTTTTAATTTCCTCTCACTTTCTTAACTATAGTGATGAGAGGTATAAGATTTGTTTTTTAATTTTCAAATTTTTTAATAGTATTATCTTTAACATTAAGTTCATGCATCCATTTAAAATGTATTTTGGGACATGGTGTAAGGTGTTGTTCTAAGCCTTATTTCTGACAGACTACTTTACAATTTTCCCAGTAGCTTTTTTTTTTTTTTTATTATCAGTTAGGGAGTTTTCTCCTAGGTAATATGTTTTCTTCTTTATCTAATGCTGGATAACTGAGTCCTATTGTTTCTGAAACTCCCCTTTTTAGTCTGTTCTATTGATCTATTTCTTTATTCTTTAATACTTGATGGTTTTGGTGACTGCTTCTTTATGATATACTTTGAGGTCTGAAAGTGCTACTCCCTTTTCATCCTAACTTTGTTTCAGCCCTTCCCTTGATATTCTAGATTTTTATCTTTCTAAGTGGATTTTGTTATTTAATCAAGCTCTATAAAGTATCCCCTCGGTAATTTGATTATAGCATTAAAAGTGTAAATTAATTTTGGTAGTATTGTAATTTTTATTATATTGTCATGGTTTAGCCATGAGCACTGAATATTTCTCCAGCTGTGAGGTTGTTCCTTATTTCTTTGAGGGAGTACTTTTTAGTTGAATCTATGCAAGTTTTTGTGTACTTGGAGAGGTTGATACACAGATATTTTATACATTTTATAGTTAAATTGAATGTGATTTTCCTATTATTACTTCTTGTATTTTGTTATTATCATATAGAGATGGTGTTGATTGTTTGAGGATTTATTTTATAGTCTGGATCTCTATTTTTTTTCTAACTAGTACCAAAGAGTTTTGATACCTATTGACTTGTAGTATAGTTTGAAATCTGGTAATCCTAAAACCTTTCTATTCCATTTTTTCCCATTACTTTTCTCAAGAGTCTTTTCCTTTTTTATTTCTCCACATGAATTTCATTATTTTTTTTTCCTATCTATAAAAATGAATCCCTTGATAGTCTGAGGGACACGCCACTGAATAAGTATGTTAATATAGTTACTATTTTTGATTTTATTATATTGGCATGACATATTCATAAGTCATTAATATTTTTCCAATTTTTAAGTTTGGTTTTATTTCCGTAAAGAGCATTTTGTAGTAGTATTCATATAGTTTTTATATGTGTCTTGATAGATGAACTTTCAAATATTTTTTTACAATCTGTAGTTATAGTAAATGAATTTGCAATTTATTTCTTTCTCCTGAATTTTGTTTATCATACAGAGAATTGCTGATGATTTATATGGATGTTTAAATAATCTACAACTTCAATGAATTTATTAATTCAATTAAGTTCTTAGTTGATTCTATAAAGTTCCCTAGATAAACCATGATATCATCTGTAAAAGAATTTTTTTTTTACTCTTTGCTTAGGTTTCCCCCTCAGTTTCTTTTTCTTCTCATTGCTATAACTAGTATCTCTAGAGCTATATTAAAAACTACTACTGAAAATAGACAGCCTTACTTTCCCCTTGATCTAATTGGAAAGACCTCCAACCTTTTTCTGTTCCCATAAAATTTGCATTTTAATAGGTTCTTTACTTTTCAAAGGAGCGAATGAGATTCCAGGCCATGGGGAAGAGTTGTCAAAACAGGAACCCTTCACCACCTTAATTACATTTCATGGGTAATTGACATGGGTAGTTGACTAGTCAGAAGAAACTTCTTCTTTAAGACAAAAAAGCATGGATGATTTGGAAATAAATTTGAAATTTACATAATACACTTGAAGAGAAGTGGGTGGATTGGGGGAGGGCTCTTCATCTTGAGCTAGGTATTTTTTTTTAACACGTCACACTTTATTGGGAATATGACTTGTGTGTGAGAAACTCATCTAGCTGTGTGGTTTTTGTATCATAATAATCAGGAGGATGAAGGTGATGTTACCAGACATTTACATACTCACTCAAGTTACAAAGTGCTTTTCTCACAACAAACCCACAAGGGAGATAATACAAACGTTAAACCATGAGAGACTCTTTTGTTGTTACTTATTACTATAGTTGGACTGGCAATTCTAGAGCCCAAACTATTTTCTTAACTCCTGAGATAGTGTTCTTTTTTTAAACTAAACATTCATAATTAATGTTGACATATATTTCCTTATATACTAGTACTATCACTGCCCCAAATTTAATTAATTAATGGTAAAGAAATCCACTCCTGTATTTTCTAACATTCTCTGCCCACGTATCCAAATCCTCTTGTCAACAATGATTACACAAGTAGGGAATCAGTCTTTTGGAAAGGCACAGTCATTGACAAAGCAATTCCCCTCCCCCTCGACTTTTTTTCAAAAATTAGGCCAAATTTCTCTGTGACCTCCTATCTCACATCTCCAATTGCCTTCCAGACATCTCAGACTGGATGTCTAGTATGTTATGTAGGTCTTGATCCCATTAGTGCCACCCCCAATATGCCTGTTTGAAATTGCAAGCAGCCTGGAAGAAGGTGTTAACATGACCAATTTTGCACCATAATCCCTAAAACTAGCTTACCTAAAATATCATGGGTCTAATGATCTGCCTTAGAGTCCTAGGAATAGTGCTATTTCCGATCAGTACTAGATACTTCCATCCCCACTCCTTTCCTTCTTCCTAGACCTTTTGTAAATGCTGCTCTCTCCCTAAACAGTATAACACCACCTTGGTGAACTCAATAAACCTGGCACTGGTTTAAAATTTCTGATAGAGTTACATAGTTATTTTCATCACCCTATACATCTTAAACTCAATTTGTCTAAAACAGAACTCATTCTCTTTCTTCCTAAGCCCTTTTCACTGTCCTATAATCCCTATTACAATAGATGGCTCCAGCATCCTCATAGTCCTTCAGGTTCCCAAACTAAGAGTCATCCTGGATTCTTCACTGTCTCTCACTACCATCATGCCCATCCAAACCATTGCCAAGATTTGTCAATTTCACCTTTGCAATATCATATGCTGGAGCATAGTAGGAACTCAATTCATGTGAATATACTGATTGATTCATCATGTGGCCTTTGATTCTGGCAAGAGATTATGTTTGCTACCTGTTCATACTTCTTCGCAGAGGTAGTGGATCATGGGTTTGGAACACTGCATAGAATATCAGACTTTTTCAACATGTTGGTTAGTTTCGCTGTATTTCCTTTTTTTCTGACTTTATTGTAAGGGATCACTTTGTGAGGGATAAAGCAAAGATACAGTTGGAAATGTAGATGATATAAAAGAAAAACACATTCATAAAATGTCCTTAAAAAGAGACTGCTTTCTGAGGACCAGTCTAATGGAAAGACCCATTATCAGTAGGCTGGTCATTTTATGATTAGTTCATAGGCCGTGGAAACATGAAGCAAGGAAAAATATGCAATTGTTCCTAGTTTTTTGTAGTCCTTTTCTCTTTTTTTGTTAATTGTGATAGAATGGCAGAAAGGGAGCAGATAGTGGTCACATTCTGTAGATTTTAGACCATCTGCTACTAGGACTTTAGTTGTAAGTATTCTAAATATGAAATATTTGTCTAATAAATGAACATACTTTGGGAGAAATGGAATATTACCAATCTTTACATCAGCTCTAGAAGCAAAGTCAGCTAAGAAAAGCAAATTGGAGTTGCATGGATAGAACGTAAGTTCTTTTCAGAGAGGCAAATAAAAGAGTTGGTGGAGTTTGCTTTTGCCTCAGTTCAAAGCAACAAGAAACATTATTTCATGGAATACTTGGTCATACCCCTCTGTAGTGCTTTTGATAAGTGTTTGGAAAATAACCACAATAAATATAACTAAAAATTATGTTCTTCTATCTCTTGCAGAGAATGAAGAGGTAAAGAACTTTCTTGACGAATTTGCTTGTATCTTTCAAGTAAAATCAATATGTCAACTAATATTAACTAAGTTTCTTGGAAGCAAAGGTTGCATTTCCAAAGACAGCAAAAAAAAGTTGGAAGATATGGGTTAGGAGTAAGAAATGTGAGAGGCTAATGACTTATAAAATTCACTGAAACCTTATAAATATATTTTCTGTAGGAGACACTAAATATGGTGAGTGCTAAATAACACCCCCCTGCCCCCAATGAAATTGATTACATTTTAATGGTCAAGAAATGACTGGTTACCATTGTAGGGCTTATTTCTAAATCAACTATCTGTGTAAGTCAGACCATTGACTACAGCAAGTAAAAAATCAATACCAAGTAATCAGAAAGAATAAAAATGAAAATATATGGTGGCTAATAGAGTCAATTCCACCCTATCCAATTTAAGCAAGTTGTTAATGCTAAAAATGGGGGAATTTTTGCAAACAGATATAGCAACTGACAGCCATCATTGTTAAGAAAGTTTATCTACAGTAAATCAATCACTCACTACTGAAAAGAGACCAAAAGAGCCTGGAGAACTTCTACACTACCAAACACTTAATCTCTTTCCAGTTAAAGAGATATGAAGGAAAAGTCAGCAACCTTTTCCAAAAGTTTGGAAGGTAAAATCACTTGTAACATCCTATGGAAAATATTATGGAAGACTATAAGCAGTGTTATGCCTTCCAAAATGAGTATAAATGGAGGAAAAAAATAAAATTCATAAGTTGTTTGGCAAGAATCTCAACTAAGTCAATAACAATGAAAATGAAAGGAGGAAATTGAACAGATGAAAGATAGAATAGATTTGTAAACATTTCTATTTTCTATCAATGACAGTGGAACTACTTTGTTTGGATTAATATCACCATCTTTTTTGTGTACTTTATGAGTAAGTAGAAATGTCACTAAGGAAAACAATGGTGGGAAAACATATGGACTAGATAAATTATAAACAGGACAGCCAGTAAAAAAATGCCACATTTTTGAGGGTAATAATGAACTGATTTTCATTATATATGAAAGAGGAGGGGAGGATATAAAACTTGGGAAAAAATCCTGGTCTTTATTATTGTTAAACAAAATTGAGTGGAAAAATATTTAAAATGACTGACTTATATGCCCATTTTCCTATCTCTATAAAATGTTTGAGACTTATGTATACATTTAAAAAGGGATTCCTTGGTGAAGATATGAAAAGGAAATGGGCAACCTATTGTAAATGACATTTTACAACAGACTATATCTTTTCAATCATACAACTATCTGGAATGAGTAGAGCAGTAGTTCTCATACTTTTGGGTCTCAAGACTCTTTTATGCTCTTAAATATTATTGAGGACCACAAGTGACTTATGTTTATATGGGTTATCCTGCTGATTTTTACTATAGTGAAAATTTAAATGGATAAATTTTTAAAATATTTATTAATTCACTTGAATACTATATTATTATCACATGTTGACATAATATTTTTATGAAAAATAACTATTTCCAAAACAAATTTTGTGAGAAGTGTGGCACTGTTTCAAATAACTTTGCAAATCTAAAGTCTAACTTAATAGAAGACAGCTGGATTCTCATATCTGCTTTTGCATTTACTCTATTTCAACATATTGTTTAGTTTGATTAGATGAAGAAAATCCAGTCTCACATAGATATATAGCTGGAAAAGGGAAAAGTTTTTTTAATAGGCAAAAGCTTAGCGTTATTATAAAAATAGTTTTGGCCTCATTAATTCCCTGAAAAGGTCTCCAGGATCCCTATGGGTGTGAAGGTCACACTTTGAGGAATAATTAGCATAGGAGAATTCCAGATTTTACTCTGTTTATTGTTTGGTGATTAAAGAAAAAGCAATTTGATAAATTGAAAAAACATCTTAAAGGCTCTCCTCCAATAAGATGTCTCTCATGCATATGTGAAAATCACATGATTTATTGATAGATCAAAAGCAGAGATAACTTTGTTCAATGAGTCCCTGCTTATGAATATAGGAAGTAGGAGTGAGGGAGATATATGCTCACAAAACATGCCACTATCTTAGAGTATGTCAAAATGGAAGAGGGATTTCCTATGGGTAGTAAAATCCTCCAGATACTTTGATTTTGGAATGATATTGTCTTGATTGCCTATAGACAATAGCAGAGCTCCTAAATGTAATTTGTAATCACTCCAAAGAATTTTACTTCTCACCTCACACAGGAAAAATCCCAAATGAATGAAGAATATCTATTATTTAAACAATAACTTGCAATTGGATAGACAATTCATGAAACTGGCCCCTAAGTGCAAATATGTTGGATAGTGACTGAGACTTTCTCATGCTAGAACATCTCTCTGTTATACTTGTCTCCTCCCATTATTGAGTTACTTCCAGGGCCTCAATTTTGAGGGGAGGGACCCAGTGTTGCCAGCCTCCATTTGCTCCTGGCTTTGCTTCTGACTTTCTGGACTTTGATACCATGCCCCTGCATGGGTTCCTTCTATCCTACCCCTACCCTTTTTTTGTGTTTGGGCTGCTTTTCCCATTAGAAAGTAAGCACCTTGAGTGAATAGACTGGCACATAGTAAGTGCTTGTTGCTTTGTGAACTACCAGGAGGAAATATAAGGTATGTATGTGTATATGTATGTATGTGTATAACATATATAAATATATAATGTGTGTAAATTATAAACACACATTTGTATACATACATAAAACATAGAAAGGTGATTTTTAGGGGACCCAATCTTAAAATTATCACCAATCAAAAGGAACTGGAGAGGTATATGAAGAATCTGCAATATATTACCAACAAAGAAGTGTACAGGAAAAGTGACATGATGGATATCAACATATATGACTGGGAAAAGAGGTAGATATATTACATATTCAAAATAGGCAAAACAAATCCATATGATGCATTGGTATCCGTCCATTTAATATCATAAGATCTAGAAGAAGACTACCAGTATACTGGGTTGATCTGTTATGAAGCATTCATGGAAGAATATGGATGAGACTCACCCAATTTGAAAATAGGTGGCTGGGTTGCCATTTGTAGCACTGGAGGGAATACCCCTAGTATGGATCACAGATCCATTGAAGTGTTAACATAGCATTTTTCTCTCTTTTGGGTTGATACATTCTGTTTTGACACAGTTTGTCAATAAACAATTCCCATCTCCCTCCTCCCCTACAATACCCTCTCTTAAACAGTAAAATAAAAGCATTTAATGCAGGGATTGGAAGTAACAACATTTTATACTTTTCTGATTTTTCCCTTTATTAACAGCAAAGAAATAAATATATTTTATATCAGTTATCTGGAACCATTGTTAATTACTGTATTTTGGGCTAAATTCTTCTGTCTTTTTGTGTTTTTATTAATTTTAAAATAAGTATATGTATTATTCTTTTGGTTTTGTTTTCTTCCCTCTGTATTAGACAATTCTTCCCATCATTTTCTGAATTATTCATATTCACCATTCCTTAGGATATAATTGAATTTCATTCACATACCACTTTGTTTAGAAGTACCATCTTTTTTATTATGCATCCTTTGTTTGAGTCCTATTCTGATGCCTCATCATGTCATGGGGGAGACCCTGACTTCACCAATGCTGTTCCAATAGGCCCATGCCCTATCAGGTCCTACTCATTTGTAAAAGTTTCAAAAATGTAGCTATTATTTGTAGACCAGCACATCTATGCATGGAGAATCTCATTGACTGGATGACAAGGATGAATTTCTCTGGCCATGACAACTCACAGTAAACTCATCTAGAAAGATAGTAAGTAGATGTGATCTCAGTAGGTGGAGAAAATATTAAAAAAAAAGCCAGCCCTGAAGTATTGAAATAGGCATAGTGATACTGTATGATAAGCATGTAAATTTTTAGTACTTTTGCTACTCTTACTTTTATCACATCTATTAAAATTCAACTTCAGATGTACAAGGTGATAGTTTGACAGCAGTTCTCTGAAAAAGTAATCTTGGCATTTTAGTGGATTATAAGCTCAATATGAGTCAACAGTTTGATTTGGCAACAAACTAATGCAATAATTTTAGGCTGCATTAACATGAGCATTGTGTCCAGACTGTGAAAAGCAGGAATCCTAATGTATTCTGTCTTGGTTTTTGCCATTCGTGGAGTCTTCGTTTTTGGCAACTGCAACACAGAGAAAGAATAGAAAAACTGAAGTAGTTCCAGAAGGGTATCACCAGAATAGTGAAAGAACTTGCTAGATGAGGATCAGTTTAAGAGACACTGCTTGCTTCACCTACGGAAAAGATCTAGATTGGATGTAGTAGCTGTCTTTAAGTAACTGAAAGACTTTGAAGCCAAACAGGGATCAAATTTATTCTTTTTGATTCTGGGGGCAATCAAGAATTAATGGTTAGAAGTTAGAGAGAAATAAATTTGGCTTAGTGAGGAAAATTTTATTAACCGTTGAAGTTGTTCCAAAGTGGAAAAGAACTGCTGGGAAAGTTGTGCTTTCCCATTCATTGAAAGGCATCTCCTTTTCCTCCTTTCTCCTCTCTTTCTCTTTCTCCTTCTTCCTTTTTCCTCTTCTCCTTCGTTTTTTGTGTGAATCTGGATCTCGAAGTAGCTAGTCATAGATCAGACACTACTACTGATCAGAAGAGAAGCTTTGAATGGGTCCATTTTCAGCCTGGGCAATTTCTCCCTTTCTTAAGCTGTCTGGTGATCTCTCTCTCTCCTGGGGCCTCATTGTACTGGTGCCAGACATAATTCAGGTACTTGATTGACTTAGTTCATTGAAGCTCAGAATTCCCTAGTTAAAACCATCCACTAACCTCACCCTCCTTTGTAGGAGAGTTTGCAGGCATATAGCACTATGCTCTGCATTGGACATCTTTATGAACACTAACGGAGGTCTTTTTTCAGTATGGCTTGTACTTGATAGCCACTGATTTGGACTAGGTAGATATTGAGATGAGATCAATTCCAACTCTGCAATTATCTGATTTTTTGTGACCCCTTTCATCTTAACTAATGGATGGAAATAATGTGTGTTAATAAAATCGGTGAAATTCAGGGATCTGGTTTTTAAAAAATGTTCATAGAATGTGAGATATTCTGAGATGGCTCGGTAGATATTATCACCCCTCCTGCCCCCATTTTGCAGGTGAGAAAACTGAGATATGACTTTTTCAGACTCACATAGCAGAAAATTAGAATGCTGGTCTTTTGCTTCTTAGTCCTCCATTTGAACCCTTGCTCTCTCCTCTGGGACTCACCCTGAATTGGTTGGAATGTAAGCACTTCTCCAATTAGTGCTGCTTCCATTCACCTGAACTGCTTGCTGACATATTCGATGTGACTACAGCAGTGATTGAGGTTGCCTTTCTGTTTTCATATAGTAAAATCATTATAAGAGAGGGTACATGCATATGCATGTGTGTATGTGTGCACGTGTGTGTGTATTAGGGCTATGAGAAATATACTGATTGTCCTTGCTCTCTGGTTGAACCTATGAAATATAAGATATTCTCTGATAGTAAAGTGAGCCAATGGAATTGCTAGAGCATCGATAATCAAAATGTGTCTGCCATTTTCTTGGACCTCATTTTCAGAAACTTAGCTGCATTCAGTTTGGCAACTAGTTAAAAACTTCCAAGGTGTCATTGTCAACTCTTTTCAGAGATACAGAAATATAGGTAGGAGAGTATGTGCATCTGGTAATATAAAAGCCAGAGGATACTGTGTTTGCCTAAAGTAACTGAAAACTACATTGAAGGGTGGGGTGGCTTTAAACTTTTAAGAGAATTTGCCACTCATCCGTAATAAGAAGGATATATTACAAAGATTCCTTCAAAACATAGAGATCATACTTTGTGTTTTGCAAAAATTCGTAGGATGTGAGTACTTTGTGGGGAAAGCAGGCACGTAGACACAGAGGCATTTAAAAAGGGTATGATTCCCAAAGGATGACTTTTTGGAGAACTCACACAGGGCAAGCACTCACATGGGGGTCAGAAGAAGTGATACAAGGACACTCTCAGGGTCTCTTTGAAGAACTTTGGGATTGATTGTGTGACATGGGAGACACCGACACAGGACCGCTCAGCATGGTGTGCCCACATGAGAGAAAGTGCTGTGCTCGATGAACAAAGCAGAATTGAAGTAGGTCAAAAGAAATGTGAAATGTGCAGATTTAGAGAATCCACTCCAAATGTTCTCATGGACCATTTGGATCCGAGCTTGAGTAGGTCTGATCAGCCACAGTCAGACACCCTGAAACTTGACTCTAACATTGACTTGACTCATCACTTTGGTCTTCTTCCAGAACAAAGGACAGCAACCAACCAATCAACCGACCAGTCTGGGTAGGGGTATTATCTCTATGTTTTAGTCCTGTGCTGGAATTACTAGGTTACAAAAATCATTCTCAGAAAGAAAACAAATGAGGAAATAGATCTATTTGTGGCTGACACTGCTAACTTGGGTTGTTTGTCCACAGCTTCCTCCTCCTTCCTTGACATCATCATCAGGGACTGGTGTGAGCCCACTGGTTAGCATCTATGGCCACCATACAGGCAAGGATTCTCTGGTAAATTTAAGGCATAGACAGGTTTTGAATGGGGATAGGAGGGATGGATGGATCTAGAACAGGGGTTGGAAAGGCAGTCCTGACGTGGTTCCCTAGTGAAGTGCCCTGGTCAGCTGACAGGAATAGATTGTGTTAGATTTCTTGGGGGAAGGGTGATGTCTAAATGAAAGATGAAGATGACAAAGGGATCCAGAGAGGAGTTAGAAACAGTTTTATTTAATCTCCTAAGTACTTCTTGCCCTAGGAAAAAAAAGCCTAGAGTGGAATGGTTTAGGAGTTGAAGGCAAAGGGCAACCCCAATCTGTAGGAAGTTCCATTCCCCTGGTCCATCTAAACAGTGGTTAGCTGACCCAAGGATATCTGGAAGTTGCCTGTACTGTGTGTGCATGAAGGTGCTCATTAGGCAGAGAGGTAATAAGGACTATGCATTACAAAGGACCTAAATCCCACTAAGGCTTTCTTGTGTGTATATTAATCTCAGCGTAGCAAAGCCACTCCAAGCTTAAAACTAATCTGCATTAATGAACAGCCTCCTCAATTTCCATTTTTATGATTTGTGAGACACCGTGATTTGCTTCTTCTCAAGCCCTCTACCAGGATGGCAGACTGATGAAATGCTTTCTCTGAGAAGCTTGTCTGGGAGCGGTAACATTGCAAATGGGTGCAAATAAAAAATTCTGCTTTTGTTTCACTGAAATGATGACGTCGGCTCACTGCTTCACAAATTATATCTCCTTTCCATAGGACCAGATTTTCTATTCTGTTTGGTAACAAGGTCTGTGGAGCTGCCTCACATATGAGAAGTCACCATTTCTGTCTCCTCGATGACTGTCTGGATTCATCAGTCAATCAAGAAACATTTATTGGGTGCATATTATGGTCTGCTCCAATGCATATGAAAGGGACTTAGGGGTTTTCAATTGGTATTTGGATTGTGAATCCTATGATATTGTGCCCATATTTAGGGGTATGAGAGATTTCACTTTTCAGTTTTCTTGACTGGGCAACCATTCCTGGGATATAATTAAAAATCCAGAAAGGTCTACTGTACCCAAATCTCTTTCCTGCTACCACTTGAAATTCCACCATTCCTTTGGAAGGCTCTATTCAAAGTACAGAGACATTTTTCATTTCCTAAGACAGAGCATGGTAGGATAGAAGAAGTTCTGGTTATGAAATTGGAAAATGACAGTTAAAATCCTGACATTTCTAACATCTTACTGTCTATGTGACCTTAAACATATGTTAGTCATTTGCCCATTTGCCTCAGTTTCTTCATCTGTAAAATGAGAGGTTTGAATTAGATAACCTTTAAGATTTCTTTCAGGCTGAGATCTATTTCTGTTCTTTAACATGAAGAATTCTGAGGCTAAGCCAAATTCTCATGTAAGATTCAAAGCTCTACCCTCTATAATTTTCTTTTGGTGGTGGTGGTGGTTCAGTTGTTTCCAATTGTGTCTGACTCTTCCTGACCTCATTTGGGGTTTTTTTTTGGCAAAGATAGTGGAGTGGTTTGCATTTCCTTCTCCAGTTCATTTTACAGATTAGGAAACTGCAGCAAACAGGGTTAAGTGACTTGCTCAGGGTCACATAGCTTGTAAGTGTCTGAAGCCAGATTTGAACTCAGGAAGATGAATCTTCCTGACTTCAGGCTTGATATTCTATCCACTACTTCACCCAGCTGCCCTTTGGGACTTCTGGCTTTATCTACACATATCTCTGTTGTACTGAAGTGACTTCTGTGAGAGAATATGTCACACTTTTAAACATTCACAACAGAATGACAACTCTGCTTCTCTCACATCTGGTACCTAAAGCATATGCTTCCCTCTTTAAATAATAGTATAGCTGCATTATGGATACCACTTAGAAAATTGAATCACTATTTAGCACCTGCCAACAGCTGCCTTCAGAGTGTGGTATTTGAAAAATTACGTCTAATGGGCATGTTGATGGCCCTTCCATGTTGTTCATATTCTATCCCTCTTTCCCTACCTTCTTTTATTTTATGTGTTGTCTTAGAATATAAGCCCCTTGAGAAAAGGGATTATCTTTCTCCCCTCTCCCGTTTTCTATCTGTATTCCTGGTATTTAGCACAGTGCCTCACTCATGGTGAGTTTTTAATAAATGCATATTGACTGCCTTTTAAGTCAGATTATCAGAAAGCAAACTACTTGGGCTCTATTTTCCCAGAAGACATCTTTCCTCCCACTCTTATGTAATACTTTTACTGATTGTGATTTAATGTTTTATCCTCAGTCTTTTAGAGGGACCATGCCAAAAGGAAACATTTGTATATCTTCTTTGCAAAGGGGTGGTGAGGTGGCACTGAACACTGGACTTGGAATCAAGAAGATTCATCTTTCTGAGTTCAGATATGACCTCAGACACTTACTAGCTGTATGACCCTGGATAAGTCATTTGACCTTGTTAGTTTCCTTATCTTTAAAATGAGCTGGAGAAGGAAACGGCAAACCATTCCAGTACCCGAAATGGAATCGTGAAGGTCAGACATGACTGAAAAGCGACTTAACAACTATAAAATTACTCTGCAAAACCACAGTTGAAGCTCATCCATTTTAATCCAATATCTCTTCTACAATTAAGCGAAATTCAGCAAGTGTTGATTGAGTCCTGTACAGAGTTACCACTAATTAATGTTTGCTGAATTGAAATTAATTGTGCTGAAGGCTGCAGGACATAGAAGGTTTAAATAGAACATGATCCCTGTCCTTTTGCAGCTTATGATCTAGTGAGGGATCAATCAGTTACTAAGAGTTCATTAATTGCCTTACTATGTGTACATTGTTCTTGGGCCCATATATACAGAAAAAGGAAACAATCTATTTCAAGATGCTGATTTTCTATGGGAAAAGATAGAACATATACAAGGATAATACAAAACAATGCAAGAAGAAATTGCAAAATGTTGAAAAAAAGTCTGTGTGAAGAACGGCCATTATTGACTGGGATGATGGTGATGGTAATTAGAGAAGATTTAATGGAGAAGTTGGCATTTGTATTGATCTTTAAGGGATAAATTTCTCCTTGAGTTCAGTTCTAGGAAAAAGTTTTTCTCTGCAGAGAAATTTGTCTTCTTTATTTTATTCAACAGTCAAAAGTGGCCTCTTTTCTTTTACCTTCCAGGAAACTCAGAGTCAAATTCAGTGCCTCCAGTGAATCATCTCAGATGCCTGGTAGCATGTATCCATTCTTTTCCTTTTAAAGGTGGTCCTGCTGTTTTCCTGTATTCAGTTATCTTTACATTATTTACTTTTTTTGTCATCTCAAATTCTGGTGGAAGTGGGCATGGTCTACATTCTAAAAGTATCGTGGTTGAGCGCCTGGAACATTTGATCTGACTCCAAGAAGGGTAAACATATGCTTAGGTCTCTTTCGAATAGATGTTCCTGGTTTATCCCTTGATGTTCCATTCTCATGATGGGGGTGGAGGTGGGAGTGAAGATAGAGCTATGTATGTGCTTGGGTGCCTTCCAGTTGCCCACATGTATGAAAAGTAACATGGAGCAGAAGATATAATCTCAGGCTCAATTAAGCAAATACATGCAGTCAATTCACCAAGCATTTATTAAACACTTATTGCATGCCAAACTTTGTTCTGAGCACTGGGGATATACATATAACAGAGAGAGATAGTCTCCTCTCTCAAGAAGCTTGTATTTTAATTGGGGAAGATAACATGTAAAAAGGAAATTGGAAAGGAAGGGATCATAGAGGCAAAGTCTGGAGGAGGTCCTGGTGATACAGGGTTGTTGATCTAGGCTTATCAAGAAGGAAGCCACAGAGAGAATGCAACTAAGGCATGATGGGAAAGTCTAGAGAGTGCAGCATGGCTAGTCTAGCATGTATTCTATAAGGGGGAGTAGAGAGAGATTTCATTCTACCCCTACTCTCTAGGAATCTGAGTGAGAGCTAGCAGAGTTCCAAAACATTTAAAACAGGAGAAAGAGAGCTGATGGTTTACCAGGGTGTGGCTTCTGAGCAGGCTACAGCTTTGGAGCCACAGGTGAGAACTGAGTGTCAGGAAGACATCAGAGGTAAATGAGCTCTCCTAGAAAAGGGCTTGATAAGCCCTTCCACCAGAGGTGCTAGTCTTCCTTGAACACCGTACACACCATGAAATGGTACTTACTACATTTGGAAATCATGGAATTTTACTTTGACTTTGCTCATAGGTAAGTCAAAAGACATAAGATGTGACATAACTCTGATTGTCGGAACTATGGGATACCTGCTTTGGAGCTAGGTATGTGCATTCTGGTTCTGTGCTGAAGGCCTTGTACTTTGAGACAATGTAGCAGCCTCTTATGGATTTTGGATGGTCCCTGTCGATGAAGGCTACCAATGATGATTGATGACAAGCAGGATAAGACAATTTCTGCTCTCATTCTCTCTCCCCCTATTTCCTATGTTCTGGCTAGCTTTCCCTTAGAAAGGATGTAGAGAATCTACAGTTGGTAACCTACAGTTACTAACTGACATTTCTATTCCATAGAACATGATTTAAACATCATTATTATCTATAGTTTTGTCAATGTATAATTTTGTTTGTTAAATATTATGGATATTACACCATATTTTATTTTATTTGAGTGCACAAACAGCAGGCTTTGGAAATTTTGGGGGGAAAATGCTGCACCACATTATTGAAGTCTAGACACATAGATAGGTCCCTGAGGGCACCTCTGTAAGCCCTTCAACTTCCTGGCACTAAGATACTCTGTGGAGAGCCTCTGTAGCTTCTGATGGAGAGCAGCTGGGCTTCTGTGTTCCATACTATGCATGCAAATTACTTGTGAGTCACTGTATGACCATGATAACACTCCATGAAAAAAATAATTATGGGAAATAAGGCAATAAAAGGCATCTTGCCTTGTCAGTTAACCTCTCTCACTCAGGCCTCATGGTAAAACCTGTACGATGGGAAGAAGCAGTATCCGTATATGTACCATTCTCCCAGGGATTTGAGATAACAATGACATCCTCAGCGTTTTGTGATAGGAAAGAAAAGGGGTTGCTTTTACTTTGGTGTTCTCTATTCAGAAGAATATGCTTGATTATATCGGTAGGAGCTAAAATTTCCTAATTTCATACTTGATGATGTATTTTCTGGTACAGTTTTCTCATTATTTCAGGTGTGTGGGTTTTTGGTTGTTTCTGGCAATCACAATATAAAATAGCACAGGACAGGTAATGTATTTTTTACCTCCATTGATGACTGACAATGGTGGGCATGTAATAGGTGATTAATTAAAATATCAGGATTATAGGAGTTAAAGCTGGAAGGAACTTTAGAAATCATATAGCCTGATATCATTTCATCACATACATTTTCAATGTAAAGGGATTTTTAAAACAGCTGCCTATTAGAATTGTCTCCTCTTAGAAGAGAGGCGATCCTGGAGTCTCAAAGCATGGAATAGAAACTCGGAGATTGTAGCAAGAATCACCAGAATTTACCAGAAAGTGTTCAAGTAGGAGTCTCGCAGTGAAGTGTAACTCTGGCATCTGAGGATCAGCCCAACTAATGTTGGAAAAGCTTATTATCAGATTGGCCTTTGGAATTCTTTAGATATGGCAGCTTTAAGACCAGGTGATTAGGGAATTGAGATCTTTGTATTTTGAGGAAATATCCACACTTATGAAATCATGACTCCCAAAAGCGTCAAAATAAATATATCTCCTAGTCTTTTATATTATAGTTATTTTATAAATGAACATTTATAACTATTATCAATATAACCATTATTCTTTTCATCTGAAATGGGATTTTGGTTAAATTGAGGGTTCTTAATCCGACTTTGTATGTGTGTGTGTATTGTGGACCCCTTTGGCAATCTGGTGAAGCCTGTGTATCCTTTCTTAGAATAATGTTTTTAAACAAATAAAAAAAATTACAATGTATTACAAAAGAAACCTAAAGTTAGCTAAGATAAAGATGTAATTTTTTTTTCATCTAAGTTTATGGGTCCCATGAAGTTTATTGATAGATCTATTAGGACTCCATGAACACCTAGGTTAAGATTCATTAAATGGAAAGAGCATTGGCCTGTGAATCAGGAGTCCTACATTTTATCTCAGACTCACTGGTTGTGTGACCTTGGGTAATAGCATTATGTAGTAAACACATAGCCTGCGATATTCTCTAATGTTGCCCAAACTAGATTAAAATATAATTGGAAAATATTTAACAAAATAAATAAAAAATATAATCATAAATAATGCTAATGTGTTTTTCTAAATCAATATGCATTGGTAGGGATCCTTATCTATGTTTTAAGTGACCCGTATTTCTATTTGACACTGTTGTTATATGATTTAAAAATCACTATGATTTAAAAATCATTCATTAAGCAAATTATAGAGTGCCTACAATGTATAAGATGCTACATGCTGGGGATTCAAAGACAACAGCCCCTGCCCTCAGAGAGCTTATATTTTACTGGTGGCAAAGCAACATGTACACAGATAAGTCAATGTAATATATACCCCCAGAATAACAGTTTGTGGAGAGAACAACATAAACAGTGGGGGGGGAATAAACAAAGGATTCATACAGGAGAGGTCTTGAAGGAAGTCAGGGAATCCAAAGTGAAGATGAGGAAGTACATTACATGAATGGGAGATGTCTTATACAAAGATGCAGGGATAGGAGATGGAATGTCATATATGCTGTTTGGATGGAACTTAGTAAGTATGATGGGGAGTAATGTGAAAAGAGTCTGGAAAGATAGGTTGGATCTGTACTGTGAAGGGTTTTCAGTGTCAGATAGAAGAGTTTCTGTTTTGTTCTAGAGGAGATAAGGAAGCATTGAAGGTTCTAGAGCAGGGGAATGATGTGATCAAATTTGAAGTGGGCATAGTAATTTGTCAGAGGCATAGAGGTAAATGTGAAATCAATTAGGAGACTATGGAACTATTGTAAATGAAGGTTAATAACTGTCTGAGCTAAGGCGCTGACTGTGTGAGTGGAGAGAAAGGGATAGATGTGAGAGATGACATGGAGGTAAAGTTATCAAGACTGACAAATTATTGACCAAGGCAAATGAGTGAAGAGATGAGGATGATCTTAACTGCAAATCTGGATAATTAGAAGGATAATGTTGTCCAAACCCCTAAGAAAAATAGGGAAGTTAAGAAGAGAGGTGAGTTTGAGGGAAAAGATGAGTTCTGTTTTGGATGTGTTGAGTTTGAGATGTCTATGGGGCAACTAGGTGGTGCGGTAGATAGAGTAGTGGGCCTGGAGTCAGGAAGATCTGTGTTCAAATCCAGCTTCAGACACTTACTAGCTGTGTGACCCTGGGCAAGTCGTTTAACCCTGTTTATCTCAGTTTCCTCATCTGTAAAATGAGCTGGAGAAGGAAATGGCAAACCACTCCAATATCTTTGCCAAGGAAATCCCAAAAGGGGTCATGAAGAGTGGACGTGACTGAAAGTGATTAAGCAGCAGCATCAATAAAAACATGGAACATTCAGTGGTCAGTTAGCAGCTGATGAGTCTGGAGTTTCAGGAACAGCCTAGGGCTGGATATACAGATTTTGGTGTCATCTGTATAGAGATCATGGTTCATTCATGACTTCGTTTGGTCCCCACAATTGCCAAGTGAGGGAGATAGAACAGATATTTGTACCCCCATTTAGCAGATAAATAAACTGTGACAGAAACTTGAAGAGATTTGAAGATTATATAGCTAATAAGTAAGTGATAAAGAGGAATATTCTTTCTTTTCCAACACAGCTGCCTCCAGTAAACTTAATTCAGTTCTTGTTTCTTCATCTGTAAAATTGGGATAGTACCTGAACTATTTATCTCCTAAGGACTGAATGAGATAATTATGTGAATATGGAGTTTGGATTTTCTGTGTGAATTTGCTAATGAGTATGATATAGATTCTATAGCCCTATATTCAGCATTCCTAGAGTATGGGTACTATTTTCTGCCTAGCTGCCTAAGCTCTTAAGATGATGCATCAATACTCTCAATCACTTGGAACTAGAATGGAGGAAGGCAGAGTGTCTTGAGTTCCCTGAAGAACATGCTTACTTCTCTTTCAACCCAAGTAAGTCATTTAGAAGGTTCTGTATCCAAGGTAATATAAGAGCAAGTCTCTAAATGGAGTCAACAGGAACCGATGATCTCCTAGTTAATGAAATCAGGGCTGTGAAGCATGGTGGCACCCAAATGAGAAAGTCTAAGTAATTACTGAAATTTCTGTGGAAAACCATGGACTCTTATTAGAGTTTCATTTAAATGGATACATTTTACAAATATTGGATTGCTGTTCACTCAAGAAACAATTAAATTAAAACTCCAGTTCTACGTATTAAATTATAATCATGGTGAAGCAAATGAAGAGCTGCTTAGCAGATTTAAGTAAAGAATTAATAGAACAAGAAATTGGTAGTATGAAATGAATACTGTGTCAATCCAATCTAATGGTGCATTACATACAGAACCAAGATAAATATAGTAGTTATAGCACTTATCTTACTGGTAACCACCTGATATCTGCAAATTCAAAGAATTTTGCAAATTACACTTGTAATATAATTAAATCCCTTGGGATTGGGCTGAGGGAGAAGAACCATTTTCCATTACATAAAATACGATTGCTATCTGCTAGCTTCCCTTAAATTCCTCTCAAGTTATCTGCTATAAGTATCAAAGTGTAATTGTACCACGGCTGTCTTGAGCTATTGACTGACACCACCACTGGGCTGTTTATTATTTAGAACCTAGAACAAATTTCACTTCCTCTCCTGATCATTTAGGTTAGAAATGATTTTGATTTAGAATTCCTATAATATCCAAAGTGGGAGCTGAGGCCCTCTCAAGGATGTTGTAGCCTGACCCCACGGGGGTCATGATTTGACCCTAAGGAGAGACTAATATGCTAATCAGAGAATGAGAAGGTAGGTCACATCCTACCCTTCCCACAACAGCTAAATGTAGGTCTTTGTCTAACGCATCTATACCTACCCTTCAGCTATTACAATCCATCATTCCCCTATTCCACTCTTAGCAATTATGCAGATTCCCAGTCTTCCCTCTTTAGGTATATGTAAGAAGAATTATAACCTCCCTCAGTGGGGTACACACAGCAGTAACTACACACGTACCATTGAGATAATCCCCCTTATGCTTTCCATGACTTCAACATAACCACCAAGAAAAAAAAGTACTGATAGGAGAGTATGATCAGAAAAGTTTGGAGACCACTAAACTATAGTACTGAATTTAGTATTTCCAGTCTTATATTGCCGTCATTTCTTCCAAGAACTGAGTTCTAAATTGGGAACTGAGAAGATAAGAGTTCAAATCCCATCTGTGGCAATTTATGCGACCATGGACAGTTCTAGGTCCCTTAATTTCTTCATCTATAATCCTATAGATTATAGAATAATCTATAAAATTCCATGCAGAGTTATTATGAGATAGAAATGAGACAGTCTATATGAAGAACTTTTCAAACTTTCAATGTTGGGTTTCTATTATTATGCCATTATGCCTTACCTTCTCTCACTAGATGGTAAACTCTTTAAAGAGAGGGGCCGTATCTTAAACTTCTTTATGTTACATGTAGCACCCAACACATTATTTCATATGATAAAAACTCATTAAATATTTGTCAGTTGAGTAAAGGGGAATAGGAAGCATAATTATAAGCTTACTCAAAAGTTAATGCTGTCCATATTATTTATGTTTGCAGGAAAAAACCTCTCTTTTACTAAGGTGACACCATTTCATCCAAACCTTCATCTTATACTTAGGTCTCATTTTCTCCAGAATCCTTTCTCTTGAGATGATTTGTTGGCTACCAGATCAAAGTGGTGGGAACTGAACAGTAAAGTGGATAGAGAACTGGGCTTGGAATCATGAAGACTCTTCTTCATGAGGTCAAATCTGGCCTCAGACCTTTACTAGCTTTGTGACCCTGGACACATAACTTGGTTTGCCTCAGTTTCCTCATCTGTAAAATGAGCTGGAGGAGGAAGTGGCAAACTGCTCTGATATCTTTGCCAAGAAAACCCCAAATGGGGTCATGAAGAATCAGACATGACTGAAAAATGACTGAACGGAACTAAAATCAAAATAATGTTAGAGACATTAGGGTTATACCATCCATCCTGGCCCTAGGGAAAGTCCTTTCTACAATTTACACTGAGGGTTTAGCTTTCAGAGTTTGACTTGGAAAATTCCTAGTTGAAGGACGATAAGGAATAAATCCTAATGAAGTGAGAGACCTCTTGAATTTTATCTATTATTTAATGGAGTTATTATGATTAATTCTTATATCAATGTTGTCTAGTGAAAACTGGTTTGGCTGGTATGTTCACTGCCCCCTAGGATGCAAGTAAGTCCAGGCTACTGAACCCAGGAACTGGGCATTAACCTTTTGAGCCCTTGGATAGTTTGGCAAATAATAGTTATGCTCTCTACTTTGCATTCCTCATTCTTCACTCCTTATTTTGTAATTTAGAAAATACTCTCATTTCGCTGGTGCTATAGAGAATACACACAGATATACAGGGCAATTTTCTATTGATATTAAACTGGATCTTTGTCTCTAATGATATATAAATTTGAGCCTAGAGGTACTCTGGATCTTTGACTAGAGTGAGGATTGGCTCCTTGCTACCTCCTCATGGTGGTCCTGGAGGCCACAAGTTGAGACTTTCCTTGCTAGCAGATTTTCTCCTCCCTCCCTTGTATCAATCAAGTTTGTTAAAGCTGTCTCCGTGTGTGTTCACATTTTCATCTGAACTTCCTGTAGTATGATCAGATTTGTGAGGAACATAGAGTAGATATTATTTTTCTCATTTTAGAGAAGAAGAAATTGAAATATGATTAGGTATAAATTACTCATATGTAGAGTCCCATGTCACATATTATGGAGATAAATACATTTTTTTTTTGGTTATTGAGAAGCCTATAATTCAGCTTGATAGCAACATACAAATATGAAACAAAGCAACATAGCACAAAATAACATGACATATACTGAACATGTAGCTGTAGAGGGTTTACAAAGTAAAGTAATGTTCATTATCAGGAAACTTTAATTCATTTTATTTACTCAAAAATATTTAAGTGACTGCTTTGTATTGTACTAGGCCCAGAAGATACAAAGATACAACATAGGCCTGTCCTGTAAGGAGCTTAAAGATCTAATAGGGAATGAGGGGAGGGGGATACAAGTACATAAATAATTCTGACACAAGGGACTCTGAGATAAATTCAAAGTGTAGGACCAAAGTGTTATGACGTATTTAAGGAAGGAGAGAAAACTTTCTCCTGGACAGTCAAGGAAAGCTCTAAGGCAGAAGAGACACCTCAGTTGGCCCTTCAAGAAAGGCAAGGACATCATTTAATGAAGGTTGGGAAACCAGAGAGAATAAACTTTTTCCAGAGTTAGTGGATGCAATAAACAAAGACAGGAGAGAATAAAGATGAAAACAGGGAAAAGAGTAGTAGAGTTTGACTGTAACGCTGAGTATATGAGGAGGAGAGATAAGAAATGAGGATGAAGAGGTAGATTTGCTGTTCAGTCATTTCACTTGTTCTTGACTGTGACCCCATTCAGGGTTTTACTTGGCAAAGATACTGGAGTGGTTTGCCATTTCCTTCTCTAGCTCATTTTACAGATAAGAAACTGAGACAAACAGGGTTAAACGACTTGCCCAGGGTCACAAAACTAGTAAGTGTCTGAAGCCAGATTCGAACTCAGGAAGATTAGTCTTTCTGCCTCCAGGTCTATCCACTGTACCATATGTGAGGTGAATTTTAACGTAAGTAAACAGGATTTTGGTGTGGGTAAGGTGAATTTTTGTTATTATTTCTCAGAATTCAGGATCCATAGCCATAACAATCTTCAGTTCCCAGGTACTAGTATGAGTTCCCACAGTTATGGTTCAAAACATCTCCACCACGCTTGTGCATAGTTATATAATGGTAAATAACATAAACATGAACTGCAGCTATGCAGTGAGATATAGGGATGAGGTGATGTAAACCTGTGAGGCTATTGCTGGCAATATGCCTTCTTTGTCTGTTGGTCTATGAAACAGGTGGTCACTAGACAGTGAATGGGGATCGGTCCCCATTAAGGCTTGGGGGAAGTCTGTGTTTGCCTCATCTGGCCCCCACTGAGGCTTGAGGAGATTTAAGGGATGCACAAGTTGTGCCTGTGTCGATTGACCCCCATCAAGATGCAAGGGTAGTTGCCTTCCCTTCTCACTGGCTGTGAGAAGGGTGATTAGGGAATGCTGTAGGAGTTTGTGTTCTCATTATCTGCAACTTCTGAGAAAACTAGACCAGAATAAAGTAAGATTATCAACCCCTTTTTAGTGTCTTTCCTGTCTGATCCAATCAAGAATGAACCTGTGCTAGCAGCCCTCAAGTGTGCTGTGTTTATGTGTCTTACAGCCACCTAGCTGATGATAGGAAAATGACTTAGGCGTCAGGGCAGAAGATGAAAGGGGTAAAAGATAGCCTGAAGGTAGTAATATGAGCTTGGTTAGGAGGCTATTAAGGTCAGAAGAAATTATGATGTGGCAAACAATGACGACTAAAGTGAAAATTGAGACCAGAGGATGAGAAGTATTGTGGACGTAGAAGCAATTGAACTTGACAAGAGATTGGGTGTAAGGGATGCAGAAGATGGAAAAGTTAAATATCATCCCAAGGTTATGTAATAGGAGTTTTCCATTCTGTTTTAGATGGTAGCCATGATATGCTCAGGTTCATTGTGGGGAAAGAGAAATATTCTCAGCTGGAACCCTCCCTCAATGAAGACTAGTCACAGATCAGGTAAATCAAATAATAAAATAATTCAACCAGTAATAAAATAATAAAACATTTAATGAACATCATTAATTAACTAGGAAATTCATGCCATAAAATCTTCCTTAATTTTTCAGTAAAAAAAAAGGGGGGGAGAAAAAAACCTATATGATAACTTCATTATATATCTAAAAGGAAAAGCAAGTTGTACATAATAGATGTGCAGTTTCATGTGTAATCCTTTTCAAATTATCTTATGGAAATGCTTATATTATTGCATAAATTAAAAATAAAATAATTTTTTTAAAGAGGAAAATAATCATCCCTTCCCAAGTCTGATTCTTATGTCTCTGAGGAAAAGGGAACACATCTCAGGGAGTGTGTGAAATTCGTGCTGCTCTAATAGCTCTCTGGGCAACACCTTGCCTCCTTGCCTGTCACTGGGCAACACTCTGATTTCACTGCATCAGTCACAGCTGGCTCTCCCTCCAGATGGCTCAGTTCCACTTCTATTGTTATCAACCACAGATAGCAGCTACCACTCCATCCTGAAGTCACTTCTATGATAATAATTTTTTATAGCTATTATTCCATCAATCAAGCTACTACCACTTCCTTCAGGTTTTTTGTGGTGTTCTAGAAAAAAAAAGTATACGAAAAACAAGTAGCTAGGTGGCATAGAGCGTAAGACTCTGAGCCTGGAGTCAGGAAGACCTGACCTCAAGTCTGTTCTCAGATACCTACTAGCTATATGACCTCAGGTAAATCACTTAATTTTTCTTAATTTCCTCAACTATAAAATGATCTGGAGAAGAAAATGGCAAACCACTCCAGTATCTTTGTCAGGAAAATCCCAAACAGGGTCATGAAGAACCAGAAATGACTGGAACAACTGAACAGCAAGAAAAAAACCAAACAAAACCCTGAATTCCTCTACTGGTTTTCATTGATTTTATTTGAGGTAAGTCTTCTTTGAGATTTAAACCAATTTTAATTTAGATCAGTCTACATGCCTGGGAGTTATCATTTAATATTGTAGCCAAGAAGCAAATGAGATCTTGGACTAGTTAAGTGAGAAAAATGTAACTCCCATGAACAAGGAAGTGATAGGTTTGCTATATTCTGGAATAAGTTCTAAGTTGTGGGCACTGTATTCTGGGAAAAGAATTGATTATGTGAAAGTAATCCATAGGAGGCAGCCAAGATAGTAAAAGCCCTCAAGTTCATGTCATATAATAGATTGAAGAAGCAAGGGTGTTTTTAGATTGCAGAAGAAAAAGACTCAGGTGAGGGTGGGGCTGTTGAGAGTGAAAGTTTTCTTCAAGTATATGAAAAACTTCAATGAAGAAGAGGGATTAGCTATATTTTGCTTGACCCCAGCAGTCAGAACTAGCAGTAAGGAGTAGATATTGCAACAGGACAAATTAGAAGTCAATGTAAAGGAAAACTTTCTAATAATTAATACTGTCTCAAAGTGAAATGGACTGCCTTTTTGTGGTGTTAGGTTTCTCCTCACTCAAGGTCTTCACAAAAATGGCTAAATGATCATTTGTTGGATATATGGTAGAAAGAATTTTTTTTTCCTGGTAGGAGCTGCACTAGATAAGATATTCTCAACTTGGATAGGTTTCAGGGAGTCTGTGAATAATATTCTGATGGATCCTTTTCCACATAATTGATTTCTTTTGTAATCCTGTGAATTTTCATTTCTGCATTTAAAAACATTATTCTGAGATGGGTCCGTAGGATTCATCAGATTTCCAAGGTATTTTGGAGTTTGGGGGCTGGATTTTTAAAAATTTTGTATTTATTTTTCAAAAATCTGGAACAATTTGCTTTTTGCTTTGTGCAGTTTTCATTTATGAACTCTGAAATATAGCTCTAAAAAAAATTAGGCTTTTAAAAAGTCCATTGCATTTCAAATGAAACTCCTTGACTAGTCTTAAACCCAACTCACCCTGGCTTTTATTGAACAATCAATAATAGCCCCCAGCTCAAGCCTTGATGACTCCTTGTTTAGGTTTTTATGACTTTGGTCAAGTGTAAATAGCAATACTCAAGAAAAGTCCAAATGGGGTCACGTAGAGTCAGACATGACTGAAAAAAATGGCGCAACAAAAAATGGCTATTGCTTTCTGTTCTGGCTAGAAACTCTAAGAGCTTCATTTCCCAGACTGATATTTTTGTGATGATAAATTAGGTCATTTTTTTTTGTTTCAATTTCTACCTAGCCTTTAGTTATTGAATGGGCATTGACCCAGACACACTGAGACCTGGGAAAGACCTTTCTGTAGAAAGGCCAAGGTCACCACTGCATCGGGGGTCATCACCAGCCATCCTGACTTTTGTCTTGCCATTGGACTTCGATGACTCTAGAGGAGAGAGTGAGGTTAACTTCACACAGCTCTGCCTCACTTACATCCGATTCACTGGAAAGTCAAGATGTCATTCTCGTGATGTCATTGGTTCTTTTGGGGAACACAAGATGAACGGTAACAAAAGAGTACATAAAACACACACACACACACAAAACTTGCAGACTGTTGGACTAAATGGTCACTAAAGTCCCTTCCAAATCTTGAAATTCTAGTAGTCTGTGAAGTTCTGTTAATTCAAACTGTCTGGGTGTTAGTTCTTGACTATGTTACTACTTTCAGCTGCCATCACTATATGACTGTTTTGTGATTAACTCTGCCTGAAATAGCTCCTAAATCCTACTGCTTAGAGTCATTTAAGGGGTAGTCAGATGCTGCAGGTAGATAAATGCTGGGCCTGGAGTGAGGAAGACTCATCTTCCTGAATTCACATGTGTTCTCAGACTCATATTAACTCTATGACCCTGGGCAAGTCACTTGTCCCTATTTGACTCAGTTTCCTCATCTGTAAAATGAACTGGAGAAAGAAATGGATTGCTTCACACAGAAATCTCCATCCCTTACTTCTGTCTTGGATAGGTTTCTTTGACTGTTTCCCCACATCAGGGGTAAGCATGCACCTTCTCATATTTTTATACCTCTTGTCATTTTCTGAAGTCTGATACAGAGAGGTACAGCCCTTTTCATTGGTCCTATTAATACTAATTACATTCTTCCAATAAGTAATCTTGAAGCTTTGATAAGTGTCAAGGAAGAATTTTTGGTGAGGTCAAGGAGGGGCATAATCAACGAGTCTTCTGATGTTATTCATGACATCACAGCAATGTCACTGCCCCCCTTATAAGTTTGAGTGATCAAAGAGATGGCAGTATTATCAACAGTAGGGGGAGGGCCACATTTTGAGGAAAAATATTCTAGGTTCTGTTTGGCTCATGCTGAATTTGAGATGCTGGTGGTGGGTCATGTGTATTGATGTATCCCACAGATGGCTAGAAATGAAGAACTAGAACCCTTAAAGCAGACATTTGAGAGTCATTTACAGAAATTTGATGATTTAAACTATAAGAGTAGGTGTATCCAAAGGAAAAGTATAGAGAAGGAAGAGAGGAATACCTTTAGAGGAATCTACAACTTATTCGGGGTGGGAGTAAAAGATGAATATGGAGACAAGGAGTGAATAGAGAGAAATAGGAGAACCATGAGAATATTACATCCTAGAAATCAAGACAGGAGAAGATGTCCAGAAGAAGAGGCTAGCCCAGAATGTTAAAAAGTCACAGGTCAGGGCAAGGAGGATAAGGACAGGACATTAGATTTAGCAATAAGCCAGTCATGAGTGATGTTGCAAGGAACTCTCTGAAGAATTGCAGATATGAAATTCTGAACACAAGGGACTGAAAAATGAAAAGGTAGAAGTTCAGCCTTCATGTGTAGACTATTCTTTCCAAAAGTTTGCTAGTAAAGGGCAGATAGTAATGTCAGCGTAGGATAGAAAAGATCTGAGGAAACTGTATAATGGAGGGAAAGATCTAGTAGAGAGATGGGGTTTTTTGGGGGCAAGGACTGGTTTTCATTTGTTTTTTTTGTCTGTGTATCCCTAATCTATCTCAGTGTTTTATACCTGATAGCAGCTTAACTCATGTTGGTTGTCATTGTTGGGAATCATTGATTAGGGAAATTGTATTACTGTTCTTCATTTTGTGACCTCATGTGGGGTTTTCTTGGTAAAGATATTGGAGTAGTCTGCCATTTCCTTCTCCACTAGTTTAGGCAGACAGAGGTTAAGAGGCTTGCCCAGGGTCACGCAGCTAGTGAGGGTCTGAGGTCAAATTTGAACTCAGGTCTTCCTGTCTCAGGCCCAGAACTCAATCTACTGAGGCACTCTCCAAGGAGAGTAGGATATTGAGGGCTAAAATGAGGAAGTGTATAAGTGATACTGCTTTAATAATGGAAGAAGGAATAGAACTGTTGGCAGAAATGTTAATGGGAAAGCTCGTATGGTTAAAGCTCGTATGGATCTGTTTGGAATACTGAAGTAATGGTCTGAGATTCTAGAGTCTGTTAATCTGTAGACTCGTCTTGGTATCTAGGTCTCAGTTGTGGGAGGAGGAAATGTGAATTAGAAGAGGTTCCTTAAAGGATGTATATTTGGTGAATTCATAGACCCATAGATCTAGATGAGACCTTAGAGGCCATCTAGTTCAAACCTCTCATTTTAAACATAAGGAAACTGACTCTCATACAGGGCCAAGTAACTTGACCAAAGTCATACAGAGTGTTAAGTATAAGAGGTAGGGTTGAAGCAAAGCCCTTGTCTTCCAGCACCATTGGGTTTTTCTACTACATGTTATATATAGTCTTTCCTCACTAAGTTAAATCATTGGTCTGGCCTCAGTTAGGCCTTGCCCAGAATAGGTAGACGTGGTTCAAGCTATTCCACTCATTACTTTTTAAATTGAGAGTAATCGTTAACAGAAGATTATAAATGTTGATAGTTTTACCGTAAATTGTTTAGTTTGGCATTCCACTGGAGGGAAATGGAAAAAAATGGTTCAAATTAGATGTGATTTTGTTGGTATAGAGGAAGCAGCACTGAATTAGGAGTTAAGAGGATTAAGTTCTGGTCTGGTCTTTACATTATGCCCTTGGACAAATCCCCTTCCTACTCTAGGCCTCAGTTTCCTCTTCTGTAAAATGAAAGGAGTAGGACACAAGGAGGAGAACTTGAAGGAGCTGGACAACATTGTCACTGAGGTCCTTTCCAGCTTTAATATTGCCTAATTCTAGTAGGCTACCTACGCAGGAGCACCATTACTTTGGAGCGGCCTGCTACAAATCTGAAATATTTTTGAATTTCTAAAATGTCTGCTATATCTATGGCTTAATCAGTGGTTCTGTAAGAAATCATTGTGGCTATCGAAGCATGTGAAACTGTTTTTACGACTTCCATTAAGTAGTAACATCAGGCTATTGCTGGGCAGCAGGTCTATAAATCATTTGCATTGGGAATATATTTGTCAGCTTTCCTACAGATTGCATAATTATTGCATCGTTTTATTTCCAGTGCTCATAAGTGGGGATTAAAGCTGACATTTGGTAATTGAAACAGCGCTCTCCCTTTCATAGGGTAGTTAGCAGTAATTGTTTAAGAACTTTATTCCTCTCAGAAGGTTTTTCTTTTCCTTACACACTTGACAGTTGCTAGTTAATACTTTAGGATCTTTGGGTTGGCTACTTTACTCTGTTGTTTCAAGAACCACAGATTATCAGTTGACAGTTTAGATTTAAAACAATCCAAACTGCACAAGGAAGTGTGTGTGTGTGTGTGTGTGTGTGTGTGTGTTTTGCAGCAAAGATCTTTTTTATATAATTGTTTTATATAATCACCTAGCTGATCAGAGAAGCAAATCCTAAAATAATCCTACATTCTAAAATTTTCTTAGATCAGAAATTCTTGACCTTTTTTTATGTCATTGTCCCTTTGGAAAATCTTTGGACTGCTCAGAATGTGTTTTTTGAATAATTGATGATAAATCTCAGTTAGATGTTGAAGAAAATAAAGATGTAAGTTTATACTTGTCCAACATCAATAAAGCTCTTGAAATCTGTTGATATACTTCTCAAGGATTCGTGGACTGCAGGTTACAATGCCTTGACCTGGGTTAGGTTTCCTTGGTGGAGATACTGTACCATCATGCCCTAATGCAATATGGTACTCATTATAGGTGCCTAGCTCAATAAATGCATGGATTTGAACAAATTGATCTTTTTCTCTTGTGATATATTAGCCCTCCAACAGTTCTAAATTCTGGACAATACTACTACTACTACTACTACTATTACTACTACTACTACTATTACTGCTACTACTTCTACTACTATTACTACTACTGCTACCACCACCACCACCCACCACCATTTATCCAGTACCTTGAAATTGATTTACATATATTATCTCATTCAATTAGATGGGTCTGTACTGAGTGAATAGTCTGGAAGCATCTCATCACTTACTTCAGTAATTTGAAAATGTGTTGAGAAATTAAAACTTGAAAAATCATACAGCTCTCCCAGGTCAGGTTAAGATAGTAGTGTGAAGTTTTAGTAATCAGACAAAAGGGATACAGAAAGCATACAGGGCACATGAAGATTCAGGACACTAGCAGTGAAGAAGATTCCTAGTAGCTAAGTAATGCTGTAGGATAGAGTGTTGAATCTGGAGTCAGGAAGATGTTACCTTCAAATACTGCCTCATACACTTCCTAACTGGGCAAATCACTTAACTTCTCTCAGGTTCAACTTCTTCATCTGTAAAATGGGGATAATAATGGCACCTATATCATAGTGTTGTCATGAGGACCAAATGAAATAATATAGGCAATATGAATCCCCAAATATCCAAGTCAGGCATCTTCATTTACTTCTAGTCAAGAGTGGCAACTATTAATAATGCCAGTAGTCCCAAGCTTGCAGGAAGAAGCAAGTGGAGCCTTTTGGGTAGACTGGGAAGTTAGCAGATGGGAAGGCAGGTGAGAAAGAGAAGAGAACAAGCATTTATTGTTTCCCATGTACCAGATACAGTGCTAAATGCTTACAAATGTTATCTCATTTCATTAGCAGGGCAGTACCTGAAGCTATGAATAACTTAGACAAGTCAGATCATAAAATGAGGCAGCACTAGAATTTTGGCATTGGAAAATAGTACCTTTGCCATTTACCAATGAATATTGTCTCTGACATTTGCTTCTTTGTGAATTTAAAAACAAAAGAAAAAAATCTGTAATCCATTGTGTGTGTTACTTATAAATGGCTTTAAATACTGAGCATTATTTTACAATTTGCTACAAATTTGAGGGTTTGGGGCAATGGGGAAAGATTGGCTATTGTTTTTGTTTTTATTCTGGACCTATTTCAGTAGTGTAGGGAACTCCCAATAAAGAAATTGTTTCTGCCAGTAAAGATGGAGACCTAGTCTGCCATTTATAGTTTTAGAGAATTGTTTGTGGCACTAAGAGGTGGAGTGGTTTTCACCGGGGTCCTATACCCAAATATTTCAGAGATAGGGCTCTGATCTACTATGCCACGCTGCCTTGCTTAAATACATTTAATATCATGCTAAAACTTCGTTGACTCATTTTACATCTCTTAGTACTACTTGCCCTTCTCTCTCATTCTCTACCAACTGTAGTGCCAATGTGATATTCACAGTGCCTAAAGTAACTATGAATATGCCAGCACAGTTCTGAATCACCAAAATATAAAAGACACTCCACATGGAAGACAGAACCAAAATATTTATTCAGACACCAGAAAGCTGAATCTCATCACTGGAAAACCAAATCCATCATAGCAACAAAGAAATCTATATACAATAGCAATGCCTTTGTTAGGCTTCCCACAAACCAGCTCCCTTAAATAAATTACAAATAGGGTCCATTAAATCAAATCACAAAAAAGCTCTTTCACTCATGCTAGTTGCTGCCTGCTGCCTCCCAGCTCTGACTGCTGTGACTCACTTCCTACTCCACCTATTCAGCAAACTCCTTCCACCACAGGCTCCAAGTGACCCAGGGAGGTCACATGAGCCTACTAATGGATAGGAAAGCTTTTCCTACCTCCAAAATCTTTTTATGCTTTTTTTCTTTCCACAAGGCTAAAAGAACACAAATATTTGTGAGAAGAAAATATAATTATTCATTCATATTCTTGTGATCTTAGGGAAGTCATTTTTTTCAATATATTCATTTTATTTATTTATAATGCTCTATAATCACTACCATAAAACTTAGATTTTTTTCCTCCTACCTACCCCTCACCACCCCCCTCCCTCACCAAGATGGCATAAAATTCTATATAAGATCTACACATACATTCCTATTGAATACATTTTCATTATAGTCATGCTGTGTAGAAGAACTAAAATAAATGGGAGAAGTCATATAACAAACCAAAACATAATACACACATGCACACACACTGATCTGCTACATTCTACGATTGAATTCCACAGTATAAGGCATTTTGCCTTAGAAGATCATTGGGGATTTTTTTTTAATGTCCTTGTATTGCTATGAAGATTGAAGTCTACCAGAAAAAACTCTTGCACACTGTGGTTGTTGCTGTGCACAAAGTTCTCTTGGTTCTGCTCCTTTCTCTCAGCATCTGATCATGTAAGTCTTTCCAAGCCTCTCTGAAGTCTTCTTGTTCATCATTTCTTATGGCGTAATAATATTCCATTATGTTGCTATACCATAATTTATTCAGCCCTTCCCCAACTGATGGGCATCCCCTTGATTTCCAGTTTTGGGCCACTACAAAGAGTGCTGCTATAAATATTTTTGTACATGTACAAAAGATGTAGGACCCTTTCCCATTTTTATGATCTCTTAAAGATACATTCCTAGAAGCGATATTGCTTCAAAGGGTATGCACATTTTTGTAGCCCTTTGGGCATAGTTTCAAATTGCTCTCCAGAATGGCTGGATGGGTTCACAGCTCTACCAACAATCAATTAGTGTTCCAACTCTCCCACATCCTCTCCAACATTTATCGTTTTCCTGTTCTGTCATGTTTGCCAGTCTAATGGGTATGATGTGGTACCTCAGAGTTGTTTTTATTTGCATTTCTCTAATCAAAAGTGATTTAGATCATTTTTTCATGTGGTTATAGATATCTTTAATTTCTTCCTCTGAAAATTGCCTGTTCATATCTTTGACCATTTATCAATTGGGGGATGACTTGTATTCTTGTACATTTGACTCAGTTTTCTATATATCCTAAAAATGAGGCCTTTATCCCTGAGATTAGCTATAAATTTTTTTTCAAATATACTACATCCCTCTGAATTTTGGTTGCATTGGGTCTGGTTGTGCAAAAACTTTTCAGTTTAATGTAATCAAAATTATCCATCTTGCATTTCACAATGCTTTCTATCTCTTCTTCAGTCAAAAATTCTTCCCTTCTCCATAAATCTGATAAATACACTATCCCTTGCTCCTCCAGTTTGTCCATGATATCAATCTTTATACCTGGATTGTGTACCCATTTGGACTTTATTCTTGTGTAGGGTGTCAGGCATGGATCTATGCCTAGTTTCCACCACACCGTTCTCCAGTTTTCCCAGCAATTTTTGTCGAACAGTGAGTTCTTATTCCAGAAGCTGGGGTCCTTGGGTTTATCAAACAGGAGATTGCTATATTCATTGCCTACTGTGTCTTGAGTACCTAGCATATTTCACTTGTCTACCCTTCTGTTTCTTAGCCAGTACCAAGTGGTTTTGATAATTGCTGCTTTATAATAAAATTTGAGATCTTGTAGTGCTAGGCCACCTTCCCCAGCATTTCTTTTTATTCGTCCCTTTGATATTCTGGACCTTTTTTTCTTCCAGATGAATTTTGATATTATTTTATCCAGCTCTAGAAAATAATTATCTGATAGTTTAATTGGTACGGCACTAAATAAGTAAATTAATTTAGGTAGAATTGTCATTTTTATTATATTGGCTCAGCCTACCCATGAGCAACTGATATTTTTCGACTTACTTAGATCTGACTTTATTTGTGCAAAAAGTGTCTTATAATTGGGTTCATACAGTCCCTAGGTTTGTTTTGGCTAGTAAACTCCCAAATATTTTATAATGTCTACCCTGGCATTTAATGGGATTTCTCTTTCTATCTCTTGCTGTTGGGCTTTGTTATTATTATATAGGAATGCAGAAGATTTGTACGGATTTATTTTGTAACCTGAAACTTTGCCAGAATTGCTTATTATTTCAAGTAGTTTTTTACTTGAATCTCTGGGATTCTCCAAGTATATCATCATATCATCTGCAAAGAGTGACAACTTAGTTTCTTCTTTGCCTATTCTTATTTGGAAGTCATTTCTTATTTATGGACTTCAGGTTCCTTATCTTTAAAATAAAGTAGTGAGACTAAATGATTTCTGTATCTCTGCTAATTTTATGACTGTAATCTACTAGATGTTCATTAACAAGAACGAATATTTACGAAGATTTACACAGCACTTTACATATATTTCTCATTTGACTCTGTCAGGTAGATTTTATAGGTTTGTTAATTTCCATGTTACAGATGAAGAAAATGAGGTTTAAAGATGTTAATAGACTTGCTCATGGTCATAAAGATAGGAAGTGTCAGAAGCAGGATTTGCATTCTGTTTTCTCTTGATTCTCCAAACTAAGTGTTTTTCTTCAATAATATGCACCGTTTAGCATTTAATGCTCTGTATGTATTAGATGCTTAAAAAAAAGGATTGTATTGTTGAATGTAGGTAGATTATCTTTTTCTGGATTATCCATGATGGGCTGTGCCTTTCTCACTTTCTTAGCTTCTAAATAGTAAGGAATCTGAAAAAATTCCCAAATCAAGTAATGAGGAAATAAATGTGTGAAGGTTTACATATTATGTGTATGTTTGCCTGCAAATGAACTCCAATAAATTTGTGACTCTGGCTTCTTATCTGATTTTTAAAAAATGGGGGCAGATTTGTCCATTTTCAACGTAATCATTTATACACCAGAAGTAGGCAAAAGTTTCAAAATAGGACTTGGTTTACATTTTCATTGAATGTTTAGACTAAGAAAATGGTGGAGTAAATGCTAATAATACACTTAAAAGTGTGTCATACACACACACACACACATATTTGCTAGAATTGGTTGTTCAACATTTACCAAAACACTGCTATATATGTTGAAGTTGAATGTTACCTTCTTAAGAGTAGAGGCTGCTGGTTTTGTCTTTTTATCTCCTAGCATCATCTTTTGCATGTAGTATTTTAAATACCTAATGCATGTTTATTATTTAACTAAACTGAATACCCATTTTTCCCTTAAGAAAAGCTTGTTTATTAGATTGTTCAGTTGGTCATTAAACAGGATGCTGAGAAATTGGGACATAGGTAAGGTAAGGTCATAGAATAGTTTTAAAATATCCCAAATACGTAGTTTCCTGGAGAGCTGCTCCACATAGGACATTGCCAATATATTTACTTTCTAAGTATTTTAAGTTGTGAACAGGTAACTGTGCTACATGAAAAATACATGAATATAATTCTTTTGTAATCAAATAGAGCTAATCTGATGTATTGAATAATATGCATGTTTTGCCATAATTAAGTCACTAGCATAATAATTGCTGGCAGAACTGCCAAAGTAGAATGGATTGACTTAGGGAAGGAGAAAAAAAGTTGGGGAATGGAATAAGCATTTATTAAAAATCTACTATGTGCCAAATAGTGTGCTAAGCTCTTTAAAAAATATTCTCTCACTTTAGTGCCCTGTCACTGAGTTTTCAAGAAAAAGATGAATGAACTCTTTTCAAGGATAATGTAGAAGGGATTCTTGTTCATGTAAGAGTGGGGATACATGGCCTCTGAGGTTTCCTTCTAAGGCAGATTTTGTAATTCTTCAGCTACTGCTTAACAGTTGATATAAGTGAGTATAATTACTACTATTTTTTTCATAATGAAACTGTTCTGAAAGTTTTTCTCATATCTTTGTGAGTCCTTCAGCATTTATATATTTCAATTTGATTCAACAACCACTTATTAAGTGCTTACTGTGTGCAGTGTACTCTGTAAATTTTAAATTAAATTATCCCTTCCATTTTTATACCATCTGACAGTCTATGACCACTTATATATTTATTCAAGTTGTTCATAAAAATGACATGCTAAAAAAATCAAGGGTAGGTAAAAATTTCTGAAGCACTTCACTAAAATCAGCCTCTCAACCTCAGTTTGTATTAACCCATTAATGTCAGCTCTTTCAGTACAGTTAGTCAATTGGATATCTGGTAAAAAGAAGATGAACATTTGACATACTTCATAATTCTGTCTGAAGTTCTCTATTAATTTTTCCTCTCCTATGTAGGAGAAAGGACCTTGAATTTGGAGTTAAGAGATTTGGTTTTGTATCCCATCCTAAGAACTTACTGCTATGGTAGAATTTAGATCTGGAAAGGACTGTAGTCCAACCTCATCATTTTACAGAGAGAAGTTCAAAGTCTTGCCTAAAGTTATACAGATAATAGACCTGGAATTTGAACTAGGCCCTCTGATCCTAAATCCAGTGTTCTTACAACTAAATGTATGACAGCCACCAAGTTCTTCAGCCTATTTTAGCTTGAATTTCCTCTTTTGTAAAGTATACTTGAATTATCTGCTTCACAGGGTTTAGAGAAAATTCTTAATAGATAAACAAAGCTACATAAATGTGAAATCATCATTATTTTAACCATCATTATTTGAAAAATGCTATCCACTTCCAGAGAGAGAACAGATAAACTCTGAATTCACACTGAAGCATACTCTTTTTCACTTTATTTTTCTTGCATTTTTTGTAATATGAATAATATGGAAATATGTTTTGCATGACTTCACATGTACGTTGGGTATCATAATGCTTTATCTTCTCAATGGGAGAGGGAGGGGCTGGAGGAAGGGAGAGAATTTGGAACCAAAAAAAAAGAATGTTAAAAAATAATTTAATTGATTAATTAAAAATAAAAAAGGAAGTCATTATCATTATTTTCATCTGCTGGAAGCATTTATGAAATACCTTTCTCTGTGTTAGTACAGTTCTTAGATTACATAAGCTCTTCTGACCAAAACTAGCCACTTGTCCAGACAGAAATAAAGGAGATCCAGATGCTTGCTCAACTCCGAAGCAAGGCCATGAATAAAATCGTTATCTTGATAGCATTTAGTTTTGCTTTTTGATATTCATTCTTATAGGTTCCATTCTAAAGGCCAGATCTTCCCTGCATATTAAGACATGATTAAATCATCTGGCAGTTTGAAAAGAGGAAACAGATGGTTTAAAACAGCATCCACTCCCACTGTGGAAGTTTCTTCTTAAAAAAAAAAAAAGACGTAGAGTCATTGGGGGTAGGTTGTGTAAATTTTCTGGAATGGAGAACAGCAGTGACTTGGTGATAGAGATCTTGGCTTGTTTTTGCTCACTGAGGTTATTATCCTTACTCCTGTCACTGCCAATTACTGAGGAATCCATCATCCTTATGATTAAGGAGGAGGATAGCTTCATTTCCACCTTCTGACAAGGAAAGGCAGCAGTAGAGAGAACTTTAGGAGCTTAGGAAATTGGATTGATTACAGTAGTGACACATGGGTGCAATCTTCATTTCTAGTGCAGATGGTTGGACTGCCAGTTTCTTTCTGGCTGTTCATTCAGCAAAGACCTGGTGAATAATGTAAGATGTACGGATCCAAGTAGAATATAAGCTTATTAGAGGACAGATAGGGCTTGATTTTTGCCTTGGTATGCCCAGTGCCTAGAGCAGTGCTATTAGAAGATGCTTAATAAATTTCTGTGTAGTTGAATTACACCTACCCCTGAATCCTGGCATTTCTGGCTCAGTTGTTACATGGAAACACAGGGAGAAGATGTATAGCAACACAAATTTCTTAAACAAAATTTTATACAAGATATTCTCTGGAATACAAAAAGTATTCCATGAATGAACAAGTAATTTTTAAAAAATCATATATATGAATAGAATGGCCAGCAAATATCTCTTGACTCCTTGTTGTGGTGAGAGATGTAGAAATGTAAGCCTTGCTTCCACACCTTTAAAATGGGATGGGTAAGAGAAAATTGTAGAATGCTACCAGTGGAGTCTGGCATTTGAGTTTTATTAAGTTTTTATTGCATCTTCAGGAAAAGAATATGACACCTTTTCAAATGTTTTACTAATAACCTGCTGCTGGAAAACTAAATGAAGATAGCTAGCAGATTGATGCTATCAGCATGGGAGGCATTATGCTAATTCTAGAACTTGTCTTTGCCTCAAACCATGGATGTTCCATACTATACATCATTCACTTCCTCTGTACTTAAATATTAAGCTCAGCCCTTTTACCTGGGTCCTGTACAACATTCTCAAGGGCATTTTTTATGTTTTAATATTCTTTTGTTAGACTGAATGAGTTCAAAGTAGTACTGCTGAAAGGCAAATGACAGTAGTTAATAATGCAACCTGGGTTGCATGTCCCTTACTCCAAGATTCTGGTCTTATACAGACCAGATCTGATAATAAGGGCTGACCTCAAGAAGGTCAGTCTCTCTTCATTTTATTGATCCTATCTGGAGCTGCCCCAAGAAAATCTACTTTGATTAGGTCATAGTTTGTGTCTAGGTTTCCCCAAATGGGGTATAACTCAGCTTCCACTCAAACTAAGTGGAGAAGGAACAGCCCTGTTTTATGTGCTGCATATATCTAGAGCTGTGACTCCAGATAAATGGAGAGAAGGCTGAGTGTCAGATTTGGTGTCAGAGCTTCTGGGGATAGACCCTTTGGGAGAAACTTTGGAAGCTACAGACATGTAGGCGATCTCCTCAATATGCCCCTGATTTCCAGCATTCATACCCAAAAACTTTAGAAAGAGAATTTCCCTTTGGTGAGATTGAGGCCTGTTTTTCAGTTTGAGATGAGGATTAATCTTGTGGCTTGCCAAAAAATTAGCCTTTTCTCAATCCAGAGTTAGGACTCCTATCATAAACTGCAGCATATAGCATAGGGTTACCTCTCAACATAGGACAATGGATAAAAGAGGTCCCTAGTTCCTGTACAAGCATTCAAAATAAATACGTGTTGTTGGGTAACCTTTATTTCACACCAGAAAAAATGCAAATGACTTATAGCTGTCCATATGCAAATATGAAATATAAAGTACTCAAATAGCCTATTTTCTCCCCCCTCTTCCCATGAAGGAACTGAATTAGAATAGTTCTTATATTCCTAAACTTTTTCCATAGAGCCCTCAAAGTCCCTTCCTGCCCACAAACTCAGAAAGCAAATATATTTTGGGGGCTTCAAACCACCAATCTCCTCCTCCTCCTCCTCAAACGTGCACAATCCTAAGATCTCACTAGCTTTATTTTTCTAATAGGATGTGATTCCAGAACTACTTGGACATTCATTTCCTTTTTCCAAGGAATTTGTTACATCAGGAAATCTCTCTCTAGAAGGTGGGATTGTCGCGTGGCAACACTTAAATTTGAGATGGCTAAAGACAGCTACATTCCCATTTGTCCTGCTGCAGCACCATAAGGACCACTGGGCCTTTTCATCTGACCTGCAGCTGAATAAGACTATGTATATATATTGTCATCCTCTAATAGAATGTGAGCTCCTTGAGAACAAAGGCTATCTTGTTTTTATATTTATATAACAAATATTTAGCATAGTTCTTCATATGTAGTGTGCACTTAATAAATGTTTTTTCATTCATTCATCCATTCTTTTTTCTTTTCAAGTAAGTTGGCTGCTTATTGCTAATGTATTACACAGAAAGTTCCAGTAAATATGCTGAGGGTTGCACATACATGAAGGAACAAGAGGTTCATATAAAGTGGAGGCATGATTCCCATTTCTTCTGTTTCTTCCACTCTTTCTTGTCATAGTCCCACTTGGCAGAGAACCCCTGGATGGGGCTGACTTCCATGTCCAGAATTTTCTGGGTCTTCATGGCCACCCAGTCTTCAGAAAAGGTGTGCAGGATAGGACCATAAATGTAGCACTTCTCCCAGATGACAAAGTGCTAAAGGCAATGAAGAACACTGCAGCTCTAACAACAGTCTTCCATTCATTTAGGACTGGTTCATTTTAGCAAAGTTCTCATTGAATTTGATATGATGCAATTGGACTTTTTCTTCAGAAAACAATTTACTCCATGGTTGCTTTTCCTTCTCTTTTAAGGCCTGCTAGTTGGAAGAAAGGTTCCTGACATGGGCCACATCCCACAGGAGATAATCACGACGATCAGCATAACTTGGAAGACATCTGCAGTCTTCACAACACCTGCATGTGACTGAACACATGCAGAGATGGAAACAGCCCACTTGCCAGTGAGGCCAAATACCCTGGTAGCCAACATTCTGCCGCCACCACTGCCTTTCACTCCCGCCCTCCACACCGTCATCCATTCATTCTTCACAAGACATTGTCCAGGAAATCTCCCTTCTGTGACTAAAAGGCTAGGTTTTAGGATCATGCTTCCTTGGGAGTTCAAGATACCCCTTCCTCATTACAAGGACTGGAATTGATAAACTTTGACCCTGAATTATCCTGTTATGTCAAGTACACATCTGTCTCTGCCATGCTTCTCTGTAGGCAATCTATTACTGTCTGAGTTAACCTAAGAAAATCTACTGTCAGGATCTCGTTCTTCAGGCTGAGTATAAGCAACTATCTACCTCTGATACTTGCTTTTTGCATAATTATTTGTCAACTTCTTCTGAGAAACTGGACTGTGAAGTAGAAACTCTCTTGTCATCCTTGTTGCACCCAAGATGAAAGCACAAAGAAAAAGTCTAGAAGAGAGAAAGAGAGAACAAGTTAGCGACTTTGTTAATTCTCTTCTATAGGCCTTGGAGGTGAACATTTCCACAAGCATGTCCCTTTTAATAGGCATGAGGGCCTGAATCATTAGGCCCAAGCTTGCTACCTGATTAGTGCTAAAGCCTTCTGCTAGATTCATAGAGTCCTGAAGCTACCTTTCCTCACACATAGTTTGTACTCAGTTCCAAATGCAGAGGTTGCCTTCAGCTATTGCTGTTCTGGGGGATCCAGCTGGGAAGGCCAAGTCTTCTAGACCTTTTGTGAAGTTCACAAAGTCTTTTGTCAGGATCCTCTATGTCTTCTCAGCTCCCTGAGATCCCTTCTCAAGACTTTGGATTGAGTTGCTGGGATGGATAGATTCTGGGTTTTAAACTGGCTTGTTAATGTATCCACACCTCACAGGCCATGACTGAGTTTCCTCAACCAATCCCAATACACTTCTTGTGTAGCATCACTTCATTTCCTGAATGGTCCTTTACTCCTGAATTGATTGATTCTTCATATCTAGTTTAAATGGCCTTGGTTGATTGATTCAATGGATGTATTTTCACCTGAGAAAGACATCAGCAAAGCATCTTGTTAAACTTTAATTTGGGTGGTTGATTGATTCAGTTGACCCCCATCCTTATACAAGTCATGCCTCTGCTACTTAACTATGTGATGTTGGATAAATCATTTAACCCCTTAGTGCCCCAGAAAATTACCTAGGATATATTCACTAAGTTCTGTGTCCTCTGAGATCTAAATACAGGGAATTTCAGAACTTGTCTTAGCTTCTTTTCGTACTTATATGTATATAGAGCTTGAATCCAAACCTGGGTGAGGTAGAAAGCTGAATGAATAATACTTGCTAACTCTAAAGGAGAGGAGGCAACTAAATGGCACAGTAGATAGATAGCTAGACCTGGAGTCAGCAAGACTTGAGTTCAAATTCAGCCTTAATCACTAGCTTTGTGACCCAAGGCAAATCATTTAACCTCTATTTACCTCAGTTTCCTTCTCTGTATAATGTTGGTAATAATAACACCTACCACCTAGGATGGTTGTGAGGATAAAGCACTTTTCATAGACTGGTACACAGTGAGTGCTTAATAAATGCTTATTTCCTTCCAAATAATTTAACATCTGTTACGGCAGATGAGATGTACACAAACAATTATAAAACAAAGTACAATAATTTAAGTACCCAAGAAGCTCTTAGGCATATGTAGGTTGTTAGGAAGAGAGAATATAAAGGTCAAATGAGAGGATGACAAAGGTAAATTTTGATGTCTTCTCATTTTTGGATAAGACTGATGGCAGCAGAGTCAGTCTTATCCCTGCTGCCATCTTAGGAAAATGATCAGATTTCCAAGACATATCACTCAAATAGCAAAATTTCACAGTCTTTTAAAAATGCAAAATAATACAAAAGGTTGAATATCAGCAACTATATCAAGGAAATCAGAAGGTAGAAATAACTCTGGAGGAAATTAAGAAGTCGATTATGTCCTAACAGAGGTAAATCTCTAAGATGAAAACTGAATTTAAAAATTAACCTTTTTTCTTCTTGATACTTGTTTTTGGTGTAAAATGAAAAACAAAAAAAGTAAGGCTTTTTTTGAATTTTTCTGGACCTACACTTTTCTGACTAAATCAAAGATTATACTTGTACATGCATTTTTAAAAGCTCTTCCTCCTTGCATTATTTATTTACTTGTTTCATTGTAAAATCACCTTCCTCCTGCAGCACAGGTAAGTTCCTTGAGGGTAGGAGCTTTTTTCTTCTGTTTTATTTTTGTTTCTCCAACACCTATACTGTGTCTTGAAAATGATTAGTATTTCACTTGTTGAATTGATTTAGATTAAACAAAATGACTTTATAGCTTCAAAAAGTACTAACAGTACTTGATATATTTCATTTTCTCTTAAATTTCCTTTCTCTCTCCAATTTTTTCATGACTTTAATATTTCTGAAATTGTAGCACCATTTCCATCTGTTAAAAATTTCCAGAGTAAGAATGCAATTATTTTTGCTTTCAAATCATTGAGGGAAGTGATACAACTGGGAAATTTTTGCTGCTACGAACTCCCTCAAATGTGGTTGTTATTCTGCAAATAGGCAGCACGCAGTTACATTTGTAACTTTTTTTCTGGAAAACTATGCGTGTTGGCATGCTTGTCTTCTCCTTTGTCTGGTTGTTATCTCCTTTGGGGACTTATATTTTGGCAACACTAACTTTTCGATGTCACATTTTATCCATTCATTCAACATTAGAGGAACCTTGAATTGTAGAACAAGTTTTCTAAATGGCAGTGACATCAGGTTGGTTCAACCGTAGATGATATTAGCCTGACTTATCTGTTCAAACACAGTGGGTATAACTTTTAGTTCTTTTGAATAAAAATGATTTGTGGGTATTTGCCAGTGTTTACCTAGTTGAGTACAACTGGAATTTTTCCCCCCTGTGTGTACTGTTGGTAGGGAATAGAGAGGACATTTCCCCACTGTTGGTGGTAATGAATTTGGATGTCTCCACCACTTTTGATAAAAGGTGACCACCTCCAAATTTTTCACAGGTTTCAGGAAGGGAGTCAACTAACCTAGAGTATTGGAAAGATCACCGAAGTAGAAGTCAGGAAACCTGAGTCCTAGTTCTAGGTCTATGGCTGACTTTCTGTGAGATCTTGGTACATCCAAAATGTAAATAGATAAGTATATTACTAGATTTGAAATCATAAGGCAAGGAAGAGGTCTAGAAAAGTTATTCTAGGGAAACTTGAAGAGGAAACTGAGGGCATCATGGAGGAAATACCACTTAAGATTGTTTTGTGTTTGTCCTTCATTCTGGAAGAGGACCATGAAAGCAAGATGATGACATGATTTGCATCTGAGTGAGGGAGGGAGGCACCAGCCTCACTTTCTCCTCCAGAGTCGTCTGGGTCCAGTGGCCTGATATTTATCTGGACAGCTGGAGATGGCCCAGGATGCAATGTGAGATCCTGGCCATTTTAGGATAAGGTCCTATAGCATTCTCACTTTAAGTGAGATACACTCATTCAGCAAATAGGTTACTTACGGTACTTAAGGGATGGCACCTTTAATAAAAAAAAATCAAACTGGGAGGGGAAGACCCTCAGGGTTCCTAGGTAAAAGAGAAACAATTACTGTTTAATTATTACACTTAAGCTAAGCCTTGAAGGAAGAGGAGTTCAGTATGAGGAGGATCAGGGGGAAAGGAATTATGGGTGTGGTAGAGTTGAATTGGAGAACATCCTTTGGAGTATTCATGGTGACAATTTTGGTGGCAAATGTGACTTGATACTGAAAGACTTTTGCTTTGGGATAATGAGGAATCTTTTTATTCCCTTGGTCACCATAATGCTGGTGGTGGTGTTGGGAGATTGCCTAGAAGAGTGACCCCATTTAATAGACTTAAATACCCAACCTTGTTCCCATTGTGCTTTCTTTCTTCCCATCTGCTGAATATGTGGGAACTTTGTAAGCCTCTTTTGAATTTCATGTGATGGGAAAGAAGGATTTCTTAATCTCCTTTCCTCTCCCCCAGGAATATATAGCAACTGTTTATACACATGGCAGCACTGTGTTATATACACAAACCTTAATCTCAATGTCTTCTGTTTCTTTCTTTGAACACAGGTGATTAAACAATAATTCTGAGATAGATCTTTTTAGCCTTGGCAGTTGCTTAATACAATCAAGAGGTCTGAAGACATTGAGAAACCTAGGTGACCGGCATCAGGGCACACTTACTCCATGAAGCCATAATCACCCTCTTGGAAGAGAAGATGACTCTCACTTCAGTGCTATGACTTTCCAAAAGATACTATACTTGAAGGAACAATTCAGGTGGTAGAAGTTTGAACTGAAAATTTAATGGCTGTTCAACAGTCCCACAAAATGTTTTGTATTTAATTTTTTAATAGTCAGGCTGTCATGCTTATTTATTTCAAAGGACTTTAAATACCATATCATAGAATACCATTCACCTTGGAAACTCAATATCCCCAGACTAATTTTCACATTAGAAGTACCCTTCTTGGTAGAGAAAGGTAGCTGGGAAGGCACCAAAGACAAATTATCTCCTTTGAAATTATCCTAAGATTCTTGGGGACTTGTCACTGAAAATCAATGCAATACCACCTTTAACATGCTGTCTGGTTTGCTACTTCTTGGAAGGCAGAATAAGCAGTAGCACATAAATAGAAACATTAATCGCAAGATATACAAATGTATATATGTGAATCTACTATTAAAGCCCTTTTGGAAGGAGGATGAGGAGGAGGGGGAAAAGGGAAAGAAAAAGAAGAGAAAGAATAACCTTTCTTTGTGACCTCTCCTTGTTATAGCCTCTGACCGATTCTTTTCCAGACATTTTCATTCCTCTCCAGGACTCATTGCATATTCCTCTCCCTGCTTATATTGTTTGTATCCCGTTTCCAGCACTTAGCACAACATCTGACACGTAGCAAGCACTTAATAAATGTTTGTTGACTATCAACTCCCTGTAATAGGAGTTATGTGTTACTGTTTCAGGTTTTAAATATTTGTCAGTGAGAGCTTATGAGTCTTAAATTTAAAGCATTTATTTTGCGTAGGAAATACCTGGTTGTTATGATAGCTTATCCGAAAAGGCATCTTCTTGTGTCGTCAATGAGGATATTAGACTTTAGTCTTTAGATGCATGAACTTTTCTTGATCAGAAAGTTGAATTAATGCCAATAAGTCAGTGTCATAGCCCTAAGCCCTTGAAGTCCTTGATTCTGTACCCAGTCCATTAAATCATGAGCTACTTGAGGGCAGGGACTGTCTTTTTGAATATCCTTATCACCTAGCACAATACCTGGCACATAGTAGGTGTTTAATAAATGTTTATTGATTGACTAAAATTAATTCCCAGATTCAGTCAAATTCTTTTTTTTAAAGCTTTCACACATTTATTACATTATATAGTTTCTCTCCAGTATGAACTTTTTATTTTCTATAAGATTTTAGTCCCAACTAAAAAATCTGCCATATTCATCACATTTGTGCGATGTCTCTCTATAGTGAATTCTCTAGTCTTGAATAAAGTATGAATTATTTTAAAAACTTTTTTTATATTTTATTTTCAGTGTTCTACAATCACTACCATATAACTTAGATTTTTTTCCCCTTCCCCACCCCTGTCATTTTCCCCCTCCCTCCCCGAGATGGCATACAATTTAATATAGGTTCTACACATACATTCCTATTAAATACATTTTCACCATAGTTGTGCTATATAGAAGAATTAAAATGAATGGGAGAAATCATATAACAAACCAAAATATAATACAAAAGAAAATAATCTGCTACATTCTGCAATTGGATTCCATAGTTCTTTCCCTGGATGAGGAAGGCATTTTGCCTTGAAAGATGATTGGGAATTTTTTTAAGTCCTTGCATTGCAATGAAGTTCCAAGTCTACCAGAAAAAACTTGAGCACACTGTGGTCATTGCTATGCACAAAGTTCTCCTGGCTCTGCTCCTTTCACTCAGTATCAGGTCATATAAGTCTTTCCAGGCTTCTCTGAAGTCTTCCTGTTCATCATTCCTTATGGTGTAATAGGATTCCATTACATTCATATGCCATAATTTCTTCAACCATTCCCCAATTGATGGGCATCCCGTTGATTTCCAGTTTTGGCCACCACAAAGAGTGCTGCTATAAATATTCTTGTAAATGTAGGACCCTTTCCCTAAAACTTTTTAAAAAATTTTTAATTAATTAATTAATTTTGTTTTCAACATTCATTTCCACAAAATTTTGAGTTACAAATTTTCTCCCCATCTCTCCCCTACCCCCCCAAAATGTCATGCACTCTGATTGCCCCTTCCATCAATGTGCCCTCCCTACTAACACCCCTCTTTTCCCTTATCCCCATCTTCTCTCTTGTCCTATAGGGCAAGATAAATTTCTATAATCCATTACCTGTGTTTCTTATTTCCCAGTTGTACGCAAAAAACAATTCTCAACATTTGTTCCTAATACTTTGAGTTCCAACTTCTCTTCCTTCCTCTCTCCCCACCCATCTCCACTGAGAGGGCAAGCAAATCAATATAGGCTATACATGTATAGTTTTGCAAAGGACTTCCATAGTAGTCATGTTATGTAAGACTGACTATATTTCCCTCCATCCTATCCTGCCCCTCATTTCTTCTATTCTCTCTTTTGACTTTGTCCCTCCCCAAAAGTGTTTAATTCTAATTACTCCCTCCTCCCATTTACCCTCCTTTCCATCATCCCCTGCACCTTGTTTATCCCCTTCTCCCCTACTTTCCTGTAGTGTAAGATAGATTTTCATACCAAATTGAGTGTGAATATTATTCCTTCCTTGAGCCAAATGTGATAAGAGTAAGCTTCACTTTTTCCCTCTCACCTCCCCACTTTCCCACTCCATTGGAAAAGCTTTTTCTTGCCCCTTCTGTGAGAGATAATTTGCCTTATTCCATTTCTTCCTTTCACCTCTCAATATATTCCTCTCTCCTCTTAATTTTATTTTTTAGATATGATTCCTTCCTATTCAACTCAGCCTGTATTCTCTCTCTCTCTCTCTGTCTGTCTGTCTGTCTGTCTGTCTCTCTCTCTATATATATATACATACATATACACACACATATATATACATACATATATATATACACATATAAATATATATGTACATACATATGTATATATATAAAATCCCTCTACCCAGATACTAAGAAAAGTCTCAAGAGTTACACATATATCTTTCCATGTAGGAATGTAAACAGTTCAGCTTTAGAAAATCCTTTATGATTTCTCTTTTCTGTTTACCCTTTCATGCTTCTCTTGATTCCTGTGTTTGAAAGTTAGATTTTCTCTTCAGTTCTGACCTTTTCATCAAGAATGCTTGAAAGTCCTCTATATCATTGAATGACCATTTTTTCCCCTGAAGCATTATACTCAGTTTTGCTGGGTAGGTGATTCTTGGTTTTAATCCCAGTTCCTTTGACTTCTGGAATATTCTATTCCAAGTCCTTCAATCCCTTAATGTAGAAACTGCCAGATCCTGTATTATCCTGATTGTATTTCCACAATACTTGAATTGTTTCTTTCTAACTGCTTGTAATATTTTTCTCCTTGACCTGGGAACTCTGAAGTTTGGCCATAATATTCCTAGGAGTTTCTCTTTTTGGGTCTCTTTCAGAAAGTGATCAGTGGATTTTTTCAATATTTATTTTGCCCTATGGTTCTAGAAGATCAGGGCAGTTTTCCTTGATAATTTCATGAAAGATGATGTCTAGGCTCCTTTTTTGATCATGATTTTCTGTTAGTCACATAAGTTTTTAAATTGTCTCTCTTGGATCTATTTTCCAGGTCAGTTGTTTTTCTAATGAGATATTTCACATTATCTTCTACTTTTTCATTCCTTTGGTTTTGTTTTGCAACTTCTTGGTTTATCATATAGTCATTAACTTCCCTGAACTCCACTCTCATTTTTAAAGAACTATTTTCTTCAGTGAGCTTTTGAACTTCCTTTTCTGTTAGGTTAATTCTGCTTTCTAAAGCCTTCTTCTCATTGGATTTTTGAACCTCTTTTTCCAATTGAGTTAGCCTATTTTTAAAGGTGTTATTTTCTTCAGCATATTTTTGGGTCTCCTTTAGCAAGCTGTTGACTCACTTTTCATGATTTTCTTGCATCTCTCTCATTTCTCTTCCCAGTTTTTCCTTCATATCTCTTACTTATTTTCAAAATCCTTTTTGGGCTCTTCCATGGCCTCGGACCATTGCATATTTATTTTGGAGGTTTTGGATGCAGAAGCCTTGACTTTTATGCCATTCCCTGATGGTAAACATTTTTCTTCCTCATCTGAAAGGATGGGAGAGAATACCTGTTGACCAAGAAAGCAACCTTCTATGGTGTTATTTTTTCCCCTTTTTTGGGCATTTTCCCAACCATTTATTTGACTTTTTGGGTCCTTTGTCAAGAGTAGGGTATGGTCTGGGCACCTGTAAGATCTCAGTTCCTCCAAGGTGGCACAATCAGGGGAGAGGAGTTTACTCCCTGGCTAGACTGGAGACTGAGATTCAGAACAGCTGCTCAATTCCCCTAGGGTCTTTAGGTGGGGGTGGGGCCACCTCTCATGGCTGAGTTTCAGATCAGCTGCTCAATTTCCCCAGGGGCTTTAAGCTGAGGCTTCAACAGTGGAGGCTGGTTGCTGCCTGCCCTGCCCACTACTACTGCTGCTGCCTGGGGCTGGGGCTAGTTGAGGGCCCTTCTCCCTTGTCACAGAGGTAGGTTAAAAAACCCTCTCACTAACCTTTGAAATGTCTTTGTTGCTTGTGGGTTGAGGCATCTGTGAACCTCCACTGTTGCTGCTGGGAATTCTGCCCCTGAGATCTGCTGTGGACCTGCTCCTTCCAGTACTATACAGCCATGGCTGGGCTGTCCTCTGTTCTGTGTCCAGTACAAGAGACCTTTCCCACAAATCCTCCAGGTCACCCTGGGCTGGAAATCTTCTCCACTCCATTGTTCTGTGGCTTCTGCGGCTCTAGAATTTGTTGAGAGTCTTCGTTATAGGCATTTTATGGGCTATGGGGAAAGAGCTGAAGTATGTATGTCTTTCTACTCTGCCACCTTGGCTCCACCCTGATTCAGTCAAATTCTGGGAGAGAATGTGATTCCTTTGAAAGTAAACTTTGTCTTATTTATGGTGACTGAACTGGATTGAAAATGTTTTTATTTAATGCAGTTCACCTCTGACCAGCTGTGAGGTTTCAGTTTCCTAAGCCAACCACATTTTGAATATGGTCTCAATACTTTTTATTGATATATTTCTTTTAAAAAATCATACCTTCCTCATTGTTATTGTAGATCTGATCTTTGCTTTCTGATCTGACTACTTAATAAAAGGCGCTGAACTTTCTGTATCCTTCATTGTTTCTTTTTTTTGTTTAATTATTTGTTGTTGTTTTATAGACTTTAAAATATACTACACTTTTACAAAGAGATCTTGTGGCCTAAACAGTTTAAAGGCAGAATTTTATGGTAGAGTGGGAACTTAACTCACTAGTAAGAAAAAAAAAGTTCTACATTATTTTTTAAGCATGATGATTAAGCTCCCCACTTATTACTTTGCAAGTGTTTATTTTTTAAATTCAAAATTTTATTTTAGATCTGAATTCTCTCCCTCCCTTCCCCTCTCCCCCATGAGAAGGCAAGAAAAACAAAACCCATCACAAATATATATAGCCATAAATAGTGAGCTCCTACATTAACAATATTTTTTTTAAAAGAAAGAAAATATATTTGTTAGATATCTATTTGGAGATGGATAGCCTGTTTCATGATGAGTTCTTCAGAGTTTTTGCTGGTCAATGAATTGATCAGAGTTCATTATCTGTCATACTGTTGTTATTGTATAAATTTTATATAATATAGCCATACAATGGTTCTTCTCACTTCACTTTGCATCAGTTCACTGCTTTTTAGAAAAAAAAATAACTTAATTCTCATGGAAGGAAGGAGTTAGGATATTGTTCCTATTACACCAAAGAATAGAGAACTCTCATGGTGTAAGTTGGGTTTTGAAGGAAGGATATGACATATACTTGGGGAGAGGGCATAGGAGGCATTAGAGTCAATGGAACAATTTAGGGTAAATAGGATTGTGTGTGAGTGGGTGGGGAGTATTGCAAATAATAGACAGTAAGAGTAGTAGTAAGAGTAGTATTAGGCCCTGAGGCAGAATAGAATATAGTAATATACAATCTGTATATTACTATATATACAATATATATAGTATATATACATATACAAAATATACAATATACAAAATACAATTTAGGGTAAATAGGATTGTGTGTGAGTGGGTGGGGAGTATTGCAAATAATAGATAGTAAGAGTAGTAGTAAGAGTAGTATTAGGCCCTGAGGCAGAATAGAATATAGTAATATACAATCTGAGTAGCTACATTCTTGGCAGTCTGTTTCCTCAACTCAACAGGCCAGGTTTTTGTACAGGGTGTTCCCTGATGTTTGGGATACATTCTCTCTCACTCTCTCTCTGTGTCCCTCTCTGTCTCTCTCTCAGACATGCACACATTCTCCCTCTCTCTTTCTCCCCTCCCTCCTTTCTTTTCTGCCTCCCTCCTCTTCAGCTTCATCTCCCACACAAAACCCTTCCTAATTCCCCCAGCACTGTCCCTCTTGAAATAACTTTGTATATACTTATCTGTGTCCATATTGCATATCATCAATAGAATGTAAGCTCACTGAAGACAAGGATAGTTTTACTTCTTAGTGCCTAACATAGATGCCTTTTTTTTTTTTAAAGAGAGAATAGAAGGGATGTTGAGCCTAGGTTTTAATCAATGCAGGGAACTTTTGGTATGGAAATTCCTTCCACCATTGCAGACTATCCACTTATATTTACCTTGTAGTCTTTACAAAAATTTTTTACAAGCATTTTTATTTAAAATTTTGAGTTCCAAATTTTATTCCTCCTTGCCTTCCCTCCCACTCCCTGAAGTGGTAAACTATCAGATATAGATTATACATCTGCCATCAAATAAAAAATTTCCATATTGGTCATTTTGTTCAAGAAGATGCTGTTAAAGGGAAAAATGGAAGAAAGTGAAAAATAGCATGCTTCAATCTGTATTTAAACAATTTCAGTTCTTTCCCTGGTGGCAGATAGTATGCTTCATCATTAATCTGTTGGGATTGTCGTGGATCTTTGCACTGCTGAGAATAGCTAAGTCATTCATAGTACTTCATAGAACAATATTACTGTCACTGTGTACAATGTTTTTCTGATTCTCTTCACTTCACTCTGCATCAGTTCATATAAGTCTTTCCAGCTTTTCCTGAAATCATCCTGCTTATCATTTCTTAAAGCACAATAATATTTCATTACAATTATATACCACAACTTGCTTAGCCATTTTCCAATTATTGGGTATCCCTTTGGTTTCCAATACTTAGCCACTATAAAAACAACTGCTATAAATATTTTTGGTTAAATAGATTTTTCCCTCTCTTTTGGATGTATTTAGGATATAGACCAAGTAGTGGTATTACTAGATTTCTTTGTTGGTATTTTATTTAAAAATTTTGCCTCAATATTCATTAGGGAAATTGGTCTATATTATTCCCTCTGTTTTGGCGCTTTCTGGTTTAGATATCAGTACCATATTGTGTCATAAAAAGAAATCTGGTAGGACTGCCTATTTCTTCAAATTGTATATGTAGTATTGCTAATAATTGATCTTTAAATGGTTGGTAAAATTCACTTGTGAATCCATCTAGCCCTGGAGATTTTTTCTTAGGAAGTACATTGATGGCTTGTACAATTTCTTTTTCTAATATTTCTAAGTTTTTATTTCTTCTGTTAATCTAGGTAATTGATCTTTTTCAGATATTCCTTCATTTATTTAGATTGTCAAATTTACTAGCTCCTAACAATTGTCTTAATTTCTTATTCATTGGTGGTGAACTCACCCCTTTCATTTTTGATACTAGTAGCTTGTTTTTTCTTTCCTTTTTAAAAAATCAAATTAACAAATGATTTATCTATTTTATGAGTGTTTCCTCCTATAAACCAGCTTCTAGTTTTATTTATTATTTCAATGGTTTTTCCTACTTTCAATTGTACTAACCTCTCCTTTGATTTTCAGGATTTCTAATTTAGTAGTTAATTGGGGGTTGTTTATATGTTCTATTTTTTTACTTGTATGCCTAATTAATTGAGCTTCCTTTTCTCTATTTTATTTGTGTAAACAATTAGAGATATAAAATTTCCTCTCAGTACTCCTTTGACTGCATCCCATAAATTTTGCTATGGTGTCTCATCATGTTCTTTAATGAAGTTATTAATTGTTTCTATGACTTGTTCTTTGATGCACTTAGTTTTTAGGATTAGATTGTTTAATTTCCAATTAAATTTTAATCTTTTTTCCATTGTTCATTATTGAATGCAATTTTTATTACATTATGGTCTGAAAAGGATGCATTTACTATTTCTGATTTTTTGCATTTGGTTGTAAGGGTTGTATATCCAAAACATGATTAATTTTTATGTAGGTACCATGTACTGCTAAGAAAAAATGAATATTCTTTTCTGTTCTCATTCAGTTTTCTCTAGGGATCTATAATATAGAACTTTTCCAGAACTTTATTCATCTCCTTAATGTCTTTCATTTTATTTTTTAGTTAGATTTGTCTAGTTCCGAAAGGGGAAAGTTGTGGTTTTGCACTAGTATAGTTTTATTATGTTTGCTCCTGTAACTCATTCCACTTCTTCAAGAATTTAGATGCTATACCATTTGGTGCATATATGTTTAGTACTGATATGACTTCATCATCTATGTTACATTTTAGCAAGATACAGTTTTGTTCCTTATTTCTTTTAATTAGATCTATTTCATGCTTTTGCTTTGTCTGAGATCATGATTGGTACCCTTGCTTTCTTTGTTTCAGTTGATTGATAATAAATTCTACTCCAGCCCCTTATCTTTATCCCATGTGTATCTCTCTGCTTCAAATGTGCTTCTCATAAACACCATATTGTAGGATTCTGTTTTTTAATCCATTCTGCTATCCACTTCTGTTTTGTGGGTAACATTTATAAATGTGTCACATTTATAGCTATGATAATTAAATATGTGTTTCCCTCCATACTATTTTCTCTTTGTTTACCCCTCCCTCTCTCTGGTCCCTTTCCCTTTCACGCCTCACAAGTGTTTTACTCCTGATTACCACCTCCCCCATCCTACCCTCCCTTTTCTCAGTCCTCCTTCCACCTTATATTGTCCCCATCCCTTTTTACTTCCTTATGAAGCTAGAATTCAGTATCCAACTGAGTATGTATGCTATTCCCTCTTTGAGCTAATTTTGATGACAATAAGATTTAAGCTTTGCCTGCCATTCCTCCCATCTCACTCTCCATTATAATATCTCTTTCATGCCTCTTTGAGACAATTTATCCCATTCAATCTTCCCTTCTTTCTTTTTCTGGTGCAATTTTCTTTATTACCTCCTTATTTGATTGTTTTTTAGGTATCATCCCATCAAAGTCATCTTATATTCATTCCCTCTCTCTATATATACTCCTTCTAATTACTCATAGTAATAATGTTCTTAAGGATTAAAAATATTATCTTGTCAAATAGAAATATAAGCAGTTTAACCTTATTGAAATTCTTATGTTTTCTCTTTCTAATCTCTCTCTCTCTCTCTCTTTTTTTTAATTACCTTTTTATGTTTCTCTTGAGTCCTGTATTTGGAGCTCAAATTTTTTATTCAGCTCTGGTCTTTTAATTAGGAATGCTTGAAAGTCCTCTATTTTATTTAATTCCAATTTCATCCCCCTGAAAAATTATATTCAATTTTGCTGAGTAGGAGGTTCTTGGTTGTAATCCTTAAGTCCTTCACCTTCCAATATATCATATTCCAAGATCTCTGGTTCTTTAATGTGGAAGTTGCCAATCCTGTATAATCCTGACTTGCTCCACAATATTTGAATTGTTCCTTTTTGGTCACTTAGAGTACTTTCTCCTTGGTCTGTGAATTCTGAAATTTGACTATGATGAGAAACTCCTGGGAGTTTTCACTTTGAAATCTCTTTCAGGTGGTGATCAATAAATTCTTTCAATTTCTATTTTGCTCTCTAGTTCTAATACATCAGAACAGTTGTCTTTGATAAATTCTTGAAAAATGTCCAGGTCTTTTTTTATCCTGACTTTCAGGTAGTACAATAATTCTTCTATTATCTTTCCTGGATCTATTTTTTAGGTCAGTTGTTTTTCCAATAAGAAATTTCTTTTTTTTCTTCTATTTTTTAAACTGTTTGGATTTTGTTTTATATCTTGATGTCTCAACGAGTTATGAAGATCCATTTGCTCAATTATAATTTTTAAAATTTATTTTCTTGAGTGAACTTATATACTTCTTTTTTCATTTAACCAATTCTATTTTTTAGGAAGTTATTTTCCTTGTTGTTTTAAAAACTATATTTTCCCATGTTACTGACTCTTTTTCCCAATTTTTCTTCTACTTTTGTAATTTGCTTTTTGAAAATAATTTTTAAGCTCTCCCAGCAATTCTTTTTGGACTTGAGACCAAACTACAATTTTCTTTGAGGCTTCCCATGTAGCCATTTTGACACTATTGTACTCTTCTAAGTTTAAGTTTTTATCCTCTCTGTCATTATAGTAATTTTCTATTATCAAGTTCTTTTGTTTCTTATTTTCTACCTTTTTTTGGGACTTCTTTTAAAGTGAGAGTTAAGGTCTGATCCTATACTGTCCTAAGTTTTGTGTTTTTTTTTTTTTTTTTTTTTTTTGCTGGGGCTCAGGGTTTGCTAACTTTCATAGGTTTTCATAGCTTAGCTGCTTGCTTTTACTAGAGGGTAGGTTACACTTCTGGCTTGTAGTGGGGAGGAGCCTTATTATTGGCCTCCTGTAGGTGTGGAGTTTAGCTGCTGGGTTGCTATTATAACAGAGTCTTTCTGGTAGCTGGTCTTGAAGGAAGGACCTTATTGTTGTTCCATACCAGAGGTGGTGCCCTGCTGCTGAGCTCCTGTGGAAACAGGGTTTCTCTACTTGTAGGCCCTAAAGATGAGGTGTCTCTGTTGGCCAACCCCAGGATAGGGCTTCACTACTGGTCAACAATGGGCTTTGCTTCCTGAACAAATTGCTCACTTGCCTAGGGGGTTGCTGATTTACAGGAGGGTGGAGTCTCACTGATGGATTCCCCCAGCCTTGGAGTTTTTCTCCCTGCTGTGAGGTGGGCTGCTTCTGCTACTCTTGAACACCACTCCCCTTCCATCCCAGTGAGACAGATGTTTTCTGCCAGGTTGGTAAGCTGCTTCCCTAGTTCCAGATCAATTCTGATATGGTTTTCTAGTTGTTTAGAGGGGAATTTGGGAGGACTCAGAGGGCTCCTTCCTTTCTATGCCACCTTGACCAACTTATTGTCTTAGAGAGTTGCTCAGAGCATATTGAGGGTAATTAACTCATTCAATATGATATGACTAGTATGTGTCAGAGCCAATATTTAAACCCAGGTCTTTGTTACTTCAAAGCCAAGCATACTACCTTGCAGGTGGTAAAGGTATATAGAGATTATTTCTAGTATAATTTCCAACATATCCAACTTTTCTTATTTCTCCCTTGAATAGAACTTGAATTTCGGGGGGAGGGCATGAGACGGTGGTGGTGGCAGAAGAGTTAAGATTTGCATCCTTCATATTCACACAAAGGGCATGAAAAGTACCACATTGTGATTCTTATGGTAGAATTAGCTACTTATATAATAAATATTTCAAGACTTGATCATTTTAGGCATAAAACTCCATTTCAAGGAGTCTTAGCCAAGTAGTATTGCTTTGTAGCAACAGTTTAGAGGAATTGGAAGACTTTAATTTCTCCTTGATGTTGAAATAATTTAATTGTTTATTGTCTTTTCTTTTAGTAAATCAACTCAGGAATAATTTTATGGACATATGTTGCTTTGCTAATATAAAAAAAAATTATACAAGTCCAGACAGACTATCATTGCAGAAAGCCATATGAATTAAAGAAAAAAATGATTTTTTCTTTGTAATTTGTACAATTGCCTGATCTTGATCCACATCTTTCTACTGTGGAAGGGACTTTGGGTTTGGACTCAGAGGGCTTAGGCTAGATGAGTTTTAACTGTCTAACTCTAAATTTATGATACTATGATCTGGCCTTATACCACTTTGCCTGCTTACTCCTTATCTTCCCTTCCTTTGTATCATAGTTATTTGTATACTTGCCTTTACATTCCACTAGAATGTAAGTTCCTTGAAAGCCAACTCTTTATTTTATGTGTGTACACATACACGTATGTATGTATATACTTGTATATATATATATGTGTGTGTGTGCGCACACGCGCATATTTTGATGGTGTCTTGCCAGTAGGAAATACTTAATGTCTGTTGGTATTACAGGTCTTAGGGATCAAGATGTAGAGCCTACCTGGGTTCTGATTGAAGCTATGCTATGCTTGTACTAGCTGAGAACCATACCAGTAATTGCCTGTTTCTAAATGCTAATGGTTCATTTATAACAATAATTTCTAATAAAAGCATTTATATAATACTTTAAAGTTTTCAAAGTGTTTTGTATATGTAATAACCTTGGTAACTACCAAGGTTTTTTGTTATCCTTAATTTGTAGATGAGGAAACTGAGGCAGACAGATGTTAAGTGACTTGCTCAGGGTCACACAGCTAAATATCTGAAGCAAGACTCAAACGTATTTTCCTATCAAATCCCACATTCTATGCACTGTACCACCTTATTAATTCTGATCCTTGGCTTTATGGAAATCCAGATGTTTCTCTTTTATTTCTTTTAAACTAATAGAAATAAACAATCTCGTTAATTAGACTAAGCCCTGTTTATAAACTAGAGAAACTTCTTTTCCCACAAGCTCTTGCTCCTCTCTCTTACTCTCAAACTCCAGTCTCATGAATATTACAAGTACTGGCTATATGATTTAATAACCATGCAATAAACAATAAATATTATGTAACATGATGTCAGAGAACACAACCAGATTCACCTTTAATCGTAAACTGCAACTGCTGATTTTCTCCACAGGTACTGGAACTTTAGTGCCATCATTCACCTCCCTCAGAATGGCAGTCAACGTCTCACATGAAATCGGTTTCAGAGTATCTTCTTCACAGCTCATCCACAGGATAAGTTAAACTCAGTTCACTCAAAATATTATTTCATCTTCCTTCTCCTTGAAAATTATCTCATTCAATCTCTTAGGAAAAACAGTTGTCTGGATTCTTTTTTTCTGTGTCCCATGAAGTCTCTCTTAGCCCTGATAGGTAATTTTCTCCAGATAACATTTAAACAATCTTTCTTCAATATGCTATTTCCTCTCTCTCTTAAACATGTAGTTACAACATAAAAAGTTCCTGTGAGATTGACTCTTTTAAATTAGGACTACATTGAGTGAAAGAATAAACAAAATAGATGGATTGAGTATCTATCAAAATGTTTCTGGGAAAATCACAATACAAAGATTCCATAGTTTAGACCATTACCTCTTAGATTTTAAAGTTCTTATAATGGAAAGAATAGGGAGTTTTTATGTGATCATATCCTGGTTGTTTTTTTGTGGCTAAAGAAGTAGAGAAGAATGATGAGACAAGGCTATAAGTAAAATTGGATTTTGAAGTGGCACTCTGTTTTCCTTTAGACAATTCTTTTGAAAACACAGAGTATGTAGGTAGGATGAACATTGCCCCAAATACTCTAAACTTATTACAAATAGACCCTGTTCAGTATCACCTAGATTTTAAAGTTTTCAGTTTAATTTATTCATCTAATATTCTAGTATATCCTACAAGTCAATGAACTCGAACACTTAAATTTTTTACTGTGATTTAATTTTCTTCATCAAAGTTCTTAGTAAGTCTATAACTGCCTGGCAGTCCTATATAAACCAAATAAGAACACCATCTTTATTGTTATGTACCATACCATTTAAGATAGATAGTGCTGGTGTAAAGAAATAGAAAGGAAATGATAACAATCAGTAAAACCTTGGAAAAGTGAAGATATGAATGAATGTACAATTAGTTACCTGATTGGTTTTTAAGCATATTATTATAGTTTTCCGGACAACTAAGTCTATTACCTTCAAATTAATCACTATGAAAAGTCATACAATTATTCCAATGATGCAGTCATAACGAAAGTATTTCTGGAGCTCATCTTTGGTAATTGGCTTTAAAACATGGAGGATATCTGTTTGAATTGCCTCACTGGTTTTATGACTCTTTTTTGAGTAAATGTAATGTTTGGAAAGAGCCAGAAGTCATAAGGAACTGGATCTATCTAGTGAAAAAGGAAGATGAGCAAGGGTCAAGAGTGAGGTGAATACAAAACCATAAAAAATTTTCTTCTTTAGCTTCTAAACTGGTTCAGAAGGCAATTTGTAAAAAAAAAAAAAATCCCAAACTAGTTGGAACAATGATAATATTGTTGGAATAAATATATAAAGTCTCCCTCTGTTGCGGTTTGGAAGGAAACACTCCTTTTGATGTATAATTTCTGGTTAGATTATAGAATCTTAGAGCAGGAAAGGGCCTTAGAGGTTGCTTAGCCTAACCCACTCATGCAAATAGATGAGGACACTGAGGCCAGCAAGACTGTGATTTGTTGAAAATTGCATAGCTAGTGAGTGACAGAAATGGATCTAGACCTTAGGCTCTTTTTCACCAAGGCTCTTTTTTATCATGCCATATTCTATGTATGTAGGTGTTGGTGTTGAAGCACAAGAGGGACAGATGCACTTGGTTTTGCTCTCCCAGAAGGGTACTGAAATAAAATAAAATTCCAGGCTTGGGTAAAATTTATTTATATATACACACACATACATACATACATATATACATATGTATATATATGTATATACACCCCCCCACATACATGTATATACACATATATATGTATATATAAATACAGACACATACACTTACCCATATGTATGTATTTGTGCATATATATGTGTGTGCAGATAAACCATCAACCTCATGACTGTCACTGTCATTCTTTCTGTTTGCATTATCATTACATATTAACAGAGTGGTAGGTGTATTCGGTGTGGCAATAACTGAGAGGAGCTTGAGAAATGGAGTATTTACATAGGAGGTGACTGGGGGATGATTCTGTGCGTGAAAGTTTTGAATAAGGGAGCCAGGTAGAGGCACTCATTCAGTTTTTCTAGTTTGATTTGTCAGAAGCCTTCATGGAAAATTTCAAAGCTAGCATTTTGCTTGTTTTTTCTACCCACTTCTTCCTCTTGCCTC